>JARWLC010000010.1:72775051-74142551 GCA_033318265.1 Phyllotis vaccarum
GGTGGCCTTGTTCGGAAACAGTATCTTTACATTCTCAAATTGACTGAGCTCCTTCTGGTTTAAGGTCCTTGGGGAGCACTGGTTTAAGGTCCTTGGGGAGCACTGCTGTCCTTTTTGTTCTTAAAAATTGTTTCTTTGTGTTTTATGTACATGGTGTTCATCCTGGATGTATGTCTTTGCACCACCATGCATGCCTGGTACCTGTGGAGACCACAAGAAGACATCAGATTCTCTGGAACTGAAGTTATAGGTGGTTGGGAGCCACTATGTAGGTTCTGGGAACCAAAAAACTGAGTTTTCTGCAAAAGTACCCAATGTTATTAACTGCTAAGTCACTTCTTCAGTTCCAGGACTGGCTTCCTTTTGAGAGAAAGGACAGAAAGATGAGACACAGATCCACTCACAGAGAGAAGGGCCCATGACCTTTGAGGCAGAGATCAGAGGATGTATCTACAAGCCAAAAGAACTCCAGAGGTTTCCAGGGACACTAATCCTCAGTTAGAAATAGGCAAACTAGATGCCAGTGTCACTGGGATGGTATGGCCATGTAAAGGACATGTAGTGTTGTGCCCTGGTCACGAGGACCCCTCCCCCCAAGAGACCACCAGAGACTCAAACTCTTCAAAATGCAAACACAAGGTTTATTAAAAGATGCAAAGCTGTGATAAGGACCTCAGTCTGGCACACAGGCATAGCAGTGGCTGGAGGAGATAGCCGCCCTTCTGCAAGCTGTGTTTTTAAAGGCAAAAATCACAAGGTTATACATCAATTAGGGGTCTTCATACGGATACAGTTCTGATTAGCTCAATTTTAGGGGAACTTTCCAGATTTCCTATTTTCTTAGCCGGCAGTTTGTCAAACCCTCTTCCCTAGACTATCTCCTGGATTGGGACTTTCTGTGGCTATCAAATGGCCCCAGGTCATCTTCAGTGCTGGGACATTCCATGGCTAATAGCTGTCCCTAGGCTATCTCCTGTTTTGTACTTTGTACCTCAGCAGAACTCAGGCCTGTTTCAAACTGAGGTTCAGGGACTTTTGTTCAAAAATGGAGACACTTCTCTGGTTCTTCTGTAGAGTTTATTACATCCTCTCAGAGAGTGAGTGGACAGTGGCTGTGGGCATCGTTGTGCTAATCTGGATTTTAGAAAGACTCCATGCTATTTCTAAATTCTCAATTGTAAGCAGCTTTCCCTGGGGAACCTTCTCTGTCCAAGCAATTGACAAGCCTCTTTTGGGTTGATTTTTTTTTTTTTTTTTTTTTACAGCATGGTACAGCATATGTCTTTGATCTTTTTTTTTTTTTTTTTTTTTTTTTTTTTTTTTTTTTTTTTTTTTTTTTTTAAAAAAAAGCCTCTGTTTTACATTGATCTTGTAGGAATTAGGGCTCCTAAAGGAAGCCACATTGAGACAGTCATCTATTAATGACCTTCCAGGTAGCTCATGATGTCACAGTTCCACCAGGGCCAGATGGCTCATGTACCACTCACTCCTCCAAACAGTAATGAGAGCCCTGTATTTCCAGCCCTCAAGTTTATAGACTGTTGATGATGGGGGTGACACCCATACCCAATGTTCAAGTCTGCTAGTAGCTCATTAGCTAACCAATTTTGACACCTGGATTTGGGACTGCTAGTTCCCAGCACTGCAAGAGAATAGACTTTCATGGCTATGAGCCACCCAGTTTGTGGTAATTATCCCTCAGTCCTGGAAAACAAACCTGTAGCATGAATCTAATTGGTCTTAATAATAAAACGCAGAGCCAGATGTCAAGGTAAATGCTGAAAGATCAGAGAGACAAAGGAGACAGCCACAGTCACCTCTTACCTCACCAACTCCTTAGCCAAAGAGGACAGAACTCCTGTCTCCACCCCTTATCACTTCCTGTCTCTGCCTAGCCATATTGCTTCCTGTTTCTTCCTTCCAAGTGCTGGAATTAGTGTGTGCCACCACTGCTTGGCCTCTGTGATTAACTCGTGGCTGGCTCTGTCCTCTGATCTTCAGGCAAGCTTTATTTGTTAGAGCATATACAAAATATCACCACACCAACCCAGTGGGTGCTACTTTCTATGTCACCTGAACCTGCCATAGAACATGCGGTGCTTTAAATACCCCACATTTCCCACCCAGCCTCTCCAAAGCACCTGACCTTCCAGGCTCCTTGCAACATGCACCATATTTTTTAAATCACACTTCGATCTTGCCTCATCCCCCGGAGCCACTGTGAGTCATGGTCTGCAATGATTCCCCAGCTTCCTAAAGCCTAGAAGGAAACAATGGTCCCCATCTTGAGGTGGAGAGAAGATCTGGGGGATTGAGACAGTGCCTAGAAGCCAGAAAACATTTCACATAGAGCACAGGGCTTGAGCAGGACTTTCCTTACGATCCACCCTCCCCACTACACTGAAAGAGATGGGCACCTGTTACAGCCTAAGGTCTCAGGCAGAGAGCAAAAGCAAAGAACACAGCTATTGGGGAATCCCTACAGTTAGGCAGGGAGGACAGAGACACAGTGAAGTCCACTACTAGCTACAGAGATTCAAGATGGTCATTAGGCTGGACATTTGATGAAGGGGTGAATTTTTGCTTCATGGTAGTGGGCTGCAGGGCAAGGAAGTGAGCAACTCACCGTTTGTTCTAATTTTCCTTCCCATTCACAAATGTGACTTAGTTTGAATCCATCCAGGTCGCAGGCATAAACAGGTATGGAATGTTGAGCAGAGAATTTTCAGTGCCATCTCCCTGAGCTTGAAAGACAGACACTCCTTAAAAAGTGACCAAAGGCAGTTCCTTCTGCCTGCATACGCTGTGGTGCACACCAAGAGGGTGCTGAGGTTGAAGGATGCTCTGTAGGTGGAAGGATGTTCATGGTTGTGGTTTACACTGTCAGCATCCCAGCTAAAAGCTCCTCAAAGGCAGGAGGTAGTGTAAATGAGAGGCTTGGAACTCCACAGTGTCTTTCTGCCCACATCCCAGCCTCTCCTGGACCTCCTCAGGCCTCCTTCCCAACTCTCAGACACTTTCCTGAATCCTCTGCCCCTGATTGGAGAGCCCATCCCTTCCCCAGTCTCTCCGGGCTAATTCAGACACAGGCAGCTGGATTCTGGTAAACTTTCTAAAGGAGCTTAGGCAGGCCACAAAATCGCTTTCTTTGTTGGTCTTAACAGTGACAAATGGAAATGACAGACTCCAGTGAGAGCTAATCAGCAAAGCCAGGTACTATTCACCTCAGATCATCTGATTTCCTGTGCTGATCCCTGAAACATTCACCCTCTATAGACATCTTGCCAAATTGGTCCCATGTGGCATGCAAAAGGCATGCACACTCCTGCTGCCCCTGTCTGATTAAAGTAAACAATAGGATATTGACAAGGTTAAGATTCCAGTTAGGAGGCTCTGCTTTGAAAATGCAGTATCTAGAGACAATGAGATGGCTCCATGGGTAAAGGAGCTTGTAGTAAAAGCCTGGCAGCCTGAGTTTGATTCCCAGAACCCATAAAATGGTAGAAGGAAAGAACCAACACCACTAAATTCTCTTCTGATCCCCATACTCACACCAGGTCATGTATGCACTTACACACACACACACACACCACATCCATAGATAACAGTAATAACAAAGGTTTTAAAATAAAATGCAATAGCCTCTTACTATGTGCTGTATTTGAATTACTATATACATTTAAGTAAAATTAAGTCTGGATGAGCCCTTTCGCAATACACACACACTTCAAACACAAACATACATCACCCAGTACCAAAACCTCCCAGCTGCTTCTATTGTTGTCTGTATCATTAAAATTTTAAAAATATTTATATGTCTGTGTGTGCCTGAGTACATCTGTGCACATGTGTGTGATGATGCTGTTTGAGATCAGAAGAAGTCAGATACTTCGGGGCTGGAGTTACAGGCATCTGTGAGGCATTGTACACGGATCCTGATACCCAAATTGGGGCCTCATCATGGGGCAGCAAGGACTCTTAACTGCTGGTAACTGCTGAGCTATCTCTCATGACACTGTTGCACCAAGAGAATGAGGTAGGTAGGAGAAGATCCTTATGTTTTAGGGTCACGAGACCAAGGTGAACTCTGGAGCTACTGTGCAATTTCACAGAAGTCATTTAACATCTCTGAACTTTGACTCTATACATTTCTATCTTAACCACTGTTCTACTGCTGTGGAGAAACACTATGATCAAAACAATTCTTATAAAAAGAAGCATCTACCTGGGGCCTGGCTTACAGTTTCAGAGGGTTACTCCATGACCATCACAGTGAAAAGCAGGCAGACGTGATGCTAGAACAGTAGCTGTGAACTTTACACTTGATCCACAGACAACAGGCAGAGGGGAGCAGGGGTGGGGGAGGAATGAGGTTGAACTTGGCATGGGATGTTGAAATTTCAAAGTGACACATCTTCTCCAACAAGGCCATACCCACTACAACAAGGCCTCATATCCTAATCTTTTGCAAACAGTTTCACTAACTGGGGATCAGACATACAAAGGTCTGAGCTAATGGGGGCCATTCTGATCCAAAGCACCACAGCTTCCTCCACATTGACAACAGCAACATCTAGCTTTCCTCCATCCAGGATGGTTGTATTTACAGATGCAAAGCCGGGGAGGAGGGGCAGCACCCCCCTATTTCCATTGCTTGTCTTCTTTGAATGTCTCCATAATGCTTTAAAAACCTGGCAATTTTTTCAGAAGCTAACTAAAAAGACAAGAACGCAGAGAAAGAGGAGCTAGACTCCGAGATAATTCTTTTCAAAGTGCACATGGAAATCATTTTAGACAAGAGAGGTGTGGGCGGGGTTTCAACTGGGGATAGGAGCACCTGCCACATACTCAGAGGCAGGGTCACCCAGGAAAAAACCCAGCATGGAGGGGGAGGAGGAGGAAGAGCAGTTTGGAAAGTGCTGCACTGACCTCTGAAGCCCTTAATAGAGATGACATTAAGGGCTGTAATGGTAGCATCCTGCCTATCCAGGAACATTGGATGTGGCAGCCATGGAAGGCTTCCAAGTAGCAGGAGAGGAGGCATGCCAATTAGATCCTTCATGTTAGGACCAGACAGCCAACCCCAGGTTTTCCACCAGCTGCCTCATACTGGACTCTCTAAGCCCGTGGCCATATGCTTTCAAATTCATACGAAAATTGAACTTCACATCCCAGAACACGTTCTCTCCTCACTCACTCCACCCTCCCCTAGGCCTGCTGGCTGTCCTGAGTTCCATGCTTGGTATCTGTGCAGGTTGACCCCCTTTGATCTCCATTTTTATCCTGTTCTATAATTTCCCCCTGGATGGAACGAGCTGGGAAACTAAGGCTTACACTTTGCAGGTTCTTGACATCTAGGGTTCAGGGCAAACTGCAGAAGACATATCAAACAGGATCACAGTGACCTGGATTCTGAGCTGAGTGACATGGGAGAGGGCATGTCCCAGGCACTGCACCGCCTGTGTTGTCAAAGGCAACAGTTCCACACCAGGAGCATAGTCACACTTTCCTCAGCAGAGTGACCACAGTATGACTTTGGACATTCCTCTTATGAGATTGTGACAGTGCCTTTCTTCACCATGCCCAGGAATCCTGTAGGAACAGCCCATCCCTCATAAATGTGCTTCAGCTGTAATGGTGGATTCTGAAGACCTAGCCAGAAGCACTCAGGAACAGGTCTGCCTAGCCTTGAGATAAAACACCCACAGAAGCCCTTGGTGGCCCACAGAAGCTCTTTCTCGGAGAACCATTCTAGTAAGGTTTCTGTGAAGCGACTTTCTACAAAGCAGGATGGCATCTGCAAGTTAGTATATTATGGCACATCTCACACCCAATGCAAATAAAATGAACCTACACTGCAGGGAGCGTCACTTAGCGTCAGCTCTCGTGGTGACAAATCTTAATCATTAGCTTCCTTGGCTTCACAATCTCCTAGGACCTTGGTGAGGCACAGCTCTGGGTGTGTCTGTGAGGGTATGCATTCTGAATGTGGGTGACACCATCCTGAACAGGCTGGAAGACCAAACAGAACAAAAAGGGAGAGAAGAGAGAGCCAACTAAGTCCTGACTGACACTGGTTTGCTTTCTTTCTGCTATGAACTTGGCTGCTCCACCCCACCCGCCCACCCTCCCCCGACATAGACTGAGTCTTCTAAAACCACGAACCAAATAAGAAGTTCTTCCTTCACCTTCTTCCATCAGACATTTGGCCACAGAAAAATGATGAACATTAACTCATATAGTGTCCCCAGATCAAAAAGAATTTTTAATTCACGTCGAGGCAAACAGGGAAGAAAAAGTCATGGAGGTAGAAGGTACGTAGAAACAGGGCATCCAAAAGAGTGTTTCTTATTTCAATTTCAAAGAAGGCATTTGGGAGAAGGCGGGTTTGACCTTGGTAAATTCACAGATGAGGATTCACGATTTTCAGCAGGAACGTCCTGGAACTCTCTGGCTGCACCTCCCATGTCAGACGTCTCCCCCATTTGGGCAATTTCCAGATCTCATGCCGTTCTTAGGATCATCGTCGTCGGCTCCATTTCTGCTTCGTGCATAAATGTGATTTCTGCTACTGCAAATACCACCCACCGGGGCAAAGACAAGTGATACGAAGTGGGTTTGCAAGTGGTTTTTGGTATTTTTAGGAAAAGGCATTTTGAAATGTTCAGTTGTGTGAGACAGCCTGTTGTCGGAGAGAGAAGCAGGCCTGCTTGCCTGAGAGTCATTTCTGCGTGGAAGAAAGGTTTCTATCCTGGGCCTGGCTGCATCTGCCCTGGCAACGCTGACGCACAGAATGTTATTGGATTTGGAAAAGGCAGCTTGGGGGAAAATGCAAAGCCTGAGGCTCTGAACCATGCACAGGATGCCTGATGGGGCGCCTGTGAGTGCACACCCAAGATTTCCCAAGCGCCTGAAGCCGCATGGGCAGAGTCGATCAGCATCAGCCAGGGGGGCTTCTGGATCTTTTCCCCAACCGCCATAACAAAAAGAAATAGGCCAACTCACTGATCAACAGAAAGTTACTCTCACAGTACTGGAGGCTAGACGTCTAGGGCGAGCATAATGGCAAGGTTTCCAGTGAGGGCTCACTTCCAAGTCCACACGCAGCTTCTCCCAACGGCTCCATGTAGTGGGAAGGACATGGCTCCGTCCTTGAGACTTATTGATAGCTGCACTGAGCCCCTCACATAAGCTCCACTTCCCAGGTCAAATGGCCTCCAAAAGGCCTGGCCTGTGAGCAAGGACTTGAACATGAGTTCAAATCTGTGCTATAATCATTTGTGGAATTAGTGCGCGTTTGCTTTGGGTTTTAGTTTGGGGAGACAGAGTCTCATGTAACGAAGGCTGATCTTCATCACATGATTCTCCTACCCCAGCCTCCCACATACACCACCACACCCAGCTGTGAAGATTATATCTTAATAAAAAAATGTTTGTAAAGCATTTCAAGGGGGAGATACAAACATTCCAACCACAGAGGTGGCCACAGATACTTTTACAATGTGAATAAATAACGATGTCTCTGAAAAACGAACTGGTCCCATGCATTTAAAACTGGATGCAATTCTGCTTACAGCTAGGAATTTAATATTAGAAATTGCCAAGCCACTAGAAATCACCACAGAAAACTACCATATGGAAAAGTTATCAACATGTCTGTTTTGGAAGCAGAAAATCATTGCAATGTTTTTAAGTATCAAAAAAAAAAAAACCCTAAAATCTATTACATACATTTCTGGGCAATTTTCCTCCCATGGGGTGAGAACAGCTCTCCTCCCATTATTGAAGGATAGAGACATTCATGTTCTCAGAAAGCTTGAAGGGCTAATTGCAGACAAAGATGTAAATCAGGCCTGAGAGCCTGGGCTCCACTCCCACGTCTTACAGGTCATTCATGCAGGTCCTGTGCTCAGAGAGAAACACAGCTTCTTTTTCAGAAGCATGGTGGGAGTCAGGCCCTCCCATTGATGATGGATAACTACTACTTCCCAGGGGCTATTTAAACCTTCTGGAATAGACTGTTGGTGAGTAGGAGAAATGAGCAGTCATGAGTATGTGAGCCAGGGTTTTAGTCAGAGTAAATGTGTGTGTGTGTGTGTGTGTGTGTGTGTGTGTGTGTGTGTGTGTGTGTGTGTATAAATGTTCACTTGTGTGTGCTAGTGAGTGTAGGTCTATCAAATGCATGTTCCATTTCCTGTTTCATCACACTCCTCCTTATTGCCTGAGACAAGGTCTTTCTGGAAATTTGGGGCTAGGCTGACAGCTGCTTTCTCTGCCTGCACAGTGCTAGGGTTACAGGCATGGAACCAGCCATGCCCAGCTTTTTGCATGGGTACTGGCATTTGAACACAGGTCTTTATGCTTTTTCAGCAAGCACTTTTACCCACGGAGCTATTGCCCCAGCTCAAAGTTCATTTTAAAAGACTGCCCTGACCTCGTTTTCTCTCTACAGTCATCATGATGCAGACAGCTCCTATCCGCCCTCTCAGTTACCTCAGTGCAAGTGAAGAAATGCTACTGAACCATTCGTGTGCCATTTCTCCCCCCCCAATGTGGGCAAACTGCCCCTGCAATGCACACACACAGCTATGAAGGAAAGTGGTTTGGGAATTCTGGGCGACAAAAGCAAAAAAGAAAGAGAAAGCCACTGAGGGGGTGTTTCCAAAGAGAGAAGACCTTCAGCTACACTGCCTCAGAATGAACCACCCCCTCCTGGATAACCCAGCAGTTGCCAATTCCATACTCTTCGCTTCATCTTCAAGGAACTTCCTAAGTTCAAGAGTTCAAGTGGTTTTCTGTTTGTTTGTTTTAAACTGGATCAGCCATCATGTGTCTAATTACCATAGTTAAATGCTGGAGCCCTGATTACCATATTGGGTTCCTTAAGGTAAAACAATAGTTTACTGAGAGATTAATAGGACTCCTTGACCACAGATAACATTTGCCATACATTTTCCTCTAGTAGAAAAGTGAGGACATAGGACAGACAAGCCTGGAGACGAGGGAGAGTTGAAACAAGCAATGTCGCTGTGGCTGGCAGCTTTGTAGCATTAGCACCAGCCTTTAGAGATGGCGTGGCAGTCCCTGCATGACCTCTTGACCCACTTTGCCCCACCCCCACTCCATCATGCCTTTCTTTTGCTCAATAATAGAATCAGGTTCTGAGCACTGCTTCAGGAATTTCTCAATTCATTTATTTGCCATCCTCCAACCGTCTAAAATGTCAAAGTTTGCCTCTGTCAAAATCCCAGCAGGACCAAGTCTGAACCAATCACACAAGGCTGGGCTGGCGCACCAATAAAACAATCAAGAAGAATGGACAGGGCTGGGGTAGCATCTTAGGCTAGGAGGTGCGATAGACTGAGTCAGCCAAGGCCCCCAAATCTGGGCTAAGGAAAGAGAAAGGAAGAGGGTCCCGGGGAATAGGGCATGGAAATCTCCAAAGAAACCGAACAGGAACTGGAAAAGGCTATGTACACTGAGGGTCACCTATCATTAATGCTGAGTCCTCTCCCAGTGTGAGGATAACACTGGGGATACATGCCTACTGATATGTTTGGACCTCCATTTCCTCAGCAACCAAACAAGAAAACACTAACCTCAAGAACTTTCTGTGAGTGTTAGACAGGCTTTACAGCTTACAGCTCGTGAGTTCTCATTCAAGCGACACATTTGGGTATAAGGTATAACAGGCTCAGGCCGTCAACTCTGTGTGGTAGATACCACTCTCCCTCTGCCAGAGTCAGGACACAGAAAGTTTCTTTTGGCAGAGAGACAATGGTCTCATTAAGGCTAGAGGTAGCCTTTGACCCATGGATTAATTATACAGGACAACAGTTGTAAGACTGTATGAACTAACCAGATCAATAGATTAAAGTCACTAGAGACTACTTAAGGCCATGTCCTGGGACCAGACTTAGTTTGTCTACATCAAAAGGCAGCTAAGCAACTGGATACATGAGTCAGCACTAAGTTCATTTAACACTCTTTCAGAGGATCCAAATTTGGTTTCTAGTATACAAGTGGTATAGTTCACAACCACCTACAATTCCAGCTTTAGGAGATCTGATGCCCTCATCAGATCTGATGGGTACTCATGTGGTACACATATATATATATATAAACACACACACTACTACCACTACTAATAATAATAATACAACCTAATCTGAAATGTTAAATTCTAGGCCCTTAGTCATAGAAAGAGAGATAGTTATCCATGTAGGTAAGGTACACATGAACCTACAGGGAAGTAACAAGAAAGGAGAGTTCACTTCTGGCCAAAGAACTCAAGGATAACATTTTAGAAGTTGCCGTGTATCGAGATAAAGGAAAATTTATTGTATTGGAAAGAAGGGAAAAGCACATACTAAAATGTGAATTTGTGTATAGAGCTCACTGTAGGAAGCAGTGGAAATGGCATCCAGCTAAGACAAGGTCAGTTTAAGACAGACCCTGAGAATCCAGGGAGTGAAACTTGGTTTAGCGACCCTTGAAAAGCACAAAAGTGTATATGGTTGCAGGGTCAGAGTCATGAGTCAGAATGTCACCCACATGACACTGGGATTCCCATAGATGCGGGTGGATATTTCTGAGGGGCTGTTCAGGGGTACTAGGATGGTGGAGGGTAACCAGTGACTCCGAGTGATAGCTATCTGCCATTGATACAAAAGTATGTCACTATGTCCCCTCTAGTCTGGATGAGCACTGTACAATGCCAAGCCTATTGTGGAACTCTTGAAACCCTCTTTCTTGGGTATGGGCATCAGTTTTCTCAAGATAACATGCCTCATTTGCCACTGGGCTTCTCTCCAGATCTCTGGCTTTCAGATAACCTTTTAGTCCTCCACCAGGAAATTGGGAAGCCCTCCCTAAACTCCAGTTCCATCTCTTCTTTCTGTCTTTCACAATTCATATTTCAAAATTCATAGCTCACTGTTATAACTAAGAGAAGGCTATAGAATGTTCTAAATCAAGACTGAGCTACAGATGAGAATGGAGGAGCTAAGAGTAAGAACCTCTCAGGACACAGTTATAGAACCGAATGTCAGGAGGTGATGGGGTGGGATTAGAGATAACATTAAAGACACAGGGCATCTTTCAAGCTTATGTTAGTAGGACAAAAAATCATCATAATAGGACTGTGGAAGTTGGGAGGATGAGATGGGCAGAAAGAAAGAAAAGATAAGCCATGGTGGTGGTAGAAATGTCAAGGCAAAGATGTCCAAACGGAAGTAGCAGGTTATAGGGAATAGGGAAAAGTGAGCATATAGCTAAGAGATGCTGTGGAGACCAGAGGTGTGGACTAGACAGAGGCTTCAAAACAGAATCACGGGATTGAATTTTCCCAGAAGAAGAGGACCAGAGCAGTGGGCTGAGGATAGGTACTTAGAAGCTGGCTCACTGATGTGGTGCTAAGAAACATTGACCAAGATAGGGCTGTCCTACAGAAGCAGAGTCCAAGGCCAGGCCTTGGTGTAAAGGTCCGATATACACAATGATGAACTTTTAACTAGAAAGACTTGGTCAAATATACTACTCTATGTTTTTCTTTTTTGATAATAACATTCAGACATAATTAACTTACCATCAAATTATCATTTAAAGTGCACACTGATTGATTTTTCATGTGTCTAGAGTTATACAACCTTGATTGACATCAATTTCAGAGCATTTCATCATTCCCATAACCTTGCTCCATCAAATCCCAAACCATCAGCTTCCCAGAAGAATTCTGCTCTGTTTCTAGCTTTGTTCATATGGACATTCACATAAATAGAACTCTTGGTCCTTTGTGTTGATTGCACGTGTGAGATCAGACACACACTACCTGACGCCACACTAGAGTTTATTCAGGGGAGTTGCTGAGCGGGTACAAGGGAGAGAAGCAGAAGTCTTTCCTTGTAAGAGAGCAAATTGGCACAGATTTACATAGCCATGCCTAGGGGCGTGGCCTCTGTACACAGTGAGTTCTGCTAATGCCTTGTTGGGTTTACCTCATTTGGGCTACATGCCAGGAATTCTCATCTCACCAGGCGCCATGTTGGGTCTACCATGTGGCAACTACGTGCCAGGAATCATTGCACTTTGAACTGCTGTCTTTCATCCAGAACAATTGTTTTACGGTCCATTTATGGACTTACGACAGTACTTTATTCCTATCACAGCCAAATAATGTTCCATCATGTAAGTAATAAAATTTTTATTTGTTCATTCAGGTCATACATGAGTTGCTCCCAGTTTGGGATTCTGATAAATAATACTATTGGGAACATTTGTGCACATGTGCTTTCATTTCACATCAAATTCTAAGCTCTAAGTACCTTTTGGGAGAACTGCTAACCCGTTTTCCCATTTCCTATTCCCATCGGTGGTCTACGAAGGTTCTGATTTTTACTCTTTCTAGGCAGCACATGTCATTTTTATTTTGTTCCTTTTCTAAACTATAGCTGTTGTGGTTTGTGTGGGGGTGTTCTCCAAGACGCTCATATACTGAAATCTTGTCCCTCAGCTGGTGGATCCAGTCATTGAAGGGGTGAACAGATCATGAGGACTATGATGTCATCAATGGTTAGTCCTTTGATGGACTCCTAATATAGCGGCATTGTTAGAATGTAGTGGTAACACACTATGGAAACACACCTTCTCTCTCTCTCTCTTTTCTCTTTTCCTGTTCTTCCTTGCAGTTCTGAGGTGAACAGCTACCCCAAGAAGCTCTATCACTGTCTTATCTCAAGCCTAAGACAATGAGTTTAAGCAACCCTGAGCTGAAGCTTTGAAACTGAGCTGGAGTAAGCCTTTCTTCTCTGTAAACTGTCCCTCTCAAGTATCTGTCACAACTCCAGGAAATCAATACAATAGCCACCTAATGAATATGAAATGGGAATCTCATTGTGTTTTTAATTTGCATATCCTTAATGACTCATGATATCGAACAACTTATTATGTGTTTACAGGTCCAGCGTACATTTCCTTTGGGGAGAAGTTCATTCAGACCTTTACTCATTTTAAGTGGATTATTTATCCTTTATTACCTAGCTGTAGGACTTTGTTGTGGAATATTATTTTAAGATGTGTTACATTTATTTGTGCTGTGGAACATTTGCTTTAATGATGCAAGGATGTGTTGCATTTGTTTAACTCTGTGAAGCTGTGTTACTTTACTTGTCTAAAATACCTGCTGGTCTAATAAAAAGCTGAATGGCCAATATCAAGGCAGGAGGAGAAAGGATAGGTGGGGCTGGCAGGCAAAGAGAATAAACAGAAAGAGAAATGGGGGGGGGGGGGCAAGAAGAATCAAGGGATAAGAGAACAAGGACAAGAAGACAATAGGGGCCAGCCACCCGGCCACACAGCCACCCAGCCACCCAGCCACGCAGCCACCCAGCCACACAGCCACCCAGCCACACAGCCACCCAGCCACGCAGCCACCCAGCCATCCAGCCACCCAGCCACCCAGCCACACAGCCACCCAGCCACGCAGCCACACACCTACACAGCCACCCAGCCACCCAGCCAGGCAGCCACACAGCCACCCAGCCACCCAGCCACCCAGCCACCCAGCCACATAGCCACACAGCCACCCACCCACACAGCCACCCAGCCACCCAGCCACCCAGCCACACACTTACACAGCCACTCAGCCACCCAGCCACCCAGCCACCCAGCCACCCAGCCACCCAGCCACCCAGCCACCCAGCCACACACCTACACAGCCACTCAGCCACCCAGCCACCCAGCCACATAGCCACCCAGCCACACAGCCACACACCTACAGCCACCCAGCCACTCAGCCACACAGCCACCCAGCCACTCAGCCACTCAGCCACCCAGCCACCCAGCCACCCAGCCACCCAGCCACATAGCCACACAGCCACCCAGCCACATAGCCACACAGCCACCCAGCCACACAGCCACCCAGCCACACAGCCACACAGCCACCCAGCCACCCAGCCACGCAGCCACACACCTACACAGCCACCCAGCCACCCAGCCACGCAGCCACACACCTACACAGCCACCCAGCCACCCAGCCACGCAGCCACACACCTACACAGCCACCCAGCCACACAGCCACACAGCCACCCACCCACACAGCCACCCAGCCACGCAGCCACGCACCTACACAGCCACCCAGCCACACAGCCACGCAGTCACGCAGCCACCCAGCCACACAGCCACACAGCCACACAGCCACCGAGTAGGAGTGAAAGTAATATTACAGAAGAAAAGGAAAAAGCCCAGAAGCAAAAGGTGCATGGGACAATTTAAGTTAAGAAAAGCTGGCAGGAAACAAGCCAAGCTAAAGCCAGGCATTTGCAATTAAAAATAAGCCTCCACGTGTGAGTTCTTGGGAGCTGGATGGTGATCACCCCAAAAGAGTAAAACCAAATAGGAATTCTTTTCTGTTCCAGATACAACAAACCCCTTATTCATCCACAGCTCTGCTTTTCACACTTTTAGTTCCCATTGATCAACTGGTCTGAATACTAAATAAAGATTCTCAAGAATGAATAACTCATAAATTTAAGGTAACTTCATCTTATAATATTTTAATAACTCCCATTTTAATATCAGTTTTTATTGGTCTCTTATCGTACTTAATGCATCCTTAAGTTTTATTGTAAATACATATGGGAAACCCCAGTGTGAACCTAAAGTGCAGTGCCCGTAGGGTTCAGGCATCTGCCGGGGCTCCAATGATTTCTCTCTGTGACTCAGGGTGATTGGTCCGTACTGGCTGCAGGTATTCTCCTCCATTCTGTATTTTTCATTCAGTGGTAATCTTCAAGGGCTCCATACTTGAAGAGGTCTATTTTTTGTTTATATTGCTGTTGTTGTTTGTGTGTTCTTTGGGGGGGGGGTTATATCTAGAAATCCTTTGCTAAATGTAAGGCCATAAAGATGTACTTGTTGTGCGATTTCCTTTTTTTTTAAAAAAAAAAAAGTTCCATAGTTTTAGCATCTACACAAATGCATTCAGCCCGTTTGGAGTTGTTTAGATGAAACAAGGTAGGATTTCACTTCATTCTTTTGTGTTCATGTAGAGTTGTCCCCAACGTTATTTATTAAAAAGAAAGAACAATAATAATTTTCTCATTGAAAAGCCAGGGTCAGAATCAATTGACTATAAGTGTGAGCGCTTATTTCTGGGTTCTCATTATATTTCTTTAAAGCTTTACAGCTGCCGCCCACTCATATCTGTATTAATTTAGATACAGGTGTCCATTTCCTGGCTTAATAGTCCAGATGATTTCTCTTGAACTACCAGCTCCCATGAGTTCAGACAGTACCCACTGAATCTGATTTGTATGGAAGTTGACATCACTGTGGCTAATCACCCACTTAATACTACGCCTTTCACTGTAATCGGGATCAAACTCAGGGCCACACCACGCTAGGCAAATGCTTTGCTACTAGGTTACATCTCTACCCCTGTATGGGGCCCCTCTGTGCCAGCTGTCCTTCATCTGCAGGCCATAGTAAAATTGCAGCCTGAAGACACCAGGCCTGGGTTGATACAGGGATGTATGATCAGCCTGATGTCCTGATGAGCTACTAGAGAAGAAGAAAAAAATGGGATAATGTGTTGAGCAACTCATTTTCATGGGGAGGGGGCACATGAGAGCAATAAAGAGGTGAGGACCAGACATGGAGTATAGGAAAAGACCAAAGGAATAGGAAACTTGGGAGATGTTAAATTCTCATCAGTCTATTGATGCTATGTCCCTAAGCTAATGTAAGAGCAGGGCACTCAGAACTCAAGGAACAGAACCCTTATGGATCTCCAATTTAATGGCTGTCCTAGAGGAACATTTATTATTATTTTTTTAAGAAAAGGAGGATAATTATGGTGGTATATCCCATTAAGCCCAGAAATCAGGAGGCAGAGACAGGCAGATCTCGGAGTTGAGGCCAGCCTGGTATGCATAGTGAATGCCAGGCCAGCCAGGTCATAATGAGACCCTATCTAAACAAAACAAAAACTGCCCTCAGAAAGTAGTTGTAAAAGTAAACTAAACAAAGGTTTGTGATTCTATTAGCCTATGGTCTTGCACAAGAAGTCCAAACAGCTCAGACCAAAGAACAACCAGCTACATGAAGGAATCTCAGACTTTGTATGCACTAGAGCCCTCCTGAGAAGCTGACTCACAGTTTGCCCAGTCCATAGGTTCGGGGACAACGAGGCTTATAAGTTTACATTACTAACAAATTTCTGGGGATGCTTGTGATTGTTCAAGAAACATGGGTTGAGAACAATTCTTCTGGTCAAAAAAGCCAAGGGCCACCTGCTGACATCTTCAATTTCTAAGTGCAAAGTCTTTAAATAAAAGCCCTAGCAATTGGTCCCAGCCCTAGATGCTGTGAGCTGGAGCTCACTAATGTGAGAAGGAAAGGGATGTAAAACCACAGTCAAGCCTTTTTGCTTGAAGCATCTGTAAAGACCTCATGGATCTGGAAAGGAAGAAATCAAAAGTGCTATTCATAGGTGCATTAGAAACACCCAGTGAGGTCATCTTCTTCAGGGGCTTCACGTTCATTGTTAACAAGTGCTCAACTGGCTTCAATGAAAAACAGCTTCTTTCTCGCCAAAATCTTCAACAAAGCATGCTGATCAAATAATGCATGCCCATACAGGAAATTCATCCTCTGCTGCCTACTGGGGAGGGGCTATAAATAGCTCCTCAGAGAACATTTTTCTATAATTAGCCTTCCACTTCAAGTGAACTATGTATAATGAATTTCATATCACTAGGTGTTCTTCCTGGACAAAGTGCATGCAGATTCTGCATTTGTTAGTGCAGAAACTTAACTGTCCAAACAGCATTGCACCAAATGTTATCTATAGATTTGAAAACAGGGCAGACATACAAACCATTCTGGGAAATAAACGCACTTGCGTGTGTGTGTGTGTGTGTGTGTGTGTGTGTGTGTGTGTGTGTGTGTGTGTGTGTGTGTGTGTGTCTGTATGTGTGTGTGTGTCTGTATGTGTGTGTGTCTGTATGTGTGTGTGTGCATGCATGCATGCATGCATGTGTGCCAGTGCTCATACAAGCACCTGAGTGAACAAAATATCAGAATCCCCTCTTTACAGCTTAGCTCAATGGAACATGGGGTGAGAACAGCTAAGATCATGTCCACTTGAGACTAAGCGCAGCTGCTTCTCTGCCTGCACCTCAAGGGTGTTCCTGGTGCTTGTTAGAGAAGTGCATGTCTCAACAGCTTGTCTGGGCCTCCACCAACGCCAGCCAAGAGCAGAAGCCTTCCTGAGTTGAAACGATTTCTCCACCATCGCCATCAGTTACTGTTGAGCTCGATTCCTCCGCAATCCTCTGGCTAATTACAGGAGCTAGCACCACCTCCCATCCTTCTGGCACCCTCTCAATTCACCCACATTTGCTGCCCTCACCACCTGCCTTCCCCAACCCTCAGCACCCTGAACACAAACACCTTTCTTCCCTTCTGTTTTTCCACACACACTGAGTGCCCCTCCTACATTCCACAGGTTCACTGCGCTGGCAGTTAGCATACACCGTGGGTGGGAGGGATTAAAGGCTTTCTCAGGCCACTCACAGTTTCTATCTTGGCAGAGAAAAGAGATATATCCCTATACAGCAGGACGATCAGAAGTTCTTTGAACTGACCTATTCTGGAGGCAGGAGAAGGAGGCCTGAGATGGACTCGGGGATTCTACAATGAAAAGAACTTGCATTCATTCCCGGACTAAGACATGGAGTTGGTTTGAACATCACCTGTATTTGCAAACCTACACTCCTAGTCTATTGCCAAAGTCCAAACAGTACCTTGGTGAGATGCCAGGATGCCAGTCAAGTACATATTGACCCATGGACTCTATTTTCTTCAAAGAATAGAGCAGGTGTGGCTCTTTCACCAAGCTCAATCCTTTATCCGAGTTCTGCTTCACAAACTTGAAATGTAGCTGCTTTAGAAAAGGAATAAAGAGGCTAGGATTGGCATATGCTTATAATTTAAACACTTCAGAGCCAGAATTAGGTGTGTCTCTGGGAGTTCAAGGCCAGTCTGGTCTATGTGGCTAGTTCCAGGCTAGCCAGGAAGGCTATATAATAAGACCTTGTTTTTTATTTGTTTGTTTTTCAAAAAGACATGGTTTGGCACTGGAAAGGGCCTAGTGGTTAAAAATGATTGCTGCTCTTCCAGAAGACCAGAGTTTAGTTCCCATCACCCACGAGGCCGCTCACAACTGCCTGTAACTCCAGCTCTAGGTGATCTGACACCCTCTTCTGGCCTCCATAGGCACCTGCACACACATGGCCTATACACACAAAGACACATGCACACATAGATAAGAATTTTAAAACAAACCTAAAGAAAATGAACGTAATGAAGACATCAATAACCAATGCACTCAAAGGAGAGAGCAGAAGGGAGTGACAGAGTAGAGTGGTGCTTTGTCACCCTGCATCAGCCATCAAGAGCTCATGCAGAAGAAACCATAACCATCTCTGTGCTGCCATCTGAGGTGTAAGGGATGGGTTTGGGTGAGAGATGCTTAGCCGCACACAGTCCTCAGAGTCCAGATCAAACTTTTCTGTCACATTCTTCTGCTGAATGACTGAGAACACCTTCAACTGCTCTAGGTCAGAGAGAGACTGTCTGCTAGGAAGCATAAATTACTTTTTTATGGTGCCTCCTGAAGATGAAATGAAGTAATTCCGATACCTAGCACATGATATTAGATAAATGTCGCCTTTTATTAACTGCAAACATTATTTACTGAGGATTCATTTTAAAAAACTTTCTTGTTCAGACAACAGGTTTTTTTTTTCCCTGCAAAAAAAGAAATGGGCTATTGAGCTGTGAGAAGACATGGATAAAACTTATTTAAACACAGGTGACTAAGTGCACAAAGCTGGCCCAAAAAGGCTTGCACACTGTATCATAGCAACTGCCCAGCATTCTGGGAAAGGCCAATCCTCATAAACAATTTAAAAAGTCTAGTGCATGGGGGGGGGGGGGGCAGGGTTTGTATGTTTGTATTTAGTGCAGTGGGACTATTATGCTTATACTTTGATACAAGGCATTGTACATTTGGGCATATCATCAGGGAAAGCTAGTGTGACCTCACTAAAAGATTGCAGCACCTCAGATGGGTTCACCAAATGTAAGAAATGTGAGGTGCCAGCTGCAGAAAGGGCCCAGCAGTTAAGAGCCATCACTGCCCTCACAGGAGACACCAGTGGGACTCCCAGGAGCTCACAACTTTTAAGTCCAGCTTTTGGGGTACTGACACCCTCTTTTGGCCTCTGAGGGTACTTTCAACCACATGTACATACAGACACAAAGATACACACATTTGTGCATAATTTAAGTATTGTAAAAATAAAAATTTTTTTGAAACAAATAAACCTGAGGACCTGGTGGTAGGAAATGTTGGTAACATAAGCCTACAGTGGGAGAGAATATGCTCTCTTAATTTTTTGTGAATGAACAATGAATGCTCTTACATGTCTGCAATTTTTAATACTCCCAGAGAAGTAAATAAAACCTATGTTCAGACTTTATCAGAAAAAAAAAAAATACACATGAAGGGACTTCCTCAAAGGGCTCAACTATGAGAAAGGATTATTCTCAAGTGCCCATCTCTCTTATAGCGTCAGCAGCTCTTTTTCAGATCTATATGTGCAAGCCTGTGAGTCCTGCTTGCTCACAGGACCCCAGAGGACAGCTAGCTGCAGCCTGTGCTTCCCTCGCTATGAAGCTGCTGTAGGAGCAGGGTACCCAATAGGGTGAGTAATTTCTGATTATTTTCTTCACCGCTGCTCATGAATTCTGTTCTTTACAATTATGCCCAATTCCTATGGTCTGAGGCCCCTTCATACTCTTCATTAAGCTCTCTCTGCAATATTTGCTCCAGACTCTTTTCTAGCAAAATGTTATTTTATGCATCAAGGCATAGTATGATACACGAATTTTCTTTTTGGTGGAGAAAAAGTGTTCAGAGGTAGGTAGCAGTCCACAGCCTTCTCACTATTCACACAGAAGGGACTTCCCACCTGAGGCGAACTAGAAATAGGAGCATCCTTCCGAACGGGACTTGATTCTTGTTTATTCTAAATCTGTGCCGCAGTTACTGATTGTCACATGTCCGGCTTGAGTCCCAAGCCCTCCGCCAGTGCCATAATTACTGTAGGAGCCCACACAGTCTTGCCTGCATGTAACACTAAAAGTAGGCACAATAGCCACCCAATATGTATGCTGAAAGAATAATTATATCGATATTTCTAATCAGGTTATCCTACAGATTTGACTTTCAGGATGGAGAAGATCCAATTGGACAATGGAAACTTGGAATTTTTATCATATTTTGAAAGATTGATAAGGGAAAATAAATTCAATCCTCCATTTTATACATTTTGATCCCTTGGAAAATATATAGGGTTCCTTTGGGGAGCCATTGAAAGACTCATACAATAAAGGCAGGCTCCTTTCAAGGATTAATGACCAGAACCACTTGAGAATTTTTCATCCCCAGTGATGCAGCTTTGAAATGCTGCATTTGATCCATGTCTCATATTTTAAATAATTTGTAGGTTATGATAATCCAACTTGACTTTGTTATCTTGTCATTGGAAAGTCTTAGCACTTGGGCCACATTGCCCAAGAAGTCAGTTCCTTTCCAAATCCTCTGTCACTTGCCTTATTTAATGCATATTTATCTCTGTCTCAGACTGGAAGCCTTCTGTGTACACAAACTCTCTCAAGGTTTCCCAGACCCTTCCCTAAGGACCTGGCCTGAGTCATGCAAGCTTTTAATAAAGGGCAGTGGACAGAAGCATACTGTCAAATGCGTAGGATGAACAGGAGGCTCTCCTCTGCATATGGAGGGGAAAATTCATTCTTTTGGGGACTCTATTCTCTACTCTACCTCAGGGTCCCACATGGGAAGAAACACTTGTGAGACAGGTCGAAGCTTAGAATAAGTATAACATCTACACCTTCCCCATATGAACAGGAAGAAACCAATCAGTAAGATGTCTTGCAACCAATAAAAACAGGACAGAGCAAAAATACTCATTACTCTACAGACTGGATGAATTATTAGACCGTTCCAAGTTTCTTAAAAGATCTCCCAATGGGTTTTCAAGTTGCCAAAGGGAGTTGGAATCTCTTTAAAGAAAAAAAATGGGAGGTGGCTCTAAATTCTTCATTAACTTTGGTTAGGAGCACACGATTTCATCTTTACTAGATATTGGTCATAGCCACCCTTCCAAGGCACAGCTAAAACATGCTTACTTGCCTGAAGGACAAGGAGAAAAAGTAAAACGAGGACTTCCCTCTAGTTGGAAAGAGGAGCTTCAAACTAACAAAGGGGTCAACCTCCTTTTTCCTCAAAAGCCCTTCAAGTAGAAGCAAGCCTGAGAATGTCAGGGGCTGGAGGATGCTCAGAAGATGCTTATTTTTCAGAAGGAGAATTAAACAAAAATAATACAAATGGGAAATAAAGAGAATGACCTACTTTACTGTGTGAGTTGTGGGGGGGGGGGCGGACTCTGTGAGTGTTTTGATCTAATTGACTGGTGTGGGGTTGCATGCCCAAATAAGGCGCCTCTGGTGCTGGTCCTGTTTGTGTTGGAAAGGAGAAATTCGGGCCCTGGAACCCCATGAGCCAGGGCTGAGACTAGCACTTGGGGCTAAGGCCTCAGGAGACATCCTCATCCCCACCCGACACGGGTGGGGGGGAGGGACGGAGGGAGGGCGGGAGGGAGGGAGAGAGAGAGCGCGCGAGCGCCAGTGGTAGTTTTCTCTTGCCTGAGCCACTTGCTGGAATGTAGGATCTAGAAAGACACTTGAAGGACTGCCAAGGTAGGGTGATTGCGCCAAGAAGCTAGAACAAGCAATGTTCGGGAGCAAGTGTGACCTTTGTGTGCCTGGCGGGGGGGTGTGGGGTAACCAGGTGCCCGAGTTCCGAGATTGAAGCCGCGAGTGGAGGGTGATTATGGATTTGGACTCCTTCACTGGTTTAGCAGTCTGCCTCTTTCATCCCGCTAGCGCTCAGAGCCCCTCAGCGTGTCTAACAGCAGCCCCTGGTTCCCGGACACCGCGCATTCACATCTGTCTTGGCTTGGGGTTTGCACGAGCTGGTTAAAAAGCCTCCCTGTGTTCTTGCGCGCGCCGCTCTTTCCAGCTTCTCTTTTTCTTGGATTCTTGCCTGTCTCCTCCCACAGGAGGAAAAAAAAAAAAGGTCACGTATGTTTGGAAAAATATGTAGGTCAGTGGAACATTTCCTGCATTGGTGCAAAAGGAGAGAGGGCAGTGGGGGCGGGGAGGGTGAAGCCCGGCGCTGTTCTGAGGGCGCCTCCTGGCCGCAGCCCCCAACCTGCCGGCCTAGGCACGAGAGGGGACACTTAGCGGGTTCTGGCCAATCCTTGACCCATTTTCCAGACCAGCTACGCTAGCGTTGGGGGAGGCACCGAGCATTCCTCCCTAGCAACCAGTGCTTGTCTTCCACAACCAGCGTTCATTCTCACGTCCTGAACTCCCTCTTTTCACCCGGTGTCCCCTCACCCACCCAGGTCCCAGTTGACATGAGTCACAGAAGCGCATTGGTCAGTCCTTCCAGGTCGGGGCTGGGCAAGGGGGAGTGACCGCTATGTTCTAGGAGAAAGGATACCTGCCCCCCCCCGCACCCCCCGTCCCGCCTCCGGTGACAGCAGAGAGCAGCAGTAGGCACTGTGATGGTTTCCATTTACCCGGGGCGCAGGATTCTTTGCTACCCCCCTAGTGACAACTTTAGCGGGACCCCAGCAGGCAGCTCCACAATGTCATCAAGCTTGCCTCCCCTCTTCCCGGTTCCGCTCCAAGCACTACCTCCACCTTCCCTCCACTCCCAGTCCGGACCCAGACTGGCCAGACCCCCCACCTCCATCCCCCAAGCTCATCCTCGAAGCCCCCGCAGGACCCGCGGCGGCCTTGGGGGACGCACGGGTGTCTGCGCCGCCGAGAGACGCGGGGGGTTGCAGGGTCCGTGTCCCTGCGGCAGGCGCTGAGTGAGCAGCTCAGACTGGGTCGGGGCCAGGAGGGAGCGGGCAGCCGCTGGAGCCTCGAGGCTTAAGAGGAAGAGGAGGAGGAGGAAGAGGAGCGGGAGGAGGAGAGGGAGGAGAGGGAGGAGGAGGCGGCGGGGCGGGGAGGCGGCGGCGGCGGCGGTCCCCGGCTCTGCGCGCCCAAGAGTTTGCGGCGCGAGCGGCGGGCTTTCCCGCAGGACCCGAGGGACCCGCGCAGCAGCCGCGGAGCTCCGAGACCCCGGCGGCAGCGGCGAGAGCAGCGCCTCCCGCCGCCGCCCGGGAGAAGGTCCTCGAGCCCGCCTGCTGCCCCGGCTCCCAGCGGCGGCGGGAGGCGCGTCTCCCCGGCCCAGTCGGTGCCCGGCCTGGTGGGGCCGCCCCGGCCGGCTCCGAGGTAAGAGACCACTGCTCCGGGGGACGCGTGATCTCGGGTGGGAATACTGCGCGTGGTTCGCGGCTCTGGTCACCTGCTCGCTCGCGCTGGGGACGCGCGGGGCAGGGAGGGACGCTCGGGCGCGACACCGCGCGAGGCTGCGCAGCGCAAGCAGCCGGGGGTGGGGGCTCGGGGAGGTGAGTCCTGCGCACTATTGGTCGCGTCTCCCGGGGCATCGGGTCCCACAGACTACTGCTGCCAGACGGCCAGTGGGCTCCTGGAGCTGCTCGCCAAGGAAAAGGACTAGGCATCCCAAACGTGGGGATTCGGGGACTCTCGGAGGCTGATAGAGGGGTACTGAGTCCCGGACTGGAGCTTTGAAGAATGCCCACTGCCCTTCCAGAGATCCACCGTGTGCATCCCCTAAGCTTAGGGCGCCCGGGACATCTGGAGAGTGTGGCTACCGGGCCGGGGCCCTGGTGTCCCTTGAGTCCCTGGGTCTGAATTGGCTTAGGGCCGGATTGAAAGCGGGTCTTTGTGCTTTAGCCAGCGGTAGGCTCCTGGGACTCCCGGGATTGGGTGCTAGAGCGTTGTTTTACTGGGAGGTGTGCCCCCTCCCCATGTGGAGGAGGGGTGCACCGTGACCTTTCTAAAAAGCCCTTAGGGCAGGGACAGGTACCAAGAGGCTCAATTCAAAGCCAGCCTCTCCCCTCTGCCCGCCTCTCCTTAACTGCTTAAGGTAAGAAAGTTTGTTTTCAGCTCTGTGATTCATAAATAATTAGTAACCAGTTTTGTCGACGAGGCAAGATGGAAACCTTAAGTATACACGCGCATTTCCACGAACTCTAAAATCTCCTAAGGTTGAATCCTGGATTCTTTGGTTCATAAAGTTCTAAGCTGTAGCGTTCAACAGGTGTTACTAGGGTCCTAGAGGGTCCAGCCTAGTGTTTCTTTCCTACCCATTGCGTTAGGATCCGCCCGAGTTCGTGGTTAGCTTGCTTCTTTGCAGGTGAATATTGAGTAGTTATTAACTGAGTCGGAGGAGACAGCTAGTCTGTCTCAATCACTAGAACTCTATTATCCTTAATAGGGTTTTCTTTAATAGGAGGGATTTCCCATTTGGACTTTCCAGGTAGTTAGTCTTGAAGCAGTTTCTGGCAGGACTCAGCTCTGTCAACACCTTTGTGTCTCCCACAGTGAAGTCCCCATCCAGCTAACTGGCCAACTAATTAGGGCTCCCATGAAAAACCGAGCTAGCCCTGGAAGGCATCCTTCAGACTCAAGAGCAAATACTGGCTGGATCTTCCTTCCTGCTACTAAAATTCCCCTGAAGGAAAACGTTGCCAGAAATAACCTCCAATTTTTTAAAATAAGCCCCAAATAAATATAGTCATATTTTTAAATGAGATATTGCGATCTGGGCCACTATTTTACAAAGCAAAATTTTTTTCGTTACAGACAAATGTGAACCAGTAGAAGTATTGGCATTTCCCAGCAGTCTACTTACAGATTTAGTTAAAAATAAAGTGTGGAGCATAAAAGCATTCAGTAATTATCCTCTGTCTCAGAGAGACATGGAGCGTGGCTTACAAGATTTGTTAATGTTCTTTTTGCCATTTTCCCTCAGAAATCCATACTTCTATTTATTTGATGATCTGTCCCACTGTGCAGATGTAGAAATGATTTTATTATAACTACTCCCCAGAGTGACTTCTTGGGGAGCAGGATAGGATATACTCTAGAGAAAGTACATAATTAATAAATGTTAAACACCTCCCATGAGTTTAACGCGTCTGGAGAATGGATTGAGGAGGCATTCACAATTAGTGTATTGAAAGAAAAAAACCTTGGTGTGATAGATGTTCGGATGGTAACTGGAGAAATGATCTTTATGTAGAAAATAATTGTAATTTTTAAAAAGCTTACTTAGTTGTCTGTGACAATTTGGTTCCTGCTTTATATTTTGGGCTGTTTAATAATAGATATATAAAAACAGTGAAAAAATTGAAGTGTCATCAATTTAAACCCATCTTTTTGACCATCTTTCTTAGGTCTTGGTAACCTATAAAAGCAACAAGAGTCAATGGTATTGAATTTCTTCAGATTAAATTAATAAGGGTCTCTCCATCTTTATATAATTTTTTTGCCCTAGAATTTGCTTAGAGATAAATCTTCAAAAGCCAAAGGGCTAAATCTTTGTGAATTTTTAAAACAAGTACATATGTGTTCTGTCCTTGATGGCCACCTGTGAACTTCCACTGTGACTAAAACCCTGGCTGTTCCATGCCGATACCCTGCACACTGCAACATCTTCCCCAGCACAGGTCAAATTGTGAGGGGTTGAAAATAGCCTAGTGACTCAGTATTCTTGGCTGCTTTATGCTAACAGTTTAATTGGCTTCATCATAGCAGGCATCTAATCGAGTTTCACATTTAAGTAGTGAAAATGGTACTTGAAGCCTTATTGGCTTATAGGGATGTTTGATTAGCATATTTCCCCAACCTCATTCTATTTGTAGCAAAGACAGGGGGCTGGGAACAGTCACATTCATATCTGATTGCTTCCTCTCATCTCTATGAGGCCATGTTCATAATAGATGCTCAATAAACAGGTGTGGGAAACAAGCTGAATTGTCAGTGATCACTATCCAAAGATTAGAAATTTCTGAATGCTAATGGGGTACTTAACTATGAGTAATCCTGTGTTAAATCAGATGGTGATTAATAGTCCTCAGGTACACCGGGAAACAATTATTAAACACAAGCATGTAAAGGAGACATTTTTCTTGCAGTCTTTAGCCAAGGAGGTGCTGTTTCTCATTTGCATTTTTCTTTTAAGATTAGGGGTCACTTAATATGTTAGCAAAGAGTCTTAGGTAAATTTCCCCTAGAGGCCACTTGAATATCTGCAGGTCAGAATGACTGGTTCCATTTGATGATTCAGAGCAGAACAGAGAGTTTCTCTTTTGTTCAGCTGTGAAATAAACTGTGTGTATAAAGAGGTGGAAGGGGTGGGGCATACAGTGAGTCACTGGGGGTGGGGTAGGGGGTTGTTAAATGAAGATTCTAGCTTGGGAGCTTCAGTGTATCTCCCCAGCTCCCAGAGCTATACTCAAGTCAAGTTCTGGATACACTTAACCTCATCAAAACATGTCTCTTGAGCATGCACTAAATAATGGGCCAGATGATACATCACGTGAAAGATGGGTCATACCTACATCGTAGGAAGAGATGAAGAAGATAGAGGCACATTGATTCTTTTAGACCGAGAATGAGGTCCTGCCATGCCTCTGCAGGGTGGTGGATCAGGAAGAGCCTTCAGATGGGTTTTCTGGGAGGGTTTCCTCATTGCTGACCTTGTGCTGTTGGGTGAGCAGAAAGCATGCTGTGACTTGGCAATAAAACACAATTTGAAGTCAGAGGGACTTGGGTAGCTTCCCTCTCACCTGGGTGCCTAGGGGCAAGTTTTTAACTTTTATAAGCCTAAACATTCTTGTCAAAGAAATAGTGGCAATGATGATTGCCTTGCCAGGTGCCTGGGATCACCAGTAAAGGATGTTCATCAGGCCTAGCAAATGGGCTTGCTTTTATTGTCATTTTTGCTCCTGAACATAACTCCTCACCCACATTCCTGTAAGAAACACCAATAATTCTCATTGCTTCCCCAAGTTGGGTTGTGATAACATCTGTATTCTGCTCTGTCGTGAACTCCCTATAGAGGGTGAGCAGATGTGTCGGTTACATCTCCCTAGGAAGTCTGTCACATAATAGTGAGTAAAATATTTTAAAAAGTGAGATCATTTAAAAAATTATTTTCCTATTGATAAAAACACATTACATAAATATTGGGAAAGACCAAAAATAATGAAATAAATGAAAATACATATTTTTGCCAGGGTGTTTTTTCTTCCAGTCTCTTTCCCGGGGTTTAAAATGTTTATAATAGACTTAAAACTCACAGCGTACCATCACTTTTCTCATCCCTGTCATATAATATCTGACAAAAGCAACGTACGGAAGGATAGAACCATTTGGGCTCCCAGCTTGAGGTACAGTTCATCATGGGAGGGAGGTCGAGGCAGCCGATCACACTGCTTGCCCTTTATTCAGCCCAGGACTCCAGTTCACAGAATAATGTTGCCCATATTCTGGGTGAGTCTTCCCAGGAAATTCCTTCACAGATATGCTCAGAGTTGTATTTCTAAATCCAGTCAAGTTGACAATGACAATTAACTGTTACACACACAGGAAATAGTGTATTAAAAATGTCAAACAACAGGATATATTTTAATAAGAAGCAAAAGCTCCCCTCAACTCTTCCCCCCCCACCTCCCCCCATCCCTGTACCTGCTTAGCCACCATTTCTCATTATTTGACTTGAAAGAAACCTGGATTTTCAGAGGAGTCTACTCTCCCTCACCTGGGCCAGGAGGTGAATGCTGATGAGCAGCCCTGGAGGGCCTGTAGCCCCTTACAGTGACTGGCTCCAAACAAGCAATGGGCCCTGTGATGGCCAATAAAATGTGAGGTGAGGCTACTCTAGCTCTTAAAAAGAGGTAAGAGACTAAGCCACCCTTCTCCCACACAATCCTGGGTAGAACGGATATACTATTTGTTAGCCAAGGAACGATGAGCCACTCACTGGGTAGGGGGATCCGGAAGATTGCAGAGGTGAGACTGGAATTTCCATAGAGGAATGTCCCAGAGACATTTCTGTGTACTAGGCCCATTTAGATTTTCTTTGAATTGTAGCTAAAGTCAGCTTGGGTGCCTATACTACCCTACCCTTTATAAGAGGGGAGTTATTTAACCACAGGGCACATGCTCTGCTACCTATTCTGGTGCATTTACACATGCAGGCACATATTTTAGAGCAAAGCTCCTTTTATACATATTATTGCCTGTTTTAAAAAGCAACTGTGTGGCATAGAGAGCTTTGTTTTGTAAAAGTCATCACTTACATCCTCTTAAAAAACCATATTGTATCATTCAATGTGCCAAAACCTGGTTTCTTCAGGCCATGTCCACTGATCAACATTGACTACATTCTTCCCACTTTATATTTTTATTTACCCCTTTAATATATATCATTTCATCTATGTTTCATATTTTTGTAGGTCAAGAATTTCTAGGAAAGGATTTTTAAGTAAGCGGTACATCTGTTTGGCATATTGGTAGATACTATATAATTGATGACCCAATGATGGTACCCACGTTGCCCATCTATGGGGCTTGGCTATCTTGCCATTGTGTCTTCACTACACTGTGTATTTCAAATCTTTTGAAATGCATTCCATTGCATTTTCACATGCATTGAACACATTTCCACCTGTGGCTGATTGAATGCACTAAGGCAAACTAGAAGATGGGGAGCGTAGAATGCAATCTTTGAGAAGTGTTTCTCTTATGTGTAAAGCTGTAAAAGAAAATTTTAGAAACAGACTGTCTATGAAAATTAAGTAGATGTGATTAACCTTGCAGTAATCTTGGAAGATTCCTAGAAAATGATGTTAAAATATTTCTAGAGATCCGTTTCCGAGAAAACTCCAAAGAGAAATAATTTCAAGTACTGGTTTCAATGTGTAGCTCTGGCTGGCCTTGAACTCACAGAGATCTACTTGCCTTTGCTTTCAGAGCTCTGGGATCAAACTTATGTGCCTCCAGGCCCAGGGCCACTTCTGAGAGGCTTGATTGCTGGGGGGACCTGTAGGTTACCATCTGACAAGACTCTGATTTGGGTTTTCTGAAGGTTCACTTGTCACTTACAGTATTCTATGTCCCTCATGAGACACAGATAAAAAGAAGGTTGCTGGATTCTTTGACTTTTCCACATATGCCACAGAAGACAGGGAAGAAAATGGGATGGCTGGAACTCCAGGAATCCTGATCACTCTTCAGGAAAAGGTGTTTGACAGAGTAGTACTCTTGTTCTAGCCATATACTGTCTTCAGGGAAGGGAAAGAGCTAACAGAGAAACTCACAGGAGGAACTGGCCACAAAGAGATGGCTTCCTATTGTGAACTCTCAGTAGACTTTTTGGGTGTGCCACCAGGCATCTGACATGGCTCTTTGGTCTTTATTGTGTGGATTCCAAATATGCTGCTAAGAATCACATAGTCATCAAACTGTCTACAGTAGGGACAGAAGACAGAGGAAGCTTGGAGATGACCAAAAAGAAAAGGCATCTCTAATTCCCATCAGTTTTATTAATATCTACATTTTTGGCATGCAAATGGGAATGGTTTTTCCTTCCTTAATACTGGCTGGCCTAAGGTGCTTCGGGTGGTTCTGCAAGTCTTCCACATCAATAGTACTTAGAATTTGGTGTCATATAGAAACCTTCATTCAGTGTTGTGTGAAAAAATACCTAACAAAAACTACTTATAAGGAGAAGAGTCATATTTTTGACTTAAGTTTCAAATGTTGCTGTCCTTGGCCACCTGGCTCCATTGCTTTCTGCTTTATGACAACTCAGATCATGAGACAAGGGCTCTGTTAGCCACATTGGTGGCCAGGAAGTAAAAGGAGACAGACCAGGCACATCCATGGTAAACTAATATCCTTCCTCCGGGCCCATCTCTTATAGGTTCTACCATTTCTCAATAGTGCCACAGGTGGTGGCCAAGCTTTCAGCATGCGGCCCCTGGAGCACAATGAAGACTCCTGACACTGCATGCTTTCAGCTTTGAACTTTGATGGTTTTCTTTTCCCTTTGTTTCAAAAGGTTGAGGTACATTTGGAAATGGGTGTCATCACAGCCATGCTCATCTCAGGGGACAGGATAAGCTCAGGTGGGGCTGGAGAAGTGAAGACAGAGGCTGACCAGCTGTGAAATCTGCCACTTCATTGCTTTTGTGTTCTATGTCTTAGTTACATTTTAATGGCTGTGATAGGACACTGTGAGCAGGAAAACTTTGAAAGTATTTAACTTGAGCTTTTGATTTCTGGTGGGGGGGGCGGAGGGTGCGGCTGGAGGCCATGATTGTGGAACAAAGTCTGGTGGTTGGAAAAGCTGAGAGCTCACTTCTTGGTTCACATGCAAGAGCCAGAGAGAACACACTGGGAGTAGATGGAGTCTTTTGCATCCTCAAAGCCCTTCCCCAATGGCACCTCCAACAAGGTGACACCCTTTAATTCTTCCCAAATAGTTCCACCAACAGGGAACCCTACATAAGCTTGTGGGGGCTGATCTCATTCAAATCACTACAGTTTTGGAAAGACACAGCCTGCCATTCATCAGCCCTGCAAAAGATGCTGGTTTCCCTAGAGACCAAGATCTAATGAAAATAAGAGGAACACTGTTGAACCCAAGTTAGGAAGTGTGTTTGTGGTGGGTTGAGAAGGAGTCTGGCGTGCTGGACTCAGCTCATATGACCGCAGATGACGTCAGGGAAGCTGCTGTTCTGCCTTCTTCCTCCAGAGCGGCAGCCAGTGGGAGAAACTTGCTGTAAATGAGCACAGCCTTCATGCCAGGGAACTGAGCATGCCATCCCATGCAAATGTGGGCTTTGCTTCGCTGCTAACAGTCTCTAGGTGGGTGGCTCAGGACAAACTGAACTTTCCTCAAGACCAGGGATTCTTTCTTCTGAGTTGCTTCTAGGGCTTTCCATACTATGCCTTTGTTAAATCTCAGCTTTTCAAGTAGACAGTGGTGAAGTGATCTTGAGCCACCTGGTCTGGATGTCACAGAAGTTCATTGCATAAGTCTTCCCCATGCACCAGGTTGACTGGTGAACATGAAATAATTGCTCTCAGTTTCCCTTCCTGAGATTGTGTGCGAAGTGGGAAGAGTATCTAGATACTGGAACTTAGAATTCAAGATGACCTTGATATGCATAGTCCCTTTCCATCACTACAGTATAATATGAGGCTTCTGGAGCCCGGCCAGAGGTCCAGACCCACAGACCTGCGATCCCAGAGCACTTAGCTGACTGCCACTGCTTAGGCCCCCTGAAATGACTCAGATACTTTTATTATATTTCATGCTGTTTGGCCTATGGCTCAGGCACATTTCTAGCTAGCTCGTTCATCTTAATTCAACCCATTTCCATTCATCTGTCCTGCCACGTGGCCTGTGACCTATCTGTGTTACCTTACATGCTTAATCTTAGGTGGGTTGGTTTGACTCTCTTAACTCCGTGCTCTTCTACCTAACTATGCTCTGATTCCTCCACCTACTCCTATGGTGCCTGCCATGGCCAAAACAGTCCTTTATTCACAGCATTTAGACATCCCACAGCACCACAGAGTCTTCTTTATACAGCTTCAGCTGGTCTCAAACTCATTGTGTAATCCAGACTTTCCTTTAATGTCAAGTGACAGGTGTGGGCCACCACACTTAAGAACCATAGCATTCAATGTTGGGGATACAAGAACTAACTGGCTCCCTCCAGAAAGCAGATGTTCCCTCAGGCAAGTGACAAAGAAAACGTCACTCACATTGATTCTTCTATGGGCAAACTTTGTCTGCTTTTCCATTTTGGACCAATTTGGTATTCATCCTTAACCATTGATTTAATTAGAAATCTGCCCCAAGCTCTCAACTAGTATGTTTACATGTTATCCTGGCCTTATCATTATTGGGTTTTCTGCCATTCTGTACTATAGAAGCCCCGAGGAGTTTCCATGTTCTGTAGAAATGATGGTGTTCTAGACATCAAGGTGACATGTTTGGTTTGTGCCATATTTGTTTGTATGTGTATTGATTAGCATATAATGATCCTTGGTACCCTTGGGGAGGGGAGCTTCCAGGATTCGTGTGAAAACCAAAATCTGAGCATGCTCAGGTTCCTTATACAAACTGATGTAATGTTTGCATGTAAAATAGGTATACACATTTACCTATGTGCTTTAAATCATTTGTACATTATTACTTATATTCCCCCAAATCATGAAATTGCTATGCAGATCAATATTACATTATACTTTTAGAACATAACATCAAACAAAAAAATGAGTCTATGTTCAGCATAGACAATGTTTTTCCAAATATCTTCAATCTCTGGTTTATGGCATCGGTGGATGCAGAACTGAAGGATGCAAAGGAGCTGACTGTATATGTATACTCAGCAGCCACATCTCCCAATATTTCAACTCTCTAAAGCAGCGGTCCTCAACCTTCCTAATGCTGTGACCCTTATTCAGTTCCTCATGGTGTGGTGACCCCAACCATAACATTACTTTCATTGCTACTTCATAACTGAATCATAATGTAAAATACCTGATATGCAGGCTATCTGATATGTGGACCCTAAAGGAGTCTCGACCCACATTGAGAACCATTGCTCTAATGGGTTTCCTTTTCTGTACTCTATGCTTGGGCCATCAGTATTTCCCCTACAAGAATCTTACTGCTTTCTGCTTGCCAGCTTTAGACTGGATGCTTTAGCCACTTGCTGGCTGAAACCTAGGAAATTGGGGTCCTATGAAAGGTGAGCATGTGTGCACTGTTGAAAAGAACCACTCTTTTTGTGTTCCTCATTTCTGTCTTCACAAGGTAGTTGCTAGGTGGCCATCCTGGTGACCTTTACCTGATATCGACAGTCTCCTTTGCTCTCTGCCTTCCTGTGTACCTTGGGTCATATCACTGTTTAGTCTTAATCCTCACTTGGTGCCCCGTAAGATGGCATCACTAGGATGTACTGGCTGAAGGCTCTCTCTGTGTCTTCTTTTTATATTGTATTAAATTTATTCTCTCTGTGTGTATATACACGTGTATATATTTATATATGTATATAATATGCCACACACACATATACACACAGATATCTCTAGTATTTAAACTTGTGACTAAGGACATGCAGGTATGCTACCACTAAAAGCTAAAAACTAGAACAGATATGAGACCATAAGAGAGTCCATCTCCTCTCCCATTATGCCACGGCTCAGGTGTGGAGGTCAGAAGACAATCTGCAATTCTTTCTCTCCTCCTATCATGTAGGTTTCTGGGCTCAAACTCAGATTGTCCAACTTGGTGGCAAATGCCTCTACCTACTGAACCACCTTGATGGCCCCAGTGTTTGTGTTTTCTAACATCTCTAGTATATGTACTTCAATTAGGTTTCTATAAAAGCATTCCTCTGGTCCTTGAGTGTGTCAGCACTGACTTATGACCATTCTTTAAATCACAGCGTATACTCTCACATGGGTCAGTAAACACTTGTATGGCTTAATAGAGACAACGTATGGCCCATTACAGAAAGCTTTGGCCCTTTGACCCCACTGCTGTGACCAAACAACCTTGGGAAGCCCCATATACCTAAGAGTCCATTTTCTTCATCCATAAAAAGGTATGCATAGTTGGAAATCAGGAGCATAGAATGCTCACTAAAGACTGTCATATAAACAAGAAGTAGTAGCTTTGCTTTGTGGCTGCTGCGATCCCCCAAACTCTTGCACACACAGCTGGGGATATGCCAGCTTCAAAATGTTTTCTTCCTGAATGAGGCTCTTGTCTTCTTTTATTTTTTTTATTTTTTTCCCCAGACTATGCACACTATGCACGCTCAATTGAAAGCGTAGCATAGCTCAGTGATCTCTTGAAACCTAACACAATGGAGAAAGTGAAAGGGTTAACAGCAGAAACAAAATACTCAGAATGTCTTGGCAGTTGCTTGAGTTTGCAGTTTGCTTTCAAAGGCTTTTTCCATTTATAAGAACAAAGTACGGTGATAACCTTGTGTGCCTGAGATTGCAATCCAAATCAAATAGCCTCTGTGTGCTCCCATGAGTTCTGAATTTTGTGGGTTATGTGGGACTGTTTATGTGTGACAAATGTGACCTTCCTTCATTATTTTGTGTCATCTTTTATTTTATTTTTTTCTAAAGAAGTTTGGTCTGAGGTACCAAGTCTCAGCTCCTCCCTCCCTGAGAGGATCTACCACTTTTCTCCTGAGCCAGAATCCCCCAAAGAGCAAAACTGAGCAGATTTTCAGTGGTACCAGAATTCTGGCCAATAAGATGGCCTGATGTGAAAAGAAAAGGCCTCTGTCATCCCCTAATAACACACTTCATGTTTCCCAAATTTCCATTTGGGAACTGGACATGAACACACCCACAGGTCCCTGTCCTGGCACTGGAACTTGCAGGTGACACAAGGTCTACCCATTCTGGGTGGCTGGGTACTATCCTTCCTCCATTTGGACCCAAGGAAGTTTCTTCACTTGGAGAATGAGGGCCTTTTGGGGCTTCCCCAGCCTCAGCCAACTCATACACTACCCAGATGTCCTGGGAGGGACGTGCTGGAGACTGAAAGGCTAACTTTGCCCTGCCTGGCCTTATCTCTTCACGTGCTCACCACAATCTGTGCTCTGACATGAGAATAACAGATAAAGAAGTCAGAGTCCTATAGACAATCAGTGCAAGAAGAAATGAGGACAAGGCTGGGCTCAGGCTGTCACAATGACTCGGTGAACCTCCTTGCTACTGGTTACTGTCGTTGGCATCCAACTTTTCAGATAAAATTTTTTTAAAAATGTACTTTGCCTCTGTAATCAACAGTAAATACTTATTTACTGTTAGTTTTGTTGCCAATGTGAGACACATGGACATATGAGGCCTCATTGAAGAACTGCTTCAGTTGGATAGGGCTGAGGGCATCATGTCTGCAAGGCATAGTCTTGATTGATTCAGAGGGCCCAGCCTATTGGGCAGCGGTATTCCTGGGAAGCCGGGTCTGAGCCTTGTAAGAAGTGTAGCTAGCTGACCATGAGCTTAAGAGTGCGCCATTGGGCAGCGTTCCGCAAGCTCCTGTCCTGACGTCACTCTCTGGTGGACTATTACCTGGAAGTATAGGCCAAAATAAATCCTCTTTCCCTAGGTTGTTCTTGGTCCTGATGTTTTTCATATCAGCAGGAATAAAACTAGGGACAGTAAGTGTTAGCATTTAGGTATCGCCTGGCCCACCTCTTAGAACCTGGCAGCATGCACTTCTAACATTCAGGCAAATACCTAGACAGTCCGGGTCCTATGTCATTACGTAGTCTATGCACACGCGCTACATGGATGCATGGTCTCTATATACATGCACTAAGCCCCGTTTAAAAACTCCCTCCCTCCGCTCTTCTTTTTTTCTCTCTTCCTCCCTTTTCTCCCCAGCCCCTACCAGCTTTCTCTCTCTTACTTTCTTTCTGCCTCTTTGAGTCTCCAGAGGCCTCTCTACTCCCCCTTTCTCTTTCTACCCCAATAAAATCCTCTACCTGAGTGCTATCGCACAGTGTGTCTCTTCATCATTCCGCCATTTTCCAGTAAGTTTAAAAACTGGCAGATAATTGTACATTCTTTTGGGATATAGTATCTTTCCACAGTACATTTTTATACTGTGTGTGGGTCAGCTTAGGAAACAGCTTGTCCATCATCTCAAACAGTTCTTACTTCCTTGTAATGAGAGCATTCACAATTCTCTCTTCTAGATGTTTAGAAGATTAGATTTTTTTTTCAAGGCTGGAATTGGTTAAAATTGCCCACTACTCTGTTAGAGGACCAGGGGTGTCTCACAACTGACTGGTCCTTCAGCTCCAGGGGATCTGACACCCTCTCTGGCCTCTATGGGCATCTACACTCACACACACACACACACACACACACACACACACACACACACACACACACACTCACACACACACACACACACACACACACACACACGCACGCACGCACGCACACACGCACACACGCACGCACGCACGCAATACTCAAATGAGACTTTAAAAAAGATTTTCATGTTGCCTCATCACTGATTCTCATTACCCACCAGAAGGCATTCTCCTATCCAGCTGGAGTTTATCTTGACTTTCAAGAGTCTCCAGATTGCTGCCAGCACAGGTCTGGCTATAGGAGTCACACCTGCATGATCCTTTTCTGGGCATCTCTCTCATTTTTCCATAGCAGTTATACCAGTAGACTCTCATGAACTCCAGAGATCGCCTGGGACAGGGACAGCCTGTGGAGAGGTCATTGTCATCATCTCCACACTTATCTGAACTTCCTTTGACTCAGTGATGGTCTCTTGGGGGTAGGGTTATTTTATTGCCATTCTTTTTTTCATGGAAGAAGTTGAGGACCAAAAATAGAATCACCAGTGTTTATTTACTTTTATTCTGAAATGTCACCTCCAAGAAGATAGAGAATGTGTCTAGGACAAATTAAGCAGTCAAAATACCCCTTCTTCAACTTAAGTAGTTTTCTCAGGTATGTGGTTATTGTGCGCTGTTGGGTGTGTGCAATTTGGTGTCCATTTGCCATCCAGCCCTTGGGGAGAGAAGGCTGCCTATGAAAGGGTAGAAGAGAGGAACACTTGCAGGAAAACCTTTTTAGGGCACAATCATTATTCTGTTCCTTGCCATCCTTGAGTAGCTAACCTGCTTTTCAAAATTGTTTCTCTGCCTGTAATAAAGACTGTTAAATCAGGACACTCATTCTGTCGCTCCTCATTTTCTTGTAGTCGGGTACAACTTCCTTCAGCCAAGCTCAGCTGCAAAGTCACTGTAAAACATGGTGGGAGCTACCTTGGATACCATGCTTGTAAGCCAACATTTCGCATGGGCTAGATCCTCCCAGGTACCTAGAAAACTGTAAAGAAGTCTCTAGAAGTACCTCCTAGAAGTTGGCCAGGGTTATGGTGGAGCCTACCCCCCTCACACATGAGTGCAAACCTCAGTGTTCAGTGTAGTAGAAAGGAAAATATAACCAAGGTACTGTAGGCTTTCCAGCAACAGAATTTTCCAAGATCAAATTTTTGCAAATACATGTATGTATGTGTGTGTGTCTGTATGAAGATATGTACATGGGGGGGGGGTGCACGTGTCTGCAAAGACCAAAAGAAGGGATCAGATCTGAAGCTGGAGTTACAAGCAATGTGGGCTCTACTCTAGGGTGGTATGGGTGTGGGGAACTGAACTCTTGCCCTTTGGAAGAGCAGTAAGCTGTCCTCTCCTAACCACTGAGCCATCTCTCCAGTGCCAATAATATCACTTTCCAGGTTACTTTTTTCATTTTAACTGTAGGGGAGTACCCCTAAGGTACTTTGCTAAGGGTAGGGCAGGATGCCCGAGCCTTCCCTCTCTGCTTGGTTGTCTTTGGAAGCTGTGAACAGAGGTATCAGGTTCTTCTTATATGGAAGCACCAGGGAGCTCACTTATATCTGTTACATATTTGCTTACCTTTCTGCCACTACCTTTTATGAAAACAGAATCGGTAAATATAAAGATAATTTGGCCTGTCTTTGATTGACATAGGTATACATACCTAACATTATATTTATCCCCCAGAGAGTTTAAGTTAACCATTCAGCATCTCCTTAGAATGAGCCTAAGGAATTTCTATTTTTTCCTTCAGAATTCTTTAGTAATATCTATTTGTATTATTTCTAAATGTGTGTGGAAAGGTACAAAAGAGGGATGCTTGCATATATAGTTTCAAAACTCTAGGAAATCAGCACTCAGACTGATTAAGGAAGACTGTCAGACAGAAGGAATGGCAAGCCAAATGAAGGATGTGGTTCAATAGTGGAACATGTGGCTAGCATGTATGAGGCTTAGATTTGATCCCAGCAGTGTGAAAAGATGGTGGGTGGGTGGGTAGATGGATGGATGAAAGGATAGATGATAGATGGGAGGGTAGATAGGAGAGAGAGGGAACAGACAAAAGTTTCTTTGTAGAACAATGGTGACATGAGAAGTTGTTTGTATGAACCAACCGTGAATCAATGTGTTAGGGATTTAATGATTCAAAGGTACAGCAGAATTTCAATAATGCACACCAGGAATATTTTTAAATTTGCCTTTACTATATCAAGATAAATAGGAAGATTCTAGTTCATGACTAATTCTGCTGTTTAGGGGCCTGTTTTGATGCATGGTGGAACCATGTAATGGGACCAGATACTCACCTCATGGGCCAGGAAAACAGGAAGAAAAGAAGAAGCTGGAATTTCACAGTTCCCTTCTGTGTCTCCCTCCCACCAAGCCCTACCTCCTTCAGGCTCCACTGGTAGCTTCAGGTGGTACCTATGCTTTCAATACATCACCTTTGGGGACATTAAAGATCTACACAAGGAGTGGCTGCTTCCTCACCGATTCCACACACATAGATGTTTCTGCATCTTGGCTTTGGCATTCTTCCAATTCACACCATTCAAAGTTTTGTCTACATTCAAAGTAGGCCTCTAAAGCATAGGGGCCAGGGGAAAGAGATACACTAGCTTTGCACGGACTGTTTCCTTTTCAGCTTTCCCAGATAGGGGAGAGTTAGTCAAAAACACCACAGGGTTGCAGGAAGACCATGAGAGAACTGGGTGACTTGGAACAAAGAGGGCTTCGCTTAGTTCTGGGATAGTCTTTTTTTTTTTTTTTTTTTCATGATAATCAAAACCCAGGATACTTTTGAGCACTTCAGTGTAGCTTTACTGGTGGTCACACTCCTTTGCTATTTCTAGTGAGTTAGACAGCTCACAGACACCTAGGTCATGCAAGAATGAGACCCACCCTTCCAGAATTTTCCTACTTCTAGGGTAAACTCTAACACCCTAAGAAAAATCAAAGACCTGAACTCATTTGAATTCAGGCAGAAGGGATAATTCATTTAGATCATTGCAGTTCAATGTATGACTATGCTGTGCTCTTGAAAGACTGTATTTGCCCTCCCAGTCCATTCTCTGTTATACCGTCAGTACCTCTTACGAACATCACATTCTACGTTCATAGTGTTTCCATAAGTATCAAAGAGACTCTTAGCTGCATTTGGAGTTAGTTTCCTATGTGATTGAAGTTAAAGTGAGTTGTCTTTAAATGAGTTCTTCTGTCCTCTTTGAGCTAAAAGGGAGAAAATGGGGCACATTCCGAGAAGAGGTGCTGCAGAAGGACACCTTCAGCATCGTCAGTGTCGTTCTTCCCAGGACTGGCTCTGCTAGACTTGGAGCCGTTGTACTGGCTATAAGTCAGGAAGCCAGAGCCATCATGCTACAGAAGGGGAGTCTATGGTGTTGGAGCAAAATGCCTCCAGCCTCCCATTCGGAGGCTACCACCTGCCTCTTCTTCACCGAGTTCTCTGAAACAGCCATCCTTTCTCTCCCTGCCTGCTCCGGTAGAGGCGTCAATCATCTTAAGAGCAAAGACGGGATTGTTGTGTTGATGTAAGAGAAAAATTCTTATGTCATTTAAGCTCCCAGTTGCCATCACCAGTTTGGCTCATTTTTCTGATTCCCATAAATTGGATGTTAAATGTGATCTCCATGAACTCAGAATCTGTTTTATTTTCCTTGAAGCTTGATTTGCAGAGTTGGTGAATGGAGGTGCAGAGAGCTGGGTCTCCAAGGTCAGGAGACCTCCCAGTCTAGATCCTTTTAATACATTTACCTATTTATTCAGTGTGTGTGTGTGTGTGTGTGTGTGTGTGTGTGTGTGTGTGTGTGTGTGTGTGTGTGTTAGAGAGAGTGCCTGTCTGTGAGTGTCTGTCTGTGTCTGAGTGTATTACAGTATGCCTATGAATGTCAGAAAACAATTTCTGGGGAGTCACCTCTTTTTCCACTATGTGGGTCCCAGGGACTAAACTCAGATCATCAGATTCTCTGACTGGGACCTTTACAAGCCAAGCAACCCAAGCCATTGGTCTTCCCACCATTTTTAGCTCCAGAGAAGTAGATAGCTTACTCAGAATCATTTGATTTTCAAAATTTGTTTGAGATTTTTTCATACACTGTATATTGTATTTACATTATTTCCCTCCCTCCTGTCATCCTCCAACTCCATCCATCCATCCATCCATCCACCCATCCACCCACCCACCCACCCACCCACCCAACCTACTGAGTACATTTAGTGTTGCATATACACTCATGTCTGTAGGGATGTCTTCTCGGGATTTGACACATGACTGGAGGCTCATTCCTGGACAAAATAGTTCTCCTTCCTTCAACAGCCATCGGTTGTCTGGAGCTCTTCATCTGTGGATGAGGACTGGTGAGATTTCCTCATCCATGTTGGCATATTGGCCGGCATAGTCATCATGCAAGCTATGTTTAGGCAACCATATTGTTGCAATTTCATGGAAGCAACCGTCTCCTATATAATGACACTATCTTCAAGCAGGCATCCTGGTCCTCTGATTGTTTTTCTGCCCTTTCTTCTGCAATGTTTCTTGGGCTTTAGGTATACGGGTCATGTTGTAGATGTATCAGCTGGTACTAAGCACCCCTACCATCGCTATTCTCTTCATTTTGGCCAGATGTGACGCTCTGTAGTAACTTCCATCTGCTGCAAAAAGAAGCTTCTTTGATGAACGGGAAGAACTATACTTATATTGTTGGCAGGCACTCATTTGGGACTCTATATGGGCCACCTTTCACTTGTGATAATCAAATGACATAATGAGGGTAGGCTTATTTTGAAAACTGTTGGTACTTAAGACCAAAGGGTATTTTACTCCTTTGTTTCAGAGCAGTGGTTCTAATATGCAAAAAATATGATTACAGTTTAGAAATGAATGTCAATATTTGCATGTAGACTATTTCAGAGATCCACAGAATATCCTCATTCCTCTTGGTTTATCAAAAATCAATACCTAGGGTACCTAGGGCTTTTGTTTCATACCAGTTACATGTTTGTGCCTACAGACAGTATCTATTGCATATTCTCATTTGTGAAGGCTTAAGAAAGTGATCTCCTAAACATAAGGAGGAGAATAGAGGCTAACAAAGGCAAGAAGGTGGGTGAGATGTGAGGGGACAAGAAGAATAACCTCTGATGTCCTGTGGCAAGCACAGTAGGGTAATGTAATTGACACCTGTTGATGGGCTATTTCAGAATTGACAATATAGGAGATTTTGAATGCCTGTAACATAAAGAAACGTGTATGGGTTAATAGTTTCTCTGGTGGCCCTGATCTAACCCTTAGAGTGCCATGTTGTGTCTTGTCTAGGTACAATCACTATTGAGTTGCTTTCAAAAGTCAACTAAAAAGCCTTTATACATGTTTTAAAGATCACGTATGCTCAGCTTTTGAAGTTCATCTATAGACTGATTGTAAACAGCACTTACAAGCCCTTCTGTTCGCTTACATTACACTGTCATTCTTTTTTATCATGGAATTTAGATTTGTGTAAAAGCTGCCCCTGATCAGCATATGCTGAGCATGCTAACCTTTCTCATCCATGTTTAGGGGGCTGTATTTGATGTTTTCTGTGAACAGCAAGTGTTGCTTGCATTAGCTCCTTTCTAGGACTCTGAGCTTTGGCCTGTGTGTGACCTCTACCTTCAGCATGCTTCTTTCTGCCCTCATCTACTTTCTCTGAAGGAACTAGCTTCCCTCCTCTGGGTTTTCACAGACCCTCTTGTATATCTGTAATATGGCAGGATGTAGATTTTCGTTCTGAAGTTGTCAGGTTCTGTAGCCCTCCACCACTGGACTATGGGCTTCATTTGCAGAAATCAGATCTTCCAAGTTCCTAATAACCCTCTGATGGTGCCTTCTGTTGACTGTTCCACATTCCAGGCACCTTTATGTCTACAGCCCTTCCTACAGGCTGTCTGAATCTACACAGCCTGAAATCCTCAAGGCTTTGGGGTTTGGCATCTGTAGTCAGGCACTCTACTTCATATCTCAATGAATATGGAAGCCTGTGAATTTGCAAACCCCCTAGTTGTGAGGCACAGACCCTGAAAGTTTATCCACCAAGATGGTTGCATATACTGATGGAAAAGAGCGGCTAATAGTCTGAATCTATTTCATGAAGCACACTGTAACCCCAGGGAGAGTGTATAAGAAGTTGGAGCTGTTGAACAGGATTTTAAATTGTCTACATGGAGTTAGATCTTGGATCTACTTCTGCCGGGTTCACATCTTGGAAAGTCGTTTACTTCCATGAGTCATTTCTTGCTCTGAAAAATGGACATAATAGTTGGGTCCTGGTTCCTCATGCTGTTCTGGGGATTCTCTGGGGTGATGCATGTGCACCTTCTGGACTTGCACCTGGTATCTTAGGGAATTGATCAGCACCTAATCACCATCAAATTATCTATAGTGAGGAGATGTTACTGATCATGAGAATCTACATTGCCTGTTTCTTCTTTCAGAAAAGATACCCAGTACATTTTTTAAAAAATAAACTCTGCCTGGATTCTTACATAAAACAATACAGTTTGATGAGACAACTCAGTCCAAAGCCATTTCTGAGAGGGGTGGGAAATGCTGGTGTCCCTCTCCTGGCATTCTAAGGTAATCAGCCTCATCTGGAAATTTCATACATTTTTCTGACCAGAGTCCAAACAAAGTCTTTACTTTGCGCTACTGTTGTACACACATTTTAAAATCAGGTCGTGGACAGTGACTTAGTTTATTGTTTGGCCAGGGGTGAGCATACTTGGATAAACAGGTAACTAAATCTGTCACTATGTGAGGATGTTGTATCAGTCTCAGAAAAAAACAGCTCACTTTGAAGTTGTTTTTTTTGTATGCTTTGGGTGTTTTGATATAGCTCGTCCTGTGTACCGAGTTTCTCAATTGAGACATCTTTTGTGTTATTTCTTAACATTTATATCAAACAAAAGGGCAAACACTTTAGACTAAAGTGCTTTCCAAATGCTTATTAATATGAGCTTTCTCTTGATTAAGAAAGCCTGGTATTCCATTTCCTTTGAGGTGACATTGATCGGCCTGTCTAAAATATCAAGACTGGGGGCGAAGTGATGAGAGATGCCAACTTGGACCACCTCCTCCTCAGACCTTCTGAGATTGCCCCGTCTGTTAGTTAGTTGTTGAGACAGGTTGGAAAATGGGAAGTGATGTTGAGATAATCTAGTCTGTCCTTTGTTCTGTGGTCACCCAGGAAACAGAAAGTGGTTTGATACTCCGAGAAGACAAGAGAAGCAAATAGAAATGATGGGTTTAGAGGGGATGCCTGGCCAGCCCAGATAGTCCATGACACACAGATTCTTGGGATCCTATCAACTATTTCTTGCTGAAAGCTCACAGCCTTGCCCAATCTGATGGTTCTTTTGTCAATGCTGACCCACCTAACGTGGGTTTGGCATTGGCCCCCTACACAATGAAGGGATTTAACTACTTCACATGGGCCCAGCGTTTGACAGGTTCTATGCTAAGTACTGTGTTAAGTCTATGGTGATCCTGTCCCAAACCTGCATTAGGCCATTTTCTTTTACTGTAACAGAGTACCTGAGACTGAGATTTGTAATAACTAGAAATGTATTTGTCTTATGATTCTAGTAGTTAGAAAGTCTGGCATATAATGAGGACCTTGGTGCTACATAATACCAGGATGAAAGGGGAAAGCAAGAGTGAGGAAGCCACACTCATCATTTACATTTTTTTTCTAAATCAGGAGTCTACTGCTTGACTAATATTTAGCAACCTACTTCCCAAAATTGCTTCATAGAGCATTGAGTCAACACAGGGACCTTAAGGACCTTTATGTGAGATATTCAGAGAGTTCAGAGCTATGACTGGCAGGTGTTTTGATGAGTCTTTCTAAACATATACTTTATACTTGGAACACCAATTTTCAGAGGATCAAAATAAATAAGGAGATGTAAATGCTACCTAAAGTCTACTAGTTTAAAATGTAAATGTAATTCCATCATTTCTTTCTTCCTGCTCCTTTCTCTCTTCCCTCCCATGCCTGCCTTCCCTGTCCAAATCCACAACCTCCTCTATAACCTTGTTGTTACATTCCATGCACATATAGACCAACTAACGGAGAACAGAGCTCCGTTCGGTGTTATCTGCACATATATGCTTCTAGGGCTTTCCAGTCAATACTGGATCATCAGTCAAGGGCCTCATTCCTGGGGAAGTCTAATTTTCCCTTTCTCAGCTGTGTCAATCAATTTCCCATAGCTCTTCATCTAGGAGTGCAGCCCTGCGAGATTTCCCCATCTATGTTGGGATGTCAACTAGTATTGGAGTTTTCCAGGTCTTGTTTAGGCAGTCACGCTGTTGAGACTTCATGGGTGTCGCTCCTCTGTTGTGAGAAGGCACAATCTCTTAGCAGACTTTTTGGTTCTTTAGCTCTTACGGTCTTGCTATCTTGCTCTCAGGACGTTCCTTGAGTCTTAGATGCAGGAGTTGTACTGTAGATGTATGTATCAGTTGGGTCTGGGTACCCCATGGTCAGTTGTTCTCTGCATTTTGACTGGTTGTGGCTTTCTTTAGTTGTCTCCTGCTACTGCTAAAAGGAAGCTTCTTTGATAAATGGTGAGAGCCACATTTATCTGATGGCTAAGTATGTAGAATGCAGTTAGGAATCATACTGGTTTAGGAAAGTGGCAGTATTAGGTTCTCCTCTAAGCCCCATGCCCTCAGTAGGCGTCAGTATTACCTAGGGTTACAGCACAGGAATGATTTCCCTCCAGTTGAGAGGGCCTTGAGTCCAATTAGACTGCTGTTGGTTACATTCAAACTGTAAATCCACTATTACACCTTTAGGGACACCTTGCCATCTGGTTCTCTCTGCGTAGGAGTAATTATTGCTTCCCTCCTTTAGCAGCTTGCATATTACACCTTCCAGTACTTTGAAATCGTGTCCGGGAGGTGGTTTTTGGCCAATTCCATCTCAAATCCTCTGAATCTTGTGTCCAAAGTGTATGGTGTCTTCAGCAATAGGGACTTAACTTAAACTTCCAGAGGCAACCAAAGTAAATAACAATAGGCTCTATTGTTTTGGGGGTCTCTTGGGCCAACAACTTGAAAGGTTTTTCATGCTTAGTACTAGTTTTTTTTGGTTTTTTTGTTTTTGTTTTTTTTTTTTGTCAAACAATCTATGGTTCTTGGGGGGAATATCATCATCTCCATTGGCATAATTTCATTTAATACATCGGCATTGTATTCCTATATCAAGTATTCCTAGTGTTTTCAGTCCCTTCTCCCTCTCCTTTTCTATACCTCTCTACCTGATGCCCAGTTAACCTCCCCCTTTCTCATTTCCCCTTCACATCACCTCTATACTGCTGTTACCCTCTCTCCAGCCCTCCACCACCATCCCTGAGGATGTAGCACAGTGAAGAGTGCTAGCCTAGCATGCATAAAGTCCTGGGTATCATCCCTAGCATCACAAAAACCAGGCATGTTGGCACATGCCTCTAATAAAATCGCTTGAGAGGCTGAAGTAAGTTGATCAGAAGTTCAAAGTCATCCACAACTGAGGGGCAAGTTTGAGACTAACCTGGGCTACGTGAGATCCTGTTTCAAAACTTAAGTTTTCACCTTAGCTTATTCAACCTCCAGCAGTGCTAAGGAGCCCTCTTAAGAGGGAATGTCAGCAGTCCACAGAACAAGTCCAGTGGAGACTGTGTTTCACAGGTAGGCACCTGTGACCCTTTGACTCCATGAATATGATGGCAGTTTGGCTTAGAACAGTGGTCCTCAACCTCCCCAATGCCACGACCCTTTAATACAGTTCCTCACGTTGTGCTGACCCTCAGCCATAAATTTATTTCATTGCTACATCATAACTGTAGTTTTAGTACTGTTATGAATTAGAATATAATAAATATGATATGCAACCTCTGTGAAAGGGTTGTTTAATCCCCCCTCCCACAGGTTGAGAACCACTGGCTTAAAGGCTAGCACCTTCCATATCCCCAGATGAATATGGGGCACCTCCAATTGTCCTAACTCTACATCAGTGACTATTTACTGCCAACACTTTCCAAATGGGTCACTTGCTCTTCCTGAAGGTGACAACAGAGGGTCATTTTTCTAGAGCTATGACTGATGCCCTCATTAGAATTTGTTAAACTGCCCTCAGTGCTTTGGATAGAAATGCAGATAAAGAGGTGAGAGGGATCCTGTTGAAATAAAAAAAGACTCCCAAGGGAGGAGGGTGACAGCTTATTACCCATCCTTGCAGTAAGAGAGATGGCCACTGCCCCCATCCACACCAGTAGGGATGGGAGAAAAGTTCATAGCGAAATAAAGGAAAGGTTTGGGGTGTTCCCTGAATGGAGATGATTGGTTCAGAAGAGCCAATGGGGAGGGGTTGGAGTTAACTAGAAAGGGGTGAATTGTGTGACAAGTTGGGAGTGCACACTTGGTTTTTCTGGTTGGTCCTAAATTGGAAATGAGTACACAAACCAACTCATCTGACAGCTTGCTCCTTATCAAGTCCTGGCCATTTGGGGTTGCTGGTGTTACTTGGCTTTAGGGATTATTCTTACATAGTGGTGTGACTTCTACAAGTCTGACATAGTGCTGGGCTGGGCCAAGCAAGCTCATGGTGAGAGTTCTATTTTTACATATGACCCTTTCTGTGTGTGCAATTTTTTAGGGCCAGTATAGCACTGGCTGGGAATAGATGGACCCAGCACACTTGTTGATGTTGAAGTCATTCAATGGTCCTTGTCATAAAGACTGACCGTCAGAAAGCTTACTAAGTGATATTCAGTGTCCAGACTATGGGTAGTCACTAGACTGGCCTGTGCTGTGACCAGCTGATATCAGCCCTGCTAGGTAGCCATGTACTTGGGCATGGAGCTTGCCAGCACTGCCTGGTATAAGTGCTCCATGTACCTGACTGTCTTCCTTAAATTTAGGCTGGATATTAGAATTGTCTAAGGACAGAGTTCTTTATAGGGCAGGATCAGCCCATAAGATCCCACACCTGGATTCTTGCTCTCAGCTTTAACCTGGTCCTCAACATAGCAGAAGGGCTTTGGATCAAGAATGGATCATTCTAACAACTCTAGAATTTCTGGTGCCGTGAATTCCTGTGACTCTCCAGGAAGCTCAATGCCCTGGTACATCAGGAATTGAGATCCGAAGGCTGTTTCACAGGTTTGGCTACACATCCTCAGTACTTGTGGGACCCATAGCATTCTGACATCCAGGACAGTCAGTTCTCTCTTTGTGTGTTTTTCTTCTGACATTTACAGGAAAGTCCTCAGCGGAAAACATATAATAATTAAGAGGTGCAATGGAATCTCTTACTTTTCTAGAATATGTGGGGAGGAGGAAAAAAGTTTTCAGTTGATAGCATTAAGTTTTACATAAAATGTGTTTAAACTACTTAAATTCTATAAATAAACTAAAAATATTGTGTAGAGTTTTGAAAGACATCTGCAATTTTTGAAGAGGGGATGGTTTTAAAAAAGACATCTCCTCTGCCTTTGTGTGTATTTGTACTTTTAAATTAAATGACATCCGCTGTGTGTAGGCGGTAACTCAAAGCTGTCAAGATTTTTTTCCCTCCTAATAACAACTCTTGTGCCATTGACTACCAAGAATAACAATAAGCCTTTTTTTAAGTTAAAAAAAGAGTATTTTTGTCACTGAAAGGACAATTATCTGTGTCCTTAAGTTATTTAAACTATTTTTTATGAGTTCTAAGAATAAAGCATTTTGAGATTCTGTAGCGTGAAATAAGAACTTTATTAGCAGGTTGTTCACCTAAAATGTCTTGGCGGCTGGGCCTTGGCCTTAGGGCAGTATTTGAGTCACTGTTAGAAACACATTAAACATAGTAGCCATTGTCTCCTCAACAGAGTTCTCTCGTCATAACTTTGGGACTGACTTGGTCCGCTTTCTAAACATTTAGGTAAATTATAGAGATTGTTTGGGTAATGATTCTTGAGGTTGGCAAGATCCTGCAGTTCATCTTCGTCCCATGATGGAAGACAGAGGGGTAGGTGAGCACTGGGCGTGGGGGGGGATGACGGGGGGGGGGGCAGCTGACCTCACCCTTTATTCAGAAACATGCTATTGTGATAAGGGGTAGACCCAATCACCCCTGCAAGCTCCAGCTATCAATACTCTCACAATGACAGTTAAATTTCAATATATAAAATTTGAGGAGACATTCAAACTATACTAGAATCTGAGGGCCAGAAAGGTTCAGCCATTTGCCTGAGATACACAGAAAATATGACTTTATTAAGCCCCGGGCCATCAGCCATTCGTTGAAAGCCTGCTTGGACTAGAGAAGGTTCTGGTGTGTGCTACTGAGACATTTAGTTTCTCTCTTGTTTTCCCCAAAATGCACAGTTGGAAAGGAAACGAAACATTTGTCATATGTAATTTTATCTGAGAACCCTTTAAAGCTTTTGCAGCCTGAGAGATAATGATGGCCATTGTGTTCTCTTTGGGAATTTGATTTGAAGGGGATGATGGCAGTTGCTGCTGATTTATCCAGAAAGCTAAAGCTGAAGATGAGTCAAAAGGACAATGAGAATGATGCTGATAAAAATATTATATAGCTCCTTTCTTATCTTGTAGCTCTCGCTATAAGACAAAATGATGCCATTGGGCCATCCTTTAATAAAAGTGGCTACAATTACAAAATTCATCGAAATGGCTATTTCACCACAGTGAAATGAAGTGAATATGTAAATACAAAAATAAAGTCTTTTTAAATTCATGAGCTCATGGGGAAGACTGCTCAGCAGGGTGTGATGTTTGTGCGTCTCAAAGGCATGTTCATGTTCTACTCAACCTCAAGAGTAATTAGAAGGCTTTAGCAACCCATGAAGGCATTAAAGAGCCAAGAAGAGCAAAAGGAATTTGTCCCCGCCCCCAGCATTCAGTAGAAGTTCTGATGGTCTTAAATCCATTTCAGTTCTATTGAAGCATCAGGAAGCTACAGGAACAGGGAAAGGTCTGGAGAGATGTGTCTTTGGGAGGGTTGAAAGGAAAGGAAAGAAACCAGGAAAAAAAGGAAAAAAGAATTGTGCAGAATGGTACCACTGGTCATAGTTTTAACATTAGTGAGTCTGGCATCATTTAAGGATATTCCCCTTTGCTGCAGCCCAAGCAGGCACTGGCGATGTGGGTGGGGCCTGGGCTTTTACAGTTATTCAGCCAAGTCAGATGTATCCCCCCTACTCTGCCCTGATAACAGTTTTTGTTTGTTTGTTTGTTCAACATTATCAGGTTTTTGTTTTGGTTTGGTTTTTGGTCTTTGGTTTTTTGGGGGTTTTTTAAACTTTGTGTTTTCAAGAGCATGTAAATAATGTTCTAGGTTTAGGAGCATGAGGTCATTGGAAGTTTTTATGGAGGATTTAAAAAGATGAAAATGAGTGGTAAGATGGGAATTTCCGGAGACTCAGTCCCCGTCCATCTGGCATGAACTAACCCAGCTCACCAGAAGAAAGTCAATATTGTAGCTAGGGAATGCTTTATGTTTTAAATGCCTTCTACGTCCCTTTTCAAATGTTTTTGTTTTATGTGTTCTGCCTGCATGTGCCACATGCATGCAGTCATGGAGACTTTTCCTGGGGAGACACACATGTCTACTTACCCAGAAATGGAACCCACAGCAGACCAAATTAATCATTGGACTGAGGTCCCTCTTGGTGAGCCAGTGAGTTTCCATTGGGATCCATGAGTGTAGGTGAGGGGTTACTGCAAAGAACTGAGGGTGACCCAAAAGTATTGGAAATTGGGGGGAGGGATAGAGGAGAAGAGGCATGAAAATAGCATTCTTGCCCTCAAAGGTACTGTTGACTCTAAAAGGGTGATGCAGGCTGAAGAGGCATCAGAGTCATGGGGAAAGGTGATTCTGCAATGCTCCTGGAAAGACTCTTCGAAAAACAAAGTCTACACATTTACAACCTCACTGAGCCCTATATAGTCAGCATTAAGTTCCAGACCCATCTAGTGGTGACATTCTTTCTTTTTTTGAAACATAGAAGAAAATAAAAACAGAAACATTTGTGAGACTCTAAGAGTCAAGAACTTCCTAAGAATAGCAGAATGAAAAAAAATCACAAAGACCAATAAATTCCAGCTATACTCCTGTACTCTATAAAATGAAAATAAATTGGGTGTGGTGGTGTTCGAGCATGCTCCTGGGACCTGAGAGGTGGACCCAGAGTTCTCAGCTAGATTCTGCCTTTCTAGAAATATCCTCACAGACACACCTAGTGACAGGCCTGACTAAGCAGTTCTCCAGTCACTCACCCCTTTTGATAATGAAGATTAGCACAGATGGGCTGGCACTAGATCTTGGACAGGGGTTGAATGAGGTTTTTTTTTTAAAAAAAAAATCCAGTAAGTGTCTCAGTATGAATCCACTCATTTATCTTCCCATATCTCTTAAGACAGGAAGCAGTCATTAGCACGCCGGGCTTTCAGCGGAGAACGGGAATCAATCCTTTGAGTCATGGATTTTAATGGCCAATTTTATAAACGGTGTCTCCAGTGTGACATAGAGTAAAGGGGCTCCAGCTGCCCTCCCCTGGGTTCTCAGGAGAAAGGCTGAAGATTCCGTGGCACCGCCCATTATTGCTACAGTGAACCAAGTATTGTTGCTCGGTTGCCATCTGAAATCAGAGCTCTCTCATTCTACTAGGAACTTGCTTAAGAAGGAACAGCACCTAAACTATAGGAACAATTGTACTAATGTATATCTTAAATTTATAATTTCAATAAATAAATAAAATCACATAGTGATTTTATATGCATGTCGCAGAATCCTTTGGGTATACTATTGTCATAGTGCCATTGAGGCCAGACTCAGCTCTATTTCTACAAGATGTCAAATGGTGGTTCATGGATTCCCTGAGTGACAAGTCTTTGGACAGATGTGGAAATTATAGTAAAGGGAAACCTCACACCTATGCAGAGGACAGGGCTGCCTCGCTGTGCTTATAATCTTGTGTCTAGAACCTCTCATTTTGTGATGGATGGATGTGAGATGTCAGTGTTTCAGAATAGGCCTTTTGCATAGTGGCAAAAAAATCACTTAGAGCCTGGTGGAAAGGCAAAGTCTGGCCCGTTCTGCTTCTTAAGATGTGAGGACAAAGAGCTGCAGGCTTCAGCAGAAAATGGAGCCACCTGACTTCCTAGAGCATGTCTACTTATAGGACAGAGGTCAGAGGACAAAGACTGGAAGCCACGTGGTGACCTTGGCAGGGGATGGGGACTATGCACCATCGATGGAACTTAAAAGATGAAGCCTCTACTTGTTGAGTGCCCCAATGTTCCCTGAGGTTTGGCATGTTGTCTCATTTGCAGGGACTAGACAGTTGGGGAGAGGGAGTCTACATGCAAATAGCTGAAACCCAGCAGGGTTATTCTGTACATGCGAGAGAAGACTGGGAAGGAAATGGAAAGGTAGCTGAATCTATAGAGACCGGGACTAAGGTGTCAGGACCATTGCTTTTTTGTTTCTTTGCCCTTCCAACCTTTGTGTTTATTGGAATTCTCCGAGTACCTTCGTCTCCAGTATGGGTAGGAACAGTCTTAGCTCAGTTTCCAGAGTTCATCTATGGGATGGTTGGCTCTTGGATATCCTAAGTAATCATTTTGTTTCTTCGTGGCCCCATCCTGAGACAACCTTAACTCATAATGAGAAGATATTCAGAATGATATCCTGGAAACTTCAGGAAAGAGGCAGAATATGCCGCCACTCCCTCTGCTGTCCCACCAGCTTCTGATTCTGAGTCCTAGAGCAGGATTCTGATTGGCTTGCCTGGTCACATGTCTTCCTCATACACCACTGCTGTAATATAAATGATGTTTGGAATTCCAGCACTAGGCAGTCATCCTAGGAGTGAGGTGGCAGATACCCTGTGAGTGACAGTCTCTTTCAAACTGTCACTTTGAAATTCAAAGAAAATAACCTGAGCCCCCCACAAAGGGGTGGCTACTGAGCCTCAGAGAGCTGAGCTCCAGTTATGATACATCATAAGTTTATGGTATACATTAGCATTTAAAAATTCGGTAGGAAAAAATATGAAGTATCCTACTAACATATTTTATGTTTATTGATGTTGGAATGATGATATTTTTATGTTGACTAAAATTAAGTATCTGATCAAAATTACATTCATCTATATCATCTTATAAAAATATGTCTTCTAATCTTTTTCATTTATTTTATCTTTGTGTGAGTGCACTGGATCCACAGTGTGGATGTGGAAGCCCAAGGGGAACTCTTGGGGGTTTGTCCTGTCTCAATGCTTTGTGGGACCCGGGAGCTGTCATCATCACGCATCAGCTCTTACCATAGGCTCCATATCCACCACCATCTTGCTGGCTCACCTCTAGACATTTTAAATTACATGTGAGTTTCATTATATTTCTCTAAATAGCATTTTTATAGACTGTTCATGTCTCTATCTTAGGGATATTAATATGGCAAAATACATATTGTGGGTAAGTTTCTCATCCAACTGGGTCAGATTCTTTCATTTTCCTTGAATTATCCACAGATTTAAGCATGTAGTCCCAGTCTTGGGGGATTCCAGGAATAAGTCATCATTTTCCCTTTGTGGTTCTGAAAGAAAAATCTTCTGACTTGTTTAGTCTGTTTCATGAGGGCCAGACTGTGGGTTCACTGGAACCACCTCAGATTCAGGAGGAATATGGTGTCTGGAAGATACATCACTGATGGAATCTCATGGCTGAGATTTACACATCTCAGTTAAAACCACTAGTATTCAGAATCTCCCCCCCCCCCTCTCTCTCTCTCTGTCTCAGTTCTTACAGGTATTTTATTGTATCCCCCTCTTGCTGACCCATCATGCATTTAGTCTGCAGCCTACATAATATGAGGGAGCTCTTCAGATCTTAATGAAAATGAGAATCCTATCTTCCCTCATGAGTCTCACACTTGTTCCCTCCATTCATCCATTTTCCTCTCTACCCACCCACCCCTTCATTCGTGATTTTGTCCCAGCCACTAGCATGTACCATCATGCTGGGTGCTGACAATATTGTAACGAACCAGGTCATCTCCAAACTAGTGGAGCCAATGAACTTGCCCACTTCTGCTTCTCCTTATGCATGACCAGTCAGCGACTCTAAACCAGTGTTGCCCTAAAACTCTTACAGGAAGGCCACTGCCTGAAATGAAGAGACTCAGAAGAGTTCACCTTCAGTGGGAAAAGTCATTGTGGAGACAGGCATCCTTGCTGATCTCTCCTAAAGGGCTCCTCAGAAGCTCCTGCTCTCCGTCAGCTGTGTCTTCAAATAAGTTTGTTTAGGCATTCAGAAATGTTTTTATTAGATATTTTATTAGAACTAAAAATTCCTATTTAATCAAGCATAAATCAATGAGATTTTTCTGAAACCTACAGCTTAAGACAACACAAAACCCCAAGTAGAAAGGGTCCAAATGTGCCTGGGTTCTTAGGAATGCTTTCCTATGGACCTATGGTAGATGGCCACTAGCTTTCTCTTAGTGAAGACTTGGGGTGAGGGAGAAAAATAAAGAGAATAGTTTTCCTCATTGGGCTGTTGACTATCCATAATTGATTTTTTTCAAAAGATATACTTAAAGAAGTTGAACAGAATAATACATAATGAAAATCACACAATATGATCTGTGTGCCCATAAAATTAGAAACAACGCAAGAAGAAAATGAATCTAGAGGGGAAACATATATTTGGCAAAAGTGCTGCTGATGTGGGTCAGAAAGGAGCTTGAGGTGTGGCCAAAAGAGGTCATCACATAAGGAGAGGTGTGGATATGCTTGGTGACTAAACCAATGCACCTTCCAGACTCCCAGTCCATTCACAATTTTAGAGTGGGCAGGAAGAAGGCTCTGTGTAAGTCAGTGATAGACAGTCCAGAGTAGCAGACTGGGCATAGATCTCTAGGAATAGAATAGGGGAAGAAGAACATGATGTCCAACCACAACTTGAATGCCATGAGACCACACACACACACACACTCACCCACCTCTGACTTCCAACATATTGTAAACACCTACTGAGGCCTTCTGCATATTTGTGGCAGGGACCTGAAGCCAAACAGCCCTTCATCTTCTCATAAAAAGCTGTCATGAGTGGAAGCAGCCCAGTGGACTGTCAGTACATTGGAAAGTCTAGCATACAACTACTGGGCTCTGTGCTCATGAAGGAAAGCCAGGCCAAGACTAGTAAGCATCAGATGAGTCGCCAGGCCTTTGCTTTAGAAAGAGTTCTGATATTGAAAGGCCAGTGGCCTAAAGGGTGGAATTAACTGCCCAGTTTTCCTGGTGTTCCAGGAATCTAGCGCATCTAGTTCAAAAGCTCTCAGGAATATGTCTCTGTTAACACATGCATTTCTGTGCTGATGCTTCACTCTGGAAGTCAACTTTCCTTTGGTAAGTGTCCTAATAAGCTTTGACTGTTAGTTTGACAGAGCTTGGAGTCATCTGAGAGAACTAAGTCAGATAGGTATATCTGTAAAAAGGGGTGTGTATGTGTGTGTGTGTGTGAATTCTTAATGGACATAGGAGAGCCTAGTCCACTGTGGGTGGTGCTATCCCCTAGCAGGTGGTCCTGAACTGTTTAGGAAAGCTAGTTGAGAATGAACTGACCTGTGAGCCAGCAGGCAAGCAGCCTCCTCTCGCCTCTGTGGTTCTTGCTGGACGTCCTTGGCTGTGAGATAAACTCCTTGGTTGGAGGTAATGACGGTAATGCCGTGTGGAATCAGGAGTAGTCAGGAGTAGGCCTGCCTTTGTGGTCTGCCACGCCTTCCCTCTGAAATGGTCTACAACACATTAGCTGAAATACACCCTTTCTTCTCCTGAGCTACCTTAGGTCAGAATATCTTTTCACAGCAACAGAAATGGCATTAGGTCAGTGTCACCAGGTCACTATTTGCTCTATAAACATATCATTTGTGCTTATTTTATGATGCCTATCCCAAGTTTCCCCTATATCTGATCAGCCAGCCCCTCTTAGATATATATTGCCCAGTGCATATTCAGCCATTACTGGTTATAGGCAGGTTGGAAAACTGGTTCTAATGCATCCTTTCTTTAAGAATTTGGAAGAAGAAGGGGTTGGGAGCATTTGCCTTGTCTGGTGGTTTGAATGATCTATGTCCCCCGCAGCTCACATATCTGAACACGTGGTCCTCAGTGGGTGCACTGTTGGGGAAGATTATGGAACCTTTAGGAGATAGAGGCTTACTGGAGGAAGTGTGTCAGTAGGGTGGGCTTATGAATGGTTAGAACCTTGTCTCTATTTCCAGTTCACCCTCTCTGCCTGTTTTTTGTGGTTGAAGCTGTGATCTCTCAACTTCCTGCTCCAGCTGCCTGTTGCCATGCCTACTCCGCGCCATTATAGACTCTTCTTCATTCTTAAGCTCAGCACAAGCTCTGCCTTCTTAGTTGCTTATGGTTATATTTTACCACACCAAGAAAAAAGCAAGCTTGCAAGTTTGAAGATCTAAGTTCAAATGTCCAGAACCCACATAAAGCCAGATACAACAGCAAGCATCTAGAACAGATAAAGCAGTGAGCATCTAAAGCAGGTACAGCAGTGCGCATCTAGAACAGATAAAGCAGTGAGCATCTAAAGCAGGTACAGCAGTGAGCATCTAGAACAGATAAAGCAGTGAGCATCTAATAAGGATATCCTGGCCTACGGCAGCAAACAAAAGTCCCTATCTCACAGGAGAAGGAAAGAGATGACCAATATCCATGGTTACCCTCTGACCTCTACACATATGGGTGGTATGTACATACTTGTATTCACACAAGCACCCAGAAACACTTGGACATGAGCTGTGTGTGTGTGTGTTGTGTGTATACATATATAAGTATATGTATATACATATAAATCCATATATATATATGGATTTAAACAGTAGAAAAAGATTATGCAAGGTTCTTGTTGTTTTTATTTGGTGGTTGTCACTGTTTTGGTGCACACATTGAAACTCAGAGCCTCATTCATTCTAGCCACGCACTGTACCACTAAGCTACATCCTATTTCCTAGTGGTGGTTTTAAATAAATCTGTCTTACTCAGTATTTATCTGTCTGCATGTTAGGCCTAGACCAAGAGAGTGAGGTCAGCCTTGTTTCCACATTAGTCAGCTTCCCCTAGTCTAGAGGGACAGAACCTATAACATATGCACATGCACTAACACACACATGCGCACAAACATACACACACATACAGAAACATAGATACACATATACACTCTCACATATATACACACATGCACACACAAATACATATCCTGTTACCAGCTCAGTTCAAGAAGGCAGACACCTCCACATTTTTAATCTGGCACAAAAACACGTGAGTCCCAGGAAGAGAGCTAAGTCCTATGTCCGTGGATGCTACAGAAACCACAGGCATGCTTACTTGGAAAACCACCAGACCATTGCCTTGTGTTGTGCACATTTGAGGGCCCCAGACACTGCCCTACATGTCAGTCCTCTCTAGACTTGCTCTCACAGACAACTCTTAACTGCATGCCACCAGTCCTCAAGTTTCTTACTTGGGTGAAGTTAATAGCTGGGACCAGATATCACAAGTACATCCCATCAAGCTTTTGCTATCACTTAAAACTGTCTTATCATAAAAGCCACAGGTCATGTGACTCAGCTCTTCCATTTACAGTGATGCCTACATTTAAAACTCTGACGGGGGCACCTAAGGAAATAAAGTAGATGGCAGGAACCAGGATTTGAATTCACATCTCTTGCCCTGCTCATTGCCGAATACTGCATCTCTCCCTTGGTCTTTCTACTTTTAAAAGCTGCAGAGAAAGGCATCGTGGTTCCAAGATGTGCGCTTACTTTGTGTTAATTACTATAATTACCTCTCTGAGCAGGGAAATCATTGGTCAGGCTAAACTCTGCTGGGTGGGCATCTATTTCGGGTTGTCCCTGTGTCTCTTTCTTCAAGACTAGTGGCCTTGGGAGATGGTACTGGAAGAACCAGAAGATCTGAGCGAGGGGCTGTTCTGTGGAAGTCAGTGGAGGGCTTCCAGGACTGCATATAAAAATTAATTACAGAAAAGGAATACATCATTAACGTCAGAGCTCACAATAGGTCCCAGTGTGACTATTATGTGAAATTAATTACTCTCTATTCCACTTTCTAAAAATCATCTTCTCTATCCTATGGAAATAGTCCTAATTACTGGCATCAGCTGTTTTAAGTCATTAAAGGGTCATCACTTTGCACGTCCCTGTATTCATACTGCCGTTTTACTTAGGTTTAAATATAGCAGCCTGCAGCCCTTATCTCACTGAAGATCTTACATATTTGGTAAAACTATGTCAGGCTGCAAGATCAAGGTCTTGGGGGAAAAAAATAAAAACAGGTGTTAAGAGTAAAATAATAAAATGAATCTGTTTATGTGGAAAGACTATTCTCTAAGAATAGAAATCTGGCCACATCTCTGCAGGTGAGATTCCTTTTGCAATTGGGGCCTTGGACCTGGAAGATGAAAATGAGGAGTATAAGCAGAGCCCAGGGCATATAGCAGTAGTCCTCAGACTGTGCTGACCCTCAACCATAAAATTTTTTTCATTGCTACTTCATAACTGTAATTTTGCTACTGTTATGAATGGTAATGAAAATATCTGATGTGCAGGATAGCTGATATGTGACCCCCAAAGTGGTCTCGAACCACTAACTTATAGGCTGATTGGAAAGAAGGACCTTCAAATAGATGACTTTAGAATGTTATTCATGGCGGGGGGGGGGGGGGGCTTGATCTAGTCTAGGACAGGGAAGTAACATTTAAGCTGAGACCTGAGTGGTGGAGAGAGGTGGGTAGAGCCTTGCCTTTATGTCTATAAATCTCACAAGGGCTGGAGGGGCAAGTCACTGGTCATGAGCTCCTTCAGAGGACAGAGTTTAGTTCCCAGCACCCACGTCAGGCAGCTAGCAACTGGAACTCCAGTTCTAAGGGATCTGACTCCACTTCTGACCTTTGTCACACATGTGCACAAACCTCCACATGAACACATAAACATGCTTTTTTAAAAAAAAAAAATCTTAAAATAATTATGAGCAGAGAAAAGTGAAGATGTGTCTTAAGGGTTAGCTGGAGTTCTAGGGTTCTGACGTACCCTGAAGTATTTTGTGCCAAAGATGCTTTTAGGCAGCAGCTGACGTTCTCTGGTTAGAGTAAGCCAAGAACAGTACAACTAACTTCCTTCTACCCTCCACTGGGAATCCTTGTGTGGGATCGCGTTTGCCTTATGGTTACTATTCATGTCCATATCATTGGTTTTCACTAACCCATCTGAAATTAGGTCCCTATGATGGCCATCACGACACTATAGTCTTCAAAATGGGAAAACGAACTTAGGAGAGAATGAGTGCTGTGTATGCAGAAAGTCGCTCTGTCTGGCCGTTCATGTCCCAGAAAGGGACCACACCTGCTAAGTTTGACTTACCCAAAGTTTGGGGACTGGTTTGTCAGTTCATTTGGTGAGCACCTGTGTGGCTACTCATGCACCCTTTTCTCAACTACTGATTGTATGGGGGGGGGGGGAGATGTCAGGCAGAGAAACCCCGATCTGGCTGTACTACCCACACACTGTACCCTGTGTTTGATGCACTGTTCGATTTACTCAATATCTGACGCCATCACTAGCTTCTACTGCGGAGACACATTTATGGGTCATGATGGTATGTGAATGACTTTAAATAGCACTTCCTTTTTTGCCCTACTATCTAAGCCCTGGGATGGGAAATTATAGATACTGATGAGTTGCATATTTAAATACTGCTAGACCAATTTCACACAATGGTGAAGAAATGTTTTGTGCCAATATTTTTATCTCTTTGTCATTTTGATCATTTTTATTTTAGTCTTTTCCATCTGTGAGCGCTAATAGATCCTGTTATATATGTGATGTACACAGAACTCCCTGGATTCCAGCTCATGATGTGATTGCTGATGCATTACCGCTCCATAGTATCCTCCATAATGTAAACATTCAGCTCAAAACACACGTTGATTTAGTATATTGCTGGTTCTGAGCTGAACACAATTTCACACATGGGTGAACATCTCCTACCACACCCAGACTGCTTACATTAGCCTTATGCCACTGTAACGAATACCTGAGATGATCGACTTATGAAGAGATAACGTTTATTTTGACTCATGCTTCTGGAGGTTTCAGCCAGTAACTGATGATCCCCACTGCTTTGGAGCTTCTGATGATGCATGGTACATGTGAGAGTAAAACCACTCACCTCATAGCCAGGATGCAAAACAAAAAGAAACCAGGGCCCCATATCCATCTTTGATAGCATGACTCTAATGAGTCCTCTGGAGATGTCACTAAAACAGCAAACCCATCAAGGAGGATGGCTTCCACTGGGTCCTACCTCTCCATAGCGTGAGGTGCGAGGTGAAGCTTTTGTGAGCCACTCAGGATCAAAGTCATAACACTCATGGTGCTGTAAGACTGCTGTTGCATCCTGGAGATAAGCAGGGTACTGTGACCAACACATTAGTAGCTAAAGGTTCGTCTGGGAAGTCGGTTGGTTAAGATCAAAATTTCTCAACCTATGGGTTGTGACCCACTTTGGGAGTTGAATGACCTTTTCATGGGGATCATCGCAAACCATGAGAAAACATAGATGTTTATATTATGATTCATAACAGTAGCAAAAGTTATAGTTATAAAGCAGCAACAAAATAATTTTATAGTTGGAGTTCATCACAACATGAGAAACATATTAAAGGGTCTGGTCGCAGCATTAGGAAAGTTGAGAACCATTGGTTTAGACTATTATGAATTAGCATCAGACCTCTTTGAAAGTTATAAATAGTTCAGAGCACATGTGGAAAACCTTTTTCTTTTCCTTGGCTTGTTGATTTGTGTGTTGCTTGTGTGTGAGAAAGAGAGCTCATCTGAATGGCATAGCAACATTTTGTGGTAGTGTATCAGTCACATATTCAATTAACTTAACTTCCAAGCCTTGGCAGTTTATTGAGATAAAATAATAGGAGTATATCCAAATTGTTCAAAAATGTGCTGGTATTTTCCAAAATAGTGTCATATAATAAGATTCTATGCTTCCTAAGAGGCTGCAAATGAAGCTTTTGCAACATTTAATCATGACTGTTCCAAGTTGAGTTCCCATTTGAACAGCCAAGAAGTCTTTGGAATAATTAGTTCCACGAGGACCCTAATTTGGGACACATGTAACATGCCTAGCTTTAAAACTATAGAGCCATTTCTGAGGCACAAGGAAAATGCCATTAAATGATTGTCGTCACTTCCCTATGATCCACACCTCTCTATAACAACAACAATGGAATGTGGCACAATAGTGGTGTGGTCATGTTTTTAAATGTATTTCTGATTTTGTGTGGATAGGTATTTTTCTTGCATGTATGTCTATGCATTACACAGGTGTAGAGTATATGGAAGCCAGAAGAGGGGATTGGAATCCCTAGGGACTGGAATTACAGGAGGTTGTGACCCACTATAAGGGTCCTCAGAAAAGGCAGCCAATTCTCTTAACCACTGAACCATCTCTCCAATCCCATCTCATACTTTTTAAAGTTATTCACACTCCCAGTAAGTGCAGTGGTTTTAAACCAAAATTTTAACAGTGAAAGATTGAAGCAGAAGTATTAGACTGGTTGATCCCAGAAACCCTGAACATTCTTAAGAAGCTTTGAGAGGAGCATATCTATGTCCTAAGAAGGCCGAGGCTGGAAGATTGCAAGTTCAATCAAGATGGCTATAAAGTGAGATCTGAGCTGAAAAAGAAAAGGCGGGGAAAGGGGAAGGGAGGGAAGGAGACGGCGAGAGAAAGGGGAATAAGAAATACTGGAATCCTACCTGTGGATGGTTGCCATCTTAGAAATTAAACGTGAGAAAAGTTTCGAGTGTTTGTTTATTCCTTTTAGAGTAACAAATGTATTTAAACGGAACAACTGTTTTCTAAAACAGTATAATTTAGTGAGAAGGATGGCATTACTTTAATTTTTATAAATCTCTTCAGTGTCTGGCTTCTCAGAGGCAAATATCACACATCAGTCACCCTTGGGAACTCCCCTGTACATTCATGAGAAAAGTGAGATTCAAAAAGGAAAATAATGCCTTGGTGTTATTATGGAAAATAAAAAGTGGAAAACAAGAGACTAGTTTTGACTGTACAGACTGCGTAACCCATCACACCAACCCAGACCACATCCTGGAAATCAGAAACATAATAATTATTTGAACCAGGATATTCTTAGGCGTAAGAACCCTGAACCCGTGAAAATTCTGCTCTTTGAGACAAGATAAGAGGAGTCTGTGGAGGATACCCACACTACCTTCTTAGGCTAATGTCATCCTCTGTCACCCATCTCCTTTCTGTACTGGGGACCCAGCCCCCATTCCTGTCTGCTCAGGACACTAACTCCCTACATAGCTTCATTGTGTTCGGAGGATGATGTTTCCCACTGTCTTAGTTAGGGTTTCTATTGCCATCAAGAGTCACCATGCTCACAGCAACTCTTACAAAGAAAACATCTGTGGTGACTCACAGTTCAGAGGTTCAATCCCTTATCATCAAGGCAGGACATGGCAGCAGGAAGGCAGAACATGAGCTGGAGAAGTGGCTAAGAGTCCTACATCTTGCAGGCAACAGGAAGTGCTCTGAAACACTGGGCAGTATCTTGAGCATATATGAGACCTCAAATCCAACTTCCACGGTAACACGTTTCCTCCAACAAGGCCACACTTTCTAATAGTGCCACTTTCTTTGGGGGCCATTTTCTTTAAAACTGTCACACCCTATGTTGTTCCTTGAAAGACTCACATAATTCCTGTGGTCCCATGACCTGTGACTCCTAACATCAACTACACTATTGGACAACTTTGCTCCACTAGGTAACCTGAAGAAACCTGTCCCTGTTGGTTAAGCTGAAATGATGGCATCTGAGCACCCAGGATCAACCTTTTGACCTATCTCAGAGAATAATTTGGAAGGGAACAATTTTCGGTGTCTGAAGCTATTGCCTGAACCTTCAAGTCACCTGCAAGAAATCAGGCTTCCATTTGGTTTACAAACTGAAGTTTCTCTGCCCAGAATAGATAATGCTGACTTTGAAACAAAGCTGTTTCTGTTTGGACAAAACTGTTGACTTTTTGGAAAGTGAAATCTGCCTTATTGCTGAAGTAGAAGACTTTCTGTCTCCAAAAATACTGAGCACTTACCTCGACCCCTCAACCTCATAGCTACCATTTCTTGCTTTTCTCTCCAATTTGAATTCCAACCTGAGGCTCACTTCTCGGACTGATGGCCCAGAGTGAGCGCCATGCCTCTTGAGTATTCATACTCTTTTGTGGATGGAGAGAATACATGCTGCCTTCTTGGGATAGTCTTTGGTGTTGACTATGCTCTTTGCTAAACCCTAGCTCTATCATGTAAAGATGACAGACTGAAGCGTGAGTAAATGCTGACATGGAAGATTTAAGACCAGAGGTGGATAAAATGGAGCAGTGCAATGCAGAAAATTCTTGTTCATCCTCTGCTTCTCCCCAGACACTTCTGAAGGAATAAGCTACCCATGAGTTACAGTGCACTGTGTGATTTCCTTCCCACATCTGTAAGAAAACTACGACAGAAGAAGAGCTTGGTTTTAATTTTTCTATCTTCTACTTAAGCTCTTTGATAATTTCATATGCGTATAAAATGCATTCTGATCACTCTCTCTTACCATTTTATTTCTCCCCATTTCTATCTAACCCCCTCTTCTTCCTCCTACCAGACCCTCTCTAGATTAGTGACTACCAGTTTTGTTTTATGACTCAGTTAGTTTAACTGTATGGCCATTGGATTAGAGCTGTGTATTGGAGTCTGGTGAGGTCATCAGTGGGAAAAAAAAAATAACCCAAAAAACTTGCAATAACTTCCCTTCTCCCTGAATCTATCAGTAGCAAATAATTCAATAGTCAGGGATAGGGCCCGAGTCCATCCTTCACCCATGCCTGGCTGCTGACAGACCCATTCTTGTATAGACCCAATCATTTTTCTTTTACCCTCCCTCCTACTTTTCCCAGCATGCTTTGCCCCTAACAGCAGGCCCAGGCATGTCTGAAGGATATCTCTTTGTCCAACACTGGCATGAAGCTGGCATGTGGATCACAGAAAAACAATGTAAACATAGAATGCTTTCTTTCTAAAATATAACCTAAACTGGAATGTGGCTTGACTAGATTGCTCCTCTGTCCAATAGACTATATGCCACAAAATGTTAGTAGCTATTCCAGTGTCACAAAGAAGGGCAAGAGAATACCCAGTAGAGTGTAGCATCCTCATTTCTTCATCCAGTTTTCCAGAAGTATCTACCATGTGTTACTATATGCCGACACAGGCCTTTATATAAACAAAGGAAATATTATCGTTCCAATCCCACTAATATTTTAGAGAGTAACAAATCACGCAAAACTTTGGGCAAAATATATTTGTACTATATAGAACTCATAACAATGGCCATTTTGGATGTTGGATTCAGTGATATTTATTTGCTGTTTCTTTATTCTCTCAGTTCAGGGGTCTGAGTGTAATTGGAATAAGCAATGCTTATTCTCATTGGTGACATGAGACATACCCCAAAGATCAGCCTTTGCAGCTTAATTTATTTTTAAGCCAATGTAATATTTGGTCACTTACCAGATAGAGTGAGTTTGAAATGGTTTCTCCAAATTCTCTGTTATATAGATCAAAAAAAAGTACTTTTTAGATGATCAATATTTGTTACTGGTTTTTTTTAATTGAAAACTTTTTTTTTATTGTAATTGAAAGTGATATTCTACCAGGTCTCTGATGCTCAGTTTTTAATAATCCTAACAAATTGTGTGTTCCCTGATATATCAGTTGTGAGATAAGATATGCCAGAAATTTCTGAACATAGTAGAATTGTCAGCTCTTTCTAGTGGCTTAGCACATTTTTGCTTTATGTATGTTAAGTGTGCACATAAACACACACACAGACACACACACACACAGAGACAATGCACACGCAAACCATGCAACAAATAAATAATCTTTTTTAAAGGCCTTAGCATACACATAGACTTGGGGGTGGGGCAGATGTGAGTATAAAGATGGCCTAGCGATCAGCATCCCAGCAGACGGAGGAGATGAAAGCAATAGCATCCTCAACAGGGTCCCTCCCTGTGTGGCTCCTGGAAGCAGAGCTTGTCAGGACTTGAAAGGAATGGGAAGGGCTGCCTTCTGTTAGTTTTGTAGACTGAAGGTCATTTACTTTGGCATTTTTAACAAAGATTTAACATTTCTGGAATTTTCCAGTCACCTGGTCTCTTGTTCAGATTAAGCAGTGTGTACTTTTTATTGCCTTAAACACAGAACAATAGCCAACTACATAAAAGCTTTCCCAGGGCTGTCCTTCCCCTGAAGTAGCAAAAATGAAGACAAATGAAGCAAAAACACCCACATGGAATCAAGTACCACAGAAAGCAGATTTCAAGCCACATACTGCCAGATCCAAGCGACTATGGGAACAGGTTAAAGTCACGCGCAGCACACTTCAGTTGTGAGGCTTCTTACGTTATTTTTAGTAAAATAATGTTATGAACCCTGTTCTCCCACCTCACTACAGTGGATCAAATCATTTGCCTTTTTCCATATTCGCCATGGCAAATTTTTCTGTTTTATTCTGTATGAGCAGATCTGCCCCAGAGGCCACTGTCGTCAGGTACTGGAGCCTACTTTCGGGTAACTCATGGCTTCACTGGCTCTGTTCCTGTCTCCCCAGTATACTTGGACTGTTGTATAGGAACTGTAAGTTGATTCTACAGTTCCTCTACGGAGGGAAGGGCAGTGCCCAGTCCCAATGCAAACCCTGTGGTTGTTTTTTTTTTTTTTGTTGTTGTTGTTGTTAGGGGGTTTTTTTGTTTTTGTTTTTGTTTTTGTTTTTTGTTTTGTTTTTTGGGGGTTTTGTGTGTGTGTGTGTGTGTGTGTGTGAGAGAGAGAGAGAGAGAGAGAGAGAGAGAGAGAGAGAGAGAGACCAGGGTCAGTGAGCTAAGAAGTTGAACAGTGGGCCTATCCTATGCCTCGTGGATGGGAAGCCTATACTACCACCCTCCTAGAGTTGTGCCCACCAGACACTAAGAGGTCTTCAGAAGAATGTGAAGCCTCTTCCTTTCAGACTTGACATTCCAGTCCTTTCCATTCTAGCCTGTATCTCACAATCGCCACCATCCTGAGGGGTCCAGGAGTCTTGAGTCTCAGCTGCTGCTCGAACCTGAATGTGGCTCCCAAAGTTCATGAATTGGAGAGTCCATCTTTGAGTCTGCAGACTGACAACACCTGAAGGTGGAGCTTTTGAAAGAGGTCTCATCCAAGACTGGATGAAGGCAGAGCCCCTTTGATGCCGTCTGTGGCTTTGTTAGAAAAGCAAGACCTCAGCCAGCACGATGCTCTCTGTCTTCCTGAGCAGCATCCTCTACCACACTAAGATTCAAGAGGAAGGTCCTCACCAGATACCAAGAAAGCACCGGTACAATATTCTTGAGCTTTCTAGCCTCCAGGACCATGAATCAAACTTCTATTCTTCATAAATTACAGGGTCGTGGATATTATGTCATAGAAACAGAAAACAGACTAAATAGTTGCTCTCCACATCACTCGACTGCTCTGCCAGACTTAGGAACCACAGTCTTAGTCACAGACTTTCCATCTGTCGCCATCCACAAAGGGCTTCATCGTGGACCTGATGAGTGGCTGGTGAGGAGAGGGATCTCCTGAATCCCAGCTACTTGTTAGTTTGGTGCAAGTGATATCAGGAACTGAAGACTGAAATCTATCTCTTTGGTCATCTCCACCCTGGATAACACAGCAAAACATGAGACCCGATTCATTGTACTGAGCTCCCAAGGAGGAGCAGGGCACTCACCTACATCTTACTGCAGATACATCTGCCCACAGGCATTCAGGGCAGGAGTGCTGTGAACAGGCCCTATAGTTGCCAGGAGAGGTAGGTTACCTTCTGAGACCAGACAAAGAACAGGAAAAAAAATGACAGAAAGTGGATAAATGAACTGAAGAGGTTTGATGTTGCATGAGCATATCCACCTTCACGGATCCGATTTATCTAGATAACCCTAGCTCAGTGATTCTCAACCTTTATAATAATTGCTAACTTATAAATAAAATAATTTTTTGCTAATTCATAACTATAATTGTGCTACTTTTATGAATCATAATGTAAACATCTGATATGCAGGATGGTCCCTGTATAAAGGACTGTCGATTCACAAAGGAGTCATAACCCATGGGTTGAGAATCACTGTTCTAACCCATCATGAGGTAAAATCTGCCCCGTCTACCCTGCTGAAACAGACAAGATAGTGTGAGATCCAAATGGAAACTTATCCATCCAAAATGGTTAAAAGAAAGAAAATTCTGCAGCCTTGGATTTAGAGGAGTTGTACTCCTGCCCAACTGAGCCACACAAGACCATTCCTCCCCTCCCCTCCCCTTTCCTCCCCTTCCCTCCCCTCCCCTCTCATCTTCTTCCCTTTAGTAATCTCAGTAGCTGTGAGATGTTCAAGGGGAGCTTTCTTGTTTGAAAGCATCCTATGAGTATTATACCCACATTACAGAATCCTACATCCATAATGCTTTTGATTATCATCACAAGCTACAGCAGGGAGTCAATATGATGGGAACCTTGGTGCAGGCAGCCTAATCACCTTCAACCCATGAACCTTTGGTTTTGTTCCATGAGCTGTCTTGAAAGCATACCAAAGAACTTACGTGTACCATCCAAAGGACCAAGTGAAACAAAAACCAAACAGCCAGCATGGCTGCATGATGACAGCCATGATGACAAATGCTGAGAATGCTAACACAGTTTGCAACATGGCAGTTGTAGCTGGGCCAAGAATGCTGGACCTTGGAAGTCTTTGAGATGGTTACTTTGATTGCAAACTCTGGTGAGAGTCACCCAGTATCTGCATAGAAGGTTCTTCTGCAGCAGCTCAGACACTCCAAATGACCAGACAACCTCCAGGAGCCATAGCCAACCTGGAGAGAAGAGAGGAAGCAGGAGAGTCTAGAGGCTCAGCAAAGGAGCCCAGGACCAAAGAGGTTAACAAACCCTGAGACTGATGCCCAGTTAAGGAAAGCCTAGCCTCTCCACACAATATGAACATGCTGTAAAGAGCCCCAAGCCTGGACAGCGAACAATCTTTGCAATGTTGGTCAAGGACACACATACATAGACACCCACAGATACAGACCCCCCCCCCCCACACACACACACACAACACCCCACAGGGTGGAGAGAAGCTGAGGGAAGAAAAAACTGGTTGTTGTGTTTGTTCTTCTGAACAAGTATTTGGCTTTGGTATCAACTGAGATGGCCTTGAAAGGCACACAGGGCTCAGCGAGAATGAGGACTTCTAGTTTCCTGCTGGTCAACCAAGGTAATTTCCTTGTTTGTTTGCAAGTTCACTGAAGCCACTTTGGTGGATTCTCACTGATAATGAACTCCAAGGGAGTGAGGCCTGCTTGTCTGAAGTTCATCCAAGCGTATGTACTACACCCTGGGTTTAAGTGTTTGCTATTGATTTTTTAATAACACAAATTATTTGACAAAATGCTTTCAATATGTTTTCTTGAGAATGTAGTAAAAAAATGTCCCTGGAGTGTATGTTGGAGACAGGGATAATTTGGAGTTTTTGGCACAGCTTTATGATATTTTATTGTATGTGTTTGGTGTTTATAAAATAATGTTGTGAGACACATAGAAAGGGGCAAGTCACTATTGTAAGGCTCACTGACATCGTCATCACTTCATATACTTATTTTCTATGTGTGACAAAAGCAGTTAAAATCAACTACTAGAGAGAGATAGAGAGAGAAACTTCTTAATATAACACAATTTTTACCAACTATGACATGTGCTAGATCTTTTGAATTGTTCCTTTTTTCATATTTTCTGTCTTTTTTGAATGGTTTGTGTCCTTCCCCCTACATCCTGATAACTAATGTTTTACTCTTTTATATTTGATATTCCCCCTTTTAAAAAATTCCTATAAATAAGGGCAATCGTGTTTATTTCTGTGTTTGGTTTTCTTCACTCAGTGTAACATCCTTTTGTGGGCTCCCTTTTTCATAGCCAAATAATATTTCACTGTGTATACATACCACCTTTCCTTACCCGTTACTGCGGACACCAGGGCTGTCTGTTATTGTGAACTGTCCTGTAGTTTACAGCAGGGGTTGTATGAGCTTGGGTTTTCACCTTCTTTGCGTGATGGGTTCCAAAAGAGGACTTGGTGGGTCATGGAGTGTTACTAAAATTCCCTAGTAAATTGTAAATATTTACAATGTTGTATATCACATTCCTCCAAGTCTATAGACACAATCTCTCTTCAGGAAAGGAGCTACCACAAACCTTTTAACATTTTAATGGGTAAGGCTGAACTATGGACACTTAAATCTAAGAAGGAATGGGTGCGCATGGCTGGGTGCTGGACAGAGGGGTATTTCCACCTGTCATGGTTTAAATAAGAACAGCCCCCATAGGCTTACAGATGCTTAGTCATCAGGGAATGGCATTATTTGAAAGGATTAGGAAGTGTGGCCTTGTTGGAGGAAGTGGGTCACTGGAGGTGAGCTTTGAGGTTTCAAAAAGCCAAGAGTCTGTTTCTCTTCCTGCTGTGGGGATCTGAATGTAGAACTCTCAGCTCCTTCCCCCATACCTGCAACCTGCCATACTCCCCACCATAGTGATAATGAACTAAACCTCTCAACTATTAGCCAGCCCTAGTTAAATGATTTTCTTTATAAGAGTTGCCATGGTCATGGTGTCTCTTCACAGCAATAGAACAGTGACTAAGACACCACCCTTCACTTGGACTCTGTAAGTTGAGGTCATTACTGGAAAGTGCCTAGATGCAAACCCATAGTGGTCTGATTGCCTTGGAATCAGCTTCCCCATCCCGTCAATTTTCTCTCATGATTCCAGCCACTCTGGAGACTTCTGTTCCACTCCTTCACCTGAGAACCCATGAGCTCTCCAAACCCAAGACTTCCTTGAACACCCCCCCCCCCAGTATGACATTATCCACACCTTAATTGTACTTCACCAAAGAGTTTCACTTACTTTCTCAGATTAGAAAATATCTTAATAAAAGTTTCCAGTGGTCTAGGCAGCCACTTCAGCAGAGACTCCAGGGCTGTAGCCAAAGGCTCACAATAGCTGGCAGCCTGCACACCAGGCTCCTAGTCCCATGACACTAAGTGCCTCCAAAGAGCATGCATCGGAGGTTCCTTGACACTGGAAAATAGAGGAACAAGTGAAGATAATAGGTTTGAAAGGGGGGAGGCTGGAGGTGGTCAAGGTCATTCTGCTCCAATATCTGTGACTGGTACCTCAGAATGCCTTGAATGGCAAAAACAATTTTTTAAATGGAAACAAAGTAAGTATTGGTGAAAATATGGAGAAATTACAACACTTAGACATTGGTAGAGGAGGAGTGAACTGTGCAACCAATGTGGAAAACAGTAGGTCCTTAAATCAAAGAATTGCCTTATGACCCAGTGATTCTACTTCTTCATTTGGCCCCAAGAGAAATGGAAGCCTAGATCCACAAAGAGCTGTATGTGCCCATGTCCCCAGAAGCTCTGTTCATAAGAGTGAAAGGGGATGAATAAACATACTGTGCTCTATTCATGGGACATATTAGTCACTCTTTAACAAGGAAAGGCATTCTGACAGAAGCTCCAATATGGATGGACCTTGTACTATAATACTAAATGCAAAGCTCATGACAACAGGCCACATACCATGTGGTTCCTTTTCTAGAATGTAGCTGGCAAGTCAAGAATCAGAAAGGTGATTGGGGAAGGCAGGAATGGGGAAGCACTTATTAATGGATATAGGGTTTTCTGATCTCCAGTTGCATCCATTGTCCTGTAATGACATACTTGGTCCTTCTTTAAGGCTGAATGAAACTTAATTGCACGTGCACCACTCTTATCCACTCACCTATTGACGGACTTCTGGGATGCTCCCATCCGTTGGCTATTGTGAACAGTGCATCAGTCAACATGAACATGTTGCTGCTATCTCTATGGTAGCCTGCTGGATCACAAGACTAGTTTTAATCTTTTGCGAAACTAATTTTACTAATTTACATAGAGGCTACACTGGATGTGTAGCCACACCAACAGCATGTGCAGCATTTTATAGTTTACAGAAGCTGCTTCCTTTCACACCAAACAAAGAAAGCACAGTCCACATAAGGCCAACTCGAGATGTCCCAAGCACCGTAATCTTCCAGGGCGGAGCATACCTTGCCATTGACTTGGGCCCCTTTCACCCCTGGTAGGCAGCAAATGTGCCTGAAGCTCTTGTGGGAGGCAGGAACAGCATCAGCCTTCCTGAGGGTGCCTCTTCATCCTCCTTAGAAGTCTCCACTGGCAGGAGCTTGAGAGATCTTGACCTGGTTTTTTATACTCTGGGTTTCCTTAACTACCATAGCCGCAGATCCCTGGGGCCCTTTGCAAACAGCTTGCTGCGTGTAAAACGACTCTATTTTTATTCTCATTTATTTATGTTCTTCTAATTGTCTTCCTCAGTCTAACTCCCTTCTCTGTGTCTGAATGCAGGCACACTCTAACCTTCTCTTAACCATGCCGTACAAGAAGTTGTAAGGGCACATAGAAAACCTGTCAGAAAGTGTTGTCTTTAGAAGATAAGGGAATTTGTTTTTCTGTAATCAAGAGCAGAGGCAGTGGAGGAACGTGCAAGCTGTGCGTGCAAGCACCAAAGAAGCTGCATGGTCTTCTTGCCTCTTGGTCTTGCTAGAAGACAACTCTACTGTTGCCTGGCAATGTGAATGCAGATGCAGACTCTTTGAAGGTCTCACTTGTGATCAAGGATGGTAAAGGTGTCACTGCCTTTATTGGTACTTGTTTCTCACCCTCAAATGCTTGCAAACTTGGATGCAAAGACGACACTCCTCATAGAGCACATTACTCTAGGGTAGGCTCATTCCAATTTGGTTTGTGCTCCTTAGCAAGGTAGAGTAAGCAATTTAAACCGTATGAGGAAGACTCATAAATGAGAAACTTAGTGGGGGGATAGGTAGAGAGGAGAAAACCAACACTTATGACCATGAGATCAAAATATCAACCGACTCTGACGGATATTGAAGAGATCTTCATCCTGCAGTATGAACTATGTGGAGTTCCTAGGAGAAGGGTCTGGGCAAGACATAATACTTCTCACTACCGCTCCACTGGAAAATGTAACGCATACATACACATACACAGGAGGGGGCGAGGAAGCAGGAACTTGACTACTTGATTAAAAAATAATAGCCTTAACATTTCTTGCGTTTTTATTCTTAAAAGAATGAATGAATTACAATGTGTACCTCCATCTTATTTCTTCTCCCGAAACAATGAAAACAAGCCTGGTTTGCTTCAATCCAGACATCAAGTATTTCACTTATTTTTTTCCAGTTTATTTTTCCTTCAAGCAGGTGTGAAAAAAAAAAAAAAAAGAAAACCTCTTATTGTTTTGTTTTGTTTTTGTTGACATCAGAGAGAGTTCTGCCTGTCCTGAAGAAAGCGAGGGTTTCTTGGTAATTCATCACTTTCAGGGAAGACAGTTCTGTCTGGCTCGGGCAGAGATAAGAGAGTGACTCTCAGAGGCACTGGACTACTCCTGTGACTTAAGTAACTCACTGAATGGAGCGTTCTTTAAGAGAACGCTGCTGCTCTAAGTGCCTGGAGTTACGAATGGGAACGATGCATCATCTCCAGTTCTAACAAAGACACTCGTGTTTGACTTTTTATAATGTAGCTAAGCTTATAAGAAAGACTCTTTACTTAAAATTAAAACAATAGTAATAATTCAAACATCTCTCATTTTATCTAGGATTCCAAGTTTGAAAAAAAAAATCAAAAACAAAAAAGGAGAATGCATCTAGCCTTGGTTGCCTGGAAACCAGGTGTGTGCTACTTTGTCAAGAAGACTAATTAGGGGTGAGGAGTTTTGCATGGCAGAAGGCTCATTAGTGAGGGTGGGTGGGACTCGGAGCTCCCCTAGCTAGTGGCTCTGAGCCACTCACACATTCAAAGTGTGATTCAGCTCAGAGAGATGTTTACTGCCAGCTCTTCAGGAAACTAGTTGCATGCCAGCTGACTTGCCTGGTCTAGCAACCTTGTGGATAGCAAGGTACATGTTTTTTTTTAAATGCACTTTGCTGGTTTCCCGGTGGCGGGTGGCAACTGTTTTGGAGGTTTAGAAATAAAGCTTATGGTAGCTGGTTAGGAATAGGCTTTTAGATGTAAAGCCATATGAATACCCTTGGGGATTGTCGTGACAAAAATTGGCACCCGTCATTGCCTGGTGTTTTACATCCTAGGTGCTTTCAGGTTATTGTGTTCCTGTGTTTCACCCCCCCCCCCCCAGGCTGGAAATGAAGCAGAAAGTGTAGGTAGCTCTCCTCAAGTCATTCAGATGGCTGGAGGACAGGAGTATTTGAACAGAGATCTTCCTAGGCCCTTGTCTCCTAGAGGAGGAATCCCATGCTCTCTCATCAGGGTTGGACTCCCCTTATCATCTGCTAAATGAACTCATAAGCAGAGGCCAAGGGAAGGAGATGGGAGGAAGAATGGAAGGACAGAAAAAAGGAAGGACAGGCAGATGGACACTGTGACCTTTAGTTCTTAAAAACTCAAAGAAAACTTTTGCCTAAGGTCATTTCCTAAAAGAGGTTGGAAGAATATTCCCAAAGTCCTGGATATTTCCTGTTGAATACTTCCCAAGGGTTGACTGTCCATCTATATACCTCTTATGGGATGAAATTTAGGAAAAACCATATCCTGCATTAGAAAGGCCTCTAAGAAGCATGCCTGCTGCCACCTTGTTCTGAGTGCTCTGGGGCCCCAGTCTTATACTCATTTACCCCATTTTCTGAGAGTGACACACCAACATTCTCTGGGGAAGCCCTGGGTCCTAGCCAGCCTGCAGGTGTGTGCTAGGCCCTTCTGGGACCACCTGACTCCACATGCCTGTTCCTGGAAATAGGTCAGCTCACCTGGCCTCTGAATGACTTTGTTTACTATCTGAGGTCCAATTTCTAGACAGAAATGCCTGGGGAAGGCCCTTCTTTATGTATTTCTTGTCGTGTTGGGACTCCAATCAGGGCCTGTCTGTAGACAAATGTCACCCCACTGAGATACAGCTTCTGCTGGACCTTTCTGTCTGTACAACTGCAGCCCAGTGATGCCATAGAAACAGCAGAGGACCACAGCCCCTCCCTCATGAGGTTCCCAGCAACCCTTGACCAAGTCATTCCTCTTTCTGGGGCAACAGCGTTTATTCCGATGGCCTCTGGGTTGGTCGTTGGAAAGATGAACATCAGAGGAAGCTGCAGGCCTGGGAGGTGGCATTATCTTCCCAAGAGTTCATGTAGAGCCCCGTGAAGGTAAAGTTGGGCCAATTGCACCACAATAAAGACTTAGGTGAGCTTGTCTTTAGTGATGGAGCCACTTTTTGTTGGTTTGTTTTTATATAATAGTTTTTATTTATTTATTTATTTATTTATTTATTTATTTATTTATTTATTTATTTATTTATTTATTTATTTATTTATTTATTTATTTTATGTACTTGTGTTTCTCTAAGGGGCAAGGGGGTCCTGTGGGAGTGCAGGTGCCCATGGAGTCCAGAAGAAGGAGGCAGATCTCCTTAAGAGCCATTTCCCCAGTGATCTTTCCTGGGTCTCCTGTCTGCCACCTAGAGGCCACCCTGAACTGCTTGGGCTGGGCCTGGGACTGCCTTTGCCTTCCCCAGTGTTCATCATCCAGAATAACAGGGAGGCTGTTATTCTGACCCACTTTTGCTCAAGCAGGCTAAGCCTGTCTAGCCTTGTTCAGAGGTGCCAGGCAGAGTAAGTTGGCTTTTGGACCAGTGCAGATGGCAGTCTTTGGAGCGTCTGAGTTTGTATGTTGTGTCTAAAGGACTCCCACCTGGCACCCCAGGGTGGCTGGAGCACAGGGTGGCCAATCACGACTTTGCCCCACATTCATTCTGTCCCCTAGAAGCCCAGAGTTAGGAATTCTTTCTTGCTGAGAACCAAAGCCAGGCTTTTCCTCCAAGGTTTTAAAGACAGATCCCCATGTGTAAGCTACAACTGTACATAGGCCTCATTGGACACCTTCCTTGAACCCTAAGAATCTCAGTCTCTTGCAGAGCCACCTAACAGGTAGGAACTATCCTGTCCTTGAGGGTTTTGCCATCAAGTAGAAGGGATTCTGAGTGTCTAAAGCCAAGGAACGGAGAGACAAATAGAAAAGGATGGTACCAGGTACTAGAGACAGAGGAGGGTACCGTGGCAGGGCAGAGGATGCTGGGAGTGCTGATCACTGATTGACAGCTTGTCATCTGGGTTTTAGATGCTAAAATGTGATCTCTGTCTCCTGAACTATGGGGGCTGTGTTGATTGGTGTATGTCAGCCCTCATCTACTCTGCACACACTTGCTACTTGTATTTCTTGCTGAAATCTTGCCAGATCACTGTTGGTGGACGTAGGATATCATCTCTTCATTGTTTTGGATGGTTCGGAGTTAGGATCTGATGCCTATGGTTAAATAAGCTGATATGGAAGAAAACCATAAGCTGGAGCTTTAGCCGTAGCAGGTCTCAGCAGCTCATATATATACATGAGCCTTGAGGAGGGTGTCCTAACCCAAGCCTTCCGAGTTTGAAGCTTGCTAGGGTTGGAGAGATGGATGTGTGAGTAAAGTACAGGCATCTCAAGTGTGAGTTCCTGCACCGATGAGACAATGGTGAACAACTATGACCCTGGCATTCGGGGGACAGGAGGCATGCAGACATAGATAGAACCCTAGAGTTTGTCAGCTGGTGAGCTCCAGATTCGGTGAAAGACACTGCCTCACAGTAAGGTGGAAAGACAGGAGGTGGTTCCACAAGTAAAACACTTGCTTACCCAAGCCTTAAAGTCTGAGTTCTACCCCCGGGATCCATAATGGAAAGAGACCGTGTCCTCTGACCTCCAGGTATACTCAAGTACTCCTGTATGTTGACATTGGCCTCTGGCATGGACAAGCACACCTGTACATACTCACACTGGGGGAGCGGAGCAGAGAGGAAGAGGAGAAGGAAGGGGAAGATGAGGAAGAGGAAAACAGGAAGGCCTCCTCCCTGCTATAAACCTTGGCAGGGTGTGCTGGGTCAGTCTCTTTCACGAGACACAGGCCAGGCTCAGAGCTAACAGGAACCTAGCTACTTTGCACTAGGCTGTAGGGAAGCATAGCGAAGATGGCTTTGCTCTGGGGTCAGTAGAGAAGCAAGTCAGGCATCATTTGTTTCTAGCCCTAAATGTGCCACTGTGCTAAATCTCACAGACCCACATAAGAAGGGTCTGCTAAAAGGAGTGAGGCTTCAAGAACATCTGGGTAGGACTGTAGGTGTGACTGTAGGACCTTCAGAACAGCACACCAAGAGGCAAGCGGTAGGTAGTCACCAAACAGTGAGAGCTCCACACACACCGTTTTTCATGACCAAGACCTCTGAACAAGACTGCACTGCCCGTCCCTTCTGTTCTCAGCGGATCTACACTAGAGCCAGCTGAGGAAACACGGGGAGATTTAACCTCACTGCTCCCTTGTAAAAGGAAGTAGAATGAAGCACAATAGGGTTTCACACTGTGAAGAAAGAAAGCCCCTTGTTGCTGGTGCTCTTAGACATTCCCTACAGGAGCCACTTGTAGCCTGTGAGCTTGGCTAAGGCTTAGCAGTGTTATCAGAGGGGGTAGGCTGCAGCCCCCTGGCTGTTCAAGGCAGACAGATGGGACACTCTTTAACACTAAATGAAAGAGGTGATAGTGTCTGGAGAAGGAGAGAAACAAGTACCCATTCTTCATCCTTGATGGTGTGTGGCATTAGACAGGCCTGGACTGGGAAGGCTGTGCTTCCAGTGGCCCCAGCCTGTTTCTAGCCATTGTCGAGTAGACGTGGAGAGGATCTTAATGGCTTCTCCTCTTGACTGTGGAAGGGAAGTCTTAGCCGTGTCCGTTACTGGTGAAATCATCATGCTCAGGATGCAGCAAAAGCCACCACCTTATCAGAAGGGAAAACAGCAGCGAAGAACTTTCAAACCTAAATCCAGCTCATTCCCAAATTAACTCTACTGCCTCCACCAGATAGTGGTTCATGTGAAACATCTCACATTTTGGTTAAATGTGATTGGAAACTGATATTAAGCCCCAAACCTCATAACCTGACGTCCAAACTAGTTTGACTTCTTGGTCCCAAGGCTATCTGATTTTTCCTATGCTCTCTTTGAAGCTTTGGGAAAAATTAGAATGAAATTTCCCAGACTCCAAGGATCTTTTAGAGCACAAATTACCTGGAGAGAGACCTAGGACCCAGCACTACTTGTGGACCATTTGGGTTTGTCTCTGGCAACAATTCCCAACAAGGGCTGCCATGACTCAGCTGCGGTTGTGACTCATTCGCCTCCTTTCCCTGCTTACTGATTTTGCTAGGCATCTATTGTCCACACCCTGACCACATACTGTCACTCATCAGATTCTCTAGTTGACTCAGGAAGACCACAGTGTGGCTAAAGTCTTCAAAGGGGCTCCCCCAGGGGGAATCTTCAGGGATGGAGATAGAGGTGTCAAAGGTTATAAGAACGGCATGGACTGTTACAATGGTTCTTCCATCCAGATACCAAGACTGTTTCTGGGTTGGAGACTCTCTGACCAAAGATGTCATTGCAGGTTGACGTAATAACAAATTTTCTAACTTTCTCCATTCCTTCCTTCATTGACTATGTCATCAACTCCCTGAACAATGAATCACCAGGCCCTTGGAAAGTAGCAACTTTTAAAGAGCTAGAGTCACAAGAGGCAGATAAAGCCACAGCCTTGGCCTTGCAGATGTTTGTGGCAGAGTCATGGGAGCTCTGTAAGGGTCCGGTCCTGGGCTCACCCTGGAGTCTCACTCTGTGAAGTCACAGGAAATGTTTTGAGATGTAACTTCTTATGGCCAGTCCTGGACTGGACCAGAGTTGAGATCAGATCTGCCAGCCTGGCTCTTCCCCACTCGGGAAATATGCCTGAATATGAGAATTCTTTAATTGAAGGGGAGTTGGGATTGTGAGGGCAGCTGCTGCCTCTCTGGTTTTTATGGCCCATTTTCCCCACAGTGAATGAATCACTGGCAAGCAGAAAAGCCATTCTCTGCGGAGGAATGGCAGTGGGGAAGTAACTTCCTCATTTCCCCAATGACAAAGGGGCCCATCCACAGTTCATTAGCATCTGTCCCTCCAAGACTTTTTACAGTGTAAATATAATGAGAAAAAAATTACTGTCACTCTCCAATGTATAAGGTACAGATGCTCCTTGAAGATATGAGGCCCCTCATCAGGGGCTGCCTGGCAGGACAGAAGGCAAATTCTCTCTTCATAGCCATAAATTCAGCCAGTTGGGGAGATACATGTTTAGCCTGTTTTGATTTTGGCTTGTTTTTGTTTTCAGTATTTTGGGGTGGTGTTGATTTCTTTATTCCTTTTAGTGAACTAGATTCATGAGGTTTCGTCAGTTATGCAAGGGAGGAGAATTGGGATTTTCCAGCTAGCTTGGGACCTGTAATTCAAACCACTTCTGAGCCATTTTGAAAACATCACCGTTTTATTTTGTGAAAACATTGGCCTTACAGTACAATTGACTTGTGGAAATCATTTCATGGAAGAGTCATGATGATACGGAGTGATCCACTGGGCCAATAAAGATAGCACAGAAAGTTCAAAATGACTCTAGTGATAATTTAACATGAGTACAAACTGCTTGGCCCTTAGCCTATTTTAGTAAAGTTTTATTGGAACACAACCATGCACTTTAATGCACATGTGGTGGTCAATGCCTGGATTTACATGGCAGTGAGAGCTGAGCAGGCACACAAAGACTATAGGGTCTGCTTCTAAACTATTTACCAGCTACCAACCCTAGCTTTAATAAAATAAAATATAAATCAGATCATAGACCTTTGACTTGGACAGAGTTACAGACTAATAAGGAAAGACCTTGGTCACAAAGGTTGAAGGAATCCTTCCTATTCTAGGTCATAAGGGAATAAGATGTGTTTTGACTGTAAGTAAAGGTCATAACCTTGTTAGTAAGATTCTCAGGAAATTGCAGGTTTATAGCTAGGAGGAGCAGGCTAAACCCAAAGGTCAGATATGTTTCCGTCACAGGCCTGGCTTATTGCTATTTTAATGTCTTTATCTAAAAATACTCCATTAGAGGGAGGGAGGACTATTGTCTTTGCTCTGGCGATCTTTACAGAAGATTTTGTTCACTCAGCTAGAGTTCTTGACTCTCAGAAGGTGAGAGGTTTCATCTACACTGAGCTCGTGCCCTGTCCCCACTCAGCTGCTGATCCTCGTGATCTCTATTGCAGGATGTGAGATGAGGGAAGTGTAGAGCAGTAGTGGCGTCCATTACACATCATAGAGTGGCACTCACAAGGTGAGTGTGTGAAGTGGCCAATGAGGGAACCACTTTAAAGGGGTAGTGTAGATGATGGCGAGAGTCTACTGATCCCGGAGAATTCAGAAGAAGAAAGCTTTACTGGGTGACTGACTCTTAAGATGTCCATCCTTTACCAGAAAACCATTGGCCAAATAGTAATTCAGTGACTTTCTGGGCATTTCAGTCTCTTAGGATTTCACCCAGGACCCGAGATATTTTGAGATACAAAAAAATACTTTGATCAGTAATCAGAGTATTTCAGACCCTGATCATAGCTAACTAGCTACCTAATTCACCTGGTTATAGCTAACTAGCTACCTAATTCACCTGGTTATAGCTAACTAGCTACCTAATTCACCTGGTTATAGCTAACTAGCTACCTAATTCACCTGGTTACAGCTAACTAGCTACCTAATTAGAAGGCTTCTATGTCTCATTGATTTTCCTCATCTTGCCTCATTTCCACATACATTGTATTTGGTCTCTTCTGGAGACCCAGCTGTCAGCCGCTAGCCCCCAGGCAAACCCTGTCACCTGTCTACCTCACTGCTGACTCACTATGTGGCCCAAAGGCATATATATGTAGCACCAAATAGCCACACTCTCATTTATCATTTCCCGTTGATTCAGAGCCAAGGCATCAATCAACTGGGTAATAAGTAAGTGACTGCAAGAGCGAATGTTCCCAAATCCTCAGGGCGGTAATTTCACCTAGGTCACATAAATGTTATTTGGATCCTTGCTGTATGTATAAAAGACATTTTCTGTCATTTCCGCCCTTGTTTATTGCATTCCCATGTGTTCTATTCCATTCTTTCATTCCTTCCCAACCTCATAATGGCCTGTGGCATGTCCCTACTATCATTAGCAAAGCCTCTCCTCCTCCATTCAGTGTGTGTGTGTGTGTGTGTGTGTGTGTGTGTGTGTGTGTGTGTGTGTGTGTGTGTGTGTGTGTGTGTGTGTGTGTGTGTGTGTGTGTGTACACATTACCAACAGTGACACACACATACTTTGACACTGGTAGATAAAGCAATAACCCTTCTCCCATAGACACCTTGCCCCCTTCCCAACCACTCTCCACAGATATCACTGCTAACACTGGCAGTAACGGTGGCTACAGTGTTTAATGACTTCCTTGTGCCAGGGACTATGCTGGAGTTTTTTATGGATTTTCTCATCTCAACTACTAAGCACAGAAATGAGAGCCCTGCTGTCGCCCCCAATTTCCAGGTGGACAGCTAGGGCTGGGGCTTCACACATGCATGAGATCACATGAGCAGAAGGAAGCCAGGGAAGGTTGACTCCACCTTTTCTTCAGATGTGGGACCGAACCCACCACTTTCCACTGTGCTGGCGTTAACCATTTTAGATCCCACACATGACCGAGCTCAGATGCTTCTTATCTTTCTAAGTCTGGCTTATGTCATTTTAAATAATATTCTTCCCAGTCCTCAAAAGAGGACAAATAGCTGACTGACAGGTATATGAAAGAATGTTCAGCATCACTGATTGAGAAACATGTTCTGAAACTACAAGCTAGCCCTTCAGTTCAGGTAAGACCTTGGTCAGAAACCAAAAGATGACAGACAAGTAGTCATGGAGATGTGGGAGAAAAAAGTCTTTGACCATCACAGAAAACAGTATGAATCTTCCTCAAAAAATGTAAAACTTTAATTAAAAAATTAAAACTGGAAATACTGTGTTGTCAAGCAAACTTCCTCACTACTGGGCATAAACCAAAGGGAATCCGTCTCAGCCTATGGAAGTTATATCTTCACTCAGATATTTATGACAGCAGTATTCACATCAGACAGTGTCTGGATCGACCCAAAAGTCCAACAATGGATAGAGCAGTGGCATGCAATATTATTCAGATGAGAAAGGTTGAAACTGTCATTTGTGACAATATAGATGGATATCCCTTGAAGGCTGGGCTTTGCACAGATATGAGCCATGGAGTCACAGACCTAATATTTCACAGAAGGGCTCCGGAACAGAGGAAGTAAAGATGGTATTTGGGGAGGCGTGCTCTATAACCAAGTGGTTATAGAGCCAGATGCCCCAGCTGCAGCCCCCACTACTCCACAGCTCCAGGGATCACTTGTAGTTATTGGTGTGTTGAACAGAGTGAGATGGGATGAGGAACTTTGTGCTGGACCCTGGAAGCAGAACAAAAGAAGCTGACCAAGCAGGACCAGAAGAGCCCTGAATGTGCCCAGAAATCTGAAAATTGTTAGGGCTGTGCCAAGACAGACCTCTGAAGGGGAGGGTAAAAAAGCCTATCAGTGAGAATGGAGTAATAAATGACAGAAGGCAGCAATCGGCTCAGTGTTGTTCTGTGCAGTGAAGAGATGTGATCAACAGCCACATACTGAAAGTCCCAAAATAACTAGCAGAGAGGTTTCTGAATGTCCTTATAGCAAGACAATAGTAAATGGAGCTGTGGCTCAGTGGTTGAGTGCTTGCCTAGCATGTGCGAGACCCTGGGTTCAATCCCCAACACTAACAAGAGAAAGGTGATAATTGTCTGACATGGTGAATATGCCAGTTACCCCATTTGATCACTGTGTACAGTGTGCGGGTATGTTGACACATCATACTGTGCTCTGTAATACAGTTTTAAAATGAAGACCAAAGAACGTTACACTTAAAAAGGGAATTCAAGGCAAACAAAACGGGATGCTGGCATCACCTGTCTTAACAGACTTAATGACAAAGGATTGATGAAGGGCAGAAGAGGAGGGTATGGCAAATGTGAGATGATCTGTGTGCTGGGCATCAGGCTGGGTCCCTGCCTGTGCAGGTACTTCTGCATGGTGTGTGTAGCTGCCTCCTAGAACAGAAGAAACAGACTGGCATTTAAGAGGCTCACTGGTGTCATGAAGCAAATGGGTAACAATGGAAATTTAAATATAAATCAGGCTGGCAGAAGGCAGAAACCCAGCCACCCTGAACAACAGTGGACGGAGGAAAGTGTCTGTGTTCACTGCAGGGACAGGACTCATTCTCTGAGTTTGCATCTGTGGGCAGGCCATGCAGCCTGCTAGGAGGTACCTTTCTAACTCCTACACAGAGGATGGCTGTGGCCAGCTTCCCCCTCCACCCACCCCCCCCACCCCCGCCTCCCATCGAACTGGGTGGAGATAGCTTTCAATTTCTAAAACTTGGTTGTGGCCAAGAAGTGGTAAAAGATCCTTGGGCATGGGCTATCATTTCTGTCCCAGAGGGTTTCTCTTTAGCAGGTAATTCCTGCATACGCAGCAGTTCCTTCTTTAATTTTAGTCATGAGGATATAATTGTACCTTTAAGTATATTACATAAACGGTGTTACCCTGGATTCTCCATGCTCTGTAAGAGTGAGGTTAGCAATTGCAGGAGACTCAGAAAGGGGGTCAGCCCAGGATATTCCTGCCCAGCCCATCCCTTTCCCTGTCTTTCCTTCATGCCTCATGAATAAATATATTGTGTATAAACTATGGTCTGAGGAGTGGCTTGACATACAGGCTTGTGAAGACATACTATGTTCCAGGCTTGCAAGCCTGTTTATGTGTCAGTTGTGGATCTGGCTTTGTAAACCTAACTCATTAAAAACTTTGGCTGTCCTTGGAGGCCAGACTCTGTCATCCCTTTGCTCAAAACCTCCAGCGCCTTCCCACTCCATTTGGATAAAAACCCCAAACATCTCCATCTCCCTGATGTGGCCCCAGCTATTCTGACATCATCTCCCCTGCATCAACTCTACCCACCACATAGGCCTCTTAGCTGCCACATCATAGAACTTGAAAGGAGCAATAGGGAAATATGTCATAATCACGGACCAGTCTCTTAGCACCTCAGTTTCCCTAGGTTGACTCTAGGACTCAACACCTCAATTGCAATAAAAATCAAAAAAAGGATTCTTAATGAAAAATACAGGCTAATTCTAATTTCTTCATGGAAATATACAACTTGAGTGTCCTGGCTGGTTTTTATACCAACTTGACCCAAGCTAGAGTCATCCAAGAGGAGAAAGCCTCACTGAGAAAATGCCTGCATAAGATCAGGCTATGAGCAAGCCTGCACGGCATTTCCTTAATTAGTGATTGATGGGGGAGGGCCCAGTCCATTTTCTATGGTCATGAGAAAATAGCTGCTCAAAAGTTTCCTCATTGGAAACTTTATGTAGTAGCAAAAGTCAATTACATTCCTCCATTATTTCTTTAATGCAAACCTCTATGTTTTTTTTTTCTTCCTACTGAATTCCTGTTAGTCATTTAATGAAACCCAAGTATGGGAGGGGACATTATTCAGCTTTTAAGAGGAAGGAGATGCTGACACATGCTTCAGCACGGGAAAAGTCTCACGGGCATTAACGCTAGGCAAAAGAAGTCATCTGCAAAAGACCATAGGCCTTTAGTATCTAAACTCTTGAGGACAGAAAATAGAGTGATATTTGCTAGGGCTGGAGACAGTGGGGATGGGGAGATCAAGTTTTAGCTTTGGGGAGGATTAGAGTTCTGCAGATGGAGGGTGTGGCGGCTGCACAACAGGGTGAATGAATGTGATGCCACTGAAATTCATGCTCAAGTAGTCACAATGCTATGACCCATCATGCGTATTTCACCAGTTTTTATGGTTATAGTAAGCAAGTGATACATAGGGAAGACGTGGAAGGTGACAAAGCAATGAGTACAAGCAGGCTGTCTGGAAATCCTGGGCAGATGTCAGTGGGGGCCTTGGATTCTGGCCTTTCAAGCAGGAAGGATTGTTGTTAGAAATGTGAGAGGAAGAGGAAGTGAGTGCAGCTTACCCAGGCTTTGTGGATCCAAATAGCTATAAATTCAGATAAATAATAGCTATTAGTCATCTTTGGATGCTTGGTTTATGATGCATCTGTCACACTCATGCAGTCAGGATCTGGTACCCATTCCCGCTGTGAGTGTGCCCTGTTCAGAGGCTCTGTAGACACAGCTTAGAGTCTTCCCATGGACACTTACCACTATCACTACCCTAAGCAGCACAGGACCCAGGTAGGACATCACCGAATGCCCCTAATATCTTTTCATCAAAAGCTTTGAGCAGATTTCATCTGGAAAGCATTGAATGCATGCCTGGGCAGATGTGAACTTCGATGTGATGTAAACCTCAGCTGTTAAGTGGGAAGTTTCTTGTGAGTCTGCCCCTAAATCTACCACTCACTGAAAGGGCCAAGTAGATAAGCAGCCATGGCTGCAGAATGCCTTGCCCTTGCTCTGATTCAGGTATGTGCTTGTGCATGTAAGCAACCAAGATCATAAGACAAAACTGCTTCAGTAAAACTTTCATCTAAAACTTCAAGGATGTAGAACAGTTGCTGGTGTGTTTGCCAAGTGTGGAGTTTAGATGTCTGGCAAAATATGAGAATGAGGTTGAATGCATGCCTCTTAGCTGTCTCAGACACTGCCACCATCTACCTGTAGTCCCTGGTGGGCTCTGGCCTCATGAACACCCTGAGAACACCTTGTTTCTCCTTGACTATAGGCTGTTGGGGGAGCACCCCAGGGAAGCAGGGTAGTATATGATAGAAGAAGGAATCAGGATATGTTCTGCTCTGGGAGGAAAACCTAGGGCTACCCAGGGTCGAAAAGGAAACTGCATCTTTGGGGCCTGAGAGACATTGAGCCCATGGCCCAGAGAATAGAGGCTCCACGTGGTGAGCTAGGCCCTAGATTGTTGTATAATCTTTCACATCCATAAGCTTTAAGGAAGAACTATGGGTCACATTCCTTTGGGGCTGAGTCTTCTTGGTCACATGTTTAGAGGGTTTGTGTTTTTGAATGGACAAAGCAAGGGCAGTGTCCTTGGAGTATCACAGGTGTCTGCCAGGATGAGCTTCCTGGTGGCTGGTTTGAGATAAAGACACTGCTTCACTGAGAAGGGCCTCTAGGACATTTCACAGCATGTGACCAGAAGACACCTAGATCCGTCTTTGAAATAATGATTATTTTCTTTAAAAACAAAGGGCGGGGGGGGGGGCTCATTCCCTGGGGTTACAATGGATTTTTCTAGGAGCTATTGAGCATCTTGCAATTTACTACTCTAAAAGAACCAGCTATGTCTAACTTTCAACTCACAAGTATCTGTCATTGTGGTCCAATACACAAATCATAAACATGCCTGAAACATGAGGTGTGTGTGTGTGTGTGCTGTAATGTTATGAGCTATGCGTGTATGTGCTATGTATGTGCACATATGTGGGTGGGTGCATGTGCCTATTGGGCACATATGGAGGCCAAAGGGTTGATATATCTCTCCTTTATTGTTACCATCTCTCTCTCTCTCTCTCTCTCTCTCTCTCTCTCTCTCTCTCTCTCTCTCTCTCTCTCTCTCTCTCCCTCCCTCCCTCCCTCCCTCCCTCCCTCCCTCCCTCCCTCCCTCCCTCCCTCCCCCACCCCCTCTAGGTAAGGTCCTCATTGAATCTGGATCTCACTGTTTTGGCTACACTGTCCACTGAGTCCCTATGGAGCTACCTGTTTGTGCTCCCAGTGTTGGGGTTACACACACACACACACACACACACACACACACACACACACATACACACACACACGTACAGCTCTCACACAAGTGTTAGAAATCCAAACTCAGGCCTTCAAGCTTATACAATAAGCACTTTACCCACTGAGCCACCTCCCCAGCCCTTCAAAAGGGTTCATTGCAATTTCACTTTGATTGTGTGGTTCCCAATCAGATGACAACAGTGTGTTGTCAGAAGGTTAGACATCCTTAATGCCACGAATGCTTATATTGAAACATAACTGTTAAAAATTCACACAAATAAGAACACTTTAGAATCCTCATTAAGTTTTGAGTACCTGGGGGCAGGGTGCTGATGTGGCCAGAAAGTTCAAGAATCACTGAGTCATGTATATTAGATAAGACCAAAATTATGACAACCGTATAGACCTATAAGAAAGATCTAGAAACAGACTTCAACTATCAATTTTTCTCTATTTTGTTTTGCAGGCAAAACTGCATAGAAAATCTAATGGATGAAGATGAGAAGGACAGAGCAAAGAGGTAAGTGGGAGCCATGCCCCTGCCTCACAGTGCTTGCCTTATTTACCCTCTATTTAACAGCTGTGAGATGCATCTACACACTCTCTCCCTGAAACATCTAAGAGTGGTTCTAAACTTTGCACCTCACCAGTGAAGTTATCCATTGTGTAAGACTTGCCAAGTCTGTGTTTTTAGCATGCTCATGTGTTACCCTGTTGACAATGGTCTCCATTCATAGGCCTCTGGTTGCTGCTTTTCTAGGATAGATACTACTTGGCAAGGCAGGCTAAGAGGAGCCAAGCCAGACTGGGTTCAAAGCCCTGATAGTGTTGGGGCACTGACTGATTTGGGGTAGCCATGACATCATTATTACCTCACTATTACTCTATATATACTCAGTTGTTACTGAGTGGGCAGTTGTGGTAATATATTGTATATTTAATAAAATCAGTCTGGTATATTAGAGAGAGGAAACAGACCACAGTCAACTCTCACCCCGCCAACTTCTCAGGCTACACTGGGTAAGTGCTATCTTCCAGGGTCCTCAGCCTGGCTGGTCTCTTCTACAGAATGCCTGAATTTCTGCCTTCTCCTGCCTTAAATATCACTCTGGGTTCAACTCTGCATCATAATCCTAGAGTTAGGATTAAAGGTGTGAATGAATCGACCACACAGGCCAAGCATATTCCTGCCTTCTCTCACCGACAGGCTGGTGCCTCGTTCTTCCTCTGGGGTGTTTTGCCTTTTGGATTCCTGCAGAGTCAGCTAGATAGTTCTAGAGACAGAAGAGCCTTCACGATCCTGCACCCTGTTCTCTCACCTCAACACAATATCTGGTCTGTCCTACACAAGGGGTATTTGGAGAGCCAGCCATCACATACACCAAGTGACACCTAGGTATTGACATCATATATGTGTCTGAAGCTTCATAGCACTTTACAATAATGTGTTGACAGAATGACGATATGAACAATTTATACAGAAAGTAACAGTGGTGGCCAGCACTCACTGAGAGTTTCCTACACATAGCCACTGAGTACTGAGCTAAGTACTTCTATGTGCATTATTATTCCAAATCATCAGGCCAACAATGTATACATGCCTTTTGATGTGTATGTTGTTTTTATTTCTAAACTAAAGCTTATGAAAAATCAAGGAAGTAGCAAGTGGGGAGTTAAATTCAGGCTTCCTTAACCTTAGATTCTGCTTTAATCCCTTTGAACATGAGAGATTCTTTTCGTGAAGTACAAATTCCGAATACACTCCCACAGGGCTAGACCAAGACATTCCATTTAAGTCCACGAGAGCTCTACTTTTGACATCATTGCTGAGATGTTCCCTCCTAACCACACAGGGTCTTAGCCCAGTCTCTCCATTGCTCAACTTTGACTCCAAAGGAGACAAGATACACATTCAATCTCCTCCTTACCTGCAGGTCAGAAATATAGACATGCTAGAAAGAAAGAAGGGAAGGAAGGAAGGAAGGAAGGAAGGAAGGAAGGAAGGAAGGCAAGAAAGAAGAGAAAAAGAAACCTTAGTTAAAAGTTCCTTAAAATAAATCAGACCCTTGAACTTTGTTTCCATTCATTGGGCTAAGAGCATATCTCCACTTTATCTCCACTAGTCAGGTATTCATTGCTATAAGAAAATAAAGAAAAAAGGTTTCCTTCAGTCAGAGTTCTGGTGGTTGAAGGGAAGAGACTTGGGTGAGGAAATTGTGGGAGATGACATCACTATAGGAGCCAGGAAGTAGAGGAAGAGAGTATGGTGAAGGATGGGCTGGGATGATGTGGATGAGGGAAAGCCAGGTGAGGAGAAAGGTCACATCACAAGCTTCTCAAGTCAGGAATCCAGAGCAGAGAGAGGCCGTTCTTGCTGCTTCCCATTGAATGAGCATCTTCAGGCTCTCACCACCATCCCGCTGAGGACCAAACTCCCAACACATGAGCCCTAGAGGGATGAGCAACATCCAAACCACAGCACTGCCCCCTTCCTAAAATGTCCCTTTTTTACATGGCTATCTATGTGCAGAAGCTGCTAGCCCTCACTTCTCTCTCACCTTCAAATGCTCAGAGGGACTCAGAACAACCATTAACACCCTAATCCCTTGGCCAAGATGCAGCCCTTTCTGACACCGTGACCTCACACTGCTTTACATGCTTTTCAGAACCTCCAGTTTGGCAAATTTTGTGGCAAACACAGGAAGCCGTTCCTTTAGCACACCAGGATTTTCTTTTATTCACAAGATGTTCTTGTGATATTAAGAATGCATATTAGCTGGAGATCATGATCCTTATTCTCTCCCACCTCCCCCAGGGGGGAAAAAAACTTACTTTATGTGCGGCATGATTTTCAGAGCTTTGGGGAATGCAGAGTGCCTTCAGATTGATGGCTCGCATATTCTAAAAAGGATTTGATTTCACTCTCTTATGTGAATTTCCATGTAAATCCAGTGGGTGTTAATTGATTTTCTGTCACATGTTTAAGACCATATACTTTTGCCATTTTGTATAGAGGTATGTCTCTGTAATTCAAATGAATTGCTCTCTCTCTCTCTCTCTCTCTCTCTCTCTCTCTCTCTCTCTCTCTCTCTCTGTGTGTGTGTGTGTGTGTGTGTGTGTGTGAGAGAGAGAGAGAGAGAGAGAGAGAGAGAGAGAGAGAGAGAGAGAGAGAGAGATACACAGGCATCAATTACATAGAGCTGGCTTTAATTCTCTTTTTTGTCTATTTTTGGACAGACTATTAAGCTGCCCTTAACCTCAGGTTCAGGTTCATCTACTATAAAATAAGAGTGATAGTAGTCATAGCTTCCGAGACAGTCACAGGCATTCAGTGTAAGTTTGGCATAGCTTGGCACCCATGGTACTAATGAGACAGCTAAGGCATATGGACCCCTTGGTAGGCCTAGGTCACCAAATCTACAGATCTCTCCCATTCCTGTGGAATCCCTGTAAAGTGGGATGTTACCATTTCTACATCCCTAGGTCCTGGCATTACAAAGCCTACCAGTAACCACAGGGATCAAATCCCAATATCCCTGACCTTCTCCCATGCTCATAAGTGGAAGCTGTTCTTTTCGCTTTGCTTTCTGTCAGGAGGCAGGGATAGTAAGTTCCGGCAGTTGCTTTACTCAAAGAACACAAGTATCTACAGGTTTTCTGCATTGTGGAATTGTTTGCTTCACTCGTTGCTAATGAACACTTAATGTTCACTTCATTTTTGACCTATTATTACAGAAATATGTGTTCTCCTCTTTGTGACTGGCTATGAAGTTGTTTCCGTAACCCCAGGCTTTTAGTTGAGGTGAGGAGAAGGAGGGGCCTTGGCCATGTTTTGTTCAAGAGAATCGAGAGTGTCAGACGAGATTAGCTGGTATTTAGGGTTCTCAGTGGAGGGATTGCTGGATCTGAAATGTGAGCTGCAGCCTTTATTCTTTGGCCCTACTCTTTAGTTTCAGCTTAGTTTGGCCAAAAGGGAAGTATTCAAACAGGATAAACAAGAATTCTGTACCCACCACTGTACCAAGGTAGCTACGTGTGAGGGAGAGCTGAAGCTCCACCCAGATGTGTTACTTCTCAATTCCCAGGTGAAGGAAAAGAATGTAGACAAATGACTGGGACTGTCCATTTGCATTTTTTAACGGAATCACACAGTAAGCAGCAAGTGAACACTACAGAAGAGGGCACGCAATATTTTCCTGCCTTCAAAGGGCACATTTGGGGGTTGAGTGGGGGGGACAATCATGGTAAGTGTCATAAAGGAGGAAACAGAGCCCGCAGTCTGTTAGGCAAAGCCAGAAGTGAGTGATCGATACATGAGATCCGCCTTCTCAGGCAACTGCCTTTTCACAGTCTGATCTTGTTGCATATGCGTGGTTTTTGGGGGCTATAATTATGTAGGTCTGAATGGAAAGGCTCATAGGCAGAGGTTGTGGCCCATAAAGAAGACTTTCGTCCATGCATGCTTGCAGAGTGCTGTGCCTGCGGCACCATGCCCTGGGTTCTTCGCTATTGCTCCAGTGGATCTTGGATGTTAATTTTGCTGTGAATTCCTATCCTAGGCTTTGGACTTGGTTTTATGTATATTACCATAAGTTCCATCGTGGGATAAAAATGACAGTAAGCCATTTTTGAGGTTCCCTCTGTTTGTTTGGATGGTGATTAAGGCAGCAGCAGGCATTGCGAGAATGGGGTGGTAACAGGACACGGGATTCATTTATATTACCCTGTAATTTCCAGATGAGTGACTCTGTTCTCAAAACAAAGGGAAAAAGTAGAACTGTGCTTGCAGGCAGAATGTTAATTCTTCCTGTGGCCCAGTAAACAGCAGAATGGAAAAGGGGGCTCCTTCCTCTGGGGCCTTTTAGCTCTTACCTTGCTGGGTTCTGTTCTTTTGACTAAAGAGAGCTGTCATTGGAAATCTGTGCCTGGAAGGTTTGGAAACCTGGGATTATCTTGGTTCAGGGAAACCCATAACCTCTCTGGGACATCTGAGGTAAAAGATAATTTATTTAAAAGCAAATCTAATGATTTCAATAAATTGCCAACTAATCAAGGATGGCTTCAAGTCCACCTTCTTGAACAGACCATCTTTCCTTGGGAAAAACTAGCCATTCCTTTAAAGAGTTTAGTGACAAGCTGCTAAGGACCAGATTCAAGTTAAATGATGTGACTGTTAAATAAGAATCACTGTGAAATTAGGCCAGCTTCCCATTGGGACACAGACATTTTTCTGAAAATGATGGCTAAGAGTAAAGATGTCCTGTATCATCTCAGATGGGAAGAAATGCTTCTCAGCTACCCTTGATTTCTTGCCAAAGCTGAAGAGAAATCATAGTGAGGTCCCCAACTTCACCTCAGATGGTATCAACCTGACCCAAAAGCCCCAAGTGGACTTTTCTGCCCTGAAGCCCAGGTATCTTCTTTCATAATCTACTTAAGGCTTTGAGCTTAATGGTGCCCCCCCCCCCAATCACTAAGATGGTCCCCTTTTTCAAACTTCACCTGAAATCCAAGACAATCATGTGGGACTGATCTGAAAAGCACTATGGAGTCCTCCTCAGAAGCCACAGAAGAATCCCAAAGAGGCACAGTATTTTTTAAGTGTCAAAGAAAAATTGTTAATCTTAAACTCTATATCAAATGAAAATGTCCTTTAGAGATGATGCTAAGTGAAGTATATATCTCAGAAAGGGAACCATGCTGACAGGAGACCCCCTAGGGAAGAACCGCTAAAGTAATACCAACAGGAAGGAACAAATATCAGGCAGAAACTGGGGAGTATGAGGGATGAAGGGGGGAGGAACGGAAATGGCAGCTGGCTGGGGAGGGACCACAATGTCTGACACATTAAAACTGCACAGTCTCCTAGCGTATTCAGAACTTAGCATCTGTACACAGAGTACATACAATACAGATATACTGTAAACTGGAAGAGCAAATAAAAAGTGAAATTTTAGGTGCATGAAGCCAGCACTGAAAAAATAAGTTTCCATTGTGTGATCCCTAGAGTTGTTACTACACATGTTGCAAAGAAATAGGAAGAAATGTGAGATGAATTAAGTAAAATACTAAAAAATGTTTATGTTGTTCAAGAGAAGATAGGAAAGATAAGTGGGAGAGAAGCCAAAAAGAGGAAATGAACTAAGAGGAAACAGGTTGCAAAATAATCTTAAACCCAAACATACACACACACACACACACACACACACACACACACACACACACCCGTGTGCATATAGGGACATGCTATTCCATTAAATACACATTATCTAAATATGTCACAGAGGTTGCCCAATGGGGTTTTTAGATTTATTTACTTATGATTAGGTGGATGTGTCTGCGAGTGGGTATGTACACAGAGTGCAGGTACTGGCAGAGGCGTCAGATCCTCTGGAGCTGAAGTTATAAGCATTTGTAAACTGCCTGAACACACGAGAGCTAAGGAACAAGCTTGTTCTTCCAAGAGCAGTACCCTGGGAATCACTGACTCAGCTCTCCAGGGTAATATATTTTTAATTATAATATTTTATATAGTCTTTGAGAATATCATATGTGTGTGAGGTTTTGCTCATATTCACCTCACTCCCTAATTCTTTCTGAATGTCCCCCATATTGCCTTCCAACTAACTTCACATCCTCTTATTATTTTTATAATGCATTGAATCCAGCTAGTGCTGCCTATATGTGCGTGTGTGTAAGTTTATCTGCTGAAGCATGAGTTAGCCTACCAGGGATCATACATACCTGTCCTAGGATTTCTATTGCGGAGATGAAACACCATCACCTAAAAGCAGTTTGGAAAGGAAAGGATTTATTTGACTTACACTTCTATATCACCCCTCATCATTGAAGGAAGTCAAGACAGGAACTCAGTCAAATGCTTCTGTGAGATATTGGGAATCCACCATGTTGCAGCTCAAGCCTGCATGCCACTCTGGACCACAGCCCACTTGAGAGACACAACTAAGAAGCTGTTTGTGGCTCCATATTTGTGTTCTACAACCTTTTTAAAGCTTTCTCAGGTTTTACGTATATGTACCACATTGGAACACCATTTGTAGGCAGAAGTTTCTCGGTTCTGCCTAGTAATTGTCATCACCCCTCCCCCCACCCCGGTCTGGACAAATCTCTTCCACCCACAGTCCTGCAGATGCTTATAAAATAATTAACTCAGAAGCTTAATATTATAGTAACTACTGGGCCAGTAGCTCAGGCTTATTACTATCTAGGTCTTACACTTAAATTAACCCACAATTCTTATCTATGTTTAACCACATGGCTTGGTACCTATGCTCAGTCCAGCACTCTCATCTTGCTTCCCCTGCATCTGGCTGATGTCTGCTGTTCTGTCTTTCCTCTTCCCCAAATTCTTAGTCTGGTAGTCCCACCTAGACTTCCTGTCTGGCTACTGGCCAGTCAGCATTTTATTAAACCAATTCAACTGATAACACTTTACAGTGTACAAGAGCATTACCCTACAAGGGAGGGGTCCAATATATGGTTTCTGGGAAGCTTTGGAGCCTGTCCTAGAGCTCTCTCTATAGATCAGGCTGGCCTCAAACTCACAGAGATCTGCCTGTCTCTTCCTCCAGAGTGCTGGGATCAAAGGTGTGCAGTGCACCACAGCCACACTGTTCTGTTGATGGCTTTTTACTCCTTCTGCTACTATAAACTCTAGTCATCAGGGAGAAAGCTTCCAGATAAATAACAGCTTGATTTCTCCAAGTCCTGTGGCCAAAGCATGTGATGTCTTCAGCAATAAGTACTTATCATCAAGCAGAATGGGTTTTTTTTCCTTTAAGTATCCCAAATACATGCTGTCACAAGACACCACAAACCTAATCCTATAAGTAGGTTAAAAGTAAAATGGAAAATTATATATGGCAAAAACAGTATTTTCAAGGAAGGCAATGTGATAGCAAAGTGTATGTCAGAGCACAAAATAGTACCGGGAAGACAGAATGACATTACACAAAGATAAAAGATCAATTCACCAAGAACAGATAACAATTCTAAATGTGTGCACACTGAAAAGCAAGAGCTTCCAAGTCTATTCAGCCCAACCTGAAGAACCCAGAGGAGAATTCACTATGCCTTTCTCAGTAATAAACCAGTGAGCTGAAATGCAGCAAAGATGTCAAGGAGCTAAAGCTAAATTGTACCAGCAGCCAGCCAACAGAATCTGATTGACATTTATAGAACACTCCACACAGCAATATCAGAATCCGATTTTCAAGTACCTATTGAACATGTACCAAGATAGACCAAATGTTGCTTCATAAAACAAATGTAGAGAAATCCAAATGAACCAAAATTAAATTAGAAACGAAAAAAATTTTAGGAAAAGAAACATCTCTTGAGCTTATAAATTAAATAACAAACTTCTAAGTAACCCATAGATCAAAAAGGTTGTCTCAAGAAATATAGAGAATATATTGACTGAAGGAAATGAAAATGAATTTTGGGTGCTGTGTGCCCCTGATCTGAAGTACCTAGAGAACCCTGCAGCAGTAGATGTTCACATGAGAAAAAGAAAATGTCTTACACCACAACTCAGCTCCTAACATAGGAAAGTAGGGGCTGGAAAGGGGGCTTAACCGTTAAGATGTTGCTGCTGCAGAAGACCTAAGTTCAGTTCCCAGCATCCACATCAGGGACTTACCAAGACTTGTAAATCTAATTCTGGAGGATCTCTTCTGACCTCCTCAGGTACTGCACACACACACACGCACACACACACACACACACACACACACACACACACACACACACACACACACACACACCACACTATTTTTAAAAGCAGAAATGGGGTTGGAGAAATGGATCAGTGAGTAAAGAGTCTGCTGTAGGACTTGAGCTCAAAACCCTGATTCTGGCACCTGTGTGAAAGCCAGTACCTATAACTATCACTGGGGCCAAGGGCCAAAACAGGTGGCTCCCTGGAGCTCATTGGCTGGCCATCCTATCTGAATCCAGGTTTAATGAGAGGCTTTGTCTCAGAAACTAAGGTAAAAGGCAGTGAAGGAAGATCTCTGATATTGATTTCTGGTCTGTACACACAGAGGGCAGGGTGGAGAATAAAAAAGAGGTAAAGAGATGAGAAGAGAAATTGAAGAACAAAATAAACTTATAGACTAAACACAACCAGCCATGGTGGCTCGTGCTTTTAACCCCAGCACTGGGAAGGGAAAGGCAGGCAGATCTCTGTTAGTTCAAAACCAGCCTGGTCACATAGTGAGTTCCAGGCCTTCCGGGGGATATCTGATGAGCCCTTGTCTTCAAAAAGAAGCCCAGATCAACAAACGTGGAAATAAAATGAACCAAATAAACAAAGACTGGAGAAAAGCTAACTAAGCAAAGAAGTGATTCTTAAATCAAAGCAAACTGAAAAACCTATTTGAGATTGGTCCCTCAAAAAAGACACAAATCACCAGTAACAACAACAAAAGTAGACAGACTACCTCACAACTCTTTGACATTAAAAGAGACATAAGTTCTGTAGCCAACTGTGTCCATGTAAATTTGAAAATTCAGATGACACAGATCAGTTATTTAATAACCACAAGCAACCAGACTCACCCAGAATAAAAAAAAAAGAAAAAAAAAAAAAAACAGCCTGAAGAGTTCTTTGATCCATGGATTTGAATTTACAAATGGGAACTCCAAAAGCCCACATCCAGATGGCTTAATCGATGAATTCTGAATCCTGCCAAATATCAAAGGAAGAAATAGCTCCCTCTCCATGTAGTCCTGTGTGGAAGTAAAAAAGGGGAAATATATTCCAGCTTATTTATGAGGGCAGCATTACTCACTGAACAAATGGGAAAATAAACTAAGACCACGTCCCTTGAGAATGCAGATAGAACATTCCTCTAGAAGACGCTAGCGTCAGGTGTGGTAGTGCACCCCTTTAATCCAAACACTTAAGAGGCTGAGGCAGTCAGAACTCTGTGAGATCAGGCTAGCCTGGTCTTCATAGTGAGTTCTATAACAGCCAGGACTTCATAGAGAGCCCCTGCCTCAAAAGAAAAGGAAACATGAGTGAGCCGGCTGGATGGATACATACCTGTGATCTTAGCTTTCTAAGCTGAGAAAGGAAGATTATAAGAGCAACCTGGACTGTACAACAAGACCTTGTGTCTCCAAACAAAACAAAACATGCAATACTGGCAATTCTCCCCTGGCCCTCTGCGTGGGGGAGGTGGTGTGGGCAGTAGTAGAGTCACAATTAAGCAGAATCTATCTAAGGAATACAAGGCTATGTGGAATTTGAAAATCACTGAGCACAATTCATTGCTTAGAAACCCCACATAAGCATGCAATGGATGCAGAAAAGAAGAGTGTGTAATGATACTGAACAATTTTTCATGAAATATAAATCAATGCTTAACTAAGAACAGGTCATGAGTTGAGAGGGAAACTACATAAAACTCTAAGAGAACATTTTAGGACCTTGGATCTAACACCAAAAGTACAAACCAAAGGAAAGGGGAGGGGGAGAAGGAAGGGAGAAGGGGTGAGGGAAGGTGGGGGAGAGAGGGGGTGGAAGGAAGACAGAGAGGGGAGGGGAGAGGAGGGGAGGGGGAGAGAGATGAGAGGAGAGGATAAATTATGATTTGTAGAAAACGTTGGCAAATCTTTTCCAAAGAACTTGTACTCAGAACATAACTTACCATGGAGAAACAAGAATGTAGCTAAAATTAAACAGGAGAGAGCCAGTAAGGTGGCTCAGTGGGTCCTGCCTCCAAGCCCAATAACCTGAGTTTGAGATCTGGAACCTACCTACAGATGGCAGGAAAGAGCTGACTCTGCAGTGGTGCCTTTTGACCTCCACATGCACATGCGTGCACACATATGCATCATATAGCAATGAGAAGGTAAATCATGGACAACACTTCTCCAGAGGTTATACCAATGAAGGAAAGTATATGAAAGGTTGAAGGAAGGGCTCACTTGGGAAATCTCACAGAGCTCTGCAAGCATTTGGACCTGAGCTAGGATCACCCACACCCCCATAAACACTGAGCATGGCTGTGAGTGCCTGTAAGCTAAGCATGGAGCGGGGAGGTAAAATTGTGTTCCTAGCCAAAACTGGATCTCAGGATCAGTAAAGACTTTGTCTTAAAAGTAATAAGGCAGAGAAAAAATAGAAGACAGCCATTCCTTCTCTGGCTTCTATGTACAGTACACATACACACTGCACACACACACACACACACACACACACACACACACACACACACACACACACATGCGCGCACACCTGTGCACACACACATACAAACACACATATACACACAAGTGCACACACACATACAAACACATACACACACACGCGCCACATCATTATGCAGTGTGTAAATGCAAGTGAAAACTCCAATAAAGTACCACTGTGCATTTCTTAGGAGAGTTGGGATGTAAGAACCGACAAGACTAAATCCCTGGATGACATTGCTGGTGCGAAGGGAAAATGGCCACTCTGGAAAAGGGATTGACAGTTGCTTACAAAGATGAACACACACCTTCACTAAGGTCCAACTCTCCTGAATTATTTACTTCAGAGAACTGAAACTGTCACTTAAAAATAAGAAACAACTGTTTGTGTCCACTCTATACTCCATAATGACCCAGACTGGAAACCACACAAATATCCAGTGTGGAGATAAGCGAGCTGTGGTGTTCATTTATACAGTAGAAAAGTATTTGGCATCAAGAAGGATCAAGACACAGACACAACTCTGATGACTCTGAAAGGCATTGTGCCCGGCGGAAGAAGCCAGGTTCAAAGAGCAGAACCCACTCAGTGATCTTGACTGCCTGCTGCTCTTCCAGGACCAGAGCTCAGTTCCCAGCTGCCTGTAATTCCAGGTCCAGAGCATCTGACTCCCTCTTCTGCCTTCTAAAAGCAAATACAGACAGAGACATAAGCATAAACTTTTTTAAATTAATATTTTAATTTTTGATTAAAAAATAATTATATATGCCTCCCCTTCATCTCCCTCTTCCAACTTCTTCAGGTCCTACTCCACCCTTTCTCTCAAATTCATGACCTTCTTTTCTTTAATTATTATTATTACATACATGCACGATAAATACACAAATACAAATACAATTGGCTGGGTCTGATTATTATATGATTTCAGGGATGACTGCTTGGTATTGGATAACTAAAGAGGGAGCTAATTCCTGAGAAAGACTAATTCTCCCTCTCTTTGCTGTTGTTAAATCCCTGTGGCTCTTCATCTAGTGCTGAGGCCACGTGGATATTTTCCCCATCTACACTGGCATATCAACTGGTATTCTCACTGCTCAGGTCATGTTTAGGAAGCTGTGTTGTTGAGTTTTATGGATGCAGCTTCCCTGACATAGCTAGAAGGCACAGTCTCACAGCAGACTTCCTGGTGCTCTGACCCTTAAAACCTTTATACCCAGCCCCCTTTCTGCATTGTAGGGGTTGTGCTTGTACATGGTACAATTTGGGTTGTACATCCCATGGTCAGTTTCTCCTTACATTTTGATCAGTCCTTCTGTGATGGCTTCCATCAGGCATCAAAAGCAGCCGTTTTGATGAGAGGATTGGGAGCCACACTTACCTATGGATATAAGAATAGATCATTTAGAATGCAGTTAGAAATTACACTGGTCCTGGCTTCTTGGAGCCTCTTCTCTACAGAGGAACACCTTGCTCAGCCTTGATACTGGGGGGAGGGGCTTGGTCTTAACTGTATATGCCAGACCAAATTGACTCACCCTGGGAGTCCTCTGAGAAATGGATGGGGAATGGGGTGGGGGAAACTGAGGGAGGACCAGGAAGTGGGGAGGGAGGAGGGACAATGGTGGGCATGTTAAAACTTGTTAAAAAGAAAAGGAAAAAAAAATTACGCTGGTTTAAGAAAGTGTCATAGTAAGGTTCTCCTGTAAGGTTTATGCTGTCACAAGCCATATGTAGTTGCCTAGATTTCCAATGCCGGCTGTAATCTCCCTCCTGCTGAGCATAAAGTAGCATGCTGCATGCCAGATTTGTTATCTAAGAGTACAGATGTTCTTCAACTTATAATGGGGTTAGGTTGAAAATACTGAAATTCAAAATGCCTGCAGCACACCTACAAAACAACTAATCTTGGCCAAAAGGATGCTGTAGGGCATCAGTTGCTTCCCCTTGTGACTCACAGAACTGTGGCTCACAGCTATATCATGACATAGGATCTTGCCACATGTCACTAACTAGAAAAATGTCAAAATCCAAACCTCAAAGTCCAGTTTCTAGTGAGTATGTATAACCTTCATACCACTGTAAAGGAAAAGTTACACCAGACCCTCAGAGGATGGGAATCATTAATGTAGTGCTGGAGAACAGAACAGGGCTTGAGATTATAGGGAGTGGTACAGATGAGGGAGTTTGGGGTCAAACTATTAATGCTAAACATGTGGTGAAATATATGGAGCTCTTCCCCCAAGTCTTTTACCTTATGTTACTCCAGAATTACAATTTTTAAAAAACTCTATTATCACTATTACCTTACTGTGGTGGTTTGAATAAAAATGGCCTCAGTGGGCTCGTATATTTGAATGCTTAGTCATCATGGTATAGAACTCTTTGATAGGATTAGGAGATACACCTTGCTGGAGGATGTAGGTCACTGGTAGTGGGCTTTAAAGTTCTTAAATAGCCCAAACTTGGCCCAGTGTTTGTCTTTCTTTTGACTGGTGCATCAGGATGTATCTCTCAGCTCCTGCTTTAGCACCATACTAGCCACCATGCTCCCCATCGTGATTATGGACCAAACCTCTGAAACTGTAAGCCAGCACCACTTAAATGCTTTTTTTTTTTTTTTTTTTAATAAGAGTTGCTGTGGTCATGACATCTCTTCACAGCAATGAAACAGTGACTAAGACACTTACCTAGGCAAATGAAACTGGACAGAAACTCCATCTAGAAACCCTTGATGCCTGCAGTCCCCTGCGACAGGTGTTAGGGTTGACACTAAAGGATAACAATAATAACAGTGGAGAATAACACTGGTGTGGTATTTGTGGAGGGCTCTCCTTAACCCTCTCTGTGTCTGTTCATCACCACCCCATTGCATTCTTCCTGTCCTTTCCTGGTATTCGCCCCAGTTTCTAGTCACATACTCCATCAACATCATGTCTCAGACTCATCCAAACGTTCTGCCAAAATGGCTGGATCTCATTTTATGGCCTGGAGGATTTCCAAAGCTGGTTGAACACATGAAAATAGCTGAACAAGCGACAGAGTCTAATTTGGTCTGGCTGGGATGAGGCCAGCCTGCTAAAGCACCTAAGCTCTCTGGTGGAGAGTAGACCAAGATGGTACCAGATTCCTCCTGCTCATCTCACTGAGTTTTATCTGGAATGTATACAGGGCTCTTCTTAAAGGCGTTGGTGGCACTTTGGCACAGTTCTGGTAGATAGGACACATTCTGAAGCCCTGCCTCATATGACTTGAAGTATTCTTCAAAGAAAAAGATATTCTGAATTCATAGTGAATTCCGAATTCACTCAACATCTTGGAGAAGGGGAAACTTGAAGACAAGAATACCATAATGCTGCTTTAGACCATCCTAAAGCAGCTAGACCATGATGTTAATGATGTTTGTGTCAGTGTTATTAGACTAATGTGGAGATAGTTAGGGCAGAGGGCTCTGGAGGTGAAGGGCTCCAACAAGGCTGGACCACCGTGGACTCTTCTTCCTTCATCTTCTCTTTTGGCCTGTCAGGCCTTTGATGCTCTGGAGGTGGCTTTATCAAACAAACATCATCACTGACTTTCTCCACCCAATGTTTGTGGGCATATCCCTGCTGCCTCCACGACTGTGACATGGTCTATGTACCACTTCTTGTTTACATGTCCTCTACATGCACCCTTTATCTTCTTGAGTCTACTGGGTTTTCTTCCCCTAAGCATCTGAAAAATTACATTAAGGCTCTTGTAATTGAAGAGTAAAGACAGTGATGGTCTACACTAAAGAGGTGAGTCAGAGTACAGTCTTGACGGAAGGATTTCCAAACCTTGAGGAGGGGTATCTCAGATGGCTGGAGCACCCTGAAGGTACTGGCCTCTTGTTGAGGTATCAGAGCATAAGGTTTGGGGATGCTACTGGTGACAGGAGCCTTTCAGAATTGGTTGGTTGTTGTGGGAGCTTGTATAGGATTGAAGCTTCTCAGAACACTCTTGGTCACTGCTGGTAAAGGGATAGTGAGGTCTCCACACAGGTTCTTTGATGCAAGATCTGACTGTCATTTCAAAAGGTAATTTCTTCATATCAGCTTGGGAGTGGATGAATATGGCCTTCAACATCTCTTGCTGTTGGTGGATTTTCTCCAGCAGCTGCTTCTACTTCTTTCTCTGTCTTTATGTCCTTTTCAATGTCCCCAGAGGAGTCTTCTGCTTCTGTTCTGAAGCTTCACACTAGCCCTAGATCATGGTTTCTTGAGCAAACCCAGGTACTATAGCAAACTTTCCCACTGAACTCAGCTGGAAGTAGAGTGTCATTCACTTAAGACACAAATTACAGTTGGATAGCAGTCATGGTTTCCATAACCCTCTGGCATTAGAAATGCATCTTACCAGATGAAGGCTGTTCCATTTTTCAGAGAAGTAGCCAAACTCATCTCAGAACCTGATGACTCCATTCTGGACGGTGGTGATATCCTTCCCATAATGTGCCAGGTGTTACTTCATTGCCTGAAGCAGGTGCTCAATTCTTCTTGGCATCAGCAAAAAACCTGCTTATTGTGTGTGTGCTCTGGGACCAGATGGTGCATATCAGAGACCTAAACAACTCAGCTGTGTGCCATGCTCCCCTCTAGCTATGGTTGTCTTCCTTGTACATTTTGATGAAATGGCTACATTTGTAGAAGATGAATGCTCCATCTAGGTCTAGATATTCAACATTGTCCCCCCACAAAAAACAGTTCCTTGGGTTCTTTCAGGACTCACCATTTGGCATTCTTGATGCTTCTCTTGATGTCCACTTTTCTGCATGGAATAATAGCTCTATTCTGAACGTACCACAGCAGCATCCTGGAGTCCTTTGTGAGGTCTCCCCCACATACAAGCTTCTAGGGCTGAGCTTTTGCTCACTCTCTCCTGGGTCTCTTCTGTAGCAACCTGTGACAGTGTTTACACTGCTTTCTCTCATTCCTATACGCCCTGTTTCTGAGATGGCCTAACAGTCCTTTTCAAAGTGGGTTAGTCAAGGAGGACCACTTGGTCCTTACCTTATATCCATAGATGAGTTTCTTATCTAGGGATTAATATCAGACCTGGCATGTAAACAAAGGAGTGCTCTTCTGTCTTCATGCCCTCTGTAAAGGTCTTGACCATCTGGATACTTTGGGGGTTGGAAGTTATGTTCTGTAACATCCATAAGCTTGAGATTAAAGATAATCAACAGTGCCCTCTGTAGCAAGAATCCTTACTTCCTGTCAGCCAGCTCTGTATTACTGCCACATCACTGATAGCCTTGAAACCCCTAGATTCTCTGGCTGTGTAATCAAAGGCTAGTCACTGCTGTTCTCGGGAAGCCTCGTAAAATGGGTCATCACTTCCTCCTTAGTGTAGAAGACAGAATATTTAAAGATAAACTTTGCCTCAATGGCAAATTTTTCCGAAAGATTCCCATTCCAAACATTCCAGATAGGCAATAAGGACTGACTTCATCAATTCCTTCTTCCTCATGAAAGAGCTAAGACAAAAAGGGGTTGGTCCTGATACTTTCCTTCTTGGTGAAGAAAGTAAAATCCTTCCCAATGTATATTTAATCTAATTTTAAGCCTGCTTCTATACTGGCCAAGCTGAGAAAACTCAAATTTTCATTTGACTGTTTCCCCCAATTGGATCACACTGGCAGTGCTACCTGAATACATTTCTGCTCCAGTCTCAAAAGCGAAGTATACATCCTCCTTGGAGTCACGTGACAAGACTTGCTATCTTTTTACCTCTTCCTCATTACATTATAAAGTGATACTATTTCCTGTGTCTAATTATAAGGTCTGGGGAAACCTTCTATCCCTCATGTCAGAATCCTAAGACCCATCAGAGTGAGTCTCAATGCATTTTGCCTTGTTATAACAAAATGCCTGACACTAGAGTCTTTGAGATAAGATAAGTGTTTCCTTGACTTACATTCCCAGAAGTCTGAGAGTATGATGCTATATTGTGGTTAGGACTTCATGGTGGGTGACTGAGTGCCCGTGAACAGGGAGAGGGACAGCAGTAAATTAAGAGAACAAACTTGCTTCACAACTTCTCATGAGCAGGTGTCCATCTAAATCTTTTCCCAGGGTGACGATCTAATAATCTCCCGTTAGTTCCCACCTCCTAAGGGTGCCACCACCTCTCCACACTATTATACCAAGCCTCTTGCTATTAGGTGTCCTCATTCAGGGGCTCAGGATGAGAGAAGCACTACCTGGCTTGGTTTTCTATAGCATCAAGTCTGAAAAGGGGCCACAGACTGTTTTCTGTGGGGTGTATATGTCTCGTTCCTGTGCTATGAATGAAGCTCAGGTCATTGGCATTAGTCACTCTCAACTCTGGGCTCCTGGAATGTGGATATGTGGCTTCTTCGCAGATGATGCCATGTGGTTTAGGGCAGCTACAGAAAGAGGCAGAAATGTGCTAGGCTTCACACACAGAGGCCTATGCCAGCCTGCATTGCCACTGACCCACTGTGTAATGGTAACAAGGTACACAGTCTCTCAGTACTTTGGCTTCACCTGAAATAGGGTCACTGGAAGGATAAAAAACTCAGTACAACCATGTTCCACTTATTGACAGAAACAGGCTCTGAGAAATGAATCATATGGTGACTGTTCATCTCTACAGGCATCAAAGACTATACCATATAAACTCAGATGACACGTCCTTCTGATACCTAGGCTGTTGATGTATATTGTATCCTACTACCCTTAGGGCTACTATAAACAAAACACCATGAGTTGGATCAAGCACAAGGGACAATGATGCCATTAAGAGACTTGATGAGATGTATGAAGTTGTTGCTACTGATGTAACATGTGCACTGTTCTCTATAAACATATTTTCAGAAGTAGGTGCATATGCCTTTATGATAATTTAAAATGCAGTGAATACACAAACCAATGACATCACCAGATACTGTTTCCGTCAATATTAGTTCCTACATACACATGGTTGCCAGTGCTGTACTTTTAGGTGCCTGAGTGCACAGTAGGTTTCTTTACACTGATGTTGTAATAATCAATGAGTAACGTATTCAACTGTGATGTTGTAAGATCAATAGGAAACTACAGTTTTCCTGCTCTATTAAACTGCTGTGTGCCTGCCATTACCTGTGTGATCTGTTGTTAATGGGACCGTTCTGTAGCATGTAACTGTATGTAAAGAGCTACAAAGCATCTCTTAAGTTGAAAGTACCAATAAATGAGGCTTAGGTAACTAGATTCAAACCCCTCAAGAGGTTCAATAATGGACATTTCAAAAGATGTTTTGGAGCCTGCCTCCATTTAAAATCCAAAGACTGAAGTTCCTAAGGGTATATGTAAACACAGAGACATATCCTATATTCTTTGATCTGCTGTCTCTGTCTCCCCCACCCATGTAAGATAACACAATTGCTTATAAAGGCATAATTGAATAAGTCTTCCTATAGAAGACATATGAATCACCATAGTGCATATAAAAAGATGCTCAATGCCACCAATCATCAGAAAAATGAAAATCCAAACCCCAATAAAATCATACTTAAGTGGTAAAAATCGACAGTTCAAGTGTTGGCAAAGATGGTAGCCAGTGGGAATCAGATTTGTTCCCAATAGAAATGAAAACCAGCTATAGCCAGCTTCATGTAACAATTATGTTTTGTTGCAGTTAAGCACATATTTGTTAAATGACTCAATGTTTTTGTGCCTCTGTATTTGCCCAAGAGAATGAATCCCTGCCACTGCTTAAAGACATGTATAAAGATGTTCAAAGTTTATTATTTAGTTTTTTGTTTCTGTTGTATAGGGAGCTGGAGTGGGGATGGACACGCATGTATGTATACATGTTTGCATGTGTGCACATCCGTGTGGAGGTCAGAGGTTGATGTTAAACGCCTTCTTTGATCACTCTTCATCCTATTTATTGAGACAGGATCTCTCACTTGAACCCAGAACTTAACCAATAGGCTACTCCAGCTAGCCAGCTTGCTCCAAGGATCCCCTGTCTCTACCTCCTGAGTCTGGGATTATAGAGAAGCTGTCATGCCTTCCAGGTTTTATGTGGGTGCTGGGGATCCAACCCTAGTCCTTACACTGGTATAACAAATTCTTTACCTACTAGATCATCTCTCCAGCCTGTTTTTTGTTTGTTTGTTTGTTTGTTTGTTTGGGGTTATTTTGTTATGTTTGATGTTTGAGACAGCTTCTTGCTATGAAACCCAGGCCAGCCTGGAACTCATGGTCATCTAACTTCAGCCTCCTGAGTACTGGGATTATAGGTTCACACTACTATACCTGGCTAGTTCTTTTATTATTGTTGTTGTTATATTTATTTTTATAGTGTATGTGTATGGGTATGCACATGTGTGGAAGTCAGAGGACAACTTGGTGGGAGTCAGCTCTCCCACTCCACAATGTGGGTCCTAGGGATCAAACTCAGGTAACCCGGCTTGACAGCAAATATCTCCTCTACTCACCATTATACCCTCAAACTGGAGACATCCCCAACATGACATCTCACAATGGAATACTAGTGAGCAGAATAAGGGAGACCTGTCAATCTGTGCAATAATGTGAAAGAGTCTCAAAAGATATGTTAAGTGAAGGTCCAAGGCTGTTATGATTTCATTTATGTGAAGTTGGAGAAAATGTAAACCTGAGTGACTGCAGTTGGGGGAAAAGCAAAAGGGGTCGGGGGAGGTCACCTAAGATGAAGCAGTTGTCTCTTTGTGTTGGTGACAGTCAACAATTACAAAAATTCATGGAATTGCATACTTTAAATAGATGTATTCCGTGGCATGCAAATAATGCCTTTAAAAATCCCAGAGGCCAAGGGTTCCAGTGTTATCCAACCTGTTGTTCCGGATCCTTAGGATAAGCAGTGCTCATTACTGGAAACAAGGTCATCCCAGGCTCTTGGCTTCCTCTTGCCTCAGAGCTGCAGATCCAGCTGACATTGACCGATTTCCAGTGTGCACCGCAGAGCATCCCAGGCAGAGGCCAATGGAAACAAGCTTGTGTTCCTGTCATTAATGATAAGAGCCTCCATCAGATTCCCTGCCAGGCCATGTTCATCGTCATTACACCCATTGAAGATGAGCACAGAGCAATAATGAGCTGGGTGTTATCAGCTCACAAATAATTTATAACGGGCAAACTAGGACAAGAGCAGAGCTTTTTTTGGCTGAGGAGGTTGCATGTCACTCTTTAAAATCTAGGCTAAAAATGATTTAGAATAAAGACTCAGCCACTCAGCTAGTGAAAGCGTCTCTTTCTTCTGTCTCATGCATTTGAACACTGGCCCTTTGACTCTGAGCTAGCCATGAAGAACCTCCACATCTCACCACACAGGCCACTGGTCTGTGACAAGAAGATACTGGCCTGGTCAGAAATGAGACCTTTGCAGGAATCCTTTAATCCAAAGCCCAAGAACAGGCAAGAAGGAGGGAGACATCAGAGGAACAAAAGACCCTTAGGAAAGCCTAAAGTCCATGTACTTGAGATGAGCTTTTGCTAAGATGTGGTCAGGAAATAGCTCTGCCTGAGGCAGACTTGGGGGAGCTGGACTGTAAAAGTATTTTTGAAATAATGTGATGAATGCCTGGGGCAAACACAGCAGCTACAGCTATGGTGGAGACTCGGGAAAGGGTATCTGGAGAGTGTTCTTATATTTCTGTGGCTGTTTGGGGAAATGGTACTGTTACCTAGAGATGTTAATACCCATCCCAAGAGCAATGAGCCGCCATCCACCAGAATCTTCAGTCCTGACCACACAGTGACCAATAGTCTCCTGATAAGAGGATTAACCCCTCTAGGAACTTTGACCCCTCCCCCCAGGTCCTGGGGTACCTAGACCATAGGCAGACCGTGTATAGTGGCTTCTGTTCCCATCTGTGGCTCTCTGTAAAAAGTTCATCTTGGGTATACTTGGGAGGGGTGGAGCAGCTTTTCCAGCCATGGATCACCTCAAAATAAGTTAACTCTTTTTATTTGTTTGTTTATTTATTTATTTATTTGTTCTTTCATTCATTTTTAATATGAATGGCTGTTTTGCATGCATATATGTCTGTGCACCATTTTTGTGCCTGGTGTCCATGGAGACCATAAGAAGGTATCAGGTCTCCTGGAACTGGAGTTACAGCTGGTTGTAAGTTGCCATGTAGGTGCTGGGAATCAAACCTAGGTCCTCTGGGAGAAAAGCCAGTGCTCTGAACTGTTGAACCATCTCTCTAGTGCCATAAGTTGATGAAGGGCTACTGGTGTGTCACTGAGGCTCGCTGCTTTCTGAACTTTGGGGGAGGGGAACCCCAGTTGTATGAGGTTTCTGGCCAGACTTTTGGGCCTAGCCTCAAGGTTTGGATCCACAGACCCGCAGACCTGCAGTTGGGACCCACAGTCCTCCAGAGACACACAGACACTTATATTACTTGTACGCTGATTGACCCGGGGTCCAGGCATATAACTTGCTAATTCTTGCTCTTAATCTAACCCATGAGTCTTAACCTGTTCAGCCAGGCATAGTTGTCCTCTGCATCTTCTGGCATCTCTGTGGCATTTCTGCTCTGTTCTTCCTGTTCTCAGAGTTTTCTTAGTCTGGTAGCCTCGTCCACACTTCCTGTCTGCCAAACAGTGTTTTTATTAAACCAGTAGGCAGGACAATTGTTTACTATGTAACATCATAAATCCACTACAAATCCCTTTACCATGCATTCCTTACTCCTCCTGTTAGGGCAGCCCCAAACCCAGATCCCCAGTTCTAATTCCTTCAATGCCTGGGGTTCCTCCCAGGTCCTCTACCTAAGCACCCTCCTTTCATCTCTTCTACAGAAGCCCAGTGTAGAGTGTCCAAAGTGGACTCCATCTTTCAGAATAGGGATCATAGAAAAAAATGAATGGGAGGTAGAGAGAGTCCCTGTCCCTCATACACACAGATTTTCCTGATGTAAATGCTCTCCAGCTGAGTGGTAGGTATACCTGTTCAGTTGATGAGAATCCTTGGCATGTCATCGTCTTCTACAGTTTACATTAGGGGTCCCTCTTTGTGCTGCATACTCTATGTGTGTGGAGAAGTATAGTGGCATATGCCTGTTATGGTGGTATCAAACACAGCCATGTCACTGCCCCCCAAACCCTCTGTGCTGTGCCCATACATCCCTCACTGTGAGCCATGATTGCTTCACCCCCTCTGTTCTTTCAGAATGTTTTCCAGAATGTCATATAGTTGGAGTCACACAGTATCTGGCTTTAGCACACTGGTTTCTTTGACTTAGTAATATATGTCTGGGTTTTTCCCATATCATATTGAACAGTGAGTGTTCTGTTTTCCACTGCTCACCAGCCACTTGACAAATGGGACAGCAATGTCTGTCGTATATTACCCTGGATCTGCACAGCTCACAGACTGCACCGAGACAGCTTTGCCAAGGATGGTGGTTCTTGGGGCAAGGGCTAGGACATGTACATAAGTGGTACATCCAAAAAACCCAGCCCCACCTCATGACTTGGCATGAGGCTGGATGTTCTAAGCTAGAGGAAATAGAGTTGGAACCTCATCAGGGGCTCTGAGAGTAGATCTAGGTAAACAGCATACAATTTGTTCCCTGGAGCTTAAAGCTCTATGAAGTTGGAGAGACAGCGGCTGGCAGTGGAGCTAAGCTGTGTAAGGTTTTGTATGTGAGTCAGAACTTGCTTATTATTAGTGCTGTCTCTCTTTGCAGCCAAAAGTCTAGCAAAACATGTTTCTTGACCCATTACTCAGCTCTGAACAGTGGCCAACATTACCTCCATGTAATGTTGATCGGGTGCTCTCTGTAGAACACGCTCTGAGAGAGGAGGCACCTGTGTTGTATAATAGAGCCTTCTTGGAGTAGAATGTTCTAGTTACCTGCTCCTTGTGTGTTTCCAGAGCCTCTAGAAACAAGTCTGAGAAGAAGCGTCGGGACCAGTTCAATGTTCTCATCAAAGAGCTTAGTTCTATGCTCCCGGGCAACACAAGGAAAATGGACAAAACAACCGTGCTGGAGAAGGTCATCGGATTCTTGCAGAAACACAATGGTAAAGGTTGTTCTTGCCTTATCTGTCTGTGTTCCACCCTGCCCTTCCCATTGGCAATGAGTTTGTCAGGCAGGGCACCCAGCCTATCATCTCAAGGTCACTTTTATCACTCTCCGGCTTGCATCCAAAGGCTCTGGAATTGCTGAGAAAAAAACAAAAAAAACCACATATGTCCAGTTGGAGAGAAGACAGTAGACAGTCACATTCCAAAATGCTTTATCAGCCCAAGGGGAGGCTTGAGAGCAGCCTCACAGGTGGCCCACAGCCTGCACAGGTGGCACTCACCCATGTGTTTGTCTTTGTCATAAACCTGTGGAACTCCCCAGTACCTGCCCCTTTCTGTCTTTCCCCAAATGTGACATCTGTTCTGACTCCACACGAAGCCATTTTCCCCCCTTTGGGATCTTAGTCAGCTGGAATCAGCAAGTTCATTCATTCCCTTCCCTTCATCTCTGGTAGATACTGTCCTGTCACTTCACATTACCACGTGACACCATTATACAGCATGTGTCTTTTGCAGATCATCCTCCCTCAGGGGCTCTTACCCCTTTATGCTGATGGTCTGGACCGTGTCACTCAAATAGTATCCAAAGCAACAATAACAAAAATAAATAAGTCAGAATAGTTGAGAGGACTTGGGAGCCACTTGAGAGCCAGGAAAGCAGAAATCTTTTTGCCTGTGACACCAAACAGAATAAAATTAGGAAATTTCAAATCACCGAGGACATAATTACAATTCTGAGCATCACTTAATGCTGCGTTTCTCTGAGTTTGTTCTTAGACAAGATGGAATCATGGCAGAGATCAGAGCTGGGGCCTGAGAAAGTGTCATTATCCATGTTAGCCTTTCATTATTCCTTTGAGAACTGTATATACCTGTTAACAGCATGACAGCGCGCAAGCTGTCCTTTATCTTGGAGATGCTCAGAGAGAGTAAAGAATGTGCTAATTGCTTTTGTTAAAAATTGGGGAAGGCCACATAAGCAGAAGGACAACAGCTATCATCCTGATAATTTAATCAAAGTGCTTCTACTTCCTAAGTAACAGTTTAGCCAAGTGAAATAGCAGGTTGGTTTGATTGCCAAGATATTTTGTGCAAATTACTCGAACTAGGTCAGTGCCACAGAGAAGCAGGACCAGCTGTTAAATAGGACAGCTGGGATCAAGTTCATCCCTGTGACAGTTAGGCTGCTCTCTGTCCATTGTGAAGTTACCACAGTCTCTACTCTAGACCCCAGAGGGGCCAGGTCCGCAGCAGTGCTGCTTCCAAAGACCAGGAGAGCCTCTCCAACCTCGCCTTATCATGAGACAAGGCCCACCTACATGCGGTCAGAATCTACACCCAATCACAGGCTTCTGACCTTCACCATTCAAAAGACAGCAAGATCCTCAGCAAATTTCATACAGAAAGAGAGTGCTCACACAAAAGTGTGGCTTAATACAAAAAAACAATACAGCCACGTTCAATGTCTCCCAAGTACACAGGAACTCCACAGGCTTAGGGAACAGAATGCAATGGTGACTTTCTGCATTAATACAGGGCTCTCAGAGAGCCATGCTTCCCTTAATGCCTTTAAACTTCACAACAGTGCTTTACTCAAAGTCTCATGGCAAAGAAGAAGCAATTGAATATAAGGGGTTAACTTACCTGAGTCAGGCAGCCAGGAAGATGTGGGCTTTAGGCAGAATCCTGTACTTAAATCACCTTCTACTGTTCTCTACAAGCTGCAATTCCTGGAGCTCCCAGAGAACTGTCATGACTGCATTGTAGTTGTGCATACTAGTGCATCCACTCAGATCATTGCTTCTCAACCTTGGCTACCCAAGAGAATTGCCCAGGGAGCTCCATGGATAAGATACGCCATAATCCTAGGGGGTGTCTCCCCAGCAATATGCTTGGAGCTTGCTGATGCCAGCTCAAGGGAAGAGTGCTAATTTGTCTGTGTATACACTTGTGCATATGTGCATATGTGCATATGTGTGCAGGTATGCATGTACACCTGTGCATCATGTAGCTATCAGAGGACAATCTTGAGTCTCATTATTCAGGTGCTTTCCACCATTTTCTGGAGACAGAGTACTGGTCCAAGTAAGCTAGGAAGGTTGACCCACAAGCCCTGAGAATCTGTTTGTGCAGGAGCTGATCCAGAGGCCATGGAGAAGTGCTGATTACTGGCTTGCTACTCACAGCTTGCCCAGCCTGCTTTCTTATGTAATCTAGGAACACCAGCCCAGGGATGGTCCTGCCCACAGTAAATCACTAGTTAAGAAAATCCCTGATAGGCCTGCCTATGACCCAATCTTATGGAGGCATTTTCTTATTTAAAGTTCCCTTCTTTCAAATGATTTTGCTTGCATCAAGTTGACCTAAACCTACCCAGCACACCAACTGATCTATCTCACCAGCCCTGAGATTGCTAACTTTTCAGGAGGTTTGTTGTTTTGGTTTTGGTTTTGGTTGGCTGGTAGGTAGGTTGGTTAGTTGGTTGGTTGGCTGGTTGGCTGGTTGGCTGGCTGGTTGGTTGGTTGGTTGGTTGGTTGGTTGGTTGGTTGGTTGGTTGGCTGGCTGACTGGCTGGCTGGCTGGCTGGCTGGTTGGTTGGTTGGTTGGTTGGCTGGCTGGCTGGCTGGCTGGCTGGTTGGTTGGTTGGCTGGCTGGCAGGCAGGCTGGTTGGCTGGCTGGCTGGCTGGCTGGCTGGCTGGCTGGCTGGCTGGCTGGCTGGTTGGTTGGTTGGTTGGTTGGTTGGTTGGTTGGTTGGCTGGTTGGCTGACTGATTGGTTGGTTGGCTGGTTTGTGGCAAGCCAGTTGGCATCATGTTGGTAGCTTGAAATCAGCTACTATCAAAGTATTTAACACAGAACTGGATAAAGTTCCAGACTGATGCTTATTTGGAGAGTAAAGGAACCTCTACCAATAGACCACTAGGGCTGACATCAGTCTTATTTTTTTAACTTTTTATTTGTTTTATGAGTATAAGTGTTTTATCAGCATACATGTCTGTATACCACATGTATGCCTGATGCCCTCAGAGGCCAGAAGAAAGCATCGGATCTTCTGAGATTGGACTTGCAGATATCTGTGGGTTGCCCTATGGGTGCTGGGAATTGAACCTGGTTCCTCTGAAAGATTAGATAGTGCCATCTCTCTAGCCCCGTGACATCAATATTCTTAAAGCTCCTACATCATGCCAATGTGCAGGTGGGGTTCAGAAGCATAGATTATACCCATGTGTTTCACCTGCAGGTAAAAGTAGAATACATGGTGAATAAAAATGATTAAGTCCAGGTTATGGTTATAGTTAGTTAGCTCCTTCTTCAGAAATCCTTTAAATATCCCTATTTCCTTGGTTTGGGGGATAAATCTTGATTCTGGAGTATCCATGCATTCTTTCTGCATCAAGCTAAATCAAAATAAGAATATGACCCCATTTTCTTGTAGTGAAGTCTTTGTGTCAAAAGTGTCTCTTGTAAGACATAAGCCTATATATTCTATAATTAGCAAGGGATATTAGATTTCCTTGACTGTTCCTATCTAAACTAGTATTCCACAGCTCAGACTGGCCTGCATGTTACCATCTTCCAGTATCTAACACCAATAAAGTATAATTTCATCCCAACATTTATTTCCAACCCTTATGTCTGCCTCTGTGGGTGAAGGTAGATACATGGCGAAAGCTGTAAAAACACCTTGGAAACCATTAGGGCGCTGGGAAATATGATTAACAGCCAATCACCACTTCCACCACTGCCCCCGATTCTACTCACAATTTCAGAATGTTCACCTCCCAATTGCTGCTGTCATGCCTGAACAAGGTATAGTGTATTGTTGGGCTACACGTATTCCAAGATATGTAGAAAATACAGCTGAGATCCAACTTCTAGAGTAACTGACTACTACCCTGTCTGAGGGAGATTTCTACCTACAGACAGCACTGGGACCTATGTCTTTGTTAATCCCGCCTTCCACCTGTAACGTATAGTACCAGTAACATCAAGTACCAATAGAGTGAGGGCTTTAATTTCCCTTTACAATTAACTTGAATTGACTGTTAGGTAAATAAAAGATCCTCTCTGGACAAACACTCTGTAATTTGATCTTCCTGACTGGGAAAGTTTTCCCGATGAGTATGTGAACTGGAAAGAAAGGAAAGGAGTCTTAAGGGCTTCAGGGATCCATGTCTTTTCTGCAGGTTTAGGCTATAACAATGTTTTGTGTTAAGACCTGGGAGTTCCACCCTCACTCCGTTGCATCAGCTTGACACCTTCAAGATGAACTCTAACCTTGCCGTGTGTAGCATCCTCTCTCTGCTTCCCAGCATGCATTTTGCTGTGTATCATTCAGCCTAGCACTGTGAGGCAGCCCTTGCCATGGATGCGAATAGATGACCTCACAGCTGACATGATCTCTTCCAGATCTCTCCCTCTTTCTCAGCTCTCAAAAGATCTCTTTGAAATTTTTCTGCATGCTTTCAGGGCCTCTGTACTGGTCTTGAGTCAACTTCCACAATCTAAGGGCATCTGAAAGGAGAGAACCTCAAATGAGAAAATGCCTATGTAAGCCCTGGCTGTAGGCATTTTCTTAACCAGTGATTGATGGGAGGGTTCAGCCCATTGTGGTGGTGTTATCCCTGGGCCTGTGGTCCTAGGTTCTACTAGAAAACAGGCTGAGCAAGCCATGGCAAGCAAACCAGTAAGCAGCACCCCTCCATGGCCTCTGCATCAGCTCCTACCTCCAGGTTCCTGCCCTGTTTGAGTTCCTATCCTGACTTCCTTCAGTGATGGACAGTGATCTGGAAGAGTAGGCCAAATAAACCCTTTCCTTCCCAACATGCTTTTGGTCGTGGTGTTTCACAGCAGCAACAGAAACACGGACTAAGACCAGCAACAAATGATGGACAGTCCAGTTTTGTCTAAAACAGCAGCAACATGTTCTTTCAGGCATTTAGAAGGGAGAAAGCTTCCCAGAAGTGCTTGGTTCTCACAGGGACACCAGTGATGGGCGGAATGGGTCAGGGTCTAGTCTCATTTGTAACTTGGCAGCTCACATCCTCTCTCTTCACGAGTATCTACTGAATCCATTTAGAGTCATTCAGATAAAAGATTCACTCCCTCTCCATGGAAGAGAGATCGCCAAGATCACAGGTTCGATGTTTAGCATTTAAAGGATGCTAAGAAACAGTCTTGAAATCTCTATGTAGGGTAGGTAGATTTTCTGCCTGAACAATTCACTCTCTGCAGAACGTTGTTCAGCAGGTGAGTTTTATTCTCTAATGCATAAGTGGTAAATTCTTATATTTTTGTTAATGTAAGTGGGGGAAGTGTTGGTTTAAGACAGTGGACAAATAAAGAATAGCAAATGGATATGCCATCATGTTTATACTGTCTGTGATAATATTGAGGTAATTTAATAATAGAACAAAATTTTTAGTGCATAAAAAGGCTAGGATGTTTAAAGAGTCCTGCATTGGACCTGTAAGTATTCAATTGTTGAGTGTGAACAGTATTGTTGGTTCACAGAGGACATAGAATAGATAAGCTATTGATTAGTAACAACAAAAAAGTTTTAAGTAAAGTACATTCAGATTTTGAAAGCAACTTCGTGGGCTGAGGCTGGGGGTTGAGAGTCAGGCACCTCCCTAGCATGTGTGAGGCCTGCACCACACAGAGACACAACTGAATAACGAGTGTCTTCTTTAACAAATTGTTGCACAGTAATGATGGAGAGAGTGAGAAATGAGCTCTGTCCTACACGATACAGCTTATTTACTGGAAGCCTGTGGTGTTTCTAGAGTTTTTTTTTTTTTTTTTTTTTACTTTTTTTTTTTTTTTTGAAGTTCTAGGAATAGAACCCAGGGCCACACACATGGGAAGCACATTCTACCCATGAGCTCTCCCACCCTTGGATGTGGCAATCCTAGATTTCGGAAGTGTTTTTACTTTGCTTTGACCATGAACAAGTAACTTGACAGGACCCCCACCATGTCAGTCTTTGTGCCTTCCCTTGAGAGCGCTGCCTAATCCTAGCTGCGTAAGCGAGTCAAGGTCAAGGCAGTGGCAGGTACTCTGTACTGGGCCTGTGCTCACAATGGGATATTCTCTTCTCCATAGCTTCATTAAAGGCTGCAACCACATCAAAAGTATTTTCAGCCCATTATATCTCCAGTCCTCAGAATCTGGAAATCAAGGCTAACGTGTCCATTGCTTCCTTTAATTTTAAAGATTTACACAAAATAACACAGAAGAGATATGTGCTCTATTTTTTAATTCCAGATGTGAGGTGCCTCAAATATGAAGCTTGCATATATTTTTCTTTCCTTTTTTTGATTTTTTTTTTTTTTTTTTTTTTTTTTTTTTGTAGAAGTCTCAGCACAAACAGAGATCTGTGACATTCAGCAAGACTGGAAACCTTCATTCCTCAGTAATGAAGAATTCACCCAGCTGATGTTGGAGGTAAAGTGCACTTTCAAGTTAGCTTAATAAAGCTGGAGATGTCATGGGGAGTGAATGGGCGGAAAACTTCCAGAGAGTACACAAAGCCCTGGGTTCAGATCACCAGCCCCACAAGAAACTAGGCATGGGAACATAAGCATCTCAGCACAACTCTAGAGGCAGAGGCTGAAAAATCAGAAGTTCAAGGCAACACTCTGTCACTTAGCAAGTTTAAGACCAACCTGAGATACACGAGATACCCTGTCTCAAACAAACAAATAAAAAACATCCAAGTGGAAAGTTCCTGAAGAATGACATTCAAGGCTGATCTCTGGTGTACAAGTGCATTTACATTACATGCACATGCACTCATACACATCTGCAGATGCACTCACACAGATGCACTCAAACACATGTATATGCACTCACACATAAACACATATTTATTCATACACATGCACATGCTCACACATGCATGTGTACTCACATGTGCGTACACTTACACACATGCGATTGCACATGCATATACAATCACATGCACAGACACACACATATATATATATAGACATACCCATACCATGTACTTAATAGGTTAAAGAGCTTAGTAAGTTAGAAATTAAAATGCTTATTTCTGTTAGTTCCAATACCCAAAGAAAACATCTGCTCATAGCTTTGGAAATAAGCTCTGGAATAGATACTGGCTCTGCCTGCTATTATTTATGCTTTGGCTACTGAGTTGGGCCACCTAAGCAAGAATTCCCAAACTGGATGTGGTGGTATGTTATCTGTTGCCTCCATGACTGTAGATGAGCCCCTGTCTGTGGTCTGCAAAGATGGGGCCTAGAACATGAACTGGGAGAGAGTGGTGGATGTAGGCAGAGGGAGAAGAGAAAGAGAAGACCATGACAGACAGAAGCCCCTCTTTAGAATACAAAGATTGCAATGTCTTCTTTAGTGGACACACATTTGGAAACAGATCATTTGAAGTTATGTTTCAAGCCTGAGCTCATAGTACATTAACATTTATGTGGATGTCAGGCATGGTGACCTGTGCCTCCCACCCAACCCATGCCCTTCTTGTACAAGATGGTCATGTTCCTTCCTTTGGACCAGTCACTGAGTTTCCCTGAAGGACCAAGTTAGGGGGGAGGTACCTGCTGATGAGCTAAAACCTCCAACAGTGTCCTTGAAACTTTTATTTATGGGTGAAAGTCCTCAGGACAGACCATGTCTCTACAACCTGGGCAGACACTCTGACTTCCGATTTGGGAAGTTTACTGGAAGTACATGTGTAATACCATAAGGACTGTCAACAGAGTCAGATGTGATATGACTGAGAACAGAAAAACCCAGCAAAGGGAAGTTCAACCTGGTCACACGACCGTCAATGGCTCCTAGCTGAGGCCTCAGAGGGTGGCTTCTTAGGATAAGTCTCTCTATAGCTCATCTCTGTGCCTATATTACACTGATGTAAACTTCAATTTCCATAGATTAACTATGCAGAAAACAGAAAGTACTGGAATAAGAAAACGCCAGAATAAAAATGTCTAAATATTATGAAACATAAATGCATTAATGAACATTTGCGGCAAATGAAAGCTACTTAACTCTACATGGGAACTATATTTAAAGAAAATACAGAACTTTCTGCAGAGGCAATGTATTTTAAGTATGTTAAATTTAAAGCAGCTTGTGAAATAGAATGTTAATTTGATGCATCATTATGCTGCTTTACAGGCATCGATTTATCTTTTAATTCCTACGGAAAAGGAGTTAAAAACATATAGCCCTCTGGAATCAGCCACTTTTTAGGAGCCTGTTAACACAACCTTTTTGTTTTGCTCAGTGAGTTTCAAAGCATCCAAAGAATTCCAGAGAACAATGCTTCTATGAAGTTTTAATTTTTTGGATAAATTCATGTCTGGAAGAAAGGCCTAGCAATCAGGGCTAGCATTTCTAGAAAAATGTTTTAGACGAATGTGGATAATCTTAATATTCCTATGCAGCTGCTCCCAGGGTCCTTGAAGCAGATAGAATGGAAAACTAAATGCATGGCTTGGATCTGCAATTACTCCTGTGCACCAGGTCCGTGGAAGGGCAACTCTGAGCTGGATGTCTACCACCTAGTGCTGGTCTCTAGCTATGTTTAGCATCTCTTCCAACCTGTCACCAGACATAGAATCAGTGCTTCCTCAGCAGAACTGTCCGATTTCTCCTCCTAAACCCCCCAGTATCCCCCCTCAGGCAACTCATGCCTTTCCCTGGTACAATCTATTCCTGATGAGTGTTGCATCTCTACTACACATACTTCTCTTGTGGGGAGCATGCCCTCCCAGGCTTCACGTCTTTGTAGCCAGAAGATTCCTTTTATTTCCATGAGGACACAATCTGTTTGGAACCACATCTGCCTCTAGAGGAATCCCTAGTGTCACCAGGCATGAATCTTTCTTTCTTCCCATCTTCTGCCAAAGGAGCACAGAATCAGATTTCAAGATTTGCATTATTATGAAATATAAAAGAACAAAAATGACCCAGCCTCTCTGGTGAGAATAAGCTGAGGAAGACTGTCACCAAAGCACTTAGAGAAATGAAACTTTATCTTTCTTCCTTTCTTTCTTTTTTCCCCTTTGGATCTCTCTCTCTCTCTCTCTCTCTCTCTCTCTCTCTCTCTCTCTCTCTCTCTCTCTCTCTCTCTCTCTCTCTCTCTCTCTCCCTCTCTCTCCCTCTCTCTCCCTCTCTCTCCCTCTCTCTCCCTCTCTCTCCCTCTCTCTCCCTCTCTCTCTCTCTCTCTCTCTCTCTCTCTCTCTCTCTCTCTCTCTCTCTCTCTCTCTCTCTCTCTCTCTCTCTCTCTCTCTCACATGTGTATAAGTATTTTGCCTGCACATATGTCTAGGTGTAGCAAGGGTGCCTGGTGTCTATAGAGGTCAGAAAAGAGTATCTGGATGCTGGGAACCAAGCCCAGGTCCTCTGTAAGGACAAGTACTTTACCTGCTGAGACTTCTCTCAAGCCTCTAAAGAGAGAACTCTCTTGCTGGCCGAGGTTTGGGAATTCAAGGTCTTTCTGCATGTTTTTCACAAAAGCATCAGCAATCTTTTTTCTTCACCCATGCACTCTCCCAGAAAATGCAAAGAACGCTCCACCAAAATTAGAAGTTTGTAAGTAAGAGAGGTTTTGTGTCTCTGTAAAATGCAACAAGAGTAATCTTCTGGGACCTGTGGAATTCCCCTTGTGAACAGGAGCACATTGTGGTTCTGTGACATCATACTTGGTGTTACAGTGAGATTTCCAAGCCCTGGAAAATGGTAAGCATTGTTCACATAGAGCCTCAATGTGGGTCTTATACACTTTGTAGATAACACCAAATGAGCTGGAGACAGCGATCTCACATCTATGAGTACCTTCAGTTTTTGTAATGCCCACTTGCTTGACAGACTCAAGAAGGACATAGGCTCACTACACAAAAGAAATAAATAGAAAGAAAGAAAAATGGCTTGTTCAACTCCTTCCCATCTATTTCCAGACAGGTCCAGCTCACATAATCCAGAATGCCTCCATGCCTTCAAAACATTCACCTATAGGAGGGCTGCAAAGAGCCTGTAGGAAAATGGGGGTCTCCACAGTCTAGAAAGGGGAGGAGTGTGGGGTGAGACAAGGCTGATGGATAGGCTCTAATTTGCAATCAGCTTGAATGAAATTCTGAGGTGTTGCAGCACTTTAGGGTGGCTATAAGTACACCAATGTGTTTATGGGCAGGAAAAGGTAGATGGAAGGATTTTAAATGTCACCACCACAAAAAGATGGTAAAAGTTTTTATTATCTACACACATATCGAATATCCCATGATACCCCATAGGTAGGTTCATTTTATGTTTTATATATCCATTTAAATAAATCTAACTTAGGGCTGGGGCTGAAGTTCAGCGGGAGAGCTTGCCTCTTACACATGACACTCTAGGTATGACCTCAAAGTACTACCCCACAAAAGAAACCACTGAGTTGAGGTTTCATTGACAAAATAAATTTGAATTTTAAGAGAAAAACAATTTACAAGGATAATTGAGGGGGAATAAAGTTAGGGGCTTTTCTTTTTTTCCCTATAACCACAAATCTCCCATTGTCCCAGCATCAACATGACTGGCATTTTTACACTTTGTCCTTCTTTGATGTCCTATGTATTATGGGATGTTTTGCATCATCTCCCACCTCCACTCACTAGATGCCTCCATCAAATTCCAGTATCAACAACCCCAAATATTTGCAGATATTGCCAGATACCCCCAAAGTAGAGGTCTGATGATGTACTCCCAAAAGATGAGAGTCCTTTAAGAAATATGCCTTTCAAAGATCAGCTCAAAATGGATCCAGGTTTTTCCTCTAAGACTGAAATGCAGAAAGTACTAGAAAAAAAGTTTTACAATAGACAGAGGCAAGAACCCACTAGCTTTAAAAAAAAAAAAAAAAAAAAAAAAAAAAAAGCAACCTGAAGAATTGATGGACGAGACAGCATGAAATTAAAAAACTTCCACACAACCAAAAATTTATCCACAAAGTGAACAGACAACCTACAGGATGGGGAAAAATATTTTGTACCAGATATCCCTCAGACAGGAGGTTAACACCTAGAATATATAAAGAACCACAAAAATCAGATACCCCCTAAAAATCTCATCAATAAAATGGGTCAGTGAACCCAACAGTTTTTAAAAGAAAAAACATAACAAACCAATAAATATTTTTAAGGTCTTCAACATCCTTAGCCATCAGGAAATTAAAATTAAGATTTTAATTTACCTTTCCCTTCTCAGAATGGCTAACATCAATAAAAGACAGTGCCTAGTAGATAGGGCATAACCATATGTGAGTTACATGACTTACGTCTTTCATGCTAGCCCAGACCCCTGTGTCCATCTGACTTCAACCCACCTGCACCATATCCAATCTCCAGGCCCAGCCTGCTATGGACACATAAGACCTACAATCAACAAAAGAAATTAGCATGCATCTCATTCCAAAGCTGCAGACAAAATGATATCCCAAGACAGTATGCACCACTCAATTCCACCAATCCTATAGAGTGCCCTCCAATGAGAATTACCATCCAGGACAGAGAACATAAAAAGAACAGTCATAAACTTCTTCAGAGCATTCAAGGAGTTTAAAAACACACTAAGAAACAGTTCCGTAGTCTTAGTACAACCTGAGTGGTGCCCAGGAAAGCACAGGTATGAGGCTGAATGGATGATGGAGACAGTTAAAATGGAGTTCAAAAGAAAGAGCATGACCCTTGTTTATTTACTCATAGCCAAAGCACGGTGCCTCACAGAAAATATAGATGCTTCTTACATGCAGGTCATTTTTAGATATTTGGAAACACTTGTGTCTGGATGAATTAGTTATAAAGTTGACACTCCCACTCAGCCTGGTGGAATAGGGTAAATGTTCCTTTTGGATTAAAGACAAGTTTCACTATCCTCCTGTCTCAGCACCCCAAGTGCTAGAATTACAGCCTACTACCACCACAATGCTCTAATGTATATGGTTCCTTCTGTAGCTACCTCTGTGGCAGTGGATGCAGATGGAGGGGTGGATTTCACTAGGGCAGCAAGAGAATGAAGAAGACACACAGAGACAGGAGGACCAGAAAAACTGAACTGGACACACTGGGCTCCTTGATGGAGAAGCCACTGCACCCCAGAAGCTCAATGTGGTTATCATACAGTTGAAGAAGAAGGCAGGGTTATTGCATATAGCTAAAGAAAGAAGTGAGTTTGGCCAATCCTGATAGGAGCAGTTTCCAGTAGGGAGCAGTGTTCAGGCCTCAACATCCATGGAGGGTGGGAACTGGGGCTACAGTGGACATTTTCTATACACACTATCAACATTTTCACTTGGATCAGAAAGGAAGGCTTTGCCGTTTTCCCACAGGCCTAAAACACAAGGTCCTTGACATGGCAGGCTCATGTTAACAGCACAAATTCACTCAGGCCTTCACACATTTGGCGATTCCTCTGCTTCCCACACAGATCTGCTTCAACCTACAGACACGCACTTCTGTTTGTAAAATGCCTCTTTCTCTATACCTTGCAGTCAATATTTATTTAATCCTGAACTCACAATGATCTTGGGGGGCAGGGCCTGGGCACTGTTGCATGTTGCTGATGCCTTTGAGTGGTAATGGTGATATTTCTGACTCAGCTCAATAGTGTGCCTGCCATTAAACCCACTTAAGCAGTTTCCACGGCTGCATTTCATTTTATGATACCAATAGCTCAACTTTTTCATTGAGCTCACAGCGCTTTTGCCAGCACTTCGTTCACATGAGCTAAACAAAATGTGTGCAAAACCTTCCTGTGTGTAAGGCAGGGAAGTGCTATGAGGTCATTCATGGAAATGCTGAGAAATACAAAACAAATCCACTATCATAAAAAGTGGATCTTTTGCTGCAGTGCCATGCTCGTTCATAAAAGTATCTTTAAGAAACTTTGAAATGTTGCATTTTCCCAGGCGTTAGATGGCTTCATCATCGCGGTGACAACAGACGGCAGCATTATCTATGTTTCCGACAGCATCACTCCTCTCCTTGGGCATTTACCGGTGAGTGTCTGCTCCAATGGCCCTGGCCTGTGCGCATTTCCATATTCTTCTGGAGAAGCATTCAGATCTTAGATCAGAAATGGTGCAAGAATAGATAAGCTATGCGTGAGAAGGGGGTACATGAAGAGTTAAAAAAAAAAAAAAGTGTCCAAGTTCTGCAGACCCAAACCAAGCCAAGCCCAAGGTCCTGGGACAAGTGAAGGACGGGAGGGGTGCCTCATCCTGAAACAGGCGTGAAACCATGATCTCATCAGGCCCAGGGCTGCTGTAGGGATGGGACTGGCATGGGCCTGTTTCAGTGCTGTTAACAGAGCTCAGAGGACAGCAGATGTTCCTGGTCAGCGAGAACTGATTACGGAAGGAGAGACAGATGGCTCATGTAGAATATGGTTTGGAGCTCCAGAGACATGTATGAGATTGCAAGTAGGTTGTAAGTGTAATCACACTGAGCTCTTCACAGCAACAATGTTTCCTGGGAACTGAAATACTCTAGCAAGACCCAGTTGGACCAGTGTTGTGGAGACCTTAGGAAATGAGAATGGACTGTACTGGTGGAGAGGAGAGAGCAGCTCTGCAGCCATGGGTGGATGGTAGAGGCTTAGGTATAGGGTGGCTATAGGCCCCTCTGTTCCTTTCTCTCTCCCTTCATCTTTCTCCCTTTCTCCTGCCTTCTTTCTCCTTCCTCTCTATAAGACTTGATGGCCCCTTGATAACAATAGCTCAACATGAGGTCACTTGCAGATCTACATCAGGCTAGAAGAGGACCCACCCTTGAGGAAACCTCAAGGCTTATCCCAGTATCCCATTTCCTGCCCTGCCATTATTGATGGCCACCAAGCGTGGCCTGAAATGTCAGCTCCACTAGGAGTGGCCCAGTGAGGGAGGGATATACATCCTCTCTTCTGGGTCCTAACCAGTCTGACAGAACCAGTGATCTGCTCCTAACCCTTGCATTAAAGTTAGGCCTCCAGTTTATGTGACAATCAGAATAGCAGCTTTCCTGGTGGCTGATAAGCCAAAGGAAACCCTGGGCCAGCATGATACTAGGAAACTCTGCTCCCCTCTCCATAGCCAGGCCAGGCCAGGATGCAGCGTGATCTTGCTCTATGAGCAGCTTCTATCTTGCAGTGATAAGACCCACTCTAGAGGGAACTCAGGGTTCCTTCTACATTGTCCTGGCCTATTGGTTCCTTAGAAGTCATTCTTCCGACCCATCATTTTTACAGATGATTGTGTATGCCTATGAAGCTATCACTTGTGTGCTTCTGCTTGCTGTCCCTGTGTCTTAGGTCTGCAAAGTACTGTTGATCTTTCTGGGTGAGTACCTTTCCCCATGACATCAAAGGCATCTGGATGTCTTTCTTATGGCATCCTAAGCATCTTTACTGTTTTCCAACGCCAGAGTGGGAGGGGTGTCTCTTTGGAGACAGCTGTTGGAAGAGGCTCCTTCTGGTCTTAAAGGATGTTGAAGTGTTCTCACACCTTCATCTTTGTTCCAGTCAGGAGGGAGATAATGGATGCAGGAGTGACCTCATCTTTCTCCAGCACAGTTTCTTGGGGGACTATCTGAGGACAGTTGGGGAAAGATGAAGTGCCTCTCTGGGGAACTCTTCTGTTTTGCTTTGAGTGGCAGAGGCAGCACAGTGCTGACCAAAACCAGCCAAGTATGACCTGCTTTCTGGCTGGGAAGGAGGGCCAGAGCCCAGAGCTGTTTGGGTAAACAAGGTTACTTTCTTCTGCTGTATGCCTTCATGATTATCTGATGACCCAGTTGCTATATGTGGCAGAGGGAACTTAGTCATTTTTTCTGACTTGAAATTTTGGAGCCACTCAGGACCACCTTGAGAAGTCATGTCTAACTGGAAGGACCAGAAGTGACTTTAACTCTTTGTCATGCAGACCCTGGTGTGTGCTTACTAAGCATCTAACTATAGAGACTCACACCTTGACACACACAGCAAGAGGACCCCAGTAGGGCTGAGCCCCAGAATGGGAAGTCCAAAGTTTAGCTTTGATTTACTGTTAGCTTTCATTATCTGGCTTTCACTGGGGTCTCTCTTTGCAAGGGGGGTGGACAGAAACTTTTGAGAGCAGGTGTTTCCCTGGTTCCGTCAGCATTCGGCTGTTTCTTCTGGGAAACATTTCTCTATTGCCTCCACCTTCCAGCTGGAGAAGTCCAGGGGCCCAGGCAGTAAGGTCAGAGCAGGGGCTGAACCAGGTGCCCCTATGTCAAGCCAAGCTAGTCACCACTTCACTCTGATGTCTTCCTGGTGCCAAGAATTTGGATTGCAGCTTGGGAAGTCATTTGGTTCTTACTTTCTGGCATGAGATCAGGACCTGTCTGTAGAGTATTCACTATTTGCAGAAGTTCTCTGCAGGTGACTTTCCTTCAGAATTTCAACTAGAGAACTTCCACCTGTTCAACTATTAGGAACACACACTTTGGGGGCACTAGCTATGCACCAAGTTTCTGTGTGTTAATATCTACAAAGCATTTGGAATAGTTTCTTGCTCTTTTTACGGATTCTCACAGTAATGCCAAATAGGTCATTATCTCTGTGCACAGATGAGAAAACTTGGTGGTTCAGAGAGCTCAAGTAATTGGCCCACGGTACCCCCAGGCAGTCAGGGGTGTGGCTATGAGGTGAACTGGGGAAATGGCTCCAGAGACAGGAGATTAATCAATAGTCAGAACTCTCCAAAGGAAGAAAAGAGTGCCAGTTCCCCAGCTTATGATGAGTGAGGAGGACCTACAAGGCAGTCATTCCACAAAGGAGCTGGCCATTGAGAAAAGGTATGGCTGGCTGGGGACAATCAGGACGAGGTACAGGAGATCCTAGTTCCCAACAGCAGAACCCTGCTATGTCACTTGGCACAGGCTAAGAGAGGATCATCCATGATGGGGAAAATCAATCAGAATTCTTCCCAGGAGGGAGTGAGCTTCAAGGCTCTGTTTCCTTCATCTTCCTGTGATAACGTTCCTGATAGATTCTCAGCAATCTTCTGATGAAACCTCATTCTCAGTTTAGCAGAAGAAGAAAAGATTGAGAAAAGCAAACAGCAAAAACACACCCAAAGTAGAAAGTGATTTTAAGATGAAAGCATTTTCCCCAGTGGTGTTAACCTCAGCACTTGGCCTTTCTTGGTATCTAGAATGAACACAGGCAATCAAAGCAGAAATGGTGTGTGTGTGTGTGTGTGTGTGTGTGTGTGTGTGTGTGTGTGTGTGTGTGTGTGTGTGTGTGTGTGTGTGTACACATTTCTGAAAGCCTGGGGCTAAAGGGACCTTCTGAAATAGCAGACTTTCAGGAGAAATGCTAGAAAGGCAGACTGCATGCAAAGGACAGAATTGGGTAACAATCTGGTTATGGCAGAACCATGGTAGACATGACCTGGATTTCCTGTTTGGATGGTTTTGGTTTTCTGTTGTTAGTGGGTTTTTGTTTGTTTGTTTGTTTGTTTTTGTTTTTTGGGTTTTTTTTTGTTTTTTTTTTTCCTTTTAAGCTACCATGCCAGCTCCCTTTTCTGGTTTGTTTGCAAATGTGGTACTTGCCTGAAGCACTGGGTCATTGTGTGCTCTGAAGATAGAAATCATGTCCCTAGTTCTGAGCTGGTACTGAGTGTCTCGGTGTTTATGAAAAAGACACCAGCTTCCTGAATGAGCCTGGCATATGGGAGCAACTGCCTACACACAGCTTACCAAGGTGGGCATGCCTCAGAGGAGAGAAGGCAAGCATTCAGATATCTCAATCCCCCCCCCCAAATAAGTTAAGATTAAAGAAGTATATAGACTGAAAAGTACTTTCATATGAGTAAGTTCTGCAGGTAAAAGCTCCATTGAGAACAGCGTACATGATAATCACAAATATGAGGTTCACAGTGGGGATGCCAGTCACATAAAAGGAAAGACTCATCCTCTGGCTTATGTTACTATAAAATACAGCAGCAAAGCCAAGGCTAGCAGACCCACTCTCCAGGAAACAACCTCCCACCCCCACCTGCAGGAAATGCCTATCTGCAGGCCATATCATCAGAGGGCTCCAAGGCCAAGAGCCCAATGCATGTGACTACAACTTGAAATTGATTGTGAATTGCATCTCCAAGCCTCCAAAGTGTGTGTGTGTGTGTGTGTGTGTGTGTGTGTGTGTGTGTGTGTGTGTGTGTGTGTGATCTCTAGAATTTAATCTAATGAATAAAGGAGCAAGAACAGGCAAATAAAAGAATTCATCACCAAGGTTAAGAACTAGAACAGATCTGAGACCACTGAAGGCCCATCTGCTACTCTTTGATTATGCCCCACCTCTACCTAGAGACAGCTGTCTTCCTTAGTTTAACATAAGTGCTTGGTTTTTTTCTGGGCAGTTTTATTAATGCTGAATTGCTTCCTGAGCTATAATTTAGTTGAGGTTAAGAATTTCATACCCCAAATGTTTTTGGAACTAGAAGTGTTTTAATATGGGATACTCTCCATACACTGTTAATATTTTTTGCTTATTTGCATTAAATTTTCATATGCTTCCATATTTGCATAATAAAATATCTTGAGGATAGATGCGAATTTAAACAAACAAATAAAAACAAAATGCTTCACCTGACAGTCATAGCCTGAGGAAAGTTTTAGGGAATATTTTCAATCATTCCATGCATTAGACAACATTTTATGATGCAGAGTTTTTCTGAATGTTTCAGACTTGGGGTTGGAGATCTGGCTCAGCAGTCAAAGCACTGGCCGCTCGTCCAGAGAACCTGGGCTCAGTTCCCAGCACCCACATGGCAGCTCACAACCATCTGTGATTCTAGTTGTAGGGGATACAACAGCCTCTTCTGGCCTTTGTGGGCACTGCACACATACAGAACACAGACATACATGTAGGCAAAATAGTCATTCACATAAAATATGTTTTTTTAATCCCAAGAAAATTTAAAAGTTTTAGATTTGGGGTTTGGGGGTCAGAACTTATCTTCACAAAGTGGAATCACAAAAGTAGATTATGAAGCTTGTCAAAGTGCTTGTCACACACATGCCTGGTGACCTGAGTTAGACCCCTGAGACCTGGGCAATAGAGAAGCAGATCAGAGACTAAGAGGATATACTCTTTTTCCACAGGATTCAAGTTTGGTTCCCAGCACTTACATTTGGTGAGCAGCTCAAAACCTTCTATAATTTCAGTTCCAAAGGATCATAGGCCTCTTGCTCTTCCATGCTCCACTACACAAACACACACGCACACACATGCAGATACACACTAATAGTAAGGTTTTTATAATCAAACAACAATAACAATAAAGAGACTTGCGGGACTTCTCAGCCACCCTTGTGAGCTCCAGAGCAGCCAGGGGTTTCCACTGCTGTGCAGGCTCTGCTGTAAGAACAAACTTCAGGTCTTGCTTGTGACTCCTCCCTAACTAGTGCATGAGCAAACAGCCCTAGAGAAGTGATCCTGTATAGGATGCTGGTTTGCAAAACAGATGTAGTTTCATCCCTTCTAACTGAAGCTTGACTGCCTCAGTGTCAGTTTGCCTCTGCCAGCAGGGGGCAGCATTCTGGGGGCTCTGGGTCATCAGAATTTGGTATTTGTCAGGATGCTTAGCTTTTGGCAGTCTCGGGTATGAGAAGATACTCCATGCCTTATGAAGCTTTCGTTTCTTTCTTTCTTTTCTGGTTACTAATCTGTTTAGTCATGTGCTTACGTCATGTTGCTGTTCTCTTCTGTAAAGCACATGCTCAAGTGTAGTTGGGGGTTCGTTCTGCATTATTAGGCGATTGTCCCTGTGTGAATGTGTTGTATACTTGTTGCCACACACCTAGGCTGTATAATGAGGTCCCCTGTCACTCCTAGACTGGAAGCCTATACAGTATGTTTTTGTACTGGATACTGTAGCAATTGTGGCACAATGTTTATGTATCTGTGTATCTAAGCAGAAAGGCTACAGTAAACAGTGTCCCATCATAACCTTATGGGACCACCATGATAGGACACTATCCATCACCATCCATCCCCAAAGACAATATCCGTGTGCAGCATATATCTTTATTTTGGGACTTTGCTATTGGATTTTGACTTTCTCTGTAACATGTGGCAGGTATTTTCATCACAGTCTGGATACTGGTTCTTAGAGAGTATTGCTCCAGTCACTTCTTATGAACCTCATCCTGCTGTAGTGGAAGTATCTGAACACAGCACATGACGCCCGACACTAGATAGGAGAAGTTGACAGCAGGACATTAGTTACACATGCCCAGAACCCAGGGGAAGAGAACACGGGAATAATCTTTGCATAGATGGAGAGGGTCGGAGGGAGACTGACTTTGTAGTCACAGGATGGAAGTATGCACCCAGATTCTAGTTAGATCCTTTGAGGAATCCTAACTGCAGAGAATGGTACCAAATTCTCTGAATGCACAAGAGCTATACCTTGTCAATTGACTAGAGGAACTTTCCATTTGGCCGCCCAGGCTTCCAGTTGCCAAGAGTGCATGTCATATAACACTGAGTCTCTGACTGGAACCTGTTAGCACAGATAGCTACACTGTAAACACTGCCTTGTGTGGCTTCCCCTTCCCCTCTCTGTAAGATATATTGGTGAACAGAGATATTCTTTTGTGTTTTCCACTTTACATTTAGCTGTACCACTGAACCACGGTCAAAGCAGTTTCTGTACTGCCTCTGGGAGCTTGAATGCCTGGCCATGAGTTTGATTTGAGACTCAGATAAATCTAAATACCTCAAGCAAGTTTCTAGTTGGCTATCTCCTTTGCCTAGTCAAGGCCTTGAGGATTCCTTCAAGCCTACTGGCATCTCTTTTCACTGTGAAGCAACCCTGGGCCCTCTCACATTGTCCTCCTTGCCTGTAGCTTCAGCTAGAACTTCAGCCCTTTGGGGACATTCTAGAGCTGAATGTTTACTCAACCCACTTGCAGGACCCCAGCCATCTTAAAGTTGCTCTTTGTAGAGGTTCACTACACTTTACTGGATGCCACTGAACTGCTGTTGCCTGCTCAAGTGTGAGAGGTTTCCTGGGTTCATAGGCGTCTCTGCTCATCTCAAGACTCCTAAGGTTTGGCAAGGAGAGGTCTGAGAACCACACGGTGTGGAGCTCAGGTGATGCCCTTTCCAAGAACATCCCAAGTGGGTCTAGCTCCTAGATGAATCAGCCCAGGGCCTACCAATGAGTGGGAGAGAGCCTTTGCTACCACATGCCTCCCGCAGGTTAGCATGCTCCCAAGGATTAGTCAGATTAGAAAATGACTGCCGAGGTGGGATCCCTCCCTCCTTCATCTCTGTAATTGCTATTATTCCAATTAACAGAGAAACAGCTCGGTTGCAGATGTAATGCACTCTTCCATCAGCCATGGGGTTTAAAATTTCAAATTATCACTGTTTATGGCAGTTTGTAGCATGTGAAAATGGCATTGTAGTAAAACAAGTAGCAAATGCTTATCAGATCTAAGAGCAGCACTGAACCCTCACCTAAGCATCAGCTGACAGAATCTCACAAGCTCCCACACAGCCCACGTACCCTATTCCTATCTATGCATCTTTGTTCTATACAGACATCCATTCCTATGCCCCATGCCCTCTAGCCTACCACAGCTCTTCAACATCAGGACCAAGGCCAAAAGGCCTCTCAGTTTATCCTGCCACACCCACCCTAGGAGGAAGGATTTAGATGGAATTCTCAGAGAAAAGACTATGGAGTAACTTAGGGTTTTCAAGAGTCTGAAATATCTTTAAGAAGAAAGGTTACTGTCATCTGGATGAGCATTAGTCATATACTAAAAATGCTAGAGAGAACTAGCTTAAAATAAAATCATTCTCCAGAAGGGAGGTGGTAAAAGCCAGAGGAATGGAGGCATGGGCTGAGAACTCATGTCTCCAGTGTAAGCCACCTGACTCCTTTCTTTCCTAATTCCCAGCCAGCCAACCACCTTTCCATGGTCCTCACACCCATTAAAATGCCGATTCCAGGCAGGGAGGGACTTTGCTGGTTCTGTAATGCTTTTCTCATTGTCCCATTTGGCATCTACCCAGGAACCCTCAGTAATGCTGGCTAGAGTTTAGCAGTGTATTAAGAGCTATGCCCCCATTCCTACTCTCTGTTCCCTTCCTTGTTTCTGTCCACACTCTCAAGTGTCTCTAATCCAGTTTTTGGTGTCCGCCCTTCAGATGATAGGAATGGGATCTCTTTGCATTACAAGATGCTCTCCAAATTTAGAACAGCATGGTGTCCTGATGAACCCATCTGCAAGCCGTGATAATCGTTAAGTTAGAAATGTATGATATGAATTCAGGTCTGCTCCTTGGCTTTGCATGCCAAGACACAATGGAGCTTCCCATTGTGATTGTGAAGCTGATTTAGGCAATAGTTCCCTGCCACTGCCCAGCATCTCCACAGAGGAATAACCCAGGAAATGATCCAAACTCAAATCCTAAGTGCAATTTCTACAGAACAAGTCAACTTGGGGCTATTGGCAAGTCAGAAAATTGCAAATCAGGGACTGTCTCTCCTACCTTCCACCACCAGCTCTCAGAATCTCCGTGCTCTCCTGGTACACTAACACTTCCAGCCAGGACTCTGCCACCTGGGTCTGCTTTCTCTCTGCCGCCTCCTCTTCCACAGCTACCTGCCCTCCCTGCTTCTACCCCCTGGCAGCCATGTACCTCTGTATTGACTTCTGCCAGGAAGTTCCTTTCTACTCTGGCCATCTCCCAAACTCCATCCTACTCCTGGGTCCCTCCCCAGGGATTGTTCTTTGGAGACTGCCTAGCGCATCATTTGAAATAGGCACCCATACTCAGGGTTCTCTGGTTACTTTTATAATGTTTTTCTCATGGGGCTGGCTGTCCGCTGGCCAGCATGATGTACTGGGGATCGGGGATATAGCACTGAACCAACTCTGGGGTTCCAATAGATACAGGATAGGATACTAGTTTGCAGGTATATAAGCAAGAAAACATCACTGCAGTGTAGTTGCATCTTTATACATTCCCCGAGTGTTTCTTCAGCATATCTAGCATTTATGGAGTGTTTGCTGTATACTCTTTGGTCAGCAGTGTAGGATAATTTAATCTTCATTCTTCCTCTTTCTTGCATTTGAGAATAGTTTGTGAAGCAGGCAGAGCCAATGTTTAAATCCTCTCTGGGACTCCTGTGGGACATGCTGATGACCTAGCAGAGGGGTTGTCCTCACGGGTTCATAAACCAGCAGTCCCAATGTGACATAACATCGTGTGGAAGGAGGGGTCCAGGGTGAGTAGTTAGGGAAAACATGCTCAGGAAGGAAACTGTAATCAGATATGACCCAGGCCTTTAATCCCATCATGGGGGGGGGGGGGAATCCATCTAGATCTCTGTGAGTTCAAGGCCTTACAGGCAGGCAGTGGTGGCGCACACCTTTAGTCCTAGCACTTTGTAGAGGTTTACAAAGGAAACCTCTTCAAAACCAGGAAGTGAGATCTCTGGGCAGAGGGAGAGGAGGAAGTTCAGCTTCACCTGCCACTTCCTTTTTCCTCTGTGCAGAGGTTTGGAATCAGAGGATTCCAGAAGACAGGCCTGAGGAGTTGACTGGGTAAGAAGTGGTCGAGGCTTGTTTCTCTGTCTCTCTGATACATCAGCTTTTCCTCAATATCTGGCTTCAGGTTTTTAGTATAATGCCAAATGGAATTTGCATAATATCAAGCTGCAAGCTCACTCAGAGGATGTGACTTCAAAGCTCCACAGCTCACTGAACACAAAGAAAAGCACGAGAAGGTCCAGCTTGATGAAGGCCCTAGGAACCTGATAGGTGGGAGAATGGGAAGCTGGGAAAGTGGGAGGTGCTGGGAACAGTGGACAGGAAAAAGGCACAGAGCTTAACAACTGTGATCAGTTGAGCCTGTGTTCCTAGGATGGGAAAATCCAGGGGCAGTTGTAAGCAAGTGATGACTTGATATGATCTAGGGCCCCTTCTGGCTGCTAGGGAGGTCAAAATGAACAAGACCAGCACTGGGACTTGGGAGAAGCCCATTTTGTCTATGTTATTACCCAGGTAAGAGATGAAGGCAACCGTGATGGAGGTAGAAACCACAGGGGGAGTGAAACAGAGAATGACAGGAAATGATACCACGCAGCCCAAGGACACGGTCCTGGTTGTTGGTTGTGTTGTTGTTATTGGGATTTTTTTGTTTGTTTTGACAACTTGACACAAGCTAGAGTTGTCTGGGAAGCGGAACCTCAGTTGAGAAAATCCCTCTATCCAACTGGCCTGTAGGCAAACCTGCAGGAACATTTTTCTGATTATAATTTGTGTCAGAGGGCTCAGCTCAGTCGGGGAGGGGGATGCCACACCTGGGCAGGTGGTCAGGGGTTATATGAGAAAGCAGGCTAGCTGGGTGGTGGCACATACACTTAGGAGACAGAGGCAGGTGGATCTCTATGAGTCTGAGGCCAGTTTGGTCTACAAAGTGAGTTTCAGAACAACCAGGGCTGTTATACAGAGAAACCCTGTCTTGAAAAACAAAAGCAGGCTGAGAAAGCCATAGGAAGCAGCATCCCTAGCTGGACTTCAGCTCCTGCCTCAGATCTCTGCCTTGACTTTCTACCCTGGCTTCCCTCGGTGGTGTACTGCTACCTCCAAGTACAAGATGAAATAACACTTTCCTGTCTGATTCCTGTCCTGACTTCCTTCATTGATGAAGGAAGTGATAGAGAAGTATAAGCCGAGACAACCCATTCCTCCCCAGCCTTTGCTTTTGCTCATGGAAGCTTGTTGAAGAACTGTGGAACTTTGAACTAGAAAAGCCACTGAGTGTTGAGAGCTCAGTGGGATGTTTTGTAGGAGCTTGGGAAACAGGAATGTGAGAGCAATGCAGAAGATGGAGGCCTGGCTTGTGAAGTCTCAGGTGAAGTTTAATGACTATATCAGGGCCACTTGCTATTTTGAATTAAAATTCTGCCATTATAGTCAGCTGGGACTGAAGAGTCAGCCGTGATAACAAGAGACCAACACCACTGCAGTGAAAACTTTATGTTACTGGGACGATTGATGCTCGTTAGCTGGAGCTAAGACATTAGTACTGGTTAAGAAGAGACCAGCAACATTGAGGTGAAATCCTCTGGGAAGTGTTTCCTCAGAGTTACCACACTGACCTGTGTTCCAGAAGTGGCGAGGTTGTACTTCGTGCCGGCAGCCGAACTTAGTAGTGTAAGTGGTAGTATTGGATTTTGAAACCATGAGGGGGTCATGGAAAGAAGCTGAGTGTTGGCACTGGTGATAGGAATCGTGCATAGACGTTGAGGCTTGGCACCATAAGCAGAGCCTTTGAGAGGTTATTAGTGAACGGCTATTGACTGAACCAGTTGCAGCAGAAGACCCCAGCAGTTTTGGAGATGACAGTACCATGGCATGACCAAAAGAACAGCAGAGCAGTAGAGTGGGGCCAGCTGGAGCCTGGAAGACAAGCTGTGTGTGCTACATAGAGAAGTAACCCAAGCCCTTTGGAGGAGCCCAGAAGACTGTGAACAGATCCCAGATGCTGGGCATTCCTTTAGTTTCATTTTCCTTTGTTCAAATTGTGACTGTGCCCTGGTTCTTCCCTCTTGAAATAAGAAAATACTTATTTTTGATTTTACAGAAGCCCACATTTGAGAGACTTTAACAGAGGAGAGGGGTTGGAGTTTTACAGAGAATTTGGATTTTAGGAGACTGTGTTTTTAAGGAGACAAGTTTTAAAGTGTTTGAATTTCTAAGGCTGTGGGACTTTCTAAGTTCGGAAGATGGTTTATGCTGCAATGCTTTCATTAATGTGTGATCTTGGGAATGAACAACAAAGAAAAGTTGTGGCTTTAGCAGTGATGTGTTTATGTGTTGCGTTGACAAGAGGTCAGGACGCTGGCTAGATTTATGTCAATTTGACATAAACTGTCGTCATCTGAGAGCAGGAAACCACCGAGAAACTGCCTCCCTAAGATCGGCTGTAGGCCAGCCTGCAGAGTATTTTCTTAATTAGCCATTGATGAGAGAGGGCCTATCCCATTCTAGGTGGTGCTATTCCTGGACCACTGGTTCTGGGTTCTATAAGAAAGCAGGCTGAGAAAGCCATGGGGAACAAGCCAGTAAGTAGCACCCCTCCATGGCATCAGCTCCTGCCTCCAGGATCCTGCCCTATTTGAATTCCTGTCCTGATTTCCTTCAGTGATGGACTGCAATGTGGAAGTGAAAGCCTAATAAACCCTTTCCTTCCCAACTTCCTTTTGGTCCTGGTGCTTCATCGCAGCACTAGAAACCCTAGCTTAGCTGGGCTGAAGTGGCACATCCCTTTAATCCCAGCACTCAGGAGGCAGAAGCAGGGGGATCTCTAGGTATGAGGCCCCATACTCAGACAAACCTGTACAGCTGCACATATGCATGTGAGTGCCGAGTCCTCCTAGACAACAGACCGAACCAGCTGCAGGTTAGAAATACTTGAAACAATACTGTGCCCATCCTGACCATACGCAGACCCCTTTCTATGTCATGAGTCTCTAAGTGATTCAACTTTGTGTAGGTCATTCACATTGTCTCAGGCCTCATGTGGCTATTAGATATGATCTGAACCCAGATTCCGTGAAAAAAACTACACCATGGATTCCACAAGAGACCCTTCAACACTTTCCTGAGGGTCCTGGAGAGCATATGAAAAGTCTTTAATGGTTTTATTCTAGGACAATTTCATACACACTGTACTGTGCTCATTTCACCTCTCTTTACCCCCTCTCACCTCCCTCCCTCTCTGCTTGGACCCTTTCTTCTAACCTATATGTCCCCTTTCTAGTCACATGACCCTTTGTTTTGTTTTCGTATGACCCTGTGAGTTTAAGCAGGGTTGCCTAGATGAATATTGGTGGCTGTGTTATTTACAGGATCATGGGAAAGTTACTGGTGGCTTGACTCCCCTTCCCCAGAAACCATTAATTGCCAATAGCTCGAGACCATCCCCCATCTCCCCTTCCCCCTTCCCCAGAAACCATTAATTGCCAATAGCTCGAGACCATCTCCCATCTCCCCCCACACACACACACACAAGGCTCTCCACAGTTTGTGATGGAATCCTGATGGAGGCAGACAGCTTGAAGATAACCACAGCTGTTATGAGGTCTCTTGAGAGGCAGAGACAAGCAGATCTCTGTGAGTTTGAGACCAGCCTAGTTTATTTAGTGAGTTTCAGGACAGCCAAAGCTTTATAGTGAGACCTAGTGATGTCATGTCCAGAAGACAGCCTCTCCATCCTCTGGCTCTTACGTTCCTTCCACCCCCTCTTCTGCAGTGTCCCCTGAGCTATGGAGAGAGTCATATATAAATATACAGATGTCCCTAAAACTTTTAATTTTAATCTATATGTTTGCAGCTAGTTAGACCCAGGACCTCATGCATTCTAAGCAAATACTTTCTGACGGAGTCACAGCCTCAACCTCGTAAGACCTTTCACACTGCAATACCCTGGTACAGAGGAGGGGTCTGTGGAGAGTCTTCGCAGACCATGTTGTCCTCAATTTCCATCTCTAAGTCAGTTCTGAGCTTCCAAGAACTCTCAGACTCTGCCTTCTCTGCCATTCATTAGGTCAAGCGTGCGCCTTTTCTCTTTGTTTTCTCTTGCAGTCGGATGTCATGGATCAGAACTTGTTAAATTTCCTTCCAGAACAAGAACATTCTGAAGTTTATAAAATACTTTCCTCCCATATGCTTGTGACGGATTCCCCCTCCCCAGAATTCCTAAAATGTAAGTTCGCCTTCCTGCTCTTGTTATTGGCTCTAAAGACAAGATCTAGCTCATGGAAGGAGGTCAGAATGAATTAAGAAGGGAGGACTAATTTTAAGAATAATTTTCCTCGTGACTCAGAACATTTCCAAGATCCTTTAAGGGTATATTTTAAGTTGAAGCTAAAACTGGAACTTGGAGCATGTAAAACATCTTAGCTTTTATGTGGAAAAGTTGCAAGTACAACTTCAGAATAATAACACGTTTCGCATGTCTGACAAGAGAACGCTTTTTTATGTGAAGGTGAGAAGTAGATTTAGAGTCCAGAGAGCAGTTTGCTGATTTTAGGGGCCGCTAAAATGTAGAGTTTCTGTGATAGCAAAATAATCAGCTACTAATGGGATAATTAGGTCGGGAAGCCACATTCTGTCCTCCTGTGGCTGTTCATCTGGTTATTTATATACATGTGCAATTTTATGGAAGTTTGAGATTTATATCAAAATATTTGGCAACCTAGATAGAAGGCGGGCCTCAGTGCCTGCTTACCACGCGCCGCTTAACGAAGCATACGCAATTGCAGGCGGTAGTAAAGATGCTTGCATTTGCTCAAGCCCCAGTCCATTTCCATGCATAATTGGTCTCGTCGTACATCTGATTTTCCTTCAAAGCAAAGCAAAAAAGATTAAATTAAAGAGAGTGGCTCTATACGAGCAGCTTTATTTTAGTATGCCATGTGAAAACAACCAGAACTAATCGATGCCGACATAACCAACCACAGACATCTGTGAGCAAATTGACTAATTGGGTCCAAGTATAGAATGTGGAATATGTATGAGCTATAGAGAGAAAGGCCTGTAGCTGCAAGGGTTAGAAGCCGGATCTGAAAGTCCATTCGAAGAAGAAAACCACGAAGGCCATGCGTGGAGTAAATCATAAAGGCAGGACTTGTTTGGTCTGGAGTCTCTGTAACGTTCCTCTCCCTTTCTCTTCCCCCTTTAACGGCCCAGCTGACAACGATTTAGAGTTTTATTGCCATCTTCTCAGAGGCAGCTTGAACCCAAAGGAATTTCCAACTTATGAATACATAAAATTTGTAGGAAATTTTCGCTCTTACAACAATGGTAAGCTTTAATTGTCCTATCTTTTCAATGGTGTCTTTTATCATGCAAAATATGCACATGAGGTCCTAAGAATTATTTCGTGTGTGTGTGTGTGTGTGTGTGTGTGTGTGTGTGTGTGTGTGTGTGTGTTCATCAGTGTTCTCCCCCATTCAAGAACACATACACACACCCTGAATTGTATGAGATCTGTTTATCTGTTTTCAGGCTGGTGGGATAATTCTGTGCAGTGAGAAATAATTTACAGTTAATAAAGAGCAGGCTCAGCCTACATACTCCACCAAACAGGCCTGAGCTGTGACACCCAGATCTGTCCCCTAGCTCCCTGCATATTTGTATTGCCCATAGGGCCTAGCCATGGGTCCGATTTAATAGGTCTGCTGTATGGGTCTTCACTTACTATGTGCACACACAGGAAAGAGGGTTTTTTTGTTTTGTTTTGTTTTGTTTTGTTTTTTACCATGAGCCAGAAAATCTATATTGGATCAATTATGAAGCAGAACTCAGTCTTATTTTCATAAAACTACCCAGACAACTAATTGCCCAACCCCTAGCTGCAAAGATATGAACTTGAAACTAGACTTGAACACTCATTTTGACTCATGCAAAATGGGAAAGCAGGATCTAATACACAGAAGTAACTAGTAGCTTGCAGGCTGCCTGACTGAACAAGTTGGCACCTGGTAGAAAAGCCAACATTGTACCAGCCCCAGAGCAGTGATTCCTTGGATGAGGCAGCTTGTCAAAATGAAAATTGTTAGGTCTTGTTCAAAAATGCTAGTTCAGGGGACCCAAGGCCCAGGGCCATGCAGTTGGAAAGGCCCGGGAGGGATTCTGGCTCCAGGAGTCCGGGACTTTGTGAGTCCATTATTGTATCATTCCCTAGAGATTAATGGTGTTCCTTCCAATCAGCCTTATTATTGAATGTTAGCAGGTCCCACTCTGGGAAGGGCACAGAAAGGCCTGTTTCTTAAGTTTCTGTGACCCTCAAATTCAATGCAAAACAGATAGTGTTAGAAAAGCTAATATTTCATAAAACAACAAAGAAAACAAAAGGAGATGAGGTTGATGGGGAGCGGAGGAGGAGGGAAGAGGAGGAGAGGGGAACCTGAGGAAAACAGAGTGGGATGCTGAGCTGCAGAGCTGAGGAGGCGGACCTGTGGGAGGCAGAGTGAGCACAGGAGAACAGTTCTAACTTCTGCCATTCCAGTCACTTCTCTTTGACTGGGGACCCACTTGGGGCTGTTATCCCAACCAAATTAGTCCCAGGTTCCAGTGGAACAAGCTAAAGTCGTGGCACCACATTCTGATGCTGAGGCTAACCAGGATTTGTTTCCTTCCCCCTTAAACAATGCTTGGCTGCATGGTATTTGAATAAACACGCCTGTGTCATTGAAAAGTTTTAAAGGAGATGCTAAGTAGAAGAAACCTGCCAGCATGATTTTTTAGGTCCCTGTCCAGGGGTTTTTGCCTGAATAGTGGCCTCTATGGCTGGCTTGGCCCTTCAGAGGACCAATCCATCCAGGGATCCATGTGACTATAATGGTAAGTAGTGGGAAGGGCTGTATTTCTTTTTCTATGTGGGCCCCTAAGTCTAAATGAAGCCAAGGCCTGACCATGTCTGATCTGGCTGATAGGAAAGGCTTGGGCAAGTTTCGTGAGACAATGTTAAGGAGCCATCACACAGAAGTAACTTGTAGTTTGCAGGCTGCCTGACTGAACAAGTTGGCACCTGGTAGAAAAGCCAACATTGTACCAGCCCCAGAGCAGTGATTCCTTGGATGGGGCAGCTTGTCAAAATGAAAATTGTTAGGCCTTGTTCAAAAATGTTAGTTCAGGGGACCCAAGGCCCAGGGCCATGCAGTTGGAAAGGCCCGGGAGGGATTCTGGCTCCAGGAGTCCGGGACTTTGTGAGTCCATTATTGTATCATTCCCTAGAGATTAATGGTGTTCCTTCCAATCAGCCTTATTATTGAATTTTAGCAGTCATTAAGAAGAGTCTTAAAATGTGCATACTGATTTGTTCAAACCTAAACTGAGCTACTGTATGACCTAGTCACTCCACTTCTGGGATTGGGTATTATGCAACTATATAAATAGAAGCCTTAGTTAGTTGTCTTTGCTAGAAGGTAGAAACAGTCCAATGATTCACCCATGGGTGAATGGATTAAAAAAAAAAAAAAGTATGGCATATCCTTACAGTGGATTATTAGTCAACCTGTAAAAGAAGGGAAATTCTGGTATATGCTGCAACATAGACAGATTTTGCAAAGCATTGTGCTAAGTACAATAAACCTGTCATCAAAGGGCAAACATTGTGATTCCACACATATGAGGTACCCAGTATAATTAAACCCATAAGAATAAAGTAAAAGGTGTCTGCCAAGGGCTGGGGAAGGGGCCAGTGAGAAGTTGCTGAGTGGGTATGCATTTTCCATTTTCTAAGGTGGAGCTCTGGAGGGGCTGATGATGGTGGTGATGTATGGAATGCTGGGCGCTGCTTAACTGTATATTTAAATGCAGTGGAGGGTCTGGCATACATGTAGCTCAGTGGCATGCTCAATCCCCAGCACCAAAAAGAAAAAAGCTAGGTATTAAATTTTATATGATGGTGCTTTATCATAATATCTGAAACACTGTTACATCCCAAAATATCCAAACGCACAGTGGGAAAGGCACCATGGCTCTCAGACTGAGACCTAGAGGATGCTGCTCCCACGTGGCCCCGTGTCAACAGTGCGTATGATCAGTTCAAAGAATAGCCTATGGTTGACTGGTGGGTTGCAATCCTGTACCCCATGAATTTAAATTTCTCTTGCTAAAAAACCTTCCAAGTAGCACTTTAATCATCCTGTCACGCATCACATCTTAGAAAGCTTCAAGGAAGCAGGCACACTTTCTTCTGAATACCTGAGTTGTATTTTTTTTTAAGTGGCAAGTCTTTATTTTCACTTCAAGCTGAGACAGTGTTTGTTTGCTTGAAAGAATGTGTGGAAATTATGTGCTACTTTTTTTTTAACTGTTGCTGCTATAAACATGCAGCATCAAAAGCAGAAATATTGAAGCCAAGAATGTAGTATCTCCCTAGAACCTCATGTATAAGCTGAAGTTAGGAAGGCTTGACTGGGACAAGAGTCCCCAAGTGTAAGTGGGGACCTTGGCATGAATGCAAAAGATGTGAAGTGAAATGAGTAGGCTGGCTACAGTTAGATGAGAGCCATAAATTCTAATGCCCCTTTCCACTACAGTAGGGTGATTAGGGATAGCCATAATGTGTTACTCATTTCAAACTCTAGAAGAAAGGACCTCAGTGTTCATCACCAAAAAGAAGTTAGCAATGTTTGAGGAGGTACCAATGTTTACCCTGATTTGAACATTGCAGAACATACATGAAACATACCTGGTTCCTCCTTATTATGTACAATTGTTAAGCGTCAGCTTAAAAATCAGAATTGGCGTATAGCTCAGTGGAAGAGCACCTGATTGGCATGCACAGGGCCCTAGATTTCATCTGAGCATGAACAGAGGGGTGAGAGGATGACACTGAGCCAGTGAGAGCTTTTGGAGACCCTTGGAGTACACACATGATGTTCCTGTCTGCTTTCTTGTTGACTCTGGATAACACTTTGGGTTTCTTCCGGCTTTCTGATCTTTTCCAAGGGAGTGGGATGGAAGGGATAGATGGAGGGAAGCATTGAAGAGGGAGAGGGAAGTACCTTTGTCCCCACGGGTGAGATCACGGGAGCTTGGGGACCCACCCATTCACCTCTATCCACCATCACAGTTTGTGGGACATCAGTTGATGCCAACAGAAACAGCATCAGTTGCCCAAAAAGTTGGGCAAAATGCAATTTTCCCTTCTCCTTAATATTTTATATATGTTGGTTACTCATTAGAAGATGGTCATTGCCACCCAGTGTTCTAGGAAGAAGGTATCAAACACAGGGCTTCTTTATTCTAGATGTTTTTAATGTGCAAAGAAATGTGTGTTGGGAAATGAGACAAGAAATGAGCCCTTTTAGAAATGTTTACTTGAGGACAGTTTCTGACCCAGCTGTCAAAAGCTCCTGAAGAATATAGACTGGGCCAGGTGACCACAAGTCCCAACCTTTCCTAGGAATCCTGACTGCTGAGGAGCACTGGGGTAACCACTGATCACGGGGGCCTGTCTTCCTCTGTTATGTGTGTGGACCATTTTCAGAACATCACAAAAATCAAAAGACTATTAGAATTATGGCTGTCTTGTAACAGATGCTCTCTACAAAAGAGACAAGGAAAGATGCTTTTGAACAAACACACTTCCCCATCTTTTCACTCTTCTTATTAAATATGGGGTCAGGAGGACCTTCTTAAGCTCCATGTACCCAAGTGCCACATCCCTCTACCCTATTGCTACATGAGCAGAGAGCAAACAGCTAGAGAAATGTGGAGAACACAGTGAGCATCTTTGCTTTAAGGAGTCATAAGAAGTGGGATCTACTCCTGATAGGTCATTTCACGGCAAGAAGAAAGCCATCTTTTGTTGGATCCTCACCCAGCCTTGGACTTAACTGTGCATCTGACTGAAACCCAGAACACAGTATTTCAAAAGTTGCTGGTATGGTTCCAAATAGGTCACCCTCAGCAAACATTCCACCCTGGGCTTTCCAGAAACCACACACCAGAGTATAAAAGTTTCCCTACCCTCATTTTGCCTAGATGCCTTTAACCACAGCACCAGATTGAGATGCTGGCAGGAGCCAGGGCCTTTCAGCTTCTAACACTTGGTTCCATGTGTTCCTCAGGGTGTCTGTAGGTTGCCTGTCTTTGAGATTGCTGCTTTTGTGTTTTGTTTCTCCCCAGTATTGAATTAATTAAGATGTCTTGGTTTAAGAGATCAATGTGCAGGCACACCAGAGATCCCTGAATACAGAGGCAGGGATTTGGAAATCTTTTATACAGAGTATCTGATATGAACATCACTGACCCCTCAGAGCTATAAGGGAAACACTCAACCATGCAGCACTGAATCTTCTCCCCAACTGAGATCAGCTATCAGATTAGGCAGGAGTGGTTTTCAGATCATGGTTAATAACAAGCTATTACCCAATGCCATGGTCCTGCCCTGCCATCTAAGGTTCATTATACAATGGAGAGATGGGGAATGGTCATACATTCATCAGCTACATCTTTCTGCTTGCTCTCATCTGAAAGTGATTTCACGTGCAAGATGGTCTATAATTTCAACTGAAAATATGCCCAGAATATCCAAACAGGATGGGGACCTCAAGAAGTTCACTTTCCTCAGCACGTGAAAAAAGTACTGCTACCCACGCCAATCCTCAGGGGTAATCTTAACTCCTTTACCAAAGTCCTTTGGTCCCTTGAAAATACTCAGTGAATGGCAGGAAATAGGAAAGATTTAAGTAAGACATAGAGTTTCCTTTTAGAGCATTGTTCCTAGTTCACCAAACTACAAACCCAGCCTTCTCATGGGGCTCTTACCTTCTCCCCATACATTGAGCTTCTCTGTTGAGACCTGGCAGAAATAAAGTATCCAAGCATTATGTGAGCCAAGTAGGTGGTACTTGGGTCAGGAAGTAATAGAGTGAGTGTGTTACTGTCTCCCCAAAACGTTGATATTTGGCTGTCTAGAACATACCCAATAAAACATGATGCAAACCTCAATATCTGGCTGTTCGGAACATACCCAATTAAACATGTTGTGAAGGAGAAAACATGGAGTCTGAACCTAGCACTTCATTAGTGGGAGATGATTCCTCATGAATGGACTGAAGAATATTTTCTCCTAATGGTTCTGCACCAGAACTAAACATGCGGGATATCTGTCAAACTTAGGGGGCTGGGAACCTCCTCTTTCTACAGAGCAAATCTCATCTCTTATTGCTAAAGCCATGTCTTCCCAGATACCCACCACCTCTGTTTCTCCTTTATTTCAAGAAATACCAATGAAGTTACTTTTTACTTTGTGGATTAGTCATGTGCTTTTCCAAAGACTCTTGCAAGTAGTGAATCAGCAGCCCATCTGAGGAGAGATGACTGAGCTTCGAATTGAGTGGAGCAGGGTCAGAACGTCTTTTCCTTCCCTACGCTGCTAACTAGCATCAACTATTGGCCCTGATCCTTCCCCATCCTTTCCTAAACCCCTTGAGACAAATTCTCCTGACACCTGAGATCTCCCAGCCTTGTGTCCATACCATGATTTAGCTTGTGTCTTTATCATGATGGATTTGGGATGCCAGATTTGCCATGAGATAGACTTGGGAGCCAACCTCAGGTGTGTCCAAGGAAATAGAATTAGTCAGAGTCTCCACAGAACCTTGGAAGTTTGACTTTTGAGACTCCCAAGAATTCCAACCCAAGACAGAACCCTTTCAAAGTATCTAAGATAGAGACAATCTTGAGAAGTTCAGAGCCTGAGAACCTTTGGTCTAAAGAACCTAAGCAGTGTCACTATGCATCTTTCCAGACTGGAGCTCCTGTTAGGTACTTCATCGGTTTGTCAGCCCTTGACGGCCATTGTAATTCCCAGACACTATCTGGCCCAGGCCTCCTTTGGACCAGTGTTCATCCTTCAGTAGCTAGCCTGAATGCCAGTGACAGAACTCTCCAACAATGACAGAGTAGAAGAACTGTGAAGGAGAAGCCACCCTGGGGTCCTAAGTCTGTGTGCTAGTTATTGGCAAAGACCAGAAAGTTCCTTCCTAGACTGAGCCCTAAGTTCAGATTGAATATAGGTGCAAGTCTTCCTTGAGAAACTCACCCAGAAAACATGTGCTAAGAACCTGCTTAGCACTGGAGATTGGAAGCAAGGGTCAACTCCCACATGGCTAAGTCCTGTTTACCCAACTTTTGACAAGGGTAGCATCGATTTTTGAGTAAACACCCTCTAGAGAGAAATGGAGCAAGAGAGAAGCACTTCTCTATATCATGAGTGTGAAAGACCAGAGAAAAGACTGTGCAGATAGTTGATGGCAAATCCTTGTGAGAGGTAAAGAAGCCAATTGAGATTATATGTATTTTTTCTATTATTTAAATCAAAATAGGTAATTAAATCCTTAATTAATGAATGGCTTTAAACTAGCTTGGAATCTGAAGTACCAGAGACTTATTCTAAGTGCTAAATCTGATTGTGAATGCCCAGGGTACAGCATGCATATGTGTTGCCTCTGAAATGTGTGAGGAACCTCATGCCTCAAGAAAAAGTTTATTTTCACACTTAACCAGTAGTGTGTAAGGGAATACCCTTCCCTTGCCTTTTCTGCACGGTTTCCTTCTTGGTCCTTACTGGAACATTGACCTTGGTTTACTGTCTATCACCCCAGGCTGTCAAGTATTTAAGGTTTTCAGTGGAGAAAGCTGGTTGGGGAAAGAAGAGATAATTTGGGGCCCATCTGTAGACTATTCATCTACATGCAGGCTACCAGTAATAATGAAACTTCCCTAGGCAAGGATGGGGGTAGACTTGGGGATTTTAACCTTTGAAGCCTTTGAAGTTATAAAAGAGCAGATAAAACTGTTGAAAGGCAGCCAAGCCGGGTGGAAGGTTTGAAAAAAAAATCCCACTTAATGACCTCCATGCCAGTCTCTGCTTCCCTTAAGAGAGGAATACACGCCGTAGACAGGGGTTTCCTTCTTCTCCATGTTCTGTCTCCTTTTCACAGGAAATTGGGGAGGAGGGTCTTTCTGGCAGCACGTGGATTTGCCGAAGTGTGGCTCAAACCAGGTGCATCAGTAAGGGAGATGGAAGCCTTCTTAAATGCTTAGGACGTCTTTGGAAGTTTGTGTCTAAGGTCTTAGCATTCCAAAAAGGGTCAAGAGAATTTTATTAGGTCATTATCTGGTGGGGTAATGTCTCTTCAGTTCGAGAAGAGAGTATTTCACATCTGGGAAAATTTTTAATACCTTCTTTTTATTACACAGATGTTCACATCTGCAGACCTTCCCTTGTGTAGGATTGCTTTCCTTTTCCCTGATAAATCTCTTGGCTCACCCCACAAAACGAATCTACAATAGTCATAAGCCAGCTCTTGACAGATGTGAACTCTCTGGAGACCACTATTTTTTTATTTTACCCACTTTGTATTTCTGTTTGGAAACATTTATTAGTATTTATGTAAGTGAATTCAGCGAGCATGTTTGGTAAAATGAATTTATTCATGTTAGTGGAGAGCAGACCACGTTATAGATTCATTTACAAACCTATAAATATAGAAAACAAAAAAATGATTGGAAAGTTAAACTATAATCCTGAAGATTTTATTTTAAAATGCATTTGGTTTTCTGATGTTCCATATGCTTTTGGTTAAATTGGAAAGCATACTGAAATCTGTGAGTTTAAAAGGCACAGGGTATATAGATACCCCTCAATATCCATTGGGAATTGTTCCCAGTCACCTCAAAAATACCAAAACCCATGGGTGCTCAAGTTCCCTGTATAAAATAGTGTAATATTTTCATATCACCCTCCACACCCCCATATATTTTAAATCATCCCTAGATGACTTATAGTACCTAATAAAATGTAAATGCTATATGGTTTTACTGAATTGCTTAGGGAAAAATGACATGGAAAAGGTGGGGGGTTCAATAGATATGTAGTGGCTTCTTTCAGATAGTTTCAAAATATATTGGATCCATGTTGGTCCAGTTGGCAGATTCAGAAGCCTCAGTTGTGAAGAGCCAACTGTAACCAGCCACATTTTTAAAAGGAAAGGTCATATGGCCCTCTACTCTAGGGATCCTCAGCCGGGGCCACATGGTGACTAGCCAGTGGAACTCTGGAAAGTACCCATGCCTGAATTATGTGATCTGGCTGGAGCCCAAGTTGACAAACCAGAAGTCCAGGGGAGCCAGCCACACAATGGAATTTGAGAATTCTATGGATGGGCCAAGTTGGTTATTTTCATATTTAGTTGGGTTCTCACTTCCTCTTGAAAATTCTATCTGCAGATAATAGAATTTTTCTGGCCCAAAAGGTCACTTAGTTCTACGCAGTCACCCTGAAAAGGTCTGGTGGTCCCTAGGCAGAACTTTTTGATGATCTTAGGAGGGCAATGGGAGCCTGATTACAACACATTGATGAACATGAATCTGGATCCATGAAAAAAGAAAAATAGGCTTCTGGAGTTCAATGTCATCACATCTTGTTCAACAAGCTGATGTTCAACAGTGAGTTTAAAAGTCATTTTGGTTCAGGGTTTCAGAGGTTTCGATCTGTGTCTCACTGTCTGGCTGCCTTGGGGCCTGTGGTAAGAAGGATCGTCACATCAGGGAGCACAGAGCACACAACAGAACAGAGCTGCTTAACTCATGGTTGGAAGAAAGACAATGTGGATGAAACCAGAGTCTCACAATCCCTCCCAAAGGCAGACCCCAGGAGCCAAGAACATCCTACTAAGTGCATCATCTCTCAGGGTTTTACCATGGCCTATAAGCACCAAACTGGAAACAAAGCCTTTGCCCCATGGAGGGCATCCCAGATCCACGCACAACCACCTGAGTTGCCAGGACACCTCCTCAGTGGTACAACTCCTGTATTATCCCAGAATCCCTAAGATGATGTTTGAGACAGATTCCTTAATTCTTGTGAAGCCACCATCTCTTTTCCTGGACTATCAATAATGGAAACATGGAAATATATGCATTAGACAATGAGATCTACTCTTAAAACATCACAAGTCACCATCCAGAGAACCTGTAGGACAGTGTTTCTCAACCTGTGAGTTGTGACCTGTTGGGGAGTCGAATGACCCTTTCATAGAATCATATGTCAGATATTATATTTACAATATGGTCCATAACAGTAGCAAAATTACAGTTATGAAGTAGAAACAAAAATAATTTTATATTGGGGTCTCTACAACATGAGGAGCTGTATTAAGGGGCTGCAGCCTCAGGAAGGTTGAGGACCACAGCTTAAGAAGCCTTGTAGAGTGGTTTCCCCAATATAGGAAGCAAATTCTGAAGAGCTAGACACGAGGGTCAATGGGGTACAGTCGTTACTACCATGGTCTCAATTCCCAGTTCAGCCTCTAAGACTATGGCCCAAACAAATGCCTCAGTTTCCTTATCTGTGCAGTGGGAACAGGTATACGTATTTCTTCCGGTTGTTGTAAAAATGGAACAAGTTAATACACAGAAACTCTTGAAAGTATGTAAGGGTTAGCTACTGTCACCAGGCAGGGCTAACCTGTGTGTTTCCCTCCCTCCCTCCCAGTGCCTAGCCCATCCTGTAATGGCTTTGACAACACCCTTTCAAGACCTTGCCGCGTGCCCCTAGGAAAGGAGGTCTGCTTCATCGCCACAGTGCGTCTGGCAACACCACAGTTCTTAAAGGCAAGTTTCTGATGGGGAAGCCACGATGTGGACCTATTTCAATGCCGTCACATTTGCTTACGTGTCATTAATTATCCTTATGGAAGAAAATAAAGTTGCAATAGAGCTAGCTTTAAAAATTAGTTTTCAAAACTCTAAATGTCTAGGTTCTGTGCCTACCCCTATGGCCCATCCTAAGCCCCAGATCCCCACGGGGTTTTGTTTGTCTATTTGAAGGCATCACTTATAGCTGATGAAGTCACTGGCAAGTCTTTATATCCTTGTACCAACATTATGCACTAAGTAGGTGTGTCTGTCTCAGACTGTGAGTCAAAAACTGTGAGCATTTATTGTAGTTTCTTTTCTGTGATCATACTGCACATCTCTGGTACAAATGTGGATGGAATTAAATCAGTGATTCAAATTCAGACGAAAAGCGATCTCCACATGTGTTCTACACTTCCAGATAATGGGAAGAAGGGGGTGAGGCACAGCTTGGCATCTAGGTACTTTTCCCAGTTTGTGAAATAAATTTAGGATCAGCTAATACGGAAATTAGCTACAGATGACAAATCTCGGTCCAGCACTGTCTGGAGATTGGCTCAGAACAGTTTTAACTTGAGTTACCCATCGCTCATTCCTTTTGAACCAACCAAGGGTGAGCATTTTGGCACCCTGAACAACATTCCGGCTTTTTTTTTTTTCTGTCTTCCCTTTTCCAACACAGGAAATGTGTGTAGCTGACGAACCTTTAGAGGAATTCACTTCGAGGCATAGCTTGGAATGGAAATTTTTATTTCTGGATCACAGGTTTGTGAGAAGAAAACCATATTTGAATTGGGTTCTTTTCAAGTGTTGTTCGTATGAGCCAGGCTCTGCTTGGGAGAATAAAGTCCAGCCTGGTCCATCGAAGGGGAAGGACTCATTGGCAGTAGGAACACTGGTTCCCAGCTAAGGGGAAGGTCAGTATCCTGACATCTGTATGCCTGTCCCATATGTGTTCAGGTCCTAAGTTCAGAATGAAGCCTCAGCCCCAAGACATCTTTGGGATGTTACCAACTTAGGCCATTTCTATTTTCTGGTTGGCAAAAGCAAATGTTGGGAGAGAAATCCTCTGATTTCTTTAAACCTGCTTGGGTACTTCAACCCAGTGTTTTCTTTCCTTCAAAGCATTGTTTCTGTTTATGAACTAACAACCATCCCCTCCCTACTTCTTTATTTGGGCACTGTATTGGTCCAATCTATTGCTGTTTTAAATTCGTCAATACTTTTGCCAGGCTATCCCAAATATTAGAGTGCCTATATGCTGAAATAAATTGGTTCTTTTGAAATATGGACCCTCTGGTCCTGACTACCAATTACAATACTGTTTTTCTGCCTCTGGTTCTTGATAAATGAGGCCTCCGTGGAAACCACTAAGCTTGCAAACTGCTCCTCCTCATTGAGTATTACAACCAGCTTGTGAACTGGGCAGCATTTCCTCTCATGAAGAGTTCCTCTTGTCTCCTGCAGGGCCCCTCCAATCATAGGATACCTGCCCTTTGAAGTACTTGGCACCTCAGGCTATGACTACTACCACATCGATGACCTGGAGCTTCTGGCCAGGTGCCACCAGCACCGTGAGTACCACTCACCAGCCAAGTCAGGAGTCTTGTGCTTGCTTCACAAGGGCCCAAACAGCAGGATTCTACACAACTGGAAGTCTGCTTGTCACAGTAGGGCAGGCATGATGTCCCATGCAGTAATTGTATGGGCTAATAGGGTTCTTTCTTGTACTTAGCTCCATGGATCCTCCTTTAACTAGGAATTGATATTGCCCCGATGCCCAGCAACATCCCACTATCAACCAGAGGTTCACATTCTTTCATTCCAATCAAGAAATTGAGGCAGGGTTAAACTTTCTTTTAGGCTATGGGTTCTTCCTGTTCTTTGGGCAGCAAATCAGATATTGGTTAATGTCCTCCTCAGATACAACATTCTCAAGGCAGTGATTTTGAAGCTTGAATTGTCTAGTAAAAGTTCTTTTTATATATTTACTCAAAGGATGCCAGTACTCATGGTCAGCATCTCATGGCTGTCCTCCAGGGTCTGCTGAGAAATCCAAAAGCAGGTGACTTTGCACAATGCTGGTAGTATGTGGAATGCTATGTGCAAGATCTTGGGGGGCTCAGGAGGACCCGTCTACAGCTGATAGAAAAGCCAGAGAAGGTTCCGTGCCTGCCACAGAAAAGGAGACAGGCCAGCAAACATTCAGGGTAGGCCATAGAAGAAGAAGAAGTACAAGCTCTTCCAGGGCTCCCTCCACAAGAAGCATCAGGAATCAACCACTCAGAGTCATATTCTCAGTGTCAACACTCAGCTTTGAGTAAGAACAGTTTCCCAGACATTGAGCTATAGATTCTGATCAGTGGACTGTGAACACATGTCTTCTGTACTTATCTGTAGCGGCTGTTAGGGCATCCTTCTCTGTGCCATCCTCATTGACAAGGGGACATGTTGGAGTTGCAACGAGATTTGTTAGGACAGAACGTTCATCTGAAACCTGTAGTCTGAAGCTTGTCTGTCCCATCTAGGCCTCTTGGTTTAAAAAAAGCTCTTCCACCCATGGTCCTGCAGCTGTTTATAAAATAATTACTCAGAGGCTTATATTAATTGCAAACTGTTTGTCTATGGCTCTGATTCATTACCAACTAGCTCTTATAACTTAACTCATTTCTAGTAATCTAGGTATTGCCACATGGCTCAGTGGTTTACCTGTGTCCCATTATATCTTGCTTTCTGGGTGGCAGCCCGAGTGTCTCCCTGATCCCCCCCCCCCCTTCTCCTTTTCTCTGCTTGGATTTGCCATGGGTCAAAACAGCTTCTTTATTAACAAATGGTAATAAAGCCTATTCACAGCATCCAGAAAGACATCCCATATCATTAACCTTAACCCTTTGCTTCTCAAAATGCAGCTTAACCAAGCTGCAAGAGTGCCAGGTTAGCTGCAGCTGTAGGCTCTTGGGCTCCCTCCACCAGGGATCAGGAATAAGAAAATCTGTCTTCACAAGTCCCTCCAGAAGATAGCTATGCACATTCAGATTTGAGCAGTATGATTGCTTTAAACCTCTGGCTGCCTGGGACTCTTCTAGCGTAAAGAAGCCACTCAAGTTGCAGAATCGTACTAGGCATCTGATAGACTTTCCCGGTGACTCAGGCAGGAAATGCTTACTTTGGAGAGCCCCAACGTCCATTCTGCTGGGCTTTGGTACTTATATCCACATCTGAACAATGCACTGGCTCACTTTGCCAGCTTCACTTTCCTAGGTAAGATTCCTTACAACTATTTTCATTACAAGATGCTAAATTGCAGGCCCTATGGTAATAAAATCCAAATTGGTCGTTTTCCTTGGACCCATAATTTATCCTTCTGCCTCACATGAGCTAATAAACCACTGGCATCCATTCTGTCCTGGATACTCCCCAAAGGAACCATCTGCAGATGTCTCCTAGGGGCTCTAGGCAGCTACACGGCTGTAGAGGGAGACCTGGGCTGCAGGCATCTGTACCAGGCTCTGTTCTAAAACAGTGTAGACTGAGACTTAACTGTTGATGATGGCTGTAGATGCCCATTGGTTGCTGGCTGGCAGGTCAATTTGGGGTCAATTTCTCTTAGTATCTGGATGCTCTGTCCTCTATGTGGCTTCTGAAGTCCCAAAGGCATTGCACCTGCGGGAAGATGAGTCCCAAGAAAACCAGGGTTTCTTTTTTCTTCGATCTCCAGATGGAAAAATCTATCCTTATGTGCCCTTATGTTAAGAGATTTTTAGTCGTAGTTCATTTGGGAACATATGGAATCACTGTATTAAGAATTCATCACACAGGCGGTGGTGATACACACCTTTAATCCCAGCACTCAGGAGGCAGAGGCAGGCAGATCTCTGTGAGTTCAAGGTCGGCCTGGTCTACAGAGTGGTTCCTACACAGAGAAACCCTGTCTCAAATTACAAAAACAAAGAAACAAAAAGGAATTCCTCAGTTTGACTGAGTATGACTAAGATCATTTGCCTAGTCAGAATGAGACCCCAAATTCAATCCCCAGCACCTCACAATCCCCCAAAAGCATCAGATTATATGATAACTGTCACTTAAAATACAGTGGGATCAGGGAAATAAGCAATATTTGGCGCTGTCTTCTGGAAGTTTGGGATTTCAGTCATAAGCCATGGGGGAAAGGGTCACTTTTAAATTAGCATGTGTCACATGCAAAGTTTCCTTTTTTTCTTCCCAGTGATGCAATTTGGCAAAGGAAAATCATGCTGTTACCGGTTTCTAACCAAAGGGCAGCAATGGATTTGGTTGCAGACCCATTACTACATCACCTACCACCAGTGGAATTCCAAGCCTGAGTTCATCGTGTGCACACACTCAGTGGTCAGGTACTGTACAGGCAGCAGTCTGGGCCTCTGGGAAGTGCCTGGGAGGGTGGGTGAGGGCTCTGAGGGTGTAGGGAAGGATCAGTGATCACCGGAAATATGCCCTGTATCAGAGGAAAATCTCTGGCTATCAACCGTGGCAAGCTAGATGGTCAGAACTCAGCCCCTGCCCAGGTGCACACCCTCTCTCTCCTCCCAGCTCTGAGACATGCTGTGAGTTTTTAGTCAAGCCCCCTTTGAAAACTGCCTGGATATTATTTAGTAAGTTCCGGCTTCACTGACCTACTTACATATTTTTCCCTCATCTCCATCCATCCCCCAGCTTTCCGTTGTTGCTGTTTTTGAGAAGAACATTAAAATGTTGCCTCCAAATGACTCAAACACATACTTCTCTTTTCCTTAAGGCTTCAAAAACCCCTGCTGGCAACTGAGGCAGTATCGGGGTAACAACTGGGCTGTCTGTAGGAAAGTGGCCCTGGGGGCACCTAGTAGCTTTGGGGAACCCCCACCTCAGGGTAGGTGAGCAGGAATTCAAAGAGTAACAATATGTCCAGCGCAGCATAAATGTGTCCTGTGTGGTTTCCCAACTCTCAGAGGCAAGGGGAACTGGTCGTTCACCTTCCGTCCCAGGAGAGAGATGCCAAGAACACAAGTCATCTAGAGGCCGGTTTAGAAGAGAGCCACACACAGCATAGTGTCACAGACCTATAATCCTAGCATGAGGGAGGCTGAGTCAGGAGGATCTCACGTTTGAGGTCAGCCTGGGCTGCAGAGACCCTGTCTCAGAAAAGAAATTAATAGTAAATAGTCCACCCCTATATCAATTGGATTTTGTGTCCATGTATTTGGCTAACCACTGATGGAAAATATTTTAAATTACATTTATACTAAGCGTATCCAATCATTTTTTTCTCACTGTTCTCTAAAGAGCATAGTATACCAACTATGCTCATGGCATTTACATAGCCCTAAGTGTTAAAAGGAAGCTAGAGATGGGCATACACAGGTGATGTGTAAATACTACCCCATTTTATGTTAAGGACTTGAGTATCTGTGGATTTTAGTATTCAAGGAGGTCCTGAATCTGGTCCCCATGGATACTGAGGGATGACAGTATATGTGACATATATGAAGGTGGATATACACCTATTCATATTGAATATCATTGTTTAATCTGCAGAGGATAGGAAAATGTGCTATCTTTTCTCAGCCAATGACTTTGATCTCATCTCCTTACATTTTGTGTCCATGTTCAGAGTCATTCTTCAGTTCCCAGCCCATCCTTTTGGATTTCCTCAACCATGTGGTTTGTGGCTTCATGGCCTATAGTCACCCACTGCCTCTCAGCCTGTGGTTGTTCAGTCCCCAGGGAAGGGTAGATACCACCTTCCTCGATCCTCCACCTCCCAAATCATAGGGAGAAGCCAGCTCTAGGAGAGCATGGGAAATAAACTGAGGGGATAAATAAGTGGTCAAATGCCCTAGCGTCTCATCACAGTCGCCTCCCCATCCTGCAGCTCCACACTGGAGTTTATCTACAGTGGGGTCAAAATGGATACCTAGATTCATCAGTGGCCTGGGTCTAGCTGTTTCTAGGTTTGTTTCTTCATATATACTGTCTATAATAAACATGACTGAAGTACTGCTTTTAGGTCTTTACAGGCAGAAGCTTAGCAAAAAAAAAAATCTTAAAAACTACAGTATCGAGAGGTTTCGGGAAATGAAGGATAGAGAGTAGTGGGGAAGAAAATACAATCACCTTGGAAATGGAAATATCCTCAATAGAATATTAGCATTCTTGTAAGACAAAGAGCTGGGGATCTAATTCAGTCCTATGAGCAGGTCACAGGTGGGCTGTTTTGTGCCACATACACCGTGAGTAGGTTTCATTTAGAGTACCCTCATGAGCTCTGTTGGGTATTGCCCTCCCGAATGTCCCAGGTCCACTGTGGTCTGTCTCTTTCCTGGGCAGTTATGCAGATGTCCGGGTGGAAAGAAGACAGGAACTGGCTTTGGAAGACCCGCAACCAGAGGCCATGCATCCCTCTACACTGAAGGTGAGCTCATCCCTGCCCAGAGGGTGAAAATGAAGGGCATGGCAATGGCATCGACCATGGGTTATTCTGATAAATATTGGGATAGCAAGAACAGGATCCTGTCTACTGAACACATGCTCTAGCTCTGCAGTATTCTCAATGATTTGGGGGTGTTTGCTTATTTACCTTTCATGAAGGCCCTATGAGGTAAACACTGTGTGCTCCCCTCCCTCCGATGAGCATAGGTAGGTACCCAAGGGCATGCTTGTAAAAGCTGGCTCAGAAACAGCCTCTGGACTCAAGGAATGGCTTGGCAACTTCCCAGCCTTCCAATGAAAGCTATAAAAAGCCCAGCTTGCTTTTCCCCCACAGATAAAATGCTGGGGAGAAAATCCATCACCCACTAGAGCATAAAACAATTCAAGGCCTCTGTCCCTCCTTTGATTAAACTTTGTTGTGATGTTTCCAGTTCTTAGCCTGTTCATCCTGCTCTTTCTGGTTTTGATTTTGTTTTGTAGGGCTGGGAATGGAGTCCACGCACAGGGACTGTCCCATGTCTCCATGTTGCTTCTAATTCAGTGTCACAGATTTTAGTTAATAGCCATGGTTGTTTCAGCTCTGAATAAAGAGCCCTGGGGTAAAAAGGGAAAGTCTGATGTAAAAGAGATCCTTCAGTCTATAAACCCCTTTACCTCTTTCCTTCCTCTACCTTGGGTCCCACATGGCCAAGCGTTTCCTCAGACAATGCCAAGGGACTGCAAAAATCATCTACAAATAGACAGAGCCCCAGTCTTCAAAACTCACTCACAAAGCAAGCAGAAGTATTAGAATACCAAGAGAAAAGGCAGGAAAACCAAGTGTTTTGTTTCATGAAAGCTAAGAACCTATCAGCTAGAAGGGTCAAGGTCATTTTAAGAAAAGCAAAAATGCCTATCATCTATGAAATGGGGATTTTCTGTTATTGGTGTGGAACAAAACCCCTTTTGGGATATGTTCAAAGGTAGCTCTGTGGTGTCCGGCAATCTAGATTCCAGAGTCTGGCCTGAGACTGTGGCAGCCTGCTATCCTGTCTGTGATCAACACAAACATCTCTCATCCCTTGTTGGCAAGACTGGGAGGAGGGAGAAATACCCTTTAAATAACAGGGAGCACTGTTTGAAGAGGCCTGCATGCCGCCATACTGCCTCTGTAGGCCATCACCTGCATCCTAACATGAGGAGGCTGCTGTCTAGGAAAGCTTGCCACATCACATGTATCATGTCAAAGAATGGGATTCTGCTAGTGTTAGACAAGTGTTAGACACATCACACATCACAACAAAGAGCAGGAGTAGAATGTACCCACCCACTAGCCAATCAGAAATTTGTCACTCAGGTTTCTGGGTGACAAGGTAGCAACTCCTTTTGAAGTGAAACTTATTTGGAGGAGTTTTAATGTCCCACTAACTGACATGTTTGCAAAGTGCATATTCCATTCTTAGATTGATATTCAGTGTTGGGAATGACTGTGAAAGTCCCCCGATGTGTACACTCATACTTGGGCTGATCTGTCTGCTGAGCAGGAACATACAGTTCACAGTGGTCATGATGCAGTGACCCTTGGACCAGCCTTATCTAAGGAGATTGTCACTAAGCAGCATAATATTTTCCATCATACATATAGGTACATCCTGTCCCTCTGTTTGGCACAACGGCTTGTATATCAGTCACCTCAATCTTCTTTGCAAGTAAACACACACACACCATGGAGGCCACCATCCTTACTGGAGCTCTGAGTCCAAAGGCAGAACTGCACATGGAATCACATGTGGAATTCCCAGGCCAGTAGTCATAGCACTGACAATCTCCACCTTCTGAGTGGGAATAGGGCTTGGAAGAATAAACACTACTTTTTCCTCTTCTGCTTAAAAAACTATCATAACCCCTAGTTTTATACACTTAGGACACCTAAGCCCTAGAGGAATGGAGCTGGGCCTCCATAGCTGCTTCCTCTCATACCATGCCTTGTTTGGGGTAGAGATGTCCTGGAAGCCAGGACCAATTAAGAGTCAGAGATCAAAAGAAGAGAGATGGCAGGCTTTTTACCCATGCAGAGAGCAAGCCTGAAAGGCAGTATGAGAAGGGGCTTATGGTGGCTGAGTGGCTTTTATCTCACTGGCCAGGTTTACAACCCAGTGTCAACAGTAACCTCCTTTCTTTCTGATCTCTCCTCTCATTTCAGAATGCCAAAATTCTGGGTGATGAGATAACAATTTTAAGTGACAAAATAGAATGCATAGTCAGTGAGGGGTCATGAAAATTCAAAGCAAACAGTGAGGAGGTGTAGATAAATGTAGCTTGTAAGACATGAGCCTCTCAGTGGTGGCACATAAGTATCAACTCTACCCAAACGTATTTACAATGTTTCCAAAAAGTCAGAGTATTTCTCTCAATTTCTTCCAAATTCTTCTACATACAAAACTAGACGTAAGAACTAGCAGCACACCATCCCCTGTTCACACCCTGGTGTGACCCTTGTTTTCTTAAAGTGATGCCATTCATTCATTCATGGAATCTAAAAGCTAAAATATGGATTGTGTGTGTGTGTTTCAGGAAAAGGACTCAAGCCTGGATCCCCGGCAGCATTGTAACACCCTGGACATGGGTGCCTCGGGTCTAACTACCAGTCCTTCACCATCAGCGTCGTCAAGGAGTTCCCACAAGTCCTCACACACAGCCATATCAGAACCCACCTGTGAGTGCCATTCCATAGATGGGAAATGGACAGGAACCCCGTCAGAGCAGGAGTACACAAAGTCCCAGACTGAGTTGGGCCAGCCATCTGTACCCAGAAAGCACAGTTTCCACTCTGTGTTTCATACCTCAGTCATCACTGCTTTCCCATATGTGTTAGGGTTTCTATTGGAATGATTTTTTTAAAAAAAATCACCATGACTGGGGGGGGGGGGGGGGGGCTTGTTTCATCTTTCATCCTGGAAGGCAGAACAGGAACTCAAAACAGGATCTGATACAGAAGCCATGGAGGAATGCTGCTTCCTGGCTTGTTCTTCGTGACTTGCTCAGCCTGCTTCCTTATGCCCACCAGGACCACCAGCCCTGGTAGTCAATCATCAGTTAAGAAAATGTACCTCAGGCTTGCCCATAGGCCAATCTGGTGGGGGCATTTTCTCAGTTGATATTCCCTCTTCTAAAATGACCCTAAGCTGCCTCACGTCGTAGACATAGAACTAGCAGCACACCATCCCCTGTCTATACCCTGGTGTGACCCTTGTTTTCTTACAGCTACATCAACCAAGCTGATGGCTGAGAACAGTAACACAGCTTTGCCGAGATCGGCCACCCTACCCCAGGAATTACCAGTGCAGGGGCTCAGTCAGGCAGCCACAATGCCGGTAAGTGTGGGATCCCCATCTCCTCCGCAGGGGAGTACTGCCTTTTGATGTGGGCTGAAGAGCCACAGGAATACACAAGAGTCTCTCCAGGGAATCAGTTTGACTTAGGGATTGAGAAGCTGTATATGGGAGGGAGGGAGAATGTTGTGGGCAGGGGGCATGAAGCCATGGTATTTATTTAGCAACTAAATTTGGATTTTTTTTTATTGCAAAAGGAGCAAGAGTATGTACTTGCAGATACAAAATTTTCAAGTGAGTTTTAAGAATAGAGCTTGGTGCTTCAATCCTGAGGATATGTCTCCTGAGCTTCCTTTCTGAGTCTCATTCTAATGTGGCTCCGTGCAGCAGTCTACAGTGCTGATGTATGCCAAACCTCTCCATAACACCATAGAGTGTTGTCCTGTGTGCAAAGTCATCAGCAAGCCATATTTGTCATGGATGGTGGCCCAGTGTGCTTCTGTCTCCCCCCCTCCATGTGCAGGGCGACACAGCTAGGAGGTAGATGAGCCTGCACCTGGGGTTTCTCCCTCACATCACCCCTCCTTGCTGCTACTTCCTCCCATGGGATGCTTTCTATGCAAACTGCTTTTTATAGTCCCTGGGGACTAGGCACATTTGAGGATAACGTCAGACATGTCTTTTTTCTTATCTCCTAAAAATATTTAAGAGCCCATGAAACTGAAAGTCGTATCTCTTATTTCTACATGCTGTTTCCCAAGTGATCAAGGAATGGCTCCTTTGCTAACACCCTGAGAATGAGTCCTCTGGGGAGAAGAGGAGACTGGTCCTCAAGGATGGAGTCTATCTAGCACAGGGCAGCAGAGGGAAACAGAGAGGAGCAGGCCAAGAGCAGGCAGGCAGCAGAGGCCTTGCCTGACACACATTGTGGCGGGAATCATGTACTCTCAGAGAACCCAGAACTGGCTCAAGAGCTGCGTGTGTCTTATACCACCCATGGGTCACTCTTAACTGTGTGTCCTGCACAGGATCCAGTTCAACAAGGAAATAGAGGCCTTAACTTTCTATATTTCTTCATCCTTGGACTTATAGCTGGAAAACCCAACTAGCAGAGAGCCAAGCCTCCCCCGCAACCCACCATCACCCAGGCAACTCAGGAATGGTCCTTTATCAAAGCCCCTTTCTCTCACTAGGCTCCTCTGCCTTCGCCATCATCCTGTGACCTCACCAAACAGCTCCTTCCTCAGACCATTTTGCAGAGCCCACCTGCTCCAGTGACACAGGTGAGCCAGAGACTGAAAACAGAAGCACGTCTGAGTTTGTGAATGTTTTCACACTGCTATGCACCATACACTCAAGTATCAACTAAGGCCCAAAATGGGGGATGTCACCCTAAAATCTGCATGAGACGCATCTGGCCATGGAATTTTTTGTCACAGATGTCCTCTGGTCTATCGTACCTTCTCACTTCCTGTTATTTTCCCCAGAGTCTGATCTTCATCTTCCTAATCATCTTCGTTTCTCATTCTGCTATTTGTCTGTAATCCTTCCATTTATATGACTCCAAATTTTAGGGAAGATCTGAATTAGACAAAACGTCATAGAAGACTGGGGAAGGCTCTAGAAACTATTAATCCATTACAAGAAATATCACCTTTCTTTTAGAAGGAGGTGCATTACAGCTCTGCTAAGTGATTACCTCCTAGTTCCAATGACACTCAGTGAGTTCTTGCTTGGGTCAGTCCCTGAGCAAGGCATTAGGGATGCAGGGATGCTTGTAACATGGTCCTCACTTGTTAATTAGTAGAATCAAGGAGAAGTGGTCGAATAACCAGAAAAATCACCTATTGCAGATGCTTCTTAGAGCCAGTCAAAAACAGTTTGTCTAGGGTGGCTTCCTGGAGGAGGCATCCCTTGAATTGACCTTAAAAAGTGACTAGGGGATTGATAGATGAATAGATGGGTGGTAATAGGAAAAAGACATCCAAGTGTGCATTTTAGGGGAGAGCTATGTATCATCCCACTTGTGTGGCGCAAAACAAGAGCCAAAGCATGGGGTCATCCACTCTGTGGTCATGGGAAGGATTGTGCAGATTCACTTACATTTCTGCTGCTAAACCCAGAGCTCTGACGTCAGTTGCTTTACAGGCATTTGGCATTGTCCCAATCCCTGGCCCCAAGTCGTACCTGGGTCCCAGCTAGCTATTCACCAACACCTCAGCTTCTCAGAGTTTGGCTGTCTCTCTCTGTACAGATCGAGATGGCTGATGGGAATATTTCAGAACATATGCCCTTGTAGAAGTGGCCTCGGATGCTTTCCTGGAATAAGAAAGACGTGTGTTAGCATATGCTTCTTGCTAGCGTCTGGTTTGAGCAGTGATATCAAAGCTGTTCAGCCAGAGTCTCCTAATTAAAATAGTCCATCTTTATCCTCTTCGGAGGAAAAAAAAAAATCAGAATAGTGTTTTTCCTTTTCAAGTTCTTGAGATACATTTTGGTATGAAATTAATGATTGGTTTCCATCCAAAGTCACAAGAAATAAGATCCTTTTACTTCTGGGCCTTGCATCTCAAAAAAAATGTATTTTATAATAATACCTAATGGTAGACGTCTCATTTCTTTTCTTGAAATCTAGTTAATATAACTGTTCTTGGTCTATGGTATGCTCTACACATGATAACAGCTGCATGTAAGATTTGTTTTTATATTTTATTTTTATTTTATTGTGTGTGTGTGTGTGTGTGTGTGTGTGTGTGTGTGTGTGTGTGTGTGTGTGCATGCATGAATACCATGTGCATGCAAGTACCTACAGAGGCCAGAGAGTATTTATTCCCCTGAAGGCAAAATTAGAGGTGGACGGTATGAGCACTACCATTAGGTTCTGGGAACTGAACCAGGGTCCTCTGCTAGAGAAGTTCCTAATGCTGAATCAACACTTCAGCCCAACTACTTTATTCTTTAAGACATTCTTATATAAAACAGACTGGTTCCAAGACCTCTCCAAACAGATGTTTGGGTCCCAATGTTTCTATAGAGCCTACTCACACCCTCTCAGATCCTGCAGGTCCCTCTGGTGATAAGTGTTTAATCCAATGCCTGTGCCCTACAAACAGCTGCCTGCCCATGTCTGCACGTGTTCAGTGCAGAAGTATTAAAAATGCTTTGCATCTAAGGTTGGTGGATCCACACTAGCCAACTCCCCTGACTTCTCAAGTCCTTCTCAATGCCTACTGCAAGTCTATGATTTCCCCTTCAGTTATGTTCCTACATTTTATTACTGTATTGTCCTGTGGTGAGGATAGGGTGTGAAATCTAAATCTTGGGATGTAGTTGTCAGAGTAACTGGTAGCACAGTGATAAGACACCTACCTAGTGTATGCAAGACCTTCAGTAGCATGGAGAGAGAGAGAGAGAGAGAGAGAGAGAGAGAGAGAGAGAGAGAGAGAGAGAGAGAGAGAGAGAGAGAGAGAGAGAGAAAACTAACGCACTGGTTCTTATGATACCCAGCCATGACCAGTCAGAACAACCCTCCTGGCTGGCTCTTCTGGAGTTTCCCATGAGGCTGGGACATTTCCAGACCATATAGAACCCACCACAGAAGCTTTGTGTCTTGTTTATTAAGTTGAATACCCAGTGTGGCATGGTTGTTCCCTCAGTCGAATGTTCTATCAAAACCTAGCTGCCTGCTTTTGATGGGTTACATTGCAGCAGAGATTCATGTGGGGCAGGGCAGCCTAGAATGGCTTTGATTAAACTCCCGTGGAGCTGAGGAACCTTTGTTTGATGAAGTCTAATATCAAAGCTCCTCTCACTGAGATAGGACCGGAGATGACAGTGGAGCTTGCTGATGAAGCCTCTTAGCTTCACCTAGTCTCCAAGACTGAGGTCCAGTTTGTCCTACACTCTGTAATCTCTGCTCTCTGGAATGCCATAAATTTATGGGGAAGAAACGAAGTTGCAGTGAAGAACGGGTGTATTCCCATGTCTGCGTGCCTGAGGGATGGCTGATGATAAGGCTCTCTGCAAACGATGGCTTCCTTCATGCCCCCATTGGCCAGTACTGAGCCCAGGGCCTTGCTTTTCTAGATGCACACGCTCTCTCACCCCAGCCTCTACTGTCTTTTGCTGGGCTGCTCCAAAGTGGTGAATCCCTGTGTCTTCTAGAAGGCTCTGTCTGCATTCTCATCTCCACAGCCCTCCTTCCCTTGCAATATAGGAGAGATCAAAGACCAGGGTAGAGAAAGAACAGATTTCATGGACATTTTCAAAAGACAGTGGATAGAAAACAGAGCAGGAGGATATGGGGAGAGGTTGAGGAAATAAAGAGGAATCACTGTTTAGAAAAGGGAAGAAGGAGAAAGAGGAGGAGAGAGAGAGGGGAAGGAAGGAAGGAAGCAGGGAGAGGAGAGAGGGAGGGAGGAAGGAAGGATAGATAAGGAAAAAGGAAGGAAAGATGGAAGAAGAAAGCAGGCGGGGGGGGGGGGACTGCAAACGTAGCAGATTTGCTTCAAAGCGTGGTTATCAAGCTGGGTGTGGGGACATCCATCTATACTCTCAATACTCAAAAGATCACAACAGGAGGACTGCCATGAGTTCAGGCCAGCCTGGTCTACAAGGACCCTGTCTCAAGAAGAAGGGCAAAGAGAGAAAGGGGAGCAGGAAGGGAAGGCAAAGGAAGTGAAAAAAGAAAGGAGAGATTAAGCCCAGAACAGGGATGGTGCACCCAAGGAAGGCCATTCTCCGTCTCTCTTGATTTCCGACAAGGAAAGTGCCCTCGTCAAAAGAGATGACACGGAAGAGGACACAGAATTTTCTAAAGCCAATCCCAGTTCCAGGAAGGGTTTCAGAGACCAAAAGAAAGTTGTTCGGGCAAAACAGAACTAATGGTTTATGTTTTGGAGCCTCCTCGGCTGGTGTCCCATCCTTGAGGTGAACATCAGGTGGTCACTTTGTCCTCCTCCAAGGTTCTATCCTGCATGAATGTATGGAGCAGACAGTGAGCATGGGGACAAGGTGAGAGGACATCTGCGGACAGTCCACTAGGGTCAAATTTAGAAGGACGAGGAGCTTGCTGTCATCATTAGCAAAGGAAGGTTGGCTAGAGACCCTGGGGACAGCCAGCCCTTGTTCTAGGCCCTGCTTCCTTCAGAGCTGAGCAATGTTTCTTCAGAGATTTTTGAGAACACAGCTGAGGGGTAGAAAAGAGAAATATGTAAGGTTGATCAGAAAGTTGTCAAGGGTGGTCTCAGGCTGAATAGATCTTCGATCTGATTTCTTTCTTTTTTTTTTTTTTTAACTTCGTTTTAAAGTTTTCAGCACAATTCAGCATGTTCCAGACCATTAAAGACCAGTTGGAGCAGAGGACAAGGATCCTGCAGGCCAACATCCGGTGGCAACAGGAAGAATTGAAGAAGATTCAGGAACAGCTCTGCCTGGTCCAGGACTCCAATGTCCAGGTGATGTGCCTGCACAGGCTGGCCTCTTCTCTCCTTAGGATCCACTTCCAGGCCATCAAGGTGTCCCCCACAAGTCCCTGCACACTGTCACAGAACCCAATAAGCTTAGGAAACACGTAGAAACTCCTGCAGACAGATCATATGAAATAAACCACTCCAGGGCCAAACTTGTAATTCTCACAGTGTCCTTTTCCTCACTTCTGTGGGTATATTTCTGTTTACTGTCCCTCCTAACTTTCCTTTCAGAAAACTGTCATCTGGTTGCCCTGCCTAGATATCCCTTTGGTCATGAATTTCACCTCCCAGTTCCTCTATAGCTAAGTGTCATAGTACCATGCCAGGCCACTGAAGGATGAGCTACAAGATAGCTCTTCTGTCTTCTCTGACAGAGGGGGAGATGGGAAGCCATGCCACCTGTTCTGCAACCTGAGAAAACAGCAGAGGAAATTGGGCTGTCATCTCCCTGCCGCCCCATTGACATTGAAGTCAGTGGGGCCAGTATAGTCTGAGAGAAGTGGTGTATATCATAAACCCAGATGCATTTCTTGGGATCCTTTTAAGAGTAATGTGTTTGGAGTTTGGTTTTGTGTTTGTTTGTTTGTTTTGGGAGGGGTCGGGGAAATATATATCAGATCTATCTCAAGGGTAAGTTATAAGGATGCCCCCACCTTGGGGGTGTTGCATATTTTAGTTCAGGACTGTTTAACTTTTTGAGTGTATCATTTAGGCCTAGCCTTTACCACACATTGTATATGTCATTGCAGCTAACCTTGAATCTGTCTTGAGAGCATTTGCAGCCAGCCACCTTAGGCAAGACAGAGGGTGGCAGAAAAGACATCTCAGGAAAATGGCCATAGGACTGTCACTTACCCACCCCTACCTACCACACTGACTCCCCTGAGCATCCAGTTGCACCTTGACAGACACACCATGTTGTATACTGAGAAGCCACTGCATGATGTGGTTTACATATAAGAATGCGATTCCATTTGATGGCCACAGAACCCTCTCTCCAGCCATTCTGCCTTCCCTAAGTACTTACCAGCTCTGCTGGGAGGTGCAGGGGACCGTGGTGACACCTGCTGATCCTGTCCTTCCTGCCACTACATAGCACCCTTACAAGATGGGACAACCTAAGACATGTCTGTGCCGAAGCCCAGATGTCTCTTTTGTATTCTTGTAAGCATTACTCAGCAAGCTATACTAAAGTCCTTCTAGCTCTTCCTCTGTTGCAGCAAGGTCCCTGTGTAGACACGACTAGACACTGTAGCAGTTACATGAAATCGAAAGCATGATTATTGAACTGGCAAATTCATAAAATGCCGCTTGTTAATCATCCCCAAGCGCAGTATTTTTTTTTTTTCTTGAAGATCCATAACCTGCTTGGTAGCCTTGAACTTGTCTCACTTCAATTACTTTAATGGAATTTTTATACTAACAGGAAGGGGGAAATTGAAGCAGAAAGTGCTAAAAAGCAAGGTAGGCGTATGAACATCCTCCAGAGCGCCTGGAGCTTTCTGCTTCCTGCCTGTGCCGCATTAGAGCAAGGTTTTAAAATAACAGGTAACAAAGCTATCACTTTTGCTCCTAGTTGTAAAGAATATGATATTTCTCCATTTGGGGTACATTTTATTAACCCCCCCCCAAAGCATATATGTTTCTGAGTTCTACAGGGACCATGGAGCCCCAGCCCTCCAGTATATGCCTTCCCTGTGGAAATCAAGTGTTCTGGTACTCTCTAACCTTGCAGATACCAGCTCCTAAAGTTCATGCCTCTCTGGCTGCATCCTTCAGTGTGCACACCACCCTCTGAAAGCCAAGATCTCCAGTGCTAACCTCCCTATGCAACATACACTCTCCAGTACACACCTCTCTTGTGGAGGCCAAGACACAGCACTGCCCCTCACACATACACACACCTCCCTTGCAGAATCCCTGCCCTCCGGGGTATGCCTCCCTGTGGGAAAAAGGAACTCTAGTGTAAGTCTTCCTTATAGAAGTCAAGCACTTCAGTAGGCACTGCCCCTGTGGATGCCAAGCCCTCTAGTGCACCCCTTCCAAGTAGAAGCTAAACCCTATGCTGCAAGCCCTCTCTGTTCATCACTCTGTCCTTATCTTCACAATGGAATTTTCCAAAAGAACATGAAGAACTACAGATAATCAAATTAGAGACCATCTCTTCCAACAGCTGACTTCTTGTTTTTCACAAGAATTAAATAATCCTAAAACTCCTACCAAAATGTGATCCTTATTATTTTAAAATCTGATCCAACTGTAAAAATAAGCAAGTGAAAATTACTATAGCCTCCTTTCCATCTCTACCCAACATTCTTCCACCGGGGGGAAGACAGAAGAATGATTGACAATTGCTGAAGCCTGGGTACAATGCCATATCATATAGGATTTTTTGTACTGTTCTATATTAATTACTTTTGAATGTTCTGTAATAATAACAACAATATGTAAAATTAGGCAGGAATGAATAGTGGAAAAATAGCATATAAATGTAGCCTATTTGTTCTAACGTTTTTTAACTTGGTTTGAGGATTTTTTTTTTTTTTAACATTTTCTATGAAACTGACTCCGGTACCCTTTTTGAAAAGTCTATGGAGAAAAAAAAAAAAAAAGGAGAGAGAGAGACATGGACATCTGTGCCCAGATGCAAACCAGGACACTCAGTTAGCTAGGCTTGTTTACTGTAGTCTGGTGGACTCAATTCATGTGCTGATGAATTCTTTTAAAGAAGTTTGGTTCTAGGAAGCCCTCTGACATGTTTGGTGTTTGCTTGCTGGTGAGTGTGAAGAACGTATATAGCCAAGCTGTGCTGATAGACCCTGGCACTCCCCGGTCAGCAGAAAGGGGCCTCTTGATTTCTATTTTATTATTTTTTTAAATTGGAGCATGTGCACCCTCTGCTGGTTATTCAAATGAATGCCTAAAAGGACACCTGCTGCAATGGAAAATGTAGCATGATCCTTGATTGGTTCTTTGAGACATCCATCAATCTAGCCAACAGCCAACCAGCTAGCTGTCCACATTTGTGTGCTTCATTTGGCAGAGTGGTGAAAGGTGGGAAGATAAAGAGAATTTACACAGATGGACCAGCATAGGATACCAAACTCTTAGCTCCTTGGCACTAGCAGAGACAGTCTGAGCAGAAATTTTTATTCCCTTATTTGTGCATTTTCCCATTTACTCCTTTATCTGATTTCTATATATCCAGTCAAAAAAGCAGAGATGTCTTTCTTTCATTTGAAGTATATTGTTATTATCTAGCATTCGTTCAACATTCACGCATCTTAGGTTCTTCATATGCACTAACTTCATCAGTCCTCTATGAGGTATGTGCTGCCATGTCACAGTGCTGCTACTTTTATATGAACTTGACACAAAGCTAAGGTCATCTGAAAGGAGGAGAACCCCAGTTGAGAGAATGTCTTGCCTCCGTTACACTATGGCTGTAGATCAGCCTTTCTTAATTAGTCATTGATGGGGGACATCCCAGCCCATTGTAGTTAGGGCCATCCTGCGCTGATGGTGCTGGGCTCTATAAGGAAATAGGCTGAGCAAGCCATGATGAACAAGCCGGTAAGCAGCAACCTTCCATGGCCTCTGCATCAGCTGCTTCCTCCAGGTTCCTGCCTGTTTCAGTTCCTATCCTGACTTCCCTCAATGATGAACAGAGATGTGAAGTACAACCTAAATAAACCCTTTCCTCCCCAACTTGCTTTTGGTCATGGCATTTCAGCATAGCAATAAGAACCCTAAGACAGAAGTTGGTACCAGGAGAGTGAGGTGTTGCTATGTTGCCATGGTTACATGGTTTTAGAAGAACTTTCAGTTAGAAAAGTTATTGAGTGTTCGAAACTTGGTGAGCTGTTCTGTAGGAGCTTGGAAGATAAGAATATTGAGAGAGATGCAGAGGATGGAGACCTGTCTCATGAAGTTTCAGAGGGAAGCAAAGACTCTAACACCATTTGTGTGAAGAATCTGTGGTGTCTGGTCAGCTGGAGCTGGAGAATGAACTGTAACTGACAAGAGGCCAAAACCACTAAAGTGAAAACTTTACTTAGATGCTGGATGCTGGTCAGCTGGAGCTGAGAAGTTATCGGGGTTTAAGAAGAAACTGGTGTCACTGAGGTGACTTCTGGGAAGTGTGTCCTCCAAACCAGCACAGTGAGGCTATGTTCCAGGAGCAGCAAAAGTTGTGCCTTGTGCTGGCAGCTGATCTTGGTTGTATAAGAGTCACCCAGGTAGTACCAATGAAGCATGAAGACGTCATAGAAAACAGCTGAGGCCTGGCACATGAGAGGCCAGAAGAGGCCATTTGGGAAAGTACAACCTCAGTAGCAGTTGAAAGCCCAGGATTAAAGGGGTTACTCAGGGAAACTGAGGATTGTTTTTGGCCATGGTGTTTTCTCACATCAATAGTAACCCTGACTAGTACAGTGAGTATTTTACGAATGGGGAAACCAAGTCTTTGAAATGTTATGAATATTGCCATAATCATTCTCAGTGGCAGAACTTCAGTTGCAATTCAAGTATGTCATCGTTAGGGTAAATATACTGCCTGCCACAAAAAAATCTTTCATTAATTTGACCCTTGGTCAGAAAGCAAACCATAATCTACCAAAAGGTGTTACAGTAAGGTTTCCTGGTCTCAGGCAACCAGAGGTCCAGACCCACAGACCTGCAGTGCCAGACCACTTAGCTGTTCACTGCTGCTTAGTCTCCCCCCCAAAAAATGATTCAGATGCTTATAATAACTTCATGCTGTTTGGCCTATGGCTTAGGCACATTGTTAGCTAGCTCTTTCATCTTAACTCAACCTATTTCCATTAACCTACCCTGCCACATGGACCGTGGCTCACCTATGTTCCTTACATGCTGCTCCTTTGGGCAGCTGGCTCAATCTGTTCTGTCTCTGCCCTCCTCCTACCTATGCTCTGATTTCCCCTTCTACTTTTTCTATGGTGCCTGTTATGGGCCAAAACAGCTCCTTTATTTAAAGATTGATATTCACAGCATACAGAAAGACATTCCCACATTACCTCCCCATTTCTGCCTAATCAAAAAGAAAGGTTTCAATTTTAACATAGCAAAATTTCATATAACAAAACAGCTATCAAGCAATAATTACAGTTATAATATCTAACCTATTTGTATTTAGCAAAAATAAAGAAAATACTCTATCAGCTACCTTATCCTTAGGAATCTAAAGTTTTATGTCCAATATACCTTTCAAATAACTAAGAAAAACCATACCTATAACTATCTAATCTTCAACTACATCAAAGACCATAGAAGGATATAATATTTACCCAAGTAAACCAGAAGTGCAAGCAACTTCCAAAATCTAGAAAGGACAGAGATGACACCTATCTGCCTGGACAGTCACCCAAAGTTCCTTTACAAAGTTGGGGCATCCATGTTTAGCCTACAGGCTCAGAGTCTCTTTTCATTTCAGTGAAGCAGGAAATCTGCTCTGCCCATTCTGGTATAGTTCATCAGTCACTTTTCCTTGAGTCCTGAAGAATGTCTGACAGTATTCTCTGCAAAGCAGGAACCTGAAGGACCATCTCGACTTGTTCTACCAAAGTTCAGAGGCCACTTTCCTATGGAACCTGCATGTCCAGTTTAAACAGCATATTGTCAAGCAGTCAACACAAGAACAGGTTCTTGTCCAGTGGCTAAACGCTGCCGCAAAGAAAGTAGACTCCATATGGAGTTTCTTCGATGCCCATTTTTCTCTTGAAGTAGATTGGTACTGCCAGGAGCAGATCTGTCCAGAAAAGTCTAAGTTCTTAAAATATTTTAAATGCCATATTCTGTAAGTCTTAGAAGTGTTTGTAGATTGCCTATCTAACTGAAATATATCTTTGTATACCTAAAAAATCTCACTAACATTGCTATAGGTTTGATTATCATAGGTGACTATTAACCTGCATCTCTTAATTATACATTACAATTTTAAATCAGTTTCACAAACATCATACCTTAAACAAGAGTAGAAAAGTACATACAGCATAACAAAATTGACCTAGAATTTGTATCAATAAACCAAAATCCATACCAATGTAAAACATTTTGAGACTAACAGCTGATCTTTGGATTAAAGTAAGTTCAATAATCTAATTTTTAAAAATCACTCGTATACCATATCCCCTTTTTCTTCTTAGAAAGAGATTAACTATGACCATTAACATTTATAAGGAAAACAAACATTTATAAACAATATTTTGGGAATTTGGGTGTAGCTTTCCATTACCACTTCCTGCTGATTAAGGAGCGCTGGTAATCTTTCAGGTTCTTGAGACTGGATCATCTTAGTCTGCAGCCCTGAAGCTGATGTGATCATCTCTTCCCAATAGAGAATCTTCAGGGCGTCTTGGTTGATGAAACCATATTTGCCTGGAAGCAATCCACAGGTTCTCATCTTCTGTAGACACAAAAGCAGAACACTTCCAAAGCAATAAATCCTTAGGCACAAATTTCAAAATCAAGATACCTTTAAAATATATATTCTCTTTTAACTTATCAGCCTTTGCAGTCCATTGTCTTTCTGCAGTTAGCTCATGAACAGTTAAAAAATTTTAAAAAAACACAATAATAACCATAATCCAGACTCTGTGTCTATTTTCCATCTTTACATGGCTTATTATATTTTTATTACTTTATTTCTCTTGGCCAAGAAACCTTATTGTAACAGTTGGTGTCCCTTGGTGGTCTGAACACCCACATAAAGCCAGAGAAAGGGCTCTAGAGCAGAAGCTGAGCCAAAGCAGCTTCCAAATTGTGTATCTGAAGCAGGTCATTGTACAGAGAGAGCGCAGCATTTCGGCCACATTCAAAATGGCTGTGACGGACTTGCGGCAGGAGCCTAAGCTGCAACCAGGCTGGTTCCCAAAGTCTCACAGAAGACTCAGTAGCATGTGATTGATTTTAGATTTCTTTTCATTTTGAACAAAAAGTAAACAGTCAAAGACGGTTTCTTAGTAGCAGCATTTCTTGAGTCTGCTCTGTTTGCTGGTGATGAACAGAGATGCAGCCCCTTTAAGAGAACTTACTGATTCAGCTTTATCTGCAAAAACTATGTGGCTCTTTAAGAGAGTGTGAGCATTTTAAAAGCTCTTCTGGTTGGAAGATGATTAAGGATTCACAATAAAAGATTCAGATGAAAAAATTTCCTGTAAATGGTTACAATGTGTGTAAAAGTGCATAGGCTTCAGAAAAAAAAGAAAGAAGATTAAGTCCATAAAAAAGAGAAATAGAGTAATAAAACATAATAAACCATGTAAAAATGGAATCTTTCTACAGAATCTATATTATGGTTATTATTGTGTTTTTTTAAATTTTTTTAACTGTTAATGAGCTAACTGCAGAAAGACAATGGACTGCAAAGGCTGATAAGTTAAAAGAGAATATATATTTTAAAGGTATCTTGATTTTGAAATTTGTGCCTAAGGATTTATTGCTTTGGAAGTGTTCTGCTTTTGTGTCTACAGAAGATGAGAACCTGTGGATTGCTTCCAGGCAAATATGGTTTCATCAACCAAGACGCCCTGAAGATTCTCTATTGGGAAGAGATGATCACATCAGCTTCAGGGCTGCAGACTAAGATGATCCAGTCTCAAGAACCTGAAAGATTACCAGCGCTCCTTAATCAGCAGGAAGTGGTAATGGAAAGCTACACCCAAATTCCCAAAATATTGTTTATAAATGTTTGTTTTCCTTATAAATGTTAATGGTCATAGTTAATCTCTTTCTAAGAAGAAAAAGGGGATATGGTATACGAGTGATTTTTAAAAATTAGATTATTGAACTTACTTTAATCCAAAGATCAGCTGTTAGTCTCAAAATGTTTTACATTGGTATGGATTTTGGTTTATTGATACAAATTCTAGGTCAATTTTGTTATGCTGTATGTACTTTTCTACTCTTGTTTAAGGTATGATGTTTGTGAAACTGATTTAAAATTGTAATGTATAATTAAGAGATGCAGGTTAATAGTCACCTATGATAATCAAACCTATAGCAATGTTAGTGAGATTTTTTAGGTATACAAAGATATATTTCAGTTAGATAGGCAATCTACAAACACTTCTAAGACTTACAGAATATGGCATTTAAAATATTTTAAGAACTTAGACTTTTCTGGACAGATCTGCTCCTGGCAGTACCAATCTACTTCAAGAGAAAAATGGGCATCGAAGAAACTCCATATGGAGTCTACTTTCTTTGCGGCAGCGTTTAGCCACTGGACAAGAACCTGTTCTTGTGTTGACTGCTTGACAATATGCTGTTTAAACTGGACATGCAGGTTCCATAGGAAAGTGGCCTCTGAACTTTGGTAGAACAAGTCGAGATGGTCCTTCAGGTTCCTGCTTTGCAGAGAATACTGTCAGACATTCTTCAGGACTCAAGGAAAAGTGACTGATGAACTATACCAGAATGGGCAGAGCAGATTTCCTGCTTCACTGAAATGAAAAGAGACTCTGAGCCTGTAGGCTAAACATGGATGCCCCAACTTTGTAAAGGAACTTTGGGTGACTGTCCAGGCAGATAGGTGTCATCTCTGTCCTTTCTAGATTTTGGAAGTTGCTTGCACTTCTGGTTTACTTGGGTAAATATTATATCCTTCTATGGTCTTTGATGTAGTTGAAGATTAGATAGTTATAGGTATAGTTTTTCTTAGTTATTTGAAAGGTATATTGGACATAAAACTTTAGATTCCTAAGGATAAGGTAGCTGATAGAGTATTTTCTTTATTTTTGCTAAATACAAATAGGTTAGATATTATAACTGTAATTATTGCTTGATAGCTGTTTTGTTATATGAAATTTTGCTATGTTAAAATTGAAACCTTTCTTTTTGATTAGGCAGAAATGGGGAGGTAATGTGGGAATGTCTTTCTGTATGCTGTGAATCTCAATCTTTAAACAAAGGAGCAGTTTTGTTCCTTGGTGAGCACCATAGAAGAAGTAGGTGGGGAATCAGAATAGATAGGAAAAGAAGGGTGGGGTCAGAGACAGATCAAGCCAGCCACCCAAAGAAGAAACATGTAAGGAACGTTGGTGAGCACCGGCCACGTGGCAGACAGATTAACAAAAGTGGGTTAAGATGAAAGAGCTAGCTAACAATGTGCCTAAGCCATAGGCCAAACAGCATGAAGGTAATATAAGAATCTGAGTCATTTGGGGAGCCTAAGCAGCTGCAGGCAGTTAAGGTGTCTAGGGCTGCGGGTCTGTGGGTCTGGACCTCTGGCCGCCCTGGGGCAAGAAACCAAATTGTAACAAAAAGGAATATAGTAATTGAACTTGAACATGAAGTTTCTTATGAAGCTATGAGATAATATTCATCTGTGTGCGATTCACAAACCTTGAATTGTATAAAATACTAGTGCCGTGTGGGTACTGAATCTGAGGTTATGGGTACCCAAAGTTCTTCTTGCTAGGCTTAGTACTACATACTTGTAATCCCAGCATTTAAGAGGCATAAGTCTCTGTGAACTCAAGACTATACTGGTATACATAATCATTTCTATGCTGGCTAGGTCTACATAGTAAGACTCTGTCTCAAATAAAAAGGGTGGAAGACTAGAGAGATGGCTCAGCAGTTAAGAGCACTTGCTGCTCTTCCAGAGGACCCAAGTCCAGTTCTCAGCACCTGTGTCAAGAAGTTCAGAATCACCTGGAACTCCAACTTCAAGGGATCTGACAACTTCTCCCACCCTGCATGAGCACCTGCATTCCCACGCAAACATCCACATAGAGCCACATACACATAATTAAAAACAATAAGGTATCTTTTAAAAAACAAAATTCTCTTAGCCTCTAAAGTAACCAAGAGCCTTCGTTTCGCAATTTCAGGCTTCTGGATTGGGATGAGCTGTGTTTGTTGGTAAAATGAAAAGGATGTCTAATCCAAACCTCCCAGCACAGCTACCTGCTGCTGTCAGAATCATAGGCTGGTGGCTCAGCTTCATCTGAGAATGCAGTATCAGGAGAACTGGCCTTTGAGTGCCCCTCCCAGAAGCTGCAGGATGAAGGTTCAACCCTGCCTCTCCAGATACCTTGTAGCACTCAGTGAATGTGAGCCTGATGCTCTAAGATGGATACATGTTTGCAATGTCCTGGTTTAGAAACTACAACTCAAGTATACCAAAAGCTAAGAAAGAGCATCAGCTCCCTAAGACTGCAAAGCTAAGAGCTTGGAATGGGACATGTATATTAGGAGTCATGACAGAGATTATCAGTGCATATTTTCAATGCCTAACAGTTTGGGCTAAAAGAAGTATTTACATGCTTTTGATTAAATTATTACTAAGGTTATTAAAGTTTTTTCTTGCAACTGTAATTGGGTTTACAGCACCACTTTAATTTGGTGGATTTTTTTTTCAATCTATGTTCAATTAGTTCATAAGTTAAACAAACTTAATAATCCAAACTAACTACAAGAACCAATTCCAATGTAATATTTCAAATATCCAAAGCTTTTGGGCATCCCATGTACTCAATACAGAAAACTTAAAAGCCTAAGAAAAAAGACCTAAGTACTTAAGGAACTGTTTGAAATGAGATTCAGTTGCCCTTCAGTGTCCAAGGGGACTGATTCCAGAATCCCCAGAGATAATAACATCCATGGGAACTTAAAACCCTTTATAACACAGCACGACATTGCACAAAACAGACCCATATCCTTCTGTATTCTTTAAATCAAGAGCATGCAATCCACAGCCCATGACTATGAACCCTCAAAGTCAACACAAAGTCATAAACCTACTTAAAAATTTTGAATGTTTGTGTTTTGTAACTTGATTGCATGGTTCTTAAACTCTGTAGATGACAACATCCTATCTCCCAACACACAAAATAACAGGCTACTCATTAGATACCTTTATGTGACCCAAGACATTTTTTGTCCAGTGTGATTTAGATAGGCTAAAAGGTTGGACGCCCCCACTTTAAATCATCTCTATATTATACATACTCCTCCAACAATTTAAATGCTTATTATAATACATTGTTTAGGAAATAATGACCCAAAATATCTACACTTGGTTCAATAGAGATGCAATCCTTTCCCACGCAGTTTTGATCTGAGATTGGATGAATCTGGAGGTGGAAACTCACAGATAATGAAGGTTGACTTTGTACAGTACAAATGGAACTAAATCAAAATCCTCATGAATACTTATGCATTTTCATAAACTAATAATGTATCATGGCCTTAAATGTCTAAGGCAGCTTATGTAACAAAGCATGATTATAAAACAAGTGTAACTTTAAAGCCTGTGGGCCTGGTAGACCTGGTGGCACATCTGCTCCCATTGTCCTGACTGGAAGACTGAGTCACCTGCTCCCTAGAAGCAAGGCTGTCCTCTCTCCTTTCAGCCCTAAGGTTAGGCATAAGACCCAGCCCTACTCTGAGTATAGCATGAGCTCTAACCATGCCCTCTCCCATCATTAGTATATGGACCATTCTGTTCCTAAGATACCTCTCTTTTCAAATGTAACACTGATATGCCAACTTGGACCTCAGAGGTATATTGGTTTGTGCATAGAAAACCTAGATGCAGGCCTCTTTGGCACTGTCAGATCACAGTCACTTAACTGTGACCCCAGGAAGGCAGGGACAGTGTCTCTCTGACCCAGACACTAGTGTATTGGCCCATGCTGGCCACATCACAGACACATGCTGTCTGCTGCTGAGTCAGGAAATTGGTTTTTAAGCATGTCAAGGATCCCTGACATTTTCTCTCCTCCCTGGGACAATGAAGGGGACATGTGTGAAGCCCACATGGGCCTTATTTCACGGCCATCTCTCTTCTGTTCCCAGATGTTTCTGCAGCAGCCAGCTGTGTCCCTGAGCTTTAGCAGTGCCCAGCGTCCAGCAGCTCAGCAACAGCTACAGCAAAGGCCTGCCACAGCAGCTCAGCCTCAACTTGCGGTTGACACTCCACTGCCGGGGCAGATCACGTCGACCCAAGTCACAAGCCAGCACCTGCTCAGAGAATCAAACATGGTATCCACCCAGGTATGATGCCCCTTCCCCCATCCTGTCTTTATCACTAGGATAGACACACTCTTGTAGCCAAGATGTACTTGATGCCTGAAGCTGTCAAATTCTGGAAACCCATACTCCTTTCTCTGGACTAGGAGAAGAGTACAGTCGTAGGTCTTTATTTGATTATTATTAGAAAGCCATTTTGAGGATCTGCACTGTATTGCTTTTCTTTCTGTACTTTTTGTATGCCCCTACACACCTGTCCTCTGTTATCACTGCCAGGTTTCTTGTCCCAAGACCACCTGCAAAACCCTCTCTTGCAGTCATTGCTACTTAGTACAAATTGCCAGTGATCTCACAATTTGACCAGATCATGAGTGGTAAATGGCACATGAGTGGAGTGGAGTTAAGTCTTGAGTCCCTACTTCTGGGATATCCCAGCATAGATGGCATATCTCTGCCTCTCCTGAAACCTCCACATCCACACAGCTCCTAGGGCTGTAGTGAATATCTTGTTTCCTGGGAAGCAACTCTGACAGAGGGATACTATAGACCTCAAGGTGTTCTTCATTCAATAAAGAACTGAGAACAGGGCTGGACAGTGAGCAGTGCAGGATGAATAAGTAAAGGCATCCCTCCAGATCCAGAGGGACAGTATGAGGTCACTCAGGGATGTCAAGACCTCCGAGACTCAAGTCCACAGGTGTGCGTGCATCCTTTTATATAATTTATTTACTTATTTATTAATGCTGAGGATCAGACTCCGGTCTTCTCACATACCACTGTGCTACATTCCAGACCCCCTTCATATTTTAACTCATTTTAGATGTTTGTTTTTTTTAATTTTATGAATATGGGTGTTTTACCTGCATGTATGTGCACTACATGCCTACACAGAAGCCACAAGAAGATATTAGATCACCCGGACATGGATTTACAGATGGTCGTGAGCCACCATGTGAATGCTAGGAATTGAAGTTGGGTTCTCTGAAAGAACAGTCAGTGATCTTTTATATATATGTATGTATGTATGTATACAATGTTTTGTCCGCTTGTATTGCCCACACACCAGAACTTATAGATGGTTGTGAAGCACTATGTGGGTGCTGGGAATTGAACTCAGAACTTCTGGAAGAACAGCCAGCTCTTAACCTCTCAGCTATCTCCCTGCTCTTCACCTCTGAGCCATCTCCCCAGCCCCCCAGTCAGTGCTCTTAACCGCTGAGCTATCTTTCCAGTCCCATAGGTGGTTTATAATGCCCGATATAATACCAGAGCTATGAAAATAATTGTTATCCAGGGATGATGAGAACAGTTGTACATGATCAGTACAGATGTAATGTTTTTCACATACTTTTACTGGGGACTGAAATTCCAAATCCACATATAAGAGAGCTTATTTCATCCTTATACAAATTAAGAGTTTTGTCTTAAAAACAGAGCCTTTATTTTGAAAGGGTTATCAAAACACAAAATTGATGTGTGAGAATAGCCAAGGGAATTTTGGAAAATCAGCTGAGGAAGAGTTTATACAGATACTCAAAGATGGAAAAACGAAACTTTAAAGCCTTAAGTTATCACCACATGAATGGGTAGTCAGTGTCACAGATGGAAAAGAAAAATCAGAGCCAGGCCACCTCCTCATTCACTAATTATTTAGTCAACAGATACTTATTGAAGGCCCTCTGCATGAGCACTGAGAGAACCATGAACAATCAAGAAAAATCTCAATTCCAATCGGCAGAGCAGAGATAAATGAGCACACATTGAATGCCAGAGGGTGGCGTTGGCATGCTGGGCAGGAGATGTGTCATAGATGTAAATAGGTGGTCAGAAGAGGCCTCCCTGAGAGGACTGTGTGTCAGCAAGCCTGGGGGAGGGGGTTAATCATTTCACAAACCTGCATCAACATGTGCAAAGGTCCTGAGGCAGACATTGGCCCCAGTGAGGTGGAGAAACAGCAAAGAGGTCTTTGCTTCTGAAGTAAAATTTGTAAGGAAAAAAAAAAAAAAACCTCAGTTCAATAGTTCAGTTCTGCTGAGAGCCTGGAAAGGCCTGTGAGATTTTAAGAATCTTCAAGGTACCTACAATCCAGTGAGGAAGATATTCAAAATAAAAACAGCTCCCTGCGCAGTTGGTAGGTCCTTGGAGGCGAGGCGGGGGTCTGCAGATGGCAGTTCTGTGCCCTGAGCTGAGTCAAAGCGCTTTTTCTTGTTCAACGATGTTCCAGGGTCCAAAGCCAATGAGAAGCTCGCAGCTGCTGCCTGCCAGCGGCCGGTCAGTAAGCAGCCTGCAATCCCAATTCAGTAGTGTAGACACCGTGCTGCCGCCAGGCCTGAGCCTCACCACAGCTCCTCACACCTCTCAGGATGCCAGCCAGTGCCAGCTCAGCCCGGATTTCAGCCACGATCGGCAGCTCAGGTATGAAATCTCCTGTTGAAAGGACAGGAAGGGATTATTTGTGTTTTTCCTTCATCTGTTCCTTCTGCACAGCAAACTTTCAAGGCTTCCCCAGTTGGTCTCAGCTAAGGTGATAGCAAGGAAGACCTTGGGGTCCTGAAGGTCAGGGACATGCATCATTGTGTGGTCATAGTACTGCCATCGGATGCAGTATCCACAGTTTGGGTACTGTAATGGTTTTATTTCTGTTTCTGTAATACAATACTCTACAGAAAGGAAGTTGGGTGAGAAGGGAGATTTATTTCGCTTACAATTCCAGATCACAGTCCATTATTGTGGGGAAGTCAAGACAGGAACTTGAAACATCAGCATTAATCCATTCTTACACATTTTAACAGCCCTGTCTAGAGAATGGTGCTGCCCACAGTGGGCTGCCCACGGCAATAATTTAAGACAGTCTCCCCCCAAAACATGCCCACAATATAGACAGTTCCTTATTGCAACTCTCTCCTCAGGTGACTCCAGATTGTATCAGGGTGATATATTGTATATTTAATTTTAAAAAATAGTCTGGAATATCACAGGACAAAGCCACCTACAGAGCCAAGCTGTGAAGGTCAGGGAGTGGTAACCCACACCTTTAATCACTTGGAAGGCAGAGATCAGTCTGATTCTCTGTAAGTTCAAGGCCAGGCTGTTTTAACACACACCTTTAATCGTTATCTCTAGGAAAGTTTAACGAGGAAGTAAGATAGGTGGGCCGAGGGGAAGAAGGGAGGAATTCAGCCTCCCCTGCCACTTCTCTGATCAGTTGCAGACAGAGAGGTTGGAGGTAGAGGATTTGGGAGACAGGCCAGAAGAGTGGGCTGAGTAAGAATTGGCTGTGGTTTGTTCCCTGTCTCTCTGATATTTCAGCTTTTCCGCACTATCTGGCTCTGGGTTTCCACCAAATAGAATTTGTGCAATAAAAGCTAATCACAACTGCTGACTGTCATTTCCCTTTTCTCTTACTCTCCTCAAAGGCTGTTGCTGAGCCAACCCATCCAGCCTATGATGCCTGGGTCCTGTGATGCCAGGCAGCCCTCAGAAGTCAGCAGGACTGGACGGCAAGTCAAGTAAGCTGAGGAGGGATGGCTATCTATATGGCACAGTCCCAGTCTGGCCTTTTCCTCACAGTGATACTCTAGGACCTGCTGTTCCTGGCAGTACTGCTCCAGGCTCTCCCAGGCCTGGGGAGGCTCACTATGGATACCTACAATAACGTGCTCCCAGCCTTCAGAGACTTTCCCAGAGGTTTCCTTCCACTGCTCATGTAAACAAAACCTGGTACCCACTCGCCATACTCCAAACTATAACTGAAGGAAACAGTGACATTTCGTAGATTAAAACAAACAAACAAACACCAGATCTCAAAGCCTTCATTCTGGCTGTCACCCTGAGCTCTCTCCAGCTTCAGGGCGAGCTTTACAACCACCACTGAGCTTCCCTGTCTCATGCTGATGGCATCGTAACCCAGGACCAGGAGATGCTACACATATGAGCTCCCTTACCCTCTTGGAGATACAGTCTCCTTCCCATCTCGGGGCATTTTCTATCGTTCTAACTGAATGTCACAGGCAGGGCAGTCTCTAAAGGTTTTCTACGCCTCCTGGCAGGTGGTGCTGGCGTTTGGAGTTTGTTCAACATAGTGTCCTCATGGAGAAACCACCCTAATGACCTCATCCAGCCCTGCTTACTTCCAAGGGCCCCACCTAAAATGACCATAAACATAGAGTTTGGGAACTGGGTTTCCGTCTAACACAGGGGTTTGGGGGAAACACTCAAGCCAGAGCATCCCCCTTTCTCCTTATCACTATGAGGAGCATATTTGCTGAGCTGTTTAATTAGTGACCAGAGTTATTGCAGAAATAGAATGAATCATTTAAATGCTATTGGAAAATAGGCTTTAAAAAAACACAAAAAACAAATACCATCAACAACAAAACAGCCTCTAGATTTTTACTTCTCTCTTCTTTCCAGACAGGATTCTCTTGTCTTGGCCTTAGAATTCTGGGATTACTGGTGTATTCTACCATGCTCAGCATTTATAGGGAGGCTGTCACGTGACCCTTACTTGTGTAAGCACTGTCTGAATTTGAGTCCAGAGTTTATCAGGACAGTGTTAGCTAATGAAGCCTCTCAAGTGGCCCCCAGGACTACCCCTAAGAATTCCTTCTCTGCCTTCCACAGCCCATAATGACATAACTGAGGATGTTACCCTAACATTGGGAATATTTGCTTATTCCCTTTTATTCTATGGCTTAGGGATGTTTTCCTCACTTCCATTCATCAATGTGAAGTCTGAACTTTAAAAGAATGATGTCTGGAAGGCCACACATTACCTATGGCAGAGCCAGGGGCCGACTGACTCCAGAGCACAAACTCCCTTGGCTTTGAGTCTTCAAGACAACCTCATTGACCCTATCTGGGGTCTCCCTTAAGCCTATGGATAACTTTCTCAGTTGTCTGTGTCCCTTAATACTTGACCTACCTCCCTCTGCCCATGGAGCTGGAACAGGCATAGGTATACATCCTGAGGAAAGCCATCTTTAAAATGGCTTCTGTTCCCAATTAGGCAGATGGGTTTGGGTTTGAGTTTGGCCTTTGCTTATTCTTCCAAAACGTTCCAAGCAAGTGGAAAGAAACATGTTACCTCACTTTCCACAGATGCTTCCTTCTGCTGTGAACGAGGCAAAACCCAGAGTACTTTCCCCCTCCAGCAGCTGGAACAACCATTTTTGGTCAAACCAATAATCTCTACCCTACTGCCTCTTCCAGACATGAGCTAACAGCTCTGCTCTCCAGGGAGTGAGTTCTGCCTCCCATATCACACAGAAGTCTCTGCAGGGGAAGTCTAGAAGCCCAAAAGCCTGTGGTAGATGACCTCATAGAGAGAAATGACTTCTTTAAAAGTCAGACACAGAAGGGAATTCCCTGTATTGTTTTTAAACATTATCCTGTTCTTCCAGACTCTCCCATAAAGGCCACTCATAGTTCCTCAATAATGGACTGTTATCACCAACTTCTTTTTCTGTTATCACTGTTATCATGATAAAGAATACATACTGTAACATTTGCCATTGACACAACCTAACATCTGCCATTTAAGTGTACAGTTCAGTGCTATCTATTGCATCTGCACTGCTGCACAGCCATCCCATCATCCAGTTACAGAACTTTTCATCTCCCTAGACAGAATCTAACAATAGCCCCCATGGACAGCCCCTGGCTATCCCCATCCTTCTGTCTGCCTTTCTGTGATTTTGACTATTTGGGATCTTCTATAGTGCTTTTGGTTTCGGAGAAACTTCATTTACCATAATGTTTTCAAGTTTCCCTCCTGTTCTGGCCTGTATCAGTAATACAGTGTGTTCCATTGTACAGATATATTCAACAGTCAGTGGACATAACATCATTCTGCCTTCTGGCTGTTATTGTGAAGAATATTTCTATGAGTATACAACTATTTAAGTGTGTACATTTACTTCTTTTGACTATATAACCAAACAGAATTACTAGATTATGTGGGTAATTCTATTTTCATTTATCTTGACTTTTTTAGTTAACATATAAATTAATGGAATTTGTTATGAAGTTTCCTTATGTAAGTATCCTCTCATCCATCTGCCCTACTTCCCTTGCCTGTCTTCCAGTCCTCACCCCCTTGCTGGCTGATGTCTTTCTCCACAAGTGGCTTTTGTATAGAAGTTTCTTTTGATCATACAATTCCATTTATCAATTCTCGGAATTATTTCCTGTGATCCTATGGTCCCTTTAAAGGAAGTCCTTACTTAAACTTATGCCTGTAGAATCCAGGGTTTCAGTACTACCAATTATGGTCTTTAATCAATTTTGAATTGTTACTCAAGGTGAAGGATATGGATGAGTTCCTTCTTCTATTTGTGAAAAATATAATTTTTCCAGAACTATTTTTTTTGGAAAATGCTATCTTTTGTCCAGTGCATATATTTTTGACACAATTGCTGAAGATTTAGTTGGCTTAGTTTATGGACTTGTATCTGCTCCTCTCTCCTATTCCATTGTCCCACATGATTCTGTGCCAGTAGTTTGCTACCATGGCACTATAGTGTAGTTTGAGATCAGGATTTGTGATGTTTCCAAAATGGCTCTTTCTGATAGAGATTGCTTTGACTATTTGGGGTCTTTTGTGTTTCATATTAATTTTTAGATTTTTTTCTATTTCTGTGAAAGACAACACTAGAATTTTTATGGTGACTGTGTTGAATCCATAGGTCAGTTTTAGTAACAGTCATTTCACAGTGTTAACTTTTCCAATGTCCCCATGAGTGTGGGAGTCTACCTTTTAGTGCCTTAAAGTTTCCATTGTAGATGTCGATTATCTTACATAGACATTTTAAAGCTATTATGAATGAGATTATTTTCTGATTTCTTTTTTTTGACAAATGCATTGTTGATATATAGAAAAGCTGCTCACTTGTTGTAAGTTAATTTTGTTTCTACTACCTTGCTGAAATTTTTTCCTCATGTCTAAAGGTTTTCTGGAAGAATCTTTAGAGTCTTTAAATACATGGCCTTGTGATCTGTACATCAGGACAGTTAGACTTCATCTTTTCCTATTTGTATACTTTTTATTTCTTTATCAAGACTTCAAACACATGATTTAGTAAGAATGTGAGAATGGTAACCCTTGTCTCATTCCTGATTTGGGGGGAGGTGGACTCTTCTTTCCATCTTCCCTAGATAGCATACTATTGGCTGTAGGCTTTCCTTTACTAAAATGTGCCATGAGACTTCAATTTCTAGTTTCTTCATGAAGAACTATTTCATTCATGGAGGAATTTTGAATTTTTTCAAAGGTCTTTTTTTGTTTCTATTAGGAAGACCCTGTGATTTTTTTTGTTTGTTTTTTTTTTTTTTTTTTTGTCCTCAAGTATACCTGTGAACTGCGTTACATGTATTGATTTACGTGTTTTGATTTGTTGTTCTTGGTCATGGTATGTGATCTTCTTAATGTGTTCTTGAGTTAATTCACAAGGATTTTATCGAGACTATATGATCTATATTCACCAGGGCATCTCTCTCCCTTTCTCTGTGTGTGTATGTGTGTATGTATGTGTGTGTATGTGTGTGTGTGTGTGTGTGTATGTGTGTGTATGTGTGTGTATGTATGTGTGTATGTATGTGTGTGTATGTGTGTGTATGTGTGTATGTGTGTGTATGTGTGTGTGTATGTGTGTGTGTATGTGTGTATGTATGTGTATGTGTATGTGTGTGTATGTGTGTGTGTGCATGTGTGTGTGTATGTGTGTATGTGTGTGTGTATGTGTGTGTGTGTTTGTGTGTGTGTGTGTGTGTGTGTGTGTGTGTGTGTGTGTGTGTGTGTGTGTGTGTTAGTATCAGGGTAGTACTGGCCTCACAGAATGAACTTGGCGATGTCCCTTCCCTTCATATTTTTATGGAACAGTTTAAAGAATGTTGATATCAGCTCTCCTTTAAAGACTGCTAGAAGCCAGCAGTGACTACATCTGGTTCTGGGATTTTCTTTGTTACGATGCTTTTAATTATTGTTTCAGACTTGTTGACTGTTGTGGATCTGCCTTTATTTTTTATATGTGCTTGATTTAATTTGGGTAGGCCATATGTTGTAGGAATCTATCCGTTTCTTCCATCTTTTTCCAGGACTGTCTGTATGACCAGCCTTCCTAGCCTTTCCTACGATCCTCTAGATTTAATTGAAATGTGTTTTAACATCTCTTTTTCATCTCTACCTAGTTTAGTTTGGGTCCTCTCTCTGTCTCTTTCTATCAGTCTTGGTTATCATTTCTAAGAACCAGCTTTATGTTTATTGATCCTATGCTCCCTCAGGTTCCATTCATAGAGTTCTGTCTGAATCTTGGTTACCTCTTACCACCTACAGCTTTGGGAATTGGCTTATTCTTGTTTTTCTAAGACATGGAGGTGCATTGTTGAGATACTTATTTGAAATCTCTGGATTTATAATGTCATCACTCATAGCTATAAATTCCTCTTAGAATGACTTTACCGGTACCCCAAAGATTGGTAAGTCATGTTTTAATTTTCACCTGATCCTAGAATGTTCCCCCTTTTCGTTAGCAACCTACTGATCATTCATGAATGTTTTATTCAGTGTTCAACATTGTAATTTCTAGAGATTCTCTTGCTATTGGTTTCTAGCGTTATTATATTATGGTTTCTTAAATACAAGAAATTGTTCTGATTATTTTGTATTTGTTAAGACTTATTTTATGTGTAAGAATGTGTCCTTTTTTAAAGAAGATTTCATAGGCTGCTGAGAAAAACTTAAATATCACATATAATGAATAAAATATTCCATAGCTATCTACTAAATCCATCTGGTCTATGATACGGTGTCTGGGGCTTCATGGACTTGTTTTTTTTATTTTGGGATAAATCTCACTAGTTATCCCTGGCTGGCCTAGAGCTCTACCTGCCTCTGCCTCCCAAGTGTTATGATTAAAATTTTGTACTACCATAACCAGCTCGTGGTCTAGTTTTTAGGATTAAAAAAAAACATAATTATGAGTGTGAGTACTTATCAGTAAGAATGTATGCAACTGTGAGCAGGGCCTGCAGAGCCCAGAAGAAAGCAACAGATTCCCTAGAACTGGAGTTGCAGGCAGTTGTGAGGCACTCATGGGCACTGGAAACCTCCCTCCAGTCCTCTGCAGCAGCAACAAGTGGTGTTAACTGCTCACCCATCTTTCCAGCCTATGTGGTGTCATTTAATTGTAGTGCTTCTTCGTTGGCTTTTAGTTTAAATGACCTATCTGAAGATAAAGGTGAAATATTGATGTCACCCACTATTACTGCATGAGGACATATTAACATCCTTTAATGTCCATTACTGCTTGTTTGATGAAATTAGAAACCCCAACATTAGGTGCATGTAGTTATGACTGTCATGATTTCGTAATATATTCTAGTCTTTGTTACTAGATAGTGGCCTTATTACTGTTTCTAATTTTGGTTTGAAGACCATTCACTATCAGAATAGCTACAACAGTTTATTTCCAGCTTTTACACACTCACTAGACTACCATCCTTCCACAGTAAGTCTGTACGTGTATTGGCTAGAGGGGTGTATTTCTTGGAAGCAACACCAAACTGGATCCTGTTTCCTTAACCCATCTCTTTATTTGTGGTGAGTTGAGGCCCTTTACATTTAAGGTTCTTCTTGAAAGATGTTAACTGATCCCTGGAGTTTCGTTGATTGCTTCTGATTAACCAATCAGATTGTTGTTTATTCTTTAGCATTAAATGTTGCTGATTTGCTGAAGTTCCTAACATTTCTTTACTCATCTGCTCATCTCACAAAATTTATTCTTTTATTTGCTCTTGAGAGTAAGACGTTCTTCTGCCTATGCACACAGTATTTCTTTGGTGTCTTTTAGTGCTGGCTTAGGTGCCTGCAGAGGCCAGAAAAGATGCTGCAGTCCCTGGAGCCAGGCAGCTAAATTCCCAGATGTGGGCGCTGGGAACTAAACTTGGGTCTTCTAGGAAAAAAAACAACAAGCTTTCTTAATCACTGACTCTTCTCTTTGGCCTCCAGGAAGCTTGCTTCTAAGGATTCAATTCTTTTACTACTTAGAGAAAAGAAAACACTACGTAATAGCAATATCATCAAATTATAGACAATGTAAAAGTATGTTTAAAATACTAAGCTAAGCCCACTAATATATCTCCAAACATGATAAAACAGAAAAATTTACAAAATTAAGAGTGTTTTGTGAAGTTAAAGGTGACTTAAGGGAAATGTGGAAACAGTGAGTGAAGGGGGTAAACTGAGGTAAAAGGAGAAAACAGACATCAGGAGGCCAGAAGGAGACAAACCAGAAGAGACGTGGTGGAAGATGAGAGGGAAGAGCAATTATTTTTAAAAATAAAGGAAAAGTTAATTTTTAACAATGAAAAAGTTTTAAGACAAATGTAAATAAATGTAAGAAGGTAACTAAATGAGAGATTTTAAAAGCAGTGAGGGAAAGTGAAATACCAAAAAAAGTATAGTACAAATTAAAAAACAGAAAAGAGAGAAAGAAAGTTAGGTCAATGTATGATGGGGACAATAAATAAAAACGTACTTAGTATGGTGGCTCACACCTTCAGTCTCAGCACTCGAGGCAGAGGCAGAGACAGAGACAGGGGCATCTCTGTGAGTTTGTAGCCAGCCTGGTCATATCGGTCAGAGCTACATAATGAGATCCTTTCTCAAAAAAATGAATTAATTATTGAATTAAAAACATAAAGGGATTTTTATGTAATGAAGCAAAACTATCACTAAAATGTAAAAATAAATCACAAAAGGCAAAAGTGAGCAAAATCTGCTATTCACACTTAACTTTTCACCCTCCCAAGATTTCTCCACACTGTACCTCTCTGACTGGGCTACTCTCCTATTGGGGAGGAGTCTCCAGAATATATTAAGAATTAGGAAAGTAGCCATAGCCCTGAGAGCTGTATAAGCGAAGGACCAGTCTGCACTTTCTGGTTGCCTTATATACTGGTTATCCAGCTGAGAGGCTGCAGATGTAGTCCAGTGGAGCCTCCGAGTGCTCAGATTCTACAGCAGTGAACAGATAGGCTGCTCTAGAGAGTGGTCCATCTGTCTTCTCTTTATTCCAAAGGTATGCTGAGTAGCTAAGGTTGGCTTCTGGTCTCAGAGTGCAGGGCTGCTGTACCCTGTGCTCCTCACTGCCTGAGCCGAGTCTCTGGCCACGGATTCAGTTTGTTGGCATTCAGCCTCTCTTATTCTCTGTAACTGCCTTCCAGATATCTCTCTGGACTGTAGGAGGTTAAATCAGGCTCCCTGACTTATGAATCTCCCCCATTCAGGGAGCCTCCAGGATTACCTCAGTTTTAAGCAGCAAGTTCCCTCTCAAATGGGACTCAGCCACCGCTCTCTGAGTCATTCAGTATGACAAGATGGAAGTCTTCCCTGCTGCTCAATTATCCATTGGAGGACCCAGTTTCACCAACACCTGTAGCTGGACCCGGGCTTGTGAGAGCTGTGGGCTCATCCTGAGGATAGGATTTTCCATCTCTTTTCAGGGCTGCCTACATTATCAACTTTTGGATGAGGCTTCTGGTCTACCTCAGAGCCACACGGCTGGAGCTGTTTCAACTTGGTGTAGTTCTTACTGCATCATCTATCTATTTCTCCACATTTCCAACTGTCCCTGCACTGCCTAGGAATTTTCTCTCTTTAGAGAGAAAGACTATTTTTTTGTTCTGACTTCCCCCTCACCAAGTTACATGGAGAGAGCTTTTAGTTTGCCATCCTACCCAGAAATCCTATCTTTCCTCCTTCCTTCCTTTTTTCTTTCTTTCTTTCTTTTATTTTTTTTTTTGAGGAATCTCCAAAATGATGTCTAGAATGGCTGTACCGTTTTGCGTTCTAACCAGCATCGCACACCCTTACTAACAAGGTTTTCCCCTCTTCTGGCACATGCACATAAACACATATATAATGTCTTCAATGTTTACTCATCTTATGTCAAAATTGTTACAGGTATATGTATGTATAGCTTCACTATAATGATGTGAATTAATAGCTCATTTCAGTTTTGATTGGCATCCTCCTATTTAGTTACAATGTGTATCTTTTTGTAGGCTTATTGGCTTTTGTATCTTTTCACTGGATGCAAACTGACTGTTCAAGCCATTTGTCCATAACTTTGTTTGGGCTCTTTGTGTATTAATAAGATGTTGGTTGTAGAGCTGTAGGAATTTTTAAAAAATATATTCTGAATACCAATCCTTGTTAGATATAGGATGAGCAGAGATTTTCTCCCATACCCTGAAATACTTTCTGTGATGAATAGTGCCCTCTGATGTACAAGTTTTTTGATGAAGTCTACTTGACTCATTATTTCCTATCATTATCAGTAAGATTTTTTAAAAAGATTTTTATTATATATGTATTTTGCCTACATGTTTATCTGTGTACCACATTGCATGTAATACCTGCAGAAGAGTGTTGCATGAATAAAGGAAACTCAGGGCCAAATCTCTGGGAAAGGTGGAGATATCAGAGAGTAAACCCCACAGTCAGATCTCACCCAGCTGTCTCCAGCTTCCTCAGCTTTGCTCCTCCTGGCTTTTTCTGCCTGCTCTGTCTTTCTATATCTGCCTTAAATACTTTCTTTTCTCGGTTAAGGCATGGCACCACCATTGCCTGCCTGGGAGCCTGGAACTTCTTCTGTAAACTAAGATGACCTCAAACTCAGATTGGATTAAGGGCATAGGTCACCACTCCCGGGATATTCCCTATGCTGGAATTAAAGGTGTGAGTTACCACTGTCTGATCCTTCTAGACTGACTGTGGGTAGATCCCTCTGACATTTCCAGCTGTTTTATTATATTTGAAAATATCCCCACAGAAGAGGGTTCAGATCCCCTGGAACTGGAGTAGCAGGTGGTTGTGAACCACCATATAATTGCTGGGAACTACGCCCAGCTCCTCTGGAAGAGCTCTTAACCACCTAGCCACCTCTCCAGCCCATCGATGGTGTTTTTAGTACTGCATCACGTGTCTCTTTCTCAGAGAATCTGTTTTGTTTGTCTTCCATGAAACTAAACAGGTACTCACAGAGCCAGGTCATGTTTCCAAGTCCAGACTCGCACCCGGCCAGCAGCAGTGCCTCAACCCCTGTCCTGCTGATGGGCCAGGCGGTGCTCCATCCCAGCTTCCCAACATCCCAGCCATCAGCACTGCAGCCAGCACAGGCACAACAGCAGCCACCACACTACCTGCAGGTAGGTGAACCCAGGGCCCAAGGGAGACCCACGAGGGTTCAGTGAGCAGAGGCTGAGTTCCACATTCGACTTTTACAGGTTTTTTTTTCTTCCCTAGTAGAGAAAACAACCTCAGAAAAGTTCAGGATAGGGAAGTAATTTGGCATGGGAAATGATGAGGCGGAGGGGCAGGGATAGATGTGAGAACAGGAAAGGTCTAAGGGTATCTGTAGCAGCAGTACTTTGCAAATACCTGCTACACTCTAGATACAAAGTAGAGCCCCAAAGATCTCTTTAGCCATCCTGGTGACCTTGGGATCTCAGCACATGAGGGGAGGTGGTCTAGCACACACTCAGTCTCTGACTGTACGGGGAAAGAGGGATCTGGTGGAGAAGCCTTCCTCGGAGAAGGCTCAGAGGTGTCTCTGGCAGAACCTGACCATCAAGAAAATATCAAGTGTGAGTGAAGGAGAAATGTAAGGATGGGGTTTCCAAGACAGCATAAGGCCATGGATACGCATGCTGGGAAGTCTCGAAGGTGGCTCTGAGGCACTGGGTTATTGGAGAGGGACATTTCTTTGTGGGCAAGAATGGAAAATGACTGTAAAGTCAGACTGACTGGTTGAAGCTTTTGCATTTCCAAACATAAAGATCCCATCATGCATGCGTGCATGCACACACACCTAGCTTCCGGGGAGAGTCCCAGAATGTGATAGCATTGCTGCAAACCCCTGGGGTACGGAAATGGCTTCAAGAGGGGAGGGTCTAGCCAGCCATGCAGCACCTTTTCTCCTTTTTCCTGTTACAGGCACCAACATCTCTGCACAGTGAGCAGCCGGACTCGCTCCTTCTCTCTACCTTCTCCCAGCAGCCCGGGACCCTGGGCTATGCAGCAACCCCGCCCACACAACCACAGCCCCCACGCCCTTCCCGCAGGGTCAGCCGGCTGTCAGAGTCCTCAGGTCTCCAGCAGACACCCCGATAGTGCCCAGACACTGGAGTCCAGACGCAACCAGCTTTAACCAATGGAAGGGATGGGGGTGGCCGTGGAAAATGGGAAGAAGGGTTTACATACATGGCTTTGGCACACCCTGTATACATTTCAGAAAACTCCCTATGGTAACGTGTCTGGAGTATGGTACTGGCAGAATGGGGAAAGAACAGGAATACTGGCCATGATTCCCTTGCCCTGAGGTTCTCGGGCGTCCCCTACAGCCATACCAGACAGGGACCAAGTACCCCGAATGGGCATCGGTTCCTGATCTATCTGTAGAGGTGGTACCTCTCGCTGCCTCCAGGAGAGAGGGAGCAGGGTACCTCTACCAACTGACACAGGTCCCAAGCCCTAGCTGGCCTTCACTCTTTGATGGCCTTTCCTTTACAGTCAAGGACTAAGGTAGAAGTCTTTGGAGAGAGAGAGAATAAAGATATTATTTTCATTGTTTTTAAAAGGTTGTTTTTGTTTTAATTTGCACAGTTGCGCACAGGGGAAATAACCTAGGCACTTTTTTGTTGTTGTTTTTTAAATAATAAGGTCTTGTGGCTTCACTGGGAGTCCACAGTAACAAAATAGCCCACCAATCAGATACGGAAGCCTGTTATTAATGAAGCTGCAGATCCACACCCTTGACCTAAACCCTGATGGTCTGAGGTTCTTCACCACCTGCCCTCCTGCTTGTCATTTTCCTCCCTAAACAGAACACTGGACGATTCCTGTTGACTTCACCGCTAAACACTACAAAGGTGGACACGGAGCAAAGCACAATCTCACAGCTAGTCTAGAATTCCCTAGAGATCGCTAAAACCTGAGGGAAGAGGGTCTGCAGGCATGGCAACCTGGCAATCTGCGGTCTCCCAGGAAACCAGTCACATGCTGGCCATCCTGGTAGCACTGCTGCAGCTTTCCACAAATTCTCCCTGACGATTCTGAAGATTGGATTTTCCTTTTCAAAATGCACTTTGACTTTTTTTGTATGTTTTATTATGTTGAGATGTTTCTAAAGAGAAGATTTTATGTAATTATAAGAGGCAGTGTAGTGAATTGTACAGCCATTGTAATAATGACCTATTTCTATAAAAAAATAAAATTGTATGGATTATGTGTAAATTATTTTGTATCTGAGACACCAGTTCCATTCCCAAATATAAAAGTATAAAGGTTTCCTTGTGTTTTCTGTGAGTGAACATTTTGTAATAAATTAACAAGTTTGTACAATCTCCTTTGTCCCTTGTTGTACACACACACACACCCCTCAGCTCGCTAGGGAAAGCCAAGCATGGTGGTCCACACCTTCAATCTCAGCACTTGGGGCAGAGGCAGGCAGCTCTCCAAGTTCAAAAAGCCAACCTGGTCTACAAAGTGAAAGCTACACAGAGAAACCTTGTTTCAAAAAAAAAAAATCAGGATGTTGAAAGCTTTAGAAGTAGCTTCAATTCAGCTTTCTGTTTCTGTGATAAAATAAACAATTAAAAAAACATTCATTCATTGCTTGCGATTATACTCAATCAGGCTAGATCCTATGAACTTCCACTGCCAACATTTAGACCAGTGATGCCCACAAGGTAGGTGTGCCAAGGTATGTGTGAGGTGGGTGTGTGGATACATACACACCAGAGAGAAGGCAATAGCAGCATGCCTGAGGTTACACCTATCTCATTCATGACGTTCAGCATACTAACACGAGGGTACTCTAGTGGTCTAGACTGAGTGCTTTCAGGTTCTTGTTCAAAAACCTGAAAGAGCACACACAAATGGCAACTTAGCAAAGGTCTTATTCAAGAGCAGAGTAAATATAAAGGATTGATATTGTTAAGATTCTGTTCTAGCCTCTGAAGCTGCTTCCCTGCCCTGAGTTTGCTGTCAAGCTCTATTTAAGAAGAATGCCCATCTCTCTCTCTTGTTTCTTCCCTCCCATGAGCTCTGTCTACTCTCTTTACCCCTCCCTCCCTCACTCCCTCCCTCTTTATATTTATCTCTTTTTTCTCTCTTTTATAATAAAGTCTTTTACATAGACCCTACTGAAGTGTCCTGCCATGTTGCTGCCCACTGATGCCTCCTGCACCCATGGGGCATAAGGCCTCTCTATTCATAGACATCTGCCAGCTACACCAGGTAAACACTTTGTCCTATCACATCAGATCAAACACAATCACAGCAGATACACTGCTATGAGAGAGCAGCAAGTGCCAAGCAAGATTGCTCTGGGTTACTTTGCAAAGACACCTTTTGTGGGCCCAGGAGGAGAGCGGAGTTAGCCAAGGTTAAGGAATAAGTGATTTTGTTTCCATCGATGGGCTTGGGTTATGTAACCCTTTGTTCACTAAACATGCTCTTTCCTATGATGCATCTAGTTTTTTAATTATATGAGTGTCCAATCATGCACAGGCATACAATAGCAAATAGAAAATTTCCCTGTAAGCTCACTCAAAGGACACAGGTTGTCTCACTGCTCCAGTGCTGAAAACAGCCCGGGCTGAGTTGGCTTACCACCTGCAGTTCTAGGACATGTTCCAAGGGGTTGTTAGGGAGTTATTAGGGGTTACTAGGATTAAGCTGGCCCCTTCCATTGGAGAAGGTTGTGCACATGGCTTCATGCAGATGGGGGTCCCAAGTTGCTAAACTGCCTGTGAAAACCACCTGCAAGCTTTAAGATTCAGTGATAAACTCTCTCTTCCCAAACATGCTGGCTGCGTGGAGCTATGTCCCTTCCAGCCCACCATGAAGGTATGTCTGTACTTTCACCACCTTCTGTAAAATGATGAAGGCTCCTTTCTCTTTATCTGGCTAGGATCAATTTTGGATACAAGTGTCTGTGATTGCTCTGTGCCTGAGGGCATGGGTGGGGTAAGTAGTAGAGCCAAAATATTTTGCATCCACAAAGAGTAACATTTATTTATTGAAAGAACTTGAATTGAACCCTGTTTTTAAAACATGAAATCTGAATGGAACTCAATAACCTGTTTTTTTCAATTTAACATTGTCTAAGGTTTAGAGATCTGGTTTTTTTGTTGTTTTTTTGTTTTTTTTACTGGAAAAGAACTTATAGTTTAATTGTAGTCACATTTTAATTGGTAATTAGACGCCTAAGTGGAACAAGATCGTTAATGGACACAGAGTCTTCATTATCCTAAGATTGTCTAGCTGGAAGCCATTAAAAGAGGGTGGAGTATGTTATGCCCCTAATTTAATTTAGCTTTGCCTGAATTTTACACATGTTCAGAATTTGGATAAACTCAAAAAACCTCTTATTGTGTAACATCCACTAAATGCATGCATCATGGGAATTGTAATCACTGAGTTCTTCATTCATTAGCTTTGCTCATTAAAAGGCTATTTTGCAACCACATCTTTGTCCCAGAAAAACCATGACCGTAACTGTCTGGAACAGAACAATGTGTCTTGGTTCAAGAGTCAAGACTGAGTATGACCTTGGGACTCTTGGTTTAAGATATTACAAACCAACTAAAGCTGTAGCATATTTTGTCTCTAACAGCTAAAATGTTGCTTGTACAAGCAACAGGGGAAGTTGTTGTTTTTAGACAGGGTCTCACTCTGTTGCTCTGGCTGGCCTGGAACTCCCTGAATAGTCTAGATCAGTCTGGAACTCAGAGAGATCTGACTGCCTCTGCCTCTGCATCTGGGATTACATGTGTGTATACCACACCCAGCTTTGTGAACCAACTATTAAGCAGGGTTTTTTTCCCTTCTTTTAAGGTGTTTTCAAGATAACACTCTGTAGTCTTGAACTCACAGAGATCTGCCTGCCTCTCCCCGCTCCCCCCCCCCCCAGTGCTTGGATTAAAGTCATGTGCCACTATGGCCCTGATTATTAAGCAGTTCTTAGCCATGACTTTTGTGCTCTTTCCAAAATGTCCTGACAAAATTTTAATGATATAAAATTAATTTCTGTTTGTGTTGTAAACTGAAGATATCAAAGTCAGTCATTAATATCCTGGGGGGAAAAATATAATTCGAGTCACCTAGAGAAATGTTGTTAGTGGTGAGATGAACTTCATATTCTGCAGGTAAGTAACTTTGTTTTTCTGTAGATGATCTCATTAGAAGTGGAGTAGGGAAGGAAATTTCCTGTTCGAATTTTAGCTTAACTAGTGATGGGCATGTCTAGTTTACTAACTCTGTAAATTACTCAGGTTTTACTTCTAGTGCTTTTACTTAGCCATGAACTCACAGTCTTTTATAAACTCAAATAATAATGGCTTTTAATTAACCATTATTATTACTTCAATGCTCAAATAATCACACTCGCCAAAGTGGGAGCAAGCTCCTCATTCATCTCATTAGCAAAACTCATCCAAACCAGACTCCAGATTTCTCTCTAGAATGTCAGAGGCGTGATGTGTTTATCTATTTCCCCCCTGCCCCAAAGGATAGGATTGGCTTCCCTCCCGATATTCTTTTACTTTAAAGAAAAAAATCAGGGTTAAAATCTGGTGCTTAAGGTGAAACTGGGAAGTGATGTTTCAGTTCCTATGGGAAGTGATGCTGGGCAGTGGTGCTGCTTCAGTTCCTATGGGAAGTGATGCTGGGCACTGGCGCTGCTTCTGTTCCCATGGCTGGCTCATTCTGTGGGATCAGAACTGAAAGCTTACACAGCCATGCAATGCTTCATGACATCAGTCACTGATGGTCAGTGTGGATCAAGATACACACTATACATCCTAGGTTTGTAACAGGCTAAAGCACATAGGCGTGTACATACTACAATGCTTACACAACAATGAAGATGGTCAATGACACATGCTGCTAATAAGAGACAAAAGTCACAGAATCACATTGATTTTGCCTATCTAATAGATCACACATTGTGTGCTACTTTACCTTTCTAATGCAATTCTTATCTAATATTGTCTTTCTCCTAAACTGCCACCTCATGTAAAGTTATTCTTAAACTACTGATTTTCATTTCGAATGCTGTCTGTGCCTTTCTTTTCTGGTCCACTATTTGCCGACTTGCTCAAATCCTCTGCTTAGTTGTATCATAGCAACACCCTCCTCTCCCATCTCCCAAGGCCCAGCCTTTTGGAACCTTTTCCATCACCAGGCTGCTTTTCTTTTTTTTTTTTTTTTGTAGTGGAGGAGAGTTAGTCACCTATTGAATTCAGACCCTGCATATGTCAGCAAATGCTCTATCACTGAGCTTCATTCCCACGTTGATATTTTCATATTCTCTTCACACACCCCTTTCCCTCTCCTGCCTTCTCTCCCTATCCTTGGATCAGGTCTCGTAGTCAAGGTTGTCCTCTATGCAGCCACAGTAGGCTCAGCCTTAATTTAGTTTTCGTTTTAAGTGTATCACACCTGACTTCCTTTTAAAATGTTTTTGAGTGACTCTGCTTGGGAGATCGCCATAGAATTTCCTGGAGCTCAGCTCAGCATTACTGTACCAAGCCGCATTCCCATCGAAACCTGAACACAGCCGGTTAGTGGTTTGCGCCCCACTAAGAACTGGAACAGAGCCTGGACACTCCCTACGAAGACGTCCTCAGATACTATGAGGTGCGTTTAGTCCTCCTATTCCCACACGTCAAACTCATGTTTGTAGTCAAGGACGTTCTTGAATTCCTGATCTCCTGACTCAAATTACAAAGTTCTGGGATCACAGGCATGCGCCACCGTATTCGGGCTTTTTTTTTTTTTTTTTTTTTTTAAACTCCAGAGCCAGCGTGCCTGACTATCCCAAGTCCTGCCTTTGGGAAATCCGTACATACAGCATCCCTTAGCCAAAGGAGGGAAAGACCTAGGTTTCTGGTTAGACTGTGGAGTCTCTGCCTGTCCTTTTTGTCTGTGAGATCCTGAAACATGCCATTAGTGAAAGCCCAATGAATAGGCTGTTCGGATTTGTTTGGATTCGGGGACTTTTCCCACGGAAGTGCCTAACATTTACGTGGACCTCTTCGACTTGGAAAATAAACGTTGGTCCCAGTTATACCTGGGACCTTCCGCCAAGCACATCACCTGACAGATTCAGTAAGTGTAGAGTGAATGAGTGAATGAACCCGAAAAACAGAAGAACGCCTTTTTTTCTTGGACCTGCTCTCGGAGGGTTCAGATTTAAATAACATCCAGCACAGTCACACAAAAAGAAGACGGGGACATAGGAAGCTATAGACAGCAGATGCTCATAAGACTGGCAGCCTCGACCCGGCCCCGGCCCCGCCCCATGTTGCTCGCCCCGCCTCCGATGCGCCTTCTTTACGTCACAGCCTAACCTCCCACCTTCCCTCGCCACACTTCCTCTTCCCCACCTCCGACGACCCGGAAGTAATACTTGCGACGCGGCTTTCCTTCCCACAATTCTTCGCGCCTGTCCTTTCCGACTTGGGCCCTGCAGAGTAAGTATGGCTGCGGGGTCTCTGCTCTGAAATCCAGGACCATCCTCAGTGGGCGCGGGACTGGCCGGCCTGGTGGGATTTATTCCGCGCTGGTCCGAGGTTCGGCGATTCGGGGCGGTAGGGCCTGCGCTGACGAAAGGCCCCGGGGCTGGGTGGCTCAGGGCCGGGAGTGCACGGAGGGGGAATCCGCTCGGGCTTTTCCCACTGCCTGCTCAGCCTTCCTGTCACCTCCCTTTTAGATGGCTCCCGCAAAGAAGGGTGGCGAGAAGAAGAAGGGCCGTTCTGCCATCAACGAGGTGGTGACTCGGGAATACACCATCAACATTCACAAGCGCATCCATGGAGTGTGAGTACCTGGCAGTCACTCTCGAGCATTGCCTAATTGCTTACAGACTTGTGCGTTAGAAGGCATGCGGCTTTGTTTGGCTTTTTCGGTCTTACAGCATGGACTTTGAAGGTGTGCAGGGTTTTGGAGTGTATGCTACCAGTTAGTAACCGGAAACGGGAGGTTGTGTTTGGATTTTGGGACCCTTGGTTTTCTAAAACGAGAGTGTTTTTGTAATCTGGACAACTACAAGTAAAAGATTGTGAGACATTTAGTAGCTTCTGTGCTGCAGTATATTATCCAGTTGCGAATTGCTGAGCCCCAAATGTGAAATAGTGTATATATTCGTCATTTGAGCCATACAAGTTTGTGCTAATACTCGAGATGTATGTAATAATGGAACTGGACATGCTGAGAGGTGCAGGTTACCAGGGTTACAGTATGGTAAAGACCCATGGCGATTGTGAATTTATAGAGGCAGCTACAGGGAATGGTTTTGGGTGTGTATTTCCTTGGTACACGATTTGTGTGAGTACATTCAGATGCCAGCAATTAGAGCAGGATTTCTTGGACTTGGTTGTTTAGTCTCTTGTGACAGATTTTGCCGGCTGGAAAATGTGTGTCGATATTTTCTGTTCCACGTTCTGTCCTCTGGTCGAGGCATATTGGGCACTGCCTGGGCACTGCTTTGAACTCTGTATATAGGTGAGAAAGTAAAGGCCTGCCCGCCCAAGTTTATCAGGAGGAGAGGTTGAATTGAAAGTGGTTTTTTTTTTTTTTTCTTTGATAAACAGCTAGTGTGTTGTGAGGTGAAAGAGATGCTCTTGAATTGAGCCTTGTAGAAGTGGGTATAAGGCCTAGTGGGCATGATTTTCAGGCTTTTTGTTCTTTGTTGCAAAGGTCCTGTGAGGATCCTCCATCCTTTGGTAATATCTTGGTCACTTTTCCAGACCAAATTTGCTTTCTGCTGGCTTTCTATTCATTGATAATTAAGGTCAATGCTGACTCTGCCATCTAAGATCCAATCTGATTGATTGCATCAGTTTCTCATTTAAGTAATGGCAGCAGCACCTTGTTTCCATTCCCTGACCACAATACTGAAATTGCTTAAACTCCATCTCTTCTTGGTACTTGTAATTGATACCACCAGGTGGGTTGCTTGCATGAGCTGAGTCCATTAGACCAGGTAGACTGTGAAGTGGGCTTGTTTGGGGCACTATACACAGACTGGTGGTGTGTAGAGTGGAGAAAGCAGTTCAGAGTGGTCTTGACTGACAAATGCTGGGCACAACTGGGCTTTTTTGGGATGATTTTGGATTTGAGGTCAATAGATACAGCTCCTAGTGTTGTACCTATTGATGTGCATCAACTCCATGCCTTAGAAAGTGTGGGGAGTTTTTTAATGTAAAGACATGCTCTCTAGTATAGTTCTGGTTGACCTGGAACTAGCTATGTAAACCAGGTCTTGAACTAAGATCCACCTGCTTCTGCCTTCCAGATACTAGGCTTGATGGAAAACGCCACCACATCCAGCTAGTTTGGGGATTTGTATTCATTTGACTGAAAGCATAAAATCTAAGTAAATTGGCTATCTCAGTTCCACAGTATGTTGTCTTCCTCTGTACATGTCTTGCCTTTGTGTTTGTGTGTGCAGTAACCAAACCTGGGTCCTCTGCAGGAGCAGGTATTCTTACCCACTGAGGCCTCAGCATTTCAGGGCTACTGTGAGCATTCCAAGTTTGTGAGTAGGAAAGTGGCATATTATGCTTGGATTGTAGAATACTTGGTGTTTATTTCAGCATCTAAGGACTGGTGCTTGCTGCTGAACATTTCATGCTTGTAAGGGGGTGTTTCTGACTAGTTCGATTCTTTGATGAGGGTATGGCATTTGTATATTAAGTGTAATTTATGCTTTCATATCCTCATGTTTTGAACCTCAGGGGCTTCAAGAAGCGTGCCCCCAGGGCACTCAAAGAAATCCGGAAATTTGCCATGAAGGAGATGGGAACTCCAGATGTGCGCATCGATACCAGGCTGAATAAAGCTGTCTGGGCCAAAGGAATAAGGTACTGGGGTTATGTTATGATGACACCAGCTATTTCTTCTGCGGTGTCCATGTGACAGCTGTGGAATATAAAGAGACTAGGACAATGACACCAAGCTAGTGTCTTTGTTATAAGTAAGGGAGAAAGCAGTGCTAGTGCTTGGAGGGATCTGGGAGAGATTGGGAGCGTGAGCAGCTCAGAGACAGCAGTGTTCTAGAGGGGAGTAAGTAGGAAGGGGCTGCAGCTGGCAGTATCATTTAATCTTGCAACCTTCTAAAGTAGGGCTATAGATTATACAACAAGGGATGATACAGTATCTGCCTTGAGGTAAGGGGAAAGGTGTCACAGGGTATGGAGAAGCCTTGTATCTAGGAACCTGGGGCCTAAACACTTAGCACAACCTAAAAGGGTGGAGATAAATCAGCAGAATTAGTGGATATTTCTGTTGATGGCAATTTTCTGCCTCAACAATTGGTTTTCACTGTTAACTGCATTGATTGATCCTAACAAGCATGCTGTCTTGAGATGGCAGCTTGTTGCTTATTCACCTAGGTATATTTTCAAGGTCAAATAAAAGTTTATCAGCATTAAAAGCAGGAATAGATGTGTGAGTTACCTGGTTTCTGACGAGCATTGACCTTAGCACATTTATATTTTATTTAGGAATGTCCCATACCGCATCCGTGTGCGTTTGTCCAGAAAACGTAATGAGGATGAGGACTCCCCAAACAAGCTCTACACATTGGTAACTTATGTACCAGTTACCACATTCAAAAGTAAGTTTAATACTCTTCCATAAAGCTGTTGAAATTATCTTTCAACCCAAAAATTTTTGATTGAGTGCTGTGTGCCTTTTTTCAGTGAAGAGATATGAGTGGTTGGCAAAATTATTAGACCTTTATTTAAAATGGTCTTAATGTGGGGGAAATGTAAATCATGAAGTTGTTTTGATAGTATTGTACTGATGCTCTAAAGGATGTCTGAGTGTGGTGTTGATAGGCTGTCAATTTTTCCTTCCAGATCTACAGACAGTCAATGTGGATGAGAACTAACCTGCTGAGTGTCAAATAAAGATGGGAAACGCCTCCAGGTTTTCCTTCTTGTTGTCTGCACTAACTGGGGTTTTGAGTGTGTTGAGAGCAAGGTCTCAAGGGTGTTGTTGGAAGTTAAAGCTCTGGGTACTTGGGGAAATTGAAAGTATTTCTTTTCACAGAAATCAATGTGTTAGAATTGGGGGTTTTAGTTTCTCAAGACTGTTTCTAGTTCTGGCTGTCCTGGAATTTACCCTGTAGGCCAGGATGGCCTCATCAACCCCAGAGATGCAGGTATCTCTAATTCCACTTCTGGGAGGGTGGGGTAAAGTTCCGCACCATGGTACCTGGGCTTATCTGTGGCTCTAAACAAAGAAGCTCCAGTAGTAGGGCTGATTTTAGTCCCAGGTGTGTGAGGATTAGGGTTGTGATTTAATGTGTGGGGGTCCTGGGAATTGGACCTGGGTTGCCAGTTTTGGTCTTCTAGCTGTCTTTGCCAACTGGTCCCCTCCATTCCCTGGGTATGTTATACCTTAAGACAGCATGGAGTTTTGTTTTTCTGAGTCAGGGTTTCTCTGTAACAGCCCTGGCTGGCCTTGAACTCAGATCTGCCTTCTTCCTTAGTGATGGTTTGTTTTGTTTTTCAATTTGAAAATATCAGTACAAAAAAAAATTTTTATTACAAACCTTGGGGCCAACATTGAAAGCATGGTTTGTACATGTTTTGGAAGGACATAAAAAGTGAATACAATGAAATATATTAAAATGGTTTCAATTACCAGCATTGAAACAAAATTAGTGCAAAAAAAGCCAAATACAATTGTGCAGACAATGGTTCTGGGATCTTGGGGGTGAGCTTGTTTCTTGACATCTCTCAGGTTATTACCAGTGGAAAATGAGCCTAGGATTGATGTCTCCTGGTTACTATGACATCTTTTGTCCATCAGAGGATAAACTCATACCAGGATCACAGCAGAAACACTGGTTTCAGCAGAGTTGATAGTCACAGTGTAAGGGCATTCCATGTCTGACTGTCCTAAGAATAAATAGAGCTGAGAGAGTTGCAGCAGTTCCCCAGGTGTGGGTCTGAAGTTGGTTTTCCACATACTCAGCTTGTGGAATTCCATTTGTAGACTGATAAGAGTCCAGTAGTCCATGCTTTGGTGTGATGGGCTCCAGTGTGTTCCCGTGCTACAGGTTATTCAGCTTCAGTTCAGATGTTGGTGGGTGGCTCATTTCCAAAGTTTTGAGACTGTACTGATTGAGCTTGGCATTTTCAAGTTTGGGTTTAATGTTGAGTGGCTTTTCAAAAAAGTTGACCAGTGACTGTTCAGTGAGAAGGGAGGCCAGGATATGTTCCAGAGAGACAGTCCAGTCCCCCTCCCCTGACTCGGGGGTCTTTCCAGTCTCAGAAAAAACTGAGTCCTGTTCAGGAGAAGGAGCTGAGGCCTGCAGCTCCTCACATTCCTGGGAGCAGCTTCCTGAGCTGCTGCTTCGCTGGCCCACTTCTCCTATCTGCAGGAGCAGAGTGGTTACTGTGGCAATGGCTTGGTACAGATCGTTTTCCTCTGGGTCTTCGTGGAACATGCTGTACAGAGTTTTACAGAACTGGATAAATTCTCTCTAGAATTTAAAAAAAAAAAACCATGTAACAGCAAGAAGAATCAGAAAAGCATGTACTATTTATTTTTTCAATAGCTCTGTTCAAGGTTGTCCTGCAACTTGCGATCTTCCTACCTCACCAGCAAACACTGGGTTATAGGTGTCTACTGCTAGTTCCTGGTCCCAGGTGCAGAATATATGATGTAATACATACCTTTCAACCCAGTTTAGGAGATGTGCAGAGTTCAAAGCAATGCAGGGCTATAAAAATTACCTTAACATTTGATGAAATGCCCAGTTTATGAAGGCAGAGGAAGGTACCTACTTTACGTAATTTAAGAGTGACCAGGGTTCCTAGTTAAGGCCAAGTATTAAGATTGAGACAGTTAAGATTGAGCACAAAGTTTTTCAGGACTCAACAGTGGTTGTGGAGGGATAGTAGAATAAGTAAATATTTCAAGACTGTCCAGTGATAGTTGATGATCTTGAACATCTTTTTAATAGTGCAGACAGCTCTGGGTGACTTAACTGATGGAACAGAAAGAAAATTAATGCCTATGTATGTAAAGCTGGGAAGACCAGGAACTGCCTTACCACAGCTTGAGGTTGAGTGAGAAACTTGGAAGTAAAGGGGAGGATACCCATTGGCCTTCATGTACACCTACTCATGCCTCAACCAAACAGTCCTAAAGCCTCTCAATCCATGGCATGAAAAAAACATTGTCTTATACATGAGCATTCCTAACTTTAAGCCTTTACTTCTGGAGAATTGGCAGAAAGAACCTTTTCAAATTAAACCTGTCACCATGTAGCACTTAACTCTTTTCTGGGAAACAGGTATGGGACATTGGGTGGTATCTGTCATTTTACAGCCTCCTGTTTTGAAGAGGTGACTTGATCACAACGCTGGTCTGGGAAGTTATAAGATATACGGCCCAAGCTGCCAAAATGGTTTCTTCACCAAGGAGGTCCTCACCTGGCTCATTTTGGGCAGCTCTTTTTCTGTTTTATCCTTTTCTTTGGCCAAATCCTTAATCATTTGTTTGAGTTGTTTCTGATAGTCGGTTGTGTCACCTTGACAAAGGGAAAGGACAGTTTAAATTCTGTGAATGCAATAGTAACTAAGCAAATTCAATACAAAGTCAAAAGGCAGCTGACTATCCATCCTAGGACCTTCCTGTTAAGAACCCAGAAAGAGCAGCAGAAGGGTCTCAGTGGGCAAGGGGAGGAGAGGGGCCAGGCTGCTAGGAGCAGATGATGAAAACAGATACTTGCCATTGGGTTTACCCAATACCAGGGGTCTTGACGTTGACAACAGAGGATTCTTCAGTGGTGACTGGCTGTCTCTGTCATTTTCAGTGAGTGCTAAAAGAAAAGCATATTGGACATATTCTCTGCAATACTATAAATTGACCTTGACAATGACTTACAGTATCTAAATATACTAATTATGTAAGTGGGGAGGGTGTTGACAGCATCTTTACATAGTGCTGGCAGTCCTGGAACTTTTGACTAGTTTATAACTGAGTTTGATTTTTTATGATTTTTCTTAAGATTTCTCTGACTCTGGATGTCCTGTGAACTCACTCTGTAGACCACTTGGCCTCACACTCAGGTGTATGCCAGCCCATACTGGCCTTTTTGAAGCATACTAAAAAACACCAGAAGACCCACACTGCTAGCAGAAACAGTTCAGCGAGTTTGGAGAACAGCTCTAAAAAACTTAATGGTTTATGCTTTTAATCCCAGCAGCAGAGGAAGGCAGATCTGGATCTACCTGATTAGAAGAGCAAGGGTTGCTCAGCCAGAGGACCCAGGCTTGATTCCCAGCATACATTGTGGCAACCAGCTGTTCTATAATTTCAGTTCCAGAATGTCTGACCTTTGCAGCAGGCAAAAAACCTATGTACTTTTTTTTTTTTAAGGTTTAGCCCAGAAATCCTACTTGTGTATAGTCTATTTGGGAGTGTGGGAATTTAATGCAAAACTGTTAACAGAACCGCAGCAGCAGTTAGTAGCCCTAGTTAAGCCACACAGTACTGATGCTGCAGTGTGGATAAGCAAGACAGTAGTGGCACTTAGACACCTGGATAGGCTGCAGGAATGTGACATAGACCCAGGGGAGGGAGTGGGTTCCTTTTAGGATTGTGGACTGGTGATTATAGTCAATGAACAGCCAAGAAACCCTTGGATTCCTTAACTTTAGGTTTACAGAAGTCTAAGGTGTGATTTTTAAAAAAACTTCCACAAGATGGCCCCAAACAACTATTTGAGATGGCAATTTTGTTGACCTAAAATTTAGGCAGTGGCACCTGAGTCCACTCAAGATGAATAGGAAAATTACGGAGCCTTCCCAAGAACTGCACATGCCACTAAAAATATCCTTGAAGGACCAGTACATTCAACTACAATGGCAGTGGAGAACTTGGTGGATTCAGGAGTATTCACAGGGAGAATGGCCATGCTTTTATATTTCTGTGCATGTGTAGTTTCTGGTTCTCATAAATAAGTGGAGACAATTCTACATTAAGGCTTTCACTATGCTTCACTTGGCTATTTGAAACTTGCCACTCATAACTTGATAACTGTCACCTCTTATACCACGAACAGGAAAATTTGCAAAGGTAGTAACAAAGTAACACTGGGAAGTGTCAAACTGAAAATTTTTTGGAGGGAGAGACCTCAGTTTGACTTAGTCTAAGCATGAGGTCCCAAATTCAATTCCCAGCACCTCACAGCCCCCTAAAAGTATCAGATTGTGTTGAGGCAAGCCTGGCCAGAGCAAGTTCCAGGACAGCCAAGGCTACTGGGAAAACCAAAAAAAAAGACCAATCAAATAAAATAGAGGACTAAGACGTAAATCCACACAGCTACATCCAACCAGTCTTCAACAGATGAGTCTAAAAATGCAGGGGGGTGGGAGTCTTATATAACAGAGTGCTAAGAAAACTCAGTGTCCACATGGGAAAAAGAAACTAAATTTAGAGCTGTCCTACAGAAAGCTGGCCTGGTGTTGAGGCAAAGCCTAAACTGACTTTCTTACCTGGTGGAATATGAAGCCTGTATAGCAGCTTGATCTTCTCATTCATTTCTCCATTGTACATAATATCTGCAAATTCAACAGAAACCAGGTACAAATGAATTCCAGTAGTCATGGCTCAAGCTCAGTAAGACCAATGCTTGTGGATCCTCATACCCTCAACCCAAATGCACACTATATTAGAAATGACTGAACCTCGTGACTATTTTTTAAAAGCTTTGGTTTTATGCACGGCAAACCACAGCTACAGTGTCAAGTAGAACAGGTAAGTGGTTTTGAACGTGGAGAGCCAAATCCCTGTCCTCCCTGAAGGACATGTAATGGTGACCCTAATGGGAGCCTGAGGAGCAATATTTTAAAATCATGGGATGTTAAACAGGATAATTATAAAACACGATTGTATGGACCTGCTTGGTGACAATCCAACTCATCTGTTAATAGATAAGTGCCAAATCTGAAGAGTCAAACCTACCCAGACAGCTTACAAAGGCTTTGAACTCCATGAGCTGGTCCATGTTGTCATCTAGGAGCCTGAAGGTCCTCTCCGCGAGGATCTCAGTGTGGACCCCACAGGTCCATGGTGATACCAGCTGGAACAGGTGTGCAAACTGCCGGGCATCGATGCGATACTGCTCAGCATAGGGCCTGCTGGGATCATGGCGCTGGGCTATGGGCCTTGGGTATTCCCAATAACAGCTCATCATGTGTGCTCTCTTAAAGCATGAGGGGAGAAAAAAACTGTTACACAGAACCATTAGTGCCTAGAGAGGTTGCATACTTAACGCTGAGCCTAGCACAACCCTCAGAAAGTGGCAATGCTACAGGACCAGACCTGTCACCACCTCACTCAAGGTCAGCAAAACCTGAAATCAAGACAAATACACCTCAACAGGAAGATGGCTAAATTAATGGCCATAAGGAGACTAACGTTCATTTACAAAGTTTTCTACAATTTTTTTTTCTTTTTTACAAAATATACTTTTTTCTCTCTGATAAAATATACACAACAAAATTCCTCAGTTTATTGTGTTAGATGTGTGGTTCAGCTGACATAGCTTCAATTATGAATTATTTCTACTTAAATGGCTACTTGAGATTCAGAACAGACACTACAGAACATGGAAGGAGCCAGTAGTGTAGGCTACCCGTGGGTCAGGATGATGGTTTGAAGCACAGAGGTAGAAGCCAGATTTCCTAGTGCTCTTTATTTTATGAATTCTTACATGTATATCGATAACTTTCTATTTTCAAGAAGTGGTTCATTCAAGTCCTAGGCACTAATTAAAAACTAAAGCAGTCAAAACTGGCCCATTTAGATAAAACCATCACATGCTATTTAATGTCGTTTGGCAAAATGCCCTCCCTCTAAAGGTCAAAACAAGTGCAAACACTACAGCAAGGGTAGATGTTTCAACAGTCCACAACACTGTATAATGTAGGAGTGGGTTATCTGAATGTGGGCACCTGTCCATTCCCAAGCAGGCACGAGGGAAAGTCACTTCACCAGATTAACACCAGTTGTGCAAAGAAGGGCCACTTCCGATTTATGCTTATAGGTTTTCTCTTCAATGGTGAGAAAGTAGGTATGACTTGTCTTTCAATTAAAGTTTAAAAACAAGTCTTATGCAGACTATGGAAGGAAGCAAAATAAATCAAATGCACTCGGGCATGATCACCGAGCAACAGTGTCTACATTTATCTGATCATTAATAAGAATGTGTCCATGGTCTCTACTGGAGACATCCTCACAGGTCTGAACTCAGAAATTCAAAGAACTACTGAAGGTCAATGATATCACGTGCCAGTCATATTCATCTCTTCCCTCTTTGTGGTACTAAGGATCAAGCTCAGGCCTGCCCAGGCAAGATGTGCTAGTTTTAACTGCCAACACACTCCAAAATCACATGGGAAGAGACAGGAATTACCTAGATCAAGTTGGCTTGTGGGCAAGTTGGGAGAGTAGGGTGTCTTGGGTGTTAATTAATGCAGGAAGACTTGACCCTGGTACAGGAAATACTCCTTAGACAAAGGGTCCTGCAGACAAACACCCAGGGATACAATTGTTCTCTTTGCTCTTGACTGAGGATGTGAAGTGACGGTTCTAGCTGGCTGAGTTCCTCAACTTCCCCAAAATCATAGACTATAACCTGGAATCATAAGCTAAACAACCCTTTTCTATCTTTAGGGGGAGGGTCGGGATGTTTTGTCATAGCAACAGAAATGAAACCATAAAACAAGGCCAACTTCCTACCATCTAGGCTGTATCCCAGGGATAGCCCCATATTTATTTGTATGTGGGTGTAGGTTCTTGCCTTCCACCAAAGGTTTCCAAGGAATGAGCTTGGGTCCTCAAATGAGTCATTTTATTTGCCAGTCGTTTCCCCCACACACTTTGTTGTCTCACTATGAGCCCTGCTTAGCTCCAAACTCCTGACCCTCCTGCCTCAGATTGTAGGAATGCACCACCGTGCCCATTCTTTAAGTGAAAGGATATTTGAGGTAGTTGGTCAGTGACCAAGCCCATGAATCCTAGGCATAGGGAAGGAGGAAAGAAAGAACAACATACTCAGTTGATTCTTCCAAATAATTATAAGATAGGGTGAAGACATTTCTGTGTAGCCCACAAGGAAGCAAAATTCTGATTCAAAGGCCAAGAGATGCACTTAAAAATCAACCAAAAGATGATATGCCTCACATGACTTGATCTTAAAGTGGGACACTGCAAAAGTTCAGTTCATTACTTGTGAGGCAGAGGCAGGTGGGTATCTGTAAGTTCCATGCCAGCCAGGGATATATAGTGAAACCCTGGGGTGGGGGAAGTAAATAAAAATAAGCAGCCAGGCCTGTATCAAAGGGATGGATGGCTTAAAAAATTGGAACTCTAATTTCTATTTAAAAATAAAACTGGGCTCCAGAAGATCAGCACACGTGCAAGAGCACGCTATCTGTTGACAGTAGGTTATGGAGAGATTACATTTTTTAAAAAAGGTAACTAATAGTGATACATGCTTGTAATCCCAGCTATCAGAGACATAAAGAGCATCAGAAGCCACCCTGGCAACTTAGACCCTGCTCCGAAATAATGTGATTTAATTAAGTTCCCCCAAAGCCAACTAGAAGATATACCCCTACAATGATATGATAATGATGATTATGCAGCAGGAGGAAGAGTCACCATTTCTGACTAGGAACCCAAGATAACTAGGACATTGCAGAGCAGTGAGAATTAGCACAGCATCAGTGCCTCTCTACCAGTGCATAGCTGCTCGGGTACAGGGGCTGTCTAAGCCCTGTGGGGCTGTCCTGGGATCACACTAGCTCCTTGCTGCATATGCCAGCCTGAGGCAGGACTCAGAAGAGCAACACATACAAAAAGCACTAATCTGTGACAGTGTTAAGATGAGGGTTTTCTGATTAAAGCCAGTAAGGTGAGCAACTCTAACCTCTGCTACCAGAGGAAAAAACATACGGCAGGCCCTGTGGGCTAGGACCTGGCTCATGACCCAGGACTTACCACCCCACCCCCCAAGATTTCCTACCTTGAATAAGTCATAGAGTTCATCAAGGTCTTCAGGAAGAATAGAGACTTCTGGAATAACGACACGGAGCTTAAGGAAAGAATTAACAGTAATGGAGTAATGTCCAGGCGTGTACCCCTGCACCCCTGGGATGATCAGAGGGAGAGGGAAACTCCCTCCTAGTGGGGACATGTGCAGCACCCTTGTCTCAGCAATGTGTTTCCTATAGTCTTTCCAGGTGTTTTGTCTTCATCTTTCCAATTTATACACGTTCTGAGCCAACATACTAAGCTCTCATGGAGCTGAGAACACTGCAGAGATTCAGCACGAACATCTGCTTCAGAATGACATGCACTGCAGCCCCTTGCCTGAGCCTTTTTTCCCTACTACTACCGAATCATAGGCATTATCCCTGGCTTAGAACCATGCAAACTGAGGTTCCCAATAGTTAGCCGCTCACAATTTGACTCTTAAATTTTCATCACATTCAGCATGATATTGTGGCTACTAAGTTTTCAGTTAGAGAGAGAGAGAGAAGGGCTGCAGTAACGGTCAGCTCTAGCCCAGGAAGCCCAAGAAGGTGCCCTCTGCTCACCACGTTTTGCTTGGTGGTGTCCTCATGGCCTTGCAGGACCCTGATCCTATGCTTGCATCGCAGGTGCTCAATCTGCTCCACAGACTGGTTTCCAAATTTCTGCATGGACACAAGGGCCCGCTGAGTCCAAGGTTAACAGCAAGCCACCAACAACCCTCCCTCCATGTCTATATCCCAGGCACAAAGCCGCATGTTGGGTGCCATTTGTAGTACGAGGTTTCTGGCCCTGACTTTCGGGCCTAACCTCAAGGTTTAGGACCCACAGACCTGCAGACCCACAGACCCCCAGTCCCACAGTGACACACATGCTTTCAATAGTTTTAGGCTGATCAGCCTCAGGCCCAGGCATATCACTTGCTAGCTCTCTACCCTTCATCTAACCCATGATTCTTCCTGTTCAGCCATGTGGCTCGGTACCTTTCTTTAGAGCAGCATAGTTGTCCTCTGCTTCTTTCGGCTTCTCTCTGGCCTTCTGCTCTGTGCTTCCTGTTCTCAGAGTTTTTAGTCTGGTAGCCCTGCCCACACTTCCTGCCTGCCTTTGGCCCATCAGCGCTTTTTATTAAACCAGTGGGTGGGACAATTATTTACCATGAAACAACACAATACCCCTACACTCCCTCCATGTCTATATCCCAGGCACACGTCTGCCTCCAGTTAAAAAGGGCCCTGAGGGCTGGAACAGGGATGCCTGTACCTCATAGGAGTCCCGGATCAGATCAGCAATGTCGGTCACAGGAGAGGGCTCCTGGTCATCAGAGAAAAAGGCATGGTGGCTGCCAATGGGGGGTCCCGGGCTGTCTTCATTTTTAATGTGATCTAGAAACCTGAGCACAGACTCACAATTAAAGCCCACATCTGCCCTCACCTAGAGACCACAAGGCACATGAGATACCAACACACTCTCAGACCCTAACACTTGGAGCAGGGCAAGGCACCAAATCCTGTGCACACTCCAGAAGAAACAGTCAACACTCCAAAAGCCAGACTTGTGGATGTGGCTCTGTACATTGCTAAGCCTTGACCAAGGGTCCAAGCTCGGCCTCATGTGATTTTTCTGTCACTGTAGCTCATTTACTGCTAGGCCTGTGGTTCTCAGCCTTTCTAGTGAAGCAGTTCCTCATGTTGTGGTGACCCCAACCTTAAAATTATTGTGTTGCTGTTTCATATCTGTAGTTTTGCTATTGTTAGGAGTCAGAGTGTAAATATCTGATATGTAGAATATCTAATATGGACACCCCCCCAAAGGGGTCAGAGAACTGATACATAATACCTGACATTTCCAATTGCATTGGCTACTCATACATGAGCCAGTTTTTCCTGGGGGTTCTCAGTCCTGTTCAGCACCACTAAGACATTTCATTTTCTCAGAAGACAAAAGCACTTGGGGCCCTGTTCGCCCCAAACTCTCATTTGGCAGAAAGTGAGAGGAGATACAAACATGACACTCGTTCTGTAGAGACCACAGGATGGCAGGTGCCAAGGGGCAGTGTGGAACAGAAAGCTTCCAAAGATGTGGCGTACATGGTGTGGCCTCCCTCTGTGGTCTTACTTCATTCTCCCCGTTAGCCACAGGGGGAAGGAGCAGAGCCCACCTGCTGAGGATCATCAGGGCCTGTCCATCATCCTTGCTGTTGCACAGCTCCTCTGCATTGGCTTCCAGCACAGCTAGCCCCAGCTGGAAGATGGCCTTGATCCCGTCATAGAAGAAGCAATCGACAACATTCACAGCACTCTCCAGAGGCATGATGCTGAGGAACAGAGTCAGGAACCAGGAGAGCGAGATGGACGCCAGTGCAGAGAGGTCATTCATGTGTTCCGCCAGCTCTGGGAGGTGCTCCTTGATGAGCTCCTCAAAGACAGACTGGTCCACCTGAGCCCCTGCCAAAGAGAGCAGGAAGCTCTGAGGGGGAAGACTCTAAGCCCTTAGTGAGGTGATAAAACTAGAGTCTGAGTCCAGAAAAGAACGTGTTCAGTTCGCTAATTCTTGACGTTTGACCACAGTCATTCAATGTAAGGACAAGCTGTCCAAAAAAATAGTGCTTAGTCAGCTAGTCATCAATGCAGGGCAGAGGCGGGTCCTAAGCCCTAGCCTTTCCTTACATATAATCACTATATATATGTGAATGAAGCCAACCATAGACCTATAAGCTCATAATTTAGAACTTCTAGAAAATATAGGAACAAGACAGAATTAAAAATTTCCTCCTTCCCCTGGCAGTGACACACACTTTTAATCGCAGTACTCAGGAGGCAGAGACAGGGGGATCATGGTGAGTTCCAGGCCAGCCTGGTCTACAGAGTGAGTTCCAGGACACCCAGGGAGAAACCCTGTCTCACCCTCCCACCCCAAAAGAACCAAAACAAAAACAAAACCACATAAAATTCCTTTCTTCAAAAGAAACTGTCAACAAAATGCAAATGTAAGCTTAGCTAGAGAAAGCATTTGCAACACACCTGCCTGTCTCAAAACCCAAAGTAAAGACCTGAAGCTTTATAAAAACTAACAATCAGTTTTCTTTTTTAATAAGCTAAAAATTACCTTCAAGTGGCAGGAAACACAAATCTGTTCGAAGTGATTAGTAATCTGAGAAACAAAGACTGAAAGCCACTATCCCCTATACATGAATAAAATGAAAAGACAGCCCTAGATGCTAGCCAAGACACAACGCAAGCCCAAACAAAATACATAACTTATCCACTTACATTCTCTTGGTAACACTGGTGGTATCTTACTAACTGGGAAAAATACACCTAGCTCTGGTTATTAACAGTCTTCCTAGGAAACACTCAGGAAAATGTGAATATACACTGAACTTCACTGATCACAGGCTCATACTGAAAGCAACCTGAATTCTCATCTACTTGTCTGTGTCTAGAATCAATTAAAAGGGATCCCCATGAGGAAATTTCTGGATCAGAGTATTTACAGTGGAAAGACCCACTCTAATGGGCAGCACTGGATAAAGGGAGCTGGGAACTGGAAGGGGACATTGCCTCCTGCCTGCTTGCCTGCCTTCTCTTGCTGACAGGTTCCTCAGCTGTGGCTGCTCCTGCCTGCCTTCCTTCACAGGGGTCAGAGCAGACTCTTCAGGCCTCCATGGAAGTCTGAGGACCAGCAGCTCTCCAAGAGTCTCGGGGCAAAACTGGGACTGAGACAACCAACCTCATGAACAAAGAAACTAGTGGATTCTCTGCTCCCCACTGTGAGACAGTCACCTTGGACTAGCCAGACTATATTGTGTAAGGCAATCTAATCCCCCCCCCCCACATCCATTCTGTTGATTCTGTTCCTCTAAGAATGCTGAAATACACTGACAAGTCAATCATGATGTAAACCCAAGGATATAAGGCTCAGCAACGCAGAGGAGCAAAATACCTATATTCCCCAGATGCTTGCCCCACAGTGTTTGCCGGAAGTCAGACATTCCAGAGCAGACTAAACTCACTGTAGGTGGCAGTGTAGAGCTGCAGGCAGCAAAGATAGACTAGATGGTGACTTTTTGTGGTGAAGGAAATGGTCTAAATATTTCATCCTTTCTCAAGGCAGCGGTCACACACACAGGGTCACAGTCACATAAGGTCACTAAAGCAACACTTACCAACCAGTGGCTTTGACAATGCTACCAATGACTCCATAGCTCACTTCTTCCTTACTATTCTGCACACTGTACCACCTCCCACTAAACAAAAGTAAAATGGGAAGGGAGCCAGGTGCTCAGTCAGGCAAGAAAGAGCCATGAAGACAGCCATGAGGGCACACATATATCCAAAATAACACAGCCTCACGCACACACCACCCGTTCTATTTCTTATTCCTATAGGCTGACAGACTTAGTTCTGAGTACACAGTCTTCAAATACATCTTCTTATTTGGCCCTCTAGCCAGCCAGGTGCCAAATTCTCTATCAGCCTGGTTCTGTTGTTTGTTCCCTAATCACCCTAATGTCGTATTTATTGGTTTTGGTTTTTTTCTTCCTGTTACATTTCCTTTTCTCTCCCCACCCTTTCTGTGTTTGTGAGTGTGTGTTTGGGGGGGGGGGGGGGCGGGAGGAGAGGAGAGAAGGGGAGAGATATGGAGGAGGATATGCACAGAGATAAGAGAACAACTTTCTGGAATCAGTTTTCTCCCTTCCACCATGTGGGTCCTCGGGATCACACTTGGGTCATACTGCTTGACAGACAGTACTTTACTCACAGGCCCGTCTTGCCTGCTCTGACACCTTTATTTTATTTATTATTTTTGTTTGTTTGTTTTCAATACAGGGTCTCTCCATGTAGCCCTGGCTGGCCTGGAACTCACTATATAGACCAGGCTGGCCTCAAACTCAGAATTCTACCTGCTTCTGCCTCCCAAGTGCTAGGATTCAAGGTGTGCATCACTGTGCCCCGCTACCCTAACTTTAAACCACCTGGATTACTAAGAAGCTCAGGCACAACTCCCTGCCCCATATGAAGGAGGAGGAGAAAGGTGGGCAGCTTACCGATCACCCGGTGGTTGAAGTAATCAGGCAGCATCCGCTCACACACAGCAACCAGAAGCCAGAAGGCTTCCTCCTCTTTGGCATACAGTAGTAATACAGAGGTCAGGATGTTCATGGACTGCAGAGAGGGTCACAGAGGAGACAGTTAGAATCCACTACCTAGTGGCACACAAACATTAAAAACTCACAAGAAGGGTGTTGGAGGTGGACAAGCACTGGTCTAGTATGCAGGAATCCCTAGGTTTGAACTACAAAACAAGCCCAAGAGACCCACCAGGGCAGTTTGTAGGTGAAAGACCCAACATTCCCTACACAGAATAACAGCCAGAAGTGGAGTGCTCATGAGTTGACTAATTGACCTACACTGTATTAGCTGTGATGTTGCTTCAGGCTTAGGTCAATACAGCTATTTCCTGTACATTCAGATAGCAGATGGACACACATACAGTAGATCACCCACTGACTTTGCTGATTCACTGATGGATTAAAGCTTCTATTTCCCAGTGTCAGGGCTTCTAACCCAGTGCTTGCTGGCTGCCTCCTCACAGAAGCCCTCCTCCACTCACATTTCCAACAGGAAAGTGACTGGCACAAACCACCGCCCTCCATAAGCACACTGCCACTCAGTGCTTCTATTTCCACGTGGGTCTTACTGCCAGTTAAGCCCACTCCATCTCCTCCATGCTGGGGAGATGAGCAGCAAGCACGGCTGCCCATCCTGACACCCATCCCCACATTCTCCTGTTTGAAAGCCTCAGGTGATCACTGAACAGTACAGGGTTCTCATGCCTCCACGAACACCACCTCACCTGGCAGTATCCAATCTTGGGGTTCCGGTGAGCATACGCTGTCAGCACCCGCCTCAAGGCAGCAATACCCGTTTCATTCTGGAAGGCTGGGTGCTCAGGCAGAGACCGGTGCAGGTCCCGCTCTATCTCCTCTGTCACCAGGCAGCATCGCCCCAATGACTGCTCTACCAAATTTCCATAGTAGCCAGGGTGCGAGGCCAGGTCTGTCACAGCATCTGAGAACAACATTTCAAGAAGACATGGTTATCACAAGGGGTGAGGGACACCTCACCATGTGCCATACAACATTTTGAGACGTAATTTCTGTCAGGCAGCCAGGTTCAGAAAATAGCAACAAGAAAGAAAGAAGCTTTTCTAAGAATAGTGTTATACAGAAAGAGCACAGGTTTCATCCCACAAATCAGGGGTGGGGCATAGCCCAGTGACGGAGAACATGTTCAACATGAGCAAGACCTTAGCTACTTCCAATCCCCAGCACATCCAAAGCAGTCAAGTTATTAATATGCTTTTAATAAACTGTACTATCCAGATACACGCATAAAATTTTTATATGTTAATCCCATAAGAAATTGTCATGTCTCTGTACAAAGCACACTCCAGATTAAGTAAGCTAAGAATCACTGGCAAGAGCCCACTGCAGCCTGCAGGAACAACCCAGAACAGGATGGCCATCACCCCACAGCCAAGTCCCAGGCCCCAACTGGACCAGTGGAACTAGGGGACAAGTGAGTGGTGGGTGTGAGGAATCTGTCCACTCACCAGCTTGCCCCAGAACATACAATTTGGGCTCCAAGGGAAGAGGGAACAGAAATGTGTCCACTTCTGCCTCAGAGGTTAGATAAGATTTAAATTCTAAATAGGTATCGAAAAACAACCCTCTGCCTCAACTCCCCTCCTCAGTGAGCAATGTGATCCCATCACAAGAGCACTCACATCTAACGAGCTGGTGGCCGGCAGTTACGTCAGCACTACAATAATCTTCCTGTCATCAGAGTCCCTCATCCAATGGCCCCATATCCCAAGTGAAAACAAAACAGTACGTCAAGTATGGTCAAGGATGTGATGACATAGCACATGACCCGCAACATTAAGAGGTGTCCTCTGGGGACAGGTTATAGAGCAGCATTGCTACCTATGCTTATTCTTCACAGTCACTTTCCAACTACAAGGGAACACTTTTCTAAACACAAGATCACAGAAGGTGTTCCATGAGTTGTCTCTGATAGGCAGCTGCTCAAGCACACTGGGAAGCAGGAGAGTGGGAGACTGACTGCACGGTCACGGGCTAGGTAATAGGTGAAGCTTGAAAGAATATCACCAAAGCCAAGGCTGTGGAGTTGCTACAGATCTTAAGACGTATGGGCGGGAATCTTGGACAGGGTAGGCCCAAATTAATGCAAGGGGGAGAAAGGGGAGAATAGAGGGGAACTAGGAGGGGTAGTGTCACTAGTGAGGGTAGCTGTGAGGAAAGATCAGAGCAGGTCCAGCCCCAGTGTGGCTTGAATGATAATGGCACATATATTTGAAAGCTTGGTCCCTAGTTGGTGGAATATTTAGGAAGGATTAGGAGGTGTGGCCTTGTTGGAGGATGTGTGTCACTGTGGTTGGCTCTGAGGTTTTAAAAGCCCATACCAGGTCCAGTCTGTCTCTGTCTCTGTGTCCCGGTCCCTCCTCCTCCTCTTTGCCTGCTCTCACCTACTGCTCCAACCCCCTGCCTGCCAGCTGTCATGCACCCCACCATGACGACCATGGATTAACCTTAAACTATAAGCAAGCCAATTCAGTTCATTTTATGTTTCCTTGGCCATGGTGTCTCTTCACAGCAACAGTACAGTAACTCAGACAGACACTGAGGAACAGGGTACAGGGACAGAATGTTGCCCAGGCACAGCCTTTTGGAGCCTCACCAGTGGCCACAGCTCAGCAGCCTCAAATGAGGAAGCAGCTCCTATCTATGAACCACAACACCTGACAGGGGTTACAGTCCCCACATATGGTAGGGCCTTCTCTTGGCCTGGCACCTTTGCCCAGGGAGATATGATCATCTCTTGTAGGTGGGGAGAAACTTCCAGCCTGAGCACAAAACTTCTGAAGTCCACATCTCAGATAACCCTCTTCTGAGACTTCAGGATGGTACTCAGCAGTCACAGAGGGAGGACTGCCATCCTAGTAAGTCGGGATGAGGCCATTACTGATGTTGTACATGGTGTTTGAAAGGCTAGCACTATGACAGCTTGCCGTGGTACCGTACTTCTCATAATAGAAACTCAATCACACATCTCTGGGGTACCGTATTTTCAGCAATAGAAACTACACTTAGGGATTCAATTCAATGCCACCAGTACCTGTCAACAAATATAGTTTTTCTGTTTCATCTACATCAGGGACTCACATATAATAAGATGTGCCACTTTTGGGTAGTTCTTTGTAAACACACAGGCTGTTTTCAACTCATTACATTATCTGAGGCCGGCCTTTAATGTCTGATCCTCCTGCCTCTACTTTCCAAATGCTGGGATCACAGGCATATGCTACCACACCTTATTCATACACTGCTAGAGAGTTTTTTCAAAATCTCAGAACTACGGGCAGGCTTACAATTCTATTTACATTTTTATCTTTTATGGAAGAAGGAGGGAGATGGGTCTTTCAAGCTTGGAACCTGGGATCCTACCCCAGGCTGTGCAGCGCTGAAGCTACAAGCACATACCACAACATCCAGCCATGGCTAAGTGAGAAGAGGTCACTGCCTTGGACCTGACCTTTCCTAAGGAGGCACCACAGCTAACCAGCAAGGCAGGGACTTCCCTGTCTGCATTGGGGATTTACAGAAACAATCCAAATCCGAGGGTTTCATCCTTATGCAGTACACAGAAAGCCTGCTCTTGAGTCTATTCCAAAGGTCACAAAAAGCTTGAACATGCCAAGACCTACCTGAGAAAAGAAGCCACAACCTTCCACGTAAAGACTCGGGGATCCCCATGGCCACCAGCTTCCGGATCTTCTCAGTTCGAAACATACACACGGTCCTGCCATACTCCACAAAGTGGTCATTCCACAGACTGATTTTTATCTGTTCACGGGACTGGAAATGGAAACAGGTGTTAATAGGCCAAGAAGCCCACCCACAACCAGAAATGGTATAAATAATGTCTCTCTTCATCAGGGACTGACAGGTTAACAGTGCTAACAGTATTCATGTAGCAAAACATGTCTGCACCTCTGCTAGGCATAAAGGATGCAAGTCAAAGAACACAGAGCGCCAGACCCTCAAGGAGTCTAGTGGAAACATCTGTGCACAGAAGACGCAAGGTCCAAAAGCAGGGCATGTCCACTTAAGTACAGCTCAAAACTGGATGGGAGCAGCTCAAACTGGATGGGAGAGAGGGGTGCAATGGAGAATTTGGGGGGGGGGTTAAGAACAGCAGGGAATAGGGGGCATCCAGTGTGCCCTGAGCTTCTGGACAAAGGGAAAACTGAAACCTGGCCAAAAAAAAAAAAAATTTCAAAAAAATTTTTAAATTTTATTTTATATGTGTTTTGCCTGAACACATCATGTACAGAAGAGGGTATTGGATCTCCTGGAACTAAAGTTAGGGATAATTGTGAACCTGGGGCCTCTGCAAAGAAACATGTGCTTTTAACCATTGACCCACCTCTCTGGCCTCCATTCTCATAATCAGAAATAAGGGAGACACTATTTCCCTAAAAGTCCTTTAAAACTATCCTCATGTCAGAAATATCTAGGACCTTTTTATAAGATATTTGCAATTATTTGTAATAATTACTATACAATAATATAAATAATATATCCATAAATCTAGCATTTTCCTTCATTTAGACAAGAAATGACTGAATATCAGTGTGTAAAGCAATTGAGAGGATTCAGTGGCAACTTTTAAAAGCTGACAACTCAGATCTTGGGTGGCTGGAAAGCAACATGGCTATTAGTAGAGTTCCAGGCCACCACTGGGCCTGTGGTTGCAGCATGGCGTCCTATCCACCAGCCCAGAGTCCAGTTTCTAATCTATTCACCAACTATCCATAACTTGTATTTCAAATATTTTCATATTAAAAAAAAAACTATAAATGCAACAAAAATAGGGAATAAGGAAATGGGCTGGTGGGTGAGAAGTTTGCTGTACAAGCCTGAGACGTGAGTTTGAATCCAGCACCCATCATTTCAGTGTTGGGGGAAGGGCAGAGACAGAGACAGGTGCTATCAGGATACTCTGCCAAAATGCAAACTTCAAGTTCAGTAAGGGGCAAAGAAAAACAATGTATGAGGCACACGCAGACTAGCAAAAGAAAAATTCATTGCACACCTGGAAACCCAGAGGGGCAGCACTGTCTGCTGTGCAGGCCACACACAGACAAGGGCCAACTCCCTACTGTCTTTCAGGGTCCTTCACTTGGTGCCCAGTGCAAAAAGAGGGAAGAGAAGTGACTGATACTGGCTGGAAGCACACTGAACACCTAGGCCAGACTACTCCCAGCACCCCATGGAGTTGGCTCACAGAGAGTGGGAGCAGATAGCCAGCCAATCTCTTGTACAGAAGCCAGAGGTATGTCACTCACCAGGCGGGAGTCTGGACTCTGACCACCTGACTGCTGAAGAACAGCAGTCGGGGGCTCAGGGTGTGGCGGTGGGCTCCTTTCCATTTCTTGCTCTTCGCTACTTTGTGAAGACACCATTTCAAGATCCCCAAACTTGTCACTGCACATGCTTGCTGAATAAAACACAGGGGAAGTCTGCAAGGCAAAGAGAGTGAGTATACATAGCATGTGTATGCGTGAAAAATAAAGTTTGGGCTAGAGAGCACTGCCCAGAAGCAAGAATCTGAATATCTAGAAGCCAAGTTTATTGCCGGGTAAGTGTGGCAGCTGAAGAAGACAGGTGATCTACAGCAAGCTGGCTAGTGAGACTAGCCATATCCATGGACTCTGAGTTTGATTGAGAGATCCTGCCTCGGTGGATAGGTGGGAAAATGATCAGGATGATTCCTACATCCACCACATGCACACATTAATACACAGCACACACATGCAAATTTAAAGATATGCCAAAGGAAGTTTTCTAGTGAAGTCACAGTTAATAATGTCCCAGCCAACCCAAGGGTACTCCTGTATCTCTCCAACCTTAAAATGCAAACCAAATCATTTAACAGATTACTGTCCCTGAGTTATTAGTCCCTGTAACCTTGAAAATGGGATGATACCTGCTTCAAAGTGTATGAAAAGTACCCCCTCCACTTATGGGGGGTCCTATTACTTCCCTAACTTGCAGGATGTGGAGGCATCTTGTCAACTCTGCACTATACACCAGTCCTTCTAATCCAGGCAGCCCCCAACTCAGGATACCAGAGAATCAGAAGGCACATCACACTAATGCACAGTCCAGCTGTCTCCAGCACACTGCCCTCCCCCCGTCATGGCCCATCTTTCCAGGCACTCCTCTTAGAGATCATGGTTCTGGAGGTAACAAGAAGAGTCATGGAAGGCCAGCTCTGTAAAAGCTCTTACCATGTCATCGTCATTTGGTGAGGTGTCATAATGCACCGGATGGTTGGCATGGACCTGCTTCAGCCTCACCAGGAGGCCCTCTACCAAGTTCTCTCTGTCCTTGAGCTCAATGAACTGGAAAGCCATCTTGCTGCGTATGCTGACAATGATAGGGTTGGGCAGCAGGCTTGTGTCCTCCATCTTTTCAATGCTTACCACCTGGAGCAGAGATAACACACAAAGTACATCAAGAAAGGAGCCAGGCAGGTGTTTGATCAAGGCAGAAGGCAAAACCAAATCACTGCAGGAAGAGTGCTGGACTAAAGCGGGAAAAGTGGGCTAGGTAGTAATCCCCATCAGCACCAGAAGAGGGCAGCAGCGCAAGGCTCTGTTCCACAGCTTGCATGGCTAAGCAAATGGGTTTATACAGATAATGAAGTATTGATGAGCCTTGAAAAGGAAATTCCAACACATGCTATGACATAAAAGCTTGAGGGTATTAATGTTATCTGGAAGAGCCGCTCATAAAAATATAAATACTGGGGCTGGCAGGATGGCTCAGCTGTTAAGAGCATACACTGCTCTTGCAGAGGACAGTTTGGTTCCCAGCACCCACATCAAGTGGTTCACAATACCTGTAACCACAGATCCAGGGTAGGTAATGCTCTCTTTTGGCCTTTGTGGCTGAATGTGTATGTAAACACACACACACACAGACACACGCACACACAGACACAGGGCACACACTTGCACACACACAGAGACCACACATACAGACCCATACACTCACACACATTCACACTTTAAAACAAAAACCAAAAAAGGATAAATACTGTATGATTCCACTTATTCCACTACCTGAACAGTCAAATTCGTAAGGGGAAAAAGGGAGGTCGAGAGGGGCATTAATGTCTTAGTGGGGCAAAGTTTCAAGATAAGGAGATGAAAAAGTCCGGGAGACGATGGTGGTGGTGACTGTGTAACAGTATTGAGCATGCGTAGTGCCACTGAAATACACACCTAATGGGTGAGAAGATAAATTACGGTATGCATACCTCACTAAGAAAAACACGGATGAGGCATGTCGTGGATTTTTCTTTTTCTTTTTGAAGGACAAGGCTCACCATGTAGCGCTGGCTGGCCTGGAACTCACTATGTAGCCCTGGCTGGCCTTTAATTCATAGAACTCTGCCTGCCCCTACCTCCAGAGAGCTGGGACCACACCTGACCTGACTTTCTCAGCTGACTGTTAGGAAGGAAAACATTAACTACAGAACAAGATGGAAATCACAGATCACTAAGTGAGAGAGAGCTGAGCCTTCGAGAGGACTGACACCAGACTCCAGAGGTCCCCCATAAGTCAGGGTCTCAGTGCCGTCATCGCTTGGGGGCCTGAAACCAAAGGACTGAGCTGCTCACATCTGGATATAAACTCAGGCTGTCTCTGACCTCCATAAGGATTATGAAATTTTACCATAAAAAGAAACCCAACTCACTTAATTTTAATTTTTTTTTAGCTAAAGTTCAAGGAGAATATGAAAGCCAAGGAATTTGCCATTTGGTTTCTGAAAGTGACATTTCTTATAGGCTTTTTATAGGTTGCTTCTTTCTGTGTGTGTAGGGGGCGGGGTGAGTATGCACCCCAAGGAACTCTTAGGAAAGCTTTAATCACAGGGCATGCACTTTAACAATAGCTCCATCATTGAGGTAGAGGAGGTTAGACTACTCTCTTTACCCAGTCTTTCTAGGCAAATGTCCGGCTGTTAGGACACTACCAGAAAGAACCACAACCATGCCAGTAACAGGTAGTTCAGATCCTGCTCCCAGAAAGCCGGAGGTCCATCTCCAGGCAACAAAGCCCTGGTATGTGCACACCCTTTCCTCGACCCGCTCAGCAGCATCACTAGGTGCTGTACTTTCATATGGTCCAGCGTGACCCCAAAAGTTCATTAGTTGAGGCTCGGTTCCCATGAAGCAGTGATAAAAGGAAGTGGCATAATTAAGAGGTAGGGCCTAGCTGATATAGTTGGGTTACTCGGGGCATTTCCCTCAGAAAGGGGTAATACAGTTATGAAGTGGGTCGTTGCAAATAGCAACAGAACTGGCCTTTGTTCTTGTTTCGCATGTAATGTCTCTAGCCATTATGTCACCATTTTGGATAAGTTCTGAGCCCAAACATAGCACCCTTCTCTTAGGAGCTAACCTCCTTTCTTTACAAGTTTATCTGGTCTTGAGTATTTTGTTTGAGCAACAGAAACAGACTCAAACCCTTGGGTTTGAATGGCAAAGGGTGCTTCAGGAGCACAGAGCAAGGCAGCAGCCTAGCCCCCATTACCTCTCTCAGTGGAAGCACAACATTACAGCAGCCATCCTCTCGGCTGGCAAAGCAGATGTAGCTATCGGAGGTGAACATCCGCCCCACCGTGTGACAGCGACTGAAGGGTGTCCAGAGGGAACAGTCTACCACAGCATGTAGTCTCTCCTTCCTTGGCAGCCTGAAGAAAGCCCGGAAAAACTCATTCTGTGCTCTGGCCTCCAGGTCCCTAGGGAGTGATGGGAAGATTGTGAGGTGAGTGAACACACAGCTCATACAGGAAATACCTGGACACCCACTGGTCCAGCCTGAGAGGTAGGGCATTCAGGCAGCTGCTGCTTTCCCAGAGCCAGAGTCAGCCTCTGGGGCTCCAAGTTCACACCAACCCTTGGAGCAAGAACTGTAAGCCTGAGCTCTCAGATCAGGATAAACATTCCTGGGGGCTGGACAGAAGGCTCAGAGGTTAAGAGCACTGGCCCAGGTTCCATTTCTAACACCCACACGGTGTCCCACACTTGTCTATAATTCTAGTTCCAGGGGGATCCAACAACCCCCAACCATAAGCACAAAGCACATATGTGAACCGACATACATGCAGGCAAACCACCTACACACATAAAATAAATCTCAAAAAAAAAAAAAAAAAAGCGTGCATTTCTGGTTTTGTTTGGGTAAGAATAATCACAAAAATGGCCTAAGAATTTAAGTATCAAAAAGTCAGTTTTCTCTAAGTGTTGGCCAGGATGTGAGGAATCAGTCTTCATATACTTCTGGCAGGTATGTAAAATAACGTGCTCATGTGGAAACCAGTAATCACAGCTTAAAGGAGAATCACCATTTACTTAGAAATTCTACTCCTGGGGATACACAGAGAAGAGACAGGCATACCTGTTAACAAGTCATGTATAATGAATGATATGGCAACCAAAATACGACCCAAATATCCATCAGTGGATGAATAGCTAAGAAAAATGTGGCATGTCCCTTTAATGGGATAGATACTACTCAGCCACAAGACAGGAAGATGCACAAGACATGTACTGATGCACATGGCAAGACGGACAAAGCTTGATATGCTGAGTGAGGGCCAGACACCCAGTACTGCCCGAGTCAGGCCACATGCAGACACATGCCTTCCATTCGAGGGCTATCCATTATTCCTGCACAGCCAAGACAACAGGGACCTCTGTGGTGAGAAGCCAGCTCCACAAGAGGATCATTAGCCCACCGTTGCGGGCTGTCCCAGGCAGATGGCCGTGTTTGGCCACTTGCTTCTCAGATGAAAGGTTTGGGGTTTAGGACTCAAGAGTGACATTTGGGGTGACGATCTTTTTCAGTGAGATTTAGTTGTGGTTTTGTTGTTGTTATTGTTTTAAAGCTCTAACACCATGGATGTGGACAGGCAGACATCAGTGTGGCTTTGAGGAGACTAGGCCAATATGGCAGAGTAAGGGGCCCTTCTTACTTTAGAGTTAGGGAGAGATGCTGTACCACATGACTGACTGACATACACTGAGATACCTGATTCCTAGCTAGCGTCAGGGAAGAAGGGGCTGTGGCTTGTGTGCACAATCAGCTGTGATGGGGAGAAGAGCAAGAATCTAGAAAAACAAACAAAACAAAACTCCAAGCTAATGGAAGGGCTTTACAGAAGGCTCACCCGGAGCCTCCCAATACTTGCTTTTATAGAAAGGCCAGCAGACAGCAGTCATGAAGACAACATGAAATACCACAGCTAGCACAGGTCTGCAGCCTCTGAAGAAGCATCTAAGAGCATGGACACTGCCCCAGTAGCATTAAACTCAATTCAGAAGGTTCTAGATCTAGACTCCAGACACACCTTTATTAAACTTAGGTTTCATTCCTAAAGCTTCAGGAACTTAGAAACTTAAGCAATCCTAAACACTTTGTGGCAAAGAATTGATTGCTTTCTCCCCAAATCCAGAGTTTGTTTAGTCCAGACTCGATTTGTCCTTCCTAGATAGAACAATGTTTCCAAAGCCATGTTTCTCTCTTTCTCTTCTCCCATCAGCCTTCTAGAATGACTTACAGAAGTCCATGTGGGGGCTTACCGTCTTATTCAGGCCACATGGGACGCAACTATGTGTCCCCAGCTGCCACCACCATGCTCAGGCTGAAGGACAGGCTAGGCCAGCCTGGCTTATTTCTTAGCTCACATCAGAGGGCCTCTAGCCGTGTCTAGTATAGAGCACCTGACTGACCATGACTCAGGCCATCGAGGTTAAGTAAGGCCACGTGGGTCCTAGGCTGTCAACTTGTCTCACCAGGGACTCTTCCCCTCAGTGGCTCTGCCTTGTGTAGCTTCCTAGACCCATACTCATGGGTCTTTGGGAAATGCCAACAATTCATAGCACAGGGACAGGGCTGAAAGGGCAGACGCTGCTTTTCCTTAGTAACCCAGTCCACATGTAAGAGATCCTATTGTCAAAGCCAGAGCCTGGGCTCCCACAGCCCCCAAAACTACGTTCAATCTCCTATCCTAACATACCAACTTAAGAAGCTAGCGACAGAGAAAGGCAGAGGAAGATGAGTCAATGTGGCCACACTACAGGAGGAGTAGATAGAAGGGGTCCAGTGACCCCAAATCCATCTTTAGGATATTAAAACACAGTCCTGATCTAAGCATGGTCCCATTGATCACTGCTGGGTTCTTGTCCTGCAGGGAACTCTGATGGAGTCACTGCTGCATGAGGGGACAAGGGGATTGTTGGGACATGGTTATCTCCACTCCAGAGAGCAGCCTCAGCTTTGTGAGTAACTACCCTCATGGTGGGTAGAGCTTCCTATCATGTTTGGTGATGCTGTTCCTAGACTCCAAGGTTGAGAATGACAGCTGATCTCTGTGCTTGCAACCAAAAGACAAAAAATAAAGGTGCAAGTCAGGCTGGGGGTCTAAGTGAGGAGTGTGGTTTAGCAGAAGTAGCTCCTGGGTGCATTTGGCAATTGTCCACACTGGCTCCAGGACAGTAGGATCTAGCATTGCAGACCCCTGAGGTCTCTACACTCAAAAAAAAAAGTTGCCTACTGTATGCTCTTCTAGCCATGCTACCCAGGAGAAAGCCCCGGAGCTGACCAGTAGATCATCTTGGAGCAGCCCAGTCTGTGGGGTGGGGAAGGGGAAGGTGGGTTTTGTGCTGGCTGTCATTGTTTAAATTATTGTGCTTAGGAGAGCTATAAAAAAAAAACTGCCTCTAGCCCAGTGGTTCTCAACATGGGGGCCATCAGAAAACACAGATATTTACATTAAATTCATAACACTAGCAAAATACAGTCATGAGGTAGCAACGAAAATAATTTTATGGTTGGGGGTCATCACAATGTAAAGAACTATATTAAAGGGTCACAGCACTAGGGAAGTTGAGAACCCCTGTGCTAACCTGTAAGCCCCACTTGCCCACCATCAAATAACTTCCTGGAACGATCAGGGCTGAACATGTTAAGATAACCAGCCCAGTGTCTACACTTTTGTAAACCAGCACGGATGTATGGCTTGCGCAGGATATGTGCTTGATCGTGTGTAGGCAGGAAGTATGTTAGGACGTATGCTTGCCCCTGATTGGATGAAGGTGCAAAGTATGTAGCCTTGAAGGTTTTGCCTTTATAAGCCCCTGACTAATGTAATTCAGCACCATACTCAGGGAATGTATGGACCTGGCTAGAATTTAATAAACCTTAGTTCAAAAATTGTGGTACTCTTCTTCTTGCCCAGTGGGATTAACACTTCCCCGACTGTCTCCCTGTTCCCAGAATTGGGTCTTCTCTGACGGGATGGATGGGAAGCAGGCACTCGCAGGGAAGAAGACTGGCCCTGTGGGATTTGTAGAGACAGAAGGGCCACTGAGGACATACCCCAATAACCACTGGGAAGAAAGTAGTTCCCACTTGCAACATAACTACTGTATCCCAGTTTTGAACCTGACACAGACTGAAAGAGGTTCATCACTCACTGTCCCTACAAGCTCCCCTGCTTTGCCCTTCATACCAAATAGCTGAATATCTGACCAGGCCCTAACTTTGGGATAAACACTCTTTGTTTAGAAATTTTGGGACCAGGAAGCATCCTTCCTCCTCAATTCCACCACCACCACCCTGCTTCCTGAGCTCAGAGATGATGTGCTGAGGATTTCTGGTCCAGGTCCTCTCTGCAATGGGCAGGCTGGTCTAGGCGAGTCCCAAGCCTGGCCAGCTTTCTTCTCTCCTCCATCAGATAGTTGGGTGGGTAACAAAGCACCTCTTCCCCATCTCACGGAGCCTGCTCCAAACAGAGGCCATAAGTCTCAGTGGAATAGCTTTAGGACCAAGGTGTCTAGTGGGTAATCGGGTACTCAGTAACCTCGACCTTTACCCCTAAAGGTCACCATTGGAAGGGAAGTGAAAACGGATCAAGGAAAGAGCTGGAGGGGCATTCCAGCTCTGAGTTGGGGGAGACTGTTTTTCCTAAAGTTTAAAATCTGCCTCCAGGCAGGGTGCCAAGGAGTCTGAGTCATTACCTGTTTATACCCACAGGCCTGGTCTCCATGACAAAAGCTACTGATGGGAACCACCCCATGAGCAGACAACCAGAGCCTTTCACTTTAGAGAAAGTCCCAAACCAGGTAATCTAATCAGTAGGTGGCCAGGTCATGGGTCCAGCTCTGGGCACAGGTGGGCCTTTGAACATTCTGCTGCTGGACATGCCAAGAGTCCTTTCTTCCCTTTGCCTCTCACTAGTGCTGCCCAGGGTGGAATGTGGGAGGAGCGAGCAGTACTTGGAGACTCTTCCTGAATCCTGCATGTGAATGGATCTCTTCAACACTGATACTTCTAAACCACTTCGCTTTCTCTATCTTACACAGCCCAGGATCCCAGGCAGGGAAGGGCATGGCCTAGTATCTACCTTACCTTACCTCTTCAAGATAATCCCCCACAGGCATGTTCAGGGACTCCTCCCAGCTGTACCCCCAGGGCAGCTGGCCAGCACACAGTGACTGCAAACTGGACTCTTAGGAAGAGAAGCGGCTACATGTAGCTCCCAGGCTTGCAGGTTCAAACACATGGACAGACAAGAGAAGTGATCCACACCCCCAAAACCCAAAACATGTTCTGTTCTGTTCTTTCACAGCTTTCTCATAATGGCTTTTCCATTTTTCAGAACTCTTTATAAGCTAAACTCCAACACTGAACTACTTCAGAGGTATAGAGAAGCGGGGCTCCCATGGCGCCATACTTTCTTTTCTAGCCGAATCTCTTCAGGTGGCTATAAAGGCTGCTGGAGAAGGGTGATACACAAACACCTGGGGCTGGGCACCAGAAACCAAAGAACAAAACTCTGAGGACCTGTCACAAAGAGGGAGCCTGTCTCCCAAGGAAACTCCCCTGTTATCAGAGACATCGCAAATCATGTGAAATTTCTTGGATTTCACCCAAAAGAGCAGTTAGGTTTTTTACCTTCTAATAATCAGTCTAAAACAAATGCACAAGGCAAGAAGGGATGGGAATTCTTCCCGAACACACTGCCATTTGTAGAAGCCCTACCTTTTGGTGATCTGGCTAGGCTCCTGTAGGTCAGGGTCCAAATCAAAGACCTCATTGTCCAGCAGCCTCCGGAGTGTGACATCTGCCAGCTGCTCCATAATCTTAAACACCTCATCCAGGTTCAGAAACGTGGAGAAATCACGCTCCTTATTCTGTGTGGTGATCCGGATGGTATCCGTGAGAAAGACATTGGATGTTCGTTCCAACTTCTGAATGTCAACCCAAGGGATCACAAGTTTAACTGTAATGGAGAAGGGCAAGCATGCATCAACCCTTGAATTAGAAGCAGACAGTGGTCAAAGCTCTCTTTTATCAAAAACACAAATGTCTTTTGAGCCAAGGAAGGGAGACCTGTCTAGGACCATGTGGAACTCAGCCTCATCCAATGGTTTCTCTCAGATTTGTGTGAAAGTTCCCAAGTTGCTGGCTACTATATTGCCCAAGTACTGCATACATCCAGGGAACGTCGTTCTAGAATGCCAAGTTAACTATGCACAGACTTTCCCAAGGATACTTAGCCACCCATGAGATCATTAGTGAATATCTGAAGACAACTTTCCTTTGAGTCAAGCAGCTAACAACATTCCTGCCATCTCTATTTCCCCTGCAATACTGTCTCCAGGGCTCTGGTCAGCTTAAAGGCACCATTTGTGTAATCGTGGACAGACGTTTCTTAGCTGCCTCTGTGTTTTCACACACAGTGTTTTTATACACACACACAAACACACACACCACACACACACCACACATACCACATATACATATACACACCCCACACACATATCACACATACAAACACACACAAACACACACGCACACCATGCAAACACATACATACCACTCACACACATACACACACAAACACACATACACCCCTTAGTTCATTTACAACACCAATTCCAACTCCAATTTCTTAAGTAACTGCTTATGAAGAGCCCAATATAATGGTTTGGTACGAAATGTACGTCAAAGGGTTCATATGTGGGGGCTTGCTCTCATGCTGATGGTGCTATTTGGGGGGAGGTGGGTCTTTGGGAGCATCTTGTCCCTGGCCCCTTCCTGTCCATAGTAAAACAGGAGGCTCTTCTGACACACATTCCCAGTGCCTTGATATTCTAGAGAAGAATGAAGCCTTGGAGACATATAAGCCAAATAAATCCCACTCCCCTGTCTATCGGGTACTTTGGTCCAGTAGGGAAGACCTATTAATATATCATGTACTGAATCGGCTCATTCAAATAAGGAAGACGGGCAAACAAGTTAACAAACAGATTGGATGGAACCCAGCACAAAAGCATAAGCATGTACAAATTATATGGAGAGGAGGCTTCCTGAAGGGGACAAAATCAAAATTGGGTTTTTAAGGATTAACAGGTAGATATGGGGAAAGAATGAAATTCAATTTGACAAGAATTTCAAAAAAAAAAAATAGTAAGAATGCCTATGATTAAGCTGGTATACACTGCAAGGGAAGGAACAGTGTGCAAAGGAGGAAGGGGATGGTGTGCAGATGGCCCTGTGCATCAGTGAAGCAGCTGAGTGGAGAATGGGATACCATGTACAAGAAGCTCACCAAAGATATATTCAAGAAGGGGCCCCTTGAGCCGGCTTCCCTTGAAAGACAAACACAGAGAAGAAAAAAACGCTATATATCAGATTTGTCAGTTTACCTATGACTATGAGAGAACTCCCTGCCAAGAACCATTTAAAAGACAAAGTGCTTATTTGGGCTCAGAGTCCCAGGGTACAATTCACACTGGGAGGAAGTCATGGTGGTAGAGCTTGGGGCAGCCAGCCATACTGCATCCACAGTCAGGAAGCAGAGGAAGATGGATGCTGATGTTCAGCTGTACACAGAAGCATGAGTGCACACGCACACCCACGCACCCACTCATGCATGAACAGAAAAATATACTCAGGGTTGGAAAGATGACTCAGCAGTTAAGAGCTTTGCTGCTGTTCCAGAGGACCCAGGTTCAATTCCCAGAACCCACATGGCAGCTCACAACTGTCTATAACTCCAGTTCCAGCAGATCTGACACCTTCTTTTGCCTCTGTAGACACACCAGGCACACACAAGTTGCACATACATCCATACATACACTCAAGCCAAACACCCATAGACAGAAAATAAAAACTTTTGAAAAGAATACATCATCTTGTAGAACTATTCAGTTGTTAGCTAAGATACTGCATTTTCAAAGCATCTATAGTACTAAAACCTGATAGTAGTTACTTGAGTTACACAGAAATGTTTAAAGGAGTAAAAGGGACAAGCCCTCCCTAAATCCAGCCCCCTTGTAGGAGAAGCCTATATAATTAAGCACAATTATCTACAAGCATCATGAGGAAACAGATAAAGCATGCTGTGGAAATACCCCCATTCACAGCTTCTCTGGCAGTGATGCTAAGCATCCCCAGGGCTGTCTATGTCTGTGAATTCAGGACCAAATAGCTCTTGGCTTGGCCACACTTACGTTCCTTGCCCAGGAAGAAGGAATAGAAGCAGAGGTGGTTGATGCTGAGGTAAAGCCAGCCCTGGCGGGGCACCCGACCCTTCCAGCAGCAGCAAGAGTAGTAGGTGACCAACTTCTCTGCCTCAGGGAAGTTGAACCTGGCCTCGAACTTCACCAGGGCTTCTCGGAACTTTTCAGGCTCCTCCTCCTGTTCTGCCAGCCTGCTACTGGTTTCCTCTGCAATCAGAGCCTGGGGCACAGAAAGACACTTACCTGGTCAGCCAGTTAAGAGTTAACCGGAAGGGGAGAGAGAACAGGAAGCGGGAAGGAAAGATGGGCAATAGATTTCCATGGATGTTTGTTGTACCTACAGAGAACAAACTGACCCAAAGGATGTAAAAAACAAATCTTGAACTTCAGACTTAAATTAATTAATACTTGAATATCTTCCTTGTTGCATTTTAAAAATGTTAACTTAGGGCCATCAAGATGGCTCACTGAGTAAAGGTACTTGCAGACAAGCCTGAGGACCTGGGTCTGATCCCTAATGTCCCATGAGATGTCCTCTGATCTCCACACACGCTAGCATGGGTATTCGTGCACAGAAATAAATGTAGTAAGGACATTTTCATGTGAGTTGAATAAATAATGATATCATTTCAGTACCTTTGTACATTCTGCTAGGGAGAACGGAAGTCAAGTCAAGCTTCCCTGCAGTCCTAGGCACCTCCACTGCCTTCAGGTGAGAGGACAGAGAGCACAAAGGATCTGAATGTACACCCATGAGAGAGAATCTAACGCCCGTGCCTTTAAAAGGTCAAAAGTCTCAGCCTGGGAACTCACTGCTACATTCTTCAATTAAAGTATCTTCCTTGGGCTAGAGAAATGGCTCAGTGGTTAAGAACACTGGCTGTTCTACTACAGGACTGGGGTTCAATTCTCAGTGTGTATATGGATGTTCACAATCACCTGTAACATCAGTCCCAAGGGATCCAATGCCCCTTCTGGCCTCTGTGGGCACCAGGCACACACATAGTGAACTTACATACAAGCAGATAAAACTATGCACACAATAAATAAGAAAATATATACTTTTAAAAAAAGTTGGGTGTGGTGGCACATGCCATGCCTTTAATCCCAGAATTCAGGAAGTAGAGGGAGATAGTTCTCTGTAAGTGTAAGGGCAGCCTGGTCCAAATAGCAAGTTCTAGGCAGGCAGAGCTACATAGTGAAACCCGATCTTAAATAAAGAAACAAAACTTCTATCTTTCTGATCTTTCCAGGTAAGCAGTTAAAAAGAGTTCACAGACCTCTTGTATTTGACTTAATCTGAAAAGTCTAGTTATAATTTAGTCTCATGAACACTCATGTTCTTAAGACAAGGCAACTTTAGGGTGTGTACCTGGATCTTCACTACAATTTATCTTAGAAATTAGACCTGGGAATTGGCATTAAAATATTTTTTAAATAAATCTGAAGGCTGGACTAAAGTGACCATTCAGTTGCTAAATACATTTGCTGTGCAAGCATGAGGGCCTTGCTTTGCATCCCCAACCCTCTCCAGGGCTGTCCACTCCCAAATCTCAGTGATGAGGGGCATCCACAGGCACATCCCAGGGGTCTCACTCATCAGTCTAATCAAAACAGAGTTCTAGGCTTGTGAAAAACTCTGTCTAAAACCTAAGGTATTAAGACCAGTGAGAAGGGGGGAGGGCTGCCACAGAGCCTTGAGGCCTGAGCTCAATCCCTGGGACCCACACAACAGAGGAGAGAAAATCTCCCAAGTAGTCCTCTGGCCTATGCCCTGCTGCACACACATGTCCCCAACCTTCACAGATTCAAAAATTAAATAGAGAAAATCTTTTAAAGTTAAGATTTAAAAGAGAAGTAACTAAGGAAGGCATCCCAACAGCAACCTTCAGCCCCCCACAAACACTGTACAGGGGAGCATTCTCATGTTCACATCTCTCTCTCTCATACATATTTCTTCATCATGCTTTTATTTTATAAATTTCATTTGACATTATGAACCATAGGATAATAATGGGCTGTTTCATATAAAGCAAATGTTCAATTCGCCCTTGCTCTGGAAGGCTAATTTTAGTAAGGCATGTACAACTGTGTCAGGGGCCTCTCCGCCCCCCACCGCCGCCCACTCCCCGCGCTGTGTGCTCTAGCACCTGTCTGTAGGCACAGTTGGAGAAGGAGTCTGTGGTTATGGAAGTATCCAAACATCCAGAATATGACAAGAAAACATCCTTAGATCAGCAAAAAGGGAAAATATATGCCTACTTGTACCCTCAGCTTCCTCCATCCAAACCTGGCCTCCTGGGGACTAGTCTGTTCTTGTTTTGTCGATTTACCATTTGAGACAGTGTCCACTGGACCCCAGGCAGGCTTCTGACTTACTGTGTAGCCCACACTAGTCTAGCGTGTGCACCTCCTTCTGACTCAGCTTCCCCAGTGCTAAGATCATGGGTACACCCCTCCACACCCAGCAAAGAGACATGATTTTTTTAAAAGTAGTAAGTCCCAAGGTATTGAGAATCTAAATCTGTCACCCCTAAACATGCTGCTTTGGCATAAGGATTATTTTAAGCTGAAGACAACTGAGAAAACTCTCTGTCCTCGCCATCAACCCAAAGACTGCAGTAAGTTCCCTCTGTGCAAGTGCAGCCTCCCCAGGCCAAGAAGCCGGTTTGACCCCTTTAGATGCTCACCAGTCTGGAGGCAGCACCCCCTAGGTAACGCATTCCCCATAGCTTTTGTCCTTTGTTACATCATTTCTCTGGCTAAGGGCTAACCACTTACAGTTAGTTACTCACAGCTAAATTTCTGTCGTGCTTATGTACCCCGTGAATATTAAAATAAACCGCCGGGGGTGGGGGACCTAAGCGACAGTGACTATTGCTCTAGCAGAGGGCCTGGGTTCAGGTCCCAGCACCTATGTGGAGTGATGCAGGCAGCTCACAGCCACTTTCAGTTACATAGGATCTAACACCCTCCCCGGCCTCCGTGGCACCTGTATACATGTAGTACACATAAACTGACACCAGTACATGTGCATTAATTTCAAAAATAAATCTTTTAAAACCTTTTTAATTGAAAAAAATACTTTTTAAAAAAAAAAAAAAAACAAAACAAACCTTGCTAAGCCCCTCTTGTCAGGTTTTTCTGGGTCCCTCCATAGGGCTCAGAAGGAGAGAAGTGCTCTCAGCACTCAAGCTTTTATAAAGTCACTGGAGTAGAAAAGAACAGCCTTCCAATCAAAAGAAACCTACTCAAAAAGGAAAATCACTACAGTTATTTGAGACTGAGAAAGGTGGGTCGAGCCCTCAACATAGAAGCAGAAGACATCCTGGGCTACAAAATGAAACTGTGTCTCAAAACACTGTGTTGCAGTGGAAGAGGTTTGCCTAACAAGTACAAACATCTGGGTTCCGAAGGGGAAGAGGAGAGAGAAGAGACCTGTGAAACAGAAAGGCAGCTCTGTCACTAATCCCGTGTGATGTGACCCTGAACATGCCATCAGTCACTGAGAGCAGGACCAGCTGCCTGAGTCCACCCTGACTCCCTAGCTTGGGAGGATGTCATCCAACAAGTCGACCTGGCCAGCCTTGCACAGCCTCTGCTTATGTTTCTATTCTTGTTTTTCCTCACTCCAGCATAGCTCTGCCTGGCCTAGGCTTCGTAGAGATCCACCTGCCTCTGCCTCCAGAATGCTGCCAAAAGAGCAGAACCAACACCTTCCTGAGAACAGGCCTCCATACGGTGACCAGGAGCTGAACTCGAGCCCCCTACATTCAAAGCAAACATTCTGAACATAGTCAAACAGAAGACGTGGTGGTAAAGTTTAACAAGAGCCAGATGTCTCCGCAGACATCCCATATCCTGCCATAAATCCTGTCCGTTTCTATAACCATTAGCAATTTCATGCCTATAGCCTGACCAATTATTTCAAAAGATTACCTCACTCTATGTTTCCTTATCCAATCCTAGAACGCCAAGACATACAGCTCCTCCTGCTTGTGGTTTTTCCCTAGAGATGTCCTTTGTAACCATGGCTTGGGGCTTTCTCCTTCGCTTGCTGTAATCAGAGTGCTAGGGGAAGCCCTTGCCTTGGCTCAAATAAAGAAATCTTTGTTTTTGCATGAGGAAGTCGGCTCTGTGGTCTTGTTGGGGGATCTCTCAACACAGGCTCGACACTGGCATTAAATGCATGTGCTACCATATGCTTGCCTCGATACCACAAGTAAACCTCAGTTCCCAAAGGAATGGGGACTTCCATTTTGCTTTTGAATGTGTTTGTTCTGTGTGATTTGAGACAGGGTCATGCTATGCAGCCTAGGCAGGCCATCAGTCCTTCTGCCTCCCCAAAGCACCAGCAGGACAGTGGTGGAGTGTTCTCTGAGAACGAGGCCAGCCTAGTCTACAGAGTGAGTTCCAGAACAGCCAGGGCTCACAGAGAAACCCTGTCTTGAAACAGGAAAAAATAATAACTAATAAATAGTAAGTAAAATTGAGATTCCCTAGAACCCCATTTACTAAGAGGTAAAACACTTTGAGGTATCATAGCTCCTTGCTTTTAAAAAGCAAATAGAAAAAAACAAAACCCCCTCTGGTTTTTACCCTAGGGGAGGAATGCTGTATGGAAGCTGACGTGGCGGCTCCTTGCCCAGAGGGTTCTCAAGACTGAAGCAACAAAACCAGCTGCTAAGTCTGTATCTCTCCAGACACGTCAACAACCACTTCTCTGAATATTCCTTCCCTGTCTTCTCCCACTGGCTTTAATTCCATTTAGTTGAAGAATTAGCAGCCATTACTAGGAAAAAGAAAGTGTCAGGTCTCACGAAACAGACATGAAGCCACCCGCTGCAAACAGAAGCCAGGAACAATGAATCTAAAGATTTAAATAACATCACACAGCAAAACAAAAAAACAACAGCTCTCTCATGCTCCCCTAAAAGACACAGGGTCCCAGACTTCTGAAATAGAAACTAGGCCAAAGGATGAATGTTTAAAATGTTGGGTGTATTTTGCTGGACTGGTCTTTACACAATGGGTGGCGAACTCCCTTTGCTTTATGTAACATCACAGCAAACAGAGCCAACATGAGTGTGGAAGCGGTCAGGAAGCTGCAGAGTTCAGGGCACCATGAGGGGGGCTGGCAGAAGGGAAACGTGTTAAAATCCAGCGTACCTTCACCTTCCCTTTGACGAAGCTGGCAATGTCGTCCTTGTTGTCAAAGACCGACAAGGTGTGCAGCAGGTTCTGCTCCAGCCAGTCCCAGTGTTGGGTGATCTCCTCCAACGTTGCCCCTGCATTCAGACGGAAACAGTCATAAACAGAAGGCATTTCTAAAACACGACCTCATTCCTCAACTCCTGAGTCTATGTGTGTCTCCTTACATCATGGTCAGGAACCATGATGGTTCAGGGACTCTCCATTAAAACCAGAGCCTCCTCCTACAGCATGGGCATCTGAGGGGACTGAACCCTCCACCACAAGACAGGCCAGCTGACCGACGGTCAGGCTAGATGTGCTGTGGCCATCTTGCCTACTTTGACAATGCCCACTGATCTCCACCTCCACTCAATGACAGAGATGCTGCCCCACACAGAACATGCCCCAAACAGCAGACTCAGTGCCCACAGGCTTACATCTAGTCCCCTGTGAGTCTCCAAGAGGTCCTAAAGCCCAAGTGCACAATGGAAGAGCCTGCTGCAAAGCCTTATTGACTATACAAGGATGTTACCACTTGGCAGCAGCAGAGTTCAACCCAGCTAGAAGCAGCCTTAGAAATCACCCAGCTATAGATGGATGTCTTGTGACATTTATAGCAATATTCTTCAAATACATAAAGAGTTCTTACAGTGTGAGTTATTTAAACACACACACAGAGAGACAAACATGAAATCATATGCAGTTCATCAGTTAGTTTCTTTTCAAGGCAATTAAAATTCTCTCTTTCCCACTAAAGCATTCAGCAAACACTGTTAAAAAAAAAAAAAAAAAAAAAGCATAGACGTGCCAGCCATCTCTTTCTTCTGAAGAGCTTATACTCACTCTCCACTGGATGATGGACACCTGACATGGTGACTATGTTCGGTCTCTAGAGAGGGCAGATGCTCAGCTAAGGATACTGATGACATGGGCAGAGTCCCTGACCAGAAAAGTTTTTTTTCAGTCACATTTGCAAAATGGGAAGAGAGTAAGCACAGAGACGCTAAAACTACTGAGCCACAGTGCAGAGTCACCCAGAGGAAGCACAGGTTAGCAAAAAGTAACTATTTATCCCAAACTAGGTGTGCTTTGCTAAAAAATCAGCTTCTTTTCTGTTACCCACAGCCTTCTTCTCCTTCAGTATAATTGCATCCAAAGATCTAGGTAACACACATCAGGGTCATTCAAGACCGCTAGTCAGAAATACCCTAAATTTAAATTGTGTTATGATGTCACAAGTGTAAAATAAAATCCCACAGCTGCCTGATGTCAGATGCCTCAGTATTTACAGACTTTCTTCATGCACAAGATTTAAAATACAGTATAAGAAAAACGCATACTATGGGGGAAAAGGTACATGAACTTTATGCTTACACCAAGGTCCCATCCCCACGATATTGTGTCTATACAAGTATTCCACAAGCCAAAAGATTACAAAACACTTCAGTCCCGAGCATTCTGGATGAAGGATCAGCTTGCACTGTATGTAATAAAGAGCCAAAGGGGCTCAATCGGGACTTGTGATTTGGGCCGAGGGAAATGAAGACCACATGTTAAATTAGGCTGCTGTTCTTAGTGGGCAGTTAGGGTAAGGAGAGGAAAGGCCTGAGAGACTACCTCATAAAGAAAGTCGAGAGTTAAGTAACACAAAGCACCCCGTCCTTGGTATCACTCAGAGAGGCATACTTGTGTTCTCACTAAATCTGGTCTTTGCAAAGGTGAACCAGGCACAAGGTTCTCAGCACAAGGCCTCTATTCACAGGTCCAGGCTTGGTTCCTGCTCCTACAGCTCATGACCCCTGACCTTCACTTTCCTTCGGTTGCACCTTCCCTGATGGTCCACTTAGGGCTTACCAAGAGTTAGCCCTGGAGTGAGAGGTTCTTCTAACTTTCTGCTTTCATCCACTAAACCTTGGGGTTCCAGGGCTGTCCAGAACCCCCTAATCTTTCTGTGCCCCACATCTCTCCATACAGAGGAAGCTCATTTTAAAACAAAATCAAATGACTAGCTTCCACATGCTCATCTGTCTCAGCTCCTTCATTCTCTCTTCTCTGACCTTTTGCTACCTGAACTTGGGACACCGAGCACCTATTTGGCCCCTCAGCTGACTGGGGCACACCATGGGCTGACATAGCTCAGGTGGTTTGCCTGCTTTTGACATATGTGTCCCTGTCTCTTCAGCTCCCCTGACTGTAGATGTGTAAGTGACAGTAATCAGAATATCATCCAGAGAGCAGGAGTCACTGTACAAGGCTGGTTCTACCACAGCCCGTGAACCTGCACAGAGCTGGAGAGGGCAGGGCTTTCTGGACCATCATAATAAAACCAACCAGGACACTAAGCCAATAAAAGAAGAAACTAAAGAGGAACCATCCGTAGCAGCCTTCAGTATTCTCTTCTGTTTCTTCAGATGAACTTCCTCATTTGTAAAAACAAAATGGGTGTGAGAAACTTGCAAGAGGGACAGAAGAAAACTACTGACCTGTATTCAAGACAGAAAAGGGAAATGGAAGCTCAGATATTAGTCCTGGGTCACATACCAAATGAAAAGCAAACCAAGCTTGCAATGCACAGTAGGGTCCTCCCCAAAACAGGGAGACTCTTCATACCACCTACAGGCTCCCTGTGTCTTTTATATGCTAAGAGCTGTCTATCTGCATTCAACAGGAATTCAGGCTCTCCCTGCACCTTTTCTTCATCTCCCAGTTGCAGGGTTACAGGTGATGTTTTGTTCATTTGTTTTAAAGATCGGATTGTTTTTGAATATGTATATGGGGGTGGTGCAGTTGACCATGGAACCCAGAAGAGGGTGTCTGATCCCTTAAAGCTGAAGTTACAGGCCCCTACAACTGCCAAACATAGGTGCTGGGAACCAAATTTATGTCATTTGCAAAAGCAATAATTGCTCACGACCTTCTCTCCGTCCCCTGGGATACAGGATTCCATTATCATGTCATCAAAGCTCCCAGGAGCTAAGACTTAACCACTAACAGCTTCAAATGACAGTTTAGATGACATGAATAAAACCATAATCAAGTCCTAACCCCAATATATCACTGTGGAATTAAACGTTGAGTCAGGAGCTAGAGAGATAGCTCAGTGGTTAAGAGCATTGGGTGTTTTTCTAGAGGACCAGGGTTCAATTCCCAGCACTTACAGGATGGCTCTCAACTGTCTATTACCCCAGTTCCAGGGGATGTGACTCTTCCAATCTCTGTGGACCCCAAGCACACACATGGTACACAGTCATAAATGCAAACAAAAGACCCATACACTTAAAATAATAATAATATATTTTTTAAAAAATTCTTGAGATATCCAGATGTGGTGACCCATACTTTAATCCCAACACTTGAGAAGCAGAGGCAGGCAGGTCTCTGTGAGGGGGGACAGGACATGACACGGGACTGAGGACTTTCTCTCTTACAAAAATGCTTCTCTGCAATGCTCAGATAAGGGAAGAAACTCCACAACTAAAGAGAAAATTAATACATGAATCCATCTCTGGGCCACAGTGTGAATGAACTACATCTTCAGTGCTTGTGAGTGCAAGTCCTCACGCATGCCTCTCCTGGCAAAGACAATCGGAGTGAGGAAACATTTCCACCCCAGGGTCTGTTTCCTACAAAAGTTGCCAAATAGCAGGGAAACTTTCCATACTGAATTTCCTCTGTAGAGAAGCTTTCGGATGGGCTTCATGAGTACCACAGGACAAGGCAAGCTGGATGCATGTCCATGACCCTGGATGAGGAAAGGTTACCCCAGTCACAGTCACGTAGCACAGTTCTGAGCCTGCACCGTGACAGTGGTGTCCCAAGAATTCAAAATTAACTTTAAAAAAAAAATCAATCAAACAAACAAAAAACAGAATTCAAAATGGACCTGCTCACCTCCAAATAAGAGTAGTCACTGAATTGGGATTCAGTTGTGAGTTATATGCATACATAAATACATTTCTATCTGCAGGACATGATCCATTTGGAAGTCATTGCATTACACCGACACCCTTGGTAAACTAAAGAAAGACAAACAAGGAAGTTTTTCATGTTTCCAGAAAGTAAAAGGAAGCACAGACTTGTCCGACCTATGCAAGAGACGTTCTCATTTACAAAGTTCACATCTAGACCTATGCAATGAGAGGCCAAGGAGATGGCTCAGTAGGTAGAGGAGCTCGAGGCCAAGCCTACCAACCTTAGTTTATTTTCTGGAACCCAGGTGGTGGAAGGGTAGAACTCTGACCTCCACACACACTGGAACGTAAGTGCACCTAAACAAATATAAATATTTTTTAAAAAGCAATTGAGTTACCAACAAATAAGTCACACACACACACAAAAATCTCAAAATGTTTTACTTTACTATTTTGTGTGGGCCACATCCCTAGAAATCATGGTCATGTGCAGCCCATGGACCATGGTTTGAATGCATCTGCCATAATTATTGAATGCTAGGGGAATACTCTATCCTTCCTGTTGGATACTTCCAAGACAACGGAGACCTGACATCAGGGCCTGAGAGTGTGTTCCCAAATTCACACGTTGATGTCTACATGCCAAGACCATATTTCAAAAAACAGTTTTTAAGGAGCAATTAAGTTATTGAAGGCATAGGGTAGGCCCCCCAACCCAAAAGGACTGACGTCATATCATAAGATACCAGAGATATTCATGCACCAAGGAAAGGCCATAGGAGGATATGGCAAGAAGGTGGTGTGGCCTTATTGCAAACAGCTCAGTTGTGCCATGGTTACATGGACTTGCAGTATCTGGAACTGAAAGAAAATAAAGACTCTATTGATTTTGAGTCAAGTCCGTGAGATTTTGTTATGGCAGCTGTAATAGACTAAACCAGTAACTGTGAACTGTAGCAACACCGACCAGCAAAATTAGACAACTCTCTCATTCTCCAGAAAAAGACTTCTCCATTTTCCAAGAAAATCAGAGGTCCATTGTAAAAATCAGACTCAGAGATTCAGTATTAGAAACCTGAACAAAGACCAGAAAACAAAGGAGTGACAAGTCAGGAACAACCAAATCTGCACGGGAACCAGCAGAGGTGGCTGGCTGAGGCCATTTTTAAATGCCTGGCATATGTTAGGCACCGAGTTAGGCATGCTATATCTTTAAGACCACTCTTGGTATTATTATTATCATTTTTCTAGAGAGGAAGTAAAAAAAGCAAAAAAGCCAACTCCACAGGCCATGCTTGTGACTTTTAGGGGCCCAGTCTCCTGTGACACCACAGTAAATGGAAGATCAGTGCAGAGGAGGAGAGCTATTCTCTCTGACTTTCCTCTGGGGCTATCACCAGGAAATAAAACAAGCATCTCATTGTCTACACCTTCAGCTTCTGCACGAACACAGCCATAAATAACCGGGTCTAAGCTTTGGTTTTTAAAATAGTAACTGTACTGAACTGGCTTCGGTGTCTTTTCCAGCCTCCCGAGTCCCAATGAAATATAAAATGGGCACTGTGTTCATAGTTCAGATCTGTTCCTGTGAACTAGCAAAACATTACTCACCACACACTAACCATCTACTGCTGAAAGTCATGTAGACTACAGAAGGAACAGAAAAAGTGAGACAGGCAAGGGCAGCAACCTCCCTGTCATTCACTACTCTTTTTAATGCAAAATGACACAGGCACAAAGCATTCCCAGCACATACTACAAATGGGGCCAAAGAACTGGAAATGTAGCATGCCTGCCTAGCATGCTTGGGGTTCAGTGACCAACCCCAAACATGGCGGTGTATGCCAGCACTTGGGAGGCAGAAGCAGGAGGGTCAGAAACTGAAGGTTAGCCTTGGCTACTGTTCTAGCTTGCTTTCTGTTACTGTGCTAAAACAGTGAACAAATCCAATTGGGGCGGGGGGGGGGGGGGGGTATTTAGCTTGCAGGTTACAGTGTATCACCCAGGGCAGCCAAGGTAGGAACTGAAACAGAAACTGCCTATGACTGGATTTCTTCCTCTAGCTTCCTTTCTTATACACAGGCCTACCTGCCTTGGGGTGGTATCATTCACACTAGGCTAGGGCCTTCTACATCAATTAGCAATTAAGAAAATATCTCACGAACATGCCCACAGGCAGCCAGTCTGAAGGAGGCTAGCTGAGCTGAGCTGAGCTGAGCTTCACATAACTCCAGGGTTACGTGAAGGTGACTGGTGAGCCTCACTATGACAGCTACATAGGGCTTCAGAGTCAGCCTAAACTATATGTGACTTGTCTCAAAAATTTAAAAAAAAAATGTTTTAGAAATGTTAAAACCCTAACAAATAGGAGGACACTGTTGACCAAAAATAAAAAAAAACATCTATTTTTGGAAAACCACATTCCGAGAGCAGATACTACCAGACCTAATCTGTAAGTCTAAAGCAATTATTCTCACAAAAACATCATTAGATATGCTGGATTTTTTTCTGTTTTAAAAATATCTCTGGATATGTTTCTTATCCTTGTGCCTCAGAAGAAATAAATCATTAAAAAATATTTATAACAGGGGTTAGAGAGATGGCTCAGCTGTTAAGAACATTGGCTGTTTTTCCAGAGGACACAGGTTCAATTCCCAGCAACCACAGTGGCCCACAGCCATCTAAAATGGAATCTGATGACTTCTTCTGTCATGCTGGCACATATACAAATATACACAAATAAATACATCTTTAAGAAATATTTTCAGTATGGGAAATCAAAGTCAATCTTGAGCCCCAAAAGTCAAACAGATTCTTAATTTCTAATTCAGAAAATGACTCCATCATTGAATTAGCCCCCAGATGCTCCTCACAGAAGCAGGGATAAATGATATGGAGGAAACTAGCAGCAGCCAAATAACAAACCTATCAGTAGAAAGAGAGATGGAGGAGGCACAGACAGCAGACAGCTCATAAGCATGGGATGGACGTGCCTATGGGGCAATGAAGTCCAGACGCTCAAAAGGTGAAGGAAGGTCTCAAGGCCTTCGGACAGCTAAGCAGGGAACAACCATTTAAATGACAGATAAACTGGATGAAGGCAAAAGTGTAGGGGAAAAAAGGCGAATTCAAAGTATAGTTAAAATATACTGGAAACATGCAAGGAAAGCTCTCACAGAATCTCACCAAGCTGCCACCAAGAGGAAAGACTGCAGACAGCGCAAGTCCCAAAGACAAAGATGTCTGCAGACCTACTAAGGACGCTTCCTCTAAAAGCAGGCCCAATTCTCCAGTTTTCATGAAATAGGAAGATTAGTCTGGGAGGTAGAGGTCCACACCTTTAACCCCAGCAGAAGCAGGCAGATCTCTGGAGGCCAGCCTAGTTTACAGAGTAATTGGGGACATCCAGGGGTACGTAGAAAACCCTCATTTCAAAAAATCCAAAGGAAGGAGAGAGGGAGGGAGGGAGGGAGGGAGATGACGGAACACAGCACTAATAGTTATGGAAGGAAAAAGCAGAGAACATCCTTTAGGGCCCAATTTCTTCATCTGATACTGACATGAGAAGGGGTATGGGGGAGGAGGGAGCTGGGGGGCTGTCTAAGGAGGATTTAGGAAGAGCTCTGGCTGTTCTGAAACTCACTCTGTAGATCAGGCTGGCCTCAAACTCAAAGATTCTCCTGCCTCTGCCTCCCGAGGGTGTCCTATCACTGCCCGGCACAATGTCAAATTCTTGATGACATGGGTGGAACCAGCCAGAACTATGACAGGAGCAGGAAGCCTCAGACTGAGTTCAACGACACCAACAGGTCTCAGTTAACTTTTATTTCAGAGACAACACCGCAGTGACAAATAAACAGCCAAACTTTTGAGAAAAACTTCTTGGAATTTATAGGAGTGAAATACTACAACTTCTAGGATTTTCTTTAAAATACTTCAGGGTAGGAAAAAAAAGATGCTTAGAAACAAAAGGAAGCAAGTCAAGCAAACCTTGATCCTGATGAGGAGTCAGCAGGAGACCAATGCAGACAACAGGATTCTTTACTGTTTAAACATCTCTCCTGGGGGCTGGAGAAATGGTTCAGTGGTTAGGGGCACTTGCTGCTCTTGCAGAGGACCCAGGTTCACTCACAACCATCTGTTAACTCTAATACCTCTTCTAATCTCCAAGGGCTACTACACACACGAAGTTAAATATGTATTTTTTTTTAAAAAAATCTTTATAGAAGAGAACCCATGTATGGTACTGTAAAATGATTTATATATATTGCTTCAGAGGTCATGGTCTGTGGTAGCCTTGCTACTGCTGTTTAGTTATATGGACACAGCATCAAACAGCCTTCTAAAAATCTATGTTTATACCTACAGACAGGCAAATGCTACTTTCCATCTTCATGAGAGGAGATTCTCTTTACAGTGAACAGCAGTGGATGCAGAGACCCACGGCTGCTCAAGGTGGTAGGAATGAGTAATGGTGCTCCGCCCTAAACAAAACTTTTACACCACCATCCTCCCTCTAAGGCTTGGGGAGCACTGAAGAGTGGGTGTGGAGTCTGAGCCTGTAGCAGGGAGAGGGCAGTGAGATGCTCTTTCTGGCTATGGCACGGCAATCACGAACACATGGCATCTGTGGATACATGCACAACACTGGTTCTGTCAGTAGTTATGGATGGGGAAGGGACTCATAGGGCCCTACATCTCCCTGTTGAATTATGGGCTAGTGAGAGATTCTGGGAGAGGGAGAGTCACTGTCTATAGTTAAGTCCCACTGCTGAAACCACCAATGAATAACCAAACTCATGGCCACACAGTCAATCATGTAACCATTTGGTGAACTCTGGGTCACCAAACAAAACAGAGACACGAATGTAGGAAGGGAACGTGCAGGAGAGGAAGGGCTGATGGAAGTGGGAATGAGAGTATTAGAAAATGTCAAAGAGCAAATTTAATTGAAAAAATTATGATGAAAAAATGTAAACTCTTTAGCAAACAAGGAAAGACAAGGGATGAATGACCTACACACACGTATTTGAGGAATATAAATTCAGAAGTAAAATCAGGGTCAGAAAATGGCAGAGAAGTTCATGTTATCTAAGTGTCCTTATTATATTGCAGGCTGAGTGAGCATCACTAACTCAAAACATCTCAAATCTAAAGCTTTGGGGAAACATGATACCACAAGGAGGAAATCCCATACCATGAAACTTGTTCTCATGGACAAAATTATTTTACAAGATTGCACACAATTACTGTTGGGCTATGTATATATATATATATGTGTGTGTGTGTGTGTGTGTGTGTGTGTGTGTGTGTGTGTGTGTGTGTGTGTGTGTGTGTGTGTGTATATGAAAAAAATAAGTTCCATGTTTAAATATAGGCTCCATCCCTAAAGTATTTCCTATTTATGTAAATAGTTCAAAATAAGAAAAAAAATTCCAAACATTTCAGATAAGTGGTCTTCAGCCTGTAGTTTTTAAAGCAAGACATTGCCAGCCCCAAGTAGTTCAGATAAATTAAGTGTTCTTCTCAACCTTCCCGGGGCTGCAATCCTTTAATACAGGTCACATGTTGTGCCGACCCTGACCATAAAATTATTTCATTGCTACTTCATAACTGCAGTTTTGCTGTTATGAGTCATAATGTAAAGATGTGTGTTTTCTGATAGTCTTAGGTGACCCATATAAAAAGGTCATTTAACCCCCAATGGGAGTCAAAATCCACATGTTGAGAAGCACTGTATTAGATGTTCACTCGTGGCAGAGTAGCCAGAGAAACAGCCACTTAGGGACGCCTGAGACATTGGTGACAGTAGCAGGGCACACAGAGTAGAGCTCCCCAGCCAGTGCATTCTAGTATTTAAAAAAAAAAAAAAAAAAAAAAAAGAGCCACTGGGACAGCACGAGGAGGTCACTCACAGCAATTGCTCCCACAATGCCCCTTCCTGATCACTAAGGGGTTACCTATCTTTCTGTGCCCCTCATATGTCAGCATCTCTTCATCAATTTTTTTTTTTTTTTTTTTAAAAAAAGAGAATTAGCACAGATATTTGTGGAGCATCTCTCCAGGTAATCTCTATCGATGAGTTCATCTAAGTGGAGGTCAGGCAACCTTTGTCTTTAGGATTCAATTTTTAACTTTCTTTTGTTTGTTTGCTTACATGGTCCAGGCTGGTCTCAACTGTATGGGATCAAATGATTTTCTTGCCTCAGTCACTTGAGTAACTTGGACTACAGGCATATACCAACACATTCGCTCAGAAGAGATTTTTTTTTTAAAAAAAACTTCACTTTTAGCCTCAAAACATACTGGATCTAAAAGTTGGTCTTAGCATTTGCTTGCTTTGAAAACACCCACCAGGAACACCCATCACAAAAGAAAGAGCACGTTCTTTTAAGGAACGTTTGTACATAAGCAAAATTACTTTTAAAAATACATTAACATCCTAATGACAGTATTCCACAACAGGGGAACAAACACTAACTGGCACCTCTCTGGCATCCCTCTTCCACTTGTAAAGGTGAGCTGAGCCCCGTGTGGAAAATTCCAGCCACTATTGTTCCAAGGAAATACCGAGCTTCTGAAAACAAGTGTAACAACCCTGACCTCCGAGCATTAACCCAGAAAGTTCACACTTCTTCCCACTGGGCTGCCTCCCAGATGTTCCTTGAAGCAGCCTGTTGAGTTCTCTGCTGGGAGAAAACGAGCTGGCACAGCCTTTGCCACCTTGGCATGAAGTTCAGGAAGACACTAATCTGGTCCACCCGGGAACATTTCCTCCCCTTCACAAAGTCCACTCCGCAGAGACAAAGCAAACAGGGAGGCAGAATACAAGAAAGCCAAACAGCAGCCACGGTCAAGGGCACGGATAAGAGGCTGTGCGTCAGAAAGGACAGTCTGCAAGGACATTCTGTCAGACTTGCAGCTCAGCTGCCCGCTAGCACCCTGGTGCTGGCTTCCTGAGTGCTTCATCTTTCCCCCTCCAAGGCACAGGAAGGTTGCCAAGGCACAGAGGTGTGTTGCCTCTAGCGTGTGCTGCTGAGAGAAAAGAGATGGGAAAATAAAGGAGCTTAATGGAGAGGATTGGCTCCCACAGCTCCTGACTCTAAACCCATGCACCATGTTTCCATCAGCAAATGTTTTGCACTTTTCCGTTAGTGATCTTTGAAGATCTCAAAAGGATGCCTGTTTACACTTTCCAAATCTAAACCATTAACTAAGTGTTCTTCAAACTTGAGCAGTCCCTCCGTATCTTCAGGGGGCTGGATCCAGGGTCTTCCAAAGGCACCGGAGTCCAGGGCTGTCCAAGTTCCTTATCTAAGATGGTGTATGGTTTGCAAGTTACGTACACACTCTTCCCAAATAACTTAAGTCATCTCTAGATTCCTTACACTACTTGATACAGAATTTCCATAGCATATTTGTTCGTGGAATACTAAGAAGTCTGCACATGTTCAGTACAGATATAAGGTTGTTTTTAATTTTGTTTGTTCCATGTTGGTTAAATATGTAGGTATGGAACCTGCAGACATTAAGGCTCAATGCACACACACCCTCTCCCAGTGAGCATGCTTCTGCCCACCGAAGTGTGCAACAGACCCTATCTGCCCATTCTGCACAGGCCCATAGATACCATGTTTCTGACCCCCCCCCCCCCGCTTCTCCTTTATTGCATTCAACCCCACAGAGCAGACCTTGCAAAGTGAGAGGGGGAATGGGGAAGGGGACTCTGCACTTATGGAGCTATGAACTCCTCAGGCCAGCGCAAGTCCAAATTAAGGTCTTGGAGAATGGGAGCACCGTTGAAAATCCTTCTGTACAAAGGCTAAGATGCTCCTGAGAAGAGCACCATGGCCACCTTTCACCATACCTTTAGGATGTCTTTCTCCAGGAGCTAGGAAAGTCACTCCCCACCAGGCCTCCGCTGACAACAGGAGTCAGCTTACTGCATAAGCAGTTTGATTCTTGAAAAAAAAAAATGATTCTAAACAGATAACTCAGAGCCCTGATCCTCTTTCCTATTCTTCTTCTTTTCCTTTTGTGCTTCCTAGAATTCTGTTCAAAGCCTAGGTGGTGAGTAAGATGTGCCCAGCAGCAATGCACTGAGGACCACTGAAAATTACCAGGACATGCCAGCAGGGAATAAGAATAGCCGGTACACAGGACATCATGGCCCGGATGGCCTAGCCTTCTCAAGTTCAGACAGGAATGCCTCATCCTTACATGGAAGACTCCAAAACTTGCCAGGAGCATAGGAATCCATTCAGCAAGGTCCAGACTCTCTAACTCAGAGGTTCTCAACCTGTAGATTGCGACCTCCTGGGGAAAGTCAAATATCAGATATTTCACAGGGGTTGCCTATCAGATATTTACACTGTGATTTATAATAGTAGCAAAATTAGTCATGAAGTAGCAATGATGAGATGAGAGGGTCACCACATATGAGGAACTGCATGGAAGGGTCGCAGCATTAGGAAGGTTGAGGACCAGTGCTCTAACCTGTTCCTCTCCACCTGACTAGGGATTATTAGCTCCTGGTATTCTGCCCTCCTCATCCCATGCCTCTTGTCCTTATTCTACTCGTATGACAACTGTCAGGTGTCTAATTCCAAAAAGAAAGCTGTCATACATGGGATTACCATCTAGCCTTTAAAAAAAAAAAAAAAAAAAAAAAAAAAAGGACATTCTGACACATGACAGGAATGAACCCAGAAGACATTACAAGCCAGTCACAAAAGGATGAATCAAGCATGATTCCACCAATGAGATGTGAGTCAAATGCAGAGACAGGTGGTAGAATGGTGGTAGCCAGAGGCATGGAGTAAGAAGGCACAGAAGTGATTGTCTCATCTGGGCTGTGTTTCAGCTTGGAACAATGACAGGCCTGAAGAATCGGTGACTGTCACTTAAAGTAGTTCAAGTGAAGTACACCCTTATAAACAGAGCCCAGGTGGGAATGCAGCTCAATGGTGCAATGCCAGCTTAGCATGTGCCAGGTCCTGAATGAGCTTCCTCCTCCCTCCTAAAGTAAAGGTTATGATAACACACTCTGCTACTGCTATTTTCCAGCATTGTTTCTGGCTTAGTGCACCTATAGCCTCACACTTGCTCGGCAAGGGTTCCATACCCACTTACATGCAGCCCTTTCCCACTGGTGGCCCTTTTTCTTTCCCAACAACCATTGACTCTCCTCCCTGTTTCTACTCCCCAATCCTTTTTGAAGGAGTGTGTGACCCAGTGATAGTTTCTGACTTTGTATCTACCTACATTGCCCAGGTAGACCTTGAACTGCCAATCCTCCTCCAGAATAGCTGAGATTACAGGCCTGTGCCACCAGGCCAGGCAGAACATTCTCTTAAGACTTGTAACTTCTGCCTCCTGAGTTCTACCTGCTTAACCAGGAAACTCACAACATGCCCCAGACTACCTGTGTCCTAGGGTTCCTATTGCTGTGGCTAACACCATGACCAAAACCAAGTTGGAGAAGAAGGGGTTTATTTAGATTCATTTCCAGATAGCAGTCCATCATGGAGGGATTTAGGGTAGGAACTCAAACAGGGTGGGAATCTGAAGGCATTGACTGAAGCCAAGGCCATGGAGGAACACGGCTTATTCCACATGGCTTGCTTATAGAACTCAGGACCATCAGTTCCAGGATGCCCCCCCCCCACAATGGGCTGGGCCTTCCCACATCAATCACCAATTAAAAATACCTTCCAGGTTTGCCTGCAGCCTTATCTTATGGGAGCTTTTCTCAACTGAGGCTCCCTCCTCTCTCTGATGACTCTAGCTTGTGTCAAGTTGGCATAAAACCAGCCAGGACATCTGGCTTATGAGAAAGGACCCAAGACTCATTTGAAATTACTGAGGCTTCTCAATTTACCGTATGGCTGAAATCCACTCCTAAGTTGATTAGTCGGAAATACATTTCACACACTGGTCCACAGAGCTTGGCCTGCCTTCAGTGTACTTAGTACATTTCCATCAGCCTATGAAACGGGCAAACTCAGGTACCACAAGCTCTCTTAGGAAAGTAAAGAGCAGAGCCACTCTCAGGCTGTGTTTCTGTACCACCATACAGACGAAAGACCCTTTGTCCAAGCCCTGTATGTCCAGGGCCGCATGAACCCACGTCACCTTACAGAGGAGCCTGAGTCCCTTCTTCCCAACTCATTCATCTGGTGGTGATTTACAAAGATTTAAACATGGCATACTCAGTGTTGTGTTGGCCATCGGAAGGTCAGCGCCCAGAAAGACTCTCAGAGCTAGCATATCCGTGAGGGAGACAGGCAAGAAACCAGGCGAGAGAGGAACAGAGTGCAAGGAAGCGGGTGACAGCTGCAGGGAAGGCAATATCTGAGTTCTGACCTGGAGGGCTGGGCCTACTTTTCTGTCCACAACTTCTCGAAAAACTCAGCCACTCTCTAGCAATAACTGACTGGCTCCTCAGCCACAGAAGCTGGCTGTCTCTATGAAATCTCATGGTTGTTTGGTCCATGCTGTTGAAACTGCAACTGCATCCTGTCTCTGTCTAGAACCAGGGTTATCTTCAGTTCTTTTGCTAAGTAAAATCATTAGCCCAGACAATCTACCTCCATCTCCTTTCACCTCTGCCTCAAAAGAGAAAATGAGCTCTCCGAGGCTCTGCTCGGTCTACCAGTCCACCATGCAGCAGTCAAACAGTGAAAACATGGATTGTTCTCCCAGATTGCCCTTACTGGTTGGACACAGACATTCCCTACAGTTTTCTTCTTAACCACAGGCCCCCAAACCACAGGCAGGGACCTTCCTCGATGCTCAGATCACACTGCAATATTAACTATGGTGAGTGAATAACAGAGTATAAGATGCCCAAGTGATTGCCAACAGAGACCTCAGTGTCTCCATTGAGCTTACAGGTCCAAGACTGAATGTGCTCCCATTTCTCAATAAGACAAACATGCTCAAAAGGTAAGTATTGTTTGGGGAACCTTCTGTAGGCAAGAGGATCGCACAAAGTGGCACCACTGCAAACCCAACCTGCGTCATCAAATAGAGCCAGATGCAAACTGCAGGAAACCCCTCCTGGACCAAGAGAAAGTGAGAATGAGTTCTGCTGCATACAACAGCTGCCCTGGCATGGCGGGAGCCAGAGGAGCTACAGACAGCAGAGGCAGGGAATTTGGAAATACATAGCATAAAACGCACATACATACACCCCTTCAGTGTTTCTCTAGTGGTCCCGTCCTCCGCGGCCTTCCCAGCCCACTTCTTCCCAGTTCCAGTCTTTCCTATACAGCTATGGCCCTGCGCAGCAAGGTGGCGAGACCATATTTGACACATTCTCCATAGGAACCCCCCACACACACACATCAGGAAGCTTCCTGTGTAGCAGGATTCAGAAACTTCAAATAAATAGAAGCTAGGGTTGTGAGGGGCAGACACGGAAAGTGTTCTGAAAATTTTAAGTAAAAAGGTTACTTGGAAAGTCCTGAAAAACCAGGAGCAATTAACATCTGCTGAAGAATTAGATGAAGAAACTGAGCCAGTCATGAGGCTGAATGCCTTACAGACATTAAGAACTGTATCATGCAGCTGCATTTTCAAAGGGTGTAGATTCACAGAGATATGGCTGACACCTACTTAGCTATCTAGCTTCTGGGAGTACTCTGAAGTCAAAATCCAAATATTCACCCCAAGGCTTCAAATGCAGAGGGCGGCCAACTCTTGCTTGAGGTAGAGTGCAGCACCCAGGATAGCTGTGAGGAACAAGGAGGATGTTACTCACTCCCACACGGAGTCTAGCAAAATGCCTGTCTTCCTTGCTCTACTCCCATAACCCAGGCATAAAGTCATGGCACGCTCGTGTCAGTGGGACAGCTGAAGTGATGGCGCCCAAGCATGAGATGAGGAACAGCACCACACTGCACAGCAAGGAAACAGACAGATGGGGACGGATGAGATCACACTGGAGACACAAGAAAATGGAACACGCCAGGAAGAAAAGCTTCACAAATGCTTCAAAGAATGAAGCAAGAACACAAAACTCTCAGAGGAGACGATGCAGTAGAAGAAACAGGAGAGAGAAAGAGCAACACTGAACTACAAATCAGAACCTGACCCCCCCACACACACACACAAAAAAAACCTAGTAAATAAGCTAAACGCAATGTACAGAATATACTGCTGGAAACTGAAGTAACTCCAAAAATTACAAAATGAATAGAGAACAGATTTAACAAGATAAAGACAGACAGACAGACATGAGGCACCAACCACAGCCAGCCAACAGAAAATGTCTTTATAAAGAATGTGCAATAAATGTCAGGAGAAAAGAATTCATGCACAAAATTATGAGAAATTTCCTGAAGTGATTAAAGAAATCACTGTGCTGACTGCCAAGAGCATGGTGTGTTTTTTAAAAATGGCACCCGTTGAGCTTAGGGGAGTAACAGATTCTAGTCAAATACTCTAGCCCACCGGTAAAAGCAGTGTTGCATGTTTGAAAAGCATATAATGCACAAGTGGGGAGAGGGTAAAGAGACAAGCAGAAGTCTATGCTGTCACATCACGCACTAGAAGACCCCAAAGGCCACAGCCACCATATCTATAGCATGGCCGGTGACTATATTTGACTTGGTGCTCTAAATCCCAAGGTCAGAACCAGACATCTGCAAATGGGAAAACATTCACGTAACAGGAAATACATGGCACTCAGGTAGAAATGGGAACCTAGCTAACTAAGCAATGAAGAAAACACCACAAAAGAAAACCCAAAGAGGTGTTGTGACTCGCGCCTTCCATCCTAGCACTTGGGGGACAAAGGCCAGCTGATGTCTGAGCTGAAGGTCAGATTGGTCTATAGAGAGCCCCGGGCCAGCCAGTACTACTAACTGAAACTCTAGTCCAGGGTCCTCAACCTTCCTACAAGGCAACTCTTTAACACAGGTCCTCAGGCTATGGTGACCCCCACTATAAAACTATTTTCTTGGCTACCTCATCATTGTAATTTTTCTACTGTTACGAATCATAATAGAAATATCTACGTTTTCCAAGGGTCTTGGGTGACTCCTGTGAAAGGGTTGTTCAAACTCCAAGGTTGAGAACTGCTGCTCTAGTCCCCAAAAGAAAAAAAAAAAAAAAAAGAAACAAAATGAAGGTTCCAGGATAGGAGGTCATACCTGACTGTAAGTATCAAATCGGCATAAAGAACTGAGACAGTAACAGAAAAGACAGGAGCCGGGAGGGAGTTGGCTCCACGGATAAAGCACTGGCCGCACAACCGTGAAAACTTGAGTTCAGATCACAAGCACCCAGGTAAAGCCTAGGTACCGCAGGACTGCAACCTCACAGCTAGAATCCGACAGAGACAGCCAGCTCCTTAGGGCTTGCTGGCCAGCGCTCTAGCCCAGTCAGAGAGCTGCAGCTTCAGCTAGAGACCAAATCTCAAAAGAATATGGTAGAGGAGACATCTGGCATCAGCCTCTGGCTTTTCTTCACATTGCACAAAGAACCAGACCCTCATCTACATACACATGTCAAAAAATTGTAATGGGAAATGTTGTTGCGGGTCTGAACGGGGCTTGTCATCTCAACAGCTCATTTTAAATGAGGAATAGGAAAAGCAGAGGAGAAAATACGCTGTCACTCTTGTCCCATAAGGTGACAGAGAACATCGTCAGAGCTGAAGCAACACTGCAGCTCTAACTTCATGCTGCTAAACCAAGTCCCTGGCCTTAACCTGACATGAACCTTTTAGAAAAAATAGTCTTTAGTGTTAAACATTGGAAGCTTTGTTTCTCTTTAGTTTCTTCCTATTGAAACTAACTAAATGTAACATTTCCTTATAAAGCAGCCTTGTCAGATAAGCCGGCTTTTACGAAATTCCATGTATCCACATTTGTAATCATCTTCCTTGGACGCACTAGAAAGCTGACGAGAAAGAAGGTATTCGGGATAGCAAGAGTCTGAAGCAACAGAAATCTCACTATTATTGCTGAAAGGTGATTTCTCTATAAATCATTTTTTAATTGGAACAATCTGCCCTAGTTATAAAAGAAAATGGCAGACAAGAGCATGCCCAGATGTTAACAGTGGTTGGGATGGGATGGTGGGTGGGAATGAGAAATTTCTCCAAACTCCTGCTTTTTCCAAGGGAAAAGTCCAATACAGGTGGTTAACAGGGGGCAACGAGCAAAGTTAATGTACCCGACGCAAAGACAAACACACTACAGCCATGGGTACACAGAGACCGAAGCATTCAAAAAGCGTCTGGGGTGATACCCTCTCATTTTAAAAACAGGAACATATATAGAATAGAACAGATATTAGGCTTCACTGATAAAGTGCTTCTTGGGGTGTGTGTGATAGTTCCATTGGGGAGGATGCTAGGGGCTCAATGCAACACCAAGTACCACCTGCAAGAAGAAGAGAACCCCAAGTTCTGTTCTGAGAAGTGGGGTGATTTCTAAGTTCCCTCGGCACCTGGCAGAGCAGTGGTCTCTTTTCTTGTCACCCCTGTGTGAGGCAAGGACAGCCCTCAGACTGTCTTCCTGTCACTGCAGTGGGTGCACAGACCCGGGCACACACACTTAAGTTAGAAGCAAGATTACCCAAAAATGACTCAATTCATACCGAGAGCTGTGCTCTGAGATGCCACTCAAAACCTGGCAGGCCCAAACTCTTGGCATTGACGTACTATGGCGGGTAAAGTGAGATGGATGTGAAGGGTAAGGGGAAAAGCAAACAAGAGGGAGAGAAGGAAGTGCAGGTGGGGGGGGGGGGAGAAGGTCGTGAAAGTGACCCAGAGAACTGGGAAAGGGCTCCGGAGGTGTTACCTTTAAACATCACTGACATGCAGACACGCGCATGCTTCCACAGTAAGGTTTGGAACATTCCAACTGGAACAAAACTCACCAGAGGCTATGGCCCAGTAAATGTCTGATCCATTCAGTAACTCACCACATGCTATGGGAGAATAAACCTGGGACCCGGGAACTTGAAGCAGAATCCGAAACGGGGCAACACGGGCACTGGAATCCAGCACAGCATCCAGAGCACCCACAAGGCGACCTGAAGAGGGAGGCAGAAGAAAGGGAGCCTGTGAGTTCAGGGCAGAGCAGGCCAGGCAGCCAGCACATCCTCTGCTCCCATGCAAGGAGCTGTTCTGGAAAGACTGCTCCTCCCATCCCCCAGCATCTGGAGTCTACAGGCATCAGCCATGGCAACAAGACCCAAGACCGGGGTAACAAAAGTAGTGGCCCTCAAATCAGATTTTCTGATTCAAGCCTGGCCTACCATTTCCAAGCTGCCTAAACTTCTGGTGAAGCTGGTCTCCTTATTTGAAAAAGAGAACAATCACAGTACTACCTTGTAAAAGTAACTAAGAGAACTACACAGGTTAACATGTCTGTTTATTGAAGTGCTGCCTAGACCAGAGAAGGCACTGTGTTAATTACTGTTCCCCTTACTACTGCATCATGAATCTCATCCCAAATACTGAAAGTTACCTTTATCTGCTACAGAAATACACTGTGAGAAGGAAATCTATCAAGCCCTTCACAGACTGAGGCGCATGTGCGCGTGCACACACACACACACACACATACACACACACACACACACACACACGACATACATGATATGCGTGTGCAATATACATGATTAACATGTATGGCATACATGTATATGTATACATGATGTACATATAGGTGTAAGATTCATGATATACATATATATGTGATATTCGTTATATGCATATATGTCCAATATGCATGATATACATAATATATGTGATATACATAACATACATATGTGATATACTTTTATGATTTGCATATATGATACACATACACACACACACTATATATAGTGTGTGTGTGTGTGTGTGTGTGTGTGTGTGTGTGTGTGAGATATGCAAAGGAAGGATTGGCTTTCTGCTGTGATGGACATGCCCTGAGCTGAAGATGGACAAATACATCTGCTCCCACTGGATGGTCTATTCCCACATGAGAACAAGCCTGGGGAGACTCTTACTGACTATATCAGCCCACTTCACATCTGGCTCAGCAGCACAACCCATGGGAGAGCACCACCTGTGACCTTGGGACCGACTGGAAGCTGTAGCTGCCTGCCTCTGCCCAGTATCCCATGAGGATTGAAGCACCTATTCAGCAAAAGATTCAAATTCTAAACTCCAACTCTGTAGATCAGCTCTATACCATTAGAGAGGGGGAAACGCCAATTCCAGCTCTTAGATGTGGAGAACCATCTATGCTATCCTTTTCTGTTAGGGTCATGTGGTGTATTTAGCCACTTTCTGAGGTATATTTTAAAATTAAAATAAAAATTGACTAAAAAGCCAGGTGTGGTGGCGCACACCTTTAATTCCAGCAACTGGGAGGCAGAGGTAGGCAGATCTCTGAGCATGAGACCAGACTGGTCTACATGGTGAGTTTTAGGGCAATCAAAATTAGACAATAGGACCTTGTCTCAAAAAAAAATATATGTGTGTGTGTATGTGTGTGTGTGTATGTATGTATGTATGTATGTGTGTGTGTGTGTATACATACACACACATATATATGACTATGTGTATGCACACAGGTGTATACAGAAGTACACATATATTTACATAATATGTACACATATATTTTTGTACAAATGTATATATACATTTAACATTTCCACTTGTATTCATATAGACAACTGAGATTTAGAAAGCTGGGCTTTATAGCAGTACTTCTTATACAATATACTCCTACAGTATTCTTTCCACAAAATTTGCAATTTGCAATTACATCAAACACAACACCGAGAAAATTCTTCTGCAATCGCTCAGTCTAGCCCCTAATTTACCATCCTCCTGCCTCAGCTTCTGAGTGAGGATTACAGACGTGCCCCACCAAGCCCGGCTTGCATGACTCTTAGAATGTTTACTAATCAATCCTGTTTCAACCATTACAATCTCCCTAGCAGACGCCCTCCTTGCCCTATCCAGACTCCCACTGCTTTATAATCTCCTCCTTCTGCCCCATTTAACAATCTTCTCTGGAAGTAGGATAAAGGGCACAATACTGTACAGCCAGAATTACTCTGGCTACTTGGAAACCATGTGTCCTTCTTGGTTGCTCCCACATTCCACGTGGCTGAGCAAGCTGTCTTCTGGAATAGGGCTTCCCCAATCAGCAGATGTTAGGCAGGAGGGCCAAAGGTGTGTTTGCTAAAGACTACTGAGATAACGCATTTGTCTCAAAAAGATGGGATGGGATAGAGAGGTGGAGGAAAATTAGAAAGGAGCTAAATGCCCTATCTACCCAACCCACACATACCCTTGGCACTTACAAGTTTGATAGAGAGCCCATTCTTTGTTTGATTGGCAGTTCTGGGGATTAAACCCAGTACTTTATGGCACACAGTGAGCACTTACCACCCAGCTATCACTCCAGCCTCCCCTAAGGGACTCAGGGAACCATGGAAACCAGGAAGAGAGGTATGTAGCAACTCAGAAGAGCAGGGATTTTTTTTTTTTTTTTTAAACTGGAAAGAGTGGTTATTTCCCTCAGTAAGATTCAGGTGCTTTTGGAAGGTCAAGATGTCTTATATAACCAGCTCCTTCAACTAATAGGAAGGTGGAGAAGGCTGCGTGCAGAAAGCCACAGGGGACTTCCACTCTCAGCCCAACCATGTAGAGCCTGGAAGTTATCCCGTCCATGCAAGAAAAAGCTGAGCAGCCTAAGAAGTGGGGGACTTTTCCTCAGCTCACCAGAGAACTGAGGTCACGGGTCAAACCTCAGTCATTCAAGTCTAGAGACATCTGGGAGAATCCAGAGTCACAGGCAGGGTAGATTTTCCTGGTGAAGCTACTAACTGCAGAAAGAACTGGTATTCACTCTGGTAAATTGCTACATGTAGACTGAGTTTGCCAAAGGAAATCCCAGGACTACAGTCTTAAGGGACTCTCTGAGACTGGCATGGGCTTTAACAACAGGTACTCTGCCAGGTTTGGAAAGTGCAGAGTGACACTATGCAATGTCCTCTGTGCAGCCTCCTCATCAAAAACCCAGACCTCCATGGAGGAGCATCTGGAGCCTTATCCAAGCTAGAGAAGAGTACTGTCCAAGTGCTACATTTCTTCAGGCTTTTCTGTCCTCAAAGGCAGAGGTGAGCGACCAAGAACCACTTAAGAAGATCACAGGCCCATCACAAGTGTGACTTACCGGTGTGATCACAGAACCAGCTCCCCAAAACTCCTAGTACAGCGGTGCCAGATGAGAGGGAAGAACACCAAGACTTACACTATCCGAAAAATCCTTAAAGGAGCTCAAAGACCAAACGGCATCAAAATGATTGCCCTCTGAGGAACGCAAAAGCCCTGTCATCTACAACTATAGCCAACCTTAAAATACTTCCAATCCAGCCAGAGGATTGACTGCTCCTTCAGGTCCCTGTTCCGATGCAGTGTATCTGGCTTCTACAACAGTATCTGTTGGTAGGCACCAGGTAAACAGTCTCAGATAAAGCATAATCAGTGAGATGCAGAAGTGATACTGAGTGTTACAGAGAGTTTACAAAAATCAGATTTAACAGGCTCATAACCCTTCCAATGAGAAGGCAAGAACAGGCAGGAAATCTAAGTGGAGAGAGAACTCTAAGAACCTGCAAATCCACGTCCAGACAGATTATCCTTCGGAACTCAAAGAACCACACAAAGCAGCACATGCCTTTAATCCTGCACAGTGGCAGGGACATAAGCTCACATGAAAGCCAACACCACCAGCCCTCAAATCTACAACCAGTGAAACCATCCTTAAAACCAAGAGAGTGCTGCCAGGTAGCACTTGGGAGTAAGCAGGACACAAACTGAAGGCCAGCCTGAAACACATAGCCAAGATTCTGTCTAGAAAACAATAATAATATTAAACATTTTTTTTTTAATCCTAGAGTGGGCTGGAGAGATGGATCAGCAGTTTAACAGGCATTGATGCTCTTCCGGAGGACCCAAGTTCAGTTCCCAGCCCTTAAAATTGTTTAAACAAAAATCAGGTCACTGATCCCTACCTAACTGGCGAGATTTCTTCCAGGAGAGAAAATCCTAAACTTTGCCCAAGAAAAGAAGTTGGTGAGAGAAAAGCAAATGGGCTAACAAAGCATTCCGTTACGGTCTGAAAAGTTTTAAATAGGGCAGTTAATAGTGGTCTGTTAAATGCTAGAAACTACCTCCACTTCATCAACTTATGACTTTGCGTGGTTTTGGTCTAATTATACAACTAAAAAGTGATTTTTTTTCAGAGTATATTTTTTTAAATAACAGATCCCACTTTCTATGAAACTCACATTAAGACTCATAGAGGTAAGGTTAAAAGTAAGCAAATCGTACCTGTACATCCAATTTTGATTATTTTTCTTTGAAGACAGGGTCTCCAGAGCTCAGGAGAAACCCTCCTATAAGGAAGTACTCTAGGAGCCAGAGGGCTCACGGTCACAAGAACACAGCCCATAGAATCAACTAAGCAGGGCTCATAAGGGCTCACAGCGGTGGAAAAGGCAATCATGTGCATGTGCCTGCACTAGACCCTCTGCATATGTGCTGTGGTTGTTTAACATGGGGATTTTATGGGACCTAGCAGAGGGAGCTGGGGCTGTCTCTGACTCTTTGTCTGCTCTTGGGACCCTTTTCCTCCTACTGGGTTGCCTCGTCCAGCCATGATATGAGGGCTTAGGCCTAGTCTTATTGTATCTTTATTATGCCATGTTTGGTTGATATCCCTGTCTGGCCTGCTTTTATCTGAAGGGACACAAAAGAACAGAGGATCTGGAGTAGAGAGGAGATGGAGGGGGGTTAGGAGGAGTTGGGGGGCTGCAGTTTGAGTGTATTATATGACAGAAGGAAAAAAAAAAGACAAAGAGTTTCCTGTGACCCAGGCTGGTCTCAAACTCACTGTATTGCCGGGGCTCACCGCTGGCCTTAAACTCCAAATTCTCTTCCTTCTGCCTCCCAAGTCCTTAGGATTTGGGCTGCGTACCACCACATCCATTAAGAGAAGCAAGGATGAAAAAAATGTGGTGCATACACAAAATTGAGTTTTATTCAGGCAAGATTTTATGATTTTATGATTTTACATGGTTTTGGTCTAAATACACCAACTAAGATTGATTTCAAAAGCTATCTAGAACAAAATCTTGTTGTTTATAAGATAATGGATAGAACCTGAGATCATTCAGTAAACTAAGCCAGTCTTAGAAAGATAAACATAATTTTCTCTTATATGCCAAATCTAAATAATGTGTGTCACATGTATGTGTACGTGTGTGTGCATGTGTGTGTGCACGTGTGTGTATGAGTATGTGAGTGTGAGTATGTGTGTGCATGTGAGTGTGACAGTGTGGATGTGTGAGTGTGTATGTGCATGTGTGTGAGTATGTGTGAGTGTGTGAGTGTGTGTGTGTGCAAGTGTGTGTGCGAGTGTGAGTGTGTGTGCATATGTTGAGTGTGTGCATGTGTGTGTGAGTGTGTGTGAGAGTGTGTGCATGCATGTGTGACTGTGTGTGTGCATGTGTGCATGCGTGTGTGAGTGCGTTTGTGTTTGTGTGTATATGTGTGTGTGAGTGTGTATGCGTATGTTGAGTGTGTGTGTGAGTGTGTGCATGTGTGCATGCATGTGTGAGTGTGTGTGTGTTTGTGTGTGTGTCTGAGGGTGTGTGTGAGTGTGTGAGAGTGTGTGCATGCGTGTGTGAGTATGTGCATGTGTGCATGCATGTGTGAGTGCGTGTGTGTTGAGTGTGTGTGTGAGTGTGTGTGTGTAAGAAGTTTCTATCTGAGAAAGGGATGGGAAGGAAGAAGAAAGGGACAAGGGAGATACAGGGCCATCATGGTCAAAGCACAATAGACGTGCATGAAACTAACAACAAAAATGTCATACCAACTGTACAATGAATACGTACAAATATAAAGCTTTAATAAATAAAATTTCAAAATAAGTTTCCATTTTAAACACTAGGATCAGGAGGGTAGTGGATCAAGAGATACTAGTTAACACCAGTTAAAATAGAGTAGCTATGTTAATTTTAGACAAAAAGGATTTCATAACAGGAAACACCATGAGTATTAAAGACAGGCATTATGTAACACTGAAGATTTCTGCAGGACTGTACACCAGTCATTAACATGAACATACCTAACAGGACATCTAAATACTTTGCACCTAAGTGGAACTATGAAAAAAAAAAATCAGTCCAGTATCCTAGCTAGAGACATCAATACATCTTCTAGTAACTGGCAGATCTAGCTTGCAGAAAACCACTGAGTCCACATTTACCCCAAACAGTATCAAATCAATGGAATCTAATCCGTGTTTACAAAATCCTTCATCAGCACCAGACAGTACATCTCAAGTTCACAGTGACATGTACGGAGATGGACCTAAAACAAATCCTGTCTGAAAGGGATAACACAAGTGCACCCTTAGATCACGGTGAAATTAAACCAGAAGCCACGGAACAAAAAGCAAGCTGGGAAATTCCCAAAAATTTACAAATTAAACAACTTCAAATAACACGGGTCAAATAAAAGCCCTCAAGAGAATTTTTAAAATATTTTAACCACATGGAAGTGAGGTTTTACATATTAGACAAATGTATAGGGTAAAAGCATTGCTTAAGAGGAAATTACAACATCATGTACATAAATTGGGACAGTACAAAACCTGGAATCAATAACCTAAAGCAGTACATTAGAAAACCAAGAGAGCAATCTGATCCTAATGCAAAAGAAAAATCAAAGCTGAAATCAATAAAAGCTAAAAGACAGAAGAAAATAATGCTAAAAGATCAATAAAGATGAGCAACCCTACCTAGGATAACCAGGGAAAGGAGAAGAAAAGGAAAGTTACAGTATTAGAGAGGGAGGGACTGTGGGGTGTCTGCCCAGAATAATAACAGCCTGGGCTCTGATCCCCAGCATGGCATAAATTGGGTGTGGAGGTGCAAATTTATAATCCCAGCGCTCCATAGATGGAGGAGGATCAGACGTCCTGGGCCATCCTTGGCTAAGGAGGTGTTCAATGCAGTCCAAGATGCTGAGATCCTCCTGGGAGGGAGGGATTAGAATTAATACCCAAGGGTATTAACTATATTCAATAACTTACACAAAATGACACAATCCTTTAAGGAAATGAACTACCAAAACTCATTAGGAGTAATGAATCATTTGAACAGAACTTTATCTCCTAAAACAATTTGAGTCAATAGCAATAGCCTGATAAATTACCCAGCCCAAATGTATTCACTGAAAAATATCATCAAACCTTAAGGTGCAAATGTAAGAAGTTTCTGACCCATCCTAGGCCCAACGTCCACACCCACAGTCTCTTAGTCCCGAAGAATCACACAAAGTTTTATATTAATCACATGCTGTTTGGCCTATGGCTCAGGCATATAACTTGCTAGCTCTTACTCTTAAACTAACCTACAATTCTTATCTTGTTTAGGCAAATGGCTTGGTATCTTTCTCAGAGCAGCATTCTGGTCTTTTTTCCTCTGCATCTGCTGGAATCTCTGCTCTGCTCTTCCCCTTCCCAGCATTCTCCTAGTCTGGAGCCCTGCCTATACTTCCTACTGGCAATCAGCATTTACGAGCAACACATCTTTACAGTGTACAGGAGCACTATCACACAGTAGGCAATGATAACAGTCCCACAATCTCCTTCAGAAAACACTTGTCTAGTGCATTCTACTGTGATCGTGAAGCCTGCATTCCCGAAACAACCAAATTGATAAAGCCACTGAAAAAAGAAAGCTGCCATTATCACCCTTGCAAAAAGTCATCAATAAAACATTAGCAAAAAAAAAATCCAACACTGAATAATGTGAATTAAACTTCATGGGCAACTGTGACTCGCTTAGAGAACTTGGTTCACAGATGACATGTTTGTTCAATGAAACAAAAACCTCAAGGAACTAATAACCAAAGATACAGTACTTGCAAGACACCATCTCACCCTATGACAACTGCTTTCCTGTGTGCCAGGAATGGTAGCTCAGACTCGAAGAACAAAAACAAAGTAAGTCACTACGGCCAATGGTAAAAGGTACTTTCGGCAGGCATGAGCTTACCTAATAATAGACCTACTGCATAAAACTACACACTGCTGAGGAAGGAGAGTGATGAAAAGGGAAATGGAAGACTCTGAGCTATTGCACTGGTGTAGAGTCATCTGTAGACTCAACACAAGTAAAAATCCCAGCATGCTACTTTATAAATACTGACAACTGACCTAGTATTTGAAGGAGAAACCAAAGGCACCAACCAACAAAAGCCAACAAGCTCTGGAGAAGAGATTAGAGACAATTCAAAACTGTACTGCAGAGCTGTGATGGTGAAGCACTTACACAGGCCAGGGGGAGAGAACAGACCCACACAGATGTACTCAATCCGTCCAATCTTTGCCACCAGAGCAAAGGCAACTTCATGAGAAAGGAGTTTCTTTAGTGGCTGGTGCTTAAGTGAAAGAATTAACCTAGACAGCAGATCTCACATCAACTACAAAAGTTAGCTCAATAGCCTACAATGATCCGAAGGAAGTCTGAGCCAGAGAAGTTTCAGAATAGAACACAGAACACCTAAATGGCCTTGAGTATGACCAATCCTCCCTGGTTTTCAAGAAATAGCAATCTAACTGTGCAAGGGATATGGGACCCACCCCACTAAAACAGGCGAGGAGAACCATATTCACATGTAACTGGATACAGCTGGACTCAAAGAAACGCAAAGGTGCGTATGTATGTATGTATTCTACGGGACAGTGTAACAATCCCAGCACTACAACACATAGCTACTAGAAAGGAAGGATGAAGGAGAAGAACAACAGAGCCAGCCTAGGGTTCCAGGGAAGAAAAAAGAGGCATACTGACCAACACAGGAGTTGGCGACTACACATACAAACAGCTACCGCTACGGGGTGGCTGGACAAAGAAATGCCCTCAGCTAACCGTACAGCACCATTTCTGGATATAACTCCAAGGGCAGCTCTAACTATTTCTGGACATAATGCCAAGGATATTTCTAGAAGAAACTGGTGTTTCAATCGATAGAATATGCAAAGAAGATCTACCTTGAACCTACAAGGACGCTGTCCAATCAGATCAAAGGGGCAGAAGAAAAGTGAATTCTGTTGTTTCATGGGCGAGGCCATCCTCTTCCTCTTGACTCCGTAGCTAAAGGGACTCAGGTCTTCAGACTCTGAGACTTACTCCAATGGCACCTCACCCCAGGCTCTCAGTTCCATCACCACTTTCTGCAGAATCCAAAGAACCTTACTTACAGGCTTATAAACAAATCTATGACACAGAAGTAATGCTAGCCATCAGCATGGCCACAGCTCTACAGGAAAACAGAGGGACAATGGTGTAGTAAGAGCCTCAGGCAAGTCCTCCAGGACATGACCAGAAAGGAAGAACTGTTGGAGCTGGAGAGATGGCTCAGCAATTAGGAGTAGGTACTGTGCGTAGACGACATCTTAGGATATAGAAAGGTTCACAGATGTGTTTTAAGTGAAATACTACAAGAAAAGTTTCTCCTAAGTTTATAAAGTAAAACAAACAACAAAACATACACAGTAAACTATGCTAATTGTTCTTGAAAATAGAAAAATATTTTGGTATAGATTTGGCTTACCCTAAGCACAACATGCCTCAAGACCACAGTGGTGAACTTGTCAGGTGTGGTGATATGTTTCATATTCAATAAAAACCAGTCTGAAATATCAGAGATCTACCCAAAGTCAATCCAAGAGGATCAGAGAGTGGTAATTATATCTTTAATCCCAGCACAGGGAATATCTGGGAGTGGTGACCTACACCCTTAATCCCAGCAGATCTGAGTTTGAGGCCAGTTTGGTTTACAGAGGGAGTTCCAGGCTCCCAGGCAGGCAGTGGTAGCCAGGCTTTAATCCCGTAATTCCAGAGATAGAGAAGATCTTTCTGTGTTTCTGTGAGTTCAAGGCTAACTACCAAATAGTAGTAGCCCACACCTTTAATCTTAACCTGGATGTGAAACAACTGGACAAAGAGGGTATTTAAGGCAGGCATGGAAAGACAGAGCAGGCAGTAGAAGCCACGAGGAGCAAGGCTGAGGAAGCTGGAAGATGGCTAGGTAAGATTTGACTGTGGTGTTTACTCTTTGATATTTCAGCCTTTCCCTGATATTTGGCTCTGAGTTTCCTTTATTCATGTAACAGTCAGGGCTTGCCATGTTGGCTCCCAACACACTCACTGGCTGCCCTGTTGTGTAGCAGTTTTCTCTATGATTAAAAATGTCTAATTTTGGAGGGAACTCTAAAAATAGAATGTTCTAAAGCAGTGGTTCTCAACCTGGGGGTCAAAAAAAAAAGATCCTTTTCACTGGCGTTGCTGAAGACCATCAGAAAACAGGTATTTACATTATGATTTATAACAATAGCAAAATTATAATTAATAAATAGTAACAAAACTAATTTATAGTTGGGGTCCCTACAACATGAGGAAATATATTAAAGGGTCACAGTATTAGGAAAGTTGAGAACCACTGTTTGAGAGGGAGGTGAAATAATCCATCATCCTAAGAAGCACCTTAAACTCACAAAGTAAACAAGTTGGTTTCAGGAAGTCCCTGAAACTGACCATATTCATTAGATCCCTCATTCTTCAAGCATATATAAACAGAAAGGACTACTTAGGAACACTCTCATATAAGCTAAGCTGCCTAGAAGGGGCTCTGATTAGCTGTGCTACCTGAAAGAGTCACTTTCCAACCTGTTGAACAGCCTGCAGTGCACTCCAAGTTTCTAGCATTCATGAACTATCGCCCAAGCTGGGGTGGGCCTCTGATGATGGCAGCTGTCCTTGAGTCATTTCTGCTCCTCTAAGTAACTCCTCACCAATATTTCTATAAATAATCCCACAATAAAACTCAATGGTTTACCAAGTTGGACTGTGGTGGGATCCTTACTCTTTGGTCAGATATAGGTTCCCTATCTGGGGTGGGTAGGCATTTGTTAACATCTCTCCAAATATAGTGTCACATAACAACATGTTTATAGCCTGGGATATAAACATGTTGTTATAATATAAGCTATGCCATTTACCTATGCACACAGATGGTACTAGTGCCTAAATGTATATCAACACACTCCAGTGTTCAGAGAACAGGAGCAACAGTATATTTCCAAGAGTACACTCCCATCATTGGGTAACACATGACTATATGTATGCACATATCCTACTGCATAGAGAAATGCTGAGCATGGTGACTCACTCACTCTTTGTATCACTTAGAATACTAGTAGAGGAGAATTGTCACGTCCAAGGCCAGCAGGGCTACACAGTGAGCTTCAGGCCATATTAGCCTATGTGGCTAAAACAGTGTCTACATATGAACACACATATCCCTTTGCTCTGTCAGCTGACAAATCCAGAATCAAAGAGCACACACAGCTCCAGGGTCTGGTTTCTGCTACCATTCGCTAATAAAATAAATGGTTAAAAAATTGGGTCCATGACCCAAAAAGTCAGGTTTGGCCCCCAGTTCTCCATAAATCAACTAAACAGCTAATTTAATAGTTAAAAAACAGAAAATGGGAGGAGGGTGAGAAGAGGAAAACATCTAGGGACCCTCTTAAAGTCATCTCTCAACTGTGGCCACACTGAACAAATCTCCGTTTTCTGCTTTTTACTATCACCCTGGCTATTCTAATTGACTTGAGGTCAGGAAGCTAAACTATTGTTTCTTGGTGCACCACACACCAAGTTCAGAAAAATAAAAAACAGGGTCTCTTGGAGAAATGGTTCCTTCTGGACTATGACAGGAGATAATCAAGATGATCCTAGAGCATTCTGTAGTTCCAGGCAGCATTGAAGCACTAAACACACAAGCATGCCAACAATATAGAAAGCAGGGTAACTCTACAGTTGAGGAACTTGGCAAACTCTGTCTCATCCAGATGTTCAAGGTTGACCTCAAGAGTGACATCATGTTGTCTGTGGATACCTCTGAAATGAAGGTATTACACACCCCTGTGATCTTCTTCCTAAACACCAATCAATCATTCAATCTATGTACTACGAGAAAAACATCACATAAATCCAAATTGTATTCCAAGAACACATAACCAGTCATCTGTGTGGCTCTCAAGGTCAACAAAAGCCAGGAAAGGCTCAGGAAGCCACAGGTTACCCCAGTGGGATTCTTAGATAAGGGCAAAGGAAATCCACACGAACTTACTCTCACTGTCCAATAAAGCAACAGCCTAACACAGATCACATGGCACTCAGATCTGTGTCAACAGGAGCATTCCTTTGGAAGGCTCCTGGTGAAAACACATTTGCCCCCCACTTCCAGCCTCTGAAGCCACCCACTTCAGTTGACTCATAGCTCCACACTCTGTCTTCATGACCAGAAATGTCAGAGCATGCTCTTTCCACATTAGCACTGACGGAGCCTCTCTTGAACCTCCTGTAGTTGTTAAGGGCCTTTCTGAGGGCTACACATCAGCTCCATGACTCAGTCCTTACTTCACACTGGCAAGGCCCTGCTTTCAACCTCAGACAAAGCAATCTTGTGATTATACCAGAGTAATTAATTGCCCATTTGAGATCAGATGACCTTTCATCTTAAGTCTCTTTTACCATATAACTGAACATAGCCAGAGGCTGGTGACACTATTCTGTCTATTGATGTAATGTACCAATGTCAGTCTATAGCAGAAATCCCATTCCAACAACATGTCAATCACAGGAGAAACTGAGATGGGTGTCAAGAACTCTGGACTACTATGACAACTGTTTCAATAACTCCCATAACTGTTCTAAATGTGATAAGGACATTCAAGGCAGCCAATAGCCTTTAAGAGATAAATTATAAATAACCAGAAACCCATGGCCAGGGCAAGAGCACTTAGTCAGTGAGCCTGTCAGAGCACTCATCATGGAGCCACTTAATGTCTATGGGACCAAAGTACAGGGAAGATGCAAAGGACACAGGTGAAGACACCATGGAGAAAGAACACCCTGAAAGGAGGAAGTTGTAAGTTTCTGTTGAATAGGCCAATTTTTAGAAGTCTGAATAGCAAAGAATACTCTCAATGTCATGAGAAAAGATTGCTAAATTCCAAAGGATCAAAAACAATAGCATACTTGGAAAGCTGAGGCAGGAGAATGTGGGGAGTGAGTTCAAAGATGACTGGGCTACATAACTAAGGCAAAAATTAAGTGAAGCTCTAACACACAACTCACTGTGGTGTGCAATCATTGAAGCAATACCAGCCAGCTAATAAAATGCATAAATAGTAACTTTAAAATACTGACATCCTGCACACAGTGTTTATCTAGCCCTCACAAGCACCGTGTGTGTGTGTGTGTGTGTGTGTGTGTGTGTGTGTGTGTGTGTGTGTGTGTGTGTGATTTTAGAGACAGGGTCTCACTATGTAGCTCTGGTTGTTCTGGAACTCACTACATAGAGCAGGCTAGCATCACACAGAGAGCCACCTGCCTCTGGCTCCTGGGTGCTGGTTAAAGGTTTGTGCCACCATACCCAGCCGCCAAGCTCCTTTTTATGATTGAGGTGAAGCTAGTGAGGTTGAGAGCATGGAGTATCAGGGACATGCAGGACCCTTGTTCTGTCCTACCAGGCACAAACTGTTTAAAGGCAGGGCAATGAAGTTCAGCATGGTGACACACACCTGCAGGCCCAGTACCTTAAGCACTGGAGGCAAGAAGATCAAGAGTTCAAAGTCAACCAGAGATTCTGTCTTAAGGGGAAAAAAATGCATAAAGAGGTTGGAGAGTCCTCTGGTCTCAGAGAACCAGAGTTAGTTCCCAGCACCCACATCAGGTGGCTCCCAATCATCTGTAACTCCAGCTTCAGGAGAGAAGAATCCCAACACATCTGGCCTCAGACACATGCACATATGCACAAACCCACATACAGACAAATGCATAACTATATGCACACATAAAAACAAAAACAGAGATAACAAGTTATCACCTAAAACCAATACACCCAAATTAACAACTGCTTTTCGGGGGACTCTAGAGCAGCTCATGGAGTGCATTCTCGTTTTCCCTCCGCTTGTCTGGCACCCCAGGAAAATCCTCCTGGCATTCCAGTGAGCAAAACACTCCTATTTTTAGTCTCTTAAAATAACAACCCTGGCTGGGACGTCAAGTGACAAGCTGTATAACCAGAGACCAAGGAGGGGCTGAGAACTCACTCTGATGTGAGGGTGCCATCACCCTTTGATCACTGCTGGATCTGTATGCTCAGGGATGTCAGGCCTGGGATGGAACAACAGCAGTGTGAAATGGGACAGACAGAGACACTGGTAGTTTTGTGACCTCTGTGTTGGACCTTGTACTTAACATAGGCACTGTGACAATGTTCTCTGCTCTTACCAAAAATATAAGCCCACAGTGAGAACCCCCCTTTTAATAGACATTCATCCCCCTACCCCCACACTCAAAGTATTTCACTAAGGCCTGAAGTCTTTTATTTTTTTTTTTTTTTTCTGCCTTTGTATTAAACAAAGCAGTTCTCTAATGGCTTTGGGTTCAGACACAATCTGAGCTGTCCCTTGGTGGGAAATTCTATGCCTCGAGTGACAGGATTCCTATCCTTACACACTAGCCATCAAAGTGTGCTCACTGGGCAGCGTAGCCCAGTCAGGGGAACCCAAGCATTGGCTGGGTCTGTCTCCCTGTTAGGATGTTTGGTTTAGCTATTGTGCCTGCGGGATGTAGAAGAAAAGAAAAATAAAAAACCAGGTGGGCTGGGGATAGCTGCTTCTCTAGTATGCACAAGGCCCTGGCTCAATGCCTAACATGAACATACACCATGATAAAGAAAAAGAATGTTAAATTCATTAGTTACAAATAAACCAAAAAGATCTCAGAGCCAAAATAAAAGTGCTTTCTCTTAGCTAGCTGAAAGATGTGAAATATGGGAGGTGGGGGGGACTGGCTCTTTAACGAGAGGATCCTTTTTAATCCAGGGTCAGCGCTCACCATACACTACACTTTGAGCTCTTTTCTGAAAGAGTTCTATATAACTCAGAGTCCCTTTTGATGCAGAACCTTTATGCTCCACTCAAATCCTACCTAAATCAAAAAGTACACATCAGGCAAAGCCACCACTTGATAGCCAAATCATACCCAGTGCCCCAGCAACATCCACCAAATGATCTCATCTCTCAATATAAGTAGATAATATGGTGACAGTGTGTCTGTCACAGCTGTCACTAATGGCTGTAACCCGAATGCCAGAGTATGTGTGAATGTGTGCCCCGAAGAGCAACCAGGCAAAGGAGGTGCAAGGGTGTGGCCAACCAACTGTTTGACATGCTCCAGAGTGACACTCTGCAGTAGTCCTTAGCTTTCTCAGAAAATGAAGGGAAGATGGCAGGGGAGGGTGCCAGCCTCAGTCAGCCAGGGAGACATAGACTGCTCATTCTTTATAGCCATGCATTGAAGAGCAGAGAGAAGCTTTTGAAGGGTTTTCATTTAAGCTAAAAATCACTGAAAACAGAGTGTGTTTTGCAGCATAAATCTGAAGAAGCTCAATGGTGAGGTTTACACAACAATAGGACTGTGCTCAATATTGTGGAACTTTGCATTCCAAGGCGAGCACAGTGGTCATTTGTGTGTGGAAAGCATGGTAGACTCCAACAGTCAGAATATCTGAACTCAAAAAGTCAGTGCAAGTTTTGCCTAATCCACATCTACAAGTAAGGAATTGAAAATGTTTCTGAACAGGATCTGAGCTTGAATTCATGCAGCTGACCCTGACATCTTCCTCTGTGGACTCTGTAAATAACCCTTGGATGGGGTCCAAGACCTCTGCTTTGCCTCACAGTAAATGCAGGCGTGTTGTGGTCCTGGCCCTCTAAGCAGGATAATGTAATGCTCGAAACACATGGGATGTGAGCATCCTGCATAGGATGCATCAGGACGGGTAGTCCAAGCATGAAGACTGTTGATGCTTGTGACCATACATAAGGCATGTGCAGTTCTGCAAGCCCTTCCAGAATTCCATTCCTATCCATGTGCCACCTACCTGATTTAAACTCCATTCTGATGCATTGGCAGCACAAAATACTTCTTTTCTATTCATAAAATTATTGTTCAAGTCTGTAAAAGTAGAAGGCCATTGACATGGTGGGAGGAATAATAATAAATGAAGCTCTGGCAAAGAACGTGGCTTTAAATGCTAATAGAGTCTTCAAATGAAGGACCAGCTGCCAGAGGCATCCAGAGTAGACAATTATTTGCCATACTTGCCCTGCCCAGACTAAGGCAAGCAGGACCATGCTCAGCTCTTCCTTAGACCCTCAAGGACAGTTCTTGCTCATCCTTAACTTCTCTGGCTCTCAACGGCTGTGGGTCCTAATGGTTCTGACCCACCGTGTGAACCCATTCACTAATAGGCTCTTTCTAAAGCCTTACTGACTCCCATTTTAACCCCGAAGCTCCTCCACAAGTGATGAGTAACTCCCAATCCACCAAGAGTAAGCTATTGTCATGCCCTAGTCTATGACACTTAGATAAAAACTACCTTTTAAAATATGCATCGTATTGCTACGCAAGGTCACCACAGTAATACTCTCTTGCCAATGTCTGCTGCTTCAAAAGAGACAAGATCCCTAAATGAAACCTCTGCACACATGTGTGTATACGTATGCGTGCACGTGCTCTTTCTCTCTCTCTCCCTCACACACACACACACACACACATACACACACATACACACACATACACACACACACCCCTTGATACTGTGTTTTAACAAGTTTAGTAACTATTACCTCTACCACCAAATCACAACAAGAGTTGAGTTGTTTTAAAATATCATTCCTAAAATTCCACCTAAAAAATAAGATGGAGTTCCCATCTGGCCCGCTAACAGCAACTTCCTTCTTGGCTGCCAAGATAATCTGTTGGACCAAAGAACTAAGCTTACTTCCTTTCTTACCCTCAGGAGTGACTGTGGATTAGAAGCAGGCAACACGAGGCTGGGACTGGCTCAGCCAATAAACATCTGCAGGGCCAGCATGAGGGAGGACCTGTGTTTAGATCCCAGCAACAAGAACAACAAATGGACCTGGTGGTATGTCTGTAACCCTAGCCCTGGGAAGGGAGAGGTAAAAAGACCCTAGTGCTTCCTTACTGGTCAAATTGGTGAGCTTCAGGTTCAGTGTAAGACCCTGTCTCCAGAGAATTGAGAATGCCAGAGGACATGCCTGATGTAGACTGCTACTGGCCTACACACATGCATACACAAGTGACCATGTACACATATCACACACAAACAAAAGATTTGAAACATGCAACCCATATTCATACAAGATGGAACACGAAAACACAAGAGTTCCCATTTCCTGCTCGGAGACAGTTGCAGAAAGGCCGTTAAACTTGTCCAACAGGACTTACAGCATGTAACACAGTGAGCCTGCCAGGCAAAATTAATCACAAATGCAACCTGCTGCCGAATAGTACCTTACCCATCAGAACCACAATCCTGCTGTAGTATGAAATTTTTGATCTGTCTAGCCCAGCCTAGCCTTGCAGTCTAGATGAATTTCTCTTGTATGCAGCCTGGCCTAGCCTGAGGTTTGAACCCTTAACTTTGATTAGTCTCAAATAATCACACAAAATCTTATATTACTTATATGTTGTTTGGCCTATGACAGGCTTATTGTTAGCTAACTCTTGCATCTTAATCCATTTTTATTAATCTGTCTTGCCATGGGGCTCATGGCTTGCTTTTTCTTTACATCTTGCTTCTGGGGCAATTGGATCATGTTTCCCATGACTCTGCCCTCCTTCCCCTATATCTATACTTAGATTTCTCGCCTGCTTCTAAGCTGCTCTGCTATAGGTCAAAACAGTTCCTTTATTATCTAATGGTATTTACAGCATAAACAAAGACATCCCACATCATCCCACCACCTTGACTTTGCAATCCTCACTTTTGTTTAATGGTCCCATTCTGAACTACGGGCAGGAAGTGGAGCTTGGAAGCACTTAATAATCATATAAAAATAAATAAGGCAACAGTGTCTCCTTAGAAAAATAGAAACCACTATGAAAGGCAAAACGGTCAGAAAATGACATCAGTTCTATAGGCTCCAGTTCAAAATGAAAGATGGTGCTAAAGTGAGTTCTGTCTCAACACGTGCAAAGAACTTCCCTGGGAGCCTGCACGGTGCAAACAGATCTCTAAATAGAATGAAGCCACTGTTTACCAGGCTACATGCATATCAAAATAGTGGTTCACCATTAATTTTTGAAACAAGTATGTATTGTTCGTCCATTGTGTGCCAGGCATCCTCTGAGGCCATGCTGGGTTCCACCGACATACCAAGGTGCCGAGCTGAGCATATATTGGCATTGGGCACAACTGTTATGACCTTCACAATAAAGCTCAAACTGACTTTCAAGTCAACATTTATCTTTGGTTACACAGTGTCTTCAGACCTCAAATTAAATCTACTTTTCTACCGCTAAGTGCGTGTCTATGGGGGACAGAGGTGAAGATTAGAACTGTGATCCTCTCCTTGTGCCCAGTCCCTGCTGCACTGGCTCCTGAAGAATCCTCTGAATAGAGAAGTCCTGTTGAGCACAGAATCCGTAAGCTCATTTGAAAACTGTTTTCCATATGCTAAGTAGCTGGAGTGTATCCACCACAGCTCTGAAATCAGATTACTCAAAGCTGCCATCTGTCACTCTCCTGCAGAGACTTGCAACACAGCAACCGTTCCATGGTTCTGTTACAGTGCCCTGATAATCTTATCTTGGACGAGGCAGAAATACATGTTTAAGTAGCTAAATTTATCTTGCAGATTAAAATAGTTGCTTTGTTTTGAGGGAAAAAAATATAGTAAAGTCCCCACAGACTAGAATGTATCCCTAGAGATACTGTGAGTTTTCTGTACAGTTATACAGATGGCAATTTAACCAACCATTAACTCCAGAAAGTAGAGCAGGGCAAGATGGGAGAAAGAAGAACACATTGCCTCCCCCAGAAGAAGGGTTCTATTCCGTGAACGCTAGAAATTAAATGTGAAGCCATACCAAGGTCTGATTTCCTGAGAAGGTGACCCTGTCATACCCCGTCTTTAAAATGCTGCCAGTGCACATGAGTTACAGAATCGCTACTTTGTGTTTCTAAGAAGGCCATGGACCGGAGCTCAACCACATGCAAATCCTGACAAGACCAAAACTCAAGGACAAAGACAGCAAAGTGACAGTTTGCTCTGTCTCCAAGATCATCATGCATCATAAGAACAGAGGTCACCCAACTTATCTCTAGAAAAGTTATCCTTTATCCCTCAAGATATATTTCCACCAACATCTGCAAGCCGAGAACACATGGCTAACAATAAATGTGAAGCCAGTGATTAGAAAAAATTCTTATCCAATTAAAATTATTAAGAGTGAGTGGCCGTGTCCCAGCAGGAGCAATTTACTTCCTCAGATGGCTGGCTGGCTCATTATTACAGAGAGTTTCCTACTGGGAAATCAGAGCTTGCAACCTATTGGCTGCTGCAGCCTTCCAGATTCCAGATCCCCAAGACAAGCCAGTGCATAACACTTAGTGCCAAAGAAATCGGACACTGACTCTGTAGAGAATCACGGTGATCTTGATGGAGCGGCCATTGTGGGGCTCTTACCCTTTGGACCCTTGTGTGCTAGAGAAGCCTCCAGAAGCATAAGCAATTGTCATGTAAGGTTGATGACATTTAAAAAATACCTTTTTTGTTACATTAAAGGGAAGTACAGCATGTTAGAGCAGTCATATATATATGACTTCCATATATATATATGGAAGCATACCTAAGAAAAACTTCCACCCTATCTCACCACTTCAACCAATTAAACATAGGTATTTCCAGTTCCCTTTTAGGAATAGGTCATCAAGAGAGAATTTCATCAAGACAGGTAGGAGATAAGAAAGTAGTTTCTCAGTAGAATAACTTTTTGCAGATGTATTCCAGCACAAGTACTTTGAAAAGGACTCAGAGAATATGGGCTCCATTCCAAACAGCCTCCCAAAGATGCCCAGTCAGTCTTGAATCATACATTGTTCTTGAGTTATACAGTCCTGGCTTCAAAATATGATTCTGTCCTGAACTATCTATATGGCTTAGATAAGCACACACATTTCCTTCAGCCTCAGCTTCCTGTGTATCCAATCATGGTAACACCTGGCATGCAGGTCTGTTTGAAGATGGCACATGCACAAAGATGCTTGCCCATTCGCCTGCTGCAGGTTAAACTGTATCTCCCTCCCCCAATCCTCAATACCTACAAATGTGCACTTATCACAAATTAGCATGCAGATGCAATGTGAATCAATAAAACAACAACGTGAAAGAGGTAGAGCTGTAATTTAGGGCTAGGACACCTGCCTATATCATGCATGAGGGCCCTTATGTTCAACCCACAACACCATATACAAAGGGAAAAACTCAATGTTATCTGATGTCATGTTGGAATAAGGTGGTCCATTAATCAAATATGACTGGTGTGCTCCTGAGAAGATACACATGTGAAGATAGACACCCCAGAAAAGCGTCACACAAGGATGGAGGCAAACCCAAACTACAAGAAATTCCACAAATTGTCAGCAGCCACCAGAAAGTCAAGGAGATGAGGGAGACCTCTTCTCTTGGTTTACAAGATGCATGGTCCCACCTGCTTCCCAGTTTTGGACATCTACACCAAGCCTAGGACCTCAGCTCTACTGTCTCACGGCACCAAGTTTGTGTTATAGTAGTCCACAGAAAGGGCACACTGCCCAGTGCAGGAGTACATTCCAGTCTAAACAGAGAGTCCTAAGTGCTTGGGTGGATCTGTCTGTAAAACCTGCTGAGACGGGGCTGGAGAGGAGCTTGGTGGGGAACGCTGTGGGCCTGGGATCCTCTCCTAGCACAATTAGAAGCAAAGGAAAGGAAAGGAGAGAGAGAGAGACAACAGTGGATTAACCACCTCACTTAGGCTGTGTGTCTGAACTCAAGGTGGATTTCACAAGCAATCTCTATACAGTAGTCTTTTACATTACTCTGTTTATCCATCCTCTTGACTTAATAAACTGCAAATGAAGGACACATTCAGAGAGAAAGCCACAATCAAAGACAATGCTAATTATTAAAAAAAAAAAAAATAGAGTGAACCCCTTAGAATCTCTCTGAAGTGGGTAGGTTTCTCTTAATAACCTCCTCCACCACCCCCTCTTTGCTTAGCAGCTGATGTACTCAACTTCCTAAAACAGCTCATGCCATGTGCTCACCATTGCCATTCTTTGGGCCAGAACCAGTAAGGATAGGACTCAACAGGTGAGGCTCTCACTAGTACCTGGCAACACACCAGTCCCAGCACCCCAGATCCAGGACCTCAGCTAAGTTTCCTTAGTCAGTTATTTGCAGAGTGGGTAAGCAACTGAGAGTACAAGGTCCTCAGAGCCCACCCCTAAATCCTTCAGCTCTCTCTCCATCTACTTCCCTATGAAGCCCCATTCAGAGACTATGGAAAGACAGACAGTCCTGCTCACACTGCTGGCCCCTTTCAATGATATCTACTCTCTCCTCTGCAGAGGTTCTTGACTTCTGGTTACAATGCTGTGGCCAGTGCCACACACACCATCTAATGGCAAGAACCTAGGGTGCTGCTTTGAGCATGGAAAATATCCCAGGACACTGGGGACTTGCTATGCAATCAAGACCCAGGACCAATGTCCTAGGACTTGCTCTGTTGTCCCTGGGACTATTGAACTGCTGCTGTCTCTCTGGTTACTCGCATCTCAGAAGTGAGGCAGAACACACCCCTTTACTGCTGCACCTGGCCTCCAAACTCTATTTTATCTGCACAATGAAGACCGCACCCTGATAATTAGATAAAACAAGATGGTAGACAGGGAGGTGCCTCTTCCCACAGAGCAGGCAAAAAAGCAACTGAGCCAGAGAAAACTGCAGACTCAGGCCTCCCCATCCCTCAACTGGGATTTCCCTTATGCAGTCCCTGGAGGTCAGGGCTAAGAGGGGCTCCCTAATTTGTCATTCCAGCATGGGGGGTGGCGCAGAAAAGAGCAGAGTTGTTCCAGCATCTGACAGCAGCTCCACAGTCTGGTGCTGAAGACAATATGAAAACCTCTCCTCTCTGCAAAGCATGCTGGGTGTTAGGCATCTCACTGCTCTGCCTCCCTAGGTGCCACTCACACCTCCATCATCATCTTCAGTCAAGGAAACACCAGGAAGCTCTGGAAATCCCAGCATCAGAGGAGTTAGTGATATGGGAGGTGGCCTGTGCAGACAAGGCTGAGATGCACTGGGTCTACCCCATTGTTCTGTATAGCCAGGCAAGGGGCTTAGGTATGAAGCACAACTATATGCCAAAACATCTTCCTGAGAGAACATAGAACACAGGTAAACTGCCTAATTTAGGAATTATTACAAAGGCTTGAATGCCTGACAGTCTCTTATCAAGTAATGCAAGGGAAATTGGCCCCTGTAAGAATGCCAATCTTAAGGGAACAGACTCATACACTGGGCAAGAAAGGCCAAGGACCATCCACCCTTCACAACAGCTCATTCATGGCCACAGGCCAAGGCAGGGAGGGAGGCATTATAGAGAAGGCACACAGGAGGGTTCACACACACACACACACAGGCAGGGGGACATAAGAAATGAGACCTTTACACTCCAACGCTAAGACTCTGCCTCTACAGTTATGCTGAAATGTTCAGTAAATGTTGCAGAATTTGAGTTTTTAACAATTTCCATTTCCTCCTTTCTTCTCTTCCTTCCTTCAAGCTCAAGGAACATTTTATAAGAGTTTGAGAAGGGTGGGGGGAGCAGGCAAGTTGTAAATCGCACAGCTGCTAGGAGGAGGAAAATAAAGGGGGAGAGAAAAGGTCGTGCCTTCTGAGTTAGGGTCCAAGAAAGCAGGCAGTCCCCGCAGCGATGGAGGGCTGTGAGCAGCTGTGGGAAAGTGGGAGGGAAGAGTCTTGGAAGGAAACAGTGAACAGCCCAGCGAGTGAAGGCAAACAGACTTTGGAAGCCATGAGATGGAGGGCCAGAAAAGGAAATGTCATTTTTCTGAGTTAGAACTCACCAAGCTGGGCATCTCAGCGTGCTGTGAGCAGCTGCCTTCTTATCTATTTCTATTCTGTTACTCTCCTGACCCTTCTGAAGTCCAGCGGCACACTGATACCAGACATGACTTACCCCAGGACACTGAACAGTCTAAAAGGCCCCGAACAACAAGTCTCAAATTCGCCTAATGGAATATATTCAAGGTCACCAGCAGTGCTTTAAAGGAGAAAATGGGGTAAAAAATTCAAAGGACCTTGTCCAGAGAAAAAGAGCAATATCTTCTTACCTTTATGCCACCATGACTAGCCATGCCCACCTGAACGTAAGCCATTTTCCTTCTGCCCATCATTAGCCAACACCTAGTACACACCACATACGCCACATGCCACAGGCTTCTCCATTTACCACATGCTCTATTCTAAAGTGGAACAGACTCAGTCTCCAATGTTCAGGAAGGTCCCATAAACTGACACAGGGCACAGGGCACATAAATAGAGTAGGGGCTGGCTCACTCAGAAAAACTTCCACCTAAGCACATCTTAACCATGATGCTGGGATGGGCAGCCAAGTTGCTAAGGGACCAATTCACATTCCCCATAGACTGTACCAGCAGCCTAAGGCCAAGGTGTGGGATGTCCCAGAAGGCATCCATACTCCTTAGTCCCATGAAATCACATGGATACAGTTGTAAAATTCTGTGTAAAAATAAGAGTTCAAGCTATGGACGTAGTTCAGTCAGAATGCTGGCTCACTGTGCACAAAGCCCTGGGTTTGGTCCCCTAGCACCGTATAAACTGGATGTGGTGGTACACACATATAATTCAAGCATTTGGGAGGTGGATGCTGGAGAATCAAAAGTTCAAGGTCATCCTCAGCTACACAACAAGTTGAGACCAGGCTGAGCAACATGAGACCTCATTTAAAAAAAAAAAAAGTTAGCTCTGGGGTGAGACTTTTCTCCTTTATCTTTCTGTCCATCTACAATCACCATTGATAAAATCATTCAAGAAGGCATCATTATACAAAAAAATTTCACTATGTAGCCCTGACTGGCCCTGAACTCATGGGCCAGAACACTAAAATTATAGTACGTGCCACTGCCTGGCTCTTTTTGTATGTTTTATCAGCTTATATCAATTATATATGATCATAATGGATTATTATGATATTTTCATACATGTATTTAACATATTTTGACCCTATTCACCCCTGTTCTGGAGACTTCCCTAACCTCACCCCCCCTTCCTCTAATTCTCGTTCTCTTCCCATCTACTTTCATATCTCGTTTTGGTTTTTTTATGTCTCAGTGAGTTTCATCCGGGTTGTTTACAGAAATATAGGGACCTTACCAGTTGCTATACCACTGAAGAAAGACCTCTCCCTCTGCCAGTGTGTGTTAACTATGTGGAAATCTTCAGGAAGGGGTAGGGCCTAATAAGCCCTGGCTCTCTTGTCTTCTAGATTCTGTCCAGCACAGATGGACACAACTGTAACCCGTGACTTACGTTGAGGATGCACGAGGCTCACTTTAAGTTTAAGGCCAGGTTGGGGTTCATAATGAGATCTTGTCACAAAACCAAACCAAACCCTGAAAGCTGTAATACCAACCTGTCAGAGATGATGTGTCCAGTAGCCACGAGGAGATGAAGGTTATAGGGGTAACCAACTGCTTTCTGGGAAGAGCTGAGACCTGCTCTGCAGAAATAAACCCAGGCGTTGGCTCAGGAGATCATGGGCCCTAGAGGAACCTCCAACTACCCATTTTACTGTTTTTTCAATGGGCATATTGTTAAACTGCCTTCTGAGTATTTGTTTTTATACTCATAGATTAGGAAGGCTCTCAACCTTGAGCAGAGATGATTCTCTCTGAAGTAGTAGTTAATACAGAGACTCCTAACTGTTCAAGGTATGCAGAACACACGACTATTGTGTCCTTAGTCCCAAATGGGAGACCTGTATCAACCACCTGATCTCCCACCCTCAGGCTCAGGGACATCGTGAAAAGGGGTGAAAAGAATTCAAGAGCTAGAAGATGGGAAGGGTGTCCTGGAACGCTGACTGCTAGACATGACATGCCCATTGTACTCACCAACTCACTACGGCTATAATTACCTCAAGACCAAGCCAACAAGATCAATACCAAAAAAAGAAGGCACTAACTGGATTCAGTGGGTTCGGGTTAAAAAAAAAAAAAAAGATATTAAGGTGGGAATGAGATGTGTTGAGAAGTGTTGTGTAGGGGTGAATATAATTAAAATACATTTACACACAAACACACACATCACTCATAGTATATTATTTTAACTGGGCAAAGATACGTTACATTTATTTATGATGCATTTGTTTAAGGAGTAAGGATGTGTTTAATTATGAAAAGAAGTGTTGCATCAGTGTAATTTTGCCTGCCTGAGGCACCTGACTGGTCTTATAGAGAGCTGAATGGCCAACAGCCAGGCAGAGAGAATAAACAGGAGAAGAAATCTAGGCTCAGGAGAAGAGAAATGAGGGACAAGCCTGGCCCAAGACACCAGCCAGGGAGGCACAGAGATGCAGTGAAAGGTCTGCAGAAGAAAGGAAATAAGGCCCAAGCAAAAGGAAGATAAAGAGAAACAGGTTAGTCTAAGGTAAAAGAGCTGGCCAGAAACGCGCCTAAGAGAGGCTGAGCATTCACAATAAGTCTCTGTGTTATGATTTGGAAGCTGGTAGTGCCCCCCTCCCAAAAGCCTGGTACACACTTACTAGTCAACAAATAAATAAAAGATACAAAGAAGTAAGTAGCCAGGTATCATGGTATCTCATGGTGAACTTTTCATTCCAATACTTGAGAGGCAGAGGCAGGCAGATCTCTGTGAATTTGAGGCCAGCCTGATCTACACATGTTCCAGGTCAGCCAGGGCTACATAGTAACTCTGTCTTACAAAATCAAGGTAGAGCAGAGAAGGGCAAAGAAATAAAGACGACAGCCACAGCAGGACTGTGGGAGCCTCGAATAATGCCACACTGGCAATCGCCATGGCTCCCTCCCAAAGACAGCAGCCCTTGTTATAAACTGGAACCATAAATACTGTAGTAAACACAAACACCCCTAGACTAGTCAGGCTGTTAATTCCAAGACTTAAATTTAAAACAGTAGCCCCCCCCCCCACAACCACACATATATTCCCTAGCAAATCCCAAGTCTGTCACCATATGAAATGGGCTTTGCCAGAGCAGAGATATTTCTATGTATGTTGCTATCTGTTGGACATGGCATGGGCCAGCAGCAAGTGGGTTATCTTGTGACACTGGTGTACAGACTGCTGTCCATAAAAGGCAAAAGGCACTATGCCACAGTCAAGCAAAACACACATTTTGGTGAAGCACTTTCAACCTAGACATAAGTGTAACATCGATGTGTGACATATCTCAAGCTCATGTGATACTTCAAGACTATAAGAGAAAACCATCCTAGAAACCACTCTTGGGATGTGAAATATGGCTAGATCAGTAAAGTTCTTGCTACACAAACTATGAGGACCCCAATATTCACATTAAAGGCCAGGCAAATTGGCATGTGTTTATAATCCTAGTGTTGGGGAGAAAAAAAACAGGACCCTCCTTCCCACCCTGGCCAGCCTAATCAGCAAGCCCCAGGTTCCAAGAAGAGACCCTATATCAAATACAAGATGGACAGCTCCTTTAAAAAGACATCTAAAATCGGCCTTTGACCCTCCCTCCCTCCCTCCCCCTTCTACTCTTTCACATGTATACATGCACATTGAATACATGAATACGAGGATGCAAACTCATGCCTATGCACACATGAACATTACCTAAAGAAACTGTTTCGGGGACATCTGAATCTCTTGAGGGATTATATGAAGACTGAATAAGACAGACATTATTGCACTGCTATTTTGCAAACTCCCCCAGAGCATTTTTGTAAACCCTCTCAATGTAAGGAAACACTTCATGTTAATTCAGTGTATGATCAGTGGCTGAAGGGAAAGACGTGACTTGGCAAGGAGATTCAAAAAGTAAATGAGGCTTATTCTCTCCCAAAGCAGGGGACAAGACTGGTTTGGGGACCAGATTCAATGTGGCTTTTCCCTTCCAATGGTCACGACATAATCCCTGTTTTGGTCCATAGCCCAGGGCTGGTATGCAAGGGAGGCACTTATTTCGTTGTTACTTGTGGAGCTGTGGGAAAAATGCTGTAACCAGTTATGAAGAAGCTGAGTGAGCCAGAGAATCTGGAGACACAGGAGGGCTTCTCACAGCTCAGCACAGGAAGTCAGGCCCGCCCACAAGAGGGGGGTCTGAGCCTCAGAATGAGGTTTCCTTGTAAACTGAACTATCCATCTCACAGACACAACCGAAGAGCACCGAGGTTCATGACACCCTTGAGCAAATCAATTTCCTCTGAGCAAAATGATATTTTTATGCTTATTAAAAAAAAATCTCCCATGACAAATACATTCATCCAAACAATCTAGCAGCTTTCCGGCCACTCCTCTGGACAACATCATTTCTGGCCAACAAGGGTTATCCAACCAAAGCAGCACCTACAGAACCCACTGCATGCTGGGTCCAGAGTTCAGATTGACAACATAACCCCACATTCCTGAACCTGCTCCTCACGGCCACTCCTAAAAGGATACAAGATGAGCCTGTAAGGAAAAACTGGGGAAAACATCACATTTTCCACGACTTCTGCTCTACTCTGAATACCAGTCTGACAGATTTATGAAGCCCTCGTGGAGTCAGGAACTTGAGAAAATATACAAAGACATTCACACGCACACAGACAAAAGCCTCTCTGGGAGTGAGTTCTACAAAGCACGGTATAGAGGGATCCATTACTGAGCCACTTATTTCTAAAACCTTTATTTTTGTTCTACAGAAAGTAGCCAGCCCTCAGACCACAAGATCAGCAATAACATATGTTAGGAGATCTTTCTTGTCTTTTTATACTTAGCAATAGTGTGATGGGAGGGAGCTCAGAGAGAGAAGGGGAGAAGCTTCTCCTGGTACACAGCAGTATGTAAAGCCTGCTGGCCAGGAATACCTAAAGAAACTGTTTAGAAACTGTCACTTTGGTGACTGGAAGCTGAGACAGGAGGATAGCTGTGAGTTTGGGTCCAACCTGAGCTACAAAGCAAAATTCCAGGCCAGCCAGAGCTACACAGTAAAAAGGCTAGAGCTTAGTCCCAACACTTGGCAGGCAGAGGCAGGTAGATCTCTGGGAGTTCGAGGTCAGTCTGGCCTACATATATTTCAGGACAGCCAAAGCTATGTAGAGAGTGTAGCTCAGTCTTGGAGCACTCGACTAGCATGTGCTAGACACTGGGTTCAATCCCCAGAACCACAAAAGAAAGGGAGGGAGGGAGGGAGGGAGGGAGGGGGGGGGGAGGGAGGGAGGGAGGGAGGGGGGGGGGAGGGAGGGAGGGAGGGAGGGAGGGAGGGAGGGAGGGAGGGAGGGAGGAAGGAAGGAAGGAAGGAAGGAAGGAAGGAAGGAAGGAAGGAAGGAAGGAAGGAAGGAAGGAAGGAAGGAAGGAAGGAAGGAAGGAAGGTCAATGGTAGATGGTGGCTATAGATAGAGGCGAGCAAAGCAAGCCTTCCCCTATTACCGCTTTCCTGACTTATTCTATTTTCTTAGTACATACTCCACTTGGTGAGGCTAGTCTCTAAGAAACAGGGCCTTGGGAGCTGATATCACATAGGTACTGGAATCCTAGGCTGCAGGAACTTGGCACCAAACTTCTAATAGGAAATTTTCACTCAGAATAAGGGCATCTTGGAATATCAGACATTCACATCCTATGCGGTATGTCTACCATCTATAGAGAGGGGCACAGAGTTCCTGGAAAATCGAGCACTCCAGAAGACAGAGAGGTGAGAGGTCTAGCCTCCTCAAAGGTGAAGACAGTGAGTCTCAAGAAGTAGGGTGGGAGATACCTGCATATGTGAGACCCAAATCTAACCCCAAGTTCTACCCTTGGCTCCCTTCAGAAGTTGAATATGAAAGACAAACCTTGCCTTGGGGCTTATACAAACTTTCAAGACATGAGGACAGCACCCCAAGCCCAACACTCCCTGACAACAGGATCCAGCACACTAATGAATAGGCAGTGTTAAGCATTGCCCTGGGTAGTTCAGATACACTTTCCCAATTACTCACAACCATTTCTGGTTCTGTGTCATTGCTTCAATTTCACAGCAGAGGAAACCAAGACCTAAAGACACCCAGATATCAGAAACAAGAATGCTTTCCCTGCCTCCTGAAACTTCTAGTCTTTCCTGGAACAGCACTCGCATACAGATAGAACTGAGGATGTGTTGGGAAGAGGCTCCAAAACCCAATTAACTTGTAACATTATGCTGCATGACTCCACTCACGGGAAAAACCAGGAATATCAAGTCCATGAAGGCAGGAAGGAGAAAGGTGGGAACAGGGGCTGGTGAGGAGGGGGACGTGGGTAGCATTTTCATGTGAGGAACAAAGTTCTGGAGGCAGTGGTGGCAGTGGCTGTACATCATGAAGTGCCACTCAACTTCAGACGCTAATGGCTTGGGTGGTAAATCAAATGATCGGTGTATTTTCTATGTGTTAAACCATTACAAGAAGTTGTAGTAACACGTCTTTAATCCTAGCACTTAGGAGGCTGAGGAAGGAGGACAAGTTAGGCTAATACAGGCTACAGAGTGAACACAGGGCATCTTCCGGAACAGGACAATGCCTGATGTGGAAATAAAATAGAAAACACACAACCATAACATCCCTCGTGCTCACTCATCTTTTAAACGGTTCTTTGTTTTGTGGGAAATGGCTAACCTCAGGTAAGGAATAACTGAAAAACCTGTCTCTCATCTACAAGAAGGGTCTCCACTCCCAGTTCTCATGAGGATTTGTCCTGACCCTTGTGGAGCACAGTTACCAGGAGCCCCAGCAGTGAGACAGGTGCCATTCCCATGATCAGAAGCCATGAACCCACAGTTGTCTGGGCTATTTTTAAAGCAGGAATGAGTCCTCTATCTCTGGTTCCTCCAGAAAGCAGCTGAGCTGCTGAACACAGGGAGGGGGCGGGGCACAGGGGAAGCAGGGAAGTGCCCCTCCCTGTATGATTGTATCAAAGCTCCACAGGGCTTAGGAGGGCCGAGCCCCTGGGACAGGTGTCTGCACCCTGAGGCCAGGTGCAGGGCTCTAGTCCAGCTGTGCATGCTCAGGTGAACAAACCTTCCCAGAGTCAAAGCTGCTCGGTCCTATTCCAAGTGCTTTGCCACAGGCTGTATGTCAACACACCCAAAGCAGAAGAGGTCCATGCTCAGAAGTCCATGTGCCTCTGACTAAACATTTGTTCATAACGGTAAGCACTACAAAAAGAATGAAGACACCATATTGTAATTAAATGTGCCCTCAATAAAATGATGCCCAAGTTGATACATGTGGCACTATGCAAAGTACATCCTAGACTTCCTGTCTTACAGGACCAAACTTATCTTCGGGTTCCATGAGGGCAGGCTTTGCTTACTTGATAAATCTTCATACCCTCCCTTATCATCAATCAAATTACTTTTAGTTTGCAAAGTGAGTAATACTATCGTTCAAATTTTAGTCTACTTTAAAAAAATTAATAGATGAACGCTTCCATGTTCACATCAAATTATCTTATTTTTTATTTAGAGAATAAAATTTTCAATAGAATGTTCCATATTTAAAAGTTTGTGGAGCCTCTTGCAGTCAGATCAGAGTTTATTTCTGGAGTATGAACTGACACTTGGGAGCCCATTCCCTACAGAGGGACACCTAACCCAGCCTTGATACTGGGAGGAGGGACTCAGTCCTATCTCAACTGGATATGCCAGACCGAACTGACTACCTTGAGATTCCTTGCCTTCCCTGGGGAGTGGAAGGGGTAAGTGTCAGATATAGGGGAAAAAAACCTTTTAAATAAAAAAAAGTTATAAATAAAAGTACAGCTAAAATAAAAGGAATTATTATGACCAAATTCTTGTTAAAATAAATAAATAAATGAAAATAAAAGCAATTTCTCTGAAGTTATAATGGGAAGATTTCTAATTTGCACAACTTTGAATCTAAAAAAAGCTTTTCAGGAATGCACATCTATGTTATGAGGAATATATGGACATGTGTGTTGCCAAACAGTTCCAGGATGATAACCTCTCTGAGTGAGTCCATCAGCCATTGGCATCTCAGATTATCCCTCACACATACATTTTGTAACAGCTCCTCTGGCATAAACAGCCACTGTCTTATGGGGACTCTCTCTGAGTGAGTCCATCAGCCATTGGCATCTCAGATTATCCCTCACAAATACATTTTCTAACAGCTCCTCTGGCATAAATAGACACTGTCTTATGGGGACTTTGGTCGGGAGTCTAAGGAAGACTCAGGAATCAACACAACCAATCTTTGGCTTTGCTTTATAAATAAAGTTTATAATGTTCCAGAGTTCTTATAAAGTTTATTCAAAGAAAGTCGCATATACTATTATATAAATTGTTAAAGAAAATTCCTCAGATGAATCATATTCAGGAGTCCTTGCTTAAAAAATGCTAAACAGGACAAAAACAATTTGCAGATTGGAGGGGGTGCTTCTCAGACTACAGCAAGCTCTCAGAACTCAAGGACAGAAAACTGAAGTAAAGCATAGAAAACTACTTACCTGGCTAAAGCTTAGCCAGTCAATTAGTTATAACCTAATTGGCAAAGCTCCATCACTGTCCCCACCTCTCTGACCTAGTCCTCTGGGCCAGTGCAGGAGTGCAGTCCATATAGGTCTCCCAACTCAACAAAATGACATCAAGCCAGGCATGACATCAATCACACTCCTGTAATCAGCAGAAGAGAGAGGGGCAGACAAGAGCTGAGGAACTTGGGCTACGTAGTGAGGTCAAGTGTGCTTGGATTACAGAACAAAAACTCACCTCAGGAAAACAAAACCCCCACCTTTCTCAAAGAAGACCACAGAGCACTGTGAGCAGTCAGTCATTCAAGAAGGGTAACAAAGTCCCACCTCTTCACCAGAGAGGATGAGGTCATCAAGAGTGCTAATCAAACCTGCATCCTATTAAGACCAGACACAATTCTAAAAGCAATAAAACCCTAATTGTAAAGAGTTCTGCACTGCATCTTCAGCCACTAAAGGCATGCCTTGCACTCCCCTCACAGGAACACCTTCTAGTTTTAGCTAGCTCCGGCTCATCAGAAGTCAGTTCCTAAGGATCCTGACTTCTAGGGATGACTAAGGAAGTAATTGTGAGTGGTTTTAAATCAGCGATTTGCAAATGAGCATCACTTCATAAGGTCCTTGGAAACATGTTTCCCCATCATACAGTTCTCCTGTCTATCCACAGGCCCAAGCACACCTAGATTTTCCGAACTGAGTAAAACCAGGATGAGAAAAACTGACCTATCCAACTAGGAAGCAGCTGTCTGATTTGTATTAAGTGGCAGGAAAATGCTAGCAAAGGGAAGCCTGGCGCAAGCTTCATGTTCTTGCAGGTGTACACAGGTGACAGAGCAACCCTCTCTTTCTCCCTGGTTTCCCACCATGAGCATGCATTTGCTTCTCCCTGGCTCCCATGAGGGAAGGAACTACATATCTCTCCCTTGTCATTTTCCTGTGCCTAGTTGACTGTTACATTTAGATGGCTGTGCATCTGTTAAATGCTACATGTCAGCCTCAACCCTCTGGTTGCTTCAATGACTCAATGCTTTCCAGTTAGAACCTGCTTCACATTTCTCTCTGCCAGCAGAGAACAGCTGTTTATCACAATCATTAAAGACACCTGGGTACTCTCCTGTTAGATCTTACTGAAATCTACCATAAGCTTTAGTGGTTTAACTTTCTTCAAAAGGACTCAGATATTCCATAGATATCTACTTCTGAATTCAACAACACAATGGCAGACAGACCTCAAGTTCAAGATTCCCAAAGCTATTGTCAAGATCACCACAAATTTATGTTTATGTTACATATGCTTGAGGGGCTTAATGTAAGCTCTTGAAAGAGTTCAAATAATACCACCCCAAAATATAGTCCTTTGACTATCCATACTTGTTGTATTAAGTTTCTGACCCAGACTTTGCAGCCTAGCCCCAAGGTTCGGACCCACAGACCCCTAGAACCCGCAGCAGACCCACAGACCTGCAGAAACACATAGACGCTTATATTAATTATACGCTGATTGACCTGGGGCACAGGCATATAACTCCCTAACTGTTTACCCTTAATCCAACCCATGATTCTTATCCTGTTCAGCCATGGGGCTCAGTACCTTTTCTCAGAGCAGCATAGGTGTCCTCTGCATCTGCTTCTCTGGTGTGTCTGTGGCATCTCTGCTCTGTTCTTCCTGTTCCCAGAGTTTTCTTAGTCTGGTAGCCCCACCACACTTCCTGTCTGCCTTTGGCCAATCAGCGTTTTTATTAAACCAGTAGGCGGGACAATTATTTACAATTTAACAACACAATTCCACTACACATACTGATTAAAAGTCCAAAGCACTAGAAAAACAGCCAACTTCCATGGTAAGTCCTCTCCAACAAAAGATGGATTCTCCAAGACTCAGCGACCCTTGAAGGATCAAGTTTTATCTCAGGAGAGATCTCACCTAAGCTGGGCACAGCACCTTACGAACCCTCCTGCCCATTCAGCTCTCTGAACAGTCACTCGATCTAAGGAGGTCTGCTTCACTCCTTGCCCATGTTGCCCATGTAAAAAGAGCCCCATCAATGATGACAGAAACACCTGTCTGAACTGCCTCGGGATTGCTATAGGTCAGACAGCAGACCTGACATCGTTCCCTGCCAAGATAAAGAGAAATATTAAGTAGGAAGCTGTGGTCAAAAAGGCTTGCTGCAGAGACCTGTCCTTGCAGACCTGTCCTCATCTTTCCTTGGCTCCGGGTATGGAGGGGCCACCTCTCCTAAGTGGTATAAAAGCTAAAGTAGCATCCTAACTGCCCTGTTCTTTATACTAAAGTTAAGGGTCTTGTTAACACAGGGCCAACAGAACACCTTCCAGCTGGGATCCTCTATTATAGGCTGAAGATTTTCAGCCAAGACATAAAGGTGTTCGAAGTGACAGATCCCACTGATCGAAGGATTCAACATCTATAAACACCTTCCCACAAGCACACTTAGTTGTTTTACCTCTTTGTACTAATTTTATATATATATCCCAGAACATTTGAGATGGCTCAAGGTGCTTGCAACTAAGTTGATGCTCTGATGCTCTCCCTAGACCCCACTTCCACAGTAGACAACTGACTCCTGAATGCTGTCTTCTGACCTCCGTATGCATATTCTCACACCTCATACTCCAATGCAGAGAAATAAGAACTTAAAGCTCCATACATGCCAACACTTGAAAAAGCCTTATTCAAGGCCAGCTATTGTTGTCTTGTGGATTCTGGTTCTTCCTTTTCTAGTGGACAATATAAATAGACAGTTTTATCCAAAGCAGAGTCCCATAACTGTAGCCACTGGGATTTCTAGTAAGGCTTATCCTTTCCTCAAAAGGAAGTATAGACTCTGGAGTTCTTATGCACAAAACCGGCTAGACTTCTAAACAGAGGGCTCCAGACACTGGGACAAGTCCAGTGTCTACCTAACTCAGGCACCACAAACACCCAAAGGGTCATATGCCATCCCTAGCATACACCAGCCCCTGCCATATCCTACAGTTACGAGTTCTCTAGCAGCATGGGCTAACTCTGACAGAGTAAAGGAGGGTAGAGTTCAGATTCCCTGGGTTTAGAGGAACCCCAACTCCATGCCTCCTAAGAGCCCAATCTATTTACTGAACCCACGTCAGTTTGGTTTTGGGAGGAGTGAGGGGTCCTTTTCCATGACCCAATCCTGTCCTACTGAACCCAGTTCAATTTCTATCTGACTTACACACCTGAGGATTCCTTTCCAGGACCCAGTCTTGTTTCTGCCATACCTTCTAAATCCAGGCCAGACCAAAACAGGTATCAGACTCGGAGTTCAAACCGTAATGCACGGAGCTATGAAAAGCCAGGGAAGAATTTACCCTGATCAGCAAATGTCAGCACAATGCACTCTGTGTGAGGCACCTACATTCGTTATCTGGTTCCCAGGAGGAAGTTGCTGGAGCCCTGCCTCAAAGCTCAGCCACAACACCAAAACTGTGAATTCCTCAAACAATGCTCAAGCCAGACAGCTAAAGCGTCTAGAACCAGAGCAGGTTCTGAGAATGTTAATAGACAACCTAATCTGACAGCATTGGGGTGGGGGGGGGGGGAGGGAAGGCATAGGAAATTCCCGGATTGGCTACCACCAAGCCAATCAAGCGGTTAGCTAGCTCCAGCATGGTAATGCTGTTATTGCAATTAAAGGCCACATGGGTTTGGCTTGTTCAGCCCACTCCAGGTGCCCACGCTGTACCTGTACTCAGCCTCGTGGATTTTATAGATCTGGCAGAGTTTAACTTAGCCTTTTGTTTTTATTTTATATATAGAGAGAATGCTCACATCTGGCTTTCCAGGTTATATAAAAACTAAAATCCAAAGTGGGAAAATAGCTTGTGCTGTGAGATACAATGACAACCACAGAGTCCTCCAGTTTTACAATGCCTTCCCCAACTCTTTCCTTTCCCAAAGCTAAACGTTTTGTTTGGATAAATGAAGATGGGGAAAGGCTAAAAGGAAAAAAAAGCATCCACTTAGTATGGACTTTGTAGTTAGAAGCCCATCCAAATAGCAGAAAACAGCACTGTTGCTCCAGTAAAATACACCACTCTCCTCACCTGATAGAGCCTCCCCAGTTAACACAGCAAACCACAGACAACACACTAGCCTCCTCTGGATGCTAGGGTCTACAACCTGCATCTCAAGTTTGACTTATCAAATTCAACAATCTGAGTTAGCCGAAACACCCTGAACAGCACATTAGGATGGACTAGACATAAGTACGAGAAAGTACCCCCCATACAAACGCATGGACACCGTCACCCAGTGACCCTACAGCACAGCCAAGCGCCCAGAGACAGGTGGCTTGATGTTTCTATGGCTATTTTCACCTCAAGCCACCTTCCTCTCACATGTTGATTTTGTAAGCTAATCCCACAGGAACATTTAAGTCAGAGGCACTAAGCTTAATCAGTTCAGATAACTGAACAAATGTCCAAATCCCTTTTTCTTAAGGAATCCAAGAGAAGCTACAGATTACAGCAAAACCACAAAGGTGTGTTTTGCACGGAGAGTCTGGAGACATCATATTTACTATACCTAGTCTGGTCCTTCCCACCAGCCAAATATTGCTACTGGATCCTTCACAGGCAAGATCAATCGGCTACAGATTCTGAGAACAAGCTTAATGCCTTGTTCAAGTGTTACATTGTAACAACAAAACAATAACCCAGAGCCCACTTTAGTTCTCTGCGCCTCGTAAAACTCCTTTCTGCAGCTGGGCAAATGCTGTTCATGTTGAAGTATTTCTGTCATTCAAATATTACTTCTTACGGGAAATGTCTAGGAGTCTGTTCTAAACCATTCCTCGCTAGGCAAACCCCACTGGAAGAACACCCCTGCATTCTGTAGACAAAAGTCCTCTGCATCCCAGCCAATGGACTACAGACACATGCCAAACCCTCTGGAATATTCAATCATTGTTACAGTTTAATTATGAAATGTACCCCCCCACACACACACACTCTTGAAGGCTTGGTCCTCAGCTGACGTTCTTTCAGTGGGCTCTGGAAATTTTATGAGGCTAGCTCCATAAAATAGGTTCCTGGTAGAGGATCCTTGATGATTGTACTTTTCTGGTCACTGTGAGCAAGCTGCCTGCTCCACCATCTGTTCCCAGCCATGGTGTTTATTCTCATGTCAGGACCACAGTCATGGGGCCACCAGGGGCTGTAAACCCTGAAACCATGAGCCTCTCCTCCTGGAAAGTGTGTGCCTTATGGTCTGTCACAACACCAAAAAATTAACAAGTGTTCCAGAAGAGCCAAATCTCCTGGTCAGTCCAAGTAAGTCACTGAGGGGTAATTACCTATAGTTTCCTTCTGAACCTAACAGCTTTGCTTAAATCCTGATCATATCATTTACGATAGAATATTTCTGTGGTGTTGAGACATGAAGCCTGAGTAAAACAGTAAAGCTACCATCTACCCCAGACAAGTCCACAGCATGAAACACATCCAGGCACCATGTGTCACCAAATGCCAGGCAAGTCACACTGCTCACTTTTCAGGGCCGGTTAGACTTCACCTCTAACCTATACTCTTAGCCCTTGTTCCCCAAGTGTTAAATTCTTCTCAAAGACCAAAAAAGGATTCCATTTTTATTCATTCTTTGAGTTGAGAGGTGACTACTGTCCACAGCAGTTCTGAAACCAAGTGAGTGCAGATTCTTCAACTCTCTAGCTATTAACTGGGTGTCCAGCATCCCATCAGAACACCAGCTACTTGGAACTCAGGCAGATCCTGGCAGTTAAAGGTACTATTCTCTAGGACTGACACACCTAATTACAAGGTTATCACTGTATATTAGCCATAAGCTAAAATTCATCGCACCCCCTTCCTTGTGTTTGATAATTTAACAGTCCCCAGCACTCAGAAGCCAACTTATTATAAACAATTTGATAACAGATACAAATAAATAAGATAAAGGGGTGTCCAGGGTGAGATCCAGAAGATCCCAAGAACTATGGAATAGAATATTTCTTTACGTAAAGATGTGCTACATTTGTTTGTGTTTCAGAATAATTGTTCAACTATGTAAAGTTGTGTTGCTGTTTTACGTTACCTGCCTAAGGCACCTGATTGGTCTAATAAAAAGCTGAACAGCCAATAGCTAGGCAGAGGAAGGCTAAGTGAGGATTATGGGCAGAGAGAAAAGGGGTGTGTGTGGAAAAATGACACATGACACACCAGCCAGCCAGATATGGTGAAGGGGGGACGACAGGAAAGCAGTATGTAGATGAGGTAAATGAGCCTTGGGACAGCACATAGATGAATAAAAATGGGTTAAGTTAAAGGAGGAAAAAAAACAAAAAACAAAACACTACCAAGAACAAGCCTAAGCTAAAGCTGAGCATTCATAATTAATAAGTCTCTATAACATGACTTGAGGGCTGGTGGTCCAAGAAAGTCAGCTACACCCAAGTCCACAGGCTCATCTCTGAGGTTGGTACATTAAACTTGTGGAACCTTATAGTTTAAGTACTTTTATGTAAGTTTCATCATATAAAATCAACTGTTGGTCTCATCTAAGCCCTTTCTCTTCTCAGGAGCGTAGAGCTGGAGTTGAGAACTCTAAACTTCTGACCATGGCTGGTCCAGGAGCCTATAGGTTGCCTCAGAACAAAGGATGCTCCTATCACTAGGAAATTCCCAAGGATTAAGATCTCTGAGGCAGGAACCCAGGTCAAAGGCCAATTATTTTAACAAAAGATGCTCCTAACACCCTGTCACTCAAAAATTATAGGTGTTAGGAGCTCAGACAATGTAGAAGCATGAGTATGTTCGTTATGCACAGGAAGTTGCTCACTGGGCCACTGAAGCAATTATCTCTTCTATGTGCAGAGTAATTGGCATGATTTCAAAAGCAAAATTTCCTTGGGAAATGGCACCTAAGGCTCCTCATGTGAATGTTTCACCTGCTTCCTGATTATACAAATCCTGCCCTCACCCATATAAGGTTTGGCATCTCTTCCCTGGCTCACCATGACTGGAAATTGAGCATTCCGTCATTCCAATATTCCATTTGTTATTATTGATGAATAATAAACTTTTTAAAAGATTTATTTAATATTATGTATATAGTGTTCAGCCTGCATGTTAGTCAGAAGAAGATACCAGATCTCATTATAGATGGTTGTGAGTCACCATGTGGTTGCTGGGAATTGAACTCAAGACCTCTGGAAGAGCAGTCAGTGTTCTGAACCTCTAAGCCATCTCTCCAGACAAATAATAAACTTTTAAAAAGAAAAGAGAAATAAGTATATTGCACTCACAAACTGCCCTCCAGTTTCCTTGAGGACCAGTATCCTTCAGTCTGCTCATCCAGACTTCTTTCTGCACCCATACTGCACTAATGAAGGCTTCCAATGTCTTGCCAGCCTTCTCCCTGCTATAAGCAGACCGGACTTGCTCCTTTCTGCCTGCATAAACTTCCCTTCAGCTCCAGGAAAAATACATTTGCTAATTTTCTCCCATTCCTTGATTCCCACTGTTTCCTCTACTATAGTACAGGGCTTACTGAACAGCTCTCAGAAATCTCGGAGTTAAGAGACTCTTGGTGGCCCCTGGGGCTTTGCACACGCTGTTTCCAATTTTCCTGGGGTACTTTCTCCCACTTTTGACCCAGCTAACACCATCTCATACACCCTGAAGGTCTTGTCTGAGATCATGGGTCCTGAAACCTGCTTCATGGTACTCCAATCTACATTAACTTGTCTGACATTGTCCCTCGCATTCCCTACATTCACCACCATCCTCAGGAACAGTATTTGTAATTTAATGCTACACTGCCACCACTGCCATCTCAACCTTCTTCAGACTATAAGCATTATGAGCACAGGGCTGGTGCTGCGGGGGAAAATGCCTTCTAGAAATTTCTTCTTCTCTGATTGTAAGTAATTAAATTGACTCTGCCAGCATGTATATATGGAAAATAAAATGGTGTGATACAAGAAATTTTCTGCAATACAAAAATTGTCTGGGTTGTTTATAGGAATTGTTACTATTGTTTTACATGGTAAGAACCCAAGACTCTAGAGGGAGCATGTCATGTGACAGTCTCCTCTCTAAGACTGGAGGCAGCACAGAAGCCCAAGTCTAAACTGCTTTCCTCTCTAGAGAGAGAAAAGTCTAGAGTAGATTGTCTTTTAAGTTTAAATGAAAATACCTAACCAGGTTAGCACATTTCTGAACATAGGTATAAGCCTGTGTGAAACATACACGGTAGACATTGGGAGGCTAAACACAGCCTACTGAGGGGACACAGATCTGGCCACGAGGCCTCTCAGGGCAAGGACAGGACACGGTCCCATCACCTTCTTGGTCCCGGTCCCCAATACCCACACAGGGATGCTAGCAGAAATACTACCAAGCTCTCTCAATCTTTGGGTTCTGCTCTATTTAATCAAAAGTACAGGTATGTGTAAAAGCATATGATCCTAGGAAAGCTCCTGTGGGTGACCCACAGTCATCCAAGCTGGCCTCTCCTCCCCTGCTCCCGAGAGCAACTTCTTCCAATTCTTCCTTTGTTATTCTCCTTCGTTTCTCCAAGTCCATGCCTACGGTACTGTCTGAATTTTCTCTTTTCTTATTTGCGGTGTTAGGGATAAAAGTTAAGCCCTTGTACACAGTACTCAAGGACTCTACTACTACACTATATCTAGGGCAGTTTTACTGGGTTTTGTTTCAGAGGCAGTCTCACCAAGTAGCCCAGCTGGCCTTGCACTCCCCGGTTCTCCTGTCCTTGGGATTCTGGACTTGCACCCCCTCTTCGAGCCTCTTGAAATCTTAGTGTAGAGACAAGCTGCCAGCTCTTAGCAGTGGAAGAATTTAGGTCCCTTTTCCTGGCCACAATGCCACCTACCACTCACATCCCACCTAGACAATTAGTATACCAACCCCGAGATTATTACAATGACAGAAACATTACTGAATTCAGAGTGAAAGGAATATGTTGCGTTTTAGACAGAACTTTAAAGGGCCAACATGTCATTTACCAAGTGGCTTTCCCCTTGCTCAGGTAATCATGGAAACACTCTGGATAGAGACTAAGAGTAGACTCACACAGGATGGTCAGTATGAAGAAAAAGAAATTCTCTGAAACAGACATGTGGCTCACATGGCTGACATGTCCAAGGCTGCGTCCAATTCTATAAAGAAAAAATATTCTTCTGCTGATGAGTGAGCTATTACAACATAATAATAATAAAAAAAATCCCACGTGATGGATATGCCCCTCTGAAGTCACTCGCAGATTGACTCTACAGAAACTTTTACATGAGTGACCACTATACAAAAATGTCCTGGGGGCTGGAGAGATGGCTCAGTGATTAAGAGCACTTGTTGCTCTCGCAGAGGACCTGGCTCTGTTCCCAGCACCCACAAGGTACTTCACAAATATCCATAACCCAAGTTTGGGGGATCTAATGCCACCTTCCAACTTCCCTGGGGGCAAAGCACACATGTAGTACACATACATACATTCCAGCAAAAACACTTGTAAACATAGAATCAGTCTTTAAAAACATGAACAGTCATAGCAACATCATATGTAATACTAAAAAACAGGCTGCATGTGTCATGCTTCAATATGAGAGAGACATTTTGTTGAGGGAAATGGGTAACCAAATATGTAAGAGTTGAATAAAGCATGACTCCCATTACATAGTTACAAATTTATACATAGCTAAACAATATTCTGAGTAAGGATAGACCTAAGCCCGCTAAAACTGTACAGAAAGCAAGGTGATAGCACAGAAATCAGGGCACAGAAACATGGGGGTTGGGAGGAGATGGCAGTGAAGCTTTCTGCTAACCAGTGGTATGTGCACAGGGTTGATTCTATGGCTTATTCTTTATGTTTACATTATACACAGGATTTTACACAGGTTTCATACTCAGGATGGTGCATGATATGCACCTTTCTGAAGAAGAGTACAGGAGTGTTTATTTTATTAAACTTTCCATTTTTCCTTTTGGAAAAGCAGATCTGTGGAAGGAGAAAAGAAGATAAAGGGCCTAGGGCCCACAGCATTTAAGAAAACAAATGGATGGAGTTCACGGAGCTGAATTAAGTGTCTGCTCCCAAGCTGGGAGCTTCGTCTAGCTCAGAGTAGATTGTTTCTATAAGGTTACCTACAGCTAGTTCCAGCATCTGGCACTGCCAACGCTCAACCTCCTGACTGTCCTTCTGGGACACCACACTGGCATTAGAAGTGAGAAATGCTTCTGTTACTCCTTTCTATGTTCAAAACAGGCAGAATTTCCATTTCCAGGGTTAAACTCACAGGCTACCATCTCAGATCTGCTTGGACGCCCATTTACTCAATAATAATAATAATAATAATAATAATAATAATAATAATAATAATAATAATTTACCAAGCATTAGCAAGAACCACTCCAGCTAGAGGATAACAGAAGAACAAGGACTCCCCCCGACACCCTGGCTACAGTTCATGCTCTAGTTGACTATAGATAGACAAAGCTACCAGGAGCTCGGATGTGATGGGGGGGGGGGGTGCAGATGATCAAGACCAGAGGGGGAGGAACAGGTCCTACACTTCCAGGAAACGGAATTCAGGGTGACAAGGAAAAACATGAAGCAGAATGGTGCAGGGCTTGTGACAGAAGGAGCCAGTAGGGACAGCCTGCAGCAAAGGTCCAGGCAGAGACGACTGTCTGGATCTAACGACTGCCTGGATCTAACGACTGCCTGGATCTAAGGGTTAGAGCAGAAGATGGAGAGGCCCCAGGACTTAGCAAAAAGGAAACACTCACAATTCAGACCAATGAAAACTTGCTCAGGCTACTTTTTGATACAATTGATGAACAGTTTATACAAATGGGTGACCCCTGCCTTAAAGTGTTATCCACAGCATTTGCTACTTTTTCAGTAAGTTCCTTCATTCCTCAATACCACCAGAACACAAGATCAAGAACATACAATATCTGTGCCAGTCCCTGCTAGGAAATGCACTTTTTTGAAGCTATCGCCTACCCAGATCACAGTCGCTCTTCCCTGGGAGTCTCCAGTGGCTGGAGGCTCACTATCCACCACTCACAGGCCTTACTCCTTCCATGTTCTGCAGTGACACCAGGACAGCTTTGATTACCTCACTGTAGCACTTGCTCTTACTGTGCCTCGATAAGGGAAACCACTGAGCTCTCTGTAATCAGCCCCTGGGATGGCATCCATTATTTCACTCCCCTCATCGTTGAGATTTGTGAACCAATCAAACTACTCTTGTTATTTATGGTTTTCCTCTTAATGGTATTTTGGGGAAACAAGGATCAAAGCAGTAAGACTCCAGGAGCAACATAGAGGCACTTACCCAGTGCAATAGGCTGCCCAGCTCAGCCAGAGACTTTCCTTGGAAACAAAACCACCACCAAAAGGTTACGTTACCTGAGAGGGTCCCCAGCCAGTAGCAGACATACCTGCTGTCTCAGTTCATTTCTGTGCTGTGATACGATAGCCTGACAAACACTGCTGAGAGGAGGAAGAGGGCTTTATAATTTGAGGTCCAGCCCATCATTGTGGGGGCATCAGGGCAGGACCTTGCAGCTGTCAGTCATAGCTCATCCAAGGTCAAGAGCAGAGAGAAGATAAATGCTTATTTATTCTTAGTTTGCTCCGTTTCCTTCCCACACTTCTACTACAAAGACTCCAACCCTCAAAACAGTGTCACCCACCTTCAGGGAGTCCTTCTAACCTCAATTGACCAAGCATAAAAGCCCCCTCACCTGCATGCCCATAGGCCTGATCTAGACAATCCCTCACTGAGACCCTCTTCCAGAAGCTGAAGAGTTGGCTCAGTGGCTGACAGAACTTGTTCTTGCAAAGGACCTGGGTTTGATTCCTAGCACCCACATGGAGGCTTTCCACCTCTTCAGGTAACAGGCATACATGTGGTACACAGACATACATACAGGAAAAACACTCATACACACAAAATAATAAGTTAAAAAAAAAGACCTTCTTCCAGATACTTCTAAATTATGTCAAATTGACCATTAAAACTAGCCATGACACTAGCCTGTCACAATGAGGTTTCTTGTATGTGATTGAAGACTGTCCATACCAAATCTTGGAAAAATGCTTTTGTCTTCTTTATTGTTATTGTCTTAGTTCAGGTCTTTGTTTTTGAAGCGAGGTCTAACTCTAGTCCACATTGGAGACAACTCACTTCTTAGCCTGGGCTAACAATGCTCCTGCCTCACTCTTTGGTATGGGAATTACATGTATGAGCCACACAGGATGCAAAAAATGCCTTTCCGTTGACAATGGGCAATCCTTTGCCCAGCAATCCTTTTAATGTGTCATTTTTTTTAATTAATATTACATTTAGGAAGCCAGATATGCTGGCTGGTAATCCCAGCCTTTGGGAGGCTGAAATTGGAAGGCTGCTTAGGCTACCATGGACTACAGAATGAGTTCGCTAGCCCTACATCTCTCACAGCAGTACACACTTCTTTATACATTTATTCTCAGAAGCCCTCACAGTAGTCAAGTTTTTAATATTACTTTTTCTCCTTTTTTTTCCCAACTTATTAGGTGCTAGAAGTGAGGAAGCATAATTAATTATCCCACTTAATTCTAACACTTCTGTGGGAATCTTTGTGCTTTGTGTAGAAAAGGAGGTAAGAGCTTAGTGTGGTACCACTCGTAACCCTCCACAGGAACATCATCATTGCTCCACTTTAACTCTGAGTTACAACTCTGGCTCTAAGAATTGGATAAGCAGAGCTCAGGCCTCCCACCCCACACTGGTACCCAGCACACTTAATCCTGACTCCAAAGCCAATATTAGCCACTACTTCCCACATCCCACCCCCTACTCCCTCCCTTCTCTGATCCTCTTTAGATAATTACAAATGCAGCAATGTCATCAGGAGCAATGGTCAGCACTCTGCACATCAGAAAACAACCATATTCAACTTCTAAGTTTATAGTATCTAGGCTCTTTAGGAAAACAGTTGTGTGATTATAGAGAAATGTACAGAACTAAACACTACAACAAAATCCTTTAGAGAGGCTGTCTAGTCTACGATGCCTGAGCTTTAGAGTTACACTCTTACTGCTTTAAGGGTTTCAGAGGGGAGGGGCCCGAGATGGTGTATGCTTTCTCTGTCCATTGCCTCCCACGTGCTCACTTGCTGGCTCTTTGTTCTCCCAGGATGGACTGAGCTTTCATAAGCCATAGTCCCATGGACTGGAGACTGTGTCCAAGTAAACACTGCCTAAGTCCAGGTCCTTTCCGGGGTGGCAAAACCACTTCTGTCTGCAGAGCTTTGGAAGCATCTCAGGATAGCAACCTTATCATGATCTAACCTGATGTGATGGAGATCCAGAGTTCCCAGAGCCCAGAATTTCATATCCCAGCAACCCCTCCCCTCAAAGAGAAATGGGTCCCAGGTGACAGCTCCATCTGACCGGTTCTTGCTGGCCACTTGAGAAGTCAGTACCTCCCAGTCCCCAAAGCAGGATCTATAGAAGTAAAGAAATGGGAGAGGAGGAAGAGGAGGGGCGTCCCACACTGGTCAAACTGACACATAAACAGGAAGTCCAGAAGAGGCAGGGGAGGCTCTGAACCTGCAGGATCAGCTTAGCCTGGGTCATTATACACACACCCAACTTGCACCCCAAAAGGAGGCTCATTCATATGTATTTTCATCTACTTGTTCCCCTTACAAATGTTTTCTGAGCCTACAGTATGTACCAAACGCCATCAAGGTAAAACACCTACCCTTATAAACAGCCGGAGAGATGACTCAGTGGTTAAGAGAACTGGCTGCTGCTCTTAAGAAGAACTAGGTTCAGTTCCCACTATCCACAGCTTACACCTGTCTGCAACTCCAGTTCCAGGGGATCTGATACCCTCACACAGACATATGCACATGAACTGTTGGAAACTACCAAGAAAAACGTAAGTATATTTCATGAGAGAACATGGTATTTTAAATGAGAATGGCTCAAATATTTAAATACTTGCCCCCCCCAATTGGTGGAGCTATTTGGGAAGGATTAGGAGGTGTGGCCTTGTTGGAGGAGGTATGTCACTGGGAGTGGGCTGTGAGGTTTCAAAAGCTTAAGCCATTCCCAGTTTGGTTCCCCCCCCCCCATAACATTGTTATCCCATGATGTGAGCTCTCAGCTACTGCTCCAGTGCCATGCCTATCTGCCTTCAATGATGATCACTGACTCATTCTGTGAAACTATAAACCCTCAGTAAACAGTTTCTTCTGTCAGCTGCCTTGGTCATGGTGTTCTGTCACTGCAGTAGAAAAGTAACTAAGGTAGAGAATGAGAAAGTTAAGGAGAAAAAATGGAGGTGTGTATAAGGAGTAAAGGGGTGTGTGTGTGTGTGTGTGTGTGTGTGTGTGTGTGTACGTAGGCAGGAGAAAAAACTATAACCTTCAGACAAAAGCTTATGTTTCTGAAAATGGGCAGTCCAAATTATTTTAACCTTTGTATGCCTAATCTCCTAGTATCTGGTATCAAATTAAGCATAAAAGAAAAAGATTTCTGTATGCTCTCCTTTATTTCTGACCCGTTAGCCAATCTACTCATTTCTCTGGGAAAAAAAAAAAAAAAAAAGTCTAGAACCAATCATGGAGTCATGAAACTCATCATTTTAGCCCCTGTTATTTAGCAGTATAAATAAACTCTTACACTGTTAAAATCTGCCAACTGCATTTCTGTTTTCTAACACTTGCCAGACCAGAGCTGCCCAGTGCCTCATCGATCCTGACTCTACAACATTCCTACGGGCTGAGTGAAGGCAAACTCAAGGGCAATACACTAAGTCTAGATTGCTTAAAAAATGTTCAACGGTCAAGAGGCAGACTGCAAAGGACTGTCATCCTGGCACAATCAAAACTGGTTTCTAGACGTCTCAGAACTTAAGTATCTTCTCTCAGTAGGCTTTATTCCCCATCCCCCATTTATTTGTTGCCTTTAAGAAATTTCTCATTTAGGCATGGAGGCATGTCCTTGGGTATGGAGGCATGTGCCCCCAGAAGCCGGGGCAAGACCAACATGAATCTGAGGCCAGCCTGGGCTATATATTTTAAAAACCTGTCTCAAAGTGAAGAAGGGAGGGAAGTTTCTACATATTCACAAGATGGAGACAAAGGAAACACCAGGGAAGACCAAAGCCACAGGTATTACAACACCCGACCTGCAGCAGGAAGGATTCCACATCTCTCTGAAGTCATTACAAATGGACTTTGTACATCGGAGTCATAAACTCCCTGAAGCCCCACCCAGCACTGAGGGGCAGCTCTACCCCCCATGTCTGGACCCTTCTAGACGGAGAATAAGCCAAAGGCAGAGGGCCCTTACCTGCCCCACTGATTCCCCCCCCCCCCCAAGGCAATACATCAAACATCCCACAGGGTCAGTGGATTGAGTGGGTGGATGAGCAGGGCAGAAAGTGTTTGGAGGAACAAACTGTCCTCATGCTTCCCAGTTCACAAGTCTTCTGCCCTCTGGTCACCCTCTGCAACAGGAGACCACATATGTACCACACGCTGTACTTAACCCATCATAAATTAAGTAACTGTCCTCAGTGTTGTGAACATACAACTTTCTCTTGGCCTCTGCTGCACTTTTGCAGAATGCTACCGAGTTCTTGTTCCCCAGTCCAACACTAAACTCCATACCACTCTGCTCAGGGGCTCACAAAAGGCCCAGTGGCCTCCAGCCTCATACCATAAATCTTCCCCCAAAAGCTCCCCCAAAAGCTCCCCTTCTGCAGAAGTTCAGAAACTAATGGCCACCCAACTGCCAAATCCAGAACCCTTCACTGTCCACTGCCCCTTTCAACCAGAACTCTGCCATCCCCTGCACACTCCTGAGGTCTCAGTAAAGATACCCTCATGATGGATCCCTCCCATCCCCAAACCCACTGCTAAAATAGACTGCCCTGAAGCTAAAATAGATATCATTTTGTTATGTGGTTTTAGAAGCATACTCCCCAGTTTTCTCCAATCATTGTCTACTCCCAAAGGACCTTCCCCAGACTGGCCAAGAGCAGACAGTTACCAATTAGTCTGAGCACATAATTCTGGTCCTTTAACTTCTTCAGTGCCATTCCGAAAAAGGTTTTGAAAGGACCACTGTCTAAGATCCCTGTTATCCCGACTCATTATCCATAGGATTCATTTCCATCCCCTAGATAATACCGCAATTCTCCCTCACTCATTGAACGAGCGCTCTAGCTAATGAAAACTGGTCCCATTTTCTAAAAGCTTTGAGTCGTAACTTTTAGGAGGGGAAAATGCCTTGTTTTGGGCAACTTCAAAGCCTCGGTTTTTGACCTAGAGTTAGTTCCTCAGAAGATGCTGAAAATAGGACTGGCATGCTTAACTTCGCTACTTCAATTACAAGCTTAGGAACTATAGTGCCTCAGTTTCCCCTCGGAGCGAAGACAGCCCTCCTCCTGAAGCAGAAAGTCCAGGATCGAGCCTCGCTATGGTCTGGCCTTGGTCCCCAGCTGCAACACCACCTGGAGCTACAGCTGCATCCAGATGGTCAAGTCCGGGCCTGCCTGGGCTCACCCTTCTGTCACCTGGCGGGGCCCTAGGGCGCCCCGATCCCACTGCCTTGTGGCAAGCTCTAGAAGCGTGTCTCCAGCGTTCACGAGGCAGGTCACATCCAGGTGCACCTGCCTCTCCCGGCCCGTGGGTCCCTGAGCTCCAAGCCCAACCAGAGCTCGCGTGAAAAACGAAGGAGAAAGGAAAACAAGCCACCGGCAGGGCCGTCCTGGCCTCGGCGGCTGCCGCCGAAACACCACCTGCGACGCAGCCAGGCAGCAGGGACAGAAGCCTGGCCGAGCCTCTGCGCGCGCCCCTTACCCGTGAGGCGGCCGCCCCCCTCGCCGTGCCCGCGGCGACGCTGCAAGACGAAGTAGCAGCTGCTCTTCTGGGTCACCCAAAGCTTCAGCGCGTTCTTGAGCAGCACCTCCTCGGGCTTGAGCCACATCGCGGCGAACCTGCCGCGCCCGCGGGCCCTGGTTCACATCGCCCCAGCCGCCAGCCTCACGGGGCCGAGCCCGCCTGGAAAGAGACGGCGGAGGCTGCGCGCGAGGACCGCAGCCCGAGCGCCTGCCGAGTCCCGGAGCGCGGAGACCACAGCTCACCAGGATCACCCCGCGCTGCCCGCCGTGGCCCCGCCCCGAGTAAGCCCAGCCCCGCCCCGCCCCGCCGGCCTCAGCCCCGCCCACATCCCTGAAGTCACGCCCTCCACCCGCCCCCCAAGGCTCCCGTGGCGCCTCCCTGGTTTCCTAGTCCCAACTGCTCCTGGGCAGGGTTCCGGAGTGGCGGGAGGAAATTGTAACCACAGCCAGGTCCTAGCCCTCTGGTCGGACTCTCAAATCCCCTCCTTCCTGGGAGGAAGCAAGCAATAGAGTTGTCTCTGCACCCCTGGTTCTAGAAGGCGGAAGAAGAACCTAGTGGGAAAAAGTCATTCTGGTATCCAAGCTTCAGGTTGTGCAACCCAGAGTCTTAATTAACCTTGTGGAGTACAAGGCACATCAGTAAACATGAATGTGTTTGACCTTCAAATAACCAAAGCTAACACTAAAATTCGGAAACCATTTTATTTAGATTCTTTAAATACACCATTCTTTAACTTTTTTAAATTGACACATAATAACTATAGAAAGTAGTGAATATTTTAGTAGCTGTATATAGCACATGAGGAGAGGATCAGAGAAATAGCTTTCAAACATTTACCATTTCTTCTTTATTACATTTCATTTATTTGGAGGGTGGTCCAAGAGAGCCAGTTTGGCATGTGGAAGTCAGAAGACAACTTTCAGGAGACAGTTCTTGGCTTCCACTATTGTGGATCCTGGGGTTTGAACTCAGGTCATCAGGCTTGACAGCAGAAGTCGTCTTGAGAGGCCCCATTTATTATTTCTCTTATAGCACATTTTTCATGCTTTTGTAAGGTTCCAACTGAACTCTGAGAGAAGTAGAGATGTAGACAAGCAACAGACTGTACTGAACACTGAAGTGTCTCTCTAGAAGATAGAAGGCACCTCACCACAGAAATAAAGCCGTGGTACCACCCCAACTTTATAAAGCCCTTGTATCTATTCTGAGAAAACATCAAAACACTAGAACATATAGAGCATGTAATACTAATGAGAAGCCACTAGGTATGTAGGCACAGGGTTTTAAATAAATATTTCTTCTTGTAGAAATAGGTATATGGAAGCTGTCCCTGAAAGGGTTGAGGAGGAGGGATCCAAGACAGGAGGAATCCAAGTGCTCCACAGGGAGGCAGTTAGATCTAATACCCTAGTCAAAGAGAGGGAAATGAGTTCTCTTAGTCCCTGGGTTTTAACAAAGGGACAAATGTGGTTGTTAACTAGGACAGGAATGAAAAGTAGAAGCTGAAGAACCTGTCCAGGGAAGGATCAGAAACTGATCAGATCCAGCAGACAGGAGCCCTGTAGAAAGAAAAGCGGGGGGGGGGGGGGGGGGGGGGGGGCAGTTGAAAGGGTGAATAAGCAAGGTTTAAAGCTATGTTGTATGGAAAGTCACCATGAAACCCATTTCTCTGCAGACCAATCAAAAACTTAATATAGAAAGAAGGAAAGAGGGAGAAAGAAAAGAAATAAAGCTGTTGCATTGTCCAACCACAGACAACCATCTTCTGAATAAAGCAGGAAGTCTGTAAGCCATAATCACAGGCATAGAGCCACACCAGAGTCACCCCAGGGTCATACTAGAGTCAAAAGAGTCAGGGATGGGTGGCAAGAAAATATTCCTTCAAGAAACATTCACAGACAACCTCCGCTCTCAGAGATGAGATGAATAGTAGCCTGCTGTTGTATGACAAAACTTTCCCAGGGAAAAATGCAAGGCACACCTCTATTCACCCCAGATAGGAATCCTACAACAGATTAAAGTAGACATACCACCAGAGTCCAACTTGCTAACCAATAAGTTTATTGGGGTCACTTACAGAAATATATGTGAGGTCCAGAAATAACTCAGACAGCTACATCACCGAAGCCTAACCCAGCATAGGTAACAGCTCACAAGGCTGGGAAGCTGGAGCACACTGCCCAGCCTGTGGGCAGCTAAACAGGTTGGATCATCTCCTTTATAGGTGCCTCAGTTGGATTAAACCTCTTCCAGTCAGCTTGGCCAGTGTCCACTTCTTCCAGGTAGCTGGTCTGGTCTTAGAATCTTCTTTATAGCCTAGCTCTACTGCATTTGAGGGGGACTCTTGGCTTTTACTTCTACTCTGGCAGGGAAGGGCCTAGTTACGTTGGTCAGTTTCAGGGACTTCCTGAAGCTATTTGTTTACTTTTCTACTTAAAGAGATTCCCTGAAGAATGGAATGCTTTGATCTCATTAGAAACTGTTATACAATACCTGCCCTAAAGATTCACAGATGGAAGAACAAACACAGAAGAGTACAGTGAATTGAGGACCCTGGAGATGTACAAATCCAACGTTCAGGTTCTAGGACCAGGTTGAGAAAGTTCTAAAGAACAGCTTTTTGCTAGACTACAGCTTTAAAAATTATATATAGTCTTGCCACAAAGTCAAGCCTAAAAGCTCCTGATGCCCTAGCCTCCAGAACCAGGAGACAAACTTCTATTCTTTATAAATTATTCTAGCTGAGGTATTCTGTTATAGCAGCAAAGCCAGACAAGACATGCTATATACCTAATGAATATCTTGGATGTAAAATCTCCTGACCCACCCACGGTGCCTCAAGTTATAATTATTAAATGTTTCCCTGTCAATCGTTAAATAAAAGTAAGAGAAGGAGGGGCTGGAAAGATTGCTCAGTGGTTAGGAGCAAGGCTACAGATCTTGAAGTTTGGATCTCAGCACCTAGACAACTCCAGGGGTCCAACACCCTCTTCTGGCCTCTGCAGGTACTGTACTCACATCAACAACCCACACATAGATACATGCATAAACACATAATTTAAAATATTTTCAATCTTCAAAAACAAAAGAGGCACACAGAGAAGCTACTCTGACTTAACTCTCTTCCCATCTCTAGGGTTCTTCTGTCTGTCTTTTGTCATCTATGTCAGACAGAACCAATAGAAGGAAGGAGTGCTCGGAGCTCAGCCTTCCAGACAAAGAACAGGAAGAGGGATCCATAGAGGCTGGTGGAGAATACATAGCACAAGTGCACACAATATTCTTCTGTCACTCACATCTGGATGTCAGTCACCATAGGTTAGATTATAGCCCTCAAAATTCCTGGGTTGTAGCTCTACCCCTCCCGTAGCTCAGACTGTAACTTCACTTAGAAATAGAATCAGTACAGATCTCATTAGTTAAGGTGGTGTTATGATGTGGGATGTCTTTCTGTACCCTGTGAATGTGCTTTATTGCCACTTGGAGGCAGGCAGGAAATCCAAGCAGAAATAAAAGAGAAGAAGGGCTGAGTTAAAGAGACACAATCCATCCACCCAAGAAGCAAGATGTAAAAGTACAGGTAAGCCACAAGCCACATGGCAAAACAATAGATTAATAAAAATGTGTTGAGTTAAGTTGTAAGAGCTGGTTGGTAATGAGTCTGTAATTAATATAAGCCTTTGTGTGATTATTTAGGACTAAGCAGCTGCAGGCTGGTCCAGACTGTGGGGCTATATCAGGCTAGAAACTTCAAGGTACAGGGTTATTAAGGTGGGTATGGTCCTTATAAAAGGGGGAATTTTGTTCATTCTGTTAAGATATACAGAGAATACCATGTGCTGGTTAGATTAAGGCTGTCACAGTTTAAGTAAGCCCTGGGATTTCAGAGAGAGCCTGGAGCATCCTCAGTAGGAACCAACCCCAATGACACACGATTCTGGGATTCCAACACACAGAACCAAAAGATAATAATTCTCTAAACACTCTAGTTTGTGGTACTTTGCCATCCCCATCCTACAAAAAGGCTGTGGTTGCTTCCCTGATCCTGACTACATGGGTGCAGCATGCATGGAGCCACTTCCAGCCACTATAAGATGGATTCTAGTTCTGGACAGGACCCTGGATGTCACGAGGAGTAAACTCAAGAAACAGATTTTATTGACAAGGAATTCTGACTGAGTCACTCATAACAGTGCACCAGGGACAAAAGTATACTAGTAACCCATGCAGTGGTTCACTGACAGCAGGATTACGCAAAATAACCCTGGTGGTCATGTGAGGGGCTAATAGGGAACAAGGCTTGGGGGCTCTTGCAGCTATTAAATGTGGATGCTATGGCAATGGTGATAATTACAAAGCCTGTACAAGAAGATGGCTGTTTGTGACTGCCCAAAATAAAGAAATAAAGAGAGATACGGAGGAAGAAAGGGAGGAAGGAGAGAGAAAGAGAAAAAAACCAATGAACCATGAGTATTAAATTCCCATCTCAAAGTACAGCTGTGGTGTAATTCAAAAAAGCCCTTATCTATGTGGCCACAGGACAGACAAGGTTCTTCTGATCCTAAATATAAGGTGCAGGTTACCAAACTGGGACAAAGGTTAGGATTTAACCTCAGCAAACTCCCTTGGGAAGATGAGGATACTGATTGAGAAGATGTTAAGTCAACAGATACATTTTGGAAACATCTGGACTAGACCAACTCAGACAAAGCTAATTCCTCATATGCAAACCTCCCATCTTACATCAGGGGTAAATCAGCCCCCACTTACAGGGAAACCTGAGAATCACTACAGCCTTTGCTTAAAACTTACCCTTATACACGTCATCAACTCCAGATCACAAAAGACGGTCTCCCTGGGAGAGAACACAAGGTCAGCTAGGGAAAGAAAAATAGAAATACATTATACACCTTGGAGTTGGGAAGTCTTGCCTATATAGATTGGGAAGAAGTTGAAGTTCATGTACGGGTCATTTTCTAGAATGTTAAACCAAGAAGAATGAAATATAAAATTGGAGTCGGCAATATTTATAAATATTCACATACCTGGGATTGTTATGTGATATATGATATATCAGCAATAAAATAGTTATAGAAAATGTTATGGTGCTTATGAATATACATGTATATGCCAAAATTTCTTTAAAAGTGAGGGTTTGTGCTGAGGGTGGTGGCTTACACACTTTTAATCCCAGCACTGGGGAGGCAGAGGCAGAGAGATTTCTATGAGTTTAAGACCAGCCTGGTTTGCAAGGTGAGTCCGGGACAGTCAGAGCTGTTACACAGAAAGATCCTGTCTCAAAAAAAAGAAGAAGCTTGTGTTATTCAGAAAAAGACTCAGCTGTTGGCTATATAAGCATGAGAATGGAGCTTGATTCCCCAGAACTAAACAAGAAAAGCCAGTGGCACATGCCTACAACCGCAGCCCTGGGGAGATGGTGATGGGAAGGGCCCTGGGACATGTTGGCCAGCAAGTCTAACCAACTAAGGAAGCTCCAAGTTCAGCAAGAGACCTTATCTCAAAAACACAAGGTAAGGGGACTAGAAATGTAAACAAAACAAATAAATAAGTAAACCTTAAAAAAAATCAGAATTTTTTTTTAAAGCTAAAGAGCAGTGAAGAAGGTTCCTGACATCAGTGCCAAGCCTCCAAATGCATGTGCACATACCCTACACCCACATGTACATGTATATACATGCAAACAAAATCACTTTTTAAATGTTTGAAAGGATATTTTGTAGAAAACAGTAACACAGATAATTCCTGTTCAGAGCCATGCAGATACACTTTGGTCCATAGAGATAGTCCTGGTAATGGGCTTATCTTTAATCCCAGTGCTTCAGAGACAAAAGCAGAAGATCTCTGTAAATTCCAGGATAGACAGGGCTGCATAGTAAGACCCTGTGGGGGAGCGATGACCCATAATTAGAATATGAATAAGTATTTACAAATTATCACGATTTATTTATATAATATATATGTATATATGTTGTATGACCATGTTTTGTAGATAATTTGCTTACTATAGTACCTTATTGTATTCATATTACATATATGCGTTAAATCATATACCCCATATATCTGGTCTTCAAATTCTCCTTTGAAATAGTCTTAACATTTTACTGGTTTCCCCCATTAAGGAGTTGAATAAAATCTTTGGTGCATGTTGACTTTATATCTACAGCCAAAATTATGCTTTTAGCTGTGAAAATTCAGCTTCAGCAGCAAGACGAAGAATATCGTCAAATGACTTTTGAAGGTAATATGTTGTAGTTGAATGGTTTAAAAGCGGGAGGATAGGGCTGGGAGATAGTCAAGTGTGTGCCACATCACAGAGACCTGAGTTTGACTGCAACAACCCAATTAAAAACAAAAAACAACAAAAAAAAAACATGGTGGTGCACATGCGCAATCGATTCTAGTGCTGTGAAGGCAAAGACGGGCAGACACCTGGTCCGTTCTAGTCAATAAACCTATTGTGATTCTTTTTATTGCTTTATTAAAAAATAAAACTCTGTGATAAATATTAGGGAATAAGCCTGAGAGATCCACAGAACGATCAAGACACGATCTGCTGCCCCTCTCCACTTCCCAGATCCATAGATAGGGTGGTACAATCCCTCGGCTCCTCCTCCTTCTCCCGTGTGGCCACTCTATTGGTGGTCCAGAGCAATCAACACAAACAAATCTCCCCCTACAAAACCTAGCCCAGTTCCAGAGCCCCAGATTCTAATGAGACATGCTGTCTCAGTAAATAAGTTTGAGGGGCTAGAGATAGGGCTCAGTGGTGAAGAGCACTTGATGTTCTTGCAAAGGGCCCCAAATTTAATCTCCAGCATCCACACCAGGTGGCTCACAACCTCTTGAAACTCCAGCTCCAGGGAAATCCTGGCCTCCTTGGGTACAGGCACGTATGTGCACATATGTACACACAGACCTACACACATATACATAATTTGGGAGGATGGATACAAGTTTGACAGCTCATGAGCAATGAAATCTAAGTTTACCTCCAGCTCCACATATACATGTTCATGTACATAGGAACACACATGTGTACCTGCACACACATAAACACTCACGTACACAGGAACATACACACAAACAAATAAACAAATGGAAGAGAAAGTGAAATGGGAGAACTTAGAAATAAGAATCGTCAGAAGAACTTCCTTATCGGCATACTATCCCAAGTATACAGACATCCCACTGAACTTACTCCCAGACGCCAAGAAAATATGCTGATCTCTTAAGATGAGACACTTGGCCAAGCCAAGGAGGGAAAGAAACAGGCTGATGTTAGGACCTATCTGCCCTCCATCGGAAGGTCACCCAACCCTCGGGACATCTCACAGAGGCCACCTCCTCAGCACTGACTGGCAGTCTCAGAAAGGTCTTGGGAACAAAGTACATGGATGATTAAGATGGGATGAGAAGCATTCAGAAAAGAAACAAGAAAAATAAAACATTCTGGGAATGTCAGACCAACACACACACACACACACACACACACACACACACAAGATGACATTTCTAGTTTCCATTCAAAATTAACTTAAAAGAAGTGTGTGTGTGTGTGTGTGTGTGTGAGAGAGAGAGAGAGAGAGAGAGAGAGAGAGAGAGAGAGAGAGAGAGAGAGAGAGAGCGCTATAAAGAAGCCAGAGATCCATGTTAGGTGTCTTCCACAACTGTTGTTTGTTTTGTGTTTTTAAAAACAAAGTCTCTCTGTGTAGCCCTGGTCTGGGACTTTGCCACCTACATAGCAAAGAGATCCACCTGCCTCTGTGTCCAGGGCTTGGATGAAAAGGCTGGGACAACACCCCCAGACATACACCCCACCTCTTGTTTTGCAACAGTCTGACACTGAACTCAGAGCTCACCTACTGGCTGACTGGCCAAAAAGCTCCAGGATCCTTCTGCCTTTGACTTTTTCATGGGCGCCAGGTATCAGATTCAGGTCCTCATGCCTATGCCATCTCTCCAGACCCCATAATTACCATTCACTAATCTTTACTAGACACTTGTGCTATCTGCAAACTTCCATTTGTTGCTAATTAGCTACTAAATCTGGTTCTTTGGAGCGTGACACTAAATTTTTAGCTTTACAATATTAATTTTCAACACACTGAAACCATCAATTTCCTCTAGAAAATGACTTTAAAGTTCCTTTTAATGAGTTGACTTTTGTTCACATTTCTCTTTTCTTTACTTCTCTAGATCATAACTACATGTTTGATTTTGCTGGTTTGTTAGAGTCCCATGTAGCCTAAGATAGCCTCAACTCAGAATGTAGCTGACGACGACCTTGAACTTCTGATCCTCATGCCTCCACCTTCAGAGAGTGAAGATTATATATGCATGCCATCAAGCTCAGTTGATGCAGTTTGGGAGACTGGACCCAGGGCTTTTTGCATAGTAGGAAAGCATTCTACCCGATGAGCCCCATCGCCGCCCTTAGTTTTACTATTTTGACATAAATGCTGTGAAGGGCAAGAGCAGAGACTCAGAGTCCAAGTTCTGCTCCCATTCTGGCAGCCTGTGTGTAGGCTGATGAGTACTGAATCCCCACCCTGTCTCTACCCGCTGTTCACAAACATGTCTTCTATCAGCGTGTTCAAAGCTGGTCAGAGAACCACAAGTAAGCAGACACATTTCAAGGGAACATTTGAATCAAGAAATATTTATTGAGGGCTGGAATGTAGGTCAGTTGGTTGAGCCCTTGCCTAGCATGCACAGAGCCCTGGGTTCAATCCCCAGCATCCGATAAACTGGATGCATTGGTGCAATCCTCACATTCAGGACATGGAAGCATGAGGACCAAGAGGGCCAGGCTATCTTCGGGCTACCCAGAGTTGGGGGCCAGCCTGGGATACATGTTCACAATCTGATTCACCAATAAAAGAAACACTGGAAATTTAACAGGCTGGCAGTGTGAGAAACTATTGATGTCAAAGGATAAATCCTGTTTCTTGGTCCTGCATTTTACAGGGATGCTACCCAAAGACAAGCATGGTACATGAAGTAAATTGTCAGGTTGTGTTTTCAAAAGGCATGTGTGATGGCTGATCTTGGCTGACAACTGGACTACATCTGTAATCAACTAAAACACAAGCAGCTGGGCACATCTGTGAGGCGCTTTTTCTTGATTGGCTCCTTTAGTGTAGAAAGACCCACCTTAAACAAAGCCAACCCTTCGGGTGGCAGTCAATACAGAAGGAAATGGAAGAGAGAAGCTCTGGCGTTTTGCTTATTTGCCCTCACTCTCATTGTAAGTATATCTGTCCCGCTGTTGAAGCATTCCTTTGCTGGAATTGGAGCCATCTGTACTGAACAACTCCCCTATTCTTGGACTTACAGCTGGGAACAGCCATGATCGGACAAGCCAGACCACAGTCTGTAAGCCACTTTAAATATGCATATACATGATATTGTAAGTCACTCTATACATCCTCATATATATGTATGTATATATATAAACACCCACAATACATACATAAGCATATACATAATAATCATTCTAGCAGCTCTGTTCCTCTCAAGAACGCTGACCAATACAGTAGCTCCTTGATTTCTCATGATAAAGTTAAAAGAAAAAGGAAACTGAGTCCCAGTTTACAAATGAGAAAAGTCAGACCCCAATAATGTTCCTGGTAGAACTTACTCTGAGGCTTTACTAGGTCCAAAATCAGCACATTTACATTGGTAAGCACTCAGTGCTGGGTTCAGTATTTACCACAGAGAACAGTGTCATGGCTTTCTCCCTTAGCATCTCCCAACAAAGATAAAAGCTGCCACCACCATCATCACCATCGTAAGAAACATCAAAAATTAGTTTTTCCTACCAAATACTATAAAACTTGTCTTTAGGTCCATGTATTCAGATATTTTTACACACACATGCACACACAAATGTATGTATCTTGTAAGACTTTTATACAAATGCTTTAATTCTCATTACCCAGTAAAACCTTTGTTTATACAAAGGTCCATTCCATTGCTGTATTCCAAGAATTTGATGGCATGGAGTTGTGACCCTCTTCTCCTTCCTTCCCATCCCTTGTGCCAATTCTTTTCAGACTAGCCAGTTAAGATTGTGAGCTCCAACCCCAGCCACTAGGAAAAGGCAGTCACTACCTGAGTTAGAATAAAAAACAAATGTGATTCTCATCTCCTGTGTGCTCACTCTTCTGAACACGTCCTTCTATTGTGCCAAAAGTAAAACTGCCCTTTTCCAGGCAATTCAATTCGAATGGTGTTTTCTTTCTTTGGGACCCAAAACTTATTTCTAACAACTATCATCAGCATGGCCTTCAGGGAAGGCACATCTGGATCCGAACATCTTCTTCCTGTAGTGTATAACCACAGACAAGTCCTTTAACCTCAGACAACTTCAATTTCTTCACCCAGACACATGAGTTTCTCACTACAGCCTCACATGGCTGAAATGAGGTGGCCTAGGTCACTCACGCACTACAGGATTGTCCTATGTGCATCTCTTAAACAGAACTGTTGTGATCATCTTCTGGTTATTATGGCCCTAACCCTGGCATCGCATGGCATGCCTTACCTCTATCTGTCATTCTAAAGTTAATTTCCAACCATGAAAGCCAAAGGAATGGCCCTAGCATTATTCCAAACACAGGTAGAGGACATAAATACGGACACATCTACACTGAAGCACCACGTAAAGTAGATCTTAGTCAAAGTCCATCTCTAACCATGCCTGGAATATGTATATATAATCATGGGTGGCGTTATCTGGCACTGTCTCAAGGGTGAAGATTAAAATCATGTAGCACACATAAATATTTCACTTCTGTGTCTGTAGACTAGTAAAGCCTGTCACTGAAAAGGACCTCATCTGGTACAGAGACAGGGAAGGTCCCTGGCATCCCCTTTTGCAGGGACAGTGTTCTTCTGATACCTCTGTGACATAAGGGACCTTATCTGCCTCCAACAACTTGCCTTTTCCTATCTCTGGACTCACATCAGAAATGTTAGCAGTTACATGCATCCCCTTCCTAGCTGTGAGAAACAAGGTACCAGAAGAAAGCCAAAGAAAGCCAAAGAAAGGAGACCAAGGCAGGGTGTGTGTGTGTGTGTGTGTGTGTGTGTGTGTGTGTGTGTGTGTGTGTGTGTGTGTGTGTGTGTAAAGTTGGGTGTAGTGAAAGTGTGTGTGTGTAAAGCTGGGTGTAGTGAAATCTGCAATCCAGGCACTTGGAGGTTGAGCTTCACAGTGAGACCCTGTCTCAGAAATTATGCGCAACAATTAAATCTAGACATGTATGAGAGGAAAACCACAGTGAGATGAGCAAGTGAGTCATGTTCTCTGCCAAACTATTTCCCCATCTTAATACAAGTTGGTTGTGTTTCCTTATAAAGTGAAAGGAAGAAGCCTCACATCCACACAACAGCACTAGGCTAAAGAACAAAGCCTTCAAATGGGCTCTAATCAGCTATTGACCTACCGCAGATAGAAAGCTGCATTCTGTTTCTTTGGAGGGTTAAATGGGTGGTGATGTTGGGGACTAAACCCAGGCCTTTGGGCATGACAGTCAAGCACTCATCCACAGAGCCACACCCCCTTCACCTGGCATTCTAATTCAATCTTAGGCTTCTTAAACAGAATGATAACAAATTCCTGTTTGTTTTTAATTTTAAGTTTTTAATTTAACAAGATATTAGATATCATTTGGTTTTGTTTGTTTTGAGACAGGGTATCACACTGTAGCCTTGGATGGTCTGAAGCTCACTCTGTAGTCCAGGCTGACCTTAAAGTCATAGCACCATCCTGCTTCAGCTTCAATTGCTGGGATTGAAGACGCAAACCACCATGCTCAGCTGTCTCATTTTGGTACTTTGAACAAAACGTGTTTTAGTAGATCCCTCTCTCATCTTTGCCTCCGTCTTGATCCCTCTCCCTCTTGTAACCTCCCCTCAGTCTCTTTTCCCTGCTGTAGAGTATTATTGTAAGGAGCGTTACTTTTGTTTATGTTGCCTTTGTTTAACTCTGTGAAGATGTGTTCCTGTGCCTGTCTAAAACACCTGATTGGTCGAATAAAGAACTGAACAGCCAATAGCAAGGCAGGAGAAAGGATAGGCGGGGCTGGCAGGCAGAGAGAATAAATAGAAGGAGAACTCTGGGAGGAAGAAAGAAGTAGCCAGAGAAGGAGGAGGACTCCGGGCCAGCCACCCAGCAAGCCAGGGATTAAGAAACAAAGAAAGGTATACAGGACTAGAAAAAGAAAGGCCCAGTGGCAAAAGATAAATGGAATAATTGAAAGTTAAGGAAAGATGGCAAGAAACAAGCCAAGCTAAGACTGGGCATTTATAATTAAGAATAAGCCTCGGTGTGTATTTATTTGGGAGCTGGGCCCCTCAAAGAGATAAATAAAACAAAAAACAAAAACAAACAACATTTTCTCTGTCATGTTTTGGGTCCTTTCATCCTGCCCCCCCCACACACACACACACATTCCTCAGCACCTATTACAGCGAGGTGTCCTTTCTAGTTTTTAGGCTCCCTCCCCATTTATACCCTCATACATAGGTACACACATACACCACAGCCAGAACCTGTATATGACAAAAGCATTCAGGTTCTGTGTTTCTGAGTTTGGTTACTTCACTTAATATTATGCTTTTCAAATCTGTACAGTTTCCAGCAAGTTTCATGATCTCATGCATGACTTATAGTCATCTACCACATCCTCCTTATTGATAGATTGTAGATATTGTTGATATCTATACTGGCTCCATTTCCTCACTATCATGGAGAAGCAGAAGGCATAGATAAGCAACCATCTCTGTGGTAGGAATATGAGATCCTTTAGATAACAGCTTCCCTCTTAGCCCAGGCTAATCTTGAACTCACTACCTGGCCAAGAATGACCATGAACTCTGCCTCTACTTCATAAGTGCTGGATTCTGGTACCACGAGTGGTTCTACAAATAGAACAACTCTAATCAATTTAAGAAATCTTCAAGGGGATGTGGAGATGGCTCAGGGTTTAAACAACTCACCATGCAGGAGTAAGGACTGAGTTCAGATCTCCTAGAAACCACAGGAATGGCAGGTGTGTGTAGCAACTCACCTGTAACTCCAGCCTCAGAAGGTGAAGACAGGATTCCCAGAGCAAGCTAGCTATCCAGACTAGCCATATCGGCAGTGAGCATTGGGTCTGAATGCAAGAACTTCCCCATTGAATAAAGCAGTGGAGCAATCAGGGATGATTCTCATCAACTTACAACCTTCACATAAGCATACATGCATACACACACACACACACACACACACACACACACACATACATAGACATGAGAATAAGTAAAAAAAACTTCAGCCTAGTATTATATAGCAGCACATGCCTAGCACTCTGAGGCTAAGGCAGGAACATTGCCAAGAGTTTGAGACCAACCAGGGATATACAACAAAAATTTGTTTCCAGAAACAAAACAAAAATGATTTTCACAGGACCAGGGATAGAGTTCTGTGGTCAAGGACTTATCTAGCCTAGCACCATGCTAAACATTTTTAAATTAAAAAGAAAAAAAGGCAAGCTAGGTATGATGGTACACACCTTTAACCCCAACACATGGGAGGCCGAAATCACTGAGTCACTGAGTTAGAGCCTAGCTTGGTCCACCGAACAAATACCAGCAGTCTTTGTGTCTCAGACTCTGAAGTACTGAGTTCATCACAGGCACCAGTCACCATGCCTACCATCACTTCAGTTTTGACACCCAACACTATGGACAGGTTCTAGGGTCTGCTATGGTTAGGTGGAAGGCAATTTCATCATTGGCCTTAGATGACAAATTAAATTAGTCATGTCTACACATGCATGTATGATAGTGGTCACATCAGTATGAACGGTAGTAGTCCCATAAGGTTATAAAACAATCAAAAAATTCCTCTTGCCTGTGATACCCATCAGGTGTTGGCCTAATGCATTAGTTATATGAGTAGTGCAGCCAGCATAAATAAACCTGCTGTGCTGTTGGCCTATAAAAGTATGGCCTGTGTGTGATGCACAATTAGCAGTGTCTACTGGTTTATCGTTACTACACTATACAGCTTAGTGATACTCCTCTTACATATATGAGAAGGTTGCTACACAAACTTACACTTCATATGTTTTGTGCTCGACACATTTCCTGAATCTCTTGATCACTTAGAGCAATGGTTTTCAACCTTCCTAGTTCTGGAACCCTTTAATACAGTTCCTAGCCATAAAACTATTTCCATTGCTACTTTATAACTATAATTTTTCTGCTCTTATGAATGGCAATGTAAATATCATGACGCACAGGTTGAGGACCACTGGTTTAGAGATTGAATTTAAGACCATGCTGAGAGCCTGGTTGCCCTTTTAGGCATTTGTCTCCCCTGCCCCCTTTTGAAATGACTGTGGACGAGACTGAATTGGGATAGAAATCCCAATCTGAGAAGCAGAAAATGAAAGAGATGCAAAAGGATTCTGCTCATGCAAAGCTGAGCTTATCTCCACGGTCAGTCTGAATGTCTCCAGTTTCCTCTTTGGCTCAGATGGAGACAAAAATGGAAATGAGAATTATTGACTGAAGCGTTAGGGAACACGTGAAGGGGGTTTCCACACACACATAGTTAGGAAAGTAGAGAAAATGTGTAGTTGGTGAAAATGAAACGTAACATTTGAAGCTTCTCTGAAAAAATTAGAGTCCTTGTCCCCACAGTGAGGGACCAACAATCAGTGCCACCATGTGCACATAAGCTGCCCAGAACAACTCCATAGTGGTTCATTCTAAAATATGAATGGACCACAGAGCATTTCAACACAGAGACTCCAACAAACACTATCAAAAATAAACTCAGACACAACACAGGGAACAGGGAACAGCTTAAAAATCTATAAGGGAATCTGGGGTGGTGGCACACAGGTACTCAGGGACTGAGGCAGGAGGATCTCTTGAACCCAGAAGGGTAAGACCAGCCTGGCAACTTAAGTAGATTCGAACTCAAGAAAACCAAATTAAAACTTTAAAAATCTATGCCAGGTGGTACACCTTTAATCTCATCATCTGGGAGGCAGAGGAAGGTGGTGAGTTCAAGTCCAGCCTGGTCTACAGAGTGAGTTTTGGGAAAGCCGGGACTGCACAGAGATACAAACAAACAAAACTTTAAAAATCTATAATGAAAGTCCTCAAAGAATAAAACATTGCACCCTGACCAGAGTGGGAGCTATTTTTAAAAATGAGGAAAGAAAATGGGGAAGAAGCTGAAGTAAAAGAAAAATACAAATCCAAAAGTGGAAAGTTCAGTAGGAAGGCTGGGAGTTGAGCTTGAGGTACCTTCTCAGGGAGCAGAAAGAACCAAACCATGAGGAAAACCATACAGATGCAGAGAGATGATGAGGTGCCTGTTTAAGTGGGTGGGTGTCCTACACATTACAGTTTGTAAAGAAAAAAAATGGGCAAAATTACTGGGGAAATTATCTAAAAACACAAAGCAAATACTTACCCAGAAATAGAGGCCATGAGTCTTTACATTGCAAGGTCCCAGTTTCAATGACAAACATTAAGATCCAGTTTGAAAGTATATAGCTCCATGAATGAAAATAGAACTCTGCTGAGACTCATCATCATACTAGTTAATAGAATCAATTTATGATTCTAAACCCTTTCCAGAGAGAACAGAAAAGTCACAAACAAAAGATGAGGCATAAGAACAATGCCGTGGTTTCATCTCAGTTGTTGGAATAAAAATACCAACATAGAGCGACAGGGTAGAAATGGTTCATTTTAGCTTACAATTCCAGGTAACGGTCTACCATGTGGGGATGTCAAGGCTTCAGGTACTTAAAATAGCAAACCATAAGCCACGGACAGTCAGAGTAGAGAGAAGTGAATGCACGCATGCCTAACTGCTCACTCTTACTCAGTTTAGGGCCCATCCTTCCCACCTCAGTTAACATAATTAAGAATTATTCCATATAGAACTGCCCACAGGTGAACTGGATCCAGGCAATCATTTGTCATTGAGGCTCTCTCTCCAGGTGATTCAAGGTGTATCAAATTAATGATTAAAATTAGCTTATATTTTCTCAGGGGAAGTGTCCAAACTAGAAGAGAGTGGACAAAGCCTTCAAAAGTCTGGGGAGGGGCAATGTTAATTCAAAAATTCTATGCCCAACTCTAGTAGCTATTTTCCTCATTACTGCAAAAGGAGTGCATGAGATGAAGCCACTGAAGGAATGTACCTAGGCTTCCAATTAGGATACAGTCCTTAACTCTGTGGAAGACACAGTCGAGTAAGGCTTTTGGTCACATTGCATTAAGTTAGAAATCAGAAAGGACAGGGACTGAACCGCACTAAGAAACATCAAGGTCTGCCTCCCAGAACCCCAGTTCCATTTCTACCTCAAGGTCTGTTTCCAGCTGACAACCAAGCACTCAAACACAAGAGCCTATGAGGCACATTCCATATTCAAACACAACATTCTGCCCCTGGCACCCGGAGGCTCATGGCCATCTTTAATGAAAAATGTATTCACTCCAACTTTAAAAGTACCCACAGTTTATTGTTATTATTATTTAATTTTATTGCTTATATTATGAATGTTCTGCCTGTATGCATATATGCAATACATGTGTACAATACTCATGGAGGCCAGAAGAGGGTATTAGATCCTCTAGCAATGGAGCTACAGATGGTTGTGAGCCACCATGTGGGTGCTGGGAATTGAATCTGCATCCTTTCAAAGAACAGCCAGTGTTCTTAATCCCTGAGCCATTTTTCCAGCCCCCCATAGTTTTTAACAGTCCCAATAATGTTTCAAAATCAAAAGTCTCTCTTGAGACTCAAGGCAATCTCTTAAATATGAGACTCTGGGGAATAAAAATACAAGCTACATACTTCCAACATACAATAAGTAGAGTAAATATTTCCATTCTATGGCCAAAGGGGTCCTATAGAAAACCTCAAACATCACAGGCTATTGCCAAAACCTGATGACAAGGCCCTATTGGTGAAGATAACATTTACACATGCCATTAAACATAAAATCGTTCTGGTGCCTAACTAGGAGCTTCACCCTCACTGACTATCTTTTGTGGTGCCGAAAAGCCCTCTGCATACTACTGGAGAAGAAATTACTCATTAATTTTACCAAGCTATGTATTAACCCTGCAACCTACAACCAAAACCAACCTGTAGAATACACTCTGCAATAGTGGCATAAATGTTATAGGATTAACTAACCACTTAAAGATCCAATTAAGGCTCATCCCATGAGATGAAACACATACCTGATACTGAGAAAATGACCAAGAACCTAAGACTCAATAGATCATGGCCCTTAGGGGAAAACCTAATACCACTGTTCCGTTAAAGAAACAGAAAAAAAAAAAAAAAAAAAAAAAGCCTCTTAATGACATACTGCTGTATAGATAGATAGATCAGTGTCTCGGTCCTCATCAGGGAAGCTTCTTCTTGAAGTAGATGGGAACACAGACCATACAACTGGACAATTTTTCAGAGAAAAGAGATTTTGGAGAACTCAGTCATAAATAGGATGTCTTCATCAAACCCCCCCGCCCCTCCCCCAGGGCCCAGGGATCTATGGATAAGAGGAGTTGGAAAGATTCTAAGAACGAGAGAGATGGATGACAAAGAAACAGCATCTTCTAAACAAAACAAGACTGAAACAATTCAAAATTGATCTGAACTCAGAGACTGTGGCAACACACACAAGCCCGCACAAGTTCACACCAGACCAGGGCTCAGCACTGAGATGGGGGAGTCGACACAGGACCCCATCTCTAACAACTATCTGCAATTGTCACCCACTGGCAAAGGAACTGGATTTCTCCAATAGAGTCTCACTGGATATATTAACCACATCTCAGAGAGGTACACAAAACAAATTCAGTGGTATTTCTGTACAGATTTTGTTTTATTTGGATTTTTTTTATCTTATCAGTCTTTTGTTTGTATTTATTTATTTAGTAATGTATTTACTGGTGGAGCTCTGTGTGTGTGTGTGTGTGTGTGTGTGTGTGTGTGTGTGTGTGTGTATGTGTGTGTGTGCTGTGTGTGTATGCATGTGCATGTGTGTGTTTCTTGGAGGGGTTTGCTGCTGTTGTTTCTTTGTCTCTTTTTAAATGGAGATAGGGAGAGAGAAAGTCGGGTGGGTGGAGAGGTAGGAAGGATATGGGAAGAATTGGGAGGGGAAACATGATAAAAATATATTGTATGAAAAAAGATGTTTCAAAATCAAACAAACAAAAAACAAAACACAGAACATTCCTATTCCCACTCCCAAAGGGAGGAATGGTAGCACAGCAAGACAGGACACCATGCACTGCTGCTGCACCTGGAGCTTCTAATGGAACCTTCTGGGCTCCAATGTTCTCACAAGGCCAACCCTCCCCAGCTCTGCCACAGAATACATGGCCTCTCCCGTGTGGCAAGCTCTGCTCTCTGTGATGTAGATTTCCTGGTTGATGTCCCATGGTTCTGACCTCTCCTACATCCTGTGGTATCCATTTGGACTTAAGTTTCATCTTCCCATCTTCATACAATGGCCTCTCACAGCATCTTTGAAACCTAACCTGTCACACAGTGCCTGACCTCAGCAACTTTTTGGAAGCTTGGCACAAACCTCAGCAACTCCTTTACACCCCTATATTTCCCATGTCTACAGAGACATTGCCATGGGAATGATGCTCTGGGTTCTGATGCCAGCTTAAGATGGAGCCTGGTCCTTTTGGACCACAGCTGCAGTGACCTCTGAGGACTGACCCTGAGAAAACATTTCCATAGGTGGTGTTTTGAGCATGGAACTCCTCCAAAAATATTCACAGTTCAGGCTCTCTCTTCTCAAATTAATTTGTATTTTCATAAGTTGGAGTCTTTGATGGGTAGAGTCCTGCCCTCAGGGCTCCTTTCTCATTGTCCCAGAGAACTGATGTAACTAATCTTTCAATTACCTATATTTTTTCTTGCCCACCACTTTACTATTACTTTCTTCTTGAACTTTACATTATATATGAAAATATCTTCCTATTCTCTCTTAGTGTAAACCTGAATAGGAGCAGTGAGCAATAGCTGTGTCCCAGCCTGAATGTTAAGGTGCCTCAATTTTTTTTTTCTGTCAAACTAATTAGTTGAATGCTTTTTAATTCTTCCTTACTCAGGTTTTCTGGACACTGTAGTATGCAGCCAACTCTTTGCTAGAATATAATATATCCCCTAGTCAAGTTCCTGATAGTCATTTATTTATTGATTAAATTGGTTCCTTGACAATTCCAGACATGCATATAATGCATTCTGCTTACTCTCACCCCACCCTCTCTAATGGAAGTTTCTGTCCTGCCAGAAACTCTCAAATACCCAGCAGCCATGTCCCAAATAACTGATTCAGAGGCTTAATAGTATATTATAGCAACTGCTGGGCAGTAGCTCAAGCATATTACTATCTAGCTCTTACACTTAAACTATCTCATGATTTTTATCTGTTTAGCCAAATGTCTTGGTACCTTTGCTCAGTCCAACACTCTCATCTTGCTTCCTCTGTGACTGGCTGGCATCTTCTTCTCTGCCTTTCCTCTTCTCAGAATTCCTCTACTAGAATTCTCCTAGTCTGGTTGCCCCACCTCTACTTCCTGCCTGACTACTGACCAATCAGCTTTTTATTAAGCCAATACCAGTGACAAATATTTACAGTATACAAGAGCATTATCCCACACCCCTCCCTCCTATCCATGTTACCCTCTCCTCACAAGTCTTTCTCACACATCTACATAGATGTTTGAGCCACTGATTTTTTACCAAGACTGCCTGTGTGACTATGAGTCTGGAGCTATACATTGGAGCCTGGCAGAATCACCATTGGGTACATAATGGTATACAGTGATTGTCCCAACCCTAGAACCCATCAGTTTCCAATAGTTCATCGTGGGGATTAGCACTACATGACTTATGCCTGGCTCTCAATGGGCTGTCTTGTACAGGTACAGCACAGACCACTGTGAAATCACATTGCAATCGCCGTATCATGCCTCAAAGAGAGCATTTTGAAGCCCTTCTTAATCCCCAGTTCTTGTATTCTTCTCCCCTACAGTCTGTGTTTCCCCATCTGAAGCCACATGAGCCAGGCCTCCCATGTCACGTTTCTCCTACTATAACCACTCTGGTTATAGCACACCAGAACTTTAGTTCACATCTCCAAAGTCGTTCATGTCTCTTCTTGTAGGGGGATTATGTTCTTCCATTGTAAATAATTGTCCCACCCACTGGTTTAATAAAAAGCACTGATTGGCCAAAGGCAGACAGGAAGTGTGGGTGGGGCTACCAGACTAAGAAGACTCTAGGAACAGGCAGAACAGAGCAGAAGGCCAGAGAGAAGCCAGAAGAAGCAGAGGACAACTATGCTGCTCTAAGAAAAGGTACCGAGCTACATGACTGAACAGGATGAGAGTCATGGGGTAGATAAGAGTTAGCAAGTTATATGCCTGGGCCTTAGGCCGATCAACCTAAAACTATTGTAAGCATCTGTGTGTCTCTGCAGGTCTGAGGGTCTGCGGGCCTAAACCTTGAGGCTAGGCCCGAAAGTCCAAGTCAGAAACCTCTTACTACACCTTCTACAATCCAGTTCAAAGGTCTACAAACCACATGGTCAGGCTTACCACAAAATTACCCCAATCCCAGGACTAATTATTCTTCTCATTGTTAACCCCAAATCCATGCAGCAGCCTAAGGGAGGGACAATTTATTCTTGTTTCTTGTTTGAAGGGATATAACAGAACCGATCATGGGGGTCACGCATGGTGGCTAGAGAATGAGACATCTGGTTATACTGTGTCCACAGACAGGCAGAGAGAAGACAGACATGGACTAGGCTAAGAAACTTTAAGGCCTTCCCCCAGGGACCTGTTTCCTCCACTACTTCAAGGCCTGACCCTGCAAACACATGAGGCATGGGGCACACGGCACCTTCAAGTCGCAGCACTGTCCAAACTGCCAACTACAAATGAGAAGTACTGAACGTACTTTCTCAAGAAATATTGAAAATTGGGATCTACTTAGAAAGCTGAAGTTGAAGGTCAGCAGGAACAATATCCCAAGATTCCATCACAGTTGGGGGAAGAGACGGAGGGAAAAGAAAAAAAACATAAAAAGAGGGAAAAAATAGTGAGAGATCAACAAGATGAGCAAATCAAGAAAATGTAATGGAAACTGAAGCCAGAAAGTAGGAGATTCACCTCAGGAGCGAGTTAAAGGGCGTCCACAGCAAAGGTCCAGGCACATTGCCTCACAGCAGCCAGGCAAGAGACCTGGAAAGCTCTGGGTCCAGCATGTAATAGGAAGCCTGAGGCGCCAAGGCTATCAGAGGTTATTTAATTGTTAGGATGGGGCTGGAAGGAACTTGATTGCTTGGAATAATTGGAGAAAGAGATTCAAATACCAAAAGCTCTAATATGCAAATATGGCTTGTCTAAGAACAGTCCTAATTTAAGCAAAACAAAAACAAACCCTAAATCCTTGGATGTTAGTTTTCACCTAAACATTGCTACATCCTTTTACTGAGAGAAGGAGAGGCATTACTGTGTAGTTTAGGAGTCAGGAAAAGCTAAGTCGGATAGTTGCATGTGGCTGGGTGTTAAAGCATATAGCTGAATAGTAGAGCATGCGCTTCAAAGACGAACGCTTGATTCAGTCCTTAGCATCACAAAAATAATATAAAGCAGGTCCACAGCGAGTAACAAAAAGTTAGCAATATCATACACTGGAACACTGAGCGTTAAGAGTCAGTGAAAATAGCCTAATATTTGGAAACAAGAGAATTACCTCTCTGCCTCTGAGCTAAAATCAAATTATAAAATTAAGAAGAAGAAAAAATAGGTTACCTTTAGGACACTGACCATAGGGCAAGGAGCTCTTACATTGCATTAGAAGTTTAGAATGTTGTTGGAGAGATGACTCCGGAGAAGATGGCTGCTCTTCTAGAGGACCTGGGTTCCATTCTTAGCACCCACTTGGCAGCTCACAGCTGTCTGTAACTCCAGTTCCGTTGGGTCAGACACCCTCACACAGACATACATGCGGGCCCCCCCAAAAAATAAGTCTGAAAAACAATGAACAAAGAATTGTGACTCACATCTGTCACACCAATACATAGCTGGTCAAGGAGGAAAAATCCCAAATTTGAAACCAGCTTTGACTATATAGCAAAACCTTGTTTCAGAAACAGTGATTGGAAAACAAGTCTATTGGGTCACAGAGATGGCTAAATGGTTAAAATCACTAAGAAGAGCGCTTGATGCTCTTGCAAAGGACAGGAGTTTGCTTCACAGCATCCACATCAGACATCTCACAACCACCTGTCATCAACAGGAGTACCAAAGCCCTATTCTGGCTTACATAGGCATCCACATGAATATGCACATCTCTCTCTCTCTCTCTCTCTCTCTCTCTCTCTCTCTCTCTCTCTCTCTCTCTCTCTCTCTCTCTCACACACACACACACACACACACACACACACACACACACACACACACACACACAGAAAAATAAAAAGAAATCACCAGGTGCTACAGTTTGAACTTTCATATCCTTTCAAGATTAATGCTAAAGCCTGTTCTTCAGTGTGATAGCATTAGAAGGCTAGAGGCCCTCGGCTAGGTAATTAGATCATGGGGGAGGGGGGTTGCGGGGAGTAAGAGCTTCATGAATGAAATTAGTGTTCCTATAAAAGAAGCCCCTCTCTGCCTCCCACCATGTAATACTGGAGAGTTCATTGTTTTTTTTTAGGAATTTAAATGTTAGCACCCCGTTTTATGTGTTACTACAACACTGTAACCCAGACCACCTCAGATTGCTATGTAGCTAAGGCTGATCTTGAACTCCTGCTTTCCTGCATCTACCTTGCAAGTACTAACATTACAGGTGTGAGCCACCACACTGGGCAGTTTAAACAATTTCTTAATTATATTAGGACAAACGGTTAGGTGTCACCAGCCCTTCCAATAATGTGTGATCAACAATAACGTCTAGGTGTGGTCCATAATTGTCACTAAATGGCATTCTTTTGGCACCCAAATAGATCTCCAGCCTCTAGCATAATTTTAGGAAAAGGCCAGAAAATAAGGGAAAATACTCCAGGCTTAAAGGCTTGAGACTTTCCCTAGCATTGTGCAGGCAGGCCAGACACGGGCTGGAGTGAGAGTCTAGGACATCTCCTGCTCTCCTTTATGTGCATTCTGAATTCTGTCTGAGGTCAGTCAGCAGCACTGGAGGGCCTTATCTTCCTGACTATCTTATAAATAACACCCTGGTACTCCTGTTGATGTGACCCTAACCCAACTGACCTGATATCCTGACAGACAAAGCACCTCACCTTAAAATCAGGCTCATGGAGGTTAGTGCTTCATCAAGTCACTGACATCCAATTAACCACTGACTTGTTTACGCGGTGTTTCTTTTTTTGAAAGATTTGTTTGTTTATTGGTTTTTGGAGACTGGGTTTTACTGTGTAACCCTGGCTGGCCTGGAACTCTCTAGAGCAGGCTGGCCTAGAACTCAAAGAGATCTGACTGCATCTGCCTCTGCCTCCTGAGTTTTGGGATTAAAGGTATGTATAGCCGCCACCAAGCTGATTTATTTAATGTTTAATTATGTGCATATGTGGGAGCTGGGTATGTGGAGGTGCAGGTGCCTCTGAAGTCTAGAAAAAGGTAGGGGATCCCCGGAGCTGAAGTTTCAGGCAGTTGTGTGGATGCTGGGAACCAAACATGGGTCCTCTGCATGAGTAATACATGCTTTAAACTGCTGTGACATCTTTCCAGCCCTTCTGCCCTAGTGTATCAACCTTCTCTTCTCTCTCCCATCACTTCCAGTGAGGCTCAAGACCCTCATCATATCTTACTTGAGCCTCCTACCTGAATGGCACAGCCTGAATTCCTCAGCCTGCATGGCAATAGGACTATACCTTCCCCAACTCTGCCCACCCCTATAGCTTTCTGGGACTCATGTTCTGTGTTCAGATTACACGAGGAGGCGAATCCTTCACGCACTTTCTGAGGCCCCTTCTTCATTACCTTCACATAGGTGCTCCTCAGAGCTACATATACCCATTGCCTTCGCCAACCTTTTACCATCCTACCCCTGACAGAGTCATATTTGTCCCAGGGGCTTATGGGACAAAAGAATTGCCTTCCCCAGTGTCCTATAGCCATGCCATCAAGCTGCATACCCACACAGGCCCTGGTTACAGCTCAGTGATGCTATTCCAGGGGTTTCATCAAGAATCATCAACAGAACAACCATGTCCCCAGCATCCCAGCCTCTTGACTTTCCCTCTTGACGCCATCTGAAAACTCTGGAAATCACCTGAGCTTCCAGCTTTGGCCAAGCTCAGTGTTCACTTCCATGCCAGAAGTTTCTTCTGTCAGCCTGAGTGCACAATCATTCAAGGGACAAAGGACATACAAGTTAGGAGAATTTTGTGTGGGAGCTAAGGAGGCCTGGGCCTCAGTTCCTGGGTGGGGCGACCTTACTTCCCCACTCTGCCTCAGTTCCCTCTGCTCCTTATAGGAGGAGTGGGAGGAGGGGAAATGGCATTCAGATCTCACAGAAGGCTGGAAACATGGGGTGTTTTTCAGCTGGGGGCTTTCCTGGCAGGAGGGTACCTCCCCCTCAAGGTAATCCCAGCCATGTCGCCTGCTCTCCCACTCCATACCTGACACTGAACAACAGCCTGACATGCAAGATGGAATTTCTTCATCTCTCCCTCTAGCATTCACAGGTGCACAGTATCTTGGGCTACTGGTTTGCCAAAGCCTTGCAGCAGGTCTGTGGTGACAAGGAAGAAACTGAGACCTGTTGCCTGAGAGGTCTCTTTTGCTGCATAAAAGGGAAGATGTTGTGAGACGTTGCTTGGGGCTTTCTTCTGAGGCTGGTGTTTCCACAGCAGCAAAGGGTCTCTCACCTGCTAGCACCTGCAGAGGAACAGAAGGAACAAGCCTGTTATGTGGCTGCCCCCTCCCATTGCCAGAAGAGTCCTTTCTGGGCACGCACACATTTCTTCTGTTTAATAATAGCAAGAAGCTTTTGTGATGTGAAACTGCCCACAGCTACCCACCCCTAAAAAAACCTAGTGGTTCTCACAAATACCCAGAAAAAAACCCCCTGGACATAAACCCCTCCACTGTGTGAGCATAGACTCCATCACTGTGTATGTGGTGGGGGGGCATATTCAAACACTCAGCACTCAGGACTCAGGAGACCAAAGTAGGCAGATTTTTGTGACTTCCAGGTCAGCCTGATCTACGTGTTGAGTTTCAGGATAACCAGAGTTACATGGTGCGATCCTGTCACAAAAACCGTCAATGACAAAATTGAAATTGCTACTGTGAATGTTAAGTTAAAAAGAGTTCAGAGCCTCCAAATACAAGGAACTGATGAATGTTCCAGGGCATATAAATTATTGATCATTAAATATTATATATATATATCAAGTTATTCCAGAGAACACATAAGTGATAAAAAAAAATTCTCACTATTTTGTGATACATTGTACATATCAGGCAAGTCTTCCATGTTAAACTATTTCTCCAATATGTACAATGATCATACACCAATTGAAAATAAATATGAAGGGCTAGAAAGATAGCTCAATAGCCAAGAGCACTTTCTGCTCTTCCAGAGGATTTACATTAAGGTCCCAGCATTCCCTGCAGCAAGCAGCAGGCACACACATGGTACACAGACATCCAAGAAGGCAAAACATCAATATACATAAAAATTTCAAATTACATTAAATTTAAACATTTTAATGAAGGTATTTTAAAAGCAAACATTATTTAGAATTTTTTCTTTTCTTTTTTCTTTTTTTTTTTTTTTTTTTTTTTTTTCCAGGACAGTGTTTCTCTGCGTAGCCCTGGCTGTCCTGGAACTCACTCTGTAGACTAGGGTGACCTTGAACTCAACAATTTGCCTGCCTCTGCCTCCTGAGTGCTGGGATTAAAGGCATATACCACCACATTATTATTATTATTATATATTTATATGTATAACATATAAATACATATTATTATACCAGTTAACATTATTTGGAATTTAAAAATACTGTTTGCTCTTTCAAATGAATCAGTTTACATCTGTGTAGTTGGTTGTCAGGATGCTGATGGTAACTGTAGCTGGGGATAAACAGATGGAGGCTCCTGTTCAGCCCCTAATTCAGGACTCACACTGCTCTGTCTTCCCTTTTTGTTCTTTTATTACATGTGAATCTAGACCCCTGTGCAATTTCATAGCCCACATTTCTCCCCAGGGCCAGGGCAGCTGGGGCCTCCTTAAAGGAAATGTTTAAGCCCAGCCCACTTGGGACTAGACATAGAAAGATGCCTGGGCACACAGTGATGTCCCACGTGTTAGGATTCTTAAAACCAAGGGCTGGAGAGGTGGCTTAGTTGGTAAAGTCCTGTTACAGCATAAGGACCTGAGTTCAGAATAGAAGCACCCTAGCTAGACATGGAACTGGGCAGCTGTACTGTCAAGCTGATGGATGAGATGAAAGATCCCTGGAGTTACCTGCTAAGATTGTCCAGTCAAACTGATGCGCTTCAGCTTCAGTCAGAGACCCTGCCTCAAAAAATAAGAAGGAGGGGCTGGAGAGATGTCTCTGTAGTTAAGAGCACTGGCTGTTCTGCCAGAGGACCTGGGTTCAATTCCCAGCACCAACATGGCAGCTCATAACTGTCTCTAATTCCAATTCAAAGGACTATAATACCTTCCCCTGGCTTCTTTGGGTACCAGGCACATATGTGGTACACAGAGATACATGCAGTTGAGATACACAAACATATAATAAAAATAGAAACAAAATAAAGCACAGAGTGAGGAACATGCATGCCTTGGATTTCTGGCACACATATTTACATAAAAACAAACAGGTAGAGACTCGCACACTCACACATACATGTACCTACCCATTTACAGACACATGAACAAGTACACAGTGTGTACACAGTGTATACACACACACACACACACACACACACACACACACACACACACACACACACACACCACACACACACCACAGGGGGATTGGTTAAATCCTCTGGAGAGAAGTCTAATGCTCAGCTTCTGGCCTCTGCACTCTAATCCACACTGAAGAGCTCCTGACCTCCTTTCCCACTTGGTGATCTCGAGAGAGAGGTGTGGTCATTGGAACTCTTCCTTCCTGTCTCTTGAAAGTCATGGATGTTGAATTTCATGGTCAGTTCAAGGTTAAGCATGGGGTTGTCTTACTATCCTTCTGCACATAACTGCTTCATTCTGTTTCAGAGGAAAGCTACATGAGCCTGCTTCCCCCACGAGCACAGCACAGCAGACAAGAGCCGATTGCAGAATCATCAGCTTTTAACGATTTTGCTGAAGCTGGCCTCCTCCGGGGCCTCTAATGGAGAATGTGTGTCTGCTTAGAGATTCACAGGCTGTCCCCAAGGTGGCTCAGGTTCTTACCTGGACCCTTTATCAATGCTGGCCATCAGATATCATCTCTGGATTGATTTCAACTGGGGCTCTTTGGCGGAGGAAGCAGTCAGAATGGACCGGCTGAGGTTTCAGGAGCTCTGGGCTGAAGGAAAGAAGCAGGTTCAGAACTGAGAGTGTGCTGGATCTTATAGAGATTCTCAACAAGTATTTACATGCTGAAGAGAAAATTTTGTTGGCTTCAAAATATGAAGAGAAGGCTAGCAAAATAGATCAGTGGGTAAGGATGCTTGCCACCAAGACTGATGATAACACGTTTGATCCCCAGGACCCACATAGTAGACGAAAACCATCCTCTGAGCTGTCCTCTGACCTCCAAATATATGCCATCACCCCCCACACTGACTAAATGTTTACACACACGAGCATATATACATGCATGTAACACACATACACAATTTTTCTTTTCTTTTTTGAGACAGGACCTCACAGTGTAGCCTTGGCAGTCCTGGAACTCACTATATAAACCAGGCTGGCCTCCTATTCAGAGATATGCCTGTCTCTCTCTTCAGAATGTTGTTAAAGGCATGTGCCACCACACTTGGTCCCATATAGTTCATTTGTTTTAATATCCAAAGCATTCAAGCCAACATCTCTACTTCAATAGGCAATTTAGGCGCGGGGGGGGGGGGGCTATCCAAATAACTAACATGATGTCTTATATAATGTTTTTTCATTGAGACAGTGCCTCACTGCATAGCCTTGGCTGTCCTGAAACTATCTAACTTTCACTGGTCTGAAATTCACAGAAATTGTCCTGCCTCTGCCCCCTGAATGTTGAGCTTAAAAGCATGTACCATACCAGACAGCTCCACCCCCTTCACATATGTTTATCATGTGTGCAGTAGTGTGGTCTCAGTCGTTAACTTGATGCACCTGGGAAGAGAACCTCCACTGAAGAGTTGCCTCTATCAACTGGCCTGTGAACGTGTTTATGGGGCAGTTTCTTGGTTGTTAAATTATGTAGGAGGGCATCACTGTGGGCAGTACCGCTCCTAGACAGGTGCTATCATAAAAATAGCTTGGGACTAAGCCAGTGAGCAGCATTTCTCCACAGTCTCTGCTTCCAGCTCTTTGTCCGGTTCCTGCTTTGGCTCCCTCAGTGATGGATTCTAACCCATAAGCTAAAATAACACCCTTTCTCCCCCCACTAGGAATTTGTCAGAAACAGAGCAAATCAGGGCAGCAGGAATCTTTCCCTTCCCATTGTAGATCACATGATTCATATATGTTCAGCCCTAATGCTAAATCCTCCAGCAGCCTCCTAGGAACTGTGCTTTCACCCTCGACAATTTTGGTGTGGAAAATTCTAAAAATAAAACAACTCTTCAGTGCTAAGTAAATGTGTTAAAGAATATTGTTATAATTGGTCTATTTTTATTATGATTGTTAATATTTAACTGTTTCAGATTTACAAATGTAACTATTGCAGGTGTATATAGAGGAAGTAATAGGTATATGTAGGGATTGATATTATACAGAGTTTACAGCATCTTTGAGGGGGGAGGTCTTGGACTGTACCCCACAGATAAAAGAAAACTACTGTGTTAGGTCACAGTCAAACGAACCTTTTATTTAAAATGATTGATCAACAAAAATATTAGAAACGACTCCTCCAGAGTCTCCTGGCCTGTAGAGTTAACACCAGTAATCACACAACAGACTATACTAGATTGATTTGAGATTAATTTCAGGGAATTAGTCCAAAACTCTTCACTTTAGCCTCAGGCAACTTTTTGGACAAGGGCAAAAAGCACCATATTCTTCACCAAAATATCACACTAACAATGTCTAGGCAACATACTAAAATTATTCTCCTCTGAAACATCATGAACCAGCCACTTACAGTTCAAATCATTCTCAACACCACTCACTGTCTCCCATGCTGTAAGGCCCATTAAGTAACACTTAGAGCATCCACTGCTTTCCTAACCCAAAGTACTAAATTCCTCCAAACAAAAGCATGGATCAGGGTTTCACAGCAATACTCCAGTCCCTGGTACCAACTTCTGTCTTAGTTAGGGTTTCTATTGCTGTGAAGAGATACCGCGGCCATGGCAACTCATAAAGGAAAAACATTTCTTGAAGAGGCTTACATTTTCTGATCTGGCATGCAGGCAGACACGGTGCTGGAGATGTAACTGACTGTCCTGTCCTACATCTTGACTAAGAGAAAGTGGTCTGAGACACTGGGTGTGGCTTGAGCATATATAAGATCTCAAAGCCCACCTCCACAGTGACATACTTTCTCCAATAAGACCACACCCACTCTAATAAGACCACACCTCCTGATAGTTCCACTCCCTTTGGGGCTCATTTTCTTTCAAAACACCATAGAGGGAGAGAAGTGAGTGGTTGCAGGCAAGGCTCAGAACAGCTCAGTAATAGACTGGGGACTGTGGCTATTCAGTGTCCTGGCTGAGAAAATGGTGTACTATCGATTGTGAGCTATTCTCTCAGGTTATCTGCCACCTTTTTCTTGACAGAGTTTTTCTGTATAACAGCCCCAGCTGTCATAAAACTCACTTTGCAGATCAGGCTGACCTCAAACTCACAGAGATCTGCTTGCTTCTGCCTCTCAAGTGCTGGGATTAAAGGTGTGCATCACCATTGCCTGGCAACTTTTTTTTGTTTTTAAATCTGTTTTTATTATTTTTGTTTATGTATATGTGTATGTCAAGGGGTGAGTGTCCATGGAGACCTGGAGCTGGAGTTATAGGTGATTGGGAACTGTCACTATGCATGACTAGTGCCCAAAGAGGTTAAGAGGGCACTGAATCCCCTAGAACTGGAGTTACAACCATTTGTGAGCCACTGGTTGGGTGCTAGGGACCAAACCTGAGTCCTCTGTAAAAGCAACAGATGCTCTCAACCTCCGAGCCATCTCCCTAGTCCTTTAGCACTTTTTCAGTGGAGCATAATGACAGTCTATCTACAATAAAAATGATATAGCTCCTTGTGTTCAAAATGAAGAATTTACTGCATGCCTGTGAAAGGCAGAAGTGCAGATGGTTAAGGAAGTGGTTTATTCAGGCTATTGTAAGAATAAAACCACCCAATGGCTGAGGGACACCAGAGGCAAAGGAAGGGAGACGGTTCCCAGGGGCAGATAGATGGGGCCAATTTGGAACCCTTCAGCCTTGGGAAAATTGCTGGACAGAAGTGCCAGCTGAGTCACAAGAGGAAGACAACTCTTAGAGAGCAGGGTCAGCCCTTTCCAGAGCACAAAAGGTCAGACAGGTTTCAAAAGACAGCAAGCTGGGGAACTTCACTATGCCTTTCCCACCAATATGGGACTCAGTCTACCATTACTAGCCCTGCTGAGTCCTCAGAAACAATATGGGGATTTTTGTTGGTGGTGGTTTGATTTGGTTTTTGTAGATAGGGTTTCTCTGTGTAATCCTGGATGTTCTGGATTCACTCTGTAGACCAGGCTGCCCTTGAACTCAGAGATTAGCCTTCCTTTGCCTCCCAAGTGCTGGGATTAAGGGCCTATGCCATCGCTGCCACCACCACCTGACACAATGAGGTAATTTTTTAAATAGGGATTTTTTTTTCTTTTTTGTATCAGGGATTTAATTCGGGGCTTTACACATGATAGACATGCACCCTACCACTGAGTTACACCCCAGACTTAACACATTTTTTTTCTTTTGAGACAAAGTCTCACTTGGTAGTCCTGGCTGGCCTCGAACTGACAAAGCTCTGCCTGGTCACTACTACCCTCGTGTTCAGATTAAAGGCATTCGCCACTAAACCTGGCAGAATTTTTTTAAATTATGTTTCTTTGTTTAATGCACTAGAGTGTGTGTATGTGTGTGTGTGTGTGTGTGTGTGTATGTGTGTGCATGTGTGTATCGTGTGTGAGTGTGAATGTGTGTGTATGTGTGTGTGTGTGTGTGTGTGTGTGTGTGTGTGTGTGTGTGTGTGTGTGCGCGCGCGCATGTGTAAGGAAGGAACTCAGATCATCAGGCTTGGCAGCAAGCACCTGTGCCCCTTTGCCAGCCCCACCTTGCCAGTCCCACATCTGAATCTTAAGTACTGTCTTTCAGGTCTCTGTTTCTCTATTGTTTGTTGCTGGACAATCTCAGTGGCTCACATTAGCAGAGAACTGCCCAAAATATATTTAGATAATCTTTCCTCATTTGCCTGTGACAAACACTTCCCTATTTCTCATTAGTTTTTATTTTCCAATTTTATTTAGCTAGTTTAGGAATTTGACAATTTATTGACAAAAATATTAAAGGTTTTAAAATTTAGATGGTAAGACCTCAGTTGTGGTTCAGCCCACATCTTGCTTTGCTTGACTGAAGTTCTCTGTCAGGGCTGGATCCATCAGCTTTCCAGCCAGGCCAAGGTGCTGATGGGAATGCATCACAGCCACAGAAGGGCTATGTCCTCTGGCCAAACCCATCCTCTAAGTCTTCTGTTTGGGTTGGGATGTGCCCTCCCAGTTTTCCATTCTTGTCCTCAGCAATGAAAGTGAGCTGGGGCCAGGAGAGGCCGTGATGGAAACAGTACTTCATCTGGTTGTTCTCTGGCCAGTGTTCACATGCCCACAGGCTCAGCACCGTGGATGTGCATCAGCACAGCAGAGCTTGAGGGTCCCTGTGAGTGGGATCGTGAGTGCACCCTCAGAAGGCATGAAGGAGCAGGGCAGGGATGACAGAGGTGGGGGCTGGAACTGAGTCTATCTATTTTTAAGATTTTTTTTCTGTCTGGGGATGTTTTGCCATGTATATGAAGAGGGTTGCTTGGAAGCTGGGTTTTATGGACACCTCATTTTCCATTTATTCTAATATTTGTGTGTGTGGGGGGGGTGAGACAGAATCTTACAATGTAGCTCTGGCTATCCTGAAACTCACTATGTAGACCAGGTTTGCCTATAAAAATCATTACCATTAAGATATAAAATATAGGTCTTAATTTTACCCTCTTAATATAAATAAGACGGGGAGGTTAAATATATTATCTTATACTGCCACCCTTGTTCCTCATTCTAAACCAACCTTACCATTCCTAGATCTGTTTCTGCCGGTCAGACATGCCTGTACATACCAGTAACCCAGTACTTGAGAAGCTGAGGCAAAGGATCAGGAGTTTAAGGCCAGGCTGGACTACACAGCAAGACTGTATGCAAAGGGGGAGGGGCAGCATGATAGTTCAGTGTAGGGGTTCTCACCTTCCTAATGCTGCGACCCTTTAATACAGTTCCTCATGTTGTGGTGACCCCCCCACCATAAAATTATGTTCATTGCTACTTCATAGCCATAATTTTGCTACTGTTCTCAATTGTAATATAAATATCTGTGTTTTCCGATGGTCTTAGGGTGACTCCTGTGAAAGGGTCATTTGACACACCCCCCAAAGGGGTCAAGACCCCACATGTTGAGAACTACTAGTTCACTGGATAATGACATTTTCTTCATAAGACTGGTGACCAGAAATCTAGCCCTGAAGCCAGTGTGATGATGGATGGAGAGAAATAACCCCTTAACTTCCCTATGATCCTACATGTACATGATGGCATCAAAAACGTGCCCAAAAAGGCCTGTGAGCAAACACTGGCCTGCCATGGTTGTCCAGAATGTTCTCTGAAACATTCCAGGGAACAAATAAGTTTAACAGCTGAGTATAGTAAGTAGTGCATACCTGTAATTCCAGTGCACGGAAAACTGAGACGGGAGGATCGTCACAAGTTTGAGTTCAGCATGGCCTACACAGTGAGAGCAAGGCCAGCTTGAAGGATATATATGGAGAACCATTGGATTAGAACTTTGTGATTGTGGAGCGTTGGAATGCTGCAGATCCAGAGCCACATTCTCCTGGGCTATCCTGAGTTCCTTTGGCTACTCCTTGTCCTCCTCTGTGGGTGACCTTACTTACCAAGCAGCACCTTTCAGAATGTGTCAACTCAGTAGACCAGCAGCCTCCATCAATTAAAAAAAAAAAAAAAAAAAAAAAAAAAGTCAAAGCCTGTCATTAGCCAGCATCCAACATCCAAGATCTGTGACAGATTTTCCTGTTTGCTGTAACCCACTGGTTTGATTTCTCCACGAATATATTTGAAAGTAAATGCTTTGACTTATAACCCCCTTTTGTTCATGCTGGAACATGTTATTGGGGGAAACCTGAACCCATGTTTCCCAGCTAGAGTCACAATGGGCCTTGCTTATTTTCACTCTGTTTGAGGTGACAGCTGTATTTTGCATCTATAACCTAGACATCCCACACTCCCACCCTTCTTCTGGGACTGTTCCTGTGGTGGCTTGAAAGAAATGCCCCCAAAAATGGAATTATTCAGAGGTGTGGCTTTGCTGGAGTGGTAATATTTCCTGTTGTGCTGAACTCAACATAAACTAGAGTCATCTGAGGGAAAGGAATCCCAGCTAAGAAAATGCCTCAGTGCCAGGCCTGGTTTTGTCTCAGGATTTGGGCGGCAGAGGCAGGTGGATCTCCATGACTTCCAGGTAAGATAGAGATACACAGTCAGACCTTGTTTCAGAAAAACAAAACAAAAAAGAAAAGAAAAGAAAATGTCTTAATAAGATAAAGTGGGCATTTTCTTATAGATATTGATTGGTGGGGAAGGGCCCAGCCATAGAGGGTGAGGACAACCCTGGAAGTTGGTCCTGGTTTCTTTCTTTCTTTCTTTCTTTTTTTTTTTCTTCTTTTTAAAGCAGGTTTAGCAAACCTTGAGGAACTCCATGGCCTCTGCATCAGCTCCTTCCCTGTTTGAGTTCCTGACCTGACTTCCCTCAGTGATGGACTGTGATGTGGAAGTGTAAGTCAGCCAAACAAACCCTTTCCTTTCTAAGTTGCTTTTGGCCATATATTTCATCACACAACATAAACCATAACTAAGCCACCTGCCTCGGATAAAACAGTGATGTGTTGTGATCTTTCTACCTAAGTGGAAAACGTTTGAGATGCACGGGGTGGTAGAGGCTTTTATCTGGCTTCAGGATTGGCCATCCGTTGGCAGATGTCACAAAGAAAAGCTCTAGTCATCTGAGGCTGTGGCTCCTGGCTGTCTCCTGAACTGAAGGTGGTACTCTCAGCATTGCAAGGGAGAATGTCATTTTTCCTGACCTTGTGTTCGCCTTGCTGGCTGTGATGTGAAACAACTTGGGAGGCCACACGCCAAACAATCACACATTTTTAGCTCAACCGAGACCGAATCAGATGGGAACAAGAAGGCATGACTCTGACCACTGAAAATTGGGTCAGTGGGACGGTAATACAAGAGTGAGGTTCTGTGTACACATAAATCAGACAGCCCCCCAAAAACGGAAATGGCTGATACATTCACAGGTCCAGCCTGGATATATTACTAGTAGAGTCTGGATATGTAGTAAAAATACAGAGGAAAATGTAACATGAGCGGTAAATCTTAATGTTTTCCCAGAAAGATACATAGATCTTGATGTGGTTAGTACCTCAGGAGAGGACATGTGATCTGAGCTCTAATGACAATACATAAATAGCCCTGAAAGATGTTAATATTTTACACAGGAAAATCGATAACTCCCTGCCAAGAGCATCTGATTGCTATTATGTTTCATTATAGTGTATTTAAAGCCTTGAAGCATCAAGTGGGATTGGCTACAGCGGTGCCAGTCACTGGGCATGGAGTGGTGAAAATGAGAGATAAAAATAGAAGGGACCATGTGTGTGCCTGGAATCAGAGGGCTTTGGGAAATGTGAAATGAGCCTGGACCATGCAGGCACAAGCTCAGTCTGTTTGCCTGTGGCCAACAGGCTCCTGCCGCCCAGCCTGAAGCTCAGCTGTCAGTGGCCTGGGTTCTGCCTGCCAAAGGTGGCTGTCAGCAAAGCTGATAAGGAAGGGTTAGATCATAGCATCGAGATATAGGTGAAGTCAGCTAGCCCTGCACAAGTCACGCTGCCTTCCAGCCCGGCCCCCTCCCCCAGGGTAAGCAGGAACTAATCTCATAGCATTCTCAGAGAGCAGGATCCAGGATAGGAACTGTTTCCTGCTGGCTGGCTGCCAGTGCTCTCAGGACCTCATCCCTTCCCACCATTCCTCATTGTTCTGTAGATGAGAAACAGAGGTTATGGGAAGCCATTGTGGCAGACTGGGCTCTTGTGCTGGGTCCCATCATGTCAGAGCAAGATCGAACTACTTGTGCTAATTGCCACCTCATCAAACTGAAATGTCAAAGAAGCAGGTCCCCAAATAGATCATTTTTCCTGAAAAGTTCCTACACAGCAAAGGACGCCATTATTTGGACAAAGCAGTAGGCTACAGAATGGGAAAGGTTTTTGTTTTTTGTTTGTTTGTTTGTTCTGTGTTTTGCCATCTCCACAGCTGATGGAGCAGCGTTTCTCAATCTGGGGGTTACAACCCCCTTGGGTATCATATACTGAATATCCTTCATATCAGATGTTTACAATTCATAACAATCACAAAATTACATAATGGAGCAATGAAATAATTTCATGGTTGGAGTCACCACAGCATGAGGAATGGTATTAAAGGGTCACAACACTAGGAAGGCTGAGAACCACTTATAATTAGGAGTAGGTAAAAACCAATAACTAGAGGGACTAAAAACAAAAATATATAATGAATTCCAAAAGCTGGACATCAAGAAAACAAATATAGCCCAACTTAAAAATGAGTATTGATGTAAAGAGAGAGGTCTCAAAAGAAGAGACTCAAGTAGCTGAGAAACACTTTAAAAATGTCTAACACCCTCGCTCATCAAGGAACCAAAAGTACCCTGATATCTTACACCAATCAGAAGGGCCAAGATCAATAAAACAAATGACAGCTCACACTGGCAAGAATGTGGAGTAAGGGGAACATCTATCTATTGCCGGTAGTAGTGCAAATTTGCATAATCACAATGGAAATCAGTATGGTAGTTCCTCAGAAAGATGGGGATAAATTGACCTCAGTACTGAGCTATACCACTCTTGGGCATATACCCAAGAGATGTCTCATCCAAATACAGAGATACTTGCTCAACCACGTTCACTGCTGTTCTTTTAACAGCCAGAAGATGGAAAGAACCTAGAACTCTGTCAACAGATGAATGGATAAAGAAAGCATGGTATATTTTTAGAGGTGAATACTACTCGGCTGTTTTAAAAAATGAAATCATGAAATTCACAGGTAAATGGATGGAACTGGGGGAGAGGGACAACCTGAATGAGGTAACTCAGACCCAGGAAAACAAATATGGTATGTATTCACTTTTATGTGGATGGATCCCCCCCCCCCCAGGAGAGGAAATAGAAAAGATAGTTATGGATGGAGGGGGCACTGACCTGAAATGGGAGGGTCAAACAGAGAGGGGTATATAGAGAGAAGCAAGAAAACAGATAAAAACTAAGGGTCATTTGGCAGTCATATGGAACCCTAATACAGTAGAAGCTTTCTTTGATATACAAAAGAGATCTAAATGAAATTGTAAAATAATGAGGTATACAGAGTCCCATTTGGAGATCTCACCAAATGAAATTCCCAGTACTAGGAATGGGTTACAAATAATGAAGCTGTTAACCAAAGAGGTCTCATGGGAACCCCCAAACAACCTACACCATTGTCAATACTCTCTATAAACTACTATAAGGCCCTATTTCTGAAGACAACACCTACACAGTTCATTGAACACAAAAACGTTGAACTGATGCCCTTCCTAGAGTATTTACCCCTAAGGACTGATGTTCATGGTACTAAAGGTACTCTGCATGCTATCCAAGGGAAAAGGTAAACACTAACCCAGCTACAAACCCTTTGATGTACAAGAGTGACCTGCCTGAAAGATATGCCAATGCAGTAGTGGCACAAACACTGTGGGAGTGACCAAGCACTATCTGATTAGATTTGAAGCAAACTCCCTGAGATGGAACCCCACAGTCAATGCTGCTTGGGAGACCAAGAACCTGAGACCAGACAGTGTAACACAAATTCTAGTTGTTATTAAATGAAAACTCAGAGCCAGATATTGGGGAAAAGCTGGAATATCAGAGAGAGGAAACACCACAGTCAATTCTTACCCAGCCAACTTCTCAGGGTAAAAGCTATCTTCCAGAGTCCCCAGCCTGGCTCCTCATCACTTCTACAGAATTCCACAAAGTCTTCCTATGCCTCCCTAAATATCTTCTTTGCCCAGTTGTTTCACTTCTGGGTTCAACTCTGCGTCATGATCCTAGAGTCAGGATTAAAGGTACTACTGTTTGGTTGTTAGGCCTTGAACTCACGGAAACATGGAAAGATCCCTGTCTCTGGTGTTATGGGACTAAAGGCATAGGTCACTACTCCTGGCCGCTGCTGTCTGTCTGTGTCCGTGCACAGATGTACAAGCAGGCAAAACATTCATACACATAAATAAAATTTAAAAAACAGGGCTAGAGAGATAGCTTAGGGGTTGAGAGCACTGGCTGCTCTTCCAGAAGACCCAGGTTCAAATTTCAGCAACCACATGAAAGATTACAACTGTCTGTAACTCCTGTTTCAGGGGCTCTGGCACCCTCACACAGACATACATAAAGGCAAAGCACCAATGCACATAAAAATAAATAAATCTTTTTAAAAAACAAATAGGAGAAAGGATTGCTTTGATGCACATTTTGAAGATGCTAATATGTAGACAGTTGGCTTTCTTGATTATGGCTTATTCAGGATCACATAGCATGGCAGAAACATACCTCTGACCACTACTGCCCACCCCTCATGGCTGAGATACAAGAATAAAGAGGAAACAAGGTTCCCACAGCCTCCTTCAGGGTCACCCCAAATGACCTGTAGGCCTCCCATCTGGCTCTGCTTCTCAAAGGCATCACCCCTTCCTAAGGGTGCCACCTGCTGGAAAGCAGCCATGAAACTCTGCCTTTGGTGTCCATTAAGACATCACAGAGCACAAAATTGAAATCATGGGAGCACAGACAAGAAGATGCACTGGTGGGACAGGAAGTTGAAGCAAGGAGGGAGGGCCCGAGCTTGTTCCTTTATAACACTGTCTCTACCAAACTAAATCAGGGTCCCAGAATGGCCTTAATCCATAGCAATGTCCTCAGTAGGCTCTGTCTCTAGTTCTCAATAACAGCATACATGCAAATCATGACCAAGGCCAATTAGAACTAGAACTAAAAATTGTAGTTTTGACCTTTGACCTCTGAGCTATTCTAAAGGACTCAGGTGGTAAGTATTTAACAGTCACAAAGACTCACGGGAAATTTTTATTTTGCTATTTCATCGTTATGTAAGTGCTGATCCTAGCTGAAACAAGAAAAAGTCAAAGAGATGATGAGGATGATGTAGTATGTGGAGGGGGGGGGGTGTTTCACTTCCTTAGAAAAGACACTTGCTTCCCACAGAAGAAAGACTCTGCCTGGGGAGGACATCTTCTGGGTGTTTCTCTTTTCTCTTACAAGAAGTTCACACATAGCTCTTCATTGTAGGTGTAGCAATCTGGAAATGACAGCCCTAGAGCATGCAGCTTTGGGGTGCCAAGTACTTTGAAAAGAGGTGGCCTCAGAAGCAAGATCCATCTAATCTTCCCATGCTCCCTCACCCAATGTAAGTCATGGAAATTAGACACCTCTTCACCAAAGCCAGGCACAACCTGGGGGAAGGCAGTAACACACCTGTAGTTCTGGCACTTCTTGGAGCCAGAGGTTAGAGGATTCCCACAAGCCAAATGAACCCTATCCTTCTCAGCTTCCTTTGGTAATGCTGTTTCATCACAGAAACAGTAAGCCCAACTAAGACATCAGCCATAAAGTAATTCCCTCATCTGCTTTCTGTGACAGTAGGTCACAGAACTCTCATTCCAGAGAAGGCTTGCCCTATTCAAGGAAGATGGAACTACAGTACAGAGAGCCAGGAGAGCCTTCTGCTCATTTCACAGATCTCCCCAGAAACATGGGCATCAAAACAGCCTGCCATTCTCCAGACACCCCCTTCATGATAGAGCACCTACTTATACCTGTACTCAGGTTAAAGGTTTTACTTGAGGCAACGTTAGAGAGCCCACAACCACTCTGTGCTTGTCCTTGGAGGTGACTGATAATTGAGCATTTGATGTTAACCTACTCTAGCTTACCTATTGAACACCTCTAGGTCAAAAATCTGAAATCTAAAATGCTTCAAAACCTAGAAGTTTTAAGAATTGACATGACTCCAGAGGTGGACAATTTCACACCCCACTTACTTGACAGGTCAGTAGGAGGGCATGGGAGTTCTGAAAACATTGCATACAATTACAATGAAGCCTGTGGGGACGGTATATACGGAACATAATGCATTTGTGTTTAGACTCGGGATCTATCTTGTTGTGTTGCATAGGAAGTGACCCCCAAAGGCTTGGTTCCCCCTGCTGGTACTGCTGCAATATGATCCTATTACAAGGGTGCCAACATCCTCACCGGATTAGTTATATGAATTCATAGCTGAGACTAGGTGGGGCCTAGTTAAAGGAAGCAGGTTATGGTGTGTGTGTTTCTACATACGTGTACTTTCGAAGGATATATCCTGTTCTTTCTCTTCCCTCTCTCTTGCCTCCCCCTTTCTCCCTCCCACCCCCACTCTCCCTTCTTCCCTCCCTCTTTCCCTCCCTCCTCCTTCCCGACCAGCACAAAGAAAGCAGCTTTGCCCACCACATGGTCATCACCACTGTGTTTGGTTTTACCATGATCTGAAAACAATGGAGCCATCTAGCTGTGGTGGAAACCTCTCGAACTGTGAGCAAAACCCAGACTTTGCTTCTTGGTTTTTTTCCTGGTATTTTATCACAGCAGTGAAAGGCTGATGAACACAGATTCCCTCAAGATATCTCATGATATATTTGCCAACATTCCAAAATCTGAAGAATGGTGACTTCCAGTATATGTGAGCTGGTGTGTACTATATTTGCATGCTTTCTTTTAAAAGGAATTCTGTGGCTTTACCTGAAAGCAAATGGTCTATACCATCAGCTGCAAATGAATCAGCCAGGGAAGGCAGGCACCTCCATGTTGAGCGAAGGAGGAAGGGGGAGGGTGGTGTTGAGAAGGAGTTGACCTTTTATGATCAGGGGAAAAACCAGGGCTTCCCTTTTAGGAACAATCCCCCTCTTTTGTTACAGGGAACCCACTAGAGATGTCCAATCAGATACAGCTTATAGCTAACTGAAAGTCTTTTCTCTAGCTGGCTGGGACTATACTTAGGTATTTGGGACCCAGATATAGTACCAAGCATTTAGGGTAAAGGTTTTTAAAGACAAGCACCGCATCCTGGTATTTTACTTGGCAGCTACAGGGAAGTTTTGTACAAGCAAGCGGTTTAACAGAAGCTAAGCTAACTGGAATATCTTGACCTTGGGTGCCTGGACTATATAGGCGAGTAATTTCCACAGTACTCTCCATCAAGGAGACCAAATTCAAATTAAAACATTTGTTTGTTTGTTTGTTTGACAAAACTACACTATGTAACCAGCCTGGTCTCAAAATCTACTTTCCTGCCTCAGCTTCCTGAGCATTGAAATTACGCGGGGCATTCAGGGTGTTTCATTATTGTTGTTGGCTTAAGACAAAAGATAGTCTTCTAAAATCTAAAATGTTGGGGTCTGAATTAAGGTTATGGAGGATATGATGAACTTGTGACATGGCATGGGAACACCCCATGTTGATATTTCTTAAGAAGGGAATTTGGAATGCTAACAAATGTAGTGAGGAACACACAAATGCCGGTGACCTTCCCCAATTTAGAGAGAGTAGTTAGGGTCAAGGAAATTCCTCAAATATCTTTCTGAAGACAACACTGTTGTGCTTTATATAACCTTGGGTATGCTGGGCTGTGAAGCAGGCTTCTCAGCTGAACTGTAAACTCCTAACTCTGATAGCAAAGGAGGTATGACAACCCAAAGGAGCCCTGTCATGCGCACTAAGTGATCGCCAAGGACTTGAGTGACTTTGTCCCCACTTCAACTCTTCAGGCATCAATCAGAAGAGATTAATCGACCTCTCCCACCACATACTATTTTTGTTCCTTCCTTCCTTCCTTCCTTCCTTCCTTCCTTCCTTCCTTCCTTCCTTTCTCTCTCTCTCTCTTTCTTTCTTTTGAGACAGGGTCTCCCTGTGTAGCCCCGGCTGGCCTAAGACTTGCTGTGGAAGATCAGGCTAGCCTTGCACTCACAGAGCTCAACCTTCTGAGTGCTGGGACCAAAGGTATGTTCCACTACACTGGCATAGCTTTACATTTTAAAAGTTTACACATTTGTTATTTTGAATAGAGGATTTAAGGGGGTTAGTCAGTAAATGGAATCAGAAAGACCGATGTGGGAGAGGCTCCCATGGTGTTTTGAGCTTGGGCAGGTCTTGTCAGCCCAGGCTCCTAAACGAATAAGGAATTAGACAGTTCACAGAAGGGACAGAGCTTAGGGAGAAGAGAAGGCCGAAGGAGCACACCCGGGAGATCACACTCCTGGTTCTCACTTACCACTGTGACGTTTACTGTATGCCTAAAATGGTTAAGGAAAGGGTTTGGGAAGAGCTAAACTTTATTCACAAACCTTTCCTGCCTTCCAGCTTTAGAGTAGGATGTGGGGGGGTTGGTATTTGCCTGCTGGAAATGGCCACACAGCCATCATGGCAGTTGATATTCTGGTTTTGCCCAATTTCAAGGGGAAAAAAAAAAAAAAGGAAAGTAACGGATTTGTCCTTGGCTAAGGGTTGGGCTTTAAGGGCTAGGTTGGTGACAATGAACAGTTTCTATTGCCATCTAGTGGTAAGAACATGCATAAACTTTGGAAACACCAGCAACCACTGCCCACACCCCCATTCTGACATGAATAATCTTGGGGTGTTTTCTTCAAAAAGCTCCTCAGGTGATTCTAAGGCAAAGCTCTGACTAAGAACAACCACCCTGAGATGAACCAGAGCACTGAAGCCTTGGGTTGATAAAGAGCCACTCCCTCAACACCACTCTGTAGCTGTTTATTGAACATGTATAGGTTTCCAGAACACTTCCAAATGCCAAGGAAATAATATAACTGAGACACACAAGAACCTGTTCTTATGGAACATTCTATTCGCCAAGGGGGTATGGTGTTGTATGAGGTTTCTGGCCTGGACTTTCCAGCCTGGCCTCGTGGCCCGGACCTGCAGACCCACAGTCCCATAGGCCCACTGAAACACACAGACGCTTATATTAATTGTATGCTGATCAGCCTGGGGCCCAGGCATTAAAGTTGCTAACTCTTTACCCTTAAACTAACCCATGATTCTTATCCTGTTCAGCCATGGGGCTCAGTACCTTTCTCAGAGCAGCATAGTTGTTCTCTGCATCTGCTGGCTTCTCTAAGGCATTTCTCCTCTGTTCTTCCTGTTCCCAAAGTTTTCTTAGTCTGGTAGCCTCACCCACACTTCCTGTCTGCCTTTGGCCAATAAGCATTTTTATTAAACTAGTAGGTGGGACAATTATTTGCAATGTAGCAATATAAATCTACTACAGTATGGGTCAATAAATTATAAGGCTACCGTCAAGCAGTGACGAGTAGTATCCATAGAGTTAAACTGGGCAGTGCCGCATGCCTAAACTCTGCAGGACTCCTAGGGGGATGCTGCACCCTAGCATCTCACCACCGTAGAGATGGAACTGAAGGCAAGAAGAGCCAGGCAGCTGAAGGCAGAGGCTGCAGCTTCTAAGATGGCATAGCTCCCAGTGGCCCAGATTTGAAGGTGTGTGTGTGTGGGGGGGGGGTAGGGGATGGGAGGTTCTGGGGAGGATGGAGGGAGAGAGGGAGGGAGACACCTGTGGCTTTTGATGGTCTTGCTAAGCTGCAATGGTGCACTCATAAGGCCCTGCCCCGCATCCGGCTTTCTGCAGTTCACACACAGTTTGGAAATGTTAAGAGGAAAACTCGAGGAATTGTTTAAATGTTTTAAATTGCTTAACACTCTAAACTGTGTGATAAAATCTCACTCAAGTCTGCTTTGTTGTATGTATTAACTTTCCCACAACTGTGCCAAAATGCCTGAGATAATCAGCTCACAAGGAGGTTAATAGCCTAAATCATTTGTCCCTGCTGCCTTAGGGCTCTGACGGCACAGCACATCCTGTTGAAAGCACATGACAGAGGAGGTCTGCTTACCTGTGATAGAGAAATAGGGGATCCCCAATATCTTCTTCAGAGGCCCACTCATTAACCCCACTTCTTTTAATAGGCCACTACAGTTTCCAACACCTGCCACACCAGGCTGGGGACCTTTCAACACAGAGGCCTTTGGATGCTGGGATTAAAGGTCTGCACCATCATAAACTGGAGAAATTACAGCTGCAGTGACGGGGATTTAGGATGAAAACAGCGTTAGGTTGTGAAGGGAGGGGTGTCTTTAAGCACAATCCCCCTGAAAAGGGAAAACATGTTCTTTGAGATCTAGCAGTTCATAAAAATGCTGATGAGCAATGATTCTTCAAACACTGAATTGAGTCAAGGCTGTTATTTACAATAACCATCTTCCACACAGGCATAAAAACCCCAGAAGAACTACAGCTTTTCTTTGTTTTATTCTTATATTATTTTAAAGTTATACTTTGTATGCATTATGCAAAATTACACTTATATCAAAATATTTTACTGATGTACCTTTGTAAAATCCCAGTAAACACTGATTTATAAGAAAATATTTTAAGAATTTTATATAGACACATGCAATTTTATAGTTTTATTTTTATATAATATTTATTGGGAAAACTCTCTTTTTTAAAAAAGAAACAAAAACATAGCCTCACTCACTATAGCCTAGAACTGGTTAGCCTGTTCCTGGCTGGCCTGGAACTCATATGTAGATCCAGCTCACAGAGATTCTCCCCTGTGGTGATACTTTGTGTATCTTCTAAGAAATAAAGCTTGCTTGATGATCAGAGGGGAGGACTAGCCACAGGGTTAGCCATAGAGGTCAGGCAGTGGTGGCACACACCTTTAATCCTAGCACTGGGGAGGCAGAGGCAGAGATCCAGCTGGATCGCTGTGAGTACAAGGCCACCCTAGACTACATGAGGTCAGTCCAGTCTGGTGGAGAAACAGAGCCAGTCAGTGATGGCACACACCTTCAATCCAGCACTAGGAAGGTCGAGATAGGAAGTGATATGGCTGGGCAGAGAAAGGAATATAAGGCGAGCGGGAGGAGGCAGGAGGTTGGCCCCTCCCTTCCCTTTCAGCTGAGGACTTAGTCTGAAGATTTGTGGAGACAGGATGTCCCCTTTTGGCCGGAGGATTCAGTAGTGGTGAGAAGTTTCTCTATTGGCTTGTTCCTCTGCATCTCAGATCTTTAAACAAGCTTTATTCCTTAGAGGATACACAAAATATCACCACACTCCTCCTGTCTCCTGGGTGCTGGGGCGAAACAATCTCTTATAGACACACGTAGTCACTTCTCATATGATTCAAGACTCCGTCAAATGAACAGTGAAAGCTAGCTGAACAGAGCAGACAAAGCATTTTGGCCTGAGTATTGCCATTTTGATTTTACCTTCAGGGTGAAATAAAGTTCAGGTTCCCCAGCTCTAGGGAGCTGAGAGCTCTCCAATAGCTGACCCGCCTCCTCCCTAAACCATAGAAAAAGTCATTAAGCATCTTTAGTTCTCTAGAAACACTGTGGTTGCTCCTAACCACAGAAGGGACAAATGAATCTGATTGGTTGGACGGAAGAGCATTCATTATCGGTTGACAATGATGGAGCACAGAAGGAAATTCCCTAATCTCTAAATCCTGATTGGTGAAAATTGTTACTGTAACTTGGCAACAATGTTTATGATTTTCATGTTTATTGACACTCTTTCTGCCCCTGCTTGGGGTTGTCAGGAGAAACAAGGCTCCAGAGTCCTTGTCCTGTAGCCCTGATCAATCAATGACCCACTTATGTGGTGAATTATTAAAATCTTTGGGACCCACAAGTGTTGTGGGTGTAACACCAACCAGGATGGCTGATAAGAACACATCCAGTCTCCCTGCCATCCAGGGGTCAGAGGCAGCCAGATTGCTGTCACATCTTGGTATCATGTATTCGCTAGCCCAAGGATCCCACAGAGCACTCCCACAGGGCCCATATTAACCAAATCTGTTATTCTTCAGCCTTGTGCTATAATACCAATACCTCCCCCTGCTTCCCTTCTCCCTCCTAAGGGCAGTTAAAATAGCAAAGTGGGCTAAAACTGCTTCAGATACTCAACAGGCTGGTGACCTTTAATAAACACTTTGCTTGGCCAGATGGGGGTGCATGCCTTTAATCCCAGAGGCGGGAAGACTGTTATGAGTTCAAGGCCAGCAAAGGACTCATCCATGTAGGACTAAAGAGGATTACAATCCAGGAAAACACAAAACTTAGGGGAACCTAATCTAAGCCAAGGTCTCATATAGCCTAGATTATACTCAAAATCACTAGGTAGCCTAGGGTGCTTTTGAATTATTGATTCTCCTGTTTCTACCTCCCTTGTACCACTACACTTAGCATGTGTGGAGTTGGACATTGGATCCAGGGCTTCATGCTTGCTAACTGAGCACTTCCAGCCCTTCATTTGGTTTTATTTTCTCATCTTCATCACCAATGTCAGAGGTCAGGTAGGTGCAGTGGGCTCCCAGACCCCTTGCCGTGCTAACAGCTCAAAGGTGTCACTCAATCATTACTGTGAAGATTGAGGAGGTTGCTTTGCAGGACCAGGTTGTTTCTTCTCAAATTGGCCAACCCATCCTTCATACAGGCCTTCACAGGTGTCCAGTCTAAGATCTTTCAAGGTCAGAGAATGAATAAATCCATCCTCAGAGCACACCAATGCTGCCAGCTTCTGAACACATAACCTACAAAACTGCCATGGAGTTTAACTGTGACCACAAACAACACAGATTATCTCATGTTCCCCTACATCTCAAACCACCATGTTTTGTATCCCATAAATCCTTGTATTCCTGAAAACTTAAGCCTGGGGAGGCAGAGCTAAGATTCCTTGCTCCCACCTCCTAAAGATTGGCAGGTCATGAAATGGGTTTTTCTTCTGTAAAACTTGAAGCTTCAGTGATGAGCAGCCTAGGGGTGGGATATGTGTAAAACAGGCCTTATTTGGTAACAGATTCAGACTGGAACCATCTTGAAAAGGTATTGGTCATGTGAATCCATGTAATGGAGGATCCAGAAATAAATAGCTACAGATCCGGTTCTCAGCAAGAGTTCCCTGAACACCTCAACAAAGTGTTCTGCCCAGTCGCAGTGACCTCCAGAAAGATCCCCAGAATCACAGGGATTCTCTGAATGCAAATGCAGAACAAGGTTTATTACAGCTGTACAGCTGGGCTCAGCTCCTGACTGTCACACACAGGAGTGCCAGCAAGGAGTGAGCACATTCCCCTTCTCTGAGAGGCCTGATTTTAAAACTAAGATCAAAGAAACACCATTATCAGGCCAGGAGGGAGGTGAGGCGCCCAGGGGAAGTTTATTTACTATTGCTAGCTGTTAGGTGCAGCTGCTGGCTGATTGATTGTCTTAGAGGAGAAGATACTTTATCGCTGAGATGGAATGTTCTTTGATTACCCAGGACCTCGGGTGCGTGGCCTTAGGGGTTTAGAAACTTCCCAGGATGGCGAACTAGAAACTTCTCAACTCCCAAAATAGTTTCAGGCCTCAAACTAAAGGAACTTTAGTTTTCACAAAAGGATGCTGGGAAACCTGGATGTCCACCATGCAAGAATGGGACTAGATCCCTAACTCTATCTCTGAGCAAAGATAGATTCAAACTTTCTGAAATGTGAGGGGGGTCACTGCTTTTATAAGCATAGGCAGTTTTCTGAATGGGATTTCGGCAACTGGAGATACAAAAGCTAATAATGGGATCTGAGGGGATGAAAAGGTTCTTCACATCAGAGGAAGCAATAGCAGAGTGAGGAGACAGCCTACAGAATGGCTATTCTTTGTCAGCTATTCATCCAGGGGGGGTTGAATGAAAAGAGAGATGGGGGGTGAGGGGAAGGACATGCCTGCCCCTTGGTATGTTGAAGAGAAAGTTTATTTAGATATATGGGAGAGTACAGCCAGAGTCAGGGACATCTTGGAGAGTCCAGGGGGACACATGACTAGACTGAGCTGGGACATGTGAGGAGAGGGAGGGGGAGGGGAGAGAGGGGACAAAGGACAACAGCCAAAGACAAAGGTACAAAAAGGGCAGGGGGTGGGTATGCCAGCCAAGAGGGCCCTGGAACAGGTAGTGACTGAGGGATGCTGGGAGAACCTGGTGGCCAGGTCTATTTTAGTATGTTAGATAGGCACCTCAGCCATTTGTCCCAGGGTTTGAGACTTAACAGGGATTAATAGCCAGAGCATATAAAGAATGAAAAATTAAATATCCCAAGAACAAACAGCCCAATCAATCAATACAGGAGAATGTAATCTAGATGATTTTTTTTTTTTAAAGAACACAAATGGTCAACACATGAAACACATAAAAATTGTTCAATATCTCTAACTACCAGAGAAAAACCACAGTACGACTCCATATGTAGTATGAGTGTGAAGTGAGAAGAGGGACTTCCCAGATAGTGCCCCTCACCACATGACAAGATCTAAGAGCATTGCTAGTGATAAGATCTAAACTTAATATCTGTTTGATCTGGAAAGGCTTTGTCTGACAGATTATGTGGTTACCGTGGTTACCCACACATCTTCAGGTAGCACATCCCTGACCCCCTACCTCCTGCCCTATAAAAACTTCGCTCATTTGTAAATTCGTGCTCATTGTTCCTAATACAATGGGACCCACTAGAGGAATAAAGTTTTCTTTTCTTCTTAAGACTGAGACCTAAGACCCTGCCTCGGTTTGTCTCACTCCAACCTTAACATTTGGAGGTCCCTCCCACCAAGATTTGGAGAGCGGGAGTATCTGGTGAGTATACTGGTGGTGGTGGCCGCTGAAACTGGGGCGTGAGCCCCTATCGGCAGCGACAGACAGACGTGTTGGAAGTCACGGGCCACGAGGTCTGAAGGACGCTTCGGACTAGGGTGATGACCAGGGACGCCTGGGCATCTGATATCAGGTGGCAGAGTCTACCGTTTTATTGCCAGTTTCTGGTCAGTATCAGAGGTCCGGACCGTTAGATCCGTTAGATTATTTTTGCTTTTCGTGGCGCCAGTGTGTATGTGTGTTTGTCTTTCTGTCCTTCTCTTTTGTGTCCTTGTGTTTTCTGTTGTTCGTGAAACTCCCTTCACCATGGGTCAAACCAAGTCTACTCCCCTGTCCATAACCCTGGATCACTGGTCTGAGGTAGTGGACCGGGCACATAACCTTTCTCTCCCAGTTAAGAAGAGAAGATGGAGAACGTTCTGTTCAGCAGAGTGGCCCGCGCTTGGAGTCGGGTGGCCACATGGAGGTTCCTTTTCTCTTCCTCTTGTTCAGGCTGTGAAGGCTGTTGTTTTTCAGTCTGGCCCTCATGGCCATCCTGACCAGCAGCCCTACATCTGGGTCTGGGAAGATCTCTGTGAAAACTGACTGCCTCTATTCTCCTGGCTAAGCCCTTGCCTCCTTATCCGAAATCTGGCTCTGTCCTCCCAGAGTCTCAGAACTTTATTTTCTTTGATTCTGATGTCACTCCACCCTATTGCCCCTCTCCAGCTCCTGTTCCTACCTTGCCTCCACCTCTCCCTCCCGTGCAATCTGCGCCCCCCCCCATCTCCAGGACTGAAGACCCTGAGGGACCCGTGGCTGGCCATGAGAAGCCGCAGATATGGCAGTAACTCTTCCTCTGCACCCTGTCAGCCCTATGGTAGATAACGGTCGGGATGGAGAAATGCTGGCACTACAGTACTGGCCTTTCTCATCCTCTGATCTCTATTACTGGAAGAATAACAATCCCTCTTTCTCAGAGGATCCTACTAGACTAACTAGTCTGGTAGAATCCCTCATGTTCTCCCACCAACCCACCTGGGATGACTGTCAGCAGCTACTAGGGATGCTCTTCACCATAGAAGAGCATGATTACATCCTGCTGGAGGCTCACAAGAATGTCCCAGGACAGGACGGGAGACCAACCCAGCTCCCGAACGTGACTGATGACTACTTCCCCCAGCGACACCCTGATTGGGACTTTAATACTCTAGCAGGTAGGGAACATCTGTCCACCTACCGTCAGACTCTAATAGTGGGTCTCAGGGCAGCGTCTCGTAGACCCACCAATCTGGCCAAGGTAAGGGAGGTTATTCAAGGGTCAAATGAGTCACCTTCCTTGTTTCTGGAACACTTGCTGGAGGCATATAGAAAGTATACACTGTTTGATCCACAGTGGGAAGAACAGAGAGGGTCAGTAGCCATGGCGTTTATAGGTCTGTCAGCTTTAGATATCAGAAGAAAGTTGCAAAGACTAGACGGCCTGCAGGATCTGGCCTTGAGAGATCTGGTGAAAGAAGCTGAGAAAGTATTTTACAAAAGGGAAACGGAGAAAGAAAAGGAATAGCGGTTAGAAAAAGAAAGAGAAAAACTGAGAGAAGAGAAGGAGAGGATTAGGGACAAGAAGGGAAATAGAGAATTAACTAAAATACTGGCCACAGTAGTGGAAGGAAAGAAAGAAGATAGGAGAGGTAGGAACCTGGGCCCACGGCGGCCATTGGGACCCAACCAGTGTGCCTACTATAGAGAGGAAGGGCACTGGGCCAAGAATTGTCCAAAGAAAAAAGGCCAGCCCAGCTGAAGGCCTGCAATGTTGGCTCTGGAAGAAGACAATTAGGGAGGTTGGAGTTCGGATCCTCTCCCCAAACTCAGGGTAACTTTTGATGTGGAGGGGACCCCAATTGACTTTGAGGTAGACATGGGGGTGGTGTTTTTGGCCCTGCAGACCCCACTTGGACTGCTATCCAGCAAGCGTTCTCTAGTTCAGGGGGCAAATGGCAGCTGTCACTGTACTTGGATTACTAAGAGAACTATGGATTTGGGGAAGGGAAAAGTTCAGCATTCCTTTCTGGTTATTCCTGAATGTCCAGCACCCCTGATGGGAAGAGACCTATTAACCAAGTTGAGGGCAAGAATTACATTCACTCCCCAAGGTCCTGAGGTGGAGTTTATGAACCCCCTCGTTAGCCAGCCTGCTGTAACAGTCCTTACCCTGTCGGCTGAAGAAGAATACCAGCTGTATGCTGAACCTGAGTCACCCCAGAGGGAGGCTGATATCCAAACATGGCTCCAGCAGTTCCCCAATTCCTGGGCAGAGCTTGCTGAATTGGGGCTGGCAGTAAGTCAGCCACAGGTAATAGTAACCTTGAAGCCCTCCGCCTCCCTGGTACGGGTCAAGCAATACTACATGAGCAGGGAAGCCCGAGAGGGAATCAGGCCCCACATACAGAAGCTCCTCACCTTAGGGGTATTGAGGCCCTGCCAGTCAGCCTGGAACACGCCCCTGTTACCTGTCAAGAAACCAGGGACTGGGGACTATAGACCTGTACAAGACCTATGGGAAGTTAATAGCTGGGTACAGGACATACATCCCACTGTTCCAAATCCGTATAACCTGCTTAGCACTCTGAACCCAGAAAGGACTTGGTACACTGTCTTAGACCTAAAGGACGCCTTCTTCTGCCTGCTGCTGCACAAGCCCTTACTCGCTTTTGAATGGGTGGACCCTGAGACAGGGTCCTCGGGCCAACTGACCTGGACACACCTGCCTCAAGGGTTTAAAAACTCACCCACTATCTTCGATGAGGCCCTCCACAAGGACTTAAGCTCCTTCAGAACTCAGCACCCTGAGGTTACCCTGCTTTAGTATGTTGATGACCTATTGCTGGCGACTGCCACCCGAGAGAACTGTGAGTACAGGACACAGGAACTGTTGTTGGAACTAGCCCAATTGGGATACCAGGCCTCAGCAAAGAGGCCCAAATTTGTAAGCAGGAAGTGACCTTCCTGGGATACATGCTTAAGGCAGGGAGGTGATGGTTAACAGAGGCCAGGAAGAAAACCGTAACCCAGATTTCCCCTGCCCACAAGCCGGAAGCAGTTGTGCAAGTTTTTGGGAACTGCTGGGTTTTGTAGACTGTGGATCCCTGGGTTCGCATCCCTTGCTGCCCCGTTATACCCCTTACTCAAGGGGGATGCCACATTCTGATGGGGAAAGGAGCAACAGAGGGCCTTTGATTCCATCAAAGAAGCACTCTTGTCAGCCCTGGCTTTGGTACTCCCTGATGTGAACAAACCTTTCATCCTCTATATTGATGAGAAAAAGGGAGTGGCCAAGGGGGTTCTGACGAAGACCCAGGGTCCATGGAAAAGACCGGTGGCATATTTGTCTAAAAGACTGGACTCAGTTGCTAGTGGATGGCCACGCTGTCTGAAAGCGATAGCGGCCGCAGCTATTTTGGCCAAAGATGCTGATAAGCTCACCTTGGGACAGAAGCTGACTATCGTGGCCCCGCACACGCTGGAAAGCGTGATCTGCCAGCCTCTGGATCCATGGCTGTCTAATGCTAGGATCACTCACTACCAGAGCGTTCTCTTGGACAAAGACAGAGTGACTTTTGGGCCCTCTGTTTCCCTGAACCCTGCAATCCTGCTCCCAGATGAAGGTGCAGAACCAGTATTACACACCTGTCAAGAGATCCTAGCAGAAGAAACAGGAATTTGCCGGGACCTGAGGGACCAGCAGCTGCTCAATTCAGAGGCAATCTGGTTCACTGTGCTGAATGGGGATGTGAGACTTCCTATACTGGGAATTTAAACACCGGGAACCAGTGGGCAGCTACAGGACCCCTGGATTTAATTGAGCTTACCAAAACACAGAAAAACCTCCTAGGCAAATTAAGTTTTATGGATCTAGGAAAACAGGCCACCAGATGGGAGGTGGGAAAAGCTGGGGCTTAAAGGTATATAATCCGGGGACCTTTCTAGTGATCCTAGTATGCTGTTCATTTTAAAGCTACAGGAGCAGTTTGTAAAATCTGTTGCCATAGGGCCAAACCCCGCCCTCAAACCAAACAATCCTCAACCCTCTGTTAAGACACAGTCCCCTACTCAGGTTTCTGGCACAGATAGTCTGAATAACCTTGTCTTAGGAGCATATGCAGCTCTTAACTATACCCAGAGTGCTCTGACCCAGTCTTGCTGACTCTGCCTGATAGCTTCCCCACCATACTATGATGGGATAGCAGTCAACAAGACTTACACAGTGACTACAAGCTCCTCCTGCAACTGGGAAGGGAGTCATAGACTAACTCTCCCCCAGGTATCTGGGCAGAGAACGTGCCTAGGAAGTTCACCGAATCGGCCAGACACCTATGTGCACAAGTTATTTCTGTATATTCCACAGGAGATGGTCAGTACCTGGTTCTGCCTCAGGGGATCCGATGGGCATGCAATACAGGACTCACCCCTTGCGTGTCCACCCAGGTGTTCAATAATTCAGTCCATTTTTGTGTTATGGTAAAATTCTTTCCCTGCGTGGTATATCATTGGGATGAAGAATTCGAGAACAGGATGATAAGCAGAACTAGATTTCAGAGAGAACCTTTATCATTGACAATAGCCGTACTTATGGGAATAGGTGTCACAGCTGGAGTAGGAACTGGAACTGCAGCATTAATACAGGGACACCAGCAGATAGCTCTATTACAGACCGCCATAGACCAAGACTTAAAAGTCCTAGAATCTTTGGTAACAGCTCTACAAGATTCTTTAACTTCCTTGTCAGAAGTAGTACTGCAGAACAGACACGGGCTAGACCTATTATTCATGAAGGAGGGAGGCTTATGCGCTGCCTTAAAAGAGGAATGTTGTTTTTACGCCGACCATTCCGGTGTGGTTAAAGAACCTATGACCAAGCTTAGAGAGCACCTCAGAGAGAGAGAGCGTGAAGCACAACAGAGATGGTTTGAATCTTGGTTTGCTAAGTCCCCCTGTAATCTGCCCTAGCTGGACCATTGATTGTGTTGATGGTTATAACAATTGGGCCCTGTATATTAATTAGAACTGCCAACTTCCTGCAAGGGCAGATTGGGGGTGTTAAACTGATGCTAGCCAGGCAGCAATATGCAGCATCCGGACGGCATAAGGGTTTCTAGGATTAGAGACCAAGCTAGAGAGAAAGGGAGGAATGTGAAGTGAGAGGAGGGACTTCCCAGATAGTGCCCCTCACCACTAAGATCTAAGAGCATTGCTTGTTTATTGTGATAAGATCTAACTAAGTATCTGTTTGATCTGGAAAGGCTTTGTCTGCCAGATTATGTGGTTACCGTGGTTACCCACACACCTTCAGGTAGCACATCCCTGACCCCCTACCTCCTACCCTATAAAAACATTTGTAAATCGGGTCCCATTGTTCCTAACACAATGGGACCCACTAGTGGAATAAAGTTTTCTTTTCTTCTTAAGACTAAGACCTAAGACTCTGCCTCGGTTTGTCTCCAACCTTAACATGAGGTTTCTGGCCCAGACTTTCGGGCCTAACCTCAAGGTTTAAGCCCACAGACCGGCAGAGACACACAGATGCTTACAATAGTTTTAGGCTGATCGGTTTAAGGCCCAGGCATATAACTTGTTAACTCTTTACCCTTAATCTAACCCATGACTCTTATCCTGTTCAGCCATGAGGCTCCGTACCTTTCCTCAGAGCAGCATAGTTGTCCTCTGCTTCTTCTGGCTTCTCTCTGGCATTCTGTTCTGTTCTTCCAGGTCCCAGAGTTCTCCTAGTCTGGTAGCTCTGCCCACACTTCCTGTCTGCCTTTGGCCAATCAGCACTTTTTATTAAACTCACAAGCAAGGACAATTATTTACAATGGAAAACCTAATTCCCCTACACAAATAAGAGGTAATGTTAAGCTGAGTGAAACACAGTACAGTCCAAGCATGCAAGAATGCTACAGAATAAGACCCCCACACACACACACACAAAGTAGTAAATTCTGAGGCAAATGTGAGTGGCCATAATTCAGGTTGGCCAGAATGACATGCTCCACTACACTATAGTATTAGAACAAAACACAATCACAACCAGTGTGTTTACCAATACTTTATAGAGTATGATGCTCAGGGGCAGTTGTAGGGCTAGTTTGCACAAAGCCCTAGATTCAATTCCCAGCCCTCCAAAATCAAATCAAAACAAAACACACCTGGATGGCTGGGTAGCTATCACCAAGGTCAGTTCAGGCAAAGTGGGGCAATCTCTGCTGTAGGTTTCAGGTGCTGTTTTAGCTGTTGGTTGCTGGAGGCACATTGAGCTTAGCAAGACTTTGTAACCATTTTATCTGCACGGGAAGTGGATGTGAGATCAGACACAGAAGAGGATGACAAATAGCTGTTTTAGGGACAAAAAGGAGCCCGAGACAATACAGGCTGTCTGCAGCAGTGCTATAACCATCAAGATCTAATCTGCCTGTAGACTCAACATAGGTGCAGCTAGCTCTTCCAGGGAGCTGAAGTTTACATTGTTGAAGCTGAGTGGAGGTGGAGCCCTTAGGGCAAAGTCCCGCACTGACAGACCTTCAAAGCTTCAAAGTGTACTTTCTTCCCCACTACAACGAAAACTTTGCTTGGGAAAAGAAGCCAAGCTTGTCCAGAACATCATTCCTATCTGACCACCCTCTTCCTTTCTCTCTCTCTCCCCTCCCCGCCTTGGATTATGATCTCTAACTGACTCTCTCTCCCTCCCCCCCTCTTAGATTATGATCTCTAACTGAGCACACACCATCTTGTACATCTTAGCTCTGGAGAGATGGTTAGTGGTTATGAGCACTGGCTACTCTGTCCGAGGATCTGAGCTCGATTCTCAGGACCCACATAGCAGTTTACATGTACTGACATCTGTAACTGCAGTTCCAGGGGATCCATGCTGTCTTCTGGCCTCTGCAAGCACCAGGCATGCATAAGGTGCCCAGGCATGCCTGTAGGCAAAACACAAACACATAAAAGTAAAAAAGAGAGAGAGAAATGTTCTCTGTGGTTTTGCACAGTGGTAGCTGTATTTTTAGTGTTAAACACCATGGGGCAAGGGTTGCTAATTACCTAATTCTCCTATTATAAAAATTATTGGTGTGGCAAAAGTTAAGCCATTGGTAAGTAAGGGGATGGGTGCGGGCAGTCTCTGGGTGGTTTAGGGAGAGCCCTGTAATTCAGAAGGTCAGCAGAGGTTAGGAAACAATGTTTCAGGAAACTGTGGCTTGGCCCAGTTCAAAGGTTTAGTTGTGGGTGTGTCAGACTTGACTAACAATGGCCTCCGGACTGGATTCGAGTGCCCCAAGTCATTGCTACTTCATTTTGATTGGACAACAAACATACCCACATATTCATACACATACTATCCTACATATATTGTTTTCAGTTAGCATTATGCTTTAGTAATGTTGCCAGATTGTTTTAATGCTTATTTTTAAATAATCCCAAATCTACCAGAAGTTAGGGGATACTGTGTAGAATACACTTTACCCATTTTCCCTCAAGGGTAACACCTTCTAGAACGGCAGCATACAGTCAGAAACTGGCAAAGTTACAATGTGAGTGTGTAATTGTCTGAGAGTGTATCATGTGTAGACGGAAGGCACAGAGTTTTTCTGTCACCACACTCTCCCTTATGTGAAGCCTCTAGGGTTGGTAACACCTATCTCTGCCTCCACCATCCCCAACTCATGGGAATCACTAATCTATTTTCTACCTCCGACCTTTAAGGAGACATTGTTTCGATGTGACATGGAAGACTTTCAAGATGGCTGAGGTGCTGAGCACTTACATAAACAAAAAATAACAGGACAGAGGGTAGCTCAGCGGGTAGAGTACTTGCTCGGCATATGAAAAGCCCTGGGTTCAATCCTCAGGATTGCCTAAACCTGTGATCCCACCACTTAGAAGCTAGATGTAGGACAGGAGAAAGTCCAAGATGAATCTTGGCTACACAATGAGTTTAAAGCTAGCATGGACTCCACTGAGATCTTTTCACAAAACATCAGTCCAAATAGCAAGTGTATAGCTGAGTGGCAGTTGGAGAACACTGGAAATCTGGGAGATACTGGAGACTTGTAAGATCCAGAGACCTAGAGCTATAGCATAGTAAGAAAAAGAGCATGCTGGGTGGTGGTAGCCCATTAGTTCATCAGAGGCTGGGACAGCCTGGTCTACAGGGCAAGTACCAGGACAGTCTGGAGAAATTAATTCTATCTCTAAAATAATCAAAGAGAGAGGGAGGGGAGCAAAAGGAAGGGAGAGAGGTGGAGAGAACAGCTAGGCATCTAGCATTTCCCATCCACAGCCAGTGGTGTGGGGTCTTCCATCCAAAGGTGGGTCCCGGCAAATTCTAGCAGAGTGGTGAGGGCAAACACCGCTCCCGGCAAGTTTCACTGCCCTCATAGGCTTGTGATCTAAAGAGCAGAATAACCTGATATCTGTACTGTAACTTTGCTTTGGAAAGACATCACCCTCAGCCTCTCTCAGGGTGGTAAGAGGAGCTGTCTGGAAAGCCGTCCTGCGAGCAGAACCATTGTCTGAGTTTGCATTGTCCACAAGTCCACTGCCCTGACTCAGTGGGTAGCAGCTTTGAAAACCCACTGGTCCAGCACAGTCACTCTGATTTAGACTCACTGGGTGCTCTGCACTGTAGAGGATAGTTGTTGCAGACCACAGGATGAAGCAAAGCATGCCACCTTGGAGAACTGGGAGGTCAGGGAGCATATCCTCTGAAACCAGGGTGGAGAGAAGCCGAATGTGCCGCACACTATGCTAGCAGTGATGGCTGCCACCCATACACTTCCAACCAACACCCTCCAGACATGCACAAGTATCTGCTACTGACTGAGTAAGGGAAGGGAGTCTGGTTCCTCTTCTGACTTGAGCAGTGACCCTCCTGTGTCGCCTTGCCCCCAGGGTACACAGCCAAAGGCGTTATAGAGACGTAGGGATGTTGAGGTCTTCTTACTTCTCCCATTAAAGCAGCACGTAGGAACACTACAATTCCTGGTGGCAAGAAACCAGCATAGTGTGCCCTCTTGGCTACCGTAGCACTTCCTTTGAACATACACTGCTTTCAAAACTCGGTATGAGCACCGCCCACAAGGGAGCGCTGTGGCTCCTGACACAGCTTATCTTGCCTCCTGGCCCCTCACCACCTGCGAGTATCAGAAGCTGTTACTGATAACACAGCCCATACCACAGCACCTCGGGAGGCTCTTATCACTGAGTAGGGGCTGAGGATTGTTGGAAGTCACTCAGGATTCTCAGTACATTTTCCTATTTGTACCATACCTGTTTGAACAGCCAGCGAGACCACCCTGACCGTTGCATGGGCTTCCCAAATCCAATGAGGTGTACAATGTCACTAACCACAGGGAGACAATACTATGACCCCCAGGTGGAAGTAAAACTAATACCCCAAGGCACATCTCCAGAAAAAAGCTACCGACCAAAAAGCCCACCAGATATACAAATCTCAAAGGAGAGGCACAATAATAAATAAATGTGTACACACAAACACACACAAAGAAACACAATTTCAATTACTATGTTATTGGATAAAAGAAAGCACACACACACGCAAATAGATTGTGCAACTGGCCAATAAAAATTATAAAGAATTGCTGAGTCGTGGTGGTATATGCCTTAAATCCTAACACTCAGGAGCCTGTTGTAGAATATTATTTTAAGATGTGTTACATTCATTTATGCTGTGGAACATTTATTTAATGATGCAAAGATGTGTTGCATTCTTTATGTTGTATTTGTTTAACTCTGTGAAGCTGTGTTATTTGCCTGATGGTCTAATAAAGAGTTGAATGGTCAATAGCAAGACAGGAGCAAAGACAGGTGGGGCTGGCAGGCAGAGAGAATGAGTAGGGGGAGAAATCTGGGAGGAAAGGAAGAAAGAACAAGAGAGATCTCGGAGCAAGAGGAAAAGAGGATGCTCATGCCAGCCACAGAGCAAAAGTAAAAGGAAGATTTATGGAGGAAAGAGAACATAAAAGCTCAGAGGCATAAGACCAGCTGGATAATTTAAGACAGGAAAAGTTGGCAGGAAATAAGCCAAGCTAAGGCCGGGCATTTATAAGAATGAAGAAGAATCCGTGTGTGATTTATCTGGGAGCTGGATGGCAGGCCCTGCAAAAGAGCAAAATTATCCAACTACAGGAGAGAGAGGCAAGTGGATCTCTGTGAGTTCAAGGCCAGCCTAGTCTGCAAAGCAAGTTCCAGAAGAGTCAGAGCTGATACACAGAGAAACCCTGTCTCATAGGGGGAAAGTGATTCTAAAGAACTATTATGAAAATTCCAATGAGGGCTGGCAGATGGCTCATCTGGTAAAGGCGCTTGCAGGCAAAAGCTAACACCCTGAGTTCAGTCCCTGTGTCCCACGCAGTGAAAGGACTGAAGTGATTTCTTCAAGGGGTGCTTGGTCCCCTGAACAGACATGATAGAACACACCTCCCTCCACACAAAATAAGTAAACATACAAACTTTAAAAGGCCAGTGAAATTCCGGAATAGAGATAAGAAATTAAATGATGCAGGAGATTCAGCACAAAAGCAGGGAATCTTGAAAATGGACATAATCAGCCAAATAAAAAAATCCAGCCTTAACAAAGTCTGCATTGAGCAGAAGAAATAATCTGCACTAGAATTTGAAATCACCCATTCAGGCACCAGAGATTGGGAATCTTTTTGTTTTGGTTTGTTTGTTTTTGAGACAGGGTTTCTTTTCTGACTGTCCTATAACTAGCCCTGTAGACCAGGCTGGCCTTGAACTCACAGAGATCTGCTTATCTCTGACTCCTGAGTTTTGGGATCAAAATGGATTAAGAGTATGCACCACCATCACTACCACTTCCCACCCTCAGCTGATTCATTTTTAATCTATTGTTTATTGAACATTGTTTGAATGAGGTGAACAAAATTAAAAACATGTGAAAGGAAGAAATAATTTGAAGGAAAAGGTGCACCTGAGCATTTGATCATTTTTCTGGTTTTCCACTGGGTGTGCATCTGTACCTGGTCCCAGGACTCAGGAGGTGGGTGGGTCTCTGAATTGGAGACTATCCTGGTCTAAACAGAATTTCAGACCAGTCAGAAAGATATCAAGAGCCTCAAACAGAACAAAATAAAAACAAAAAGTTTCGACTTTCTGTTTTTCTGCATATCTGTGGGTGTGGTTTTTCTGAGAAAAGATGTTTAAAGATGCTTTTACAAAATCAAACTTCTCACCCACCTGAAACCACGTTGATAATGTGCTTGGAGATCATTTATAACTACCCACTCATTCTGCTTACATACTGATACAGTCTGCTCAGATATCTGACCTCTAAGAACATGGCAATGAATCTTACCATGCTTTGGATGACCTGGTATGTTTTCCTTCTTTTCTTTTGGGACTTTTTTATGCTCCTGACTCAGAACATGTGTGTGTGTGTGTGTGTGTGTGTGTGTGTGTGTGTGTATGTGTGTGTGTGAGTTTGTATGTATGTGTGTGTACGTATGTGTGTATGTGTGTGCATGTGTGTATATGTGTATGTATGTGTGTATGTGTATGCATGTGTGTGTATGTGTATGTATGTGTGGTGTATGTGTGTGTGAGTGTGTGTGTATGTGTGTGCATGTGTGCATATGTGTGTGTATGTCTGTGTGTGCATGAGTGTGTATGTGTGTGAGTGTGTGTACATGTGAGTATATGTGTGTGTGTATGTGTGCATATGTGTGTGTATGAGTGTGTGTGTATGTGTGTGAGTGTGTGTGGTAATCAGGTCTAAGATGGTCTGCTGGAAGCAGGGATGCACTGAGAGGACTAGAGGACCATCCTCCCCATCCCCCATCAAATATGTTCGAGACAACATGTGGGTACAGAGTATAGAGTGATGACACCTGATTGTGGCTTTGTATGCTGTTCTGAGTTGGTAACATCAGGAAACCATATTTGTCCCTTCTGAGAAACCTAAGTTCCTCATTCCCGTTTGTTGCCATATTTGCCGTGCAAATCAATACAGAGAAAGGACAGCCTTCATTCAGGACTACATTCAAACTTTTTACACAAGAGCTCTCCAGGCTAGACTGCTTTCTCTTAGAGTAGGTAGCCAACTAATGCCAATGCTTCCCAAGCAGTTCTATAGTACACAGAGAGAAACAACACCAGCAGTCTATAAAAAACAGGAGAGACCAAAACTTTTCTGAATAAATCAGAGTAAACAACACCAACAATTATTCTTCTTTAATATGCCATTGCTATGGTATTTATATATTTAGGCATGGTGTGTGTATAGAGTGGAAATCTTTTAAGATTTTTTTATTTATATGTGTATGTGTTTGTGGGCACATAGGTATTATGGGGTGTGTGTGTGTATGTGAGAGAGAGAGAGAGAGAGAGAGAGAGAGAGAGAGAGAGAGAGAGAGAGAGAGGAAAATTTCAAGAGTTTTTTCTCTCCTTCCATGTAGAGCCAGTAACCTCCTCTAATGGGCAGCAGGCACCCACATAAGACACAGACATACATGTGGACAAAATGCCCATAAAATTAACTGATTGATTAAAAAGAATTAAATTAATAAAAAATAGTCCATTACCCAGAGTACCAACCAGTGACATTTGCAGAGATGTGACCAAAACAATAGAGCAAAACCACTTAAGGAAGCGACGGTTTGGCTCATGGACATCAGGGCAGGGAAGCCATGTGGAACATAGCAGTTTGCATCATGGTGGACAGGACACAGGGAAGGAGAGGAAAGGGTCCAGGATAAATATTCTTATCACTAATGACCTACTTCTTCTAGGGGCCCACCTCCTGAAGATACAGAACTTTCCAAAATCAGCTGGGGACCAATCTTTTAATATACAATCCTTTTGGGGGGGCAAGTTTCAGGAGATGCCTTATAACCAAACCACACTATCCAGTTTATGGAATTCAATGAAAAATGCACTAAGAAGTCATCTTTCCCTGGAGAAATAAATGTATTTCAACAGAGTTAGGTGTCTTCTGTATTGGTGAAGGACATCCAACAGGATTAAAACAAAACCCCAAATCCCAGATGAAGGGCAGGAGAGATGGCATACAGGTTAAGAGCACCGGCTGCTCTTCAATAGGACCCCAGTTCGATTCCCAACACCCACAATGAGGTATGCAACTGCCTGTAACTCTAGTTCTAGGGGGTTTGGTGTTCTCTCTTGTTCTCCATTGGCACTGCATTATGTGGTACCCTAACATGCATGCAGCCGAAACACCCGTTCACATCATAAAGAAACATAATAAATAAAATAAGAACTACAACAAAATACCAGTTGAAATCAGAAAACAAGGAGTTAGGGTTTGTGGCTTAGTTGGCAGTCACTACAATGTCCTTCCATGACGTGTGAGCAGAGATTGTTAGTTAAGAAAGATGAAATCCTTAGCACACACATCCACTTTGCCTTCAAACCACTAGCAGCTGTAAAAACCAGCAACAAGACATGGTTACCACTGACTGCGATGAGCCCCCTCAGAACTGAGGAAGCCTCCGTCCCTTTGAAGTGGCTTGTTTAAATAGCATGTTATAGACATCTGTGCCCGTTGGTATACCAGATTTGCCACAGGAAGTGGAATTATAGGAAGCCATTAACAGAGTAAACAATACATGCTAGGAGAAGTCAGTACCAATACATAAATCTTACAGAGGAACCATACCCAGATTTAAAAAAAAACATATAAATCAATAAGAAAGAAGACAAATATAAGAATGGACAGAGTCTATACTGAGAAGCATGTAAAGGAGATTGCCACACACCCAGTACCATATAAATAAATAGCCCACTTCATTAGTCATTAGGGAAGTGGAAAAGAACTTGAGAGTCTATTACTTAATTCTGTCTATCCTGGAACTAGCTATGTAGACCAGGCTGGTCTTGAACTCACAGAGGTCCTTCTGCTCGGCTGGGGTCAAAGGTGTGCACTAGCAAGCAATGTCTGAAAGTGAAATGATCTCATCAGGATCATCATCATGGAGCTCACTGCCCACCAGCTGGAATTCTCCTGCGCTGCTGGGGAGTGTAGGCTTGTCCTGGACTTGGGAAGGTTATTTGCCACGGTTTCCTTGTGCTGGTTGGTTTTTTTGTGACTTGACACAAACTAGAATCATGGGGTAGAGGGAACCTCCATTGACTCGTGTGTGTGTGTGTGTGTGTGTGTGTGTGTGTGTGTGTGTGTGTGTGTGTGTGTGTGTGTGTGTGTGTGTGTGTGTTGATTAATGATTGATGTGGGAGGGCCCAGCCCACATTGTGGATGGTGCTACCCAAGGCAGATGGTCCTGGGTTGTGTAAGAAATCAGGCAGAGCAGGTCAATAAGCAACACTTCTGAATGGTTTCTGTCTCAGTTCCTACCTTGCCTTTCCTTGATGGACTGTAATCTGTCAGGCAATAAACCTTTTCTTTGGCAAGTTGGTTTTGGTCAATATTTTATCACAGCCACAGAAAGTACCTAGTGTTAGGTGTCAAACCAAGGACAAAGGCTAACAGAGGTGCCTATTAAATGATCAAAGTTGACCCTGGCTGCCAGGTCCTCCTAGAACTCACAGTCCCTACCAGGGGCCTCCTGGCTGGCATACCCTACCCCCTATCCTAACCTTCTCCAGCTCAGAGACTGGGCTTGGCTGCCCTGTCCCAGCAACTCTTCCTTATTTAATCCAGCTGTTTTGGCTACAGCCCTTTTGATCTGGCTCTCCCCTCCCCCTTCTCACACAGCTCTGCTCTCCCTCATATCTATGATAAACCTCCTTCTCCATACCTTGAAGTAGTTATGTCCTCTAATTTTTTCCCTTCCCCCCACTTTCACCTAGAACATTTCTGAAGCTGAACATACACATGTCCCATGACTTGGCTGGACCAGTCCTCCATACAGGGCCATGAGGTCAGCACTTCCATTTACAAAAGAGATTTCCTTGAATGGCCAAGTTTTCATCTCATTGGACATTCAGCTTAGAAATTCCCTCAATACTCACAGTAATGCATTGGATATTCTCATACACACACAGTGAACTCCTATGTCAGATATATATTCTACAAAGTGTGTGGTTTGAAATGACCCAAAATGAAGCTGGGCATGATGGGGAGGAAGTTCAGACAGGAGGACTAAACATTGGCAGATAGCTGGGCTACAGATCAAGTACAAGACTAACTTGATTACTTGCCAAGGATGTGTCTTGCCCGCCCCTCCCCAAATCCAAAATCCAAACAAACTCCTCTTTTGTTCTCCAGTCTCTGACATGCACTGGGACCTCAGTTAGCAAAAGCTAAGTGTTCCTAAGGGTTCAGGGGATGGGAAACCAACCACCAGGGACTGATTTCTGTCATATTGTCTCAGATCATGCAGTCTTTGCCTTAAGGGGGGTTGGATGGCTATATTACTGTGGCTGTAGTAGTTATGTGTTTCTACAGTAGTTTTAGTAATATGCTAAGTATATTTAGTTTAGTAATGTACTAAATATACAGTAGCTATATTACTCTGTTTCTTAGCTCCCATAGCACTTGGGATTCATTCCAGCTGAGTATCCCACAGATGGAATGAAAATCTCTCTATTTGTAGCACTTGTTACGGTGCATGTGTGGAAGTCTCTCCTTTCACCACCAGGGTTCTAGGGATCAAATACAGGTTGTCAGGGTTGATGACAAGCACCTTTACCCACTGAGCCACCCTGTTGACCCTCTGTTAGATCTCAAACCTGGAACAAATGGTTAACTGAGGTGTCTATCAAACAGATCCAAGTGGGCATGACTGCCAGGTTCTCCCAGCATCCCTCAGTCCCTATCTGCTACATTGTAGAGCTGGCATACCCTCACCCCTATCCTGAACTCTCCAGGCCAGGCCCAGGCTGCCCTTCCTCCTGCAGCTCTTCCCTATGTAATCCAGCCATTTTGGTTATGCTGGCTTCTTTGCTTGTTTTGGTCCCCCGCCTCTTTGCCTCTTGACCTCTTGGCTCCTGGATCTCCCTGTTGTAGAAATTTAGCAGTCACTGTATCTGGGATAGATATTAAAATGAACAACTGTTTTTTTAGAAGTATTTTGACCTTAAAGAATCCTTGTGGAAAACAGTGATTATTTCCTATGATCTGCAGAATTGTTTTGCTGAAGGGGCCTTGTAGCCATCCGGTGACTTTGGACACAAGATGCATGTCCTGAGACCCCCAAAGACCACCAGGGAGCTGGATTCCAATGCACACACAAAGGTCAGTTTATTCTTTTGGACAGGTTCGAACCTGGTCTGAAACCCTATGTTCCAACACAGCAGAGGAATTTGGCCATGAGTTCAGGGGTGAGAGAGTTTTTAAAAGAAAAAAAATACGTAAGTGGGGTGTTACATATCTTGGCATTTCAGATTGGGTAAAGGCATATGAGGTAGAGTAAGTCTTTGCAACTATTAGTTAAACTTTTGGCGGGAACCCAAGTTTTGATTCTACTGGCTGACAGGCACATTCTTGAGATTTTTCCTAGATTTTTCTTAGACTTGGGCCCTAACCTCAGGCACTAAATGGTCTTTATCTGAAATAAAGTTTTGTAACGGTAAATCTATGCCTTCACAATGTCTCAAATACATCTGAGGCTCTTGTATTATTGTGCATTGCAAATAATACATAATAAAGGACTAAAGTCATAAGGACCTGTGATCTCTCCTTCAGTATGTAAATTATTTTTGGGACCTTGGTATGAGGAAATATTTTGTGTAATAATCAATAAATAAGCCTTTGCACATCTGTTCTGGGTTCAATCTATCAGAGAGGCTAAACGTTCCTGCTGCTACATAGGCCTTAAAACTCCATCTTCTTTCTTCAACTAACACGTGCTACATGGTGCACCCCAACATTTCCCCTCTTGCCTTCTCACTCTCTGTTCATATGGCTCAGTCTGCTGGTCATGTCCAGTCTGGACTGTGGGAGCCCATACAATGACTCAGTTTCCCATACTGACTTAAGACTCTTTTCTGACTCACAGAGTAAAAGGATTGCAGTGATTCAGCAATTCTAGAGTTCAAATGAGTTTAGCTTGTTCTTTGCTTTAGCCTTGATGGTGTGCGACCATCAAGCTTGATTAGCCCCTAGGAAAGAATTCATCAGTTTGCTAATGTAGACTGCTTAAGCTAGCAGAAGGGCCCCTGAGGTGATAGTGAAGCTGCCAGATGCTGGATTCAAGGACTATATGGGGTTTTCTCAAGAAAGTGTTTCAACGCTTGTACTGTACTTTGTTTGAATGCTGGCTTGAAAATATATTGTGAAATTCTAGTTAGTATATAATGAAAACCTGGAACCAGACATTGGGGAAAAGCTGGAATATCAGAGAGAGGAAACAGACCACAGTCAAGTCTCATCCAGCCAACTTCTCAGGCTGAACAGGGTCCTTTGCCTGGCTGGTTGCTTCTACAGAATGCATGAGTGTCTGCCTCTGCCTCCTTAAATACCTTCTTTGTCCAGTCATTTCACTTCCAGGTTCAACTTTGCAACATATTCTGGAGTTAGGATTAAAGGTGTGAGCTACTACTATTTGGTAGTTAGGACTTGAATTTACAGAAATACAGAAAGATTTCTGTCTTCTGCATGATGGGATTAAAGGTGTAGGTCACCACTCTCTGACCTTCATGGCTTGACTGTGGGTGATTCTGTTCTCTGATAGTCCAGGCTGATTTTATTAAATCTATATCATATCACCACAAAAATGTATATAAGCTCTCACAGAAGTAAACTCTGAATGAGGTCCTTGTGGTTTTGATGCACCAGTTCCACTTGATTTCTTTCCTGTCTCCTCTCTCTTCTGCAGCTACATACCTGCCTCTGGTGACCCTGGTGACTTGTTAGCTGGATCCTATATTGGACTTTTCCAGATGTCTGCCTCTGGCTATGCTCTCTGACCTAGCTACAATAGACCTTCTCCTCCACCAGACCGAGGAGCAGCCATGCAGTCATGGCCTCTTTTTTTCTGATTTCTTTTTTTTTTTTCATTTACCCATATGCCTTGTTTAAAGATTTTTTTCTTTTTTGTTGTTCTTACTGGTTTTCTTCATTCAAGCAGTTCAAAGGCAGACTATTATTCCCTAATCACCATAGTTTCCTGAGCTGGGTCGATGATACCAAGTCTCTATTCATATGCGTAGCCAATGAATTTTCCGCCTCTGTAATAAAGGTTAGACCTGCGGGCTATCTCCTATCACATAGACCTCACTTTCTCCTACCGTCTGATTCTTTTCATGGATTCCTAAGTCTTGGATCCCAGGAGGGCCTGTTTAGGACAAGATTCATTATGTATTTCCTTTCCTTAAGTGTTCCCCATCTCCAGCAATACGAAGCAATAAGCCTCACAAATTTGCATGTCATCCTTGTGCACGGGCCATGCTAATCTTCTCTGTATTGGTCTGACTTCTGTATACATGCTGCTGAAGTGAACACAATCTAAAAAAATAAAATTTATTACTTTAAAACCTTTAAAGTAATAAATAAATAAATAAATAAAACATTCACTCTAAATAAAATAAAAATTAAAAAAAGAAGCAGTAAGCCAGCACCTCCGTCTCCTCCTTCTTCTTTGGCTCCTTCCCTCTTCCTGTTAGAGGCTAGCATGAAGGGCAGAATCACACTTCTTTTTCTTATTGTAGTTTCTCCCTTACATGGGCAGTTTCTTTCTGGGCAGACAGACAGCCTCCAGTTCTATGTCTTGTGTCCACAACAAGGGCCTTGTAACTGATGTCACATCCTGGTTATGATCCTGTCTTACACGTTCTGCATTCAGGGAGTCATAAAACATCCTTTAGTCTGTAAGTTATATGACAATTCATTAGGAGGCACCATGATCTGACCTGCAGAGTGGAAGATGGCTGTCACAGGAGCCTCCTCATGGACACTCCATTTTACATTGGAACAGGCTTTGTTGTATCTCTTCACCCACAGTAGGGAGAAATGTAGAGCATGGAAATGAAATAGGGGCTCATGTAATTGCTATGAAATAGGGGATCATGTAATTGTGGTCCACACCACAGAGGAAAAGAGCCACACTGGGATTGCCTGGTGTTTGTTACACCCTCAGATGGCTCAGCTCAGTTGTAGGTCTTACCATCCACAACAGAGACAACACAAATGCTCCTCTCAGATACATCTTTGGATCTTTTATGTCTCTGTTTATGATGTTCATGATTTTCCTGGGAAGGCATGAACAAGCATCTGTTCACCCCAGGTAGGTCACCAAAACCAGACCTTAAGTTTAGCTGGGCAAGTCAGTGGGTTCAGCTGGGGAGGATACTCACAGAAGCATGGGAGGGGTTACCCACAGGAGCATCTATATCAGGCTCTTTCTTTTGGGCCACCAACCAGCTCCAAAATCATGCCATGGAGAGTTATTATTAGTTTTGAATGCTTGATCTTAGCTTATGCTCGTTTCTGGCTAGCTTTTTTCCCCTTTAGCTTAAATCTATCTGTTTCTCTTCTATGTTTTGCCTCAGGACTTTTTACCTTTCTTTCTGTATGTCCTACTTTGTGTGTGCTGGCAGCAGCTGCCTAGCAGGCCCTGGGTGTCTCCTTCTTTCTCTCCCTCCCTCATTCTTTCCTCTCTTCCTCGTTCCTCCTGCTCGGACCTAGATCTCCTCTATTTATTCTCTCTGCTCATCAGCCTCACCTCTCCCTCTTCTGCTTAGCTATTGGCTGCTCAGATCTTTATTAGACCAATTAGGTGCCTTAGGCACGCAAGGTGAAACAAATGTAACTCATCTTTACATAGTTAAAGTAGTATTCTACAGCATCAACAAATGTGACACATCTTTACATAGTAATATTGTAATATTACATAAAATATTCCACAAGAAGCAGAGACAACTTACAGGCAACTATATTGCATAAGTCTTCTAACCCATCAGCCATGAACTAGTATACGCCCTGGGGGAAGGACAGTGTTTTGTGCATCTAATACACTCTTCACAAGCTACATGATCCCGCTTTCCCTTCCATAAGAGAACGTTAGTAGATCCAGTCTTGTAAGGGTTTCATGTGGGTTGTCACACCTTCTCTGACAGCATCACCATACAGAGTACAGCCTTCCGTACCAGGAGGCCACAGAAAAACTCAGAGGAGACACAATTAAGGCCAGATGACAACAGAAGCAGAGATATTTTATAAATGCCAGAAGCTAGAACAAGACAAGGAAGTGTGGAGATACTTTGTGCTTTAACAAATAAAGCTAGCCTGAAGATCAGAGGGCAAAGCCAGCCACTAGTTAACCATAGAGGCCAGGCTTCAGTAGAGGTAAGAAGTCTCTTTAGTGGTTGGTTGGTTCCTTTATGTCTCTGACCTTTCAGCATTTACCCCCAAATCTGACTCTGGGTTTTTATTATTAAGATCAATTAGAATTCTCACTATATCAAAGGATTCTTCCCTTGATGCCTCAGAGGTGAATGGCTGAAGTAACATCCAGATTTCATACTTTCAACCTCAGGAAAAGAGAGAAAGTTGGTTTCTACTGTGAAAAATGTACCCAGTTTGTGGTTATGCCATAGAAGCCCTAGAAATGGATACAGAATAGAAGCACAAAAGAAATTCTTGGTACCATATTAATCTTGATGGAAAAGCAGCTCTAATTAAGGTAACATGTTATATTCAAATATTTTAAAACATCTTGAAACACCCATACAGTACTAATATTTAAATTATTAAAAATAAGTTGCAACAATTAATAACTAGCATGAGTCAGTTTTAGTACTATAGATTAGTTGTCACAAATAGAGCCTACAATGTAAAAGGGCTCAAAGAGAATGGAGTTGATTTATAATAATAATAAAAACGGAGCTATTTTGAATCAGTTCTCTCATATGCCAACGTACATATTCTGTTGATTGTAACATTCACTGTCAAGACTTCTCTACAGGTTTAACAGCAAACTAAAGAGGCCTTTAAAAGATGCATCCTACACCTCTTCCTCAAAAATTTCTTCAGAATTTCGGCGGTAAGCAAATAGAAAATTCATCAGCTGCTGCCATTATTTAGCTCAGGGTAGCAGGTAATCTTGATGACATTCCTGTCGGGGTCTGTAGTTCTAGAGTAGGTGTCAGTTTGTGTGTGTGGGGAGGGGATTGGGGAAACGTCTGTGGTGTTTTTGAACATCTGAATCAGATCACAGGGAACCAGACCAAGAGGCTGGTATGTAAGGAAGTTTCCAGGTTTTTCCAGTGTTCAACCAAGGGGTACAGGACTCTAGGGCAAGATAAAAACAAACACAAACCAACCCCCCCGCCCCGCCCCAAATTCCCACAGAAAATCGAGACGCTTTCTCAGATTTTTGCTTCCTTTTTCATTTTTAGAGACATGGTCTCTTTGTAATACTAGCTATTCTGAAACTTACTATGTAGATCATAGTAAGGCTATGCCTCGAACTCACAGAGATCCGACTGCCTCTGCCTCCCAATCGCCAGGTCCCTCCTGGATTTTTGTTAATTTACCACGCACAAACACTTACATGCAATATAATCCCATCTCTGAGAATATGAGTAAGTCTTGAAATTTAAACTGGTTATTAGAAACCTGCATTTGTTTGTGTATACTTTTACCATAATCAAGAATGTTCTATTAAGCCAGTTAGCATCAAAGATTCAATTTTTCAAATCATAATTTAGGCAATATTTACTGGGCCAAGTTGGTGCCACCCATCATCCAGAGAAAGCTTTCGCTGGCTTTAGCCACAACTTCGCGCCTCCCCCTCCCACCCCCATGCTACACAGGCAAAGACTAGAACAACTCTTCGGTCCACACGGCTCCGCCCTACAGACGCCCCTCCCACTTCCGGACACGGCGCCCCGCCCACCTCGCGCCTCCGACCTCACTCTATGGATCTGCACTGGTTCTTGGTCCCGAACGTCTGACTTCCGCGCTGTTTTGTTTGCGACGCTGTCGTGTAACGGTGCGCTTTACGGCCGCGGGGGAAGCAGCCAGCCGGTGCCAGGGCCTTTCGGCCGGGAAGCAGGGCAGGAGGACGAAGTTGATGCCCGGCGGCGGGGCGAGCACGGCGTCTGGCCGGCTCCTTTCCGCAGCAGATCAAAGAGGAGCGCGGGAGGCGGCGGCGGCGTTCCGGAGCGGCCCAGCGGGCTCGAGCGGAGGCCGAGGCGGAGCAGGCGGCCCCGGGCCTGGGAGTGGAGGCCCCGGGGGCCCCGCGGGCAGGATGAGCCTGACCCCGAAGGAACTCTCGAGCCTGCTTAGCATCATCTCCGAGGAGGCGGGCGGCGGCAGCACTTTCGAGGGCTTGTCCACCGCCTTCCACCATTACTTCAGCAAGGCCGACCACTTCCGCCTGGGCTCGGTGTTGGTGATGTTGCTGCAGCAGCCGGACCTGCTGCCCAGCGCGGCGCAGCGTCTTACGGCGCTCTATCTGCTATGGGAGATGTACCGGACCGAGCCGCTCGCCGCCAACCCGTTTGCTGCCAGCTTCGCTCACCTGCTCAATCCCGCGCCGCCCGCCCGCGGCGGACAGGAGCCCGATCGGCCCCCGCTCTCAGGTATCCCCCACGCCAGCTGTGCGAGCTCAGCCAGCTGCCCTATCGGGAGTTCACCGGCTACAAAAATTCAGCCCCGTTGGAGAGGACCCCTGCCCCCTCTCCACACGTTCTTTCACTAAAATAGGGGAGGGATAGCCAGAAGTTCCAAGGTTTTTGTTTTGTTTTTAATTCAGTGCACTCCAAATGATCCCTCCTAACCGAAAAAGCCAACACGTCGTACTGCCCACCAAAGAGCTGCACATAGTTTATTATCTCATATACGGTTCCTTCGTTATTTTAAGGCCCTGGGGCATGCGAAGTTATAGCCAGTGACACTGAGTCCACCCTCTTTAAGTCTCAAAGAAGTCGATATTGAGAACTTGTAGAAGTGGCAGGTTGAAATCTACATTACACAGCATCTGATGTCTTTGCGGCCACCTTCTTGGTCTGCTGGAATGTCATGTGGGCAGAAGATGAAGTCTTTTCTAATTCATTGTTAGAAGATGCATGTCTCTTGGACAGATTTGTAGAATGTTTACTTTTGCAGCTTTGCCTGCATCAGATGTAGATTAGATTCGAGGATGCTCCCTTAACTTTGGTGCCACGTTGAACAGGGTCACCCCTTCTACACGACGAGCCTAGGACAGTTGTACCTACCACCATCCCCATAACAAGGCTGCATTTTGGATTTTGTCTTTTGAGACAGGGTTTCTCAGTGTAGCTTTGGCTGACTTGGAACTTGCTCTGTAGACCAGATTGGCCTACAACTAACTCAAATAGATCTGCCTGCCTTTGCCTCCTGAGTTTTGGGATTAAAGGGGTGCACCACCACCGCCTGGTCACTTTAGAATTTTAGAATTTATTTTTATTTTATGTGCATTGGTGTTTGGCCTGCATGTATGTGTGTTCGAGGGTGTCAGAAGCCCTAGAACTGGAATTACAGGTAGTTTTGAGCTGCCATGTGGTACTGGGAATTAAACCTCAGTCATCTGGAAGAGCAGTGTGTTCTCCTTAACTGCTAAGCCATCTCTACCACCACCCTCAATTTTTTTTTTTTTTAAAGTATCTCTAAACTAGGCTGTACTCCAAGCCCTAGAAAAGCAATTTTGAATGCTACCATATTTAGCCTTTGCAGGAATTGAAGTATTTGATAACAGGAAATTCTCAGTAGTTACTAAAGCCATAGTTTCAATTGACATTTCTGTAGATCACAGGCTCTCAAGTGAGGCAGTTGTTTATAGACTATATTTGATTAACTGGAACTCAGTTACATTTAGTATGTAAAAATAGTTTGGTGTGGCAAGTAGCAAATGCTGTTTTACCAGATTCAGTTTAATTTGAAAAAGAAACCATTGGAGAGAAATCGGTATACATTTTTATTTGCAGGGTTCTTGCCTCCTATAACTCCACCAGAAAAGTTTTTTCTTTCCCAGCTGATGCTGGCACCCCCAAGGGAACTCTTCAAAAAGACACCTCGCCAGATCGCATTGATGGATGTTGGAAACATGGGACAGTCTGTGGACATTAGTGGCCTTCAGTTAGCCTTGGCAGGTAAGGGGAGGGCCGTTTGGGAATTCTTGTCTGTTCTTAAGAGCCACTACTTAAAAATCAAGATTTATTATTATTATTTTTAATTTACCCTTTGCCCCTTTCTCCCTATCTCCCTGTCTGCCACCCCTTTTTCCTTTCCTCCCCTCCCTCCCTCTTCTTCCCTCCCCTCCCTCCCCCTTCTTTCTTCCCTTGCTCCCTCCCTCCCTTCCTTCCTTCCTTTCTTTTTTTTGTGGGGGAGCAAGGTAGTTCCTGGCTATGCTGGAATTTGCTTTGTAGACCAGGCTAGCTTCTAAGCGCCCCTTCTGCCCCTGGCTCCCAAGTGTTGGGCTTAAAGGTGTGTGTGCCCAGCTGCCATCCTGATAAAGCCCTTCTACCCTAGCACCCTCTCTTTCACGACCCTTTCTATTTTCTGTATTTTGTGTGCCCTTAGTTGTTGCCCCAGCCATCCTCTGTCCCCAACCTCCCCGCTGTCCACCTTTTCTCAGACCCTTGACTCTGGCATTTCCTTTCATGTCCGTTGTATCACCTTTCTCAGCCCACCCATAGAGCCTTCTTGTGCTCCCTCTGGGTCCCCCAGAGTTTAGACACTGCCACATGGCATATAAGCTAAGATCTGCATGTGAGAGGGAGCTTCACAGTGGTCTTCTGCCCTCCCCTCAGATGGAAGATACCCAAATCCCCTTCTTCATCTGCTTCATACTCTCCTCAGAGCTCACTACACAGTTCATCTCTGAGCCATATATGGTTGGCATAGGCCTTTAATTCTCCACAGGGCAGAGGCAGGTGGATCTCTTGATTGCTAGGCCATCAGGGTTACATGCTAAGGCCCTGTCTGAAAAAAATAAACAAAATACAAGATAAAACGAAGAAACATCCAAAATGCAGATCATCTCTTTAAGGCATAAAACAGATATTTTATAGTAGAATCTGTATACATACTAAAGTTATATTGGTGGGTGATTTTATATTGTGTTTTCTTAACTTTAAAAACACAGGCAAACAGTTGAATTTCAGTGACTCTAAGGGGCCCAGATTTATCATTAACAATCTGTTTGTTTCAGGGGTTTTATTTAAAATTCCCAAACAAATACCTACTGTATATTGGTTTTCTAATACTTTGCCAGTTAACTTTTTTCTACATCTTGGTCGATAGTACGTTATTTAGCTTCTCTTATTTCTATAAATAGGGATGAAGAGGTGGCATTGATTCATTTCAGTTAGTGCTTTTTGTTGGATGAACAAGACTGAACATCATATGGAGGGAATATCTCACGTATTTTTTTGTACCTTTGTGTAGGTTTCCAGTGGGTTGATGGTCTTTACCAACTAACTTTAAAGCACTTTTACTGGGAATTTAGTTCTCTTTGTCAGTTAAAAAGCATTAAGCAAGCCTCAGCGCATCAGAATATAGCATTGTCCTGTTTGGGAAAGAAAATTGAACACTTTACCTTGGATTAATTTGACTAAGATTGAACCCAGGTTTGAAGCCTTCATTTCTTTCTGTGTCTTTCATCTGCCTGTAGTTTTGGTTTCTGGTTTCTCTGCAGTCTCTCTTTGTCCCCTGTCCCTGTTACCATCCTCACCGCCACCCCCAAATCCTGGACAGGGTTTCTCTGTAGCCCTGAATGTCCTGGAACTAGCTCCGTAGACCAGCATGCCCTTGCCTCTCTGGGATTAAAGGCGTGTGCTGCCACCGCCCTGTAGTCTCTAGTTGCCCTGGAATCTGTGGTTTCCATAATATGTGAGTTTAACCCTGGCCCCATGTTCCTGTTGCTGTCATGTGTATCTATGTCTGCCTGATATCTGACTATCTCTAACAAAGAGCTTTGCTCTATACTTATTAAACATTGTAGTATCACATGAGAAAGGAATGAGGGATTCTTAACAGAAATCCTTAACAGTTTTATAAGGGAATGGGTCATTGATTCCAGCTTACCCCAAAGCACTTAGTACCTCAGTATAGGGGTATGTTATTTCCAATGTTTATGGTAGATATTTATTGTATAAGATCTTTATGCCTGATTTAAGATTACAGCTATGCATTTAGCTTATGTTGTAAAAGCTGATATGTGAGAAATCCAAGGGCAAGTAAAGTTGGTTGTTACATTGTTCTCTTATAGGCAGGTTAAACAAATAGGCTAAGCACACAGCTAGGTCAAGTCTTAAGTGACCTCAGGGTATATTATTAACTTGGCTGTGAGATCTAGCAAGAGTTCCAGTGTCTTAGAATGTAAGAGATATTTTAATAAAATTGTATCATAAAATTGTATTATTAGTTTAGACTGTGTGTGTGTAGTCAGAAAAGGGTGTGAGAGCCCCTGGAACTAGCATGATGAATGGCTGTGATCTGCCATATTGGTGTTAGGAATCAAATCTAGATCTTCTGCAAAAGCAAGTGCTGTTAACCGCAAAGCCATCTCTAGTCCCTAGTTCTCTATTTTAAAAATGTCAGAATCTGAAACATGGCTTTGAATCTTAAGAAGGAATTAGAATAAATTTAACACTGATAATTTATTAGTTACTTGTCTATTGCTATGATAAATATCATGACCAAGGCAATGTATAGGAAGGGCATACTTGACTGTAGTAGTTCAGAGGGCTGAGAGTGTCACCATTATGGTGGGACTGTGGTAGCTGGACTAAATGAGAGCTTACATTTTAAACCTCAAGTATGAAGCAGAGATAAGCAACATTGGAATGGCTTGAGTCTTTAAGCTCTCAAAACCTGTCCTGTGACATATTTCTCCAGTAAAGCCACACCTAAGCCCCTCAAACAGTTCCACCAACTGGGGACCATGCCTCTCAATTCCAGAGACTATTGGACATTTCTCATTCAAATCACCACAGGCAACAGACTTCAGGGTGTTTTTTGGGGGTTTTGGGTTTTTTTTTGTTTGTTTGTTTTTTGTTTTTTAAACAAAACAGAACAATAACAGCAGTAATATCCAGGCATGGTGTTGTACCTATTCTTTCCGCTCCTTAGGAGGGTGAGATGAAACCCCTTGAGGCCAGCAGTTAAGACCAGCTTCAGGTGCTGGCCTCTGCACCACAGACCTACTTTTAGTTGTACTCTTGGGTGCGCTTTATAGCCGTTGTTCCTATGTGTGCCTGTGGTTTTTACTTTGTATGTCCTTGATTGACACCCAGAATCATACTGCTGCAGGGTATGATGTGAAAGATGAGTCCATGTTGGTGACTGTGACCATTGTCAGTGTTATGTTAGTCATATACTGTATCTCTAAGCTTTTGGTGGACTTATTCCTGTGAACTTTGTTGTGCATTATGCTGGGCCAGTGGGAAGTACTTCTCCAGAATGGGAAGATAGGCACATGTAACAACCAATCGGTGTTGCCCAGTTGTTTCCTGCAGTGTTGGGTTATTGTTCATTCCCAGCGCAGTATGTGAGCTCTCCAAATTGATGCTAGGTTTGTTCATCTTTCACCAAGTTTGGGAGTAATAAGATGTATTTTGACTGAAGGTGTCTTGGTTCCTAACATCTCTTTAAATGTTTCCTGGCCATTTACATTTTCTGTAAAATATCTGTTAAAGTCATTAGTCGGTCTTTTCCCTGTTGAGTTAATGTTATTACTGTATGGTTTTTAGGAGTTAAAGGTACTTATTTTGTATCCTTGCTCTGTTCATGGTGTTGTTAATTTTAAAATGTTCTTTCTCTCCTCACTCTGAAATAGCTAAGATTCTTCATCCTCCTGCCTCTCCTGTTCAAGTGCTGGGGTTGTAGATGCTTTGCCCACAGCTCTGCTTTAACATGCTTCTTGTCTGAATCTCTTTCAGAGCGTCAGTCTGAACTGCCAACCCAGAGTAAAGCTAGCTTCCCAAGTATCCTTAGTGACCCAGACCCGGATTCCTCGAATTCTGGATTTGACAGCTCGGTTGCCTCCCGGATCACAGAGTCTTTAGTCAGTGGACCAAAACCGCCTATTGAAAGTAGGTGTATACAAGTTAACTTTCTGTCTTCAAGGCCTATTCTGGCAGCACTCTGGAACTTTCCGTTTTCACAATACTTGTTTTCATTGAATCTGATTAGAGACTTCCTGCCTCACTGTCTAGAATATGGCAGAGATGGATGGTAAAATTTAGTTTCTTTTCAGCAAGTTTACACAAGAATGTTTATTACAGGTTATATGCCTACATGGAGGTAAAAATTCAAAGTCTACTAAAATTAATCTTTTAACTGGTTTTTGTTTTAATGAGACAGGCTCTCATATAGTGCAGAGTAACTTTCATATGTAGCTGAGGATAACCCTAAAATCCCTATCCTCCTGCTTCTGTCTCCCAAGTGCTGGGATTATAAAGTGTTTGGAATGAAGGCCAGGATCACTGTGTAAAAGGAAAGCACTCCACAGCTAAGCTCCATCTCCAGCCCCTGAAATAGGTCTTCTGTGATTCTGTCTAATAGAGGCTGTTATGGCTTCTCTAGTGATCTTAGCTTTACCTTTTGTCTTTCAGTTTTACTGACTTGACAGCCTTTATTCTACTTTAATTGGGAAAAGAAATCCCAAACCAACCAAACAACCCACTGAATTTAAAATAATCCAGCTGAACCACTTGGTTTTGTGGGTGGTTTGACTGGCAGAGACATTTTGCACAGGAATAGAAACATCATCTAATTACAGTGTTTTCAGGACTTGAAAGCTTACAGTATGACTTCTATTTGCTTTAAAGTGGTTTTACTGTTTGAAGTTTCAACTAGTCACAAGTATGTCTCCAGATCCATGGCACATAGTGGTTTTTGGTTTTTTCGAGACAGTGTTTCTCTATGTAGCCCTGGCTGTCTTGGAACTCACTCTGTAGACCAGGCTAGCCTCAAACTCAGAGATCTGCCTGCCTTTGGGTTTGATTGCACAGGCCGTCAGCCAGCTACCTCACATGAGAGAGACACAGGAAATAATTCTAGTGATGCTAGTGAGCAGTCATTGGAGTTGTGTACTTGGTGATTCTTTGTCAGGAAAAGACTTTGTCAGTAAGTTAGAGATTGATTTCAAATTTGGTAGAGCCTAGGATCCATAACAGGATCTTCTGTCCTATGTGGGAAATGCTTTCTGGAAGGCTGGTGATGTAAAAGTTACTATTAGAACAAAAATAATTTATTGCTGTACACTAGAACTAGCAGAGAGGGAGTTTAATGGAAGTTACTTGGTCATTTCTCCTGGGTCTTTTGTGTTTTATTGTGCAGCCAGGACCCATAGCTGGGTATAGCTAAGTGGCGTCTATTGTTATGTGGTAACATTTACTGTGCAGTTTGTCTTTCTTGAGACTGTCAACTTGGATATAGTACTGTGGGTCCCTGACATTACAAGCTACCAGGGGCAGGCTCTGTGACTTGGTTGTCGTAGTGTGGGGTTTAGTTTTCCTTCTTGGTTTTTCATTTGTGTAGTAACCAAGTGAAGTGTGATGTTGGTTCAGAAGTCTTAATGAGTTGGTTGTAGTATGTTGATAACCTGACCTTGAGTTGTAGGCATAACTCCAAGCACTGTGAGGTCCTGAGTGCAAAAATAGAATAAATAAATAAAATCTTAGTTATAAGCTGGCTGTGATGACGAACGCCTTCAATCCCAGCAGAGGCAGGCAGATTTTTGTGAGTTTGAGATTAGCCTGGTTTACATAGCGACTTCCATGACAATCAGAGCTCCATAGTGAAACTTTAAATACTAATGATTTGCCAGTTTGGCATCTACATCCTTAGCCTAAATGGACATATTTGACTTAAAACTTTCATGCACAGGATTTCCTCTTTCCAAAAAGCAGATTTTGGTCCCTGGCATCTGTCGTGTTGATTGTGTTAGCTTAGTTAAAATTTGAGTGGAACTCTGATTTTATATCATTACTATTTGAAGCATGAGTCCTTACTAAATTTTTACATTTCATTAAGTGAAATGCATATAAAGTTTGTGCAGGTGTTAGCTCCACTGATACAGTCATGAATTAATCTCATTATAGGCCACTTTCGGCCAGAGTTTATCCGCCCACCACCACCTCTCCACATTTGTGAGGATGAATTGGCCTGGCTAAATCCCACAGAACCTGAGCATGCCATTCAGTGGGATAAATCAATGTGTGTTAAGAATAGCACTGGTGTGGAGATCAAGCGAATCATGGCCAAAGCCTTCAAAAGCCCTTTATCTTCTCCCCAACAAACACAGGTATGTATGTATTACCAACCATGTCCCATCTGTGATCCATCACAAAGTTTTCCTCCCATGAGTGATATGTCAGCATCAGTGGTTGATATGAGCCAGCAGGAGAAAGCAATCTCTGAAGCTATATTCTGGCCTTTCCTCATTTGATAATTTTGCTCTGATGAGACAAGAAGTCTAATGATTGCAAACGTGTAGACTCTATTCATTTTGTCTCAGGGAGAGATGGTGGGATAGGAGGGGTCTCAATTTGGGGTACTGTTCCAGGTGCATATCAGCTAGACACATCATATGCATTGCTGTACTAGGCTGGACAGTAACTAGAGGGTGTGTGGAGTTATTAATGTATTATATCTCATGCTGCTCAAGATGACAACTAGATGGATCCCTTGGGGAAGAAGAGCAAAGCCACCAGGTTGTATATTTTATTTAATTTATATACTTTCAAGTTAGAACTGGTAGGATGATACTGTTACCTCCAATCCAGTTTATCATTTAAAATATGCATTTAAAGAAGATTTGTGTATACAGGTGTTCTATCTGCATGCATGTGTGTACATCATATGGATGCAGTGCGCACAGATGCCAAGAGGGCATCAGATCCCTTGGAACTGGAGTTAGAGATACGAGCCTCCATGTGGGTACTGGGAACCAAATCCTGGTCCTCAAAAAGAACAGCAAGTGTTCTTGACCCCTGGATCATCTTTCAGCCTCCTTCACAAATGCTTTTGAAGTGATATAATAGCAATTGTTTGTAGTTTCAGTTTGCTATTAGACCGTCATCAAACAGTCCTGTGTGGAATATACAAGTAGATAAAAGAAGACAACAGAATTAGAAGGAATGGGCATGGTGGAGGCCTGTAATCCTAGCATTTGGAAGGTGGAGATTGAAAATGAGGAATTAAAGGTCAAGCTCCATAAGCTAGGGAGCTCAAGGCCAGCCTGGGCCTCAGGGGACCTAGCCTCAAGTTAAATGACATTTTGAAAAGAAAAAGTATGTATTTGGACAAGGAAAACAATTTTTCCATCTCTTGGAATTACAAAGTGTGGGTGTAACTTGAACTGTAAAATAATACAGGTAAAAGATTTGAAGTGTTCTGTTCCTTTCTGGGGTATTTCTGTATAATGAATTATTCTGTGGTTTATGGAGTTGTGTGTGGCTTTTATTTATTTATTCATTAAACAGAGACAGGATCTCACTAAATAATCTTGAACTCACTATGTAGACCAGGCTGGCTGCCTCCTGCCTCAATGCTTATATTACAGATGTGTGCTACCACACTCAATTTGGTTTGTGTGTTTTGGTAGAGGTTTGTAATTAAGATTTCAAGAATGACACTATTAGGGTCATATTGTTTACTACCAGATAAAATCAAGACCATCATGTGTACAGGAAGGATGACTAGTAGATTTACAAATTGTCTTTTATTTTGTATCATCACAATTAAAAAATACATCAAGACATAATTAACAGATGAACTCAACAAAGATAAATTTTGTTAATTCTTATATAAAACACAGGTTTTGTATGCAGGAAGAATATTCTGATTCAAGAACCCCTTTCTCAATTTGGTTTTCTTTAGCTCCTTGGTGAGTTGGAAAAGGATCCCAAACTTGTTTATCACATTGGCCTTACTCCAGCGAAACTTCCAGACCTAGTGGAAAACAATCCTCTAGTCGCTATAGAAATGCTGCTGAAACTAATGCAGTCGAGCCAGATCACGGAGTATTTCTCTGTCCTGGTCAACATGGACATGTCCTTACATTCAATGGAAGTTGTAAATCGGTAAGTTTTCATGTTCCACCTGTCCAGACCCACAGACCTGCAGTCAGCCCCAGACCCCTTAGCCGCCCGCTGCAGCTCAGGCCCCCCCAGAAATGGCTCAGATGCTTATATTAAGTTCATGCTGTTTGGCCTATGGCTCAGGCACTTTGCTAGCTAGCTCTTACATCTTAACTCAACCCATTTCTATTAATCTGTCTGCCACGCGGCCCGTGGCTCACCTGTGCTCCTTACATGTTGCTCCCTTGGGTTTCAGCTCGGTCTGTCTGACTCCGCCCTGCTCCTCCTACCTATTCTGATTCCTCCTACTACTTTTTCTATAGTACCTGTCATGGGCCAAAACAGGTCCTTTATTTAAAGATTGAGATTCACAGCATACAGAAAGACATTTCCACATCACCTCCCCCTTTCTGTCTAATCAAAAAGGAAGGTTTCAGTTTTAACATAGCAAAATTATATATAACAAAATAGCCGTCAAGCAAAAATTACAGTTATAATATCTAGTCTATTTGTATTTAGCAAAATTAAAAAAAATACTCTATCATCTACCTTATCTTTATGAATCTAAAGTTTAATATGCAATATATCTTTTAAATGACTAAGAAAAACTATTCCTATAACTAATCTTTAACTATAACAAAGATCACAGAAGGATATAATATTTACTCAAGTAAACTGGAAGTATAAGCAACTTTTAAAATCTAGAAAGGACAGAGATGATACCTATTTGCCTGGACAGTCACCCAAAGTTCTTTTATAAAGTTGGGGCATCTATCTTTAGCCTACAGGCCCAGAGTCTCTTTTCATTTTAGTGAAGCAGGAAATCTGCTCTGCCCATTCATCAATTGCTTCTCCTTGAGTCTTGAAGAATGTCTGACAGTTTTTTCTGCAAAGCAGGAACCTGAATAGATCATCTCAGCTTCTTCTGCCAAAATTCAGAGGTCACCTTCTTATGGAACTTGCGTGTCCACTTTTAACAGCACATTGTCAAGCAGTCAGTATAAGAACAGGTTCATGTCCAGTGGCTAATCGATGCCACAAAGAAAGTAGACTCCATATGGAGTTTCTTTGATGCCCATTTTTCTCTTGAAGTAAATTGGTGCTGCCAGGAGCAGACCTGTCTCACTGTCCAGAAAAGTCTTAAGTTCTTAAAACATTTTAAATGCCATATTCTGTAGGTCTTAGAAGTATTTGAAGATTACCTACCTAATTGAAATATATCTTTGTATACCTAAAAATCTAACTAACATGCAGTTTTTAATTACATTATAATTTTAAATCAGTTACATAACATCTTAAACAAGAGTAGAAAAATATATATGGAATAAGAGATTTGACCTTAAATTTGTATCAATAAACTAAAGTCTATACCAATGTAAAATATTTCGAGATTAACAGCTGATTTCCTGATCTAAGTAAATTCAATAATCTAATTTTTTAAAAAAATTATTCATATGCCATATCCCCTTTTTCTTCTTAGAAAGAGATTAACTATGATTATTAACCATTTATGATGAAAACAAACATTTAGAAACAATATTTGGGGAATTTGGGCGTAGCTTTCCATTATTACTTCCTGCTGATTAAGGGATGTTGACAATCTCATAGGTTCTTGAGACTGGATCCTACAGCCTTGAAGCTGATGTGACCATCTCTTTCCATCAGAGAATTTTTAGGGGGTCTTTGTTAATGAAACCAAAGGAGCCTGGGAGTAATCCACAGGTTCTCATTTTCAAAAGCAGAACTCTTCCAAAGCAATAAATCCTTAGACACAAATTTCAAAATCAAAATACTTTTGAAATAAATATTATTTAACTTAGTAGCCTTTGCATTTGCAATCTATTGTTTTTCTGCAGTTATCTCATTAACAGTTAAAAAATTAAAAGAAAAACACAATAACAACCAAAATCCAGATTTTATGTCTTTTTCCCATCTTTACGTGGCTTATTATATTTTTATTACTCTTTCTCTTTTTAAAGACTTTTTCTAACCTCTTTCTTTTTTCTCTGAAGACTATGTACCTTTTACACACATTGTAACTCGTTTACAGGTTTTTCTTTTTATCTGAATCTGTTTTATTGTGAATCCTTAATCATCTTCTAACCAGAAGAGCTTTTAAAATACTCACACTCTCTTAAAGAGCTGCATAGTTTTTGCAGATAAAGCTGAAACAGTAAGTTCTCTTAAAGGGACCGTGTCTTTGTTCATGGCCAGCAAACAGAGCAGACCCAAGAAAATGCTGCTACTAAGAAACCATCTTTGTTTCCTTTTTGTTCAAAATAAACAAACCTTAAGTCAATCACATGCTACTGAGTCTTCTATGAGATTTCAGGAACCAGCCTGACTGTAGCTTACACTGCCTGATGCCAGTCTGCTGGCGCCATTTTGAATGTGACCCAGTCGCCATGCTTTCTTTGTACAATGACCCGCTTTGTATACACAATTTGGAAGCTTCCTTGGCTCAGTTTCTGTGATCTAGAACCCTTTCTAATCTTTCTCAGGCTTTAAGTGGATATTCAGCCATGTTGGACGCCATCTGTTGTAGGGAGGTTTCATTGTCCTGGGTGGCCAGAGGCCCAGACCTGTAGTCAGCCCCTTAGCTGCCCGCCACTGCTGCTCAAGCTCCTAGAAATGACTCTGATGCTTATATTAACTTCATGCTGTTTGGCCTAAGGCTCAGGCACATTGCTAGCTAGCTCTTACATTTTAACTCAACCCATTTCCATTAACCTGTCTGCCACGTGGCCTGTGGCTCACCTGTGTTCTTTACATGTTGCTCCTTTGGGCTTCTGTTCGGTCTCTCTGACCCCGCCCTTCCTTTCCTATCTATTCTGATTCCTCCGCCTACTTTTTCTATGGTGCCTGTCAAGGGCCAAAACAGGTCCTTTATTTAAAGATAAATTCACAGCACACAGAAAGACATTCCCATATCATCCACCAGAAGTGTAATTAATATTCAAACCCTGATTCAATTACTTGGAAATTTGAAAAGTAGCAGATTTTTGTTTTGTGCCCCTCCCTTCTGATATTGGTAGCCTAAACTGATCCTTTGTGTTCACTATGAGAATTTAGCCTTCATTTCTAAGAACTCAGTTGTTAAATTTACTTTACTGTCCTTTCTGCCCCCCACAAATCCAAATTACTTAGCAGTCAGTATGGGCAGCATGCATGTGTGAGTCTTAGACATGACCTCTAGGCATTTGGTCCTGGAGATCCCAGCTTTTGTTGTTGTTTGAGACAGAGTCTTTATGTGGCCCTGGCTGGCTTCCCAATTCTTTGACTTTGCTCTCCAGCAACCAGCAACCTGAGTTCAATTCCCAGCAACCACATGGTGGCTCTCAACCATCTATAATGAAATCTGGTGCCCTCATCTGGCTTGCAGAAATATATGCAGCCAATACGCTGTCTGCATATAGATAAATAAACAATACAAAACTTAGAGAATGTCTTAGGTCAATTAGTGACAATAGCTTGGCTAGTAGCTCTGTGCACAAGAAAGAGGTAGAAGAAAGGAAGCTGCCTGGCTATTAGTTGAAAACACACTGCTTGCTTCTACCTCTTCTTGCTGGGCCTCCTTTATTACAATGGCAATTGCTATTTTTGCATTAGCCAAATTCTGCCATTGGGTGGAGTAATCCGAGTGTTCTTGGATTCTCCCTCACAGCATTCCTGTAGTAGTGTCTTTACCAGTCAAGTTCTGCTTGTTTTCCAGCACCCTCATAATTTATTATTCCCAAGGATGAAGCAGCCTTGCTGCTGATAACAATTATCAGTAGGCATAATGCTGGCAGCAGTTTTCTTAAAGCACTTCAGTGCCTTCTGTCTTAAAAGTAGTTTGCAGTAGCCACCCCTTTGTCCTAGTATGTGCTGGGCTGAACTTGAATTCATACCTGAATCCCTTTCTTTCTTCTCTCCTTCCTTCTGTGGTTTCTTCTTGTAGCCCTGTCTGGCCTCAAACTCACAGAGATCGGCCTGCCTCTGCCTCCCGGAATCTGGGATTAAAAGCAGGAGCCACCACCATCTGGCTCTGACCCTTATTCTTCTTATTCCACTTAATCCTTTGGACAATACTCTCTTGTGTTTAAAAACTCTTAAATTTGTTACATAGTTGCTCCATTCTCAGGAAGACCTGTTTTGTTCCATAGCAGTTCAGATAACCTTTAAAGGCCTCACCAGGTTCAAGTTAGTTCTGCAAAGTTCCATTTAGTCTGATTGTTATGCTGTTTGGTCCACCTTCATCTCAGACGCACTGCCTCCTATAATACTATCCTTACAGGACTTTTCTAGGTTTAAAAGATGGTAATAACTGCTGAGGTTGAGCTTGGAGACCATGACTAACAACAAGTCATTCAGCCAGGAACACTCAGGGACATAGCATGACACTCATTGCTTAATGGGCAATTACAGAGTATAATAAGGAAGTATAGACTTGACAGAAGTGTCAGAGGTTTAAGTGGCTGTGGCTTTTGGGTTTAAAACTAGAGAATTGGGTCACATAAATCTTTACTAGATGACCACAGGGAAATTTTGACCTGTTTACAGCACTTAATTTTAGCAAATACAGTTAGTTAACAGCTCAAATTTTCTTTCATGAAACAGACTAACTACAGCTGTTGATCTACCTCCTGAATTTATTCACCTTTACATATCAAATTGCATCTCTACTTGTGAACAAATTAAGGATAAATATATGCAGGTGAGTAGTAGAAATGTTTGTAATATTATCATCTGCCAGGAAAACAAGTTTCTAAAACTTGTCACTTTTTCTTTTCCAGAATCGTTTGGTGCGTCTTGTCTGTGTGTTTCTCCAGTCTTTGATCCGTAACAAAATTATTAATGTGCAGGACTTATTTATAGAGGTGCAGGCCTTCTGTATTGAATTTAGTAGGATACGGGAAGCTGCAGGACTATTCCGGTTGCTGAAGACGCTGGATACTGGGGAAACCCCTTCAGAGACCAAAATATCGAAATAATACCTCACCAGACCTTCCCCTTCTGTTGCTCAACTGTATTTAGATTGGTTTTAAAAACTGTTCAAACTCCTGAGTGGATTGTTTGCTTTATCTAAAAAAAATATAAATGACACTATTTACTTAAGCAAAATTTCCTTTTCTTGGATGAGTTTTCCATGGATGGATTTTGGTAAGAACTTGGGGAAATGTTTCTTTAGCTCTCTTGCTGATGACAATCCATAGGAGGAATGATTATCCTAAAAATTGTTATTGCAGGAAAAGGAGGTGCAGATGTTTTCTCTTTTGAATTTAAAACAAAGTGCCCACCTTTTTCTAGAGGAGTAACTGCAGGTTTCCTAAAAGCCATGAATGCTGCTTTTGTAGCTTCTAGTACAAAACTTGTTCAGTGAGAGTAAGTGAAGACACTGAAAATGTATGGCCCAATTGAGAGCAGCTGAGTGTGGTTATTAAGCAAGGTCTGAACCGAGGATATACAGTTCTTTTTGTTTTTTTTTTCAATAGTTTCTCGATGTTCCAGGTTAGCCTCCAGCAGCTCAGGAAATTCACCTGCCTCTACTGGGATTTAAGGTGTGCAGCCACCGCCTAGTTGGCATATGCCCCTAACAAATATGGACACTCTCAAGCAGGGACCTAGCTGGGACTTCATTAATGATAGTCTGAGATGGACATGTTTATGTTTTTTTATAGACAGGTAAGCGCTGGTACACCAAGGTGTACCCAAGATGCCTGTGTAGTGGGGAGATAGAATAAGGTCAGTGCTTAGTAAAATGGTGCCTTACCTTTTTTTCGGGGGGGGGGGGGGTGTTTTTAGACAGGGTCTGTCTTTGTAGCCCTGGCTGTCTGGAGCTCAATGTATAGTCTAAGCTGGCCTTGAACTTGGAGATCCACCTTCTAGAATTAAAGATGTATGCTACTACATCCAGCCCCACCCCACCTCCTTTTAAAGGTCTGACTACCTAAAATTTAAAGCAATTATGAAAAAAAAATTCCTCTTATGGAGACATTTCTAGAACAGATTTACAGGAATAGAGTATGTTCTCCAACATTTAACAAGAGTTAGAGAAAGCTTGTCTTCTAGTAACAGAAGGAACAGAACTCCAGGTGTGTGCAACACACCATCCTTATTCTTGATTAATGATTCTCTTAATGCTCGTTTTGTTTTAGAGTGACAGGTTTCAAAGACTCACTGTGGGAAACAGCTCTGCTGCTGAGAGGCTGTCTAACCTATAGTTAGTTGCAGCCCAACACAAAACTGATAACCTAAGATGCCATTTCAGGGAAGGTGTGTGTGCATTTATTTTTAAAACTTAATTGTGTGGTTCTTGAGTGTGACATCTATACCTATTAAGATGTCAAGAAGATGGTTCTATCTGGATCTTACAGGATTGCTTAAACCTACAAAGTTAAGGCCAGCTTAGGCAACAAGTTACCATCTTCAAAAACATAAGAACTATAATTTTTTAAGACATATCAACCACAGTTCCCCTTCCCCCTTCTCCTCCCCCCCCCCCCTTCAGCTTTCCCACACCCAACCCCACCGTCCACTCCTCAAAGAGGATAAGGCCTCCCATGGAGAGCCAACTTAAGTCAGGGATACCAGGTTGAGGCAGGATCAAGCCCCTCCTTCCCTATCAAAAATGAGCAAGGTATCCCTCTAGGAAATGGGTTCCAAGAAAGCCAGTTCATGCACTAGGGATAAGAACTATAATCTTGACTGAAACTGAAAAACCACAGTCGACTTTTTAAGTGTAATTAAATGAGTTTAATTTAGGTTCAACTTGATGACATCTTTTAGTTCAACTTAAATCTTCAAATCACCTGTTCAAAAAAAAAAATAACACTAATCAGTATTTAAAAATAGTAGAAGTGTTTTTAAAAAACACATTTTGGAATCCCTAAGTATAGCCACCTAAATAATTTTCAACAGCATTTATTACCAGTTTGACCAACTTAGAGAAGGAAGATCACTAAGGTCATAGGGCACATTTTCATCACACCTACGTGGCATTTCCATAGTAACTGGATCTCAAGGGCCTATGACCTATGGGACAATCTATACAATATTTTGAGTAGCTCTTGGTAACAAGGGCATTTCTTTATCTGAGAAATTAGTGGTTAGGAAAAAGGTTTTGCACATTCATCAACTGCTTACTAAGAAAGACTGATATATTAATTTTATTCTGCTCTTTTTCTGTAACACTACTATCTATATTAGGGACATGAGTTACAGAAGGTGCTGGCACAAGCTAGAGATTCGGTAACTACAATGGACCCACAGAAAATACTAGTTCCATCAGACTTCTCATCAGCCCAGCATAAAACCTACCATTTGTCAAAGATATGGATGGGTTCAGATACCTCACTCGTGATTTTGTTCTAGACTTTGCTAAGAGACAAATGGCTGCATGACAAGACACATGAAATGCTGACAAATGTTTATAAGGCATAAGAAACAAGACTGAGATGGAAAAGGGCATAGGTGGCTTTTCTAATGCAGTGTTGTGTCAGAGCAGCACATCACATTATACCACAAAGCTGTCTCTGCTTCAAGCCAAGACCTAGTGCTTAGGAAATGGCAAAGCACCGTTTTCCTGACCTGTAAGAACTGCTTTTGTCTAAAACAATGTCCTCAATCTCCCAACTAATAGATATACATCGATTAAACCTCATCCTTCCTTGAGCAAATATCAACTTGCCCCAAGGAAACTGCTGCCCAATTTATCTTATTTTGGAAGGGCTACTATTACTTTTACAGTTTAGCAGTCCTTGATTTGATATGTACATTGATTCTGTTTGGTCAGGGTAGTTATAAGATTATTTTTCTTAAAAGTGGGAAGAGTTTTCCTAGCTCCTCCCAGTTGGGAAGTTGACCCCAGACAGGAAGCTTCCTCCATGGCATTACTGAGGTCAGACAGTGATTCGCTTCAGGAAGTTTTGTCATCGTGTGCCCACATAGAGAGCAAACTGTTGATGGAGACACTGCAATTCGGCCTTTTATTGTCATCATTCCTCAGCAGCCAATAGGAAGCAATCATCTTGGAAGAAGGTTCAAAACCCCAATCAATTAAGCATGTGAGAAACAATTACCTGCCAAGTGAGTGAGACCATGTGGTCACAACTCTGGTTGTCTGCTGAGAGAGCCAAAATACCAATCAATGCTGCAGAGTGAAAAGCAGGAGGGCAGGAACACAGCAAACACCCTTCTGTGTCATGGACACTGCCTCTTTCAACCACTGCCTCCAGTCTTCAAAACACCATTCAGAGTCAGAAGTAGTCCATATGCTTGCAGTCTCACCACTGGGAAGGCTGAGGCAGAAGGATGGTGAATTCAAACTCAGATTAAATAGTGAGATCCTACCTTAGAAAATTCTTCAGTAATGGTTAGATGATAAAAATTTACCTTGCTCAATCCCGTATCCTTTGTAAAAGCCAGCTTCATTCGCTATTAGAATGACTACAGCATTCTCCCTCGTATGTCTTAAAGACAGCACTAATCTATTTGATAAAGAATTCATATTCTCCTATTTGCGCTGACCAGAGTTCAATGACAACTTGTAAAAACAACTTTGAGACTCTTAATAAGTACTCAAAATAAAACAGATTTTCTACTTCAAGAGTTCACTGTAGTCATCAATTCTTTCAGTAAAATTCACTGTCTTACTATGAGTAGCTGAAAATTAGCTTGGTGCTTTAAGGATACATTTAGCCTCTAAAATTCTATTTTCTTGGTACTGGCTTGGGATAGCCTCTGAAATTCTCTGGAGACCTGGGGCAGCCCCTGATGCTGATGCTCTGCCTGTCAAGTTGGAGGTGTATGGTGCCATGGTGCTGTCCCAGGGCCAGCTGTAAGAGATGGTGTCTATATATAAACAGAGACAATATTTGTATGTGGAATTGTCAGTTATTACTCTAGACGAAGATCTCAAAGTTTTACTGAACTCATTTTTTAAATGATGGCAGTTTTAGGGAACTAATGAATCTTATTGGAACAATTCCTATGTATTATGAAAGCAGTATGTGTAATATTCCAATATATCTATGGTTGCTGAACACATACACCATCCCATTTTGTTAAGCCCATTAGTTCAGTGACTACCAAAACAGAAAGCATGTGGTTCAAAATGGGAAGGTCTACTCTCCATATTTACATGACTAGAAATATCTAGAATCAGACTTTTGGAGCTTATTCAGGTCATGACGGTAGTATTTAGATAAGGACCTTTTCAATGTTCTCCATCCTACCATTTTTACATCCTTTCAGTCTATACCTAAAAACAGGATCATCAATCCTATATGCCAGGAATGCCAAGTGGAATTTCTATACCCATTTAGATACTTCTCTCCCTAATCCCAGAGATTACCCTAGCTCTCCTTACCCAGAGGTGGTTCACACCCTGTCATAAGTTCCCAGTATACTTTCTAGGCTCCTATGGTCAGAGATGACACAATCAGTAAGGACACTATGAGCATCTTACACTTTAGTAGTGTCAAGTCCGTGACAAACCGAGATGGCAGATAGAGGAAATGGATCACACCTATGTAGAGTTCACTTCCTTCAAACAAAAACAAGATCACTAGAAACTAGAAGAAATGGTCACCCATTTAGCTTAAGTAGCTGGTTGATCAAAACGTGAAGAAAGATAAAGAATTATGGTTTGTTCTGAAAATAATGATGATGAAGTTATTCCTAAATCTTTATGCAGAGGAAATGCTATGAAGATACTTATCTTTTACATGAATGTGTTCCTGACTCATGTTTGTCTCCTGTCCTATAATTAGTTCCAGCTGAGGGCATTAATGCAAAAAGCAAGAAAGACCGTGGATCAGTGACCTCTACTGACTTGTGTCAGCTAGAAATACTTCTTAAACACTTACTTCCTTGGGCTGGAGAGATGGTTCAGTGGTTAGAGAACCCAGATTCAATACCCAGTACCCATAAGGGAGCTCACATCCTTCTGTAACTCCAGTTCCTTCAGCTCTTATGCCCTCTTCTGGGCTCCTTTGGCACCAGACACACAGATGGTGCATAGACATACATACAAGGAGCACAGACACACATACAAGGAAAGTACCCATACACACAAACTTTTATCACTGAAGGATAAACTATTTTGAATCAAGAATATATTTTCTGTATCCTTTGCGTAAACCCTGGCTTTTATTAATACATTTTTATCCTCTGTAAACTTTGTGTGGAATATTAGGGCTGAATAAAATTTGTTACATATATCTTTTTGTCAATAAGCATTTATTTTGTCTACAAAGTAGACATAAAACACAAGTTTAAGATTCAAAAAGAACCACTCTTTAGAACTCAGACAACAACCTTCAAAGGCTTTTACCTGTGAGAACATCAAGCAGAGGAAAGACAAATAGAAGGTCACAGTATTGAACTGTCTTAAAATCGCATTAGGAAAATGTTATTTTAGTCTAACAACAAAAATCAAAAATTTAATTAAAAACTGTTTAATTGTAAAGATTAGATCCACTGAAATATACTAATCATTTAAAAATACAACAGTATGCCTACTTGATTTTCTTAATGAATCAATTTTTAATACTTTTAATGTGCAACACGGCATTCCTACCTTTTTTTCTTGGTAGAAAAACATGGATAAATTTCCTTCTTCCAAGTGTCAAAAGAAATTCAGCAATAAAGATAAAAATGCAAATCATAAAGCCAACTAGTGTTCTTTGATAATTCCAAACAATAAAAAGGTGTGCTTGGTTTTGAAGTCTATGGACAATATAGTGTAAAACAGTTAATTTCTCTCTCCCCTCAGTCCCATCTTCTTTTTCGATTGGACTCAAAATCCTCCTGCTTCAGCCTAGCCTGAGTGCTAGGTTTACAGGTGTGTACCACTACCTGTGGCAAAATTTCTCATTTTACAAGGTCTAAAGAGTCTCTGCTTTAGGGAAAGTCCATTTGATCGATTACTGAATTATATTACACAATTCTACTTTAAACTTAGTGAGCTTTGTCTAAAAGCCTGAGAAATAATATTTTACAGTACCACAAAAACTAGTCTAGGACTCAGAAACACCCACCCCCAATTCTGTGACAGTCTGACACAACAAAATTTATGATATACATCATACTTTAGTAGATAAATATAGATGAAGGCTAATTAAAAGTCCTTTTAGGAATAAAATATCTCAGCCCTTTGTATATCAAATCTGAATCTGAAAGGTAAAGTAAAATAATATCCACTGTTTTCAAGTATACAAACTGTGCCCTAGAGTAAAAAATTAAATGTCCTGTAGTTCAAGCCAAGGCTCTGTCGGTGAGGCTCTCTGTGAGGATAGTGCTAGCAGATGGATCCTCCATGCTGAGGGTCATTCCTGCAGGCTCCTACAACAAAGCATCAGAAGCCACCCTAGGTCAGTAGGTCTGTCCAATTTCAGTTACACAACTGGAGAGAATACTTCACGAAACAAATTATAAAAACATTTAAGTAAAACTTGTATGTAAAGATGACAACCAATTTCAAAGAGTGCCAGTAAGAGAAATACAGAAATACCCCTTTCAGTGTGGTAGACAGGTTTTCTAGTGTACTTAACCCAATGGTCACCTGTGGCTGCCTTTAAAGGACCCTTGTGTTTACACACCTCACAAATGGGATCATATTCTTGAGAAAAGAAATGAGTTTTCCTTCTGGACTCTCGAAGTCAGAGTCCCAAATCACAGCAGCTTTGTCTCAACAGAATTCCTAAGAGCAAAATTTCTTACTATGCTGAAAACACTACTGCCTTGTAATGTGGTCAGTTCAGTGTTACCTAGAGACATAGTGAGAGCAAACTCCCACTTCATGATCCTGTGAAATCCATTCCCCACCCCCCGTCGCTCTCCAATGTATTCTTTTTCCTCTTTCCTTCAGTATTGGTTTAAAACTTTTATAGGACCTTAGAAGATAATCAGATCATAAGAACTTACTGCCTCAGCTCGTTGCACCAAACACTCATAAAAGGTTGGGTGTGGTAGTGTGTGCTTGTAATCCCAGTGTTAGAAAAAGTGGAGAGGGATGATGGATCCCTGAGGCTCCCCAGCCAGTCAGACTAGCTTACTAGGGAAGTCAAGGACGGCTGGCAGCCACCTTGTCACAAAAAATAAGGTGAATGATGCCGTCTTTTGTTTGGAGATGGATAGGATCTCTCAATGTAGTCCTAACGGACCTGGAACTCCCTATGTAGATCAGGCTGGCCTCACACTCACAGAGATCCAAATGCCTCTTACTCTCAAGTCTTGGGATTAAAGACATCACACCACTATCACATCAGGCTCAAAATAATTTCATAATTAATCTTTGAAGAATGCAGAAGAGGGGGCCAGTAAGATGGTTCAGAGGGTAAAGGTACTTACTGCCAAGCCTGACACCCCGAGTTTGATCCCTGGGGACCCACAGTAGAAGGAGAGAACTGATTACTCAAAAGTTACCCTCAGACTTTTATACTTGTGTAGTATACCTGGCTATCCCAATAAATAAATTAGTAAATTAATTAAAAGGGGGTAGAAATGGGGATGCAGCTCAGTTGACAGAGTGTTTTCTTAGCACACAACCCTGGGTTTTATCCCAAGCACTGCATAAAACCATGGTGGTAGCAAATGCCTATAATCTCAGCACCTGAGAGGTGGTGGTCACATAATCAGAAGTTCAAGGTCATCCTCAGTTACCTAGGGAGTTTGAGGCTAGCCTGGTCTATACAAAACACTCTTTCCCAAAAGAATTTAAAGAAAAAAATGCACAAATATTAGCAAAATATAGGTCAATAATTCTATAACCAATCCCAAGAAGAAAAAAGACTTTCCTACTAGCATGCCATAAAAGGCCTAAGGAGATACTAGAGACAGAAAATTGTAAAGAAACTGAAGGGTACAGAAATTAGGCACTGGAAGAGAGCTATGTGCCAGAGTTTATGCTTAGTGTTCCCAAAACCCTGGGTTCCAGCCCTAACACCAAGAAGAAATAAACTGAGAAAGAAAATAGCAAAATATATGACAAAGATCATGTACTTTCATCATTAAATTATAAATAGTTCTAAGAAAAGGCTAAGGACATAGCTTATATAGCCCTTGTCAGGCAAACCCAAAGCTGCAGGTTTGGTTGACACCTTTGCAATACAAAAAAGCTTCTTTTCTAAAGAGTCTGTAGTGGTTTAGATGAGATCGCCGCATGGGCTCATAAATTTGAACATCTGGTCCCCAGTTGGTGGAGCAGTATGTATGGAAGGTATCAGTGGTACAGCCTTGCTGGAGGTGTATCTCTGGGGTGGGGTTTTGAGGTTTCACAACCCCACATCAAACCCATTCTCCTTCCCTCTCTGCCTGGAACTTGTGGATGAGATATGAGCCCTCAGCTCTGCTCAAGTGCATGCCTGTCTGCTGTCATGCTCCCTACCATGACGGTCATGGATTCCCTTGGTCATGGTGTTCTGTCATGACATTAGAAAAATAACTAAGACAGAGCTTAAGAATTCTTAAACTAAGAATTAGCATGAAAAAAAAATTAGTTGAGTTGAGAAGCTGTGGCAATAAGACTGAGCTGTGTTAGACTACACAATACCAGACTACAGAAAACCAAACAACACACAAAGAAGTGGAGATACACTGAGCAATTAAGAAAAACTTACAAGCCGCAAAAATTTATCCAGCGATGATAAAGAGCAATATACATTATAAGAACAGTTTAGCAAACACACAAAGATATCCCCGTTCTTGAGATGGTGTCTCTAAGTGTGGGACTGCGGTTTTTGTTTATGCTTTTATATTTTTCCTCTTTCCCACTTCACCCCACCACTAGTGATACCACAATTTTACAACTGCAGCCACATACCTAGTAATGCCGTGTCTTCCCCCGCATCCTCTTTAAAACAGGGGCGGTGTGGCCCAGATTCACTTGAGGAAGATGATGGAAGGTTGCTTTCGCCACTCCTGTCCTCATCTTGGGATGTCACACTCAGATTCCCAACAGAAACACTTCCGGGGGCAGCTTCTGAAATTGGTAGCTCCTGTACATCCTCAGGGTCCCCCTTGAAAGGTAGACAAAGGCAATGGCTTCTTCAGTGACATGACCACAGTGTGGGGTCATTTCCTACTCAAGAATGAGTCTTTACAGGTAATCTGGTGGGAAAGCCCACCACCTCCTCTGTCCAATCTCACGATAAAGGGTTACTTCTCAATAAGCAGCTTTCTAAGACCTATGAAGTTTGGTTTGTTGTCCTCTAAAGACAGTTTTCCAGTCTGAAGCAAGTTGTATCTCACCTTTTAAACTATTTAGTCACAAAGTGACTGTCCTGAAACTGTCTTCTTGTAGAGTCTATAAACTTGTACAGCCTCAGGCAGCCAGGTGTCTTTCTTAATGACAGCCCCAGGCTATTTTATAGCACAGTGCTGTGCGTCAGAGACAACCAGGTTCTGATTAGTTGAAGGCTTCAGATTTTTGTTTGCTTTAAAAATCGGTCCTGTCTCTTTCCTTATATATGGTTTCTCAGCTATTTGCTGCTTTGAAGATAATGATAGGAAGGCCAGAGACTCCTTCAGCACCACTACATTAAATCTCAGCAGCAGTGGGTGGGTGTTTCAGACACAGTTTTTGATTACATGTGAGCAGATGAAACTGCTAGAAAGTGACTAACAGCTAGTAGGCTGAGAGCATGGGATTCACAGGCACTCTACTTCCTTGGGTTCTCAGACATCTTTGGTCTGCTCTATGAGCATTTAAAACTACCCCTTCCTCCCTTACCAGTAACTTGGCATCCTAGACACTCAAACCGTTCTTTCTTGACACCAACTCCTAACACATCAAGCAAACATTCCTGCTGTAATGTTACAATGTTAACTCTGGTTCAGCCCCATTCCAACCTATTTCTCTAAATTCAACTACCCATAAATCTCTAACCTGATAGTTCATATTCCTGTACACACACTATTCTCCTGCTATAAACCCAGGTGACAGTCAATGCCTTCATCAGTCCCACTAAAATATACTATCTCCATCTTTCCATATCTGACAGGTAGTGTAAGATCTTCCTTTTCTGACCCAGATGACATTTACCATGTTCCCTTGCTATGCTGTATTTCTGGATATGTACTGGCTCCATTTGGCCTGAAAGAGAAATTCCCAAGAGTCCTTATCTAGCATACGAGCTATACGTTATTTAATCTCTGGACCAAGTTCAGTTTAACATCTTAAACAGCATTCCTCCAATCAGTGCTTGCCCACTTAATGCAGTAGACACATTTGCAAACCAAAGGACTGCCTTTAAAGTCTGTGTAAAGGGTCATTGGTGACTCTTGAGTGGTTATAAGGGAATAAAGACCTCTAAAAATTGAAACATTAAAAGATAAGACAAATCCTTAGCTTTGTAATTACAATAACTTTCTGTCCTTCCTGCACAAAGGAAGTCATGTACTCTGGTTCTTTATAAGTCTAGCTTCTTGAAATAAACACTCCAAGAAAAAAAATTCAACTTTATATAAAATGAAAACTGATTTTTAATACATGAGTATATGTGGACTTATAATCTCTAAACAAAATGCATGAGGGTATAAGTCTTTGGCTTAGCTAAGGACAGAAATGGCAGGAGATGAAAAGCTGGTTTTGAGTCACTCAACAAAGACAACAACTTAGCACAAGCCTTGGAGTGCGCCCAGGAAGGAGTTCACGACTTTTTCAAGAAAACAATTCATTAAGCTCTGTATTTTCTCATTTAAGATTCTGAATCACTCAGGCTCAGCTTCTTGTTTAACTGCAGTTTCTACAAAAGAGGGCATGGACCAAGCTCATTTGAAAGGCAAGGTGTCTCAGGCTAAAGAAATTGAAGGAAGTTTAGGTAATCTGTAAGAAAGACACATTTTAGGACAAGGCAGGATGAGGCACAGTAGTTCTCCCTGAGGGGTTACAGCAAGGGCATCCTGGACGACCATGTGCAAATACTCTACAGGGCATGTCAATAGCAAGAGGTCTATTAGTATTTGCCGAAAACACACCAAGCTAGAGGATGATGTCATGCCTGCAGCCTATGAAGCCAGTCTTATTCCATGGGCAGTTTGCCAGTGCTTACATGGCTGTTAAGGCTTAAAGTTGCATAAAATGTCATCCAGCTTATGTGCTGTGGGGAACTGAGTCTGAGGCTTCAATGCAAGGTATGTAAGCACTCTGCACTACATTCACAGTCAATAGTATTGAGTCATAATACATATGAAGATCTAACAAACAACACCCCCCCCCCAAAAAAAACCCAGCAAAACAAACAGCTTTAGAAAGTACTCTCTCCATATCTTTTCTAAGTAGGGAAAAATAACCTATGTTTTGAAAGCCAATTCCTTGTCAACTAATTAGCTGTGAGACCTTATATGAAAAAGTCAGTAGCCTTAGGCTTAAGTTTCTAGTTAACAGAGTAGGGACAGTAAAAGTGCTTCCTACAGAGGCTGGAAAGATTAAATGTAATAATGTGTTTAAGGTGTACAGCAAGCACATGGTTAGCTATTGTTACAATCTCTTTCATTTTACCCTATATCTCCTAAGAAAGGTCCTTGCCCATCAAAATATCACAATAATAGGCAAAATTTAATACAGGACAAATTTAGCCTGTACTAATGAACTGTGAAACCCAGCAACAGTGAAAACATGTCAAAAACTGCTGGGTGTATGCAGTAAATGTAAAATGTGCTTTGAAGCCAGAAAATGTAGAATGCACTTCTGTTTCATACATTTTATAATTCTGGTTTGCATAAAACACACACACACACACACACACACACACACACACACACACACACACACACACACACACACACGCACGCACACGATACTATAGTATACAGAACTATACTGCTCTAGGTAGTTACAAAGTAGAGAACAAGCTAGCATATTTTTCTGTCATAAACTCAGTTCACTGATTTTTGTGGACTACTCTTCAAGCTCATTTTTAATACAGGAAACTTCTTTAGACAAGCACAAGGATATCAGAAGGAGCATTTTGTCTCTTCCTATCGCCTCTAGTCAGTAATAAAGGGAGATACTCAAGAAGAACTGGGACAGAGATTGAATATAAACAAAAACGTAACAAACCCAATATCCCAGGGCTTTGATGACATCAAGTTTACACATTGGACACGTTCGGTGATCCAAAAGCCATGGGTCAATGCATATTCTATGAAAAATATGCCTAAAAAAATTAAGTATGTATTAATGTCTTAAAATAAATGTTTCCATAACTTATAAAGGAAATAATGCATTTTACCAACATATCCTCTATTAAAAGTTAGTTAACAACACATCAACATTGTAGTCTAATAACTTTTCTGTTTTCTACCTTAATAGATTTTTAGACTTAATAATTAAATGTTTTTTAAAAAGTGCAAGCTTTTTTTCCACAAAAAATAGGATGGACCAATTTCTACCACATCTGGCTATACATTTTTTGTACATATTATTTTATTATTTTGAGATAGGGTCTTGCTATGTCACTCAAGCTAGCCTAGAATGTGCTATGTAGTCCAGGATTGCCTTGAATTTAGAATACTCATATCTCTGTCCCCCAAATACTAGGATTACAGATATGTGCTACAATGTCCAACCATCTAGGCTAGTAAAGCCCATGAATAAGCCATCACTATCAAACTAATCCTAAACTGATCATATCTTCTTTAAGTCTATAAATGACTCAAGTAGAAATACATGACAATACCTGAGTGGCAGAAGAAGCTATCTCCTCTTTTGTACTTTTATAAACTCTTCTTTAATAAATATGTGTTGCTCCTAGAAAGATATGTAACATTCCTTTCTTGTTGGCTTATCTTGGTTTCCCATGTTATGTGTGAAGTTAGGTAGAGGCTTTGAAGCCAGAGAGATTAGGCTCAAGCACCTGCTGTAACTAGAGAGCATACCACAAGAAGCTGTGTGTCTCCTAATTTTTGCACATACACCATGAGCTGTTCATAGTGTTTACAACAAGAATATTATTCCATTTTTTTTCTTTTTTGAAGATAGGGTTTCTTTGTATATCTGACTATCCTGGAACTCGGCTTTGTAGAGTAAGCTGGCCTCAATCTTAAGAGCTCTGTCTGCCTCTGCCTCCTAAGCATGGGACCAAAGACGTGCACCACCACTTTGTTATTTATTTCTCTTTTGAAGACTTTTTTTAAACAAAAAGCTGCAGTGCCATTAAAAACAGCAATTCTTAATTATGGGACAGTCTAGTCCAGCTTATCATTCAACCTCTAATTAATACTTGTTGATTCAGAAGTTTTTCAAAATATATATATTAAAAAAAATCTTCTAGTTATGTTGGGAAATGTTTAACATATTGCTCAGGAGAAAAATGGTCAAAATAAAAATCCCAATAATGTGTGCATATAGTGTATCTGCAGAGGTCAAGTACAAGCTCAGCACAGACATCAGTATATACCTACTTCTGTGCACTCTTGAGCTTCTGAAATGGGAAAGACCTGCTCTAAAACCAGCCCAAAACTCTACTTTCAATGCTTTTCTTTAGAATATTATCAACCTATACTGACTTCAATTCATTAAGTTATCTGCTGTACTGACCTTATGTAAATACTGATAGATTTTAGTCAGACATTTTTCTCAGTCAATCTTTATTATTTTGATACTCCCGTTCAAAAAAAATTTCCTCAGCAGAGGTATCAAGATACTTTGTAAAAAAAAATATATATATATGTAAAATATAATTGAAATGTATCAGTCTTTAAAAAAAAAATCTAAATTTTTATACATACAATAAACTCTTCTGCTAATCAGGTTTTGGTTTTGTTTTTAGAAAGTCAATCAAAGTAGATTATTAAAAATAAAATGGCTACTTCCATGTTTTAAAATTGCACCTGTGATACTGAAACCTGAGTAAAGGGAAGAATATTCATTTTTCACAGCTTCAAAAGAAACCAATGCCCAGGGTATAAATAATAGCAAACTACTGCCTGCTTTCGGGTTACTGAAGGCCCTGGCCTTCATCTTGATTCCTTTCAATACAGCATGTGTTCTACTTCACTAAGAGTATAATGGAGTCTAAACAAGCCTTGATAAGACTAAAGGCCAGTCTAAAACAAAGATACAATGGATCTTAGTGGCTGGTCATCTAAAAGTTTCTCAAGCAAAGCAATTTTAAGGAGTCTTGAAGACAATATGAAAGATGAGATAACCAAAGATCACAAAAAACTTATTCATACTTGCATGGCAGGATTCTGATAACATCCTTTACTTTAAAGTTTTCAATACACACTGCACAATTCTCAGCATCAACATCAATTCCCTGTAAAGAAAGTTAAAGTTACACATACACATTAACATACATGCAATAATAAGTTAGAAAAAAAGAAAATTGACCAAAACAATGGATACTACTCTATGCTGGAACAGCTTGATCCAAAACCACAGATAGTCATACTTGGCATTTACTTCTTGCCACTATCAAGCAGTTATATAAAGAATTTTAATGAAAAGGAAATAACAATTCATTGTCTAAATCAGGCATTATCAGTGTTTTAAACAGGATGTTAGTATTTGAAGAAATATAGACTATTAAGGGCTGTAGAAATGCAAATCACACACTTTTTGAGACAAGATCTTGTTTTCAGGCTGGCCTCAAGTTCACTATATCGTGACCTTGATTTTCTGATGTCCCCTGTCTTATCTTCCAAAAGTTTGAACTATAGCAGTGAACCACCAGGTCAACTTTATATGGGGCTGGAGATCAAAGTCAGGACTTTAATACCAATAAAACGTAAAACACTCTATGAAGTTAAATCAATTCCGGTCATGCTTGTTATTGTGGTTAAACAAAATATTTTTTAGTATAAACCTGAATATTCAAAGAAACTATTTGTCTTCTGTAATTATTTAAAAGAAACCTGTATCTTTCTTAAAGAACAGTTACAACTTGGAAAAAGTACAAATGGCTATGTATTTGAAATTGTTAGTGTTAGCCACTGCCCCCATTAGATTGTGCCACCATTTTTGCCTAACAAATGAACAAAGGTATACAAAAGCAAAAATTGTTGGCTTTAGAATGGGAAAGTTGACAACATTTCTCCATCTAAGAATCTATAGGCCATGGACTTTTTCTATGAGTTAGTAGGGGGTCTATGTAGCCAGGACAATCTGAGATTCTGAGGCAAAGTTTCAGGAACTCAAGCAGCATGTACTTCTGAGGCTCCAATTTTGGCAGCTTCTCATTATGAAACACAGCCACATTAGCCTTGCATTGTTATTTAAATATACCTTAGCCAGGTATAGTAATTAACCAGGAAGCAGTAAAAACCCGATTTAGTTTATACATGCAATTATCAAAGACTATTAAAATTAACTTAAATTCTATGTTGTAATATTTTATAAAAAATTTTTCTTATTATTTTTATATGTCCTTGTGTGCATGCCCAAAGCCTCAGAAGCCAGCACTGGATCTCCTGGATCTGTAATTACAGGTAGTTATGAGCTGATATGGGTGCTGGAAATGAAAGCTAGGTTCTTCAAGACATGTTAGCATTCTTGACCACTGAGGCATCTCTCCAGTTCCTTAAATTCTATGTTGTAGCAAAATACTTTCACTTATACTTCATGTTATGCAAGAACCATTTTTAAATTCTTTTAATTTGTAAATTTACACATTATTGTAAATAAATCAACATGAAAAAAATAAAAAAAAAATAATTGCCTGTCTCCAGAACTGTAAGATATAGACTGCAAAAATTCATTTTCTTGTGTAAGTTTACAATGTAAAAATGCTTTCAAATCCAGGCACATACTTCACAAATCATTTAGAGACCTCCAAAACAATTTTATTTTGACAATTCTAAAACAAGTTCCTAGTATCATACTTTAACAAATGATGGATATAGAAAGAGAATACTATCAATTTACTTGTATTCTTAAGGGCTTGGCTCAGTAAGTTACACATATGAGTCTGTCTTCTCACATGTAAGCTGAGATTTTTTTTTTTTGCTGAGGGGAAAAAAAACCAAAACAAAACCATGCAGCAGGTACAGTAGAATTTTAAGTTTGTACAAAGTACTGAGTTCCTTCCTGAAAATGAATTGAAGAGTAAATTTTTAGAAATCAATTCCCACAGCCTAGATCAGCATCTAATTTATAAATCAGAAGAACTTAATATCTGTCTTAATATCTATTTATAGCTATGGAAAAAAAAACTCTACACATACACTGCATGGCTAGTTATTAACTGGAAACTCTCTTGGCAATTTCTAGGGTAAGAAATCAGTACTTTGCACCAACTATTAAAATTCCACTATACTACAGTGTAAATGTTACTGGGGGAAGAAATGACCCACCCATACAATCCCAAGCATATCTTAATCCTAAATATACCAGAGGCCATAAATAACATATTTTAATTTTTAAAACTCAAAGGTCTATAATTTTAAGAAAAGTCCTTTAAGTAGGGCAGAGGAAGAGATGTAAGTAGTTTATTTTTATATCCTTCCTTTCATGAGAGGAAAAGGAAGACTGAAAGGTGAAACAGATCGAGTCTGAAAGCTTAATGAGATAAAATAAGTAGTTATCAAAGCAACATATCATGCAGAGGACGGCCCACTCTAAGACCAAATGTTACATTAGCAATTTTTTCTAATTTTGGGTGTATCCTTAAATTCTATGTTGGGATATTTTATAATATCCTTGAGGAGTTGGTGCCTCTGTAATAAGGTTTTGCACTGGTCTCTAAATGCTTTAAATTTCTGACTGAGGACATCAAAATGGCTCCCTTTTAAAAGTATAGTTTTAAAAATACCTTTTTCCCCCCTTCTACAAATGTTCAGTATTCTCTCAGTATCTGAGGGGCTTTGAGAGAATGCACAGAGTCTCAAATTCAACACAATACATTCAGAGTATTCCAGGTGCACACTTTTTAAATGCACAACACCTTTACAGTCATTTACTTAGGCCCACGGCAACTTTCAACAGCAGGAATATCAGCGCATTGTTGTCACTGAGCAGATACAATGTCTATCTTTTAAATTAAATTTAATTCATTTAACCTTTTTGGGAGGTAAGGTGCTGGGGTCAATTCAGGACTCTATTGAACCACAGACCTGGGCTGTAAGTGTAATTCATTTAAACAGCCATGTGACTAATCACTGCTATAAATGGCCTCTTATATTCACTGTATTTCTGTCAGCCTTTATTTAAAATACTGAAACACACACAGGAAGGTTTAGCAAAGCTTCACATGCTTCCTACTGCTGAACAGTAGACTGTAAAGAAAATATTTCTCAAACACATAAACGTCCTCCTGTCTGAACCCCAAAGCACAACGAAAGTATTACCTTCTCTCCATGCTTTACGGTGTGTAGTGGAAGCTGGCCAATAACTTTCTTAGTTTCCTTTCTATGATTCTTGAGGAGGAAAACATACTATTAGTCTTTATAATATAACCCATACAATACAATATGTAGACAAATCAGAAAAGTTTTCATTAGTAAAACAGTTAAATAATTACTATGAAAATAACTTAGAAAAAATTTTAATATATAAAAGAGCCATAGAACTTATAAACTACTTGATATTTTTTTCTTTTCCAACCCTTCTGCCTCAGCTTTCCAAAGATCAGGATTACAGTCATGAGCTACCATGCCCAGCTAAAAATGTATTATTATTTATTTACTTAATTATTTGAAAATAAGTCTAGGGCCTCACACATGCTAAAAAAGTACCCTACACCACAGGGTTATATCCTCAGCCAGGAATAGTTACTTTTAACTCCAATTAAAAAAGAACACCCCTTCTCCCCCCTTTGATGTCCAAATGGAACCCAGAAATTCTTAGCACTCTAAATATGTGCTGCCCTTTAGCCTCGCTTTCAAACTTCCAGAAAACAATTCCTACACTTATTCAACATTGGCATGAAACTAACGATGCCCACGAAGAAGGTACCATCCACTCTCTATCAACAGTCTTCAAGAGAAGAGTACTGCCTAGTTATCAGACCAGGAAGACTATTGTGCATTAGGACTGAATGTGCCACTGGAAACGTCTGGCTTCTCTCTGCTCAAGAAAACGCCTGCCTTCAGATAAAGGGCTTGTCAGCCACTCCAGAACAGAAAGTGCAGGCCCTTCCTCTTTGCTTCTCAGCCTGATGCCAAGCTAGAAAACAGGTTACATATGTTCTTCCTGTCACATACCCTTCTGCTAGTCCTGTGTCTACAAAAAGACAAAGAGGTAGAAAGGTACCTGCAGGAACCAAATGTACAAAAAGTGACTTAGACTTAAAAATACATTCCAATTAAAAAAATTCATCAGTCATATGAATACTTAAATAAATTGAAATTAGTGTGGTTAAACGTAACTTCAGGTGGTATATAGAATATTATTTATGAGCCACCATTTAAAATAAACTAAATTGAATAAATTAAAATGAATAGTTATCCATAACTACCTGACTTCCAAACTGTGAGCCCGTATATAGGAAACGCTGTATATAATAGAATATTAGCCAGGCTAATGAGATAATCATCATCGTGATGAAGGCAATGGCCACAAACACCACGGACTGACCACTGATGAACTCCTGCATATGACGGGTACCAATCTCTATGGTCATTTTTACTGGAATTCCTTTTTGCACCAGATCAAAAATTTCTCGTCCTTTTGGGTAGCTAATCATAATGACGACTGTATTTCCTGTGCCTGTACAAAAGAACAAAGCAACGAACAAAGAAGACAAAAGTTAGATAAAACTAAGAATATGTTCATCAATACCTCAAATACATTTGAAAACTTCAATAAAAATGTGTAATTTTTAGAAAAACATCAACTTCCAAAACTGACTCCAAAAGAGAAAACAGGACAACTGAAGTTCAGAAGGTCACTATAAGTTACTCTCTAAAAAGTTAGGGCATCATTTAGATTAAAAAATGAATCTATCATCAGACCTTTAAAAAGCACAAAATACTAATAGTATTTTAACTGTCCCATAGCTAATTCAAAGAACAGCTACAAATTTTTTTAAGCAAGCCTCTAACCCAGAAGTGGAGATAATAGACATCAGTGTGAAAACAAGCTTGGACTACACAGGAAGTGAAGGTCAGCCTGGCTACATGGTGAGACCTTGTCATGTTCCCTCTCCTCCCCCAAACCACCCCAAGAGCTCAAGATGTGGCTCAATGGTGGAATACCTGCCTAGCATGTTCAGGCTCTTGGTTCAAATTCCAGAACTATAAAAAAGTATATCTAGGATTATAAAACCAAATATGGTAATAAAAGGCAAAAGAATCATGCAGATTAATTTCACTTATGAATATGAATGTAAAATGCTTCAAACATGCCCCTTAGAATTAGGGAATATGTCTACAAAGTGAGTTATAGAATAGCCAAGGGCTACAGAGAAAGCCCCCCATCTCAATAAAACAAAAACAAAACAAACAAAAAGAATTAGAAAATATGACAGCTTTATTACGATCACTACCATTTTTTTTCCTTTCCTTGAGACATCATCTCATTATATAGCTCTGATGTCGTAGACTCTGATTGTAGACCAGGCTAGCCTTGAACTCACAGAGATCCACCTGCCTCTACCTCCCAAGTGCTGGGATTAAAGGCATATACCACCTCACCAAGTTTGTCATCACTACTATTATCACTGCTTTGAAGACATGAGCAGCCCTGAGACAAAAGAGGGAGGGCGGGATAAAAATAAAATCTTCAGTTTTATTACGACTTTAGATATAAATGAGCACAGCAACCACAAAATATCAACAGATTTAAAAAAAAATACTTCCCCCACCTCACATAGGGGATAAGGAACAACTTTTTAAACAATAAAAGCTGGACTAGTTTTTACAGTTAAAGTATTAAAACTGGTAGTAGCAGCAGATGAAGACACCTATAGAAATAAACTCAAATAAAATGAAGTCGACAACGGATTGTAACAGAAATCAATGGAAGAGAAATGCATTATTTTTAAAAACCTGATAAAGGCAAATGGTATTATACTGAAGTAAAATCTGCATGTTTTTCTCACAATGTATGCCAAAATAAATTACTAAATCTAGGATGTTAAATGTATAAAGAAAAAGAAACATACCAAGCCCAGAAAAAAAGAAGAGAGTTAAAAATTCAATTATAAAAATCCACTTAGAGGTTTGGAGAGTTGGCTCAGAGGTTAAGAACACTGGCTGTTCTTTCAGAGGTCCTGAGTTCAATTCCCAGCAACCACAAGATGACTCACAGCCATCTATAATAAATTTGGTGCCCTCTTCTGGTGTGTTGGCATACATGCAGACAGAATGTTCTATATGTAATGAATAAATAAATCTTTAAAAAAAAAAAAAAATTCCACCTAGAGGTACTTTTAAAAACCATGATGGTAGCATGGGCCAGGGGGCGAGAAAGTTGACAATGGGAAAATAAAAACTGTCTTCAAAGTCAAAGTTAAAGTAACAAATGGCCAACTTTGGGAAAATAGACATAACAAAGACAACAGCTAGTTTCTTATTAAAAAATAAAAACAGAAAACAAAGGAAGTTAATTTTCAGAAAAGTGTAGGTTTCAAAAATGGTTACTTTATTGAGAAACAATTCAATCACCACAAAAAGCCATCTGCTTTAAAGCATAATTTGGTGGCAGATCTCTGTGAGTTCTAGGCCAGCCAGGTGTACAGAGCAAGTTCCAGGACAGCCAGGGCTACACAGAGAAACCATCTCAAAAAGCAAAACAAAACAAAAAAGACTGATAAGCATTATCACCTAATTCCTAAAAGGTTAGATTATTGAATTTACTTAGATCAGGAAATCAGCTGTTAATCTAAAAATGCTTTACATTGGTATAGATTTTGGTTTATTGATACAAATTTTAGGTCAATTTTGTTATGCTGTGTTTTTCTATGATGTTCATGTAACTGATTTAAAATTGTAATGTATAATTAAGAAATGAAGGTTAAGAGTCACCTTTGATAATCAAACTTAGGTTAGTTAGGATTTTTAGGTATACAAAGATATATTTCAATTAGGTAGGTAATCTTCAAATACTTCTAAGACCTACAGAATATGGCATTTAAAATATTTTAAGAACTTAAGACTTTTCTAGACAGTGAGACAGGTCTGCTCCTGGCAGCACCAATCTACTTCAAGAAAAAATGGGCATTGAATAAACTCCATATAGAGATGAGTTTCTTCTCTATGGCAATGTTTAGCCAATGGACATGAACCTGTTCTTATATTGACTGCTTGACAGTATGCTGTTTAAATTAGACATGCAGGTTCCATAAGAAGATGACCTCTAAACTTTGGCAGAACAAGCCGAGATGCTCATTCAGGTTCCTGCTTTACAGAGAAAACTGTCAGACATTCTTCAGGACTCGAGGAAAAGCAACTGATGAACTGTACCAGAATGGGCAGAGCAGATTTCCTGCTTTGCTGAAATGAAAAGAGACTCTGGGCCTGTAGGCTGAAGATGGATGCCCCAACTTTATAAAGGAACTTGGGTGACAGTCCAGTCAGATAGGTGTCATCTCTGTTCTTTCTAGATTTTAGAAGTCGCTTGCACTTCTGATTTACTTGGGTAAATATATCCTTCTGTGGTCTTTGATATAGTTGAAGATTAGTTATAGGTACAGTTTTTTCTTAGTCATTTAAAAAGTATATTAGATATAAAACTTTAGATTCATAAAGAGAAATAATAAGAATATTTTCTTTAATTTTGCTAAATAAAAATAGACTAGATATTATAACTATAATTCTTGCTTGATGGCTATTTTGTTATATGTAATTTTGCTATGTTAAAATTGAAACCTTCCTTTTTTATTAGACAGAAAGGGGGAAGTGATGTGGAAATGCCTTTCTATATGCTGTGAATATCAATCTTTAAATAAAGGAGCTGTTTTGGGCCATGACAGGCACCATAGAAAAAGTAAGAAGAGAAATCAGAGCATAGGTAGGAGAAGTGGGGCGGAGTCAGAGGCAGACCGAGCTGAAGCCCAAAGGAGCAACATGTAAGGAACACAGGTGAGCCACAGGCCACGTGGCAGACAGATTAATAGAAATGGGTTGATTTAAGATGTAAGAGCTAGCTAGCAATGTGCCTGAGCCATAGACCAAACAGCATAAAGTTAATATAAGAGTCTGAGTCATTTCTGGGGGCCTGAGTGGCAGGCGGCTAAGAGGTCTGGTGCGGCAGGGTCTGGGTGTCTGGCCGCCCGGGACCAAAGAAACCCCACTGCAACAACCACCTCTTAAGAAGGGTCCATCCATTAGCAGTCATCCCCCAATAAATGAGTTTTAAATGTTTTCAGCTATCTGTAGGATCAGCAATATGTAAAAGTTTCAAATAGTCTACTGGCAATACTATGCACAAGTCAGAATTTTGTATATGGCGTGTATATGCAGGGTAAGGGTGAGAGAGAGGGGACAGGGAAAGAGAGATAGAAAATGAATTACTTTTGTAATTCATTTGGAGATGATGGATACCAAAAAAAATCTGAAACTCAGTTGATTTGTTTCAGCATATCTGTATCCAGAAACTTAGATGTATTCACATATAAACATGATGGAACACCTATAAAGGTATTTTATTCAGTGATTTAAAATTTAATTAAAAGTGTTTATTTTATGCATATTTGTGTTTTGTCTGCACGCATGTTTGTGTACCATATGTGTACCTGGTGACTGTGAAGGCCAAAATGTCAGATGCCCTGCAACTGAAGTTACAGGCACCTGTGATTCTGGGAATTGAATCTGGGTCCTCTGGAAGAGCAGCCAGTATCTTAAACCACTAAGCCATATCTACAATTCCTTCCGTGATTAAAAAAAAAAAAAAAAAAAAAAAAACTTTTAAAAGAAAATAGTAAGGATTCTTATTGACAAAACAAGACATCCTAATGACGTCTTGATAACTTTAGACTCCAGAACCTCTCAATGAGATCAACCCGTCAGTAGGACAGAATCCAAAATGAATAAAGTCAAGTTTTGGAGACTGTTCAGGAGGTGATTGGACATGCACAGGACAACACAAAAGGACATCTTTTTATTTTTTTTCCCCATTGGGGTATATGTTGCATAAAGGCACGAGGCTCTTTTTGATGTTGAGTATTTTCTTTTTTTATTTTTTAAGATAGTTTATCATACTGGGCCTTAAATTCCTCCTGCCTCTGCCTCCTGAGAGCTGGGATTAAATATGTATTACCATGTTTGGCAAAAATTTAAAAAGTTCCTTTCAGAATACTTATGAGTTCTTTTCACTGCCCCCCATTCTTCCCAAAGTTTCGAGCAAAGAAACCAAAATAAGGTGACATTAATTAAAAATTGTAACTTACCATTGTCTTTGCCTTAAAAAGGTTAGAGCTGGAGAATGGCTTAGCAATGAGTGCACACACCTACTAGGCACTAAGCTGATTTCTATCTCCAGGACCAGGAAAAAAAGAGTTTTAACATCTACTTATCAATACCAAATCAGTATACTCAACTTTCTCCTCCAGTTAGTTTTTAACCAAGTTGAAGTTAAACCAATCTAAGTAAAAAAGGATAAACAAGACTAGTGTTTAAGGGGCTGGGAAACAGCTTGATCGTACAATGCGTACTTTGCATGGGAGAGGCAAAATTTAAACCTCACTACCCTCTCTAAAATATGTTTATTGCATGCTATAATGAATGAGACAAACTCCTTAACATGCCTGAGACCCCAGCAACAAAGAGAGTTGGAAAGCAGGCATGAAGAACTGGATGCAAGACAGAGCTAAAAGATCCATCAGGTGCCTCTAGTCTTAATCTAAAGAGCCCCACCAAGCCTGACTGTTAACTGTGCCCAGATTTCAAACACACCTTAGGCTCCCCTCTGACTATGCTGCAGGCAGCACCAGCACACTCAAGGCTGTCCTAATACTAACAGGGACAAAAGAATTAAGAAGCCTAGTTTTGGGAACATCATTTACCTGGTAAACAACAATGAACGTTTTGGTATGGAGTAAATGGTTCAAAAATAAGTAATGAGACTCCCCAAATACACTACTGAGATCATTTGGAGGCACCACTTTTAAGAGGTAAAAAAAAAAATCGCTTCTTCCACATGAGAACACGTTTTTGCAGTAATGCTTCTCAAAAATCAGTTCTTCCTCTAGCTCTGGCCTCTGTTTAACAGGTTTTAAACCCTGCACCTTGAAGGTTGAGATGACTCAGCAGAAAAAAACCACTTACTGATTTGTAGAAATTTCAGTTACTATAATTCTAGTTCAAGGGGATCTGTTGTTCTCTGGGCACTTGTTCACATATATTGCACATAAATCATGAACCACAAATACATACACATAAAAATACTAATTCTTTTCGTGGAGAAGCTGGGAGCCTACTGCCTGCTACCATGGTGAAATGTGAAAACACTGATGGACATATATAAATGAGGACAACTGTTTGGTTGCTGCACTTTTGCAACAACCTTTATGCTGCTTGATTTGTCATTTTTTTCCCTCAGTGCCTGCTATCACAATCTAAATGTGCATCATAATAACAGGGTTATATAGATTACAGTATTGCAGAAGGTGAAGCAATACCTCTGTTAGCACTGATAGCACTCGAGAAAGAAAGCAACAGGTAAAGTGTGAACAGTATGCTATGTTGACCTGAAAAATCTCCAGGTAGGTACGTGACTGGCTCTAAGAAGATGAGCTAGTAGCTTTTGGATGGAGTGAGAGTCTCACTTTGCAGAGCAGAAAGTCTAGGTAGAAATTCTGCACCATATAAGTCCTGATGTATTATGTCTCAAAGAAAGCCAGGGAAAAGGGCTGAGGTTTCTACTTAACACATCCAATCAGATGCTAGCCACCAGTCCTCTCTCTACTCACAAGTACCTGTTACAGAGTCACAGAGGTTGGTGTACCTCCATACCTCGTTCCCTACCCAAACCTCTCCGGCACCCAAGCTTCACTTCCTTTCTCTAGCTTCCCTTTATAAAACCTAACCATTTTGGCTACATGTCCTCTTTGGTCCTCCCCTTGGTCTCCCGGCTCCTGGCCTCTCTCTTGCCCTCTCTCCTCTTCCCCTCTTGCTCTTCCCATTCTCTCCTCTCATAGTCCAGACTCAATGCTTCCAGATGCCTCTGGCTGTATTCTCCTTCATGTCTATAATAAATCTTCTCCTCAACCACACCTCAGGCATCATATTCTCCTTTTTAAAATTCATATAGTGAAAACAAAGTATAGACTATTTTATCTAGATGAGACGCGTAGTCCATAGCTTTTCCACTACGATCTTAGCCACAGAAACTTTGCTACTGAAATGTCAGAAGTACACCCTTCTAAGGTGGCTTCTGTCTGCAAGATGATACTAGAACCAGTTTGAGCCTAGAGGAAACTATGGTTTTATAGCATGTACATTAATGACCCTGCTGCCTCTGGAAAGACAGACCAAGAGGCAGGTATTGACTACCTTTAGGAAAATAAAGACCCAGCAGTACAGAAACATGAATAGCAATAATTAAAACACAACTATAACCCACCTGACATTATGACAAGGTACAAGCTAAACACCTTTTCAATACAAAAAAAAAAAAAAAAAAAAAAAAAAAACCAAAAAAACTTGTAGAACATTTCAAGTAACAATGGCATAATTCTGTCATCTTGGTTAAAAACTTTCATATAGAACCCCAAATGCTTCTACACTACCAACTGATAATTATTTCTGGTGCCAATATCATCCCATGCTTTTTGTGACAATGAGAGATGGAGTGTGGGGAGAAACAATACATCACTTAAAGCTGCCATATTGCCACTCTACAGCTGCAAACTCAGGTATCTTCAGGGAGTCGTTCAATGTTATACACCACCTGCAAATGCTGGTTCTTGGGCTCAGAAAGCTCATGGCCAAGGCAGTATTCATTCCTTGAACCTTCTCCATAGGGTGTGTAGTTGCAGAATAAGACCTGGGCTCAAATCTCATCTTGTTCACTGCCTGAGGAGAGGTGTGTGCTCCCAGACAAACTGCTTTCTGAGAATGATTCTTCTTTGGGCTGCCACATATCTACTAAGCAAGTAAAACAATAAAGGACTATAGATATAAGGGATAATCTTGTTTGGAGTAGAGGAAATCTTTCCCTGAGAAGCACATTTACACTTTATCTTCAAGAATAGAAAAAGCTTAACAAATCAAAGAAAAGCAATTTTTCTAGATCATAAAATGATTATAGAATCATATTTGAGGGATAGAGAGATGGCTCAGTGGTTAAGAACATTGGCTCTTGTCCCAGAGGACCCAGGTTTAAATCTCAGCACCCATATGTCTGTCTATAACTTCAGTTTCAGGAAATTCAATGCCTTTCTTTGTCTCTGTGGTCACTGAACACACGATGCACAATTAACAGCATACTGACAAGAAGCTCAAAAGAAAATAAATATTTTAAAAATTTATATTTGAGATGGTGATGAGTCTAGCTTTGGACAGACATTCTGTTAAATGAAAAAGAAAGTGAAAAATTAACCAAAATAAGAAAACACACACTTAGCTTAATGAGTGCAATATATAAAGTATATATACATACGTGTGTGTGTGTGTGTGTGTGTGTGTGTGTGTGTGTGTGTGTATAATTTTTTAAAGCTATAACCTGTAAAGGCAGTTCCTAGGACTGGGGAATTTGTTATCCAACAGTTTCGGCAGCAAGACTGTCTCCAGGGCCTATTTTAAACTGAAAAAATTCAGTGATGACTTTTTCTACCCTGTGCTTATTCACTTTTCACAGCTACTCAGGAGGCTGGGCCAGAGGCGTTCCCAAGGCCAGCCCAATCAATATGCCAAGAACAATTCTCAAAGCAGGGGCAGGCAGATGACCAAGCAGCAAGACAGATGGGTAAAAATGTATTAGCTCTGAAGTGAGTCTGTACATAAGCTAAAGATGTCAAGCATATCTACCACAGTCCTCCAGACTTTATTTCCCGTCAATTTATGGCTTTCTGGTCCAATCCAAAAGAGCTAATCTGCTCAAGTTATTATATAACTGTGTCTGCACTGCCGCAAAGAGAAAACTCTCACCTAAACAAGTAAACTTTTTCACAGGAGACAGAGACTTGAAACATAAGAAATAAGCCTTAGGAATTCTTTTTCTTCCCCAGGGCTCAGTATTGCTATTATTCTTGTTTGACTAAAAAAGGTCATCTTGCACAATCTCACCCACAAAGTAATCTCTCCACCTTACCACGAGGCAGATGCTCCCTAAGGGCAGTTTCTGTTTTATTTTTGTTTTACACCAAGCACAACCTCATCATAAACCTCCTTGTTGAGTAACAAATTCAGAATAGTATTTTTAACAAGCCAAATTACCAGTAACAGAATTTCAAATGTTCCTATGCCAAAAATAAAGTGGTTCCCATTTCCTTCTCAAATTTTTGTGCTTTTCTTGCTACCTGTCAAAAATTAAAACACAGTTATAAAGGATTAGACTGGGACAATAATTTCAAAGTTTAGTCAAAACTTATGAATGTAATGTGCCATTTCTCCTCCCAAGGAAACTAAAGTCTACTTCAGTACTGTCTTGAGAGAGATAAGAGCTACTGAAATATTTAAAGCAATAGATTGAATTTCTGGAGGAGAAAACTAATTTAACAACAATAATTGATCTTGATGTCCCAGTAACAGAACCTCCTAAACTTTCAGGCTTTCTTTTTAATAAATAAACTGTCACATTCTAGACACTTCTAGCCCTGGAGAATCCTCAACAAACCAAGGTTTAGTGCGAACTCTGCTTAAGCTCTACAATGACTCCTGCTCTATTTTGTAATTACCATTATCAACTTTATTTAATTGTGCTGTATACATGCACACTCTCACGTAGACACACTCACAGGCAACTGAGGTGCCCAAGGAGGCCAGAAAAAGGAATCAGATTCCCTGGAGCTGGAATTACCGGCACTGAGTCATCTAACTTGGGTGCTGGGAACCGAAATGGGGGCTTCTGCAAAAGCAATACTTACTTTTAACCATGGAGCCATCTCTCCAGTCCCAGAAAGGCCTCCTTTCACACATCTTGTCTATTTTCTTCATACGTTGCTTCTTATTAGATTAGGCAAGTACTACCTGTTCAATTTATCAGGTTTTTGTGGCATGGAGAGAGGATGGCCCGTGAAGGGCTCCTCATGAATGAATGGATTTGAAAAACTAGCTTATCTTCCAGGACTACAACTGAAATCATCTAGTAAGGAGAATGAATTACAGTAGAGGAAATAATCTGTAATGTCTTCTTATACAAAATAGAGATGTTGAATGATTGGCTAGGATGAATGAGGAAGACACAATCCTCAACTGAGCACTACATAATTATACATATTTTTGTATGATTTAGTTTAGTCAAAAATATTGGGGTGGGGGAGACCTGGAGATGGCTCAGTGGTTAAGAGAACTTGAGGACCCCCATGGTGATTTAAAAACCACCATAACTCGAGAGCTCCAGTGTCTCATCTGGCCTTAATGAGCACTAGCCATGCATGTGGTCAATACTTCCATACATGCAGACAAAACACTCATACACATAAAAATAAACCAATAAAAAAATTTGACAAGTATGGTAATTCATGCCTATAAGCCCAGCAGTTGGGAAGCTAAGATAGGTAGTTCGTGAGTTAAGGACATGAGTTATGATTGTGCAAGATGACCTTGCATGAGCAAGACTCTATCACAAGTAAATATACAAACACAAAACAACAAAAACTTCACTATCACTACCTTTTCTCCCGAAAACAGATTTGTTGAAAATATTCCTGAACACTCTGAGAACTCTTGCTTTTCTCTGTTAGTTTCTATCATTCAGTCCTTTTAGCCTTTTGTAACATTACTCCTGCTACACATATACATAATAGAAGCTCTCCTACCACACATATACATAACTCCCTAATGCCCTGAACCTGTCCATCAAGTCAATCTTTCTGGGCAACTGTCCTATGAGCGTCCTCTATGAGGCTATTCGGGTGCCATTTCTGACTCCTAAGAGCACCAAGATACATTTTAAATTCAAATTAAAGCTGTAGATCAGTTGAGAGCACAGTATTATAGGTAATCAATAACTGACTATGTATAAAAGATCATTTAACATGTACTGCCAGTACAAAATGAGTATCTCTTAATATATGGCTTCTCTAAAATTGGGTATTTCTTTTTCTTTTTTCCAAGACTGTGAACTAGTCAGTGAAATTTTGATTAAAAAGTCTTATGGGTCCCATCATTTACAAAATTATGGCCATTTTCAGGGATCTTAAAAGACTTGAGTCTTTAAGGTTTATAATGTAGTATCATCACTGCAAGCTTTTTCTACATGTTTGCAGAAACAGTCAGGTAAACAGATTAATTGGCTGGCTAAGTTGCGTATTTCTTCTCTATCTCTGAAACTCTCCTTGCTTTATTGCAATTCAAACCCTTACTCCTGCCCTTTGTCAATTGTTTGGCACTTAGTAAAATAACATTCGAAGATGTAAAATGCCATTCTTAAAAGGCTGTGCCAAAATTTCAGCTAGAGGATCATGTTACTTATTAACCTACAGTAACTACAGTAAAGTCAACACTAAGACTTTAATGGTTGACTTTTATCTATTTTTACCTATTTTGGTCAAGATAATTTCTACAATTTTCAGCATCAACACCTATCCATCCTTTAGGCTTCTACACACCTGTGCATATAATTCAGTTAAGTGTAAACTCTTCTGAACTGGAAAGTTATGTTTATCACTACTGATAGACCATAAACTCTTCACAGGCAGGCATTCATCTCACATATTTTTGACTAAGAGCAGGTACAATACTTGGCCCAAAGCAGCTGCTAAACTTGTTTGCTAAAAACAGAACGTTAGGCATAACTCTTAACTCCATACTGCTGTTCTGAGTATGATTTTAAAGAGGCGATTCTTTTAAAATCCCCAGTTCTAGTAATGATTTATATTTTAAAAGTTATCTAATGTTAGATTCTAGTAAGAGGAAAAATGGGTTTCAGAAGCACTGGGGAGAAATTCTCCCCACAACTCAGGAAGATTATCAGTATACAGTTTCAGAAGAAACTCTACCTGTTTCATAGAAATCCAGTATTACACATCAGCACTAACAACAGCTGAGTCAGTGGGTTTTCCTGGCTTCAGCTACATTCTGACTAAACAGAGGAAACCAATATAAGTTTAAACAGCCTTGGTGTCTCTAAATAAACATTCAGCTCAAGTTTAAATATAGCCTGTCAAAACTGGCTTCTCCCATTTTCTTATTTTTGTTTGTTTTTTGAGACAGGGTTTCTCTGTGTAGACCAGGCTAGCCTCTGCCTCCAGAATGCTGGAATTAAAGGTGTGTGCTACCACCCAGCCCCATCGTAACTATATTCTCAAAATTGAGGCCACTGTCATTCCATTTTCCAAATGGGCCAAGTTCTGTGAAAACCGTACAGTCTCTACAGCCCAAAAGTCTAAATTTGTTCTGGGCTTTTCCTGCTTATCAGTCACACTGCTACAATTAATATTCCTTTAGGTCAGTGGTTCAAAATGCTAGAAAATTTTGTTGCCCCCTGAAGTTCTGACAAAAAATCTCAAGGCATTTCTGGTTGTCACAATTATGTGGAAAGCATCTTGAATGTGGCAAGACAGGAATGCAGCTAAACATCCTATAGGTCACCAAGTAATCAGGACTAAGACATACTTTTGAGTATGTCTCCTTACTCAAACATTGGGGTCCTCAGAAAGATTCTGTCACTCACTGCATCACATTTTTAAATGTGTGTACTTTCATACATTTTAAAAAAGGTGATAATCCTCTCTTTTAAAAATCTCAGAATTATTATCATGAAGAAGGCTAGAATAGGAGGCAGATAATGGGATCAGAAGTATCCCTCCACTGAAGAGTCTAATTAACATCATTGAGGTGTTTTTCTGGGTCCAGACAAATTATATGTCAACAATATAAACAAGAAAAGTTGCTGAGCCACGGTTAGAACAAGTGTTGTTAGCTTGGGAGGATGTTAATGTCATTATCGAAAAATGTAGTAGGGTAAAGAAAATTGTAGGGTGATGAGCCTGTCATTTAAAAGAAAAAGTCTACATTAAGACATGTACACATCTAAAAATGCACACACCCAACATCAAACAATCAGGTTCTGCACACAGACCTCTTTTCATTGACAGAACTGAACTTGGGAATACTATATATGGGTTACATTTGTAATGCTAGGATCTTTTGGAAACTCGGTGTGTGTGTGTGTGTGTGTGTGTGTGTGTGTGTGTGTGTGTGTGTGTAATGACAATTAGGCCAATTTGTAATCATTGGATTAACACCACAACAGAGACATCTGTACCCATTCTCACCCACCATGTCTGCAGCCAATCTAACCTGTGTTCTCAAAAACCCAATTTCTTCAGGTATTTCTCCATTCTAGCAGGTTATCTTCATGCAATTTCAAAGTCTGCTTACCTTCTCCTACTCCATCCTACTATGTCTGAACCTATTTCTCTGCTAACCTGGAGACAACCTTCCTGAAAAAGAGTGGATCTGTAAGTGGAGGTCACTTCTTGCCATCACTTCCCAACCTTCTATAAAACTGGCCAAATCCAACGTCACTTTTCTGTCTTTACTATATAAACTGTGTCGCATTCAAGCCCAAACAAAACAATAACAAATACAGTACAGGAAAAGGATGTCTGACCTTAGTAGCAACAGAAACAAAAACGGTAATCACAGGAAATTCAGAATGAGTCAACTGTGTTATGACTTAAATGTGATCTTAGAACAACAGGAATACGATCAAATTCTGGGTCCCTAGATAGAACTCTGTCCCAAGGATGGTATTTTGCAAATTCATCCTTGTCTGAGGTGCAACCTGCTGTCCCTGGAATAGTGTTTAGGACCGGCCTCCTAGCAGAGAGAAGAACAAGGTCTTTTCTTCAATGAACACAGTAAAAGGATTTCATCTGAACTCAGAACTGTCCAAACACACCGAGCGAGTGTGACCGCCCTACATGTGTCGTGCACGGCCAGGTTTTCCGATTTAGGGTTTTTAAATATTCAGATACGCCCCGTCAAAGCGAAGAAACCAGCGAGTCACCAAGCCATCCTCACTTTGGGTTGGTCAAGAGACAATGCGACCCCGGAGTGCGCTGGGGGAGAATCTCCCTTCACACACTCACCACTCAACCAACTTTGGATACCCGTAAACCGACCTTAAGCGAACCCTCGTGATTAGGAATCTGGAGTCCTTTTTGCAATTGGCAGGACCTTCCTCCTGCGGAGTTTCTTCGCTACTCCCCTGCCGAGGGCGCTTCCAGGCCTTCTCAGCCTCCCCAGGGAATGCTCCAATATCCAGTGTGCACGCACTTCCCTCTCCACACCACCCCAAACCCACCAGGCTGGCCCCCGGCCCGGCCTGCTCACCCGCGTGCGACATGGGCTCGGTGGCGTTCCCGTGGCGCTCCAGGTTGTATACCACCACCGCCGAGGCGTTCTTTCGCGCCGCCACCAGCACCTTGTCCTTGAAGGTGCAGTCGCCGCGCGCCACCAGCGCGACCCAGGGCGCGGCGCCGAGGCTGCCGGGCGCCACGAAGCGCGTGTCGGGCGCGCAGCCTTTCTCGTTCCCGTCCCCTCGCGGGATGCCCACCAGGCCCTTCTTGTCCTCCCTGGGAGAGCTATCGCCGAAGCGACCGCTCTCGGACACGCTCCACACCGTCAGGTTCGACTGCGGGTCCACGTACTCGATGCCCACCACGGCCGAGTACCACTCGAGAGCCCCACCACCCACCCCGGGAGCACACAGGGCCAGCGCCAGCAACGTGAGCGTATCCCGGGCTCCCACGCCAGACGTGGGCCGCTGCCGCCGCGCCGCCATGGCCGTCCGGCCGGGCTGCTGAGGGAAAGCGCGAGCACCCTGCGAGCCTGCTCGCTCCAGGCCGACCCGCAGCTCAGAGGAGGCGTTCGTCGCTCGCGAGAGACCGCTGAGCGCGGCGGGGGCGGGCCCGCGGCGCACGCGCACCTGGAGGGGCGTGAGCGCGAGGGCGTGGCGACGGAAGGGGTGGGGCCCTGCTCGCCTCTTCCCCCCCTCCCCCCAGGCCGTAAGGTGTGCGCAGGCGCAAGGTTCTGTGCCTCGAGGCTGTGGGTGGCGGTGCTGGAGCTTGCGAGATGCTGATGTGTCTTGTGCAACCAGGCATCTAGAGTCCCCGGGTCTGGGGAAATTTGTGTGGTTCAGGCAGACGAGCGTGGGACTGCGGTTGTGTAAAATCTCTCGGAGGGTGGAGTTGACTGCGTAAGGTACACGGCAAAGGCCAGGCTATCTAAACCACTTAAAAAAAAAAAAAAAAGAACAAAGCCTTCTTCCTGTTGTCTGTGTGCCTTTTGTTACCAACTTAGTTGATTCTTTGTTGCTTTTCTCTCAAGGGTTTGTATCAACCCTTTTAGTTACTTGATGTAACCTGTAGGCTTCTATGGGCGCTACATCAACCAAAAAAAAAGGGGGGGGGGGAATTTGTCTGGCAATAAATGTTGGCTGATAAAATGGTCCTATGATAACATGGTGGGTAATATTTTTGTGTACCATTTAAATGATCCTGAACACATTAACATAGTTAAGTGCATATATGATAACTTTTTGCTCTGGTAAAAACTTGGTGAGGGAGTAGAGCATCTCCCCCAACTTGCAAAATGCCCCCCCTTTTATGAGACCCCAATAGATAGGAGATCTCTCCTTTTCACTGAGGTGACACTATACATCATATATGAGCTACCAAATATCAAAATACATTTAAGCCTAAGAATTGGACATTTTAAGAGCTTATAGCATAGCATACATTGTCAGGCATTTCTCTGAACACATACAAACACAGGAATACTGTGACAGACTTTCAACTCATCTCTCAAGCCTGACCTACCCACTTACCCTCACAGATCTGTGCTGAATCGGTCAAACCAGTTTCTCCTTAGAATCACTTATATAAAGGTGCAGCAAGTCTTTAATTAGACTGGACTTTCAGCAGAGGCCTGCTTCTATTCTTATGGAGCAACTGAGCTCATGATTTCAAAACTAACTCACTATGTGGTTGTGCATCATCTGCTAAGTGTGCATCATCCCTGCAAGGTTCTTTCATGTTACTCTTCCTCCTTAAGTAGTGTGAGCCAAAGGCCATAAGCTGTGTGATTCGTGAAATCATATTTTGTTCATCTCTATTTTGACCAAGCAAACCACTAAGGAGCTGGAAATGAAGCCTAGAGCTTTGATTTCTGATTGACTCATTTCTCTTCCTTCTTTGTACACCAGTCTGTAATTACAAGGACATCAGTTGTTGCTGCTCAGACCATGTGTTTTATGTCAGAACTTAAACCCTCTCCTGCTCCTCTTTGCCTTTGGGATTGCACCTATGGTTTGAAACACAGCCCTAGTCCCAGCTGTAAGTAGCTTTGATGTTGATTCTCCTCCCATTACTAAATTTTTTATTTTTATTTTATGTGTATAAGTGTTTTGCCTGCATATCTGTCTATGCACCGATGCCCTTAGATATCCCTGAAACTGGAGTTACAGTCTGTTACAAGCCAACATGTGGGTACTTGGAATTGAACTTGGGTTCTCTGGAAGAACAGCCAGTGCTTTTAACTGCTGAGCCATCTCCCCTGCTCAGCAAAGTAAAATTAAAAGAGCACTAGCGTTTTAAGCTTAAGGCCTTTCTTTTGTTTTAGACCCAAATAAAGTTGTATGTTGAAGACTGAGGAACAGCCTCTAGAACCCCGACATTATGTTCCAGACATGCGAATACTTGCAGTTCCCAGAACACATAGCCGTGGTTTCATGCTGCCTGACACAATATTTCCTTCTTCCTGAAATGACCTCTTCCTTCTGCCTTCTGTTATGGTAAACACTACATTAGTCTTAACATCCTAAACCTCAGCTGTTTTTTCTGTAAAAGCTGTCTTGGCTGACTTGGCTAGCAGAAGCACTTTCTGTTTCCTGTGTGACTTGAGCACAGTATCACACACATTTTCATGCTACTGATCCTAATAGTGTTCAGGGCCTTCACAAGGGCCAGGATTACTTGATCTTTCCACATGTCTACCTCAGCTAGCAGGGTGGCAAGCTTCTCATATGAGTGAAGCACTAGCCCACAATAAAAGACTCATGATTAATCAAACACTTGCCCAAAAGAGCCCAACGGTCTAATGGAACAAGCTTCGTTGCTGTTGAAGTCTTGGGCCCACACAACTTCTTGGTTCTTTGCTTATTCTTTCTTTTTTTTTCTTTTTCTGGACAAAGTTTCTTCTCACAGAGTTGGCTGTCCTGGAACTTGCCTTGTAAATCCGGCTGACCTTGAACTCACAGAAATCCGCCCACTTCTGCTTCCAGAGTGTTTTGATTAAAGGCATGCATCACCACTGACCCATGGGTTTTAACTTTTTCATCTTCAGACCAAGCCTCAGCTGTTTTTCCCTGCTGTTGGCGCTACTATTGTCTCAAACATCTGAGACCTTCTTGTTTATTGACTGCCAAGTACCACTTGAATTCTACTTCCCCAGACAAGCTAACAAGGCTTATCATCAACACTTATTTTTGAAGGGAAAGAACAGAGATATTTTTACCTTTGAATCATTTTAGTATGGAAAACTTCAAATAGTTCTCAGAGTATCAAAACCAATGAATGAAGCTCTATGCACTCCTAACATAGGTGCAAGAATGAGCAGTATGTGGCTGTCAATTTTAGATTGACACACAGCTACCTCCTTCTCTTCTATTACATTACTTTGAAGAACACTCCAAACATCTTACCATTTTATTTGAAATACTTTTAAGAAGTGCTTTATAATTATTACTTCTTGTTAAGTTGATTGGTTTTCGGATCACCATGGAAACAAACCTCTGGGTATGTCTCTGACATGTTTCCAGAAAGGTTTAACTGAATGTGAGTAGTACCCTTCCACAGGCTGGGATCCCAGAAGGAATAAAAAAAGAGAAAGCAAGCTGAACAATAAAATTCACCTGTGTATGCACTATGACTAGCTGTTCTATGAAACTAACATTATTACTTCCTGGCCATCCCAAACTGTACCTTCAACTGTGGTCCAAAAGAAACCCTTCGTAGCTTAAGTCACCTTCCTCAAGTCCTTTGTCACAGCATGGACCAGGCTTGTGGGAGTTTGGAGAAGTAGAAAGCTGAGGGAAATAAAATGTTTCAGAAGGGAACAAAGACTATGAGGAACTTGGATAGAGGTCATCTCTGTTACAGTCCAACAAAGAATCTGCTCCTTTCTGCCCACTCCTTCCAATTTATAGGAGGCTGAATTAAAAAACAATGGGCTAACGTTTGGTGGAAGACATTTCAAGGCAGCAAAGCAGTCAGGCTGTGGCAGGGGCTGCTGCTCACTGTGTTTAATTCAGAGCTACGGTGAGAGAAGAACAATATAAAAAATATGCAGTTTGGTGAGGAAAAGCAAGTGAGAAATTTAAAGTTAAGGACAAGGAGGCTTCAGACAACGCATCTGTAATTGTTAATGAAATTAGCAACATTAAAGAGAAACCTCACATTTTTTACAGGGACCATAGGAAAAGTGCCCTGTGGTAAGACCACATTAATCACTAAAAGCTCCAGTGTGTGAAAATTCGGGTTGATGGAAGAGAACCTATACTTAGGATGCCACTATAGCTGTCTCCTGCTCCAAAATGGTCGCCTAGTAAAATGTTTCTCCAGGACCACTTTATGAAACATAGTGGCCAACTGCATGTGTGGCACAGCAGCTGTGTTCCAGGGGCCGAGGACAAGTTGAAAGGATCTCTAACCTCAGGACCCCTACGACCAAGTTCTCATCACAAAGGAGATTTGTTTGCCCCAAAGGGACAGCGGACAGGGAATAAGAGACAAAGGATGAGGGAGAAGAGAAAAAGAACAAGGAGGGGAAAGGGGTATTTGTCCCAGAGGTGGGGACAAAGGACTACCTCTGGATAGAAGAGGCAGACGTGGCCAGCAGGCAAATGGTTTATAAAGGTAAAAGGAGAAACCCCTGTGTTAGGATAAAGTGCTTAATTTTAACTGGGCATGATCAAGTGAGCCAAAGGGGGCTTTTGATTGCTGGACTTCAATACTTTGATTACTGGATCTTGCTAGTCAGCCTTAGGAGGAGGAAATGGCCAAATAAGGAAATAGACTTTGGTGGCTAGCATTAGGAGTGTGATCTAATGGTTTTTAGGCAAGACAGAGGGAATGAGTGAGGAGGGTACGGCCTGCCAGAGCTATGTGGCTGTGCTTGGGCTGGCTAGAGTCCCTCCGTGGGCTACATCTCAAGCTGATAGCAGACCTGAGCAATGTTGTCCATGTAGTTTTTGTTTTGCAATCAAGAAAGATACAAAGTAAGAAATTATAGTTGCTTACACCAAGGTTCCAGAAAGCCAATAGGACAAGGCAATGCGCATTGTGGTTAGAGTCCCTGCAAGGAAGCCCTGATAGGCTCTCTCTTTAGCTCTGAACCTCATTTTGAAATTAAGTTATTTGTTTTCTTGTTTAGTTGTTTAGTTCTTTAAATAATCTGAAAACCAACTCTCTGTCAAATATATAATTAGTAAAGTTCCCCCTTTCTGTAGGCTGCTGCTTTGTCTGGTGTCCTTAGCTTTGTGAGGTCCGTTTATTAACTGTTGATCTTAATGCCCATGCTACTGGTGTCCTACTCAGAAAGTCCTCTCCTGTGCCAATAAGTTCAAACCCACCCTCATGTCTCTTCTGTCACATTTAGGGTATCTGAAATTATGTTGAGGTCTTTGATCCATCTGGAGATGTTTTGTAAAGTGCAATAAATAAAAATTTATTTGCATCCTTCTGCAGGGAGCCATCTAGTTTAACCAGACCACCTGTTAAAGACGCTGCCTTTTCTATAGTGTGTATTTTTGGCATCTTTGTCAAAAATTAGGTGTCTGTAAATTTGTGGAATTGTATCTGGATCTTCAATTCTATTCCATTAACCACGGTGTCTGTTTTATAGGATGCTGATACATCCTGAAGTTCTTTTATTAGTCATGATTATTTTAACTCTGATACTTAGTGTGTGTGTGTTTCCATATGAAGTTGAAGTTCAATTTATGTGAAGAATTGTGTTGAAATTTTGATGGGGATTGTATGGAATTTGTAGATTGCTATTTTCACATATTAATTAATCTATTGGTAGAATTTGTTATTTTCACAATATTAATCCTACTGGCCCATGAGCATGGAACTTTTTTTTATAATATTCTGGTGTCTTTGTCAATTTCTTTCCTCAGTGTTTAAAGTTCTATCTTACAAATCTTTCACTTGCTTAGTTAGAGTTATCCCAAGGCATTTTTCTGAAGCTATTATAAAAGATATTGTTTCCCTGATTTCTTTGTTTGTCTGTTATTTGTATATTAAAAAGTTATTGAATTTCTGTGTTTGTTTTATATCCTTCTACTTTGTTGAAACTGTTTATCAGGTAGAGTATTTAATGCATACAATTTTATCATCTGAAAATAAGGATATTTGGACTTCTTCCTTTCCTATTTATGTCCCCTTCACTGATCTTATCGCTCTAGCTAAGTACAAGTTCTATATTGTTGTGAGATATTTGTTCTGAAAAGTCTGATTCTGTAATTACACATTTATTAGAAGTATGGCCATTTTGAAAATACCTGTACAAATTAAGACTAACAATGCTTTATAGGTCTATAGTAAAATAAAATAGTTTTTTGCATATTACAAGATAAAGCATATTACAGGTATACCTCACAATCATACAGGACAAGCAGTTATAGAAAGATCTAATTACACTTTAAAAATATACTTAATAAATAGAAAGGTGTAAAAAGACCCATAGGGATAGACTATGCAATGCTTTATTAAATTTAATTTTTAAAATGCTAATCAGAATGACAGCTGTGGTGAGACATTGATATTAGAAAAACAGCTAAATTAAATTAGCCTGTATACTTTAAGGGTATGTTGACCTCAGAATGGAAACCAGGATATGTGTTATGTTGGGGAAAAGGTTTTGCTTTTGTTTCCACAGGAGGAGAAAAGCTATGGATACTATCAAAATTGATAAAGATTAGATTCAAACAGGAGAGACCTTTTGATTAGTAGAGGCAACAGTGCAGCTATTCAATCTAACCTAACTTATAAGACTAACACATGCTTTTCATTTGATTAGATATAACCTGCCAAAAAGGGAAAGCCCTCAAAGTTAGGATTGGAGCAGGGTTTTGTTTTTGTCTTTCCAGGAAAATAAAAGCATCTAATAAAGAAATCTGAAGACCACTGGACAAATGAGACATCTGAAGAAAAGGACAAATTATCTAAGAAAATGTCATCCCCCACCCAAAAGAGTAAAATAGCACATTTCCAGCAGGATAAAATTTATAAACCCTACCAGACGTTTGTGTCTACTGTTCTCTATAGACACATAATGCAAATGGCCTTTTTGTAGTCCCAGTTCAATTAAAAATTAAAGCTGGCTTTGGAGCTGGAACATGGGTCTCTCCTTCTCTAAACCCAACATACTTGTTAAAAAAAAAAAAAAAATCCAGAATCACTGTCTCATGTCAGAAGAGCCAACTGATATAGGACAGAAGAAAAAAAAAAAGGGACTATTCTGTTGCCATTAACCTCATAATCCTTTGGTTTTATTTTGACTCTTTAAAACTTTTCTTAAGATATAAATTTTATCTCAAAATGTATAAAATTAATATATACATAGTATATATTTAAAGCTTCTGTGATGATTAGTGGTCATATAGAGTACTAAGTAGTTCTAGAAACAGGCTTCATCTAACTTCCTGTGTGTGATTTTGGGATTGAGTTTGAAGCAAGTAATTAGGAACTAAATTTGTGAGCCTCAGATGCATTTAATAGATTGTGGTCCTTTAACCTCTCTAATATCTATTGTAATAAATTGCCCACCCAGGGACGCCATCTGTTAGAATAAGTTTTTTTTTGGTCTCGGGCAGCCAGAGGTCTAGACTTATAGACCTGCTGCTCCAGACTCTTTAGCCATTTGTTATTGCTTAGGCTTTTAAAAATTATTTAGACATTTATATTAACTTTATGTTGTTTGGCTTATGGCTTAGGCATATTGTTAGCTAGTTTTTTTTTTTATTTTAACTCAACTTATTTTTATTAATTTGTCTTGTCACATGGCCCATGGCTTATTTGTGTTATTTATATATATATATATATGTATATACATATATATATATATATATATATATATATATATATATATATATAAATTGGGTGGTGGGTCGATTTGTTTTTGATTTTTATAAAAATTATTTTGATTTTTTACTTTTTTTTATGGTGCCCATCATGGCCAAAACAGTCTTTTATTTAAAGATTGATATGCACAGCACACAGAAAGACATTCTCACATCAAATACCTGCTGCATATGACATTTAAAATGTTTAAGTTTCTGCAGTAAATAATGATCATTTCTAACAGCAACCTTTGAAGTCTCCAAAAGAATATTGAGACCCTATAATGATGAATCCACCTGTATTTTGGTAATACCACTAAATTGACAAACACCACCCAAAGATCAGCTTGGACTATAAACTTCTCAGGACAACTTCAAAACAGTTAGCTAAGATGATCCAGCCTCATAGACTACTCCAGTCAGGACTTCAGATAAGCCTTGAACTCCCTCATCACACTGAGACCAAGCAATAGGATCTTATCTTTTTTTTCAGGGTTCCCTAAAGATGCCATCACCCCCGAACAGCAGGGAGTAATTTTAAAAACACAACATCCACATTAAGGTGGGGTAGGTGGGTTTTGGTCATTCAATGGATGTTTGTCATTGTTTAAGGGAGTTGCTTACAAGTTGGTATTGGTCGTGGTCAGTGAGGAAACTAAGCAAAAGAAATTAGATTCAGAGAGCTTGTTCTGAAAAGAAAAGGGGAAGATGTAGAAATGATAGGATTAAAAAACTCTCTCGATAGTCTTTTTATGTGTTCTTTAATTTGGTTTGAAAATATTTTATTGAAAATGTTTGTATCTGTGTTCGTAACATATTTTGGTATATTGTTTTCTTTTGAAGGCATCTCTGTAGGGTTTTGATAACAGAGTACTTGATGTGGGATATCTTTCTGTATACTATAAATATGCTTTATTATTGGTTAATAACAGTTTTGGTCTATGGCAAGGCAGCATAGAGGCAGGCAGGAAATCTGAGCATAGGTAAAGGAGGAGGGAAGAGTCACATGAAAACACTGGAAGTGGCACTCAGAGAACAAGATGTAATGGAACAAAGGCAAAGCCACATAGTCACATGGCAATACACAGATTAGTAGAAATGAGTTGAGATAAATTTTAAGAGGTAGTTGGTAATGAGCCTGAGCCATAGGCCAAACAGTTTGTATAAGCTTCTGAATAATAATTTTATAAGTGGCTGTGGGTCCATGGGTGGAAGAGCTTCCTCGGGACTGCAGGCTGGAGAACAGGTCAGAATCTTCAGGCTTCAGAGTACTAGTGGTTTCCTGAAGAGAATTAGAAAATATTTCTTCATTTCTATTTTGTAGAATAATTTGGGAAATAATTACATACTTCTTTGAAAGTCTGGTAGAATCCATCTGTGTTAGATCCATATGGCCCCAATCTTTCCTTGCGAGGAAGGGAGGGGCTTTAGTTGTTGCTTCTATTTTATTGGGAGTTATGGGTCTCTTTAAATCAGTAGTTCTTAACTTTTCTAATGCTGCAACCATTTAATACAGTTCCTCATGTTGTGGTGACCCCTTACCATAAAAATTATTTTATTACTGTAATTTTACAGCTATGAATTATAATGTAAATATCTGCTATACAGTATATCTGGTATGCAGCTCCCCAAAGGGTTGTAACCCACAAGTAGAGAACCACTGATTTAAATTGTTTATTTCATCTTGATTTGATTTTGGTAGATTGTGTATATCAAGAAGTCCAGACCAGGTGGGATACAGATTTTTAAAGTCTATCCTTATGATTCTACGAATGTCCTCAGTGTCTGTTGTGATGGCTCCTTTTCATCTCTAATTTTATTAATTTGAATTTTCTCTCTCTGTTAATTTAACTGAAGTTTTGTCAATCTTATTAATCTTATTAAACAAAACCAAAAATTTCTCAAAAAAAAAAAAAAAACAAAACCCAACCCGCATCTCTTTGTTTCATTGATTCTTTTTGTTTGTTTCTATTTTAATAATTTCAGTCCTGAGTTTGGTTATTTATTCCGATTTATTATTTTTGGGTGTTTTTCCTCTTATTTTTCTGGCACTTTCAAATGTGTTCTTAAGTTAGTTGCTCGGACTTGAGTCTTAGAACTGTCTTCATTGTGTTCAATAGGTTTGGGTATGTCATGTTTTCACTTTTATTCAATTCTAAAAAGTTTAGTTTTTTTTCTCGACCCAGTTTTCATTCAGTGGTGAACCGGCTAGCTTTCATAGTACCCTTTCTGCTCTCCCGGTTATTGTTGATAGTGCATGGTGACCAGCTAGGGTGCAGGGTGCTACTTCACTCGCTTATGTCTTCTGTTGAGATTAGCTTTGTTCATAACATGTGACCAATTTTGGAAAAGTTCCATGGGTCATTGAGAAGAAAATTTATTCGTTAGTATTTGGGTGGAATGTTCTGTAGATATCTGTCGGGTTCATTTGATCTATGATGTAGTTTAATATCAGTGTTTCTCTTTAGTTTTTGTGTGTATCATCCATCTATTGTTGAGAGTGGGATATTGAAGCCAACGACCATTAATGAATTAAGATCAGCCTGCAATTTCAGCTGTTGTAGGGTTTCTTTTATGAACTTGGGTGACTTTGTGTTTGGTGTGTAAATGTTTAGAGCTGTAAACTCCACTTAGTGGATTTTCCTTTGAGAAGTGTGTAGTGTCCTTCTCTATCTTGACTTTAGACTTTTTACTGGTATTGATGAAATTGAAGATCATGGGAACTTCAGGGGTGAATATATTTTGAGTTATGAGAGGGCCATGAACCTATACTGGGTTAGAATGTTATGATTTCCAGTGATGTCCTTGGACTTCAAGATGACATTGGGTGGAATTATGATGGCTGATCTGCTTTGCCAATTTTACTGGATTTAGAATCACCAGGCACACACACTTCTAGTTTTGTCCATAAGGGTGTTTCTAGAAACGTTTAATTGAAAGAGAAGAGCCACCTGGATGTGGTTGGTACCATCTGGTGAGCTGGCATCCTAGACTGAATAAAAAGGAGAAAGCAAGCTGAGTACCAGTGTTCATCTCTCATACTCTCCTTCCTGGCTGTAGATGCAATGTGACCACCTTCCTTAAGTCAAGCACCATGACTTCCTTGCCAAGGTGGACAGTACTGTACCTTCCTTTCTTACACTCTTCTGGTCAGGTAACAAGACAGTAACTAATACAGTGCTTTTTAAAAGATGTGGACCTGTGAGAAGCATAAACAGTTACTTTATTTTTTAACACTGTCTTCCACTCAGCCATGGTTGTATGTGCCTATTATCCTAGATACTTCGGTGACTGAGGCAGTGAAATTGTTCCTTGAATGTATTATTACTCTTTTAGGAGTGCCAACTGTTAAAACTGTAATTAGAAACTTAATTCTCTCTCTCTCTCTCTCTCTCTCTCTCTCTCTCTCTCTCTCTCTCTCTCACACACACACACACACACACACACACACACACACATTTCCTGTTCTGGGGCCTTGTGTAGTCTATAGAAGTGCCATGAAATATTATTTTATTCACACAAGAGTCTTTAATTATAATACCAAGATATCCCCTCTTCTCCCCTCCTTTCTCCCTCCTCTCCCCCTCCCTCTTCCCTGCTCACCTCCTCTTAATTCAAGGTGCTACAGAATTTAAAGTACAACAGAAATGAACCAGCAGGTTCTGGCAAGATTTCAGATTGTGTTTACTCAGTTCAAGGCATGGAAGCAGCTGAATGAAAACCAGAGACAATGAGCCATCATACAAAATTTTTGGTTTTTGGGGTTTTTTTTTAAATAAAAATTTATTTATTATCCTATCATGCCAGAATCTAACACTGAGTTTCTCTCTCTGCCTGGAAGTCCCGCCTAGTCTCTTCTGCCTACTATTGGTCATTCAGCTCTTCATTACACCAATCAAGAAGTCCCGCCTAGTCTCTTCTGCCTACTATTGGTCATTCAGCTCCTCACTACACCAATCAAGAAGTCCCGCCTAGTCTCTTCTGCTTACTATTGGTCATTCAGCTCCTCACTACACCAATCAGGTGCTTTAGGCAGGTGAGATAAAATACAGACATATCTTCATGCTGTGTAAAAATAAAATATCCCACAATTGTCTTCTGCAAGAACAGAAAATGCTCTTAACCACTGAGCCATCTTGACAACCTCCCCCACTTTTGTCAGCATATAAAGGTTGTTGGCTTATAGAAAACTTAAAAATAAAAATAAATAAATGAAGCAGGGGACTTGAGAAGGAGCAAATACTAAATTCCCTCCCAAACACATCACACACACACACACACACACACACACACACACACACACACACACACACACACACACACACTGAGAGAGAGAGCTACCAAAAGCAATACTTTGCACAAAAGACAACCATAACCTTATACAAAAGTGCTTCTGCAATGATACCTGTCCAGAATCTTCCTGTCTAGCCTTGGACTAAGGAGAATCTTTCACTGATCAACAGAGCCAGGTCTTTTTGTTTTAAGAAACTTCCCCCTTGCTTTAATAAAGTCAGACCTGAATATACTTGGTCTTCCTTATATGACATCTATTTTTCACTCAGTGCTACTTCTAAAGAAGCTTGTTTATCTTTGGAGACCATCTAGAACTTCTGTGGCCCTTTTAGGCTGACATTCCTATTAAAGGAGTGTTTTAAATGGAGGTTGGCTTAAATTAGAGAATGTCACTCACAACCCCAGACTGAAAAATTAAATATATACCAACGTTCCTTATTGTCTCACTTGCTTTTAAAAATATTGTATTTGCCATGGTGTGAATATGGTGGTCAGTGGACAACTGACGTGAGTTGAGTCTCTTCTTCCATCACTGGGGATCAAACTCAGGTTATCAGGCTTTGAGGGAGCTGCTTCCCCCCACCCCCTCCAGCCACATCATTAGCCTTTGTTTGTTGATCTTATACTATGCCCAATGGAGAAGGATTTTGCCTGCAGTCTCAGGTACATAGATTACCTTCTGACTGTTTTTTCAAGTGATGGTTTTTGAATGTTTTAAATAAAAACAAACTAGACTGTGGCCACACACCATGGTGGATATAGCTCAGGTAGCTGAGTGCTCCTAGAAAGATGATAGCCAATGATGTTGTCTAGAAGCCAGGATGGAGTCTGGGAAACATTTCCTGGTTAGCATTGGGGATAGGGAAGGGAGATAATTTGTTGGGTTGGGAGTCCTGGTGTCTCTCATCCACTGTGTCACACATTAATTTGAGTATGTTTCTGGTTGGGGATGTACTTCAGTGGCAGATTACCTGGCTAGCATCTCACAAGAACCATCTCTTCACAAATTATTGCTCAACTTTGTGAGTCCCTTGGGCTGATTTCCTCTTCTCCAAGATGTATCATTCAGCTCTTCTGAACCCCTTTTTTTCCTAGTCACATGGCTCTCACACTTTAATGTGCACACTCATTACCTGAAGAACTTGTTGGAAGGCTCTGAAACCTCCTCCTGTGAGCTAGCGACAGGGTAGGGCTCATTAACTCATACTTCTAAAGAGCTCCAGGTTCCAAGGTAGAGTCAGGCTTCTAAAGCCCTGCCCCTGCCCTTTCAAAGGGTGGGAGAATCTTAAATGGTCTGTTCACTTTACAAAAGTCTCTCGGGAAAACTGATGGCTCACTCCAGGCCTGGTTGGACTGGATGTGGGATGTTGTGGGATAAGGAAGAACAAATTTGTATTTCAAAGTTAATATTAACAGTTTAGGATTACAAAATTGGGTTCTATTAATAAAATGCCCCTGATCCCATTAGTATGTAGACTTTATTAGAAATTGTTGAGTTTTTTTTTTCTTTGAAGGAAATGTGATTATAAATGAACGTAAAATCCATTTTCCTGGGCAGAATTCTTTCATAATGGCTGGGGGGTGGAGGAGGATGAATTTTATATTTGTATGCCTTAAGAAACAGTAATAGACGAATACTTATTAGAACAGAAAAACACAATCGCCTTCATACATCCATTAAAAAAGGACTTCATTGAACATCATGTAATTGTTATTAATCATTGTTTTTTATGTTGGCGCTACTCTGAATAAAATTCCTCTGAGCTTAGTTTCATTTTAGACACATTTAAAATGTCTTTTTTTCTATTTTGAATACATATTTCACTTGTAGGATTTTTTTTCTAAGAGAATATAACAAATCTAATTAAATCTGGATTGGTAGCACTAAAAATCTCTTTGGCTGCATTCAGGCTGTGTAAATGTGCATGGGGGAGGAACAGAGAGCAAAGGGCATCTGGGAGTACAAAGATCCCATCTTTCTAGGCTGTCACAGTGAACTGGTCAAAGGCTCTGATGGCCTGACTTCTTTTGCGGGGGTTAGACCAGAATGGTGAACTTCCACTGGGTTATACACAAACCAGAAAATCTAGGCTGGCTCCTGAGAATTGTGAAGACTCATTTCAAGTCTAGAGTCCAGGTCCACAGTGGGTCCAATGGACTAGATATAAAGCAAGGCAAGTACAGGTTCTCCATGTTCTCATATCTGTTTAAAATAATTACTAATAAAAGAGTTCATAAATGTGGTATTAAAACATAGAAAGGAGTAATTTACTAATGTTGGCCATGAGGCCATAAACTGGGACATTATCAAACATCTCTTGAATCAAACTATAATTAGGTAGGTCCAACCCTGGGCAACTATTTTCATAGTAACCTATTTTAACTTGCTAACCAACTCTTTAGTTTTATGAATATGATCTGTGTCAAGAAATGGTGGAGAGCTGGGTGTGGTGGTGTATGCTTTTAATCCTATTGCACAGGAGGAAGAAGCAGGAGGATTTCTGTGAGTCCAGGGCCAAGTTAATCAATATAGGCTAACTAGTAATATAGTGAGACAAAATAAATCCTTCTTGTCTCAATAGAAGGAAGAGAAGAAGACAAATAAAGAAAAGAGAAATTGTTGTGAACCCTGATACCACTCTCCACCATTCTGAACCCCTTTGGCTTTGCATATCTGTGAGGCTGTTTGCAGTGTCCTTTTTGATTGCCATGCTGTCTGTGACAAGGCTATACATCATTGGTATCTATGATAAAGATTATAAAACCATGTATGTAATCCACATGAAACACAAAAAGAAATAGATAAAATTTGTTTTATCAATGCATTTTATTCAACCCAACATACCCCAAATATACCAACATGTATAAAACTTTTGAGGTCCTTACAATTACTTTTTGCAAATGCTTTAGAATTAAAATATTTTATATTTATGCATACACACACAGAGAGAGAGAGAGGGAGAGAGGGAGAGAGGGAGAGGGAGAGGGAGGGAGGGAGAGAGAGAGAGAGAGAGAGAGAGAGAGAGAGAGAGAGAGAGAGAGAGAGAGAGAGAGAGAGAGAGAGAGAGAGAGAACATCTCTGTTAGGATTTGTTTTACTTCAAGTACTCAGCAGCCACATTGGTTTATTGAGCAGTTCAAGACCAGGTAAATGCAAGTGGGTTTCTTAAGACATTGCTACATTAAATAATTAAATCATTAAATAATAAGGGCACATTATTTGTTGTTATACTCCAGCTATACCTCAATGTCCTACACAAGTAAGATCTTAAAAGACTTTCCCTGACATGTGCTGAAGACTCAAGCTTTGATTTCAAGGGTCAATTATCTTAGTTTCTAAGACTTTTATTTATCTAATTTCTTCTACTTGTGAAAATAGGATTCTTTAACAAATGGTCCAATGTGGATCCATGAACATTTGGTCAATTTTGAGGCTGGGTAGTTGATGAAATGCTGATGTGAAGACAGTCTTATCCTTGTGTACATCCCTACATAACGTGTAAAGGTGCAGATTTGTAAATGGTTGCTAGAAGCTCATAAACAGGAGTTATAATCTGTTAAGTTCCTCAGCTCACCCTCTAGGTCATTTAGTAATTAATTATAGGTTGTCTTAGTGAGGTCTTGTGCAATGCTCACTGTGTGGGAAACTTCCTTTTCCTCAAGTCTGTGAACCACATGGCTGACCTGGAAACAAGTAGTGCATCCTTTCACTTATTCTTATGAAACAAGCCACTGTCCAGTGGATACTTGAAAGAGAAGACAAATTTCTTTATTGAACTTAATGAATTTTTAGAAATTTATTGTTTTCAGCTCAAGGACAGTTTCATGAGTTTGAGAGCAGACTAGCAGAACAAGTATGCTGTATGCCTCCACAGCAGCCAGAGGGACATGGAGGAGAGAAAGATTGAAGCCATGCTGTTTGACTTGGACCACCATGTTTAACAGGGAAGTGCATGAACAAGCACCATCATCATCTGTCATCAGTTGGTACCGAGAACACAGCTAACTTCTTCTTCAGTGACTCTCTGGAAACACATGTCTAAAGCCAGGCAGATAAATATATCTTCCATTGTGTGGAATGTTAAAATTGTATTTCTAAGAATTTGTTCCACTTAGGATATCATCACTTATTGCCTTACAATTACTCATGTTATTTCTTAAAATCCTTTTAATTTCTGCATGTCCGATAGTGATGTCTCCTTTTGGTAATAGTTTAATGCTTTGAATTCTCTCTTTTTGACAGTATATCTGCTGACAGCTTATCTCTGACTTCATGGCCCTTTCTCTTGTCTGGCCCTGACCAACTTACTTTTGTTGTAGGTTTTGACAAATCCCTTCTGGTTGCTTGGAGGTTATTATTTGTTTCTTTTTCTTTCCTTTTTTCCTTTCCTTCCTCTCTTTCTTTTTTCTTTTCTCTTTTCTTTTCTTTTTTTTTTTTTTTTTTTTTTGACGGGGTAATTTGGCCTTACCTGGAATTTTGTCTGGTAATCCACGGCTGGTCTTGAACACACAGAGATCTGTCTGTTTCTTCTTCCTAAAGGCTGGAACCAAAGGCCTGAACCACCACACCCAGTTTTTCTTCCATCTTTTATAAGATAGAAGTTGTCAGGTTATTGATTTGATATCTTTCTAATGACGACAGCTGAAGCTGTGTGTTTCTCACTTGGTGCTGCTTAACTAGTTTAGCTTCGTCGTTTTGATTCTTTATATTTTCTTTTAGGTTATGTTTTGACACAGGGCATTATGTAGTCTGAACTTGATATGTAGCTGAGGAAGTTCTTGAACCAGAATCTTCCTAACTTTACCCCCAAGTGCTGAGAGTACAGGCACATGTCACTGCACCCATTTATTTTGTGGCTGTTCATCGTAACCTATTTTATTATTTTCCCTTTTAAAAGTTACTTGACACACTTATTACATTTATTATTAAGGAATGAATAGTCTAATTTATAAATTTCCCAGTCTTCTTTCATTTTTTTTGTGTGTGGGGGGGGTGGTGTTGTGCTGTATATGTGTATAGTATCTGCAAGAGGGGTGGTGTGCATGTGGAGGTCTGAGGTAGACATCAGATGCCTTTTTTCCATTGCTCTCCAACTTTTTTGAGACAGGGTGCTTCCCTGAGAAGCACATTGACCGGCCAATGATCTTCAGGAGCCCCAGGACTTTATCTGTCAGCCCAAGGCTGGAATTACAAGCATGCTCAATTATGCCAAGCATTTTATGTAGGTTCTTGGGATCTGAATTCAGGTTCTAGCACCTTCACGGCAGACACTGTGCTGATCCAGTAGTCCATTTTCTTCACAAATATGAACTATTGACTTAGGGTAATAAAGATGTGTCAATATTCAGTGGCCAAATGAACACGTACACAACCCTGGTAGGAAAGGCTATTCATGTGCCAGAATTGGGGAGCTGGGATGCTCTGTACCTTCTGTTCAGTTTGGCTGTGGATTTCAAAACGCTCTTAAAAAAATGAAATGAAAACAACAACAAGCATAAAAATGTCTTTGGAGAAACCTATTAGAAGGTACTGTGTGCTAGGGCAGGCTACTTAGACAGGTGGGCTGTGCTTGGGGCGCTGATCACTGAACTGTTCGTTACTGTTCTGTTGTGAGATAAGGAACATGTCCTAGATGGAAATCAATCTACCGTCCCCTGTACTCATAAAGTCTTTTCGTGAAAGGTCAATCAGGCTCAGCTGAGTAGGACAGTGCACTTGCTCCCGTGGCTTTTGCATGTAGGAGACGTCCTCTGGGGAGATACAAAAAGGAGTTTGTCATCAGCCTGCTCACAGACCGTAGTGACAGAGATAAGATGTTCTGATCTGTCTTGCATTCTCAGCTGAGCTCAGGACAGTAAGAGGTTCTGAGTAAGGGGAGAGGAAATGCATGCTGCTTCCTGAAAGCAGTGAACTTGAAATGCTGGTTCAGGTTTTGATGGTAGGCAGGGGTGAAAAGGAATGGTGTTTGGTGTAAATGCAACCTGTGCAAAGTCTGAAAATGTGAAAACAGAGGTTGTAGTCACAGACCAAGAAACAGTTTTAAATGGAAGTAAGACATATATGTTAAATATAGAGAAGAGAAATCAGGAAGGGTTTGAGGTAGGAGCATGAAGGTTGTCTTCTGATTAGAGGATAATAGGAACCAGAAAATGACATGGCTCAACTGTGCTTTAGAATTAACCTCGCATCACTAAGGGAAGCCATCTAAAGAGAGGAACTTGGAGTGAGAACCTCATTATGATGCTACTTAAACAGTAGGAGCCCAGCCAGGGAGACTGAAGTGGATCTGAACATGATGGTAATGCACAGAGCTGTGATGGAGAGAACCAGTATAGGTTCTGAAACCCTCCCAAGCGTGAACAAGAGAATGAAAGGGTGTTTGGAAGGATGACTGCACAAAGCCAAGGGTGGAAGGCTTCAGGGAGAACCGGTTGGGTGGGAAGATAATGATTTTGGCTTGGCTTGAGCTTGTGGTACTTGGCAAGACATCCAAGTAGAATGTACATAGATAATGTAGGTCAACAACTCCAGAGAGACATGAGCTCTGGGCAGCCAGCAGTACAGGAGCTTAGAAAAAGAAGCTACTGGAGAAAAAAAGCTGTTCACCATGGGAGAACCCTGGAGGTGGGATGGGGGAGGGAGTGGGGATCAGAGAATGGAGAAGAACTGGCCAAAATGATTGTCAAACAAATGATCAGGGATGATGACCCCCAAAGAAAATGACACCCCAAAAGGACCGATGTGGAAAACATTGGGGAGCCATTGTCATATACAGCAGATTTAGTACTGGCTGTACTATGAGGACCACTAAGCTTAAGTCACCTAGGTGGTTTGAAAGACTGGGGGAAGCACATTCTTGGAGCATATTTCAGGAGACATTGAAGTTTATGTTTATGTGTCTAGACTTGATGCCTCATGATCATCGTGGTGCCATTGTTGACATCATCATCATCATTGTCATTATCACGGTCCTCTTCTTCATGGGTAAATAGATCTCACCCAATGTTTCATAATTAGGAAGTGGCAGGGTTGAGACACACGGTCAGCTCTGTCTGACTCAGCAATGCCGTGGTGGGATCTCCAAACATTCTCCCTGAGAGCTCGTCTTATCCTTAGGTTATGACTCTGACTTCTTCACTTATTCTTTGTGAGGTGTGGGGCCTGGTGCTTCCAGAGCCCCAATTCTTTACAACATTCTTTACTTACCTGGCTGCTTTCTACAGCTGCCCCTTGCCTTCTTAATCTCTCTCTTTCTCATAGATGGAAAATAAAATGTAAGAATTACATTCCTTCAGCTGGGCACAGTGGCTCACATTTATAATCTCCATGCTGGGAAGGAGAGGCAAGTTTCTCTCCTGTCTGGGCTACCCTGTAAATTTCAGGTAAGCCTGGGTTGCAGAATAAGACTCTGGAGAGAGAGAGAGAGAGAGAGAGAGAGAGAGAGAGAGAGAGAGAGAGAGAGAGAGAGAGAGGGAGGGAGGGAGGGAGGGAGGGAGGGAGGGAGGGAGGGAGGGAGGGAGGGAGGGAGGGAGGGAGGAAGGAAGGAAGGAAGGAAGGAAGGAAGGAAGGAAGGAAAGAAATAAGGAAGAAGATAGAAGATAGGTAGGTAGATGGATGGATGGATGGAGATTATTCCCTCTGTGATTAGAATATGCCAGTCCCTATTCTAAGCACAGTGTGTGTGTGTGTGTGTTCATTTATTTCCTACCATTCTGATGAAGTAAGTGCTATGTTGCTCTATTGCACTAGTGAGGAACTTAAAGCCCAGAAAGACCTGACTGGTAGTCAAGGTCACACAGACAGCAAATGATAGATCTTTTCTGTGACAGAGTCCGCACAAAGGCATGGGAATTTGTTTATTTATTATTATATTTACTCAGTGCCTGGTATCAAGTGGGTAAATTAATACCAGAACAGATGAGGTGTGTGATAGATGAGAAAAGCTAAGGAATACATGCTGGATATACAGAGGGGTATGAGGAACACAGTGCAGATAACTCACAGTCTAAACAGGTAATTTCTGCATTTCTTGGGGCTGCCCTGTGTTCCTATTATTTCCCAAGCTGCCTGTAGGTCTTTTAATGAGATTTCTGAATTATTTCTTTTTTGTCAAGCTGATATAAAGGCATGGTTTCTGAATCTGCCAAATTTTTCAGAGTCTTTTTTCACATAGAACCAATATCTATATGAGAGTACTTAGGTACAATGGAGGATCATTTATTTTCTCAGGATTTTGGCATGGCAGAGTTCTAGGGTTGGGAGACAGTTTGTTGTAACTTGTGTACCTTAGATCCAGCAGGAGTTTTCCATGGCTAATCCTTGGAGAAAGTCTGCCTGAATTTCTTAGATACTGGCATAACTCGGAAGACATAGGTGCAGAGCATGCCTGAAATGCAACAGAAGAGGACATCCTGGGCCTAACTTCTTGGATGGAAAGATACAAGGAGATTGTATGTGTTGTTTGTGGGTAGTAATGAAAGGTTGGCACGATAGTCAGGGGTCTGGAACGTAGAAGGTTAACAACTCAGAGTTCTGGGAACTCCAGATAACATTTGTGAAGATATATAAACAGTCACCAAAGAGCAACTTCAGCAGAGGACCATAAGGAAAGGGAACGGGATGTCCTATGCTGTGGGCATCAGCCCACATCTCCAGGCTTCCCTGCTTTTACACGATGGACATAGGACAAAGATGAGATGTAGATTCCACAAGATTTCCCTTCTCAAGGCTTATTAATTACTCTTAAGAATCGTGGCTTAGATGTTCCAAAACCAGAAGTCAATGCCTAGCCCCAATGTGGCACTGTTCCTAGAAGGGCCGGCCATTCACCTGGTGGACAGTTTTATTATAAGAGACTGCCATTTGACAGTCAGGGTCTTTAGGTCTTTGAATCAAAAAACCGGGGTGACTGTGCCTGATGACCTAGGAGAAAAGGGTTTCTGCCACACAAAGGGGGCTTAGATATCTCTTAGGGAAACACAGTAAAAGACTATGGCAGCCAAGAAAAAGAAGACTGTCCAGGAACAAGACCTTACAGAATGAAGGTTTGGCCACTTGCCTAGGTGACAAACCCCATCTGAGCTGTTAACAGGAACAGAAAGGATTCAAGCTCTATAGTAGAGGATGAAGGCTGTGGCTACCAACCATGGTCAGATACACAATAAAAGCTGCAGTATCCATTCTTCGCTTCCCTGCTGGCTCATATTTCTATTAATGAACCCCCCCCTCCTTTTATTGTTTTGTAGAAAGAGTATGAGTGGGAACTGTCAACTTGGTCTTAGGGTTCTAGGGAACCCAGAGTGGGAGACAGTTTCTGATGAACTTTTCTGGGAACAGCAAGAGGATCTTTGAGGAAAAAAAAAGCATAGTTGCATTTGCATTTAAGGGGGGACTGGAGCCTTTCTGGTGAAAGGCTACTTAGATGTTATTAAAAGGTGCAGATGCTGAGTAGTCAAAGGAACAGACTGTATCCATTAGGAGTTCACTGTCTCTTAAATCCATGGAAGCTTTTTTTTCATGTGGTAATATAAGGTTAAGCTGAGAATTAGCATCCATGTGAGAGCCAGGAAGTCAGTCTCTCTTACTTCCCGTTGGCCTTTGCTAATAAGAGGCACTCGTGGTGAGCCAGACAAAAAGGGGAGACGCTACTTCTTTAATAAGTGAAATCCATACTCAAATGAACTAAGATAGCCTCTCTAGATATTGAGTCTAATATGTGATGTTGATAACTGATCAAAAACTTAACAGGATTGAATTACACAGCACTGAAAACCACAAGCCAGTGTGCCTGATGTCATTACCACCTATCAAAGTCAGCCTGAGTTTTGACTGCTCTCTCTTGGAAAGCCTGGGGGATATTATCTGTCCTGCAGATCACTGTGCATTCCTGGTTTATTAAAATGTGCAAAGAGAGCCTTCACTTTCTTCTAAGGTAGCATTGAGACCCTTTGATCTTTGCTGACTCCCACTGACAGGATTTGGAAGTCTCTGTTGGCATCAGAAAAGACAAAAGATAGTTGTTTGATATTTGGCCTCTTTTAACTGAAACAATCACAGTCTTTATAAGTTCATGTATTATTAATATTTGGTGACTAACTGTGCTTAAACATCCGTGAAGATGAAATTTCAAAAAATGATTATTTTGGCTGTACAATATGGTTGAATATATGAAATGTTACTGAAGTGGGCACTTTAGAATGATTAATTCTCTGTTACAGGAATTTTGCTTCAATTAAAGAAAAATCAAGTATCCTTGTTTTACAATGAGTAGTATATTTGTGTGAATTGATGCTCCTAGAAAACAAAGCCATAAATATATTAAAGATTCTATAAGGATGATGGACAGATTAGAAGTTTGGGATTGTGGACAGTTGGAATATTGTAGAGAGCTAAATTATTTTAGGCTGTCTTTAGTCCCTTAATAGTTATTCACCACCCACCTCCGTCTTACCTAACACCATTGACTCTCGGGGAAATGTTTGGAAATATATTAACAGATCATTAATTTTTGTTAATCCTAGTGGTCAGACTACCATCAGATGGCACCTGAAATTTATAGCAGAGATTGTCCCCAGCCATGTGCCACGGCGTCCCCACTCCGGCCACTCCCCAGTTGTTCTCTCTCCTCCCATCTCATGCTGCTCTGTGCCCCCTTCTCTGTGACTGCCCACATACTGTTTTTAAAATGTATTTGAGAACCACTTTAATTCACAACCTTCTTTTGTTCTGTAACTATAAAAACTTCATGAAACCCTTTGCATGCTAGAACACGCTATCTGGGGCAACCCGAGTTAATCCATGTTTCCAGGTTATAGCCACGAAGGTTTGGCTCCAGGATAAACTATCCCTTATTTCCTGTGAGGTGAACTGCATTTGTCTGGACATGTGACTATGATCTCACCTTCATTCAAGGATATCTACAGGAGAGCTCACTGCCTGTTTCAGCTTATCTTTATGCTGAGAGCCAGTTAAAAGTGTTCTCAGATCTTAGGCAGTTTTTATCTTTAGTGAAGTTCATGAATTTTAATCATATAATAGATAAAACAAGCCAGCATTGACTCCCACTAGCTATTAACTACATCAAAAGGATTGAAAACACCCAACTATAAAAAATGTTCAGATGTCTCAAGATACTTTCTTATGAGAACTTAAAATTTAACCAATTTTAAACTTTCATGAAATCACTAACATTAAGGGGTTGGTTAAGATAGTTATAGTAAGGTTTTATAATGTGATTCAAACATCTCCAGATCCTGCTCAACATTAGATTTTCATATTGCTTGTGTCTGTATGAGTCATACCAGTCTCCTTTCAAAATAAAAGTATTTATATGGAAAGCTTACCTCCTTTCAGAATGAATATTCGTCTTCTTCAGATGCTGTTGAGGACTTGTAGGGTGGAGGATGCCAGATGGCTTACTTGGTAAAGGCACTTGCTGCCTAGCATGATAACCTGAGTTTGATTCCTGGGAGCCACATAGCAGAAGGACAGAGCCATCTCTGGCAAATGGTCTTCTGATCCCCACAAGCGTGGTGGAACATCGCCCCCCCCCCCCAAATAAATAATTAATAACATTTTAAAGTATTTTGTCTGGACTTAAAAAAAAAAATTGTTTGTTTTGCAGTGCTGGGGATTGAACTCAGGGCCCTGCACATGCTAAGCAGAACTCTACCTCGGAGCCACATCCCCAGCCCTGTTGATGAACATGTTCTAAGGCTTACAGTTATGAAGACAATCATTTTAAGTTTGGGCATTCAACTGGATATTTATTAGTGGAATATATCCTATGTTTATTATAGTTTACCTCTAGTCTTGATTTAAAGCTTCAAATATTCCAGTCCTTGTTTTTTTTAAAAGCCCAAAGTCTTATTTACTTAATGGTGGAATTTATTTGCTGTGAGAAAAGTTATTATTATAAGTTGTTAAAGGGCACCTTTCCTTCTGTGTACTTCATTATATTTTGCCCAATTTTACTACTTAGGTCTTAAGAAATAAAAAACAAATATGTATTATTCAATTATCCTTATTATTTTCAAAAGATTATGCTAGAGCCAGCTTAGTTAATTGAATCAAGCAAGGCTTAGTTTATTCATGTAAACCGAGGTTTGTTTTGAATTGAATTCTGTGTCACTGAGCTTTCTGTCACTGGGACAAATGCCTAGCTAATTTAAGGGGAGGTCAGGTTTGTTTGGACTCAAGGTTTTGGTCTGTGCCCACTTGGCTTCTGGGTGAGTCCGTGTGAGAGCAAAGCTGCTCACCTTATGGTAGCCAGGAAGGAGAGAAGGGAGGGGGCAGAGGAGAGAGGTGATGGGGGGGGGGCGGGGAGAACTCACTATGAACCCTTAATGACCTACTTCAACTAGGTAGCAACCTCCAGCAGCAACTCATAGCACGATCAGCCTCGGGGAAAACTTTAACACACACACTCTGAGGGGACATCTGAAATCGATTCCTAACACTAACCTTTAGCCTTGACTTCTTCGTCATGTCACACATTTGTCATCACTATATGCTCTACCGGTTTCCTTTTCTACAGGAACACTACAGGTTCAATGGCTTAAGACCTCAAACATTTATTGTCTTAAAGATCTGGGAGTGGCAGTGTCAGAACTGTCAGTAAATTCTTGATGAGTTAAAGCTGAGGTGCCAGCATAGCTATGAAGTTTTGGAGGGGTTTCTTCTCTTTTCCAGCTTGGAGAAGGTGCCCGTGTTCTTCAGCCCACAACTGTCTATTCTTGAGGCTAGATGTGCTGCACAGTCTGGAAAATGATCCACAATCCACAATAGCCCTGGCCCTATGTTTTTGAGTGAGTGAGTTTACTAAATATATAGCAAGCCAAAGTACGAGAATAAATTGTAAGTGGTTGTTAGGAAACTAGGTAGGTAGATAGGCGCTCAGAACAACCAGTGGAAATTGATTGTGGAAATCCCCTTTAAGGCAGCCCACACATTGAAGTTTCCATTTGAGAGTCCCATGCAAAGCAGAGTGTCCCCTCAGGTAAGGCTTCTTAAAAAACAAAACAAAATAAATACCCACAGAGATAACATCATCAAATCTAGTGTTCCACAGAGTCCAACAGAAACTAACCAGGGAAGCTGAGGCAGCCATCTCCAAGTTGAACTTCTCTCCCATTAGGGAGCTTCCCTATCTCCTTGTAGTTATTTTTATATCATGAGATAAACAATATTAATGTCTCTTGGAACTGGTTCATCTTCTCCAAGGTACAGTGTTTTCATGCATGGGCTGTTTTGCTTTTGTTTTTTTTTTTCTGCTTGTCACAGAGTTATAGATGGAGGGGATGAATGATGGATGAGTAGATGGATGGATGATGGATGGAGAGATGAATGAGTAGATGGATGAGTAGATGGATGGAGAGATGGATGGATGGGAGGATTCTCATCTCAGACAGGGGATCTTAGAGGACATTTGACATAAACATGCTTAGGTCTAAAGTGTGTGTGTGTGTGTGTGTGTGTGTGTGTGTGTGTGTGTGTGTGGACTGCTTTCAGAGCTTATGCAATCTAATTCCCACTACAGCAGCAGACATAGCTTGTTTGGAGTTTCTACACTGCATCATGCAGATGCCTCCCTCTTTCACTTGTGATTACATCAGGATACCCAGAGACCCCAAAAGAGCCTTCCTGTCTCCACTCAAGCATATCAGCAAAATTCATTTGGCTATTTGAAGTCATTGATTCACAAGTTCGGAGGATTACAGTGCTGCATCTTTAGGGGGTATTATTCTGCTTGCTTCATGTAACAGTAAACATGAAAATGTAAACAGTAAAAAATGAATCATCAAAACCTAGTGTTGTAAAGGTATGGGCCATATAAGTTCAATTACATTCATTTACAATTCCATGTGGTGGTACATACAATTTGAGTGTGGTGATATATTTTATATTTAATAAAAATAGCCTGGAATATCAGAAGACAGAACTATCTCCCAGCCTTTTTTGTTTGTTTGTTTATTTGTTTGAGACAGCTTTTTCTGTCTAACAGTCCTGGCTGCCTGTCCTAGTACTTGCTTTGTAAACCAGGCTGGCCTCGAACTCACAGAGATCCTCCTGCCTCTGCCTTCCAAGTGCTGGGACTAATGACACACTCCACCTCTGTCTTGCTCTTTCTGTTCCCAGAGTTTTCTTAGTCTGGCAGCCCCGCCTACATTTTTTGTCTGCCTTCTGGCCAGTCAGCATTTTATTAAACCAGTAGGAGGGACAAATATTTGCAATGTACTAGAACACAATCTCTCTAAATTTGGGTAAATATGAAAATCATCATGAAGATGATATATTTGCCATCTGCTGGAGTAGTGGTGAATAGCAAAGGTCCTCACTCATAATGAGAGTGCTGAAGACTCAGACTAGCAAAACTAAGGTAGTTTATTGTACAGCTTTGCCGAGTCCAGTATCAGCCCATGAGGACCAATGGGCATGTTGATGGAGTGCAGAGAATGGTTTATAAATGCTAATATATGACCCTTTCTCCTGTTCCTTACTGAGTGAATCAGGAGGGTACAGTCCTGATATTATTTTTGTCTTTCTCAACAAGGACTATATGTGAGTTCATGCCTACATGTTACATCCTGTTTCTTTTAAAGCTTACCAGATGCTTACCTTGTGACAAGCTTGGACATTAATTTTTTTTTTCTTTTTAAGACAGGGGTTCTCTATGTATCCCTGACTGTCCTAGAACCTCTGTAGAGCAGGTTGGCCTCAAACTCAGAGATTTGCCTTCCTCTGCCTCCCAAGTGCTGCATTAAAGGCATGAACCACCACCACCCATTACAAATTGGCCATTAGTAGTTTTATACTACTAGTTTTATAGTTTGGGTGGATTATGAACAGCAGGGTAGCTTAGCAGAGTTTGAGTTGGGCTCAGGGAGGAGGCACACATCTAGATTAGTGGGCATTGGCCAGATTCTAAAGCAGTGGTTCTCAACCTTCCTAATGCTGCAACACTTAAAATGCATTTTAAAAACTTATTTTATGTGTATGAGTGCTCTATGTGAATGTGCACCTTTATGCCAGAAGAGGCATAGACATCCCACTAGAAATGGTTGTGAGTCACCATGTGGTTGCTGGGAATTGAACTCAGGACCTCTGGAAGAGCAGCCTGTGCTCTTAGCTACTAAGCCATCTCTCCAGCTGTTTTGACACTTTAACACAGTTTGTCATGTTGTGGTGATACCAACCATAAAATTATTTTCATTGTTACTTCATAACTGTAATTTTGCTACTGTTATAAATCATAATGCAAATATTTGATATGCAGGATATGTGATATGTGAAGGATTGTTTGACCTGCAAAGAGGTCAAGACCCCACAGTTTGGGGATCACTGTTCTATAGTTTTCTGTTCATTTAGACCTAAGTTGAATCAAAGCATCTTTGAAAATGAACTACCAGATTTTATTCTTACAACGGGAAAAGGAGAAAGGAGGGAGAGATAGATGATAGATGGTAGGAAGGTAGATAGATAGATGATAGAAACAGTTTATTTCTGTAGTCAGATTTTTCTGTCCCTCCTGCTAGCTTCCCAAATAATCATACAGAAACTTATTAATTATGAAAGCTCAGTTGATATCTTAGGCTTGTTTCTAACTAGCTCTTTTAACTTAAATTAATCCATTATTATTAATTTACTTTCTGCCTCATGGCTTTATTACCTCATTTCTGTAGTGCCCACCCTGCTTGCTCTGTGTCCCTGGTGTCTCCACCTTCTTTTTCCTAGCATCTTCTCTGCCCTGAAAATCCTGCCTAGCTACAGGCCATTCAGCTATTTATTAAACCAGTCTAAGTGACACATCTTCACAGTGTGCAAAAAGATTATTACACAACATATTTCTTTAAATACAATTTAAAAGATAGTTTTCTAATGAATGGATATCTAATGCAGTCTAATAATATGCTTCATAATTCAAAAAGAATTAATGAACTTCTTAAACAATAATGAATGGTGTAAGCTAACTGCATTTTGATTTCATTGTTATAAGGGAATCGTTTTCAATAATAATTACAAAACATACTATAAAGTGAATGAAATTTATTTAATCTTTACTATATTTATTTAATTTTAAAATGCTTATTTGTTTTGAGACAAAGTTTCTCTGTGTAGGTCTGGCTGTCCTGGGACTTACTCTGTAGATCAGGGGAGGCTCAAACTCAGACATCTGCCTGCCTCTGCCTCCCCAGTGCAGGGATTAAGGGCATGTGCAACCACTGCCTGCCTAACATTTGCTATTTTGAGCATTTGACATTCAATATGATAGCCCAGTTCAAAGAGCTAATGTTTCTTGCTTCAAGAAAAGAATTGTTTAGTTATAACATTTGCATACTAACCTGGAGACTGACTGGAACATCAGGAAGAAATGAAAGCAGACCCATCTCAGAGGTAGAATGGACTATCTGGGTCCCATGATTTGATGTTGAAATGCCACCACAAATGTTTGTTTTGAGGCTTGGTGCTCAGCTGATGGTGTTGATGTGGAAGGCTGTGGAATCTTTACCAAGTGATGGAAATCGGTCATCAAGGGCAGCCTTTGAAGGTTATGTTTGTTCACTTGGTTCCTGCCACACTGTGGGCTTTCTGGTCTACCAAGATGTGAACAGCTGTCATCACATGCTCCTGCCACCATGAAGTAATTGTTGTGACACCTTGGATGAAAACAAATGTTTTTTTCCCCCTCTCTCTCTGGTTGGTTCTAACAGGTGCTGGTTATGTTGTGTGCAATGTGTAACAAACAATGAATAAACCAAGTACTGGAAAAACTGACTTATAAAATATTAACTCTGTGACAGAAAGAAAACCATTAGGTTTAATATAAAAAAGAAGAAAATAAAACCTTGAAAGTCTCTTACAGACTAAAAATGTAAATTTTAAAAGGAAAGCAAAGCAAACCAAAGTCAATATCAAAAATTTCAAAACCAACTATGATGATTCTTTTTAACTGTCGACTTGACATAATCTAGAATTGCCTAGAAAGAGTCTCCGAGAAGAATCGGCTCCAAGGAAAAGAGTACTGTTGGCCTGTGGACACCCCTGTAAGAAATTTCCTTAATTGCCTTAACAGAGGTGGGAAGAGCCACTCTGAATTTGGATGGTACCATTTCCTGGGCTGGACCTTCGAAGGAGTACAAAGGAGAGAGTGTGGAAGACAGGCCAGCAGGCATGCGCATGCATATGTTTATTCTCCTTCTGCTCTGGATGGACTGTAACCTGCAATGTGAGCTGAACCAAGGTCTCTTCCCCTCTAAGTTGCCTTTCTTAGGATTTTTTTTTTTATCACAGCCACAGGAAATGAAACCCGGATACTGATATTACTGAAGTAACGATAAATATCATTTTCAAAAACAGTGAAAGAAAGTGCAATTTAAACTCTTTATAAACTACCAAGTCCTGCAGAATATACTTTCAACCCTCATACTTTATCCAGCTCTGCCATCAACCCAAGGAGTCCCCTAAGAGAAGATTATTTTCTCACCTACTGTGGTAATTACTATTGATTGTCAGCCCTATGGGATCTAGAATCAAGGAAACAAGTCTCTGGGCATGTCTGTGAATGTCTAAGTTAAGTTAGCTGAGGTTGAAAGACTCTAAAAATGAGAGCCATTCCACAGGCTGGGGTCCCCTATAGCACAAAAGAAGGAAGCTATTAGAGCATCCATGGCCGTTCCTGACCGTGGAGTCAATATAACTCACTGCATTCTACTACCAGCATACCTTTCCTACTATATGTCCTTTGGACCTAGAAGGCAAAATAAAGCCTTCCTGGATCAAGGGGCTTTTACCAGGTATTTCATCACAGCTCTGAGACTTTGAAAGAATGGAAAATGTTAACAGATTAATGTTGGGCACTTAAAAAAATAGAAATTTAAGATTAAAACAGAAATTGGAGAAAAGTTTAATGTACAAATGTTATTACAAAATTGGAATAAGGCAACTACACTATGGGCTAAATGGAAAACTGAAGAAGCTTGTTGGTTGTTACAAACAGTAGGTAGGCTTTAAAAGACATATAGATGGGAAGCTCTAAGATGGTGACTCCCATGCATTGGCTTATAGCCTGGAGAAAAGCTGGAGCCAATAAGCAACATGTAAGATGTCAAAATGTTTGGAATTTGGACATTGGACATATGAATGCACAAGAAAAAGAAAGTACTTAATAGACCTTCAAGAATAGCAGAGTTGAAAAAAGCTTTAAAAGAAAAAGAAAATAGATTATTGGGGGACACCAATTTAGAGAAAAAAGCCAGAAGAAGAGAAGGTCTCAGAGTGTCGTGGGTTCCAGTGTCTTTAGCAGTGACAATCTGGCCAGCAAGTCTTCATCAGCAAGTGAGATGTTCGTCCATTTATCGCTCTCAGAGGACAGTGACTTGGAAGATAGCCTCTCTAGCTCCTCTTCCCCAGCTTGCTCCTCCTCATCTTCCTTCTCCTCTGACAACTCCAGCTCCTCCAGTAGCAGCAGTTGAAGCCCAGAGCAGCTCTGATGATGAGCCACCAAAGAAGCAGAAGTCTCTGCACTGGACCAGTGAACCAAAATTATCCATGTGTCTCACGGGGGAACTGAGAACATGCTCAAGCAAGTTAGCAGGTCAGACCTTTCTAAGTACTTGTCACTGTGCGGTGTATTAGTAAAAGACATTATCTATATCTATATATGGAGTAAATACTGTGTTCTTGCTGTTTTTCTTCTTTTAGAGATGGGTTCTCACTTTGTAGGCCTCGCTGACCTGGAATTTACTATGTAGAGAGGCTGGCCTTGATTTCACAGAGATCCACCTGCTTCTATTTCTCCAAGTGCTGGGATTAAAAATATGTGCCACCATGCTTGGCTTTTGTTGTTAACATTATTTACTTATTTAGTATTTGAAGTATATCTGTAGAACATAATCAAAGCTGAAAACCAGATCTGTTCAATTACAAGTCATTTTTTTTCTGCCTGTGAAATGAATACCATATGTGGGTGTACCTTAAGATGTGTATAGGACAGGCTTTGAAGATACTGCCTCAGAATATCAAGTAAAAAGTTGTTCTTTTTTTGCTGTGCTTATTATGCGAGATTTGTTACATTGTTATTGCAAATATAGCTTTCCCGCTGTTAATAAATGTGCTCTATTTTTTTTTAAAAAAAAAAGACATATAGCCAATGTTACATAAGAAAATAGGGACAAATATCTTTAAAACTATGAGCAAGTGGGCAATGCCCCTCAGTGGTGGAGATGAAACAGCCAACAGTCTTTAAAGGTCTACAGCTAAGTTTACTCTCCTGCCTCCCCCATCCTCTCTCCCCCTCCCCCCAGAGTACTGTTCCTTAATCCCTCAAGTGCTATGGATTTGGAGGTTTCCAGCTAGGTCTGTGACTATAGGATTGATTCCTAACCCTGTCTGAGACCCAAGCTTTTCTCCAGTTAGCATTTCGTGTATTCATTCAGGGTTCCGTATTGCCTTGTCTTTCTCCATCTCACACTCTCTTTCACCCGGAACCTTGGCTACAATAAGTACAACTAAGTCCTTATATTTCTTTTCCTTTTTTTTTTTTTTGGTGGCAGGGTCTTGTGTGTGTGTATCCTAAACTGACCTTTAACTCACTATGAACTAGATCTCCTTGATTCTCTTGCCTCTACCTCCCAAGTGCTGGGATTACAGGCAGGTACCGCTATGCTCAGCTTCAGGTGGTACTGGAGATCCAACCCAGGGCATCTAGGCAAACACTCATGAAAATAAAAAATGAAGCCACATTCCTATCATTTTATTTATTATTCCTAATTTTTAAAAATCTTCCAAGAGGATAGTGCTGAATTAATCGACCATTCCAACAGAGGTTTTTTATTAAAGCAAACAGCTACTTTACCGTCCCAAATGAAGTAATTCACACCACCATCAATTAAAGCGATCAGACAGATTAAACTACCTTCCTGAGAATAAGAGCAGGCGTCCCGTGCCTCAGTGAGCCATGGTGTGTTCCAAGGGGTTGAGACAAAGGGAAGTTTTAAACGGCAAGAACATGAGGATTATATCAGATGTTTTGAATCAACAATCTTGATGCTTAATAACAAGAATAGTGTGGTGTCAATTCAAGGTGGGTCAGTTTGTGTGCACAGGTCTTTGAGGAAGGTTGTGGTGTCCTTTTTTGGCATAGCCTCTCCTGGTGGCTACTATCAGGTAACACACATACCCTTCATTCACAACCTCAAGGCTTATTTATTTATTTATTTTTCTGTTGTTATACTTGACGCAAGTCATTCTATTTTGATTCTGATGTCTTCCATATTTCTGCTACACACGGAACATTCAACTATGCAAATATAGTTTTCCTTGGTGACAGTTTTTCTTTGGCTACAATAATAATCAGAAGTTTCTGTTATAGGTGTCACTAAAACAATTTCACATTATTTTTAAATAGCTCTACTCTTGATATCTTCATAGAAACTTCATTGATTCTATGGATTGCTTTGCATAGATGACCATTTAAATATATATATTCTTCCCATGGGCAGATGAAAGTTTAAGCAATATTTACTCTTCCCATGAGTAGATGGATATTTAAACAATATTTATTCTTGCCACCAGTGAACATAGGATACTTTTTCTTTTGTTCTGTTTTCTCCAGTTTCTTCAGTGTCATCTAGTTTTGGCAAGCACATCTTTCATCTCTTTGGTTAAATTCAATCCTAGATAATTTTAGTTTTGTAATTATTGTCAACAGGGCCTTTTTCTTGGCTTCTTTCCAAAAAGTTTGCTATTAGTTAGGGGAAAGGTATTGGTGGTGTTGTATCTTGCAACTCTGATTCTTTTGTTCTTGGTGTTGGAGCTCACACCCAGGGCATGCTAGGCACCCGCTCTTCCCCTGAGCTTTATTCACAGTCCCTCTCATTTATTGTTAAGAGCTAGGTCAGACTATGCTGCCCAGTCTGATCTCAGACTCCAGGATTTAAGTGATCTTCCTGCCTCAGTTTCCCAAGGAGCTGGAACTGTAGGCATGTGCCATTGTGTCTGGTTCTACTTTAAAAAAAATTATGTGTGTGTGTGCAGTCCTTGAGCAGGCCAGTAGAGGACACTGGATCTTTGGAGCTGTCCAAAATGAGTGCTGTCTACATTTGAATTTTCAATTTTAGGGAAAACTACACATATAATGTTCCTATTCTCAGAAATTATGTGAGATAATGATGGGTTTTTTGTTGTTTTGGTTGGTTTGTTGGTTTTGATCATTGGAGACCATCCTTCATTGTGTATCTCATGCTTGCCATCCTCCTGCCTGTCTCCTGAGAGGTAGGACTGCAGTAGGCATGCGTTGCCAGGCTGGGCTTATGCATATTGTTTTAAGCAGATAAATAGGGGGTGTGGGTAATCTGTTTCAGAACAGCATGTAACTGAACTAATGAAACCCAACCTGTCAGTTAATCAGAGAATTTGGAATTTGTCATGGTGGGGCATCCCCAGACTTTTTATGGCTTCAATTAAATTAATTGATAGCTAAAGAGCATCTCACAACTGTGCAAGAGAGCCAGGAGTGACAGTCCCATCAGTGATAGAAAGCTTTTGGTTATCAAGGTGTCTCAAGGAGAAAAAGACCACCCAGTCTGGATCCTGCGTGGGTAACTTGCTGCATTCTCTGTTTGGGAATTAAGACTTTGTTCATTTGTATGTTTTTGAATTTAGCTAAACATTTTCTAGCCATTCTCCTTTTTTCTTTCTTTCTGAGACAAGATCTCATTGTGCACTCAAGGCTGGTCTCCAATTCAGAGAGATCCACCTGCACCTGCCTCCTAATTGCTGGGATTAAAGGCTCCACCACACCTAGCCATTCACTCAACTTTTAAAATCTGTGTAATACGCTCTATAAACACTGGTGTGAGTGATCAGCTATGGTAGAATATTATTTTAAGGTGTGATTCTTTTGTTTATGTTTAACTCTTTGAAGGTGCGTTCCTTTGCTGTCACCTGATGGTCTAATAAAGAACTGAGTGGCCAATAGTGAGGCAGGAGGGGGCATAGGTGGGGCTGGCAGCCAGAGACAGTAAGTAGAAGGAGAAATCTGGGGCGGGGGGGGGGGGGGAGAGAAAGAAATAACCAGAAAATGAGGAGGACCCAGGGGCCAGCTACCCAGCTACAAAGCAAGCCACGGAGTAAGAAACGAAGGTATACAGGAATAGAAAAGCAAAAGTCCAGAGGCAAAGGGAGCTAAGCCTCCATGTGCAATTTATTTGGTAGCTGGTTGGTGGGGGCCCCGAAAGAGTAGAGTCCAACAACAGTCAGCTTCCTTGGGGCATTAGGAAGCAGGGTGGATTTGCCCTGATTGGTGTTGGACTTGTGAGGTCACTGTGATGACAGAATCAAATGTCACAGAGATCTTGAAGCCTAAGGACGTTAGGGGAGTGTGGACCTGTGGAATGACTGGGCACCCTGCCAGAAATACATCAGGAGATTCTTGGGGAAGAGAGGCACATCGGTACCATTAAACCAAATTGTGTCCGATGGTCTTAGGGCAATGCTTCTCAACCTTCCTGATGCTACCATCCTCTAATACAGTTCCTCAGGCTGTGGTGACCTCCCAACCATAAGATTATTTTTGTTGCTACTTCATAATCATAATTTTGCTATTTTTATGAATCTTAATGTAAATATGTTTTTGGAGATGGAGGTTTGCCGAAGGAGTCACAACCTATGGGTTGAGAACCGATGCTTTAAGGTAGACAGGTCCTGTGCGAGAGTCCATTCTACAAGCTAGATGCAGGGCTGTTACCTGGGACAGAGGAGGCTTGGTGGCTATTAGTATTGTGTGGGAACCCATCTGGAGGCTGCATCTGTGTGGGAAAACAGGCTCATTTCTTCCAGATCAAAGACTCAGACCCTCCAGGCAAAGATGAAGCATTTCATTCTTACTGTGTTGGCTTAAAAAGTTTCTGATGTGCTAAGATCTGAGCAGTTTCCCCAGACCTCAGAAAGCTAAAATGGCTCCTAAGGACTTGTGACCTTGAGAAGATCACAATTTCCAGTTACTCTCACAGCTGGCACTCCCTGTTGCTTATATACTGACCTGACTCATGACAGGGCCGGCTTTCCCTTTCTCGCTGAGTTGATTATTACTTTTTCAATAAAAGCATCTGGAGAGAAATGTCTGAGTCTCTATTCTCTATATCCACTCAGTACTTTGTAGCATACAGGACACCATAGTACATGCAACAAAAATGATTAATATGCCCCATACCAAACAAAAGCTACAAAACATTTAAGATAATTACATGGTCTGTTGTGAGTATTTGTGGGGGAAAATGACTTTTGCATAAGATAGATCTAAATCTAGAGAGTGTGGAGTGATGGTGCAAAGGTCAAAGGAGCATACTGTTCTTGTAGCATATGGAATTCTGTTCTCAGCACCAGATTGGTGCAGTTCCCAGCTGCCTGTAACTCCAGCTCTAGGATATCTGGTGCCCTCTTCTGGCATCTATGGGCATTGCACTCATGTGCACATATCCACCCCTGTATAGACACATACACACAATTTACAAATAAGTTCTAAAATACAAAGGCAGATCTAGAACTTGGCCCTAAAAATTGTCAAAAGACAAAATTACTTTTAGTTTCAAGATCTTGATGGCCTTATTGTTTTTAGACTCTGACAACTCTTAATTCTAGAAAATACAGCAAGATTTCCAGTGACGCAAGTACTGGAGGCTTGTTTTATAGACAGCAATATACTGAAGAAAACAGAAACAAGGAAATAAAAAGTGGCTTGGTTGGCTTAGCATTACTGCTCTTGGAAGGCTGGGACAGGGAGAGAGATCAACAGGATAAGATCGGGCTACTTCAGGTCGCGTTTGTCCGTGTTGCCCCCCCCCCCCCCCCCCCCCCCCGTGGCCTATGGCAGAGGGAAGTTAAATAACGGGACAATTTAAATTGGTCATTCACCCTCTCTCCTGGCTTCTCAGAAATATGAAGAAAAGCTCCATTTTAATTTGCTGAATGGGAACTGTCCTCAGCCAAGTGATATTGTCACTCTTGCCTTTAGTCACTGCCATCTTTCTTCTGGGCCATCAGGTGAAAGGTGCTCTCTCACTTGGGTGCCGATGGCTGTAAGGAAAAGCCCATGCAAACTGCTGGAAGTAGTTGTGGCTAGGGCCACACCCTTGGGAGGCTGTGCAAGCAGCTGGCAACAGTTGTATAGCTTCTCCATGCATCTGTGGAGGTTCAAATGACAGTGCGACACACCTAGAGGCCTAGTCACCCTCAAAGCTTCCAGTGAATTCCAAAACTCCAGAAAGGTAATTTTACACACAGATAACATCTTCTGTAGGAAGTTATGTTCCAGTGAACTCCTTTAGAAGAGCAGCCTCCATTGGCATTCACAACTGCAAGGGATCAGATCTGCAGATGGACTCTTCCTCCACAAAAGGTCCCCTTTCTGACCTATAAAACTCAAAGTCCCAGGCAGGGAGGTGGTGGCTCATACTTTAATACCAGCACTCAGGAAGCAGAGGCAGGTAGACATCTGTGAGTTCGAGGCCAGCCTGGTCTAGAGAGTGAGTTTCAGGACAGGATCCAAAGTTACACAGAGAAACTCTGTCTCCAAAAACCAAACCAAACTAAACCAAAAATCTTCCAAGTCCCCCATGCCTCAGCACATAGTCTCCCCTCCCCAGAGGAGGCTGCTGTTCTTCATTGTTCTGATTAATGGGCAGCCTGCTGCTATAGGGTCCCATCTTTTCTTCTATGTTCCTTCAGCCTCCATCCTGGTCTAACACTGGTCTCCACCACAGGAGAGGCCCAGATAAGTACAGGTCAAAGAGGCTTCTGTTTTCTGTCTTCATCATCTTCTAGAAATAGCAACTAATACAGCTAAGCTGGGTCTGCAGTGGCTATGTGAGGACATTGAAGATGGAGTAAAAAAAGGAACCCTAGGAAAGGAAAGCAGGACCCTCCTCCATCCTTATGGAACTCCCCAAAGCACGGGAGAAAACTTGAGTCAAGGTGAGGTTTAATATTTGCTTCACCTAAGGACATGGGTTGTGACATCACTGAACCTTAAGGTCTTTGTGTGAACATGAAAGTGTTTCCTTCCTTGCAGGGAAGATTGAGAACTAAATAAAATGATGTTTGCAAAGTCACAGCCCATAATTGGAAATCAGGCACAATAACTACTAAAAATGGACTTTTAAAATATCATTTTAATAAACCTAGAATTTAAGGGGCTAAGGGAGATGGATCTCGGATTCCAGGAAGGCCTGTGCTACCTTGGAAGATGCTTTCTCAAAAAAAAAAAAGCAAGCAAGCAAGAAAGAAAGAAATATCATTATGTTTTGTAAATCTACGCTGTGCAAAAAAATTTTATCTTGGTGTATTTACAAAGGGAGAGAGCTTGATGTGTTTCCACTACAAAGAAGTTACTGAAATTGTTCTTGGATTGGGGTGGGGGAGGAATTCTAAGAAAGTAAAATTTCCTCGGTTGGCCACCAGGTGGTGTCTCTGTCATCCTACAAAATCTCTAGGTTTGGAAACCATGGCAAGTTTGTTAGAAACTCCCAGAGGCTCAGAAGCTTATCTAGACACAGCCAGAAAACTGAGACACCCCTGTGAGACATGGAGAAGTCAGAGACCAAAGCAAAAGGTGAAACCATCCCTTCTCAAATACCTCCCATTCTTGTAGGGGAGAGGGAGAATCTGACAGTAGACAAACGGCTTCCATGGGATGCGAAAATGAAGGATGCTATCTATGGTGCAGCCAGTTCTTTAACCCCTCTGGTGAGCCAAGCATGCTTAGAAATAACGCCATTCTACATGGGAAGAAACTGAGGAGAATCAGTGAACCAAGGTCAACCTAATCATCCAGCCAATTTTAAGATTCTAGGGTGGGGGGAGACATCATTCTACAGACCAATGAGCACAGGAGGATGGTTTGGAGGATAACAGTACCCAGAAAAGCACAGAGAAGGAGCAGGGAACTTAAGTAGTGCGTCCAGCTTGTACAATAAAGACAATGACAAAAGGACTGACTGATGTGTGGGTCTAAAGCTTAAGGGCAGAAGGAAATTTAATATCACACCAGTTAAAACCAGTCTCTATGATCTCTCCTCTGCATCAGTTATGTTTGTGTGGCTGTGGCCACAACATCTGGAGAGAACCTTATGGAGGAAAGATCACTTGTGGCTCACCGATGATGGTGGAGACGTCATGCAGAGCATTCGGTTCATGGTGAGGTGTGGAGTCCAGGCTGTTCTCATAGCATCGGAACAGGAAGCAGAGAACCAGGACTGGAATGACCTTCCAAGCCACCTCTTGTGATGGGGACTTCTGCAGCTAGGCCCCATCCCCAGTGTTTTAGTACCTTCATAAATTATATCAACAGCTGGGGACCAGGTGTTCAATCCTTGAGCCTGTGGGAGACATGTCCTTTAAAATCAGAATGCCCCCTGATCCTGGTTCCTCAGAAGGTTGAATTAGTACACTGGTTTCAACATGGTGGTATATAGCATTTGTGACTCCATCTTGAGTTTTATCCTGGTTTTTTGGGGCCTAGGATAGGAGCTCAGTTCAAAACAATAGTATTTAGTAATTTTTATTTGACAATTCCTGCAAGCAGGGATGTAGCTAAGCTGATAGAATGCTTGTCTTCTGGGCAATCATGAAGCTCTGGGTTCAGTTTTGTCATCACACAAACCTGGGTGTGGTGGATCAGGTCTATAATCCCAAGGAGAGTGGAAGTAGGAAGAGCAGAAACTCAAAGTCATCTTCATCTACATGTAGAGTTCAAGGCCAGTCTGTCCCAACAAACCAACCAACCAACCAACCAACCAACCAACCAACCAAAACAAGCAAACACCAGAACCAAACTAAACCAAAATAAACAATAAAACCCCCAAACCATTGCTCACCCAATAACCAAAGCAGCCATCATACGTTAAAGCTCACAGGGCTGAGCTTTACCCTTAGCAATACCTGAGCAGCAGACGGCTGGGTGTAAATGCCCAGAGGATCTAATTGCTACTTCTCCTGTAGGTACCACATACTTCTGACCATAGCATCTGTCCTGTCTCTCCTCCTCCCCCAGATACCATCTTCTACACCTTCCTGCTTTCACTGCTCAGGTCTTTGCTTATGAGTCCAGGCCCTCCCTCAGTAGCTGTCCCACGCTGTGATGGTACTAACTGGTTGGTTTCTTAATCTCCTTCCTGGCATTGCTGGGTTCCTTCCTTTTGAGAAAAGTGTTGCTACCAAGATGAAGTCACTCTTTCCAGACCCCAGTGAAATCCAGAGCTGGGAGAACATAAGTGTGTGGAGGATGACCTGTCCTGAATGAGGACTTTCCAAACCCCTGACCAGAGCACCCTTCAACTCCCTGTGCTGCCCATGCCTCATGGATTTCTCTAACCAAAGTTTTACAGCTTGTCAATGCTTCTCTGCATTTTCTTTTTATCTTTAATACTTTCCATAAAATATCCTATCACCTGCTCTTAGAAACAGAGGACTATCAGAATCTTTCCTTTATCTCCTGCATCTTTTCCCATCCTTCATAAAGCTTTCTTTGCTCTGCCTATACACAGGATCATTCCACAGTAGCAGAAACAGTGGTTTCTCTCTTGGGGATCTGCTGAGGGCATGCCCAGTCATAGATACGGACCTTAAAATGTGGACCTCAGGCTTAAAATGAGAGCCAGTTCTTGTGAGTACAACTCAGCATAGAGAAAAATACAGAAATCATCCAGAGATGGAGTGTAATATGTAGTTAGCCTGGGAACAGTAGATACTGAGGATGCCAGCTGAATGGAATTTGAAGTTCACCTGCTGAGGCCTACTTAGTGTTAGACCTGGACTGCTGTCACTAACCTTTCTGAATAGGTGTGTCAGGAGAGGATGCTGAAGGGTCTCTTTGCTCAAGATGTGGGAAAGCAAGGGTAGCGTAGATAAAAAAAAAAAAAAGGAAGAATCTAGACACATGGACAGAGGGAGATCGGTTCTTGAGACAGCCTACTCCAAGTGTGGCCAAGGGGTTGGGGTCTGAGGTAGAGATGAGGAGACAACCCATCTGGGTTTGTAAGGAGTGCTGGACTGTAGGAACAACAGTTGTATTAAAAACAGTAAACACGGGGGCTGAGGAGATGGCCCAGCCAGTAGAGTGCCAAGCACACAAGCATAAGGACGTGGGTTAAAATCTCCAGCTTCTACATAACAGTGGGTTATGGTGGCACACTGCCATCCCGGTACTGGGAGAATGTGGACAGGCAGAATCCTGGGGCTCATTGGATAACTAGCCTCGCCAAATTCCTAAGCTCCAGCTTTATGGAGACACATTTTCTTTAAAAATAAAGTGGAGGGAGACTGGGTTAGTGGTTCAGCCAGTAAAAGTGTGTGTTATGCAAACACAATGACCTGAGTTCAAATCCCCAGCACCCATGTAAAAATCTGGGTATTGCTGTGCTCAAGACTTCATATTTATAACTGCATTTTTATAGGGGGCCAAGATAGGATTGCCACTTAGCTGCCAGTCTAGCTGTGGTTCAGAGAGAGACCCTGTCTCGGGAATAAGGTGAAGAGTAATAGAGTGAGACATTTGATGTCCTCCTTTGGTCTCTGTGTGCATGTCCAAACAACACACACACACACACACACACACACACACACACACACACACCCTAAACAACTAAGGAGGAGAGCATTTAAGGAAAACATCTAACAATGACTTCTGGCCTGCACCTGCACACAAATGCATGCATACCTGTATGCATCTGTATACACACTAACATGTCTATATATAGACTATGCCACGTGTGTGCGCTCTCTCTCTCTCTCTCTCTCTCTCTCTCTCTCTCTCTCTCACACACACACATACACACACACATACACACAGAGATAAAACAACAAAACTGGTAACTACCTCAAGAATGGGAAGCCTAGAGTGTGGCTATAATAGATTTCTTTCTATTTATATATTTTTATTCTTTGACAATTTAGTATGTGTTTACAAAAAAAAAATATACTCTCCCACCCCAGTTTTCCCCTTCATCTCCCCTGGGATTTCTACCCCCCCAAGTCCACCTCTCCATTTCACGCCCTCTCTTTTGTTTAGTTAAAAAGAAAAACCCACTAACCCCATTTAGTGCTGACCATATCAGCATGGCTGTGTGTAATAAGAGGTTTCTGGCCTGTCCCACCAGTGGTCCAGACTTGCAGACCTGGAGTCCCACAGAAACACACAAGATACTTATACTAATTACATGCTGTTTGGCCCATGGCTCTTTCATCTTAACTCAATCTATTTCTATTAATCTGTTTAGTCATGTGGCTGGACACCTTTCCTCAGAGCAGCATGGCTGTCTTCCTTCCTTTGGGTCTGCTGGCTTCTCTCCTGGTGTCTCCCTTCTGCTCTTCCTGTTCCAGAGTTTTCTTAGTCCAGTAGCCCCGCCCACACTTCCTGTCTGCCTTATGGCCAATCAGCTTTTTATTAAACCAGTGGGTGGGAAAAATATTTACAATGTAGCAGCCAGGACCCATGGCAAACCATAAGAATTCCCACTCCTCTGGAGGACTGTGTGAGCCTAGGGCTTCAAGACCAGCCTGAGCAAAAAAGCAAGCTCAGTCTCCGCCCTAACAAAAGTCATCCGCTCATTCCTCTCTTTCTATTGAAGGTTTCAGCAACTGCACTGTAATGGCCCCTGTCTTCTTAGAAATCGAATAATTTTAATTTATAACAGTACATATAAGAGACTATGTAGAAACATCCCAAAAGAGTTAGAATAGCATAGTCAAGTTCAGAATCTGTATTGGGAATAAAATAGTCTTTGACAAAAGAGGCATATCTAGTGTGAAGACAGACTTGGCTCCGTGAGCCTTACACAGGACAAACTACAACTGTTGCAATGACGTTTCTCATAAGTGACTCACTGTCACAATCAAATAAACATCAATAAGTCATTCTAGAGAACTTTACCATTAACAAATACTTCACTGGTGACAACTATGTTATTAAAGATGAAATATAAGGCTTTGGGGAGGGACACTTTCAGGAGCATAATTTCAATTCTAGAACATAGTCACCAAGAGCCAATATACAACAAGGTAGTGGACACTGGCGAGCAGCAGAATTTCACAGCGCACTAGCTTCATGGCCGTGGGAAGTCATGACAAACATGTAGGGGTCTGGGTTTACTGTAGACATCTCATTTGTAGGCAACAAGACTAGCCCCTCCAGGTTTTAGGGGATTATTACTGATAACATAGTAAGAAAACCTTATTTACAAACTCAATTACTTATATATACTTATCACTTACTCAACATGTGTACATCAGAAACTTGAAGACTTTCATCTCTCCTAAGTATCCCACAGAAAATTTGTACAGCACATCCATTCAGTTCTCTTTTTTATTATGCTGGAGTCATGGTCAGTGCTTTATGCTAAGCAAGTGTCCTGTTGGGCTGTATTCCAAGCCCTGTCAGGTTCTTAGTAATTTTTATTGAGCACTAAATTAGATATATTAAGAAAACTTTAAAAAGAAGGTTTACATGGCTTTTACAGCTGTATATATTAGTAATTAACAAAAGTAATGCCTCCTTTCTGCTAGGTTTTGATATGAAGCTCCTCGTTTTGTTAGGGACTCACAGCAAGATGGCATAAATGACTTTTTTAAGTGAGTCTTTCCATTAAATACTTCCTCTGAGGCAACTGTGGATGCTGAGATAGTTGGAGATAATTAAAGATTCAGATACGGCTTTAAGAAATAATAGGAAGAGGTCCCATGTTCCTCTTACCTAGCTCTCCCAATTTAATATTGATTTAGGTCAAGGTGTGTACACTTCACCACCGTAAGAATCTGTCATTATCCACTTATAGACATGTCCATCTGTCTCATTCTGGGTCCCTTAGCTGAAAACTCCTGATGTCTTCATTGTTAAATTTTATATTCATAATGTTAAGTGAATGGAATTATAGAAGGTGAACACTCTCATGGCTTTGTTGAATCACTTAACAGGATTTTCTGTAGATTCCTCAAGCTGCTGCTTATATCAATAATTAGTTTCTTTATATTGATGAATAGTATTCTATGGTATAGATACACCACTATTTGTCTTACCAGCCACCAGATTAAAGGACATCTAGTTGATTCTAGAAGAGAGAGAGAGAGAGAGAGAGAGAGAGAGAGAGAGAGAGAGAGAGAGAGAGAGAGAGAGAGAGAGAGAGAGAGAGAGAGGAGGGGAGTTTTGAGACAAGGTCTTTCTATGTAACCCTGGTTGTCCTGAAGCTTGCTATATAGACCAAACCAGCTTTGATCTCACAGAGATCTATCTGCCTCTACCTTCTGAGTGCTGGGATTAAAGATTTGTACCATCATTCCCAGGTAATTTCAGGTTTTTTTTTTTTAAATGTTGGATAATTCATATGTATTTTTGTTTTTGTTTGTGAGGTGTGTGTGTGCATGTGTGTGCATGTGTGTGTGTTATGCAAAAGTGCACACAAGAAGGTTAGAGGCCAACTTTGTGGGGTCAGTTCTCTCTTCCTCCCATCTTAGGTGGGTTTCAAGAATTGAAAGTCTGGTCATCAGAGTTGCCTGGTAATCACCTTGCTGGCTGAACCGTCTTCCTAGCCCTATAGGGTAAGTCTGTGTAAGCATACATTTTCATTTATATGGGATCAATGTCCAGCTTCTGGTTGGTAGGCAGTTGCGTATTTAATTTTTTAGGAGACAGCCGAGTGGCTTTCCAGTGGCCATTCTATTTGATGTTCTTAGTAACAGTGTATCACTCTCTGCTTCTTTTATACCCTTCTTGACATAGCAAATATTCTCAACACTAGCCCTTGGACAGATGCATAGTCTGCAGACACCATCATTTATCTCTTCATCCTCTTAACAGAGACCTTTGCATAACCAAACGTTTAAATTTTAATAAGGTCCAATTTATCAAAATTTTCCATTGTTATCTAATGCAAAAACACTCTGTGGCGCTCTTGTTCCAAAGGTTTTCCAGTTCTTATCTTGCATTATAGTTTTACATTTGTATGTTTTCAAACATGAACTCATCTGACTTGGTTTTTATGTAAGGTCTGAGGTAGCCCAGGGTTCACAATGGGTGTCCATATACTCTATTTGTTAAAGGCTATTTTCCCATGTTAAACCTCTGTATCTTTGTAAAAAAAAAATCAATGCAGCTCAATCAATTCATTTCTAGATTCTCTGTTGTGTCCCACAGACCCATGTGTCCATGATTCTATTAAAAACCTATTTTGAATACTTTGGATATACAATGCACCTTCCCATTGGTTCAAAAGACTTCTCCTTCTTGTCCTATTTTTAAAAGAATTTTAAAAGCTATTTCAAATACTGCAAACCTTGGAATGTATAACTATTTTTTTTATGTGTGTTGTGCCTGGGATTAAACATAGGGCTTTGTGCATGTTAAGCAAATGCTATGCCACTAACCTATACTCCTATCCTAGAATGCAACTTTTATAGTAAACCTACATATGTTACTAAAATCTTGCTGGGTTTTTAAAAATTTTTTTAGAAACTACATTAACTCCATAGCCCAGTTTAGAAGAATTGACCTCAACTCTATTTTGTGTCTTCTAATCCATGAACATGGTACATCTTTCTTGTTTAAGTCTTTGATTACCTTTGTTAGCATTAAAAATAATTTTTCATCATATAAATTCTAAATATAATTTGTTAACTTCATACACCAAATGTTTAATGGTCTTTGGAGTGACTGCATATGTTATCGTGCTTTAATTTTGTCTGTTTTTGATATATGGAAATTTGATCAAATTTTGTGTGCTGGTCTTGTACCCTGAGATCTTACATGTCCTTTAGGCTTGTTGACTTTTTTCTTTCTTTTAAAGATTTTATTTATTTATTATGTATACAGTGTACCAGAAGAAGGCACCAGATTTCATTACAGATGGTTGTGAGCCACCACCTGAATGCTGGGAATTGAACTCTTCTGGAAGAGTAGCCAGTGCTCGTAATCTCTGAGCTATCTCTCCAACCCCAGTTTGTTGACTTTTTAAAAGTGAATTATTTGAAATTTTCTAGGTGGATAAACATGCCATTGGTAAATAAGAATACTTTTATATATTTCTTTCCAATTTGTATGCATTTAGTTTTAAATTTTTTTTCTTGCCTTGTTGCTATTCCTAACACTTCTAATTAAGTCCTACAAATTTCTACTCAGTGTAAATTTCTGGAGATTGGCTGAAACACATTTGTTTGAAGAGGGCCCATCTGTCTCAAGCCCATAAGCTTTCAATATTGTTCTTGCTGTCCGGGATATTCAGATTTCATTTCTGGGAATTTTGATAAATAGCTCATATCATTCTTTAGTATTTCTAAGTGGAAGGTGCTCTTTAAAGCTGTTGGAGCACCATCCATAAAAGGAACCTGATCATATGGGCTAAAACGTCTGTAAAACAGACTGCAAAGCAGTTGACACTTTGAGAATTTCTATCTGGAACTGACCTATGGAATATCTTTAACATGCATTTGCTCTTCCAGTCCCCGCCCACCCCCACTGTCTTCTGTAGCAAGACTTGTAAACTCTAGAAATTGAAAATACCTTTAGCAAAGCTACCCTACAATTGTGTATTAGAAATAATAATTCTTGGGACCTCTCATGAATGGGCTTAAGTCAAATGAAAAAAAAGAGACGGCAGCTTACTAGGTTTTTAGTAATAAGCACTTAAATATATTTTGGTAACACAAACTCCACTCCTGTCTTACTTTGTTAAACAAAACTATTTTATTGTAGGTATTTTCTACACCGGTGATGTAATTTTATGTTATATTACATACCTGGTCCACTAAAGAGAGTTTCTAGCAATTGTGGAAAGAGAGAAAACATGGTTTGTGGTTTGGTCCTATCGGGCCTCAGGTATATACACAGTTTCAGTCTAGTATCTCCCAAATGCCAGGAAATCTTGTAAATGATTTGCTGTAAAACTTCAAAGTAGACTAACTACTCCTGCACTCCTGGCACCCCGGCCATGACAAATGATCTCCAGGCAACTTATTCATTCTCCTTTGTAACCATGATCCTAGCTTGATGACTACCTGTGCATGTCAGTAAGTATTTTTAAAACTGGAAAGCGTGAAGGCGGCACCCCATCCATCATGTGCACTGAACTCAGGAACCTGAGCTTGGAATACTGATGGATCCTCTCTGATCCTCCCTGACTGCAAGGGACATTAAGGACACACTTCTTACTGGGTGGGGCTTAAGCAAGGTGACTTCTGTTGAGGTCTGGGCCCAGGGTTGGTCAGTGCACAGACTCTCAGGAGAGAATTCCTTTCTCTATTGCACTTCATTACATCATGTGGAGGGAGGTGCTTATGTTGGATGTCACATCTCATGAATGGCAGAGGGGCAATTTCTACCAGATATATTAACAATGGGGATCTGGAAAGTGCTATGCCCAAACCACCTCATACTTGCTAACAGTCTGTTCACCCATAACAGGCTGGGTACAACAATGCATGATCTCACTCCACTTGATATACTACAGTGTGAGAAAAGGCTCCCCAAATGACCAGTACATTTTGGAAAATACATCTGCAATTCAGTGGTGTAGTGAGTAACCTTCAGACAGACAACCCTCCACCTTGCCCTGAACCCATAGGAATGCAATATGGTGCACGTTCAGCTCTTTAATGCCATGAGCTCCCACCTAAAACACTGCTTTCAGATAATAAGCAACACAACATTTTCATAATACAAGGCAATAACATGGTACATATGCATCATCATCATAGTCATCATCATTTTGTTTTTAAAGAAAAGAACAGTAACCATCACTTCCATTTTTGACAACCATCATTTCCAGATGGGTGTGTCTGGATTGGGTACAGCATAAACAATATCTTTCTATGTAAAATGCCTGTGTGGTCAGTAGATCTGCAAAGGACCATTCCAATGAATCCGAAGTCTAGCCCAAGGTTCCCTGTTCATCCTCTCTCATTCTGCTGCAGGATGACAGGGCAGCTAGACACTCTTCAACAAAGAGACAGCAGTCAGGGCCCATCTAGCTTCTTTACTTCAAAGGTCTTCATTTTAATGCAAAGCCCAGGACTTTTGTGTTCTGCTCAGGCTTTTCTGGGAGCTGCTTTGAAGTATTCTTCCCTTGGAATGTCAGATAAACCTCCATACCATTTCTGAAGCCAGATGTGTTCTATCCACATCTTCATGAAGAACCATTCATACTGGCGTGGCCACTTCCTCATCCCTGGATGCCTGAAGAGGCAAAGGCAGAGCACAATGAACCTGCAATTGTCAGTAGGTGCACCTCAGCCAGCCCTAGAGACCTCTCACCTCTATACCTAATTTGGGCTGAGAGTTGTTCAAACCCCTCCCCCAAAGTTAGAGCTGGGGAGCAGGGGCTGGGGGAGCCTTAGGAAGGCAGGAAGCTGTAGTCTCTACACAGAGAGGCAAAAGGCTCCATTCTGGAGGCAGGCTCTGAGGTGTGAATCCTAGTTCTATTGCTGATGAGTTCAGATGCTATAGCCACATCTATGGCTATTTCCTCATCTGATAGGTGGCGAAGGTGATGATGCTCATCACAGGGCTGTATGGGGAGCAAATGGGAAGTGCATACAGACATAACATTCAATTCTAGCCAGCACTCACTCAGTGGATGCTGGTGACTGTCAGTAGGAAACATCAAGAAAGAGCATGTGTGTTTCTGTATGAAACGCAATAGAATTGTGAGCCTGTGAATGCTTCTCCTCATGGAGAGATTTCCAATCCTGTAAGAAGCTGAGAGCCAGGCAGCATAGACAGGGAGCTCTGCCTTCCCCTTGCTATACTTACACCTGCCTTCCAAACTCATGGTAATCTTTGGAGGCAGGGGCTATAGTTGGTCTGTTTTTTTTTTTTTTTCCTTTTTAATTTTATAAAAATAAAAATTCCCTTTCCTTCTGAAGGTGTTAAAAACATAAATCAAGGAGCAGCAGCAAACTAGAACATCTGTAACAAAACCAACACCATCATGGTCTTCATAGAGATGTCTGATCATGTTCCATGTCACTGGTGGAGAGAGGAAGGCTCAGTCGCTTTTGTTGCAAAGCACATGTTCTGGCTGGTGTTTGCCAGTTTAGCAAGGGCCAGGGACATCTGGGATGAAGAAACTTCCATGGAGAAAAATGCCTCCATCAGATTGGCCTATGGGCAATTTCTTGACTAATGATTGATATGGAAGGGCCCAGCCCACTGTGTGTGGTGCCATCCCTATATAGGTTGGTTGTGGGGAGTATAAGAAAGCCAAGTCAGTCGGAGCATTCCTCCACCATCTCTGACATCCATTTATTCTTGTCTATTTTGGGACAATTTTTTTTTTTTTAATTGATAAGGTCTCACTAGGTAGCCTTGGATTCACCATGCAGTCCAGACTGACTTCAAATTCTGACTCTTTTTGCCTCGGCCTTCCAAATGCTGGACATGCACCACCATACCTGACTAATTTTAAAGCAACTTCATACCTTGAAAACATGGCTTGCTTGGCGAATTCTACCTCCCCTGGTGGTAGCATGATCATCTGGCCAGTGAGCGTTAACCGGGCACATCGGGGGTCTTCTGGGTCGACGATGTTTTTCCTACACAGGAAGAACATTGTTCATGTGTTAAGACAATGCTGATACAGAAGCCTGAAATACCAAGGATTTCATCAAACATTTAAAATAGTCACATTGCTGATGGTATCACAACAGATTTTTATATTGTCCATAACCACTGTAAAATATTTTGTCACAGGCAATGGGCACTTTTTGCATATGCTGGACACCACTGTAGTTAGAGGACAGGTGAAGCACTCTTGGGTAGAGCCCACATGCCATGGGAACTGTGGTTTGTGACCGTCCCCGTGGTGGTTTGGCCATGTGCTAGGGACTTGGTCCCCAGCTTGGTAATCTTGAGATGGTCACAACATTGAGAAGGGCAGGGAAGGGTATGTTGTGTGATAATGTCCTCCACTTCTTATCTGAGAGCTCAAGGTGTGTCTGACTCTGGGGCTCATCTCCATCCTCACTGCTTGAGACAGTCTGCTTAAAGTGCTGTCTGTTTGTCCATCTGTCCATCTATTCTGACCATGTTTTGGAGATTTTCTTCATTTTCCTCTGTCCCTGCAGCTGATTCAGTCAACCTCATGGCCCTGTGGACCAGCTCACCTGGGAGACCTGTGGCTTTATTTCCAGCAACACTTTGATGGGTCTTTTATACTGTGTGTAAGTGTTTGGCCTGCAGGATATCTATGTATCAGATGTACACTTGGTGCCAAGGAAACCAGGAGTGGGCATTGGGTCCCTTGGAACTAGAGTTGCAGAATTTTACAAGCCACCATGTAAGTGCTGGGAATCAAACCTGGGTCCTCTGGAAGAGCAGCCAGTGCTCTTAGCCACAGAGCCATCTCTCTTTAACAAGGGTTTCTTAATGTCTGGGTGCAGTGACTCTGTATCTGATTGGTCCTCTGCCTCCTGTGAAGCTTATTTAACCCTTTGTAGCTGCCCTGTAGCCTGTGCATAGAGATAAATGTTCTCACTATGGGACACAGAAAGCAGGACCTGAGAGGTTTTCAACTGAGACCGAAATAAATGAACTTGTGTTTGCCAATTGCCGGTTATCAAGGGAAATTGGCATTGCCTGGGAAATAGCAGCCAAGGGAAGGAAGGTAACTTGTTATGTACTATTATTCAATAGCTTCAGACATTGTGGAAAGACACAGGCATCTTCACAGCATGTTATTCCCATCATGACATCTTGTCTCCGCAAATGAGTCATAAGACCCCAACGTGGCATCTCAGCTTTCTCTTGCTTTTTGTGTCAGAGGTGTTCATAAAGAAATTCTCAGCTTGTGAGCTCACAAAAACTCAATTTCAGGAAGATCGTGCCCCATGTCCTAGAGAAAATAATGCTGGCCAGAGAAGCTTAGAAGAGCTGGACAGACTCCGCTGTCTCCCCACTGACTATTCCCATTCTCACAGATGCCTTTCCCCGTTGCACTCAGGGCCAGATCTCAGGGAAAGGCTAGATATCAAGAGAGGAAACACCGCAGTCAAGTCTAATCCTGCTGTCTTCCAGCTTCCTCAGCCTCACCCCTCCTGGCTTCTTCTGCCTGCTCTGTCTTTCTATATCTGTCTTAAATACCTTTTTTGCTGAGATAAAGCATGGCACCACCATTGCCTGCCTGGGAGCCTCTGTAAACTAAAATGACCTCAAACTCAGATTTGTTGGGATTAAGGTCACCATTCCCAGATATTCCCTGTGCTGGGATTAAGGTGTGAGTTACCACTGTCTGATCCTCTTAGACTGACTGTGGGTAGATTCCTCTGACGTCTCAGACTGTTTTTATTAAATTTGAAACATATTCCCACATTTCCCAATCACTTTCTACCTGCCCGTCCACACTTCATCCACCTAAGTCTAAATATAGGTAGTTCCCAATGGGGTCTTCATGTCATCAACCTGTAGACTCCTGTGTCATGCAAAACTATGACTAAATGCATGTGACATTATTCTCTCTTTAGGGCTTTTATAAGGGGAGTCACCTTGTGTCAGCATACTGACATACTAAAACCTGACATACTGAAATCAAGAAATCATGGGGTTAAAGATTTTACTTAGAGCCACAAACCAAGAAACCAAGGCTCAGCAAAACTGAAAGAGCATTTGGAGAGGAAAGCCACTGAGCTGCTCCCAAGTCCAGCCCTTGGAAGCTGATGTGTATCAGGCTGGTACTGAATTTTGTCAGCTCATTGGAATGTTCCAGATAGGAGGAAAGACTGGTTACTCCGGTATTTCTCAAGCCTTGAAAGGCATTGCTGGGTTCCTGAAAAGTGTTCGTCTGAACAGATTCAATTCCAGACAGTGTGTCTGTGTGGTTGTCCTGTCAGCAAATCTCTAAGGCTTAGGAAAGATTTCTCATCTCCCTCCTCCCCCTCATGTGTCTTTCTCTCCACTCTGTCCTCTCTTTTGTCTAGCCTGTAATCATTTTGACTTATTTTAATAATATGCATTATGAAACCTTGTAAGTTCTTGAAGTTTCATAATCTTTGAATAATTGCCCTTTTTTCCATTTTTTTATAGGAAGACACAAAGAATGAAGCCCCCACATATTACCTCAATAGCATTCTCTTTCAGCCTCTAGGAGTTACCTTTAATTTATTGCTTCACATCTAGACATGTTTTTGTATTTTATTATTTATAGGCACCAGCAAGCAATATCATGCTTTCTGTGTGCTTAACACAGTATGCATATATCAAATCATAACCTTGCAACTTGATGGTTTCTATTCGATTTATGTTGAAGATTTATTCCTGTTGGCAGCCGGCAGTTACACTCAGGTCTTTTTGTCTGGCTATAGTAGTCTATGATTAAAAACCATTTGTCAAATTCATTTATTCATTCTACCTTCGTTGTTCCATTTCAATTTAATTTGGCTGGAAATGACTCAGTGGTAGTCATTGCTGCGTGTGACCCCCTAGGTAGACCTGAGAATTGCTGGTGGTTGGCGCTATCTCTTTGGGTTTGCAAAGTGCGTTTGCAATTTATATTTCAAGCAAGAAGGACCTTGTGGCTATTTATTCTCTCGGATACCTGAGATTAACAGAATAAAGTTTTTCCAGTTGAAAGTTTTAATAGTGTTTTAATTGCATCTCCTTGGTTATATATGGAGTCAAACATATAACATGTTTCTATGTTTACTGTTCATTGGTTTTTTTTTCTTTTCTTGTATAGTTTTCTGTTGGGTTATGTGATTTGCCTTTTTATTATGGATCTATATTTTAATTGCGATCTGATCTCTAGATATCTAGATATTTATATTTAAGTCTAAATTTATTTAATACGTAATAATCTAATTAGTGTTATCAAATAAAAGAATTGTCTGGGCCTTACAGAAAGAAAAGCATTTGCTATTTATTAGAAATTCAAAGACCTACAGTCAGTTTTTCATCACTAAGTAAAATAACGGAAGAGGGTTCACTTTGGTCCATGGCTTCAGTAGTATCAGTCTGGCATCAGGACCTATTGCTGTGCATCCAAAGGAAGCTGAGCATTCTAATTGAGGAGCATGAGGAAGGGAGAGGCTCTCACATGGTGGATGGTAAGCAGAAAGGAACATGAGGAAGGGACAATAGTGCCTTATAACTTTCTAGGGCATGCGATGTACTTCCTCTGTGATGGGTGTTCTTGACTGTCAACCTGACTGTATCTGGAATTAACTAAAATCCAAGTGTCTGGGTACACAGTGTGAGGGATTTTTTTCCTTAGTTAAATCATTTGAAACAGGAAGACCCAGTTTTAATCCTGATCTTTTGAGGTGGGAAAATATACCTTTAATCTGGGCCACACCTTCTGTGGGCAGCCTATGGAAAGGACATGGGGAAAGGAGGCTTCACTCTGTCTGCTTGATCTCACGGGCATGGCTATTCCTTCCCTGGGATTTTGTTGTATACTGAAGACCAGTTGAGACATCCAGCCTTGTGGACTGAATTACTGGATTCTTGGAACTTCCATTGGTAGATAGTCATTGTTGGATTAGCAGGACCATAGCTTATAAATTAATCTAATAACACCCCTCTTTATGTGTGTGTGTGTGTGTGTGTATACACACACACACACACACACACACACACACACACACACACACAAATATTCTATCAATTTTGTCCCTCTATAAAACTCTGGCTAATATATCTCCTAACTATGCTTCACCTTCTGGAGTTTTCAGCAGGTACCAAAATTAAGCTGTCAACTTGGGACCAAAATTTTCACACATGAATCCATGGGGAGTATTTTATATCCAAACCATGCATTCTGTCTGAGACCCAAAGACTCATAATCATCTCTTAATAGCTATATGCATTTAGTCCATCTCCAATATTCTCCATGGTTCTAGCATGGCTTAAAAGTTCAAGCCCATTTTCTTCTGACTCAAAGCAAACTTAGTGGAATCCTGTAGTAAGAGGTTTCTGGCCCAGACTTTTGGGTCTAGCTTTGATGTTTGAACCTGTAAACCCACAGACCCTCAGAGACACACAGATGCTTACAATAGTTTAAGGCTGATCGGCCTAAGGCCCAGGCATATAACTTGCTAACTCTTTACCCTTAAACTAACCCATGACTCTTATCCTGTTCAGCCATGAGGCTGGGTACCTTTTCTCAGAGCAGCATAGTTGTCCTCTGCTTCTGGCTTCTCTCTGGCATTCTGCTCTGTTCTGCCAGTTCCCAGAGTTCTCCTAGTCTGGTAGCCCTGCCCATACTTCCTGCCTGCCTTTGGCCAATCAGTGCTTTTTATTAAACCAGTGGGTGGGACAATTATTTACAATGGAACAACACAATCCCCCTATAGAATCCTCTGTAAATTCAAATTTAGTGGAAGTTTCTGTAAATTCAACTTACAGTATGAAGTGGCACAAAGTGAACCTTCCCACTTTAAAAAGAAAGAATCAGGGAGTGGAAAGAAAGGGTGTAAGAAAAGCAAGAGCAAAACCTCACAGGGTAAACATTAAATCCTGCAGATCCACATCCAGCTCCCGGGCTGTGCAGTCAGCAACACTCCAGTTGATGTTTGCAGCCGGCTAGGCTTCTCTCTTGGGTTGGCTCCATTGGCTGCTGTCATTTTTCTTAGCGGTTGTTTCCCGCCCAGGGTTCCAACAGCCACAGTGTCTATTGCGGCTCTGTTTATCGCCCTTTCTGGGGTTGCTGGAAGTGATTCTAACCTCACACTATATATTTTGGGGCCTTTTAAACTTTGCTTGGAAATCTGGGGGTAAGCTTCCATGACCCCATCATTTTTGCACTTTGCATGCATACAAAATCAGTGTGCATACAGACAATGCCAAGTTCTATTGTCAGACTTAGCAGTAGCCAGTTCTTCTTGGACTATGTTTTAGTGGTCTCTGAGTGCCTATATAGCTGCAGAGTAAAATGAATTCCGGGAAGACAGCTTCCTGTGAGGCCCTCTGTGAACAGAAAGCCACAGAACCCTCTTCTCCAAGCCAAGTCTTTCACATGAGTTTATTCCTTCACATCTTTAGGCCAGAAATAGGCAGAGTCTGCCCAATTCTCCAGATGCCCTTGAAACATCTTCGCCATTGTTCTGGAGCAAAGTATAAAATTTCTCTTTTTTATTGAGACTAATCTGTTCCACAATGCTGTCTTCCTTACATTCAAACTTGAAAAACACTTCTTTCCTTGTCTAAACAGCAAATTTAAAAAAAATCTTCCTGATCCTTTTGCTTTCAAATCTCATTATAAGCCATTATTTAAAAATCCAGAAAAATTCACTACACAGCCTACATGCTGCAAAGCCTCCCACAAAGTGTCAGAGGACAGAATGGAGGCCAGATCTTTGTCACAATGTAACACACAGGGTCTCCAGTCAGTTCTTAGTAGAGAACTTGCTCCCATCTGATGTCAGATGTGCAGTTTTGTTACCACATTCTAGTCAACCAGAATCAGCTCTGTTTTCTGTCTTCTCTAGGCTGCATTTCCAAACTTCTAGATTCATCTAGAAAACCAGTTTCCAAAGTTTCTAAACCAAGGATCAAGTTTTACCACTGTTTTTCACTGAGCAAAAACAATTTAAAGGACAGATACCTTGTCTCCTGGCTTCTGCTGTTACAACACACTGTCTGCTACGCCTATAACTATGGGCTCAAAGGGAAGCTGAATATTATGGTGGGGAACATCTGATGGAGCAAGCAAGCCCACCTTAAGGTGGACAAGAGGCAGACAGGGCCAGGAAAAAAGGCAGGGACAAGGTCCATCTTTTAAGGTCCACCTTTCCAAGGCTTGCTCCGGCTAGGCTCACCTCCTGAACTTTCTATCTCATTCCAAAGTAGCACTGTTTCTGGGAACCCAGCCTTTACCAATGCAGATGATATTTCCCATGCAGGCCCTAATATATGCAAAACATATAACTGTAACTTAAATACCTGGAGGTTTGTGTATCCACACATGTGTGCAACAGTCTAACTTTAGACCATGTGAGTAGCATGTGTCCGTCAGACTGGGTGATGAATGTAAACTTCACATGGGACAGCAAAATTCCAACAGTCAACAGCATCACTATAGAGTTGGGCGACAAGGCTAGAGGCCTTTCTGTGCCAGATAGAGATTTCAACAGAAGTCAGTCGTTAAGACAGTGTGTGGGCATAAGAACAAAGGACAGAGAAAAAGACCCAGAAACAGACCTTTCACGTAAGATTCCTGGTATCTGACAAAGACTGAAACAGAAACCAGGAGCTTTCATTTTATTTTTCAATAATTAATGCTGAAAAGTTAATGAAACAGAAATAAAACCTTAAAAATAAATTATAACAAGCCAGCATGGTGCGGGATGCCTTTAATCCCAACACTCAGGAGGCAGAGGCAGGCGGATTTCTGTGGGTTTTAGGTCAGTCTGGTCTATAGAGTGAGTTTAGGACAGCCAGAGCTATGTAGTGAGACCCTATGGGGGCACTGGGGACACAAACAACCTCATTCCCCCAAAATCCTCTGTCACTCTGAACACAATTAAGTTCTAAACAGAATTGTGAAGGAAAACTTTACTGCATTTGAGATGAAATATGGGAACTATATTATGTTTATAGCTTTAAATTGGGAAGGATTTCTTAAATAAGACAGAAGGAATATGTGATATAGACTGAGTGTACTTCTTAAAATATCAATTTTGGGGCTGAGGGGGAGGGCTCCATGGGTGGGAGGGCTCGTACAAGCAAGAGAACTTGAATTTAGATCCCAACATTCATGTAACAGCTGGGCATGGTCATGCATGCCTGTAACTCCAACACTGGAGGGCAGACACAGGTGGATCTTAGGAGATGGTTGGCCATTCAGCCTAAGTGAAATGGTAAGCTTCAGGTTCAGCGAGAGACTCTACCTCACAAGAGAAAATAGAGAGCAGTGACCTTTTTTTGAACAGAGGAAGACCATCCTTGTTCTCTTCTGGCCCCTGAATGAACATGCAGAGCTGCATACTACAACCACACACACACATGTGCATAACACACACACACACACACACACACACACACACACACACACACACACACACACACACACGTAAACTTTCCCATAACCAAGATCTGCCTTCCTCAGCCTCCTGAGTGCTGGAATTAAAGGCATCTGTCACCACACCTGGCTCATAACTAAATCTTTAAAAGTCTATCCATTGGGCTGCAGTGATGGTGCATCTGTTTAACCCAAGCACCCGGAGTGCCGAGGCAAACTGATCTCTGTGAGTTCAAGGCTATGCTGTACTTTAGGAAGGTCCAGACTATGCAGAGCTACACAGGGATATCCTGTCCTGAAAAAAAAAATCTGTCTTTTGAGAGTGGGACTGCTAAATTAAGCAAAAAAGACACACACCCAAGTTAATGATGCCATAACAATATAATTTCTGTAGTCTTTACAGACTGTGGTTACCTATATGAATAGACTTCCATCTTTCACTCACAGCTCTGCAAATCTAGATGGGTAGCTAGGAATTGTGGGTGCAGCTTGCTAACAACTCACATTGCATGTATGTCTATGCATCACTTGTGTGCCTGGTACCCACAGAGGGTAGAAAGGGCATTGAATCTCCTACAACTGGAGTCACAGACGGTTGTGAGTCACCATGTGAGTACTGAGAATGGAACCCATGTCCTCTGGAAGAGCAGTCAGTCAAGGCTCCTAACTGCTAAGCCATCTCTCTGGCCAGGAAACCTAATTTTTAGATCCCTTGCAGCACCAAAGGCACAGCTGTGTGTATGGCAGATGTGAGTTGTTGTGATACTGGAAGATATTAGGATGAGAGAGTAGTGGATGATATGCAGTGTGAGCAGGTATCGATCTACACAAAAAGTTGAAAGCATTTTTTGGAAAATTCAGGTGGCTGTGTTAGTTTTACAGGTCTTCTTCCAGGAAACCCAGGAGCATATGGGGAATGTGTATTTTATGTTTTCCCACCTTTAATACGATCAAACATAATGTCCTGGGTTCTATGCCCAGCAGAATGAAAGTAGAAATGCTGTTGTCAGCTCATGCCATAGTAAAAGCCAGGCTCCATTTAACCAGACCATATCTTATGAGATATGAAAATTGGTTTAAATCTCCTGACCTAGTTAGTCAGTTGTATAGTTTTAAAATCAGGTATAATTAGTTAGCATGGATATATTTTATACTTTAGAGATTGGTTAATACTCAAAATATCCATCTGATGTAGCAATACACCAAGAACAGTAACAGTGTTCTCAGGAGTAACTTAGAAAGCTTGGGTTGTTCAAATACAGCCTAAACTAAGAAAGGTCCATTTTCAGGAGGACTAAACAGTTAAACAGTTAAACAGTTCCTGGATGACAATCTCTGAGCTCTTTGAGTGAACTGACTGAGGACTTTGGCCACATCACATCATCTAGTCCTTTGGGAAGTTGAAGTCTAGGTAGCTAAGATCAAATACAGCTCCTGTGGTGTACATAGGACCAGATTATACTTAAAACCAAGACTACCTAGGTCCAGAAGCTTGGTTGGCAATACTTTGCACATTTATGTGCCTCATTGCTTGGAAAAATTGAATTTGCCCCATGCAGGAGACTCTTGGCAGTTTATATCTGGTTTCTCCTGGTTTCTCCTGGACTTCATGGCACACACCTCATGCCTTTGCTGAACTCACCCTGTATCTCTTCAATGAAGTGAGTCATGAGCTTTTGAGTCCCCTGAATCCCTTACAGTAAGTCATTGAGCCTGGGGGAGCCTTGGGGATACTTGACCAAGCAAACACTGACATCTCATTGTAACACTGATGGCAGATGTCATAAAACAGCACATGGAGGCATGACTCAGCCCCACTCAGTCTCATTATGTTATGTTAAAATCTTGAGAAAGATGCCTCTGTCAAGCCACATACGTGTTTAGCATAGACTTAAGGAACTTGTCTTTACCTGCCTGGAAGCTTTCTTTATCACACACCCCATTGAGCCCTGACAATGGAGGGTAATAGTGGCCGTGCCCACGTATTCAGACAAATTGCTGCATGGAAGAACACCGTGTTCTGTCCAAAAGTATTATCATCTGTGGTGTTTTCCACACTGTAAAAGTTTAGTTGCTGAGCTGTGGATTTTTCTTGTGGGCTGAGATAAAGGAATCACAGAATGCAATCACAAGAAAAATAGAATCTACTGAGCATTTTGTTAAAACAAATAACTCTGAGCCACACAGAAGAAAATAAATGCAATCAGCAAGTAAGAGACAGCTTTGCGTGCATTACAAGTAATTAGAGTTTGTTTGGGTGAGAACGTCAACATTGTTTGTTCATGATTAAAGCCAATTTCTTCAACAAAAATCTCTCGAGTGAAGCCATGGAATTAACAGTAAAGCATTGTATTTAAGGAGGAACTTTCTTCTCTCCTCTGTTGGCAGTGGTTAATACAGAACATTAAAGAAATTAGGTATTTTATGTAAGTACAGAACTTTCCATTTGTACAATAGGAAGCCCTGCATATCTTGGTATTATTTTCAACCCTGTGATAGGCTGGCTAGTAGCCCTCAGAGGTGTTCACATTCTCACTTTGGGAGTGTGTGAATATACTACCCAAGGTGGCAAGAGAGAGTTGAGGTTGTTAATCACCAGACTCTGACTAAGGAGTTTTTCCTGAGCTGTGGCTAGGTCCAAGATAATTACAAGGCTCTTTCTTTTCAATATTGATTGAATGACATAGAGTCTCTTGCCTAAACTTAGGCTGGTTTTGACCTTTCAATCCTCCTGCCTCAGCTCCCCAAGTACTGGGATTAACAGAATAGACCATTACACTTGGCTACAATTTTAAAGTAGGAGAAGGAGAAGATAAAGGGAATTGTTGGAGGGATAGGATGTGAGAAAGACTCGGCTGTCATTCCTAGCTTCAAGTATTGCAGAGGGCACAGTCTGTAGAAGGCACAAGCCATAGGACCTCGAAAAGTTAAGAGAGTGGCCATTTCCTTAGAGCCTTTGGAAAGGAGCAGAGCCCTGAGAGCACTTGGACTTCGGCTGCTGCTGGTTTCTGACCCACCACCATGATATAAGAAACCTGGGGCACTTAAGCCTCTGGGTTGTGGTAGCTTACTGCGACAGCAACAGGACTCTAGGACATTTTGTTGAGGACTTTAGCTTGAAGTTGCACTTGTGGTTGCCTGATGTGAGGTGTTGTAGGGGAATTATGTTTTTCCATTGTAAATAATTGTCCCGCCTACTGGTCTAATAAAAATGCTGATTGGCAAAGGCAGACAGGAAGTGTGGGCAGGGCTACCAGACTAAGAAAACTCTGGGAACAGGAAGAAGAGAGCAGAGATGCCACATAGTTGCCAGACAAGCCAGAAGATGCAGAGGACAACTATGCTGCTCTGAGAAAAGGTACTGAGTGGCATGGCTGAACAAGATAAGAGTCATGGGTTAGTTCAAGGGTAAAGAGTTAGCAAGTTATATGCCTGGGCCTAAGGCCGATCAGCCAAAAATTCATATAAGCATCCTGTGTTTCTGTGGGACTTTGGGTCTGCGGGTCTGCACCTTGAGGCTAGGCCGCAAAGTCCGGGCTATGAGACCAGGCCAAAAAATCTGGGCCAGAAACATTGTACAACAAGATGTCTTTATGTATGCTGTGAATATCATTGGATAATAAAGGAATTGTTTTGGCCTATGGCAGAGCAGCTTAGAAGCAGGTGAGAAATCTAAGCATAGATACAGGGGAAGAAGGGCAGAGTCAGGAAAAGTAATCTAGCTGCCTAAGAAGCAATATGCAATGGAGTATACATAAACCACAAGCCATGTGGCAAGACAGATTAATAAAAATAAATTAAATTAAGATATGTGAGCTAGCTAGCAATAAGCCTGAGTCATAGGCTGAACAGCATGTAATTAATACAAGCCTTTGTGTGATTATTTAGGACCAAGTGAGGCTGTGGGTCTAAACCTCAGACTAGGCCAGGCTGTGGGCAGGATTCATTTAAAATGCAGGTCTAGACCAGGCCAAAAATTTCTTACAACAATTTCTGGCAACTGCTGCCGCTGAAATGGTCATCAAATTTAATAGCAACTAGGAGGGAGGCCACTGAATACCCTGCAGGCCCCGCTGCAGGTTGCCAATCTACGAACAGTTGCTTTTCTGAAGAGGGTAGGAGGAAGCACTGTTCCCCTTCATCAAAAGTAAATCTCAAATGTCACTGTTATCTGCTCCTCTCTATTGCCATATTCAGGAATCCTGTTGCATTCTCAAGACTCAAACTTCAGGAAGATGCAATTGTTTTAATAAATACATATGCAGCCTTTCCCAATACTTTATGACCAGAAGGTTAGTTATTTAAAGATTTATGTGTTTGTGTTCAGAGAAAAAAGAAAATTAAGGAAAATGTTATAGGAAAGAATATATCATGATCTTTAAGGGTTTGGAGAGTTGTACCAGTACATACAAATATATTGAACAAATAATATTAAAATAGTTATACAGCCTCACTTGGATTCTCTTTAAAATTGTTTTTCCTTGGTAATTTCAGATATGAGTACAATGTATTTAGATCATAAACATTCCCACTCTTCTCATACAAGTCCCCTGGGCTCCAATCACCCACCTCCGAACTTCATGACCTTGTCTTTAAATAGCCAACTAGTGCTTCTCATATGTACATCAGCATAGAGCATCATCCATTGGAGCTTGACCACATCAGTATAGAGCATCATCTACTGGAACTTGAACAACTGACCCTGGGTCATAACATTGAAGAAAAATTACTCCCTCCCTCAGCTGCCAAAGCTCCTCAGATAGGGGTGGGACCTTGTGAGCCCCCTTCCCTCCCCATGCTGGAGTACTGACTGGTTTGATCTTTGGTCAGTCTTATGCTGATAACCATAGCTGCCCTGAGTTCATGATCAAAGCATCCCTGGTTACATTCTTTAAAATATAGAAAAAGAGAATCTGTTTTGTTAGATTCTCAAGGGTAGAGATTTCAAGAGACTGGACAGCACAACCCTGTCACTGGTAAAATAATTGTCACTGTACATTGGTTTTCAATTGCCGAGAATTCCCTTTAAAAAGAAACTGAAAAAATCTGTGGTTTGTCTTTGGTATCACAGAGGTTAGAGGAGGGCTCTATGTTCTACAATCACGGGATGACCCTACAATGAACTATCCCACCAAAAGGGCAGTAACCCATTGAGCAGGCTTTGCTTGATATATCCAGCCAGGCGGAGGGTGAAGGACGATATAAAGGAGAGAGCTTTTTTTTGTTTGTTTTAACTTCAACCCTACTGACTTTGGGGTTGTTAGTTTTTTTTTTGTGTGTGTGTGTGTGTAGAGTTGTCCCATGGTTTGTAGGATATTTGGCAGTTCCCATACAATCTACCAACTATGTAGGTAGTATCCCCTACCTTCTACCCAAGCCATAAAAGCAAATTGTTGCTTCAGACCTACTTGTGCAGGAGTAGATAAAGACTCAGTTGAGGAAGAGGAGTGGATTACCTTGAGCGGCTTCATACTTTGTTATAGAAGTGTGAGTGTTGTGGCAAGGAATGATTAGGTTTGATCTAAAAACAGGTGTGGGGTGGGGAGGAGGGTGTGAAACCAGAGGCCCTAAAACAGGCTCCTGGTTCTAGGAAGTTAGGCTCATGGAATTTCCAATGAGCACCTGACCTCCACCACACACCCAGAAGCCTGGAGGTTGTAAAAATCTCCAGTTCAATTTAGTTCCGCCTCACAGTTTCTAGGCAGCTGAAGCCACATCCTTCCCACTCTCTACCCCCAATTACAAAAACTGCTCTCAGACTCTGGACTGCATGTTCCCATGGACCCTCAGATGCTGCCCCACAGGCTCTTGCGGCTCCCCTCTCAGACCGACAACTGTCTGCTCTGACCACTGAGGTTCATCTGAGTTTTCATTATTTCATTTTTCTCTTCCTACTTCATCTCATAGTGTGTGTGGGAGACATAAGTGGGCCTGCATGTGCCCTTTTGTTCCTGCGTATGTGTGTACATGCATGTGGAGGCCCAAGGGTTGGTGTCAGAGCTCTGCTTGATCCATCTTCACCTTTACTCTGAGGCAAGGTCTATCAATCAAATTCAGAGCTCACTGATATGACTCCTTTCATTAGCCAGCTTGCTCAGAGCTAGCCCGTTTTCCTCCTTCTGAGGCTGGCAATAGGGGTAAGCTGCTATGACTATCCAGCTGTGAGTTCTGGGGATCTAAACGGGGGTTCTCTTGATTACATGGCAAGCACTCTAACTATGGAGCCATTTACTGGGTCCAATATTCCAATTTCTATATTTTAAAACATTTAGACTATAAGTAGGTACAATCGTGACACCCTCAAAATACCAAAGGGAGGCACTGCATACATTAGAATAAATTATCATGTTTCTGTCCTCATTTGCAAGAACATTTAAACCAGCACACTCAACTTCCATAGGATAAATTAACAGCTCCCCTGGAAATGTCCATGTTCCAATCTCCAGAATTTCATGCTATATCTTATTCTTCAGATGTGATTAGGTTATACATCTTGAGAGGAAATGATGACCTTATATTAGCCCATAGATAAAATGTGATCAGACAAATCTTCACAGCAGGGGATGGAGTTTAAAGTGAGCAGTAGGATCCAGGATGATGGAGCCGGGATGCAGGGATGAAAGCGTGGGGGCTCTAAGCCAAGGACTGTGGATACTCTGTTCTGAGAAGAGCAGGGAAGTGAATGCTCTCTTGGAGCCTTCAGAAGGAAGTGACTCTATAGTTTTCTTGGTTTTAGCCTTGTAAGCCTCACTATAGACTTTCCCAGTCTAGAGTAGAATAAATCTGTTAGTTAAAGCCCCAACAGAACTAATAACGTTTAACCAACAACAGAAAAATGAATCCACCATTCCTCAATGCCCCCCCCCCCCCAATCCCATACACTCGACCAACGATTACCAGATTCCTCTTTATGCTACAGGCTTTGTGCCTGGTGACCAGGCAGGGCAGAAGGGCACAGCTCTGGGCCTTCTGAAGTTTGAAGCCCAGCAGGAAAGTGATAAGCTTGCTACATAATTAATGGTGATTTACTTCCTAGATGACAGGGATCCTGCTTGAGATCTAGGGGCCAAGGACAGTCAGTCCTGGAAAACAAATTCAAATTAGATGAGGCAGGTACAGGAAGGGCAGTGAGAAAGAAGTGCCCCCTGCTGTGACAGAGATTTCCATTGGTTCTACTACCCGTGGACACACAGAGAAGTTGGCATCTGTGAAAGAGGAAGCTACTGAGTATGACTTGACCTTGAGCTTCTCTGACTCCAGAGCTGTGAAAATAAATACCTGTTGTTTACAAGCTAATTCAGTCGATGGTAAATTCCTGTTTATGAGCCACTGGTCTATGGTGAATATCTACTGTTACGTAAGCTGCTCTGTTTATGGTCTTTTGTTACAGCAACTGAAGGGTAAGACATTGTCATGGTGACCAAGGAAAGGCAAAGGGTGAGTGAAGTCTGACTATACATGTGTACATCTAGTTTATTTTTTATTGTTTTAAATTATGTATACACATGTATATTTGTGTGTGGGTGTGTACACATGAGTGCAGATGCCTTTGGAGGCCAGAGGCATCCGGTCCCTCTGAACTCAAGTTCTCTGAAAGAACAATACCAGGATGTACTTTTCACTGCTGAGTCATCTCTCTAGCCCAAGAGTTTTAAATTTTATCCAGAATAAGAGAGCACTGAACAATTTTAAGCAGGGTAGGAGAATGATGAGGTGGGAATTTTGAAGCTATCCTCTCTGACTTTAGGATGGAGAAAGTGTTTTGAGGGGGTCAGTTTAGGACTCAGGGAGACAGTCCAGACCATTAAAAGGAGGAGAGTGGCAATGGGGACTTGGTACAGAGAAGCAGGGAGCAGTTTCAGGTGATTAGGGCTATCTTGCCGCCTGCTATAAAAGGGAGGAGCAGCTAAGGGCATCACGTGGGGACTTCTCAGAACACCAGAGTGGATGGGGACCATGACAGATGAGGCTCTGAGGATCTGTTGCTGGCATTCTCAAATATACGTGTGCATCAGGGGCTGCCTGGCTGCTCCTTGAAGATTTCTATCTTCAGAGACTGCTAGAACCAGAAATGGACATCTATGAATGAATTGCTGGTCTCAGCTCAGTTTCTGCTGTTATCCAGTGAGATGGTTCCAGAAGCAACGCTGGTGGGATCAGGGCTGATCTCAATCCTGTTGCTATGGCTAGCCCTAAGTGAGCAGTTGGACTGGAGCTGGGAACTCCAAGCTCACTTTCAGGGCTACAGATGCTTCATCCCCAGAATCACTGATCAGTGGTTCCCTACCTGCCTGGCTGCCTGGAATAAGTGTGGACCCCGATTGGACACTCTGGTAACATCTAATTGGACACCATGGTAACAGCATCCCTGAGACACCTTCTAGTTCTCACTCATTCTGCGAACAGTGTCAAACCTGTCCTGGGCAGGGAGGATCTTACTGCTGAGTCTTGGCCACTTCAGATCACCCCTTGCCCCTTAGCCTGACACAGAATCAAAACAGCGCCTCGAGAAGGCACACCTAGAACCAAGGAACTTTCAGGATGGCTTTACTCTTTACTTTATTCTGCATTGCAGTACACCAGAGTTGTCCCTGTTCTAATATGTGTGTGGCATCTTCTAATAATGATCTTCTGAATTGTTTACTCAACTACAAATTCTGCTATCCACCTTGCTTAGTGATGAGCATCACATGCATTGAAAAGGAAATTGCCTGTTATCTCAAAGGAAAGAAGTTTTAATCTCTGTCTCTCTTTTTTTAAAACCAGTGACAGTGCCTCTGCTTCCTCAGACTTTGAGAACTTTCTGCTTTCCAAGCAAGTGCTCTGCCATTGAGCTGCACTTAGTCTGAGTCTGTGGATCTGAGACTGCTTATTGAAATGCACTTGGCATGCCAAAGTCCTATGCTTTGGAATATGGTGTCTGAGTTTTGGACCTGCTCATTTGTGGAGGGGCCTGGGTTTAACTCCCAGGAGGCTCCATACACACGGGTGTGTGTCAGAGCCTGCTATACTGAGTCAACTCGTCGGTAACAAACAGGCAGGGAACAGCCAGTGTCTTACATCTGCCCTAGCATGTCAAGCACACAGTAAGTGCTCAGTAGCTATCATTTGAAGGAAAAAGATCCTGTTTCAATTATAATATTTAATATGTTGCCTTGTACGCAATTTACTTAATAGGTGTTTAATTGAATATATTATAAATCCAATTAAGGTTTAATCCTGTTTTATTATCCCACCCACTTTTATATTATTGGAATAAGAATTTTCCCTCACAAAATCTTTTGAATCTGATAATTGAAATTTGGCTTTTGTAGGGGTGTGTGTGTGTGTGTGTGTGTGTGTGTGTGTGTGTGTATTGGGGATTGTGGCCAGGGCCTTGCATGTCTGTTTTTTCACTCAGACATTTTATTTTCTTCATTCAAGATCATTTATTCACCAATATTTTCTTGGGAACATTAATTTAACTATTTGCTAATTTGATAGAAAAGGCCCCATCTATAGTAGTGAAGGGAAGCAGCATGTATGGTGGTGCACATCTTTAATGTTAGTCACTTAGGGGGCTAATTTGGATAACTGAATTCCTGTCTACACACACACACACACACGCACACGCACACGCACACGCACACGCACACGCACACGCACACGCACACGCACACGCACACGCACACGCACACGCACATGCACACACACGCGCACACACACACCGGATATGATGTAGTAGCAGAGCACTTAGCTAGAATGTGCACATTTGTGTTCAAACCTTAGCTCCAAAGAAAGGCCTTATCCAAGAATATATACAATTAGTATATTAATATTGAATATTTAGCATTTTTTATGTTTTTCCCAATGATAGAAGAAAATTAAATACAGAGGAGAAAAATATACTTACAAATCATGTTTCAGAGGGATCATATCTAGACTATATAAGGAAACCCTAGAATTCAACAATAAAATGATAAATAATCCATTTTTTAAATGAGTAAAGGATTTAAAGGATGATTTTCCCCCCAACAAATAGCCAGTCCACCCACAAAAAAAAATACTTAATACCACCAGCCCTCAGAGAACTGCAAATCAAAACCACTGTGTGATGCCACCCCCACAGCTGGACAGACTGAATAGAAAAGACAGACAATAACCAGTGTGGGCAGGATGTGGGGGAACCAGCAACCTCAAACATTGCTGGTGGCAATAGAGAATGGCATGGCTCAGGACAAAAGCTTAGTAGATTCTCAAAGAGTTAACTACGGAATTAGCCTATGACCTAGCCATTCTGCTTCTAGGTACGTATCAAAGAGACCTGACCTATATGTGAACAACATTCATTATTCAGAATACTCACAGCATGGGGACAAATGTTCATCAGGCCACCCAGAGATGGATAGAAACTAATAAACAAGATACAACCAAACAACGGAATGCTATTTGGCCACTAGAAGGAATGGATTATTGATAAATTCTGTAAAACCATTGCCCTTGAAAACACAAAGGTAGGTTTTTTAAAAGCCATTCACAAAATAATTGCATATTATATACTTCCATTAATATGATGTTTAGAATAAATAAGTAAATTAAGTGTCCAGAATATATAAATTCTCAGGAACAGAAATAAACGTATAATTATGTGGGTTTTGCAGTCCTTTGATATCACACTTTCATTCACCTTCACAGTGCTAGAGCTAAAGCCTTTTTGAAGAGCCTGTATTTATGGGTGATACTACCTTGACTCATTTGGGCCATTCCTGATTATGGCGGAGACTCTTCTTACAGCATTTGTGAACCAGATGAGAGGAGTTGTCAGAAGACAGAAAGAAACGATAGTGTTAACAAGCCATGGATTGGAACATCGGTGAATGGAAGACTAGCTGAGAACCGTAGGGCCTGAACTTCATAGAGAAAGTGAAGCAGCTGTCATTTGCTAAGAGATATGCCCACAGAAACGAGGAGAAGATGGGAAAGGATCCTGGACACCTGTTCATCAAGCTTTCTCTTTGCGTAGTTCTGCATGCTCTCTTAGAAGCTACTGAGATTGGGTTAGCTCCAAGAATGTTCAGGCAAAGGGGGAGAGGGGGTGACATGACTCTGCATAGAAGACCACTTACTTAGAGGATTTATCCATTGCTTTCAAGAGGCTTGAACAAGAACTAGGGAAGAGAAATTGGATTCAGTTCCGGAGTCTAATTAGGGCTGGGCCCTATGCTTTGAAACACATGTCACATCTCTGGTGGATGGAGTTTCCCAGACAGAGATTCATCACAGCCATTGCCAAACAAGGTGCTGCCAGCAGGTGCTTCCAATGTGTTCACTTGATAAAGATCGTCCTGGAAGCTGCTGAGTGAACAGGTACCTTCCGAAGCTGTCCCAAGGATCCAGCCCCAGAACTGCATTTGGTATCAGGCTGAGCTGAGGCTTACACCAACTATCCATTAGTCTTTGTTTGTTTTTGTTTTCTGAGACAGGGTCTTGCTATGTAGCCTTCACTTGTTTGGTGTTCAGAATTTAGCTCAAGCAGGCCTTTAACTTATGAGAAGCCTCCTGCATCAGCCTCCCAAAAGCTGGGATTGCAAGTGTAAACTACCCATCTTGTTCCACATTTTATTCTTATAGAAACAGTTAACAAGCAACTATGTGAAACAAGGCGTGGCCACCCCTCCCCACTTGCAATCCCAGGGTTGGCAGGCAGTGAGAAGAGGATTCTGGGAATAACAACAATATGGAGAGTGAAAGAACTCCCAGCAAACTCCTTTGGTCTCTGTATGCACAGGGAGGATTCGTACATTTCATACATGTTCACACATACACGTGCATGTACAAACACACACACACACACACACACACACACACACACACACTGTTAAATGATGAAGGGGCTGTAGTGGCCATTGGTCAATGTCATTTTTACAATTTTTTTCACATTTCACAAAGGAATCATTAAACTCAGACATACTAGCTCAGTTGATGCTGCTCAGTAAGAATTGAGAGGACTCTGAGTCCTGACAGCATCTCTAACATTCCTTTTATCAAAAGCCTTTCGGGGATAAGGGGTAATGCTTCTGAAACCTTGTTTAATGATAATAAAATCAAGTTCACCTAGCATTTGTCCAAAGTCACCCTTCAATTTGTTTTGACTTCAGGAAAAGCATTTGATAATTCTTTGGACCCATTAACATTGAGCAGAATATGAACCAACGGAATGGCCATTCCTGGTCCTGCAGGTTTGCTATCCTACTCATTAAGAGGATGCAGTGCTAAACCCATGGCCCAAGTGTGGTGATATATTTTATATTTAATAAAATCAGCCCAGAATATCAGAGAACAGTATCACCCACAGCTATGAGGGTCAGAGACAAGTGACTCACGCCTATAATCCCGTCACTCAGAAGACAGAGATCTTTCTGTATTTCTGTGAGTTCAAGGCCTAAAAACCAAATAGTAGTATCTCAAACCTTTAATCTGTTAGGTTTTAACTGTAGGATTATGATGAAGAGTTGAACTCAGAAGTGAAACAACTGGGCGGGGAAGATACTTAAGGCAGGTGTAGGCAGACATTTAGACATTCTATAGGAGTGACTAGCCAGGCTGAGGACTCTGGAAGATAGCTTTTACCCTGAGAAGTTGACTGGGTGAGAATTGACTGTGGTCTGTTTCCTCTCTCTGATATTCCAGCTTTTCCCAATATCTGGCTCTGAATTTTCATTAAATACCAACTAGAATTCATGCAAAATTCAAGCATACATACTACAGATGGGGAGATGCTACAGCAGAATTTTTCTTCTGTCAGTCATAACCAATTAGATTTTCACACAGCCAAGTCTAGTGTCTGAGCGTAAATTCACTGGGGTTGGGCATATGCCCATGCATATATGCATAGATGTATTGACTGGAAAGAGAAATATGGGATGAATAGTTGCTTGCCAAGATCTCTTTTAAGATGAAGTATTTTTCAATTTACCATCTTAACCTGGGCTGGGAAATGAATTCCCAGCCCAAATTCATTTAATTAATTAAATGAAGAAACCACAGCACCCCAAAGTAAATAGACTAATTAAATAAAATAGTTGAAATAAACTAACGATTATTAATAAAGACAAACTTGTAGGCTGTGATGGCTGGCAATGAGAAAGGCACTCTTCTCTTGCTGCTTCTCAGATTGCATTCTTTTTGCTTTAAATGTTTAATTGTCCAATACAGACCAAATACATTGAAGGTATGCAATGCAATGCCTCACTAGACTCGTACATTGGGCAATGATTACCACATCAACTTAGGTAGCCTATGCATGCTGAGCTACGCTGAGCATTAGAGCCCCAAGCCTGTGCATCTTATGACTGAAAGTCCTCATATCATCCAGCATCGAATTCCTTACTTCCCTAGTTCCTGAAAGCACAGTCTGTTCTTTGCTTCTGTGAATTCATCTTTCTTAGATTCCACATGTATGTGAGCTCACATACTATTTTTTCTTGTTTTTGAGACAGGATTTCACTGTGTAGATCAGTCTAACCTCAAACTCATAAAGATCTGCCTGCCTCTGCCTCCCGAGTGCTGAGATTAAAGGTGTACACCTCCATCTCTCTATTTCTTCTTATTGCCAGACTTCATTTTAATTTTAATCCACAGTGCACACAAGCCATCATATGTGCCAAATTATAGTTAGCCAAGGTTTTTCTCAGAAGCCCTGGGAATGCATTTAAGACTCAGGAATGGTTCCATCTTCCACAGGCCTCAGACTCACCCTGGAGCACCTTCAGGCTATAGTGCTCACACCCTATGAGAGGTCTGGTCCTTGGACTAAGAGAGAGATAAGGCTGTCATTAATACATATCTTTTTGTCTCTGTGCTCCAAGTAATTTAAAGACATTCTTCTCTCAAGTTTTGGGAGCTTGTACTTTATAGTATACAATCTTTGCAGAGTATACACATACTTATTCCTTAGGATCCCTGAGGAATTGCATTTGGGATGCTCCTTGGATGCCAGGATCTGCAGGTAGGTGCCTGACATGGTTTGAAAAAAATAGCCCCCACAGGGAGTAGTACTATAAGGAAGCGTGGCTTTGTTGGAGTAGGTGTGCTCTTGTTGGGGTAGACCTTGAGGTCTCCCATGCTCAAGCTATGTTCAGTGTGGCACACAGTTATTTCTGCTGCCTTTTGCGTTAAGAAGTAGAACTTTCCGCTTCTCTTCCAACACCATGTCTGCCTGCACACTGCTATGTCTATAATGGACTAAGCCTCTGATTCTGTAAGGCAGCCTTAATTAAATGTTTTCCTTTACAAGAGTTTCTGTGGTCATGGTGTCTCTTCCCAGCAATAGAAACAGTGCCTTAGGCCCTCTATAATGTAAAAGTATTATTTTATGTAGTATGTATATGTATGTGTGTGTGTGCACGCAAGTGGTGTGCATATGCACATGTGTACATGTATGTGCATGCCACAGTACATGTGTGGATGTAAGAGGACACCTTGGGGGAGTCAGTTCACACTCCATGCCATGTGACTACCAGGGATATATCTTAGGTCATCAGCCTTAGCCTCAGATATCCCTGTCTGCTAAGCTATTTTACTGATCCCTGCAAGTATTTTAGTAGTAATAATAATTGCATATCATCCCATCCCCCACACATAATTTAATTCCTTATAATATCTAATTGATATTATATCTAATATCAATGAAGATAATTTCTGTATTGCATTGCTCAGGGGGGTCATAGCTAGAAAATGTTATTTTTGTTTAGTATAAACATTTTTTTTCTGTAGTTGATTAAATCTATGAATGAAGACGTCACAGATGGGCAGTCTTGCACACACCATCCTATCTGACTGTTCTCACCCAAGATTCACTGCTGCAAGGAGTGTTCAACCACAGATCCAAAGGGCCCTCAGATTCAATGCCCACATTTTCCAAGATGCCAAGGGAAATCTGACTAGGCAGCATATTTAACTCTATTCCATCAGCAATTTTTTTTTGGCTACATGGATGCATCAAAATGATCAATCTAGTACTTTTCTAGTATTGAAGCACTTTAAATATGTTTGTTTTTATGTGTAGGAGTGTTTATGCCTGCATGTGTATATATATATATATGTGTGTGTGTGTGTGTGTGTGTGTGTGTGTGTGTGTGTGTACACCACATGCATGCAGTGCCTGAGGAGGCCAAGAGAGGTCACGTGAATTCCACGAACTGGGGTTACACACGATTGTGAGCTGCTGTTTGGGTGCTGAGAATTGATCCTGGGTTCTCTGCCTGAATAGCCTATACTCTTAACCATTGAATCATCTCTCAAGCTCCAAATGTCACCTTTCAGGGCAGGGTGAGGGCATCAAATCAATCTTCCCTGAACAGGACAATTTCACCCACTTAATCTTGGTGACTTTTCTATGACATTAAGCAATAAAATGCAATAAAAGTAATCTCTGACTAGATGAGGTGGCACAATGCAGGTTCATTTTATAATTCATCAAGAAACTTCTTACTGGGATGGAGAGATAGCTCAGCAGTTAAGTGACTGCACAGTCATACAGACTGAAGTTTAGATGCCAGCACCCAGGTCATAAGCAAATGTCCCAACATGCCTGTAACTAGCTCTGTTACCTCTTCTGGTCTGTATGTGGTTAGGCATGTGCGCCTACACACACACATATATGTGTACACATGAAAATAAAACAATAAATCTAACAAGAACAGGACTTTTTCTAGCCCTCTAAATCCTGTCTCTTAGGAAGGAGTGCACATTCTTTTCTCTATTCCCAAGAATAGCTTCTCTCCTTTGGTTAAAGAAATTACAAGAGCAGTATTTTCCACACGGTTACATTTCCTGAGACTCTGGAACCTGGGGACTCTCTATCCCTGGATCATCATTTTCCTTCTCTCATTTCCACTTGGATTTAACCTTTACAAAAAGATTTATTTTTATTTATATGTGTGAGTATATACCATATGTACACAGGTTCCCATGGAGGCCAGAAGAGGGCGCTGGATCCCCTGAAACTGGAGTAACAGATATCTGAACTGCCTGGCAAGGGTGCTAGGAGCCAAACTCAGGTCTTTGTGCAAGAGCAGTTGGGACTATTAACTGCTGAGCCATCTCTCCAGTCCCTGGCTCAAACCTTTTAATGCACAGGCAGCTAATGGACTGAAATACCATTTGAGTGACATGCTGTGGGGGATACTAAGTGGAAAGTGTTTCTTAACTGCCTGCCAAAGTTCTTATTTGAGCTTTGATCACAGCAAGCCTTTAGGTCAGACTTTTAATTTGATCAAACTGGATATAAATAAAATATTAAGAGAGTTGGCAAAGAGAAGCAGCGGGCACAGTGATCTGTTCCGAGAAGGAACAAATGCCTGGTCATAAAGGGCCTGGGAGGGTTCTGTTTTCTTCATGAAAGATTTTAGCAGAGGATTAGACCAGTGCTTTCCGCTGTTACCACCACCATGAGAACTGGAGGTTTCTGAATCCCTGTCCCAGTCACCAGAATTGCTGTGAAGCACTTGACCATGAACTCTGGTCTCACTGTTGGTATCCTCAGGTCCTAGGAACAGGCAGGAGGCAGCTTGTTGGTTTTTTGAAACTCTGTCAAGGTGCTTATCTGGGATGCAATTCTGGTAGCTGTTTCTATCAATGCCTCTCTCTGGTTGGATGGCCCCAGAAACTCCATGCTTGCTTATCTGGGGGCTGGGGCACCTGTCTGTCTTTCAGTGCAAGTTTTGACTTCCAGTCCTTATACTCAATTGTATTAACATTCTAGGTTTCATAAGTAATTGGCAAGTGCGGTGCTGAATATGAGCCTCACATCTAGGCCCAAGTCATTTACTGGAAGGTGTGTAGCCTCACTTCAGAACATTTGCTTGGAAGTCTGATCATTTCTAAGGCAATCTTAATTTACACCGTGTCTTAATACTTCAGAATTTTAAGTAGTGCTAGGGATTGGCAGTTTGGGCAAACAGTTCTATGAAAAGATTCTAGACACAGGGTACCTGGGAGTGTGGCTTTTTCTTCCATAGGTTAGGAATACAAGGGTGCCCTTGACTCTGGAAGCATCTCTTCTGGCCAGATGCTGTCTATTTCTTACTCAGCATGGTATACAGATGTTTGCATTTTCTCTGTGTAGCCTTCCACAAAGGAGTTTTACACACCCACACACACACACCCCCACACACACACACACACAAGGGGGGGGGGTGTGCAGGCAAAGAGAAGAGGCCTGGAGTAAGGCACTCTGAGGCAGGCCCTTCCCCCAGCCTCTGTGGAGATTGCTTTCTCATTGCTTCAATTTTCAGCCCTTGCGCATGTCTGCCTGAGGCCTGCTGGTAGCCAAATCGTGCTCTGAAGTGCAGCTGTAAATTGCTCCTGGAACTGAATTCTGTGGCCTGTCTTCAAGAGCTGGTGAGCTCTGGGTTCTCGGATCAACAAGTTACAGCATGGCTGTTTTTAGGACCTTGGCATTAGGGGAACCAGTATGTTTACAAAATTCTGGGAATGTATCTCTAGTAACAGTGAACTTGGTGGCTAAGAATAGTGGATGGCTCTATGACAAAGGAGGGCTATCCCCTGGCTATCCCTAACGTGGTGGGGAAGAACAGAGGTCCTGCAGTTTGAGTCTCCTTGCTGAGGATTGATAATGGGAGTGGGGTTGGCAAGGCCTTTCCCGGGCTGCATTTGATACCCCATTATAGCTGCAATTAGTTTCCACAAGAATAAACAGGAAGGTTGGTTGTTTTCTATGCTGTGCATAGAGAATAGAGCTTCAGAGTGGGATGGACGAAGGCTCTTAATCACCTCTGTATTTGCAGATAAGAGGGCAGATGCCAGGGATTATTCTGCCCTCCCCTCCAGCCCACCCCGTAACAATTGTTAACCTTTAGGGTGTGGAGGGGACCTCCACAGGAGCTCAATGCAGTGTCTGTCTGGCAGCAAATGATTTGAGGCTTTGCATTTTGAATTTAGATGATGATATCTGAATGGATGTTCTATTTCTGTTTAAAATGTCTTTAGAAGGCTTTTCTTTTAGGGAGCTTTTGAGAAAGTGTTTTAAAGGGGCTGGCTTTGTATTACATGCGTTTCTTGGGGAGAGGGGGGCTACGCATGAATTGAAAAAGCAATATACTCCAGCCTATGCATTCCAGAGAGACAGACTTCTGGCTCTCCTTTAAACTCCCAACCCACTCTTGCCATTATTCCTCTAGACCATCGCTCACCTGGATGTCAGATGAGGCCTTGGGATGTAGCTTGGTTGATAGAGTGCTCATCTAGCATCCATAAGGTCCTGGGTTCAATCCCAAAGATGGCATTCACCTAGTGTGGTGTATGCATCGTTGGCTACAGAGTAGGTTTAAGGCCAGCATGGGCTACACAGGACCATGTCTCCAAAAATAATTGTCTTACAGAAGGTACCTTGCATTTATTTTCAAGGTTCATAAACATTCTGTAGGGTAGAAATGATTATAAATACCAACTTCTGATCATTCAGCTTATGAATTTTCATCTTTATGTTGGTTTCAAAGTGATATATATTCAGAAAACTTTGCATTATGAATTTTATTATTTTCCTAGACTATGGATTTAAAAAAAGCCTCTGATTTTCCTTTCAGTATTCAACAAAGTACATCGTCAAGATTTTATTATAAAACAGGCTTTTTGTTGGACAATTTTGTCCACCTGCAGGTCAAGGCCAGTGTTCTGAGAAAAGTTTAAGTGGGGGTGGGGTGAGCAGGGGTGTTTGGTAGGTTAAGTACAGCACACACATTTCAATTTATAACAGGCTCACTGGACCTATGGCCCCAGTGAAAGTCTGAGTCCAAGGACACTCACATTTTATAGATGAATAAATGTTAGGGAGTTTGCTCCAAATCACACACACTACTTGGTCTGCAGTAGAACCCTAAGAGTAAAGATGTCAGTTTACATCTGTGACAAGGCACAACCCATCTTCCACCTCTGCCCAAACCTGTAAGAACAAACCCTCCCTTTCCCCTTCACCCCCACCTGCAAAAGTCTCCTTCGGATTCTGGCAGCATCAAGGATGCTATGGGGTTCTTCACCAGGTCAGCCACTACAGGGTCCTTGGCCGTCATGTAGAAGAAAGGAATCCCCGTGCTGTTGTGGACCGGGCCATCGCTGATGGCCAAGCAGCTCCCAAAGGGCAGTCCTTGTATCTAACAAATAACAACAACAAAAAGGTGTTTTGGTGGCAGAGCTATGGTATGGTAACAAGCTGGGGGCACACTTTGTGTTGCTGAGCACAGGATCTCACACTGAAGACCTTTTTGGATCAGTGGATTTGACAGGTATACTGAGGTGGGTCCATGGATGCAGTTGACCCTGCAATAGTTTTGAAATTTCTCTGGGAAGAGAGGAAGAAAAGAGCATTTTGTCTGGGAGCTAAGGGATTCTGGAAGCTGCCTTCACACAGCAAATGCACTCATTTTATTGAGAAAGAGGCCCGTGGAGAAAACGGTGCTAGACAGACTCCTTTGCAATACCCACTGCCTCCATCATCTCCTCCATTCTTTTTAAACTTTGGAGTTAGAATTTCATTCGTTTTAATGAGCTTCTTGGTCTTTGGATGCCAAGAATATTTTATACTGTTTTAGTTAGGCCAATGTCGCTTTGTTTCTTAGTTGTATGTTATATGATGATCAATAATTTTTTGCTATATAACTGAACAAGTTATGAGAAGTTGATGTTACCATACTCTTTTAGCCTAAATGGAGAGGACCTGCTGATCTTCGCCTGTGCTCATCTAGGAGATGGGGGAAGGTCCCACGTCACATCTACGTGACTTTAAACAGAAACACAAGCACTTAAATCTTGGTATTCCCTAAACTCTGCTGTACCTGCCTTGTCCCCTCCCTGTTGGTGAGGCTGCCATCATTTTCAAAGCACCCGACACAGTTTGCAAGACTGTGAAAGAAAGCGCTTAAATCATTTAGAAATATGAAAAATGAACAAATTCTCCAGATGACAATATTACATCACCCACAGGTTCTATTTTCAGCCTGTCATGAACTGCTCAGCAGTTCACCCGAATGTTTTCTGAATTTACCGAATTTGGATTAAAAGTCAGTATGGGAAGGGGAAGCCTGTGGAAGCTAAGAAGCTGCTGAGCCAAAACAGTCTCAATACAAGGACATTAGGTGCTTTTTCTTCTTTGGTTGTTTATGTTTTTGTGAGGCAGAATCTGGATAAGCAGCCAGAGCTGGCTTTGGACTCACAGTTCTCATGCCTTAGCCTTGTTGGTGCTGAGACTACAGGAGTCAGACACCAAGCAGACGGGCACACAGTGTTTATTGTGTGTGTGTTTGTGTGTGTGTGCTCATCCACAGTGTGTACACAAGGAGGTCAGGGAACAACCTCCTTGCCTCCTGGTGTCATTCCTCAGGGTCCATTACTGTTTTTTTGTTTGTTTGTTTGTTTTGTTTTGTTTTGTTTTTTTAGTCGGGGTTTCTCAGGGGCCTGGACTTCCCAAGTAGCACAGGCTAGCTTGCCAGCAAGCCTTAAACATCTGCCTATATCAGCCTTCTCAGCACTGTGATCTTGCCACCCTGTTTGGCACAAAAACAAAAACAAAGCAAAACATCAAAAACTCAGATCCGCATGCATTCGACTGCTGAGACATTTTCCAAACTTTAGGCCCTAGTTTTTAATTAATTAATTAATTTTTAAACTATGATTGGCTTCATATTTAAACTTTGGATTCTGTTTGGGTATGCATTACAAGTGTAAAAACTGCTTGGACACTGGGAATCCAGAACTGTCTAGAATTCTGACACAGGAGGCCAACATGATCATTGTTATAATCAGGATAAAACTGTCACTAGATAATTTTTAAGAAAAAAAAAAAAACCTTTCAAGCTCTGCCTACTGAATTACTCAATTTTATAGATGGGAAAACAGAATGTTTTGGCCAAACCGAGGCTAGTGAGACCCAGAGTTGAAGCAAGAACTTGACTCCCATTCAGTGGGATATATAACCGAAGTATAATAGTCCTTCCGTTCACAGATTAATGGGGAGCTCGAATCACATCTCTATCGGACAGGACTAGAACCTTTCTGGTGGCTATTCTTACGGAGTATGCAGCTTCAGGACATCTCCATGCTATTCCGGGTGGAAGCAGGCTAATGTGTGAATAAAGCTTTGTAGATTGAAAGAGAGAAACTGGCTGAAACAGCTCCTCCAGCAGTTAGTTTGCTTTGCCGAAGTATGTCTTTCTAAAAAATTCGACATCTGTTTCTAAGTGTAAATTTCTACCAGCGCGTGGATGATGCCTTTCTCCCACGCCCACGTGGTGCGGGAGGTGGTGCGGGAGTCTGCAGGACAGTGCTCAGAGCCCCCAGGGGCTGAATGAGCCTCGTCTGTGATTCCAGAGGCAATCCTGTCTGCTTCCCAAATGACGCTGATTATCTGACCATCTCTTTGGCCATCTTAAGACAGGGATTCAGTCACTAACCACCAGACTGTTTCCCAGGGTCGCATTCCTCTCCACTCACGTGCACTTGGCCAGATGAACAGACTCCTGCACAGCTGGGTTCCGCTATGCACAAGCTATGCACCTGTGAAATCTGAGTCGCCCTGGATCGCCCCAGAATCGTCGGACCACGACGAGACATACACCACCCCCGTGTCCCGACCGCTGGCTTACCTTTTCGTGGGTGGACACGGTGGCCAGACAGCCCCAGGAGCTGGCGTGGACAAGAGAGCGGGCAGTGCCTGCATGCACCCTGGGGCCAGGAGATGCTGCGGATGAATCGCTCTCCCGCCGATAGGAGAACATCCCACGCGGAGTCGGTGCGGGCCTGGCGCGGGCGGAGCCCCGAGGCCGCAGGTGCGTGTCCTCCTTGTGCGCCGAGGCCGGGAAGCTCTGCTGCCAGATGCTGCCCGAGTCCTCCAGCAGCGCAGGCAGTGCCTCCTCTGTGGACGCACTGTCCAGCTCCTCATCTACCTCGTTGGTGACAGCCCAAGACACGGAGCTCACGATCACGTAGCCGGCAGCTGGGGACAGCAGGGCGCTGCAGCACAACAGCCAGGACAGGCGGGTCCCTGGCCCCGCAGGGCGCTCCCGGCCGGACAGCGACATCTTCTTGCAGGCGACGCGCCCTGTGGCTGGGACCGATAGCTTAGCAGCGGCCGGCCAGGGGCGCCCCCCTGCGGCGGAGGGTGAGCTGGAGTCTCTTCTTGTAGGATTCCCGGGTCGGGGGTCGCGACCAGCGCCCCTCCCCCAGGTCCTCTTATTGCTCTATACCCCGGTGAGAAGCGAATCTGCTGCAAGACCACGCTCCCCTCAGCTGTACGCACCGCCGCTGCCGGACGCAGTGTCCAGGCGTGCCAGGGGGAGATGGCTTGCTTTTCTGCAGACTGGCAGGCGTTCTGCAGCCAAAGGGTGGGCGTTCACAACTCAGGCTCAATGCACTCCTCCGCTCCACAGCTGTCAGACTCTTCCAAGCTGCTTTACTTCTCTGTGCCACCCCAGGACTTTGCCAGGAAACAGGACATCACCAGGCTCAGTCACTGCACCTTGAATCCCCCAGAACCGTGAGGCACATCATATACCCCTATCTTTCTTCACTCACCCAGTCCATAGTGTCATGCCATTAGCAACAGATTAATGGCACATTTTAAAAACATTTCATTCCAGTAAGAAGTTTAATAGATATCAAAATAACTTAAAAATAATTATATATAAATCTTTTTACTTCTTATGATATCCAGACTTTGTCACACCAGGGACATGTTCTATAGCTTATATTCTTAAAATGCAAGAGTTCTGCTCTACATGGTCCCTTAAGAAAATAACTTGAAATAGCATTTGAGTTTTTACTAGTTTACACTCTCAGTGCGCTCAGCTGTGATACCTCCTGTGCTCCATCCCCACCGCTCTTCCTGGATGCCTGGAGGCCAGAGCATGCTGCCAGTGTGGACTCAATTGGCCTCTCTCTTCTGCTTGGGGTCCTGACTTCTCTTCCTGGCTGCCCCTGGATGCTCTTTCTCTTTCTCCACCCTGCTCTCTGTCTGCTTCTAAACCCTGATGCTGTCTTCAGTCTCTCCCTGAGATACCCTCCCCAGCCTCCCACCGCCTCTCATTCCCTGTTCCTGGGATGATGTGTCCTATACTCCTGAAAGGCAGGGTGGTAAGCCATTGAAACACAGCCTGTGTAGCCAGCCATGACGGCACACACCTGTTATCCTGGCACTTGGGAGGTGGAGGCAGGAGAATCAGAAGTTCAAAGTCATCCATCTTTGACTAGACAGCAAATTTGAGAGCAGTCTAGACTATATGAGAGACTGTCTCAAGAGTAAACAAAACCCAACAACTCCCTTTCCCTAGATATGCCTTCAGGGTTAAAAACAATTCAGCTCTTGCTCAATCGGGTCCTGATTATTGAAGAGTGGCATGTCACCTGACATTTCTGTCTTTGTGTCTTTGTCTGCAAAATGGGGGCTGTTACATTTCCCTCACCAGGTTTTGGATGTCAACCAGACAGTCTCTAAGTGTTAAGGGAGTGCTTATGGGAAGTGCTGGTCCTTTCTCTCTTTGCTTAGAGAGAAAATGATGTCTGTTCAAATCTCAGAAAATGAAGAGGGACAGAACTAAGTATCAGTCTGGGAAGCAGAGGCCTGCATATGGTGATCTCAGCCTCTAGTCAGTTCCCCTGCCCCATCAGCCTACCTTCCCTGTCCTCATGCCTGAGCTGGCCTGAGCTGGCCAGCTGTGGGGGCATATGCCTTCTCTGCCTAACCTATGACTAAGTTCAGTTGTAGAACCTTATAGGAGTTCTGTTTGCTCAAAATTTCCCAATTAATCGTTATTATTGTCACCATTATCTTTATTCCCATTATGCTTTCTGATTCTTGTATTTTATTGCCCCAAATAGACCCAAACTCAAAGTAGATTTAAGGCAATCATCAGCCAGGACATGACATGTCCAGTATATGACAATAGTTTTGTCTTTGGCCTCCAGGGATCTACCATGCTTCCACGCTTGTCACTCAAATTTAAGGAGATAATTTCTCTCAGATTTTTTTTTTTTGGGCATTCCTGTGGGGTCTACACCTGTTTGATTAGTCCTGGAAAGATAAAGACAGATTAGTCATCTAGAGTCAGATTGCTCCTGAATACCTGCTAGAGGCCTCTACCACTTTGTAAAGATATGGGTATACTTAAATTTGTTAATTCTGTGTAAATAACTTCATTATATGTTGCCAAGCTGGTGTAAATAGCAATTATGCTATCAGAATATCAAAGTTCCTATTTTCTGCATTCTTAACTATTCAGATTATTCTCAGATTAAAAAATTATTTGCTCCCACCCATATCTAGTAGATGAGCAATGATGGTTATTTGGTAACTGTTTGCTTTAGCCTGATGACCAGTTACCTTAGCTGGTTTTCCTTCTCTATGACTAAATTACCTGACTTACAGAAATCAAAGGAGGAGAGCTCTGTCTTGGCACCTGATTTTATAGGGGTCAAGCCATCATGGTGGGAAGGGCATGAGGAACAGAGAAGTCCGTGCCATGGTGTATCAGGAAGCAGTGGAAAGGGAAATCCAGTGTGTTCCAGTGTTAACCTTTTCCTGTCTGTTCCTTCCCAGACACAATGTGAGCCATTCTTCACCATCTTCTAGACTTTTCTCAATGCAGTCAAGTTGACAGTTAAGATCACATCAAAAGAACAGGTCATTTTTCTGTTTAGGGACTAACATAATGTCCTTTGTGAAATGCCTGTTCAGGATGTTGGCTTACCCCACCTTCTACCTCTCATGGTAAAAGGCACAGCATCAAGTCTCTCATCTATAAGAGTTCAGCACAACATTGTCAATGTGTGCCTTGCTGTACAGGAATCTGTAGGATGTCTATATCTTGCCTGGAATTCCACATCGCTGAGTGGCACCTTCCTGTTTCCTTAGCTCAGCCTCTGGTAGGCACCACTCTGCCTTCTGTTTTGATAAATTTGACCATTTTCAAACCTCAGACAAATTGGATCCTGAAGATTTGTCCTTTGACTGGTTAATTCCTTCAGTGTAATGTTCCCAAGGTCCATCCATGTTGTAGCATCCTGCACATTTCTCTCTTTTCAAGACTAATATTCTTCTTTATCTGTGTACTGATTTCTTTATCCATCAGTGAGCATTTAGGTTGTTTTGGCTTGGTAGCTGCTATGAGCCTTGCTGTAATCAACTCAAGGGTGTGGAAATGTGTTGGTGCATTATCCATTTTCTCAGATAAATACTCTAAAGTGGGATTAATAAATACTTAATCATTTAATTTATATTTAATTTAAATATTTAATTAATAAATACTCAAAAGTAGGATTAATGGGTCTTATTAATGAGTTTTGTTTTAAAGTTGTTTTTTTGTTTGTTTGTTTGTTTGTTTTGATTTTGCACAGGGTATTTCCATATAGCCCTGCTGTTTTAATTTCTTTTTTCCTTTTTACATTAAAAAATTAATTAAAATAGATTTACATAATTTACCTCCTTCCCTTTTCCTCCCCTCTCTGATGCTTCCCAGGTTCCTTCCAACCCCTACCCCGTCTTCCCCTTACTCCCTCTCAAATTCATGGCCTCATATTTTTATTATTACTGTTGTTACATATATAAACCTATATAAATGGAACCGCTCAGTCCGTTTAGTGTTGCTCGTGTGTCTGTGATTTCATGTCTGACTATTGCATAACTAGTTAGGGGGCTCACCCCTGAGGTAGACCAGTTCTTCCCCTTTCAGCAGTCTTTAGTTGACTACAGTTTTCTGTCTATGGATGGGGTCCCCGTGGGATTTCCTCTTCCATGTTAGCATGTTCATGTCAGCTGGTGTACTTCTTTATGTCCAGTTTAGACAGTCATATTGCTGAGGTATCATGGATGATGCTCTCCTATATTTCTAGGAGACACAATCTCTCAGTAGACTTCTTGGTTCTCTGGCTCTTAAAATTCAATTCTTTGTACTATCTCCAGCGCTGGTTATTTTCTGGTTCTGTTCATGTTTGCTCGTAAGTAATGGCCATCTTAGGAGGTGTGAAGCGATACATTACTGCATTTCCAGTTTGTTCTTCTATATGGTGATGTTAGCATCTTAGCATGTGCACTCTGGCCATCTATACATCTTCTCTGTAGAAAAGGATTTAGGTTCTTTGCTCATTTAAAAAATAGTTTTTATTTTTATTTTGTTGCTGAATTGTAGGGGTGCCTTATATATTTTAGATGTTAAGATTTTTCCCTGGTTTGCTTTCTGATGCTGTGATAAAACACTTTGACCAAATACAACTTAAGGGGTGTGTTATTTTGGTTTCTGTTGTGATAAAACACTGACCAAAAGCAGCTTGGGGAAGAAAGTGTTAATTTTATCTCAAAACTTCCAGGTCGCAATCTATCACCAAGGGAAGCCAAAGCAGGAATGTAGAGGCAGAAACTGAGGCAGTGTTCATGGAGAAAACTGTTTCCTGGCCTGCTTCCAGACTCCAGATACTCCTCTTACACAGCTCAGGGCCACAAGAAAGCGATTATAGATGTGTCCACAGGCCAATTTGATGATGGCAAGTGCTCAGTTGAGCTTCCTTCTTCCCAGGCTTCTTCAGTTCATGCTCTATTGACAAAACTAGCTGGCATGTGGGAGGAAAATGTATAGGTCATGGACCAATATTGAAGGAACCCAAGGCAGGAATTGAAGCAGAATTCATAGAGGGTCTCTCTGCTTGCTGCCTCATTCCCCAGTTCATGCCCAGCTAGCTTGTTTGTATAACCCAGGACCACCTATGTAGTAATGGTGGCAGCCATCATGGGCTGGGCCCTCCCACATCAATCATAGGTCCAGACAATCTCTCAGAGACATAGCCACAGGCCAATCTGTCTGAAGCCATTCTTTATTCGAAAGCCCTTCCTCCCAGGTTGTCAGTAAGAAGGAGTTAGCACACACCTCATCAGATATGTCATTTACGACTATTTCCTCATTCTGTACTTTGCTTTTCATTCTGCTGTGTCATTCACTGCTTTGGGGCCTTTTAATCTGATGCAGCCCCACTTGCCTGGGTTAGCGCTCACTGCCTGTACATTTGGTGTCATTTCCAATACATCCGTGTCAAGAGCGACCTGAGAAGCTTTTCCCCTGTGTTCTTCTCTGCGAGTTTTACATGGATTTTGTGCCTAAGTTTTCAGTCTATTTTGATAATTCTTCAGTCCATTTTGAGTTAGTTTTGTATGTGGTATAAGATCAAAGCATGCAGATACACAGCTTTTAAAAGAGCGTTTGTGGATAAGACTACCCTTTCCCCATTGTGTAGTTTCAGTGAATTTGTTGAAGATTAGTTGACTTTTGTAAGCGCCTCTGTCAAAACCAGACTAATTTTTTTTCTCTTCTCTTTATATTGATTTTCTACTCAGATCTTTTATTTTTCTTCTTTCTACTAACTGTGGGCTTAATTTACTACTTTTGGCAATTTGCTGTAGGGTAAACTTGGGCTATTTATTTATTTATTTATTTATTTATTTATTTATTTACTGAGACAGTTTTTCAGTGTGTAGTCCAGGCTGACCTTGAACTTACTATATAGCTGAGGTTAGTTTCAAAACCATAGCATGTTCCTGCCTTGAGAGCTGGGATTACAGGCACACAGCACCACACCTGGCTTTCCTCTTTCTAAATGTACGTATCTAATGCTGCAAATTCCCTTCCTTATCTCCTTTTCTGTGTTCATTAAGTTTGGGTGGGTGTCCTGGTTGGTTTTTTTTTTTTTTTTTTGGTTTTTGTTTTTGACAGCTCAACACAATCTAGAGCTATCTGGGAAGAGGAATTGCAGTTGAGAAAATGCCTCCAACCAGACTGGCCTGTAGGCAAACTGTAGAGCATATTCTTGGTTAATGACTGCAAGGGCCCAGCCCATGGTGGGTGGTGTCTCCAACCCCAGTGGGTGGCCCTGGGTGGTATAAGAAGGAAGGCTGAAAAAGACACAGGAAACAGCTTCAGTTCCTGCCATCAGGTTCCTGCCTTGACTTCCCTTCATGATGGACTACAATGTAAGATAAAATAAACATGTTAACTCCCTCCTTGCCCCCCCCCAGCTGCTTTTGGTCAGTGTTTATCACAGCCACAGAATCCTGAGTTTATACTTTATTTACTTTTTCATTATTTTAAAATGTTTTCTAAATTGTCTTTTGGTTTCTTCTTTGACCCATTGGTTGTTCAAGACTGTATGACTTCTACATATTTTCAAATGTTCTAGTTTTCCCCTGCTTTTGATTGCTAGTTTTATGTCATTATGATCGAGAGATACTTGGTATAATTTCAATCTTCTGAATTTTTGTATTTTTCTCCTTTATTTAAATTTTTTCATATACATGTACCATATTTATATCATTCTCTTCACTCCCTCCAACTCACCCTCTATCGCCCCCACTTCCTCTAACATTCAAGGCCCCCTCAGTTATTACTGTCTTACACACATGCACACACACATGTGCACACATGCACATACACATGAATACATACACATGCACACACAAATGAATACACACACATACACATGAATACACATACATGCACACACAAATGAATACACACACATACACACAGATACACACATATACGCAGATACACACACACATACACACAAATGAATACATACACCCATACACACAAATGAATACATACATCCATACACACACATGCACATACACATAATACAGACACATGCACACACAAATGAATACATACACCCATACACACAAATGGATACATACACCCATACACACATGCACATTAATACACATGCATACACAGACATACACACAGATACACACATATACATGCACACACACATACACACAGATACACACATACACATGCATACACACATACACACACAGATACACACATACATATGCACATACACACATACACACACACCCCATGCTGAATCCACCTAGCATTGCTCATGTATTAGGGCTGAGTACTTGGCACTGGATAACCAGTTGGGGTTTCATCCCTGGAGAAGATTCCCTCTCAACAGTCATTTAATTGCCGATAGCTCTTCATCTACGTCAATTTGTGAATGTTCCTGCCTTGTTTTTATGGAAACATGATACACTGTGGAGAAGATTCTGTGCTTGCTTGAGAAAACTACACGTTCTATTACTGGTGGGTGGAACTTTCAGGAATTTTCTATGTAGATTAGACTGGCCTTGAACTCAAAGAGGCCTGCTTGCCTCTGCCTCCTGAGTACTATAATTAAAAGCATGTGACACCACATCTGGTTCATTTATCCATCTTTGAGACAGTGTCTCATGTAGACCAACCTGGCCTCAAGCTTGCAGTGGAGCTGAGGATGCTGGTTTTCTCATCCCCGTTCTGCTTCTATTTTCTGAGTGTTGGGATTATAGGCATGGGCCAACAAACGTGAAGTTTTGTGAGTTTCTGGGGCTCAAACCCAGGACTTCGTGCAGTTCTGAAAGCTATACTCCCAGTCCAGACTTGTATTTTAGTTTTAAAACATTTATTATTATTTCTATCAGTGTGTGTGTGTGTGTGTGTGTGTGTGTGTGTGTGTGTGTGTGTAGGGAGTGATGTATGTGGATATGGGTGTGCACATACCATGGTGTGACCATGTGGAGATCATAGGACAGAATTCAGGAGTTGGTTTTCTTCTTCAGCCTGGTTCTGGGGATCAAAATCATGTTTGGGGGCTTATACAACAAGTGGTCTTAGCTGCCGAGCCATCTTGCTATCTCCAAAGTCACACTTTAAATTAAAATCCACTGTGATTGTGTTCCTGTCTTTGGGTTTTGTTTTTTGGGCTGTTGAGAATTATACCCGGATGGTACCCGACGTTTTCTACACTAAGCATGTGCCATCACTGAAGCATTGCTAAATGCTTTTTCCAGCTCTACATTTGGTATCTGGGTGAGTCAATGTTAAGTGCATATGTGTTCATGTTTTCCTATATTCCTGGTGTACACCTACTTTATGTTGCTGTGATGAAATACCATGAGCAAATCAGTTTTTGAAATAGTTTATTTTGGCTTACAGTCCTGAGAGAGTAAGAGTCCATTATGGCAGAGGGGGTGTGGCAGTAAGTAGCAGGCATGGTGGCAGGACCAGGATGCTGAGAGAGCTGTCTGGAAGTAGAACCAGGTTCTGAACTCTCGAAGCCCACCCCAGTGATACACTTCTTCCAGCAGGGTAGTCCCAAATAACCGAGCCAATGAAGGACATTCTCATTCAAACAACCACACCTGCTAATTGATCCTTACAACATCACATAAAGTCTTTCTTTGTATCTTCTTAGTTGCTGACCCTAGGTCCATTTTGTCTGGTATGAATCTGAGAACTCTTGTGTCCTTTAGTGACTATTTGCCCCGGGCATCTTCTTCCAGTTTCCTACAAGTCTGTGCACGTCCTGAAGTCTAAAGATGCTGTGTGTGAATAGTATAGCTTGATTTCCCCTCCATAGTGTTTTACTTGCTCACTGTCTTTCTACTGGGTAGTGTAAACCAGTTACATTTAAAGCTGTTTCTGATTGGGATGACTTAAGTGGCTTTGGTCTCGTAGTCTCTGTCCCTGTCTCTCTCTTGCTATCTTTTGTGTTTCACTGGTTTTTTTCCTCATTACTGACATACTTTGATTCTTTTTATACTTTCCTTTGTAGGTCAATCCATTTCAATCTAATAACTTTGCTTTAATTGCGTACACAAATCTTACTCATTTGCACCCTCTGACCTTATGTAATTAATGTCACACACTTTACCTTTTTGTAATATAGAGATGTCAATATATTCTTAGTTGTGGTTATTTGTTCTTGTTTTTTTCATTTCTTCTTTTTAAAAGATTTATTATTATTTGTACTTTTGGGAATTTACATGCATCGGGTGCCTACAGAGGTCAGAAGAAGATATTAGATCCCTCTGGGACAGTTACAGGCACTTGTCAGTTGCTTGCTCTGGATGCTGCAAATTGAATTCAGGTCTTCTGCAAGAGCAGCAAATGTTCTTAACAACCAAGCCATTTTTCCAGGTCCTCTTTTTAACTTCTATAACAGAATTAAATGTGATGTTTGCACTATGCCAGCATCATAGTATTTATAGCTGTCTGTGTATTTACTTTAGTATCTTAGTCACTGTTCTACTGCTCTGAAGAGACACCATGACCACGGCAGCTTTTATAAAGGAAAACATTTAATTAGGGCTGGTTTACAGTGTCAGAGATTTAGTCCATTATCACCATGGCAGGGAGTATCACAGTATCAGGCAGACAGGGTCCTACAGAGTAGCTGAGAGGTCTACACCCAGACCCATAGGCAGCAGGAAGAGAGTGAGAAACACTGGCTTGGCTTAAGCTTTTGAAACCCCAAAGCCCCTCACACCCACCAGTGACACATCTTCTCCAACAGTGCCACACCTACTCTAACCAGGCCACACCTCCTAATCCTTGTCAAGTAGCATCATCCCTAAAGACCGAATCTGTGAGCCTGTGGGGGCACTCCTATTCAAACCACCACATTTAGCTACCATGCTTAACACTTTCATCGGATTTCCTCTGACTGTTCAGTGTCTTTGTCTGAACTCACTTTAACATATCTTGTAATCTGGTGTAGTGGTGACTCTCACCTTTGCTTTGTTTATCTTGGAAAATCTTCTTTACCCTTTGTTTTTTAAGGGCAGTTTTTAGAGGTGGTATCCTTTTGCAGTTATAACCCCTCTCCCTTTTGGCCTGTGATGCTTCATGAGCATCTTCTGATAGTTCTATGGAGATCTCCACTGTTTGTGATGGGACATTTTCTTTCTCATTTAATTCAATTGATTTTGCTGTTTCCAAAATGTGTTGTCTTTTGATAGTTCAACTATAATGTGTCCTGGCTTCTTTAGGTTCATGTGGTCAGAGTCCACTGGATAGCTTAAAGTGGGGTGTTCATTTCCTTCTAGAGATTTGGGGAGTCCACAGCAATCATTTTTATAAGCTTTGCAATACATCCTTTTTTCTTTCTGGGGTCCCTATAGTGCGTTTACAGTTGCCTCATGTTGTCAAATGAGTCTCCATCTCTTCTTTCTGTCGTTTATTTGTCTTTTGTTTTTCTTGGTTTATCTTCAAGTGTGCTTATTATTCCATGTTCTTGATCAAGTCTGATGTTGAACTTCTCTGGTAAATGGTTTTTATTATTATTATTATTATTATTATTATTATTATTATTATTATTTAGTTATCATGCTTCAGCTCTAACTGATTTTTTTCTATCTTTTTGTTGACACAGGCTTATTTGATGATATTGTTTCTTTTATAATTTTTGATTCTATAGAAATTCTGTCACATAGGTATATTAAAATATTTACTGTTGTATTTGCATATTATATAGTTGATAGCAGACTTTACAGCTATAATATGTGAATGTCATTTACAATTCAACAATGGACACCTTCTCAAGGAGATAGGCAAATGACTACCAAGTACATGAAAAAATGTTCAACATTAATCTTTAGAGAAATGCAACTCAACCATGATGTGCTACTGGTTTCTTCCCTAGGTGGCTGCAAACAAGTAGGGCATATATGTGAGGAACATGCAGATAAATTGGATTCTTCACGTATTGCTGATGGGTTGTATAAAATGGCCTCACAACTAAGAAATCAGTTCAGTAGTTCTTCTAAAGGTTAGATACAGATGTTGCCGTATGAGCCAGAAGTTCTACTGTTGAGCATGTATTGAAGACAAAACTGTCACATGATTGTAGGGTGATTATGTTGTTCCATTGTAAATAGTTGTCCCCACCTATGAGTTTAATAAAAAGCACTGATTGGCCAAAGGCAGACAGGAAATGTGGGCAGGGCTACCAGACTAAGAAGACTCTAGAGATGCCACAGAGACTCCAGAGAAAGCCAGAGAGAAGCCGGAAGAAGTAGAGGACAGCTATGCTGCTCTGAGAAAAGGTACCGAGCCACATGGCTGAACAGGATAAGAATCATGGGTTAGATTAAGGGTAAAGAGTTAGCAAGTTGTATGCCTAAGCCTTACGCCGATCAGCCTAAAATTATTTTAAGCATCTGTGTGTCTCTGAAGGTCTGTGGGTCTGCAGGTCTAAACATTGAGGCTAGGCCCGAAAGTCCGGGTCAGAAACCTCTTACTACACATGATTGCTTACAGAAGCGTCACCACCGTGTGATAACTACAAGGAGGACCACCCATACAGTGCAATATATTTGTCAGTGAAAGGCTGTTAGAGGCAGGAAGAAAGAAGGAACACTTCCCAATGCTTTTGAGTTTCTTTCCTAGGAAATGAAAATATTTCATGGTAATTGTGAAGGCAGAGATTTACTGTTACAATACTTTATTTCAGGGAAAGACCATTTGGTGCCTGAGGGCAGGACCCAGGTCTAAGAGGAATCTAGGAAAGGTCTCAGGAATGTGCCTGACAGCCAATAGATTCAAAATTTAGGTTTGTGCTGAAAGTTTTGCCAATAGTTTCCAAGAATGTCTGTACCTTTTACCTTTTTACCCAATCCTGAGATGCCAAGATGTGTAACACTCCACTTTCGTGTATGTTTTCTTCAAAAACCCTCTCACCTCTGAGCTTAGGGCCAAATTCCTCCTCAGCATCAGAACAAAGAGTTTCTGCCCTGGGTTTGTTTGAATCTGTCCAAAGGAATAAACTGACCCTCATGTGTTTGCATGGGAATCCAGCTCCCTGTGGTCTTTGGGGATCCCTCAACAAGGGTACAATAGTAATAAAGTATTTCACATTTCAAAATTCACTGATTGCACAGTTCAATAGAAGAATTTTATTGAATATATGTTATGTCTCAAAATTTCGATTAAAACTGCTCTGATGCAAGACTTCTCAGGACAGCCCTTCCAGCCTCTCATCTGCACAGTGGCTTTTCCTTGTCCCCTTCAGAACAGAGGGAGAGGGAGCTCTCATCAATTTCCCTGTCTTAAGACGTACAGGACGTTCCAACAGAGTATGGTGGGTCTGCTTTCAGACCACACCCAGCTTGCTTTGGACATTTGGACAGTGCCCTGTTTATCCTGAGGTCATCAAAACTGAAACTCAGTTTTGCCTGGATTGGAGGAAACAGATGCCCCACCTCCAGCTGCTTTAATGAATTCCCTACTTAGTCTCTTGATCCTTCTATCATCTGAATTTAAGACTTTTAAGAAAAAAAAATGTGATGTGTGTGTTTGTGTGTATGTATGTGCTATAAACATGTATCTGTATTTGATATATGTATATACAAATAACAGTGTAATGCCAAATATTGTAGTGTGCCAAGTAAGCTAGGTTGTGGGGATATTTTCAAATATAATAAAAACAGCCTGAGATATCAGAGGACAGATCCACCTCCTCCAGTCTTTGTTTGTTTTTATTTTTTTCCAGACAGAGTTTTTTATGTAACAGTCCAGCTGTCCTGGAACTTAGTTTGAAGACCAGGCTGGCTTTGAACTCACAGAGATTCTCTTGCCTCTGCTTCCCAAGTACTGGGACTAACAGTGTGAGCCATGGCTTCTTTTGCTTCCTCTGTCTTTCTATGTCTGCCTTAAATACTCTTTGCTCAGTTAAGGCATGGCACCACCACTGCCTGCCTGGGAGCCTGGAACTCCTTCTGTAAACTAAGATGACCTCAAACTCAGATTGGATTAAGGGCATAGGTCACCACTCCTGGGATATTCCCTGTGCTGGGATTAAAGGTATGAGTTACCACTGTCTGATCCTCCTAGACTGATTTTGGGTAGATCCCTCTGATATTTCTGGCTGTTTTTGTTATATTTGAAAATATCCCCACACTAGGAGTTTTTCTTTACTGGGGAGTGAATGCAACTCTTTTTTTTTTAAATTTAAAAAATGTCTTTTTTATCCATGTATCTCTCTGTTCCCCCAAATGCAACTCTTGTGTGTACAGGACAAAAGCTCTATTGCCTCTTTCTTACTTAGAAAACAATACTGATTTGAAATCCAGGAATCGCTTTAAATTCATGGCTGCTGACTCCAAGGGTGGCCCGGACTGTAAGGCAGGGCTGCCCACTCCATGTTACCCTCCCTCCCCTCCTAGAACACAACCATTTCTTTCTTTTATCTTCCTCACATCTGTTCTCGAATGGAGAACATCTGCCCCAATGTCGTCTTCCAGGGAGCCCCCGTCCTTGCTGCCCCCTCTGTGGTATTTTAGCTTTAACACTTATCATTGGTAAGTTATCCTGTCTTGTTACAGTGTCTGCCTTCCCTACCTGCTGCATAAGCTTCATTGGATCAGGGACTTGCTTATTTATTCATGGTACCTGTGAAGAGAATAAATCTATAACAAATACTTAATTTTGGAACATATTGCTATAAATTTCAAATCAAATATCCCTTTCCGGGAAATCTGTCTGCTGACAGAATGTTAGTGGGTTTCTAACTTGTCATCATGAGGAAAAATTTATGTTCCAAGATGTTTGTGGGTGTAGCTATTATTACCCCAGCGAGAGATGTGACACGCCTTTCTTTCTCTAAGTACCACACTGACAAACGGTGGCATGCCTTGGGGAGATTCCTGTTTGTGCAGGGTCTCATCACCATTCTTTTTTCCAGTTATTGTTCCAGAAAGTACTGTTGCTAGTGTGCATCCCAAGGGAGCTTGTATTTTTGCTCCATCGTGAGTTCAGTAACCCACTGCAGTGACACGGAATATGCAGAAACTCAGGGTCTTCCCTCCTGCCTGATATCCTTGAGTTCAGGCTGTCTGTCATAACGAGACAATTGAGGAAAATTGCCCAGCCATTAGTTGAAATCCATAAGGTGTGTGGTGGAGCGACCTGTGGCAGTTCCACAGGTTGGACAACCCCTGTGCTCACATCTGTTAATGCCACATTCTCCCTGGCTCTGAACTCAGCAATATGACTCACTTGGGCCAATGGCACAGCTACAAAACACAGGTATCATTCCTGTGTGTGTTCTTCTCTGCTCTCCTCCAAGCTCTCTCTGTAAGGAGAATATGCACAGGCTAGGCTAGCTTGCTAGAAGCTCCCAAGGGGGACAGTCAAGTCCTCCCAGCCAAGGCCATCCTAGCCCAGTCCCCAGCAAGCCTGTTAGGGACCACAACTGAGATCCAAGCAGGGTTTAGACCTAAAGGGCCAAGCGACCCATGGACTCTGAGAAAATGCTAAGGGAGCAGCCGCTGCGTCCAACTCCAAGGTCATTTGTGATGTTGCAGCCAGAAAGCAATGCACAGCAACAACAGAAAACAAGCTTTGGGCCTCATCTGCAAATCATTGCTGGCCCTGGGGTAAAAACCCAAGTTTGAGAAATGAGGTAGAGAGGTTTCCTACAGGAGACTTCCGTGTTCCACATGTAGTGTCCAGTGGAGAACAGGACTCAAAGCATCCTACTTGGCCAACAAGGACGGCATCTTTCTCCTCTATCCTGTTAAGAACGGCTGCAGGCTGAGGCCCGTAGAGGGAAATTAATGTGATGTATGCGCCCCACCTCTCTCCTGGCTCAACAGAAAGGGGCACTGGGGGCTAAATGTGGCACTCCTCCGGGGTAGGGTATGTGCTCCAGTGCATGTGGCCCTAGTGGCTTTTCAAGCCCAGCTCACTGTCTCTTGGAATCCTCTGGATGTCTCAGACCCACTCTCTCCAGGAATCTTCAGTCCAATCCTCATCCTGTGGGCAATCCATCCTACCAATGGATCAGTTAATTTCCAAAACTGGAGACAGAGCCCAGGATCTTGCTACACAAGTGCAAGGCCTCAATTTCTCCGTTTATTATTTGTAAATTTTATTGCATTACTATGGTGAGAATCAGGCGTTTTTTGCCTTGTCCTAGAGGTTCATGCCGTTCTTCCTTCCTGTTTGTTGCTTGGCGTTTATGAAAAGAAGAATCTGAACCACCACCATTGCTTCAATCTCTATACCCTTCCATCTTTAAACCCTTCATAAATATTAATCCTTTTATATAATTGCTAGTGAGTAATTCCTACTTTACATTACTTTTTTACATTTGATTAATTAATTGTGCATGTGGGGGATGTCTGCAGAGAATTTCTACCATGTGGGTCCCAGGGATTGAACCCAGGTCATCAGACTTGGTAGCCAGTGCCTTTACCTGCTGAACCATCTCACCAGCCCCTATGGTTGCTTTTCCCCCCATGACTCAGCTACCATCTATTTATATGTGAGCAAACAAGTGACATGTAGAGCCTCTGATGTCAGTGTCTGGATTTGTCTCTCAGAACCTCTACTTAGATGATGTAGTTACAACGGGGTCTACAATAGAATTACCTCTAAAACAACTGTGATGCATATTTTTAGACAAATTTTACCTGAAATCTTAATTTGTGTGTATATACATATGCACATGTGTGTAGTGAACTTAAAAGACAGAAGAGGTCATTGGATCCCCAGAACTTGAGCTACAGATGGTTGCAAGCTGTCTGACCTGGGTGCTGGGAACAGAACTTGGGGCCTCTGAAAAACCAGCAAGCACTCTTACCTGCTGAGCCATCTCTCCAGCCCCAAGGATGAGAAATTCTAGTGAGACCCAGTTCCTATTTCTTAACATTTCTATGCATATAGGAAAATTAAATTCATTTTGTAGCTAAATCTAATTTGCTTCATATGTGGGACTAAATTAAATTTAAATCATTTCACATGTAATAGGAGACCAATAAAATTTCTCAAATCATTTCATTTACACCAGAAATCATGTTAATCATGAATTCTAAAATTCATTTAAACATCACAGTCAGTGACAGAAAAATATATCTGCATGGTAATGATGCACAAAATTTCAACAACTTCAAGATTATGCTGCACAAAAGAACATGGGCACCCGTTGTAGACATTTTTGAATTTACAATTCTACCTCATGTTTTGAAAATGGGGTTAATGAACCAGGCGTTAAGACAGGCCAGGGAATCCCAGAACCCAGCGAGCTTCCTCTTGCCTGATGGAGTTTTCTACAAGCTCTCTGTCAGTTGGGTCATAACAAATGGGAAGAGAGATACCAGTTTTTAGTCCTCAGGCTGCATCTTTCTCTGGAAACAGCCGTTTCTTACTTGTGATGAGATTTCTTACATTGGGCCTCTGTTCTGTCCCCAAAGAGAACTGTCCAACACGATCCAAAGGAAAACACGAGGCAAAAAATTATTTTCCAAATTAGTTTATAGTTGATCAAAACCAATTCCTCAAAATACGTGCAAACATAAAGTGCTTTATCTATTATATACATAAAATTTCTCAGATCAATACAAAAGCTTTAGGATTTAATACATATTTTAAGAATTCAAGTCTGTCTCCTTACTCCCTATTCCAACAAACCACCTTGCATATTTGCATTGATTTTTCTGCAGTAGGTATTTTCCGAGCGTTGGGGCACGTCTGATATGTGAATAATAAATCTCTGTCCATTGCTTAGGGTTATGAGGGCTTCTTGTCCCACAGGAAGACTGAGTTTAATGGTACTTTCGGTGGTCTTGTCTTCTAGCAATACCTGGATGAGCTGTGGGTAGGGGGTTGAAAGGAAAAGACAGAAGGACAACGTTATCTTAGTTCTGGTTGCAGGCGCCACCCACTTGGAGACCTTCAGAAAGGTGTGCATTTACTTGCTCCTGCTAGGGCATCCTAACTTCTCAGGGGAATTATTGAGGTCTGGTAAGATTTCACAGGAGGACACCCAGTCAGGGGAAAAGGCAGGAGAGATAGAACATCTCAAATGGATTTGTGAGAGTCTGTAGTTTTCGAGAAACATCCTTAAGATGATAATTTCTCATAAAGATCCTTCTCTGTCATTCCTCAAACAAACAATTAGATGGGAGGGAGGGGCCATGGAAACAGTTGCCCTCCACTGGTAGAGGTGACACTAGATTGGGAAGGAAGGGATTGCAGAGGTCCACAGACTCTGATTTAGTTCATGCACCCTCTCCACTGAGCTAGCTGCCTCCACCAGGGTAACAGGGAATGGGGATAGTCAGCTGTGAGGCCCTCAGCTCTAGGGGACTTAGAAAATTTGCAAAGCTTTGAGCATGACTTTAGAATAGAAATGGGTGTCTCATCTTGGTCGGATTTCATCAACAAATCTCCCATAAGTGAATCTATTTTTGCAAAGATGTGCACAAGATAAATGTTAGAGGCCAAGACTCACAAAGGTATTTCTTTCCAGCTGCAACAATAACACCCTCCCTCACCACATCTCAAAATATGTCTTTGGCCTAATAAGATCACTCAGGTGGTAAAGGCAATTGCTACTAAGACTTCTGGGTCTGATTCCTCTGACCTGCACATGAGCCCCCAAAACACACACACACACACACACACACACACACACACACACACACACACACACACACACACATGTACTCTGTTTTAAATCTGAGAACATGAAAATAAAATAGTTTGTCTTTTTAAAAGATTTTCCTTATTTGACATCATCAACACTTGACTTCTCAAGCATGCCTTGGCATCCTAGAGTCTTTGGAATGTCACCACAGTGCACAAGACTGACAGACGGATGTGTCAGTCTGGAATGCTGACTTAGTTGTTATCATAGATGCAGGGCAGTGCTAAATTGTTCTGAAGAGGAGGCTGTCACAGATGTGCGGTGCACGGGGCGTTAACTCTCAGCAGATGAGTACAGATGGGATGCTTGGCAGGGTATGAAGGCGAAGGGATGCTTTTTTGGTTATTGATGATGAGTGCACATGCTGAATAATGAACGCAATGAGAATCAGAGGCGTGTAACTTCCGTGTTAGCTTGTTTAAGTCACTGCAGCTAATTCAGCAGGCGTGAAGAAACAGAGGTTTTAATTAATCTCTAATGCACATTATTTTGGATTAGCTATCATTCATCTGCTTGGACTGCTTTATTATGAAGTTCAATTAAGTTTTTAATAACTTCTCTATTGTTTCCGCCAATTAAACATAAGTCAAGCCTCATTGTCATGAACTTCCGGGGAGCTATGGGATTGGGTGGCATGTTAAGGACAAATGCTTGGAGCAGGAAGCTTGATGATAGAAATTACAATAATGATTAGTGGTTGGTTGGACTGTGTTCTAAGGAATTTTCTAGAGCATTGTTTTCCCCAGTGATTGGCTTACTGAAATCTTATAGCCCTATGGAATTAAGCTGTTTGCTCTGGCTTCTCAGGTAATAGGTGAAGAGACAAAATTCTAGAATTTATGTGCCTGATCCACACAATTACCAAGTCACCGAATTAGAATTAATCCCATCGGTGGAAGACTCACTGAAGAGAGATGTTGGGGAAAAATCAGTTTTGGAAAGGATGTGAACCCTGTGATCTATCAGTTCTCAGTGAGGTGACCTTAGGAAAATCTCTCCGCCATCCACAAGCCCCAGTTATGTCACATGTAACACACAGCTGGTGACATCATCTTTCCGACATAGCTGAATGAAGCTCCATGCCTGCTCTCCATCACTGTCCACCTTGTTGGCTAAGGGTGAGTAGCGAAAACTTGTTATTATTCTTCTCTGCCTGGCCAATCTTTAACTCTGAACCTTCTTCTAGAACCATCTCTGCACTTAAAGGGATCTCCAGTCAATTTGGGGGGCTCCTACCACCCTGGGATACTCTGTCACCCTCCATATATGGTTTCTAAGCCTTCACCATTCTCCAGGATAAATATGGACTTCTGATGTCCCCTCTTAGTGATTTCCATTCACTGACTGCTCCTTGGTCCTTATAAATTATTCTCTTCTTTTCAGAGTTGAGCAAGACCCTGTTCTGTGGTCCTTGTACCTACCACAGTGGTCTTGAATAAAGTGCTTCTTATCACATTTCAATCAATATCATTGACTGGTTCATCTTTTAACAAATTCTCATGCTGCAGCTCACTCTCTTCTTACTGGTAGATGAATACTACAGCCCAGCACTAATGCTACAGCCTACTGGGTTCTACAGAACACTTTAGAATAGGCTCAGGTGGGCCTGCATAGATTTTTCCAGAAGGTCATTGTCCAGGAAAAGTTGTTCTCCTGTTATAGCCTTCTTCATAGGGGTCAGGGGCTCCTTTCTGTCAATACTCTTGAGACACTGGTTGTAGGTCTCCTCATCTGAGGAGACCCAGCTTCCACTGTAGTCATGTGTCTGACGTGGGTCTGTATTCATTACTTCCTGACTCCCTGATTACACTCACCATATAGGAGAAGACAGTGCTTTTAGGGTCATACTTTATAACAGGCTGACTCCTTTACCATTGTTATGAATCATAATATAAATATCTGATATTTCTGATGGCCTTAGGTGACCCTTATGAAAGGATCAGTGGCACATTCTTGTAACTCCAGTGATGGGGAGGTGGAGACAGGAGGACTTCAGTCAGTCTAGCTTAATCAGCAAGCCCCAGGTCTCAGGAAAATAGAAGATACCCTGTCTCAAAATAAAGGTAGATAGCCCCTGAGAAATAACACCTGAAGTTAACCTCTGGCCTATAAACACACACACACACACACACACACACACACACACACACACACACACACACACACACACCTGCGCACATGTACCCCTCCACTAGAACATGCAAAAACACACATTCATGTACATGCATAAACAAAGATAATAATAATAATAATAATAATAGTTATTATTATTATTAAAGGGTAGATTTCAAGTGACATAATGGGGGAAATCTCCAGTGCTGGCCTTCCACAGTGGGATTAGAAATTAGAATAAACCCTGCACCAGCCTGTCTGCAAATGATAATGATCCACAGACTGCCTGTACCTAATGGCAATATTAAAGACCAGCTAATGGCAGGAACTTCACACCTGATACAGAGTTTACGGTAAATATGACCAGTGAGTTCTTCCTATCCCAGAGCAACCAAAGCTAAAAGGTAAAGTTAGATATTATTCATCCAGTTCTTAGAAACACTTTGGGATCTAGGCCACACAGGCTTAAACAAATACTGTGGTTAAAAACTTCCTCCAGGGTTGGTCGGAATGATGGAGTCTATTTTTCCACCCAAGTCCCACACTACTTGGGAGAAAAGAAATCCTGTGCTCCCTTAATAAAAGCCAAAGTCTCTGGGCTTCAGTTTTTCTCTGCTTCAGATCCCTCAAGCTATATTATTCCCTGTGGCATCTTTTCTATTTTTATTTCAATAGAATATGCATTTTACATCCCTAGACTCCCTCCCCACATCTTTACATTAAGCTTGGAACTCTCATTCCTTGTAACTCCAATAAAGTCTCCATTTCCTATCTCTGGCTCTAAATTCCTTTATCAACAAGATGGAGACTTGACTACGGGATGGGGTCTCTGGGAGACAACAGCACGCACAGCTTTGTCATATTGCGTGAGCACTGTGAAGGCAAACACATTTCACCTTCTCTCCTCACAGCAGACATGCCACTGTCCACACACAAACTACACACCTGTGCCGAGCAGCAACGGACAGACAAGCTATCATAACTGCCCTTGACAAAATGGTTATAAATAAGGAGCGTTCTGGAACCAACTCAGCACTGTTCAGTCTGTGTGCTCTTTGAGTTTCCTGCTATGCATTTTTATTACACTCCCCCCCCCCATGCCCCCGCATCTCTCTCTCTCTCTCTCTGTGTATACCTTATTGCCTGTGGCAGTGTCCACCAGGAAACCCAGCACCTGGAGAACCATGCTGCTCACACCCATGGGACTGCAGCTCTGGCTCATGTGTTTCAGAGTCACCTGAGATGACTCCACACTCCGGTTGACACATTCCGATGTTGGCAAAGTATCTAGAGGGTGGAAAAAGGCCTGGTCTGGCTGGGTGAGAAACTGGTCATCTGACAGCAGGTCCTGGAGACTCCCCAGGTCCTCTTCTTCCTCTTCTTCCTCTACGCACGACTCCAGTATGTGAATCACATATTCCAAAAGCAGCAAATGAAGCAGATGCCAGGCGCCTACATTTAAATAACAGCAGAAATGAATACATATGATAGGTGGCAGACAGGCAGGCATAAGTCACTCTTTACCAAACAGATGGCTTTTAACTCCTCAATACCAGAGAATCAATGGAATGGCTGGTGTGGTTGGTGGTAAGAGACCTTTGGTTCTTGCAGTGATCCACATTCAAGGAGCCCTGTGAGTTAGCCCTCAGACAGAGGGTCAAGGGCTAGAGCTGACTCCAGAAGAAAGAGCTTAAAACCCATCTGGTACGAGATAGGAGAAAAGTTCACCATATAGGAGATGGGTGCTGTCCTTTCTGCTCTGAAGTCTGCCCTTGATGTTTGCCCAAGAAACAGAATGAGAGAGCTGGCCTGTGCAATCTTTAAAGACACTTTTTAAAAACAAAGCAAAACTGTGGCTCTGAGGTGGTTTATTTAAGTCCTTAAGGAGAGAGAATGAGGGAGATGCTGCAGATGGATGGAAGGAGAATTGAAATTACTAAGCACAGGGTAGCAGCGGGGACTGGTGACAAGGTGTTTTACAAATACACACAGATGAAATCTGTCCTTTGGCCAGTGATCAGCTTCATGTGAGGACACTAGCAATGTGCTGGTGTGACTGAGAATCATTAGGGGTTTCAGGTGGCTGCAGTTTACAGAAGCGTAAAACGATAAAAGTATATTCCTGAAGTGTGGACGCCATCTTCTCAGAGCTTCTATCCACAGTGGGTAATGTTTTTGTCCATTTTCAAGCTTCCACGATTTTCCCTATGCAGTGTTCACCCAGCCTTGATGGATGAAGAGGAATGGGCACTGTCTGTGAGACAGTTGCTGACTAGTCGATAGTAAGCTTGGTTAGTAATGCCCAGCCTACTAAACCTTGTGAAAGCCATCTATGGAGGAAGGGACACTGCTGGTGTGAAATCTTTGACTTTGAATGAGAGGCAGGGAAGGGAAATGGGGATGGAATGATACCCTTCAGAACTGGGCATTCTTCTGTGCTCACACATTGGTCTTACTCCTTTGCTTGGGATGAAGGTGAGCATAAAATTTGGAGCTCATTGGAAGGGAGCGCGCCTCATTAAAGATGGGTGTAATGCACATGGCTACTTCTAGCAGCGAGCCTCCAAAGAGCTATAGGGTGTTTACAAACTGATCTAAAAAAGGCTTGCCTTCTTCCCAGCTTGGCTTGAGTGTGGTGCGAGGGCACCTAGCTGGTGGGGCAAGGCTGACTCAGCTGGCCTAGTGCATAGGCTACAGGAGCGGAGGCTTAGTTGGCTACTGGAGCAAAGCAGTTCACACCATAAAGCACACTCTGTCAGGTCCACAGTGGTGGGAGACACCACATACTTTTAAGGTAAATCATCTTTCCTCAGGTATTTTACTCTGGGAATGTCTTCTCAGACACACCCGGAGGATCTCCTAGGAGATTCTAAACCCACAAAAGCTGACCCACTGTCTGTCCAGTGCCCATGAAAGTGCCATGATCATTGCAGGGCAGGGGTGTGTGTGTGTGTGTGTGTGTGTGTGTGTGTGTGTGTGTGTGTGTGTGTGAGAGAGAGAGAGAGAGAGAGAGAGAGAGAGAGAGAGAGAGAGAGAGAGAGAGAGAGAGAATACCTGTTCACTGAAAAAAAATTTCCCTCCCCACAACTCAGTGTGCTACATCTTCATCAAAGACATGGCTGGCCTCCACAGAAGATGACCTGTTACTGACCAGGAAATTTTCAGTCCCTCTTCATTTTTCCACCATTTTCCCACAGTGGTGGCTTTACCAATTGTTGTTCCTAACAGTTAAAAACAGTGCTTCAAAGAACATGTTTCTTCTTCTCTCTGAGCACTTTTTTCAAAATGTCACAATTTATGACTCAAAATCAGGGACAGTTTTTTCTCTGTGTCCAGCTGTGAGGGAATGAGAATGATGTGCAGTCCATTTATTCAATGATTTGTCACCTTTGCCACCAGTGCACAGATGACCATGGTTTTGTATCTGTGTTACACACTATATAAAATATTAAGAGAAAGACAAAAGATTCTATACAGCAACATTAAAATTTGTACTCTGGTAACATTCTTCTTATTTATTCCTTATTTATCTACTGACATTTTTCAAATAAGACACTTATCTACAGTCTTACTATTTCTTTGCTTGCTTTTCAGTGTTAGGGCTAGAGCTCGGGGCCTTGTACACATTAAGCAAGTGTTGTCTCATGGAGGTCTCCCCATAAGTGCAATATTAACACCTCAAACAGGTCTCTAAGTCTTGAACTTACCAAAACTGTCTCTGTGGCTCAGAGTCATGGCTTTGCTCACGGCAGTGAGAAGGAAATTCCATCTTAGCTGGAAGCTGGCGGCCAGCTTGACAAACTCCTCTTTGCTTTTGCTTGGCTATTATTATTTTTGTATGAGAGGAAAAAAAAAGTTGACTTCATGATAAAATTAAAACAAAATGAAAACACACGACCACCACCACCAAACACTGTGTTTCCAAATGCACGGTAGACATTTTAAAAAGGTGAAAGACAAAGAGATGAGAGAGCCGAGTGAGGAGGGAGCCAGCTGGGTTGAGGGCTGTTGTCTTGTCTTACTGAGTTTTGTTTGGAGGTGTCTCTTGGAGGCCTGCTCTTTTTTGAAGGAAGTTGGGGGAGAAGTGGAAGGAGGAGAGGTAGGTGGAAGGGCAGGCTGGGAGAAGTGGAGAGAGGGAAGCTGTGGTCAAGATGTATTATATGAGAGAATAATCTATTTCTAATTAAAAACAAAACAAAAAGAAAATTCAGAAGGAAGCGGGGGGCCTATTTTTAGTCTTTTGAGAAGGACGTAGTGGCTGCTTTTGTTGCTCATCTTGACCCTTCACTTGGACCTACAGATTCCTGATGAATCCTAAAATTGGGCTCAGAAGATAGCTGTTGGTTGAGTCCTTGCCTCATAAGCAAGGAGACACATGTGAGAAGGAAGAAGCCAGCCAGCCAAGCTTCCTGGTGAGTTCTTAGTCAGGGAAGGACCCTGTCTCAAAGAATTTCCAGGGATGTCTATGGCCAGACAGCAGCAGCAGAAACAAAAGAGACCCTGCCTCAAGCACAAGATAGGAGAACCCATTCCTAAAAAGCTGGCCTCTGACCTCTCCACACCGGATGTGAATTTAACTGCCATGCCCCCACCCAACCACTGTACCTTAAATTGTTTACAGTATTTTTGGGGAAGTATGTGTGTGGGGGGTGACTCTGTCTCAAGAACAAAAAGGTGATAGTGTCTGAGGCACAGTCCCATATGCACATGTAAACACACTGCCCCATCCACAAACAAGTTTGAAGCCTGGCATTTCTGCTTGTTTGTCTTCCTTGCACTGAGTCACTCTTAAGGAAGTCCTCTATGACTCCAGAAGCAACACACGAGGTGGATAAGCCTCTTGTGAAAAGACAAGACTCACCCTCTGCCCACAGACAATAGCAGCCTCCTTATGGCTGACTGCCCTGCCTCACTAACCCTGACCAAACCACAATTTGATCAAGGCTGATTAATTATGCATACTTCTTAGCCTCACCCCCACATCCTTACCCCCACATCCTTACCCCACATCCTCACCCCACATCCTCACCCCCACATCCTCACCCCACATCCTCACCCCACATCCTCACCCCACATCCTCACCCCACATCCTCACCCCACATCCTCACCCCACATCCTCACCCCCACATCCTCACCCCACATCCTCACCCCACATCCTCACCCCACATCCTCACCCCCACATCCTTACCCCACATCCTTACCCCTTACATCTTTATTCCATATCCCTACCCTACCCAGTTCTGCCACTTTCCTATACAATCTAGGCATGCATGTTGATAATCCAAAAATGGGGCTAAGGAAGCTGCCCCCCCCCCCCCCCCCCGGTGTGCGTGTGTGCATGCAGTGCCTGCAGGGGCCAAAAGGTGGCACTGGATTTGTTGAAGCTGGAGTTCCAGGCATGAGCTGCCCCATGTGGGTGCTGGGAACTGAACTTGGGTCCTCTGGAAGAGCAGCAAGTGCTCTTAACCACTGAGCATCTCTCTAGGCTCTACTTTTCCAATTTGCCTATGGGATAAATGACAAGACCTGATTTTTTAGGATCACTGGAGTGGGGCTACCAGTCTAGGACTCTATAAGCTTGCTTTATTTTCTGGGGAGATGGTTCTGGGGCACAGCCCATTGAAATAGGTGGAGAGAAGTAGAGGCAGGGATAGGAAATTGGCCTATCTTATTTTTAGTCCCCACACATTTTTAAAAAAGCAAGGTCAACTGTGAAGTGTGTTAGGTAAATTTAATAGGGGGGCATTGACTTGTACTGAGTTCCTGAACTGAGTCCCAACAGGTCCATATGGATTCACTCAGACTAAACCTCCATAACCAAAAAGAAACGAAGGTTTTTATCTGACCTGAGAAATCATGAGAGACGGGTGGTCAGAGGAGAGGGGGAGGCTAGGGAGAAGGGAGAGGGAACTAGCCAAGGTCTCAGCCCTTAATCCCTGGCATAATATAGATCTTCATGGCCATACTTCCCTATTTTCCTGTCTACAGACACAGCCAATGTGACGGAAGGGAGCTTTCCTGGCTTTGGGGATTGCCCAATGCAGGAATCATTCTTTGCTTAAATTAACTTTGTTCAATTCATTTCCCCAAAATGCTTCTTGGAGAGCCATGGGGAAGCGCAGTAGCAAGCACACTGAAGTGCCCTGGAGAAGTACCATTGGTAGAGCTGGTGGCCCCTGAATACTAGCTCTTCTGCATGCCTGTTCAACTGACAGAGGGAACCCACAGCACTAGAACTGGAGAGCGCCTGTGTGGGAGACACAAATCTGGCTGCTAGGGGTGTAAGCATCTAGGTTGGTGAGTCCCTGTCCTGTGCCCAGCAGAACTTTGGCCATCTGACGGCCTAGGTGACTGGCACTAAGCTGGCTTTCAATAGGTTCACATGTATGATGTTCTCTATGTAGACTAAAAGCATCGTTGGGTTACATGAGATCTAAATTTGTATACTCTATGAGTGTCCCCAAGTCCCTCCTAAGTCTCAGTCCCATGCCATGTGGTCCATGCATGACTGGCAATGGTATACCTTTGAGGAGGAGAGGGAATGTTTGGCTGGAGACAGTGAAATGTCTTCTCTTCTGACTGCTTTTCTTCCTGCCCCCCACAGAAAACCTACGCACACCAAAGGGCTTCTCTGAACCTTATTGTTTGTTCCCACCACATTTCTCAGCGCTGAGTGGCTCCCACTGGTGATCACAGTGGTGGAGGGAGAGTGAGGTTGGTGCCACTGTGACTACATGACATAGGAGTACAGCGATTTGTTTGTTTGTTTGTTTTTGAGGTATGGTCTCATGTAAGCCCACCTGGCCTAGGCCTGATGATGAATTGCTGATCTTCCCAACTCTACCTCTGAAGGCCAGGATTACAGAGGTGCATCACTGAAGGTTGGGATTACAGGATTATGGGGGGGGGCGGTGTATCACTGTGTATAGTTTTTAATGAAATGCTGGGGATTAGATCTCATTTATGCAAGAACTCTACCAACAGAGCCACATTCTCAGTCTACAGTGGTGAGGTCCTTCCTAAGGGTAACTGGAAGGGAGCTCTGGGTGAGCATAAGAGCCAGTAAGCATTTATCTACCACTGTTGCCCCAAGGCACTTCTTGTTTCTGTATTTACAAAGTATACTTGGGTCCAAACTGAACAAGACAAGAACAAAATTGGACATTTTTCTCTGCTAGCATCCTGTCAGTTGCTAATAACCAAAGCCATTAGTCATCTTTGACAGGCCCAAGGCTCTTCACTGACTGTTTTATTGACAATTATCTGTATTTTTTTTTTTAAATCAGCTAAACTATCCTATAGTAACAAGCCCTTCCAAGGCATTCTCCTACAAAAACACCATTGTTCTTAACATGCCTCATTGGTGAAGGCTGCAGAGAGGGTGGTGGAGATGGGCAACATGTGGTGTCATGTGGCTTGCAACGTGAACAAGTCAGTCTGGCTGCTTAGAGGCAGGACTGGTATTAAAGATTTTTTTTTAGTTAAAATGGAGACAAGTGTGTATACAGAAATGACAAACCCTCCAAAGCCTGCATTCTTGACATGGTACAAGCCTCCAGCTTCCCAGTCCATTAGTCCAGTACAGAATCGGGAACAATTATTATTACTTTTCTTTTTCCACAGGGTCTGGCTATGTAGTACAGGCTAATCTTGAACTCACAATGCTCCTGCCTCAGTTTCTTAGTCATTCATAGATGTGCACCTGCCTCACGTAGCATGGGGTGATTATCTTTTAAGAAGCAAAGAATAAGATGAACAATTGAAAAGGACTTCTAGGCTGACTTCTTAGACATTTGTTTTTTCCATCTGTTGGACCCTCTCTGGTCAGGGCTACCAAGAAGGCTGGGGATGGACAGAGAAGTGGCAAGAGGAGATGCCTGAAGCTCTTTTCTAATTTGCAGGCCCCGGTTCTGGCCACGGTGTCTATTCCTTATTCCTCATACACTCAATCTCTTCCAGTGTTTTCTCCAAATCTTTGCCCTCCTCCCCCACACCCTAATATTTATTCTGCACATCTTTCACATGTCACTTCAAGTCCTATGCTTTTTCTAAGATCCCCTTTGTCACCTTGAAGGTAAGTCCTGTCTTCCATCTAAGTTCAGGACCAAGGTCCTGAGCTGCTCTGCTCAACAGGGACCGCAGGCATGATGCTATAGCTTCTCCCTTGGCATCATTAGCTCTTCATGGGCTGCTGTCCACTTGGATAATGATGGAAGTCAAGCCCAGAACCCCAGAGAAAGGAGTCCCTAGAAGAGCACCTTCCAGAAGAAGCAATCTACTTACATCTATTGACAACCCCCCCCCCCGTGTGTGTGTGTGTGTGTGTGTGTGTGTATGTGTGTATGTGTGTGTGTGTATGTGTGTGTGTGTGTATGTGTGTGTGTGTGTGTGTGTGTATGTGTGTGTGTGTGTGTGTGTGTGTGTATGTGTGTGTGTGTGTCTGTTTTTCCGGGAGTAGAAACCTCAACGCTGTACCACTGACCTACACACAGCTGTAGCCAACCTTTAAATTTTTCTTTCCTTCCTTCCTTCCTTCCTTCCTTCCTTCCTTCCTTCCTTCCTTCCTTCCTTCCTTCCTTCCTTCCTTCCTTCCTTCCTTCCTTCCTTCCTTCCTTCCTTCCTTCCTTCTTCTTTTTGTTGTTGTGTATTTTTTGAGACAGAGTCTCTCTATGCATTCTTCACTGTCCTGAAGTTCACTATGTAGACCAGGCTGGCTATGGACTCAGAGATTCTCTACCTCTGCCTCCTGAATGCTGGGATTAAATGTATGAACCACTATGCCCAACCTTTGAGTTTTTTCAAACTACTTTATTGGGACATGTCTGTAAAACACCCAGATAAACACTGCTATTCCCAAAGGCAGACCCTCCCTCCTTCTCAACTGTTCACTTGGTGCTCACACCCCCACAGTCCAGCTGGTTCTTACACCTCCATCTCTTTCTTTCAAATGTTTATATGCACACCTACCTACACTCATCTGTAGACACACTCCTTATGTTAACACACCTGTTTACTCAAACTCACGTACATGCACAACCATGTACCTTACTTCCTCCCAAAATGTCCAGGAATATAGAAATATAAAATTATAAACATAAAGAAATGAGAGCTGACAGACAACAGCTCCATCAGCTAGTAACTTAACAACAGCCAGATCTGCTTTATAGCCAGCTTCTCTGTCAACAGCAGGGTTCACTTTAGCCTCCTTGCCCTGGACCAAAGTTAACCTCTAATAAATACGTCAGGAAAGACTTCAGGGACATGCACATATCAATCAGCTGGGACCCTCTGAAACCTTGTTAATGGGAAATTGTAAATCCTAAAAATACAATTTGTCTCTAAAGGTTTAACTTTAAAATTGTAAAAATTCTTTTTTTCATTCCTAATGTGTCTAAGTGACCCCCAGCCTGCATTCCCTGCCTGATGCTTATGCTTGCTATGAAAGGGGCTTGAAACCCACTCCCTTTGCCACAGTTACAGAATCCCACCTCTGCCTGTGGTCTCAGTTAACTGGTAAGCCTTTTGTGCCCACAGTTATTTCTTAAAATTAAGTTTACTTCTGATGTGGACTTGGTAGGCTGTCTCCTATATTTTGCGTGTCTTAGGACCCAACACTCCATCTCACACTTCTACTAACATACATGCATGCCACCCCATGTTCACTCAAATATAGCACACACACACACATATACACACCCAGCCACACACACACACACACACACACACACACACACACACATGTGACATGCACCTCCCCATTTTGTACCTTGTCAAAGAGGTGAGAGGCCTTGTCCCTATCCTAACACCCACATTATCCCAACATACCTGTGACCATCAGAGAGCCTCTTTCTCATGCCCTTAGGACAGACAGTACTTCAAAGAGATTCTCCCAAGGCCAACACTCTTTAGAAACAAAGGATGAATTATGAGCCGAGTTTACTGCCTTTATGGCCATCAAGGCCAGAGTCATACAGGTAAGTGGTGGGTACTTCAGACTATAATTTACCAAGAAGCACCAACACCCACTCCATTCCTGTAAATATTCAGAGTTTTGTACCTGGAAGACAAGTGCTTGGAGGTTTGAAGACACACAGTTCAGGAGTTCAGCAAGATCTGTTGAGGTTTCCAGCAAAGAAATTAGACAGCCCAGGCCTGCAAGAAGACAGAGTGGAATAAACCAAAGATTACATGAACTAGGTACTCATGTCCCAGCAACGGAGGGGACAGACCTGAAGAACAGTCTGGAGCCTATACTCATCTTGTACACAAAGGATCAGCTCCCTGGCTGAAACTGTCATTTCTGGGGCCACCTTCTTGGTAATCAAAGCCCTCTCTCTGCCACTTGTTGTAATGGAAAGGCATGCTTGGAGACAATAGCTCCACCTTGCAATTACACAGAGTCTGGCTTCAGATGAGCTCATGGCACGGTACAGACATGACCTCACCTATCCTTGACAGTTTCACAAATGGGCTAGTTTATTACTGTCACATAAATGATGGGAGCATCAAAGGCAGTAAGTGCCTTGCCTGGGGTTACGTACTCACACAGGTGGAACACCACCGACTCCCACCCCCACCCCTGCCCGTGTGTAATATAGGTCTGGGTGTCTCAGGTAGCATTGGCAGCTACCCAGAAAGTAGAGTTTAGGAAAGCAGCAGGGTTCTGTGACCCTGGATTTGAGAAACACAGCACCTACAGGTACCAACAGTAACTAGCAATACACTGGTTGGCCCCTTTGAAGTTCACACCAGGATGCTAGTGGGCACACATGTGTCCTAGGCAGGCCAAGAGGAAGTTTGTAGGCTTCTGAGATCCATGTACCTTCATTGGGCTCTATAGATAGGTTGGGGCTGGGGAAAAGAACGGTGTATGAATACCCACCTGTGTTTTCTGGGGAAGCCAGTACCTTTGGAGGGAGATGTGAATTGAGGCCCAGAGCTCGGAAGCTTGCTGGGCTAAGGGAACTGGGGCATTCCAGGGGCATCTGGATTGGGGACAGCCAGGGTCTTAGGGACAGGAGACATCAGTGACAAGTGAAAGAGGGTTGACAGACACTATTATCAAAAATGTAAATTATTTCAGTAGCTTAACAACTAGCACAATCTTAGCAAGGTTACCTCTACTTCAAGGTCAAAGAGAAGATTATTTCAAAGGTGATTTATAAGTTGCTGAAACCATGTGTCTATCGGGTCACAGAAACTGAAGTTCTGCTATGTGGCAGTGCCACTCTGGGTGGTCCAACATGAACACAGCTGACACCAGAAGGAGCTTGCATTTTGCAGGCAGCTTCAGCCACAGTTGAGAGGACGGGGGAGGCAGTTATGCCTTCAGAGGGAGAAGCTACTAGATCTTTCTGGGGCATTCTGACTGGAAGTGGACCCTAACATCCTTTGCCATCTTTGGGTGGCTAGCAACTCCCCTCTTGAAAGGTCCTTTGGGAAGGTTCTCCAGTTACTCTATCTGTTCCTGCCCTACTCCCCAAACTCAGTGTGTCACCAGAAATTGGGCCTCTTTATAGAAAAGATATTTCCCTTTCTTGGAAAATGGTTACAACTATCAAATGTCAAGTGGGAAGGATCTGGTGCTCTGTATTGGTTGTTTGTGGAGTAGTGCTATGGTGAGCAGCTGGATCCCTACACTACACATTTTCAGAATTCTACGGGGCTGAGAGCAGGTCAACAGAACCTGGTAAGGCATGGAGCTAACTCCATCCAATCACACAGGATGGATTTGTGTGTATACAAAAGAGATGCAGAAACCACCCATGAGAAGGATATTTGCAAAGAAATGCTGTAGAGCAGCAATACTAAAGCCTCATTTCTCTCTGCACTTTCTCCCCAATATGCATTGGCTTGGACATCCTGTCTGACACTCAGGAAGGCCCTGGGAGCAGATGCCATAGGGGATTTTCTGGATTGCCTGTTGCCCCCTACAGGAAGACATATGTTGAGCACATTCAGCTAGTTAAATACTACTCTGCTAGCCTGGGACCTTCCTAGTGATGGTCATGCTTGCCCCAAAGGGAGTGCTGTGAAGGAGGGTTACATTTCATCTCTGTATCACTCTCCAGATCCTCTTCATGGCCTGAGTCGCCTGCCAGGACCTTCTTTGAAATATCCAAAGTGCCTTCACGGATGATGGCATGCAGATCTGACTTCAAGAGACTGATCCTGCTGTTATTCTTCAGGACCATCTTCATAGTCTAAGGGTGCAGAAGGGGAACAACTGTCACTTCACATCATCTTACCATGGCTAATCCCCCTGGGCATCACAGAACTTCCTGTTGCTATTGATGGGAAGGAAACGTGGCCGTGGGTACATCCACTAACATCAACTCTCAATCTCAAATGACATGAAATGTAAAGACTATGTATTCTAGCTCCAGAAGCCAGACCCGTCAAACTTCCTCGTTTTTATTCCTCAGCACCCTCACCCAGGTCCAAGTTACCCTAGAAAGGAAACTGGAAGGCAATTAACCAGTATCTTACAATGTTGTCCTTGATACTAAGCAGATGGCTGTGGGGTTTGAAGCCTGCCTCTCTCCCTCTCCCTTGTTCTGGGCATCAGATTCTGGGTCTTGCATATGTCAAGGAATCACTCTCCCTGAGCTGTATTTCCAACTCTGTCTCTGTGCTTCCTGTTGGGAATCTTCAAATGTGAACAGTACCTTTAAGGGCTGACTTACTGAGCTACTAGGAGGGGCCTATAGAAACCTTTACATTGCATGACTGCATAGTATAGGCACTTGATCAGTCTTCAACAGCACCAATCTCCATCTCTCAGAGGAGGAAGAAGCATTAGGCTCTTGAGTAAATATCCTCAAAAAGTCCTAATACCAGAGATAAGGCTCTGAGAAGGGTTCACTTTAGAACCCAAATGTGCTACCCTGACTAAGGTGAAATCAAAGACCTACGACATAGTCACTGCCAGGCAGGCCCATGAATGTGCCTGTGCTGTAGACTAAGATGGCCTGAGGGCCAGCTCAGAGCCCAGGGTGGGCTGTGTACTAGATGGCTGGGCTGGTTCACCAAGGACCCACTAATTCCTCTCCAGCTCAGATGGACTTGGGGCATAGCGCTGGTACCCAAGATCTATCCTGATCTGCTGTCTGAAGGATTTTGGGCTCATGTCCAGGGTGCTGGCATTATACCACTGTGCCTTGGTACAATCAATGTGGGGTTGGTTCCTAGATGCTGTGTGTGCCAGTATACAGAAAGAGCCGAGTACCATGAGTCTACCTTCTGCTTGAGGGTGGTATGGGATGGATGCCAAACTTTGTAGCTGCTCAAGTCCCTTATATATGTAGTGTTTGTACACATCCATACAGTCTTCCATACAGCTTAGATCATCTCTAGGGGACTTAGAACACCCAATACAGTAAGTGTGGTGTCACATGGTATTGTTGAGAAGGCAATGACAAGAAATGTTATTTGACAGATGCAACTGTCAAAGGCCTTTGAATAATTTTCAGTCTGAGGTGAGTTGAGCCTGTGGGGAGAAACCTACAGATCCAGGAGAGTTGAACTGCATCACCATCTTTTACATAATTGCCACAGAAGCCAAAGGCTCAGAGCTGAGGAGACTGGAATCCCAGACACACCCTGTCCAGAGGGATGCATGTAGTAGAGGGGAAGAGGTCTATCAGACGGACTGACTGTTTGTCTGTCATAGGATCTGCTGTGATGCCTTTTACCTTTCACCTCTGACCTCTGACTCCAGCTAGCCCAGGTCAGTACCCCCAGGGGGCATCCCTCCCACATCTGTTAAATTCTGGCTGCTTTCTCTCCTGTGTAGAGAGATAGAGGTAACTGGAGCTTTTCAGTGCAAGGGTCAGGGATGGCTTCTCACGTCACACCATGGGACCTGAGGGTCTCCCCAGCCAGTGGCCAGCACTCCCCTATCTGCCTTCTGCCTATGGGTGGGATGAAATGGTCTTCCTTTTGCAGGCAGTGACAGCTTACTTTCTGGGAAGATGTGGAGTTTCATATGTGCTTTGGGAGCACACAGGGATATTGGGCTGCTGCGTACCTTTGCCATGTTGGAAAGGTATGTCTTTCTCCTGAGTCTTCTGACAAATCCAGTGACTTCTGTGAAGAACAACACACAAGGAGATTATTGGTACTACATAGTCTAGCTCCTCTCTGCAGGCAGTGAAGGTGACAGGAAAGCCAGGCTGCCTGAGTCTGGGCTTCTTTCTCGCCTCTCATCTGCTGGGCCTTTCCCCCATGGCTCAGGAATTTTGATGGGGCAGCATGACCAATATGAGCCCACATGGCAGAGACTTGTATAATCCTAGCATTTAGATTGGGCTGCTATGAGGTGGTTTGTGTTCCCCTTATTCGCATGGTAAGGCCTCACTTCACAGTGATGATACAGAGAAGAGATACCTCTGTGAGCAAATTAGTCATTAATGTAGAAACTTTTCCAAAGGGACTGGTGCTTTTAAAAGAGAGCTCAGGTAGAGTCCTCACCTCTTCCCCATGTGAGGGCAAAGCAGAACAGCCTATGAACCAGAAGACAAGTCCTGACCAGACCAGGTCTGCCTCTGCCCTCTTGCTGGACTTGTAGCTCTAACAACCATTCCTCACAAGCAACTGAGGAATGAATCTCAGCTACTTGTGAGCCGCCCAGGGCATGATGTATCAATGTCAGCTAACTAGGACAGGCATTCCAAGGAGTCTAGAAATTTCACCCAAGATCTCCAAGCTCCAACTTTCTTATCTCTTTGGATAAACTATTAAAGGGAAGGATGGGAAGAGGAAGGGTGGGGTAGTTGCTTACTCTTCCCTTCTCCTCTGGAATGAACTGGCTGTTTATTTAACAGCCTTTGAGGAGAACACACCCAGTCAGTGGCTCAGGAACCCATCAGAAGTGCTAAAATCACCAGCTGGCCGACCTCAGGATGGAGCTGCCCTCAAGGTAACATTCAGTTCTTCATCTTGCAGAATCTGTGTTTTGTGTAGAATCTTACCTTTGAGTTTGGAGATCTGTAAGATGGCTGGAAAACCTTCTAGAGCACTGAGAAGCCACAGTTTGAATCTCTTACTAAACAATCGAACAGATTTCAGGTACTGGATACTAAGGTCCTCTAGGAAGTCAGGGAGGAGAGTGTCCTCCAGGCCCTGCAGAGAAAGCATCGGTGTGATGTGGTCTGCTGCTGCAGGCTCTGCCCCAACTAACACAGGGACCTCATAGGTCATGGCCAGTCTGAGGGAGGCCACTAATGACCTAATGCAGTTACTACTTTTTGTACAGGACACCATGCCACCCCTGTGTGCCACAACTGGAATAATTTGATATTGGAATATTGATGCTGGAATCTTTTTTTTCTTTCTGATTCTGTGAATAGATTTTGCATACCAGAAAAATACTACTCCATTGAGACCCTTGACTCAACTAAACCAACCAAACAAACAAAAACTCAAAGCGAAACCAAATCAAACAGTAAAACAAACACCACTCTGGCCAATAGCAAGAGGGTCAAAATCAACATATTTAAGGACCATGCCTGCTTGACTCGTTCTACTTCTGTGATGAAACACTAGAGACACTGGCTCCTGAAAACCTAAAAGGTAAGATCTGTCATGAGCAAGACAATTTCACCACAGCACCAATGCCTGTCTGACCTCCAAAATCCAGGGATTCCTCCAGAAAACAGAGCTCTAGAGTAAGGCAAGACTGACAGAGGCTGTTGCAGAGCAATCCTCCATGGCTCTACATTATAACAGCTCTCCTTTTCTGAAATTTTATTTTATGTGTATAAGTGTTTCCTTGAATGCATGCCTATGCATTTCATGTGTGCAGTCTGATGAGACTAAAGAGGGCATTGGCTTCCCTGGAATCAGAGTTACAGAAGGTTGTGAGCTGCCATGTAGGTGCTGGGAATAACTAATCCTGGGTCCTCTGGAAGAGCAGGGTCATCTTTCCACCCTGCCCAACCCCTGAAAATGTTTTTTTTTTTTTAAATGGCTGGCCTAAGAACACCTATAATTCTAGTACTGAGGCAAGAGAATTGTGAGTTCAAAGCCAGCTTTGACTTCACAGTGGGACCCTGTCTCCAAGAAAAAAACAAACAAAATAATAATAATAACAAAAATCTTTGGTTGGTATGTTCAGAGATGGAAACTGGTAAACTCTGAATCAGGGGTCATTTATTTTCTTTGTATGAGGAAATTCAAAAGAGCAAAAGGCCCTGGTCCACCATGCCCTGGTGTGTATGTGTGTGTGAGTGTGTTAAGGGTGTATTGTTCTAGGCTAGTGTGTGTATTAGGAGTGTGCTCTGGGCTGGTGTGCATTGGGAGTGCTGTTTTAACTCGACTGCCAGCATCTGTTTGGAATGGAAGGGATGTGCAGGGGGATAAAGGGTCTACCTACCTTAAACAGCTGCATGTCATAGCATCCAAAGAGCTGGCGCACATCAGGCAGCGACATAAGCATGACTGTGTCTTGTTGCAGAGATTTCCAGAAGGATGTGATTAAGTCCTCTACCTAATGTGACAGAGCACATTATTAGAAACCCAGGCTATGATTTGTGGGCCTCACCTCCATACAGTCAGTGGCCCTACAGGCTGTGATATATGGTCCTCACCCCCATATAGTCAGTGTCCCCACAGGCTGTGCTCTGTGGGCCTCACCCCCATACAGTCAGTGACCCCGCAGGCTGTGCTTGTGGACTTCACCTCCACAGAGTCAGAGGCCCCAAAGGCCTGCCATGGACATTGTGGCAGGGGCACATGAAGCTTTGCTATCAGCTGTGCTTGGAGACTACTCTTCGTATTTCGTGTGCACTGGTGTTTTGCCTTCTCTGTGAAGGCATCAGATCCCTTGGAAATGGAGTTACAGACAGCTGTGAGCTGTCATGTGGATGCTGGGAATTGAACCTGGATCCTCTGTAAGAGCAGCCAATGCTCTTAACCACTGAACCATTTCTCCTTTTTAGCAGTCAAAGCGGGCTTGCCCTGCTGTGGTCCCAGGCTAGAAAACCTTTTTCCTTTAGAGCGTATCCCAGATAGAAAGCTGTTTCTGACCACCAGGGGGCTCTAGTTGATTATAAGATGATGAAGGCTGGGCCACTTGGGCCCAATCAAGGGTTGAGAATAAAAGTTCACTGACTGACTTGACTGATCACTTTGCTCATTTTCCAGCTCAAAAAGAAAAATAACAGCATTGCATTGAGGTCTCCCCAGCACTGACTGTGAGGTCATGGACGCCATCTCAGAGATCACGTGAAGGACAGAGTGTCAGTTTCCTTATTTTTCCTGTTTTATCCACCGGGTTCCATTTTTAAAAATTAAACTGGCAGTTGCCAGCTAATAAAGACCGCCCCTTTAAAGGCTTATTACTGATTATGTGTGTGTCTGTGTATCTTTGTGTTAATATACGCACATATGAGTGTGTGAGCCTGCAGAGTAAGGAGAAGGTACCCAGTCCCTTGAACGGAGTTACAGGTGGCTGTGAGCCACCATGTAGGTGCTGGGAACTGGACTTAGCTCTATGGAAGCAGTCTCCCCAGCCTGAAGAATTTAGTCCTGCAGAGACATCCTGAGACATGAAAAAGCCCTCCAAAGACCCCAGGCAGGTAGCAGGTCCCAGTACAGTCTGTCAAGGGAGTGAGAGCCGTGAGGACCTTGACTTGAGATCCCATTGATAGGAGACTTCTCCAAAGAAAGTCAGGAAAATGCTACACTGGGAATCTCCATCAAGTTATAGCCTGGTTGGTGACCCATGTTCCAAGTCCCCTGCTTCTGCTCACTAGTAACATTCACAAACGTTTCTCTGATGTGTTCCCCTCTCCTTGATGTCTGTTACTGACCAAGTCTGAACCCTGTCCCTTCTCACCTTGACCATGATGAAATGTCTATGGAGACACATCCAGAATGGTGGCCTTCCCTATTTCCCACTGGGTTGGATGGAGCTTTGGGGTGTGTTTGTGGGAGGGGGGGTGTCAGGCAGAGACTTTGCTAGTCCAACCTCCTTCATCATCTCCTTTAGGTAATACCCTTTTTTTTTTTTTTTTTTTAATCATCATGCCATGTTGGGGAACATGCCTCTGCCCACAACATAGGCTCCACCTGGAATCCCTTCCTTCTGTCCCCAGGCTCTGATGGCTCAGCCTCTGCTCTTCTTACTGACATAGGCAGCATGGCAGCCAGCTTTGGAGGTCCTTTCAGCTTCTGCTCTTCCTCTCTGGGCTCCCAGAATATTCTAACTACTATGTAACCTGCTACGGTTTGTCATCCTTTGAACTTACACAGGGGTTTAATACTCATTGTGGAGAGTGAAGACATCAGTGTTCAGAGGCAAGACCTTCAAGGAACTGACCTGGATTATAGAAGGCCATCAGGGTAGAGGCCTGATGACTGGGTGCCCATGGCTCTATAAGAGGAGAAATGTAGGCAGACAGGCACATGCACACACAGACACATACACATATGCACGCACACATACACATGCACACACACAGACACACGCAGACACAGACAGACAGACAGACAGACAGACAGAAACACACACACACACACACACACACACACACACACACACACACACACACACACACACACACACGATCTGCTGTATTGCTCTGGGCTTCTAACAAGAAAGCTATTACCAGACGAAATCCTTAAGACCTTGAAGCTTTAAAATTATGACCCCCAAATAAACTTCTTTTCTTTATCAAGGAGCCCTTCCTTGGTATTTTGTTATAGTAACTGTTATAGTTTGAATGTGGACTGTCACCCAATGGCCTACAGGTTAGAGGCTTGTTGGCTCTTGGCTGGTAATGCCATTAGGAGGTGGTGGCACATGTAAGAGTTAGGCCTAGGGGGCGGTACCTCAGCCATGGGGGTGTGGCCTTTCCTCTTTCTCTTATTTCTCACCCAGGAGGAAAACTGTTCTGCCCTACACGCCCTGCCTCCTCACAGGTGCAAAATGAGGCCAATCAAACACGGACTGACATTTCCCAAACTAAATGAAAAGTGCCTTCCTTTTAAGTTCCTTAGCTCAGGTATTTTGCTTCAGCTCACAGTCACTGACTAACACAGACGGGAAAAGGTGACTAATAAACAGTTCTAGGAGTCATCAGATTTATTGGGCAACATTATTCTTTTCATTAACAAATGATACATTTCTCAAGCTTTGGGGAAAAAGGCTTCCTACTCCCAGAAATGGAGCCCATCACAGGACATGATTTAAGCAAATATCTGCTGGGCGAGTGAAGGAAGCCCTGAGTGACTTGTGCCCTGATGCTGCAGACAGAAAAGGTACCTGGTCCTTCCCCACTGTGATGCTTCACACTGGCTCCACAGCACGTGTGGGCCTGCTCACCTGCTCAGTGGCTTGTCGCTCAAAGCTGAAACGCCTTAAGATCCCAAAGGCATCAGGAAAGCCTTCATTTGAGTGTGCCCTTATTTCTCTGGATTTTTATCTCATACTTAGAGGAATAGAATTCAGGCAAAATGGCTCAGTGTATGCTGCCAAGCACAATTCTTGAAGTCTACCCCTGATGCACATGGTGGTTGTCCTCTGACTTCACATGTCATGCTCACACACAGAATGAGTAAACTTTTTTTTTTTTTTTTTTTTTGCCGCGCATTGGCAGCACATTCCCTTAAGCTCAGCGCTTGGGAGGTGGAGGCAGGTGGATCTCTGTGAGTTCAAGGCCAGTCTGGTCTGGTCTATGGAGCAAGTTCTAGGACAACAGGCTATACAAAGAAACCCTGCCAGAAACACACATACACAAAGTGTTTTCCACAGCCAGTTCTACACCCCTTCTATAATGGGAGACCCCAGAGCTTTACACCATAGGTAGGGGATGTGTCACTGAGCTGTCACCAATGCCACACCGCAGTACCCATGCCAGATCACTTGCCTCAACATCCTCTTTCTGTTTTGTTTTGTTTTTTTTTTCCTTTTCTTTTCTCCTTTTGGAGCTGAAGCCCAAATCCAGGGCCTTGCACTTGCCAGGCTCTACTACTGAGCTAAATCCCCCACCCCTAAGGTCCTGTTTCTTTTGCCGTGGCTGGTGTGGATAAAATGATTTGGCCATGACTCGAAAACAAGGTGGCTACTGCTACCCATACTTTATCTAGGTTCAGCTGAAACTGGTCTTCAAGCACCGTGACACTCATATTAGAACCTTGAAGAATTCCAAAAAGACTGTGCTGAGATTAGATCACTTTCCAGATCTCACCAATGACCAATTAGATGATGAGCCCTTTGATGCAGTGGGATAGCTCTGGGTATCCCTGGGGGAGGGGGTAGTGGTGGTCTGATCAAGTGAAATAGGACAGCCAATCTTAAGTGCTTATATTTTGTAGACAAAAGCCTACCTTCTCCAGTTCTTGGTTCCTCACGTTCTGTAAAATGTCTCGGCAGTAGTTACAGTACTCGTCAGCAAGGAAGACCACCTAGAGAAGCGTTCAACGTTAGCTAATCTGTCAGGCCACTTCACAAACACGCGTCCTCAGAAACCCCATGGAATCTGCTCTCTAAGGCCATTCTTGTCAGCTCTGACATGACCATGACTAGCTTTTCACCCAGCATGTGTTCTTTGTTTGCACGGAGTCAGCACCACTTACTAACTGACTGCTCACGGAGCTTCATACATTGCCTGGGTTGGTTCTGTCACTGTCACTTTGGGTGTGTGGGTGTGATGTATTTTATGTGTATGTGCACATATGTGTGTGACTACACACACGTGAGTGTAAAGGTCAGAGAGTGACATCCTGTGTGTCTTCATCTATAATGTTGTGCCTTTAATTTTTTTTTTAAGAATTTTTATGTTTACTTATTATGTGGTTGTACTTGGGAACATGCATGCCACAGTGCATGGATGAGGTCTTATTCATGTGTGTCAGTGTGTATGGAAACATGCATGCCGCAGCACATACATGTGAGATCTGAGGAGTGGGCTCTCTCCTTCCACTGTGTGAGTCCTAGGAATTGGACCCAGTGTGTCAGGCTTGGTGGCAAGGGCCCCTCTGCTGAGCCATCTCATTGACTCCCTCTTTTTGAGGTTTGTTTTCGTTTGTGTGCGCGCTCGCATGCGTGCATGTACACGCATGCGTGCATCTTTCCATAGGCCCAAGGAGGACATTGGCTATCTATCACTTTTGCTTCATTCCTTGAGACAAGGTATCCCTGAACCTGGGCTACTGATAGGCTAGACTAACTGGCTAATGAGCTCTGGCAATCCTCCTGTCTTCAGCCACCCCAGCTCTGAAATTGCAGATTTATGCCTCAGTGCCAGCTTTTCAAGGCTGTTGGGATCTGAACTCAGATGCTCAGGCTTGTGCTGCAGGACTTTACTGACTGAACCATTTCTCCAAAGGCCATCGAGGTCTGACATGTTTCTTCCTAAACACTAGCACCCTGAATTATTTCCCAGCTCCACTTTCTAGAGAACCCAATTCTTTGTCTCCTTTTTCTGCCCCCCTTCTTTTGTGTGGGAAGCCCCCATTTTAGAAGATGAGTAATAGCAGTCCCAGGGAGGGGGACTGTTGGTCCTCACAGGTCTGAGAGGAAGGAGGTGGTATCCTAGGTGATGACCAGATCACAGGCAAAATAAGAAGCACTGATGTAAAAACCATACAGACTAAAAAGCTGATGTCCCTCGGGACGCAAACCTACCAGCTTACAGGAGTACTTGTTTGCCAACTCTTGCTCCCAAAATGGACATCTTCTAAATGGAGACACTGGTGATCCCATTGGGTCCGTCTTAATTCGTGAGTGATTTTCACACTGCAAGTCATTTATAACAATAATTATTCCTTTAGAATAGAATGAATTCTTGGGCACATAAACCAAGTCACAGGTGTAAGTTACTCTATTTACAATCTTGGATGTGATATTGTAATTTCTACAACTTTCCATCATTTTCCATCACAATGATAATGACTCTATAATACTGTTAACTACATGTCCACAGAAGAAGCTTTAATATTGTCTTAGTTAGGGTCTCTATTGCTGTGAAGAAACACCATGACCACAGAAATTCTTATAAAGGAAATCATTTAATTAAGGTGGTGGCTTACAGTGTCAGAGGGTCAGTCCATTATCATCATGGTGGGGAGCATGATGGCTGGAGTATGGCAGTGTGCAGTCAGATATGGTGCTGGAGAATTTTACAACTTGATCCAAAGGTAACAGGAAGTGAACTGCAATACTGGGCATAGCTTGAGCATATAGGAGACCTTAAAGCCCACCTCCCCAGTGACACACTTCCTCCAACAAAGCCACACCTACTCCAACAAAGCCATACTTTCTAATAGTGCCATTCCCTTTGGAGGCCATTTTCTTTGAAACCACCACAAATACATTACCCAAACTGATTTTTCTTGGGGGTCTTGTGTTATAGTCAAGAGCTAGGTAGTCATGTTCAATAAAAATATCTATGAACAGTCTAATGTCACTATGTATTTATAGAACCAACATCTGTAGAATTGTTGTTCATTGAAATAAAATGGAGTCCTGTCAGGTTCATGATGCTTGAGCTGTGCAGAAAATTAGCTGTATTAGAAATACTGGGCTTACAGAAAAGTGACTATCATGGGCTTCACTTTTGAATATTACATTTCAGGCTGGAAGGGAAAGGGGAAAGGGATGGGATATAAATCACATGGGGCCTCCTCACAGTGCTGACCATCTGGGCAGGGTTGGCACGGCTCCTAGCTGAAAAAAAAAAGACACCAATTTTATTTAAATGATTTCTTTGGGATCTTTGAAAGCTTTCCTTATAATAGAATGTGCTGACATGAGTTTCACGAACTGAACTTTAATGCAAAGACAACCCCACAGAATTGAGAATTTCCATCTCTCTCTCCATCTTAAGCATGTGCTCAGTTCTGTAGTTTCCAGGTCAGAGTTTCACGTCCATGCCTGGCTTCCTCAGTTCCTTACATGCACATGGCCAAACTCAGCTACTTGCTGGTCTTTGAGGGTTTTGATATATTGCTGTCTATCAGGCACCTGAAGGTCAGCAGCTCCTTCAAACTCCTGGGAACTCTTCCTCAGGGTAGAGAATTGTGCTCAACCATCACCCCACAATGTGTCACACACACAACAGCAAACATCCCCTGGGGCACTGCTTCCTCTTCATGATACCCCTTGTTACTACTGAGTATCACGCTGAGGACTGGGAAGTTGGCGATACCACCCAAGGGCCAGTGCTCCTGGCATTCTTTTGAGCATCTGGTAAAGCAGGTGACTCTAAACATCAGGAAATACACGGGGCATGCTAGTCTCTAAAGCCACACCCTCCCCTGAGTTCTGACATGAAGCCCCATTTAAAGAATTCTCACTTCAGAATCTCTCTTCCTTTGTTTTCTCTTAGGAAGGCTCCTCCTTTCTCTCTTCTTTCCCTCTTCTCCCCTCCCCACTGTTCCTTTGTTATCACAACTACATCCCTCTATCAAAATAATAAAGTCATTTTACATAGAAACAGTTTCTAAGTGTCTCCTGCTACCCGCTGCTACCTCTGCTTCATCTCCCATGAAGCCTCTGCATTCATAGAAATCTGCCACCAGATAACTAGGTAATTTGAATTAGCATCATCCCAGATCCATACAAAATCCTAACACTGTACGTTCAATGTTTCCAGAATCCTGCATCAACACCTCCTCTGGAGTACTCTTGAAAGCAGTGGGAACATCAGCATCTAGACACACACAGGGCCGTAATGTTGAGTGGTGGTGATGCTCAAGGCCTCTTTCTATGGATGCTGCTTACTTATGCCAAGTCCCAGTGTGTATACTGTGAGACTGACCATCAGAAAGGGCCTGTTTCATAAAGCCCAGCCTGACTATCAAAGCTTCTCTTAGAGAGGACCTAGAGATCTCTCTGTTTCAGCTCTGGGCAGCTTCTCACAGTGAAAGCCCCACTTAACACTCAGCCATCTGCTCCAGAGCCCAGACTAACCTGGATATTGCTGATTTCTGGTTGCTGCTGCTGTTCCCAAAGCCATGGTGGTAATATTATCTACAGGCCTCTTCCCCAGGGGTGATTCAGAGAAGGTCAGAAACCTAGCATTTCAACCACTTTTCTATCACACTCAAGTTGAGAGCTATAAATCTAGGCAGGCAGGTGCATGGGTGTGCACATACATGTGTTCCCATGTAGAGGCAGGTAGGTGCATGGGTGTGCACACACATGTGTTCCCATGTAGAGGCCAGAGCAGGACGCCTGGCACTTTCCTTATTGCTGTTGGGCTGGAAGCTCGATGTTTTGTCTAGGCTTGCTGGCCACTGAGCCAACCGGATCCACCTGTCTCTGCTCCTTAATGCTGGGTGTATAGGCATGTGCAGCTGTGCCTGGGATCCAATATCAGATCTTCATCAAATGCTCTTACTCACGGAGCCACCCCAGCCTCTCTGGGCAAACTTTCTCTTTCTTCCTTCCTCCTTCCCTTCTTTTCTTTCTTCCCTTTTCTTTCTATTCTGAAACTACTGAAGTTCTTTGTCTATTTCAACATGACAAGTCACTGTTTTGCCACCACCCAGAAGTCATGTTAGAATGGAGTATCAGGATACCGAAGGATGGATTCTCAGGCCTAAAGTGGACTTCTGTATCATCCCCTACCCCTCCGGCAAGACTGGGGGTGTGGAAAGAACAGGGTAGGGAGGGTGCTGTGTGAGGCTGGCTTCTGGACATGACATGGCTATTTCACTCAGGAACTCACAGCAGCTGTATAAACCTGCATAAACCCACACACAATGAAGCTACCCAAGAGTCCAGCATGGATGGGGGACTCACAAGGCCCTACCCCAGCTAAGGAGCTATTGGCAGTGTAGATGGCTTGTAGAAGTGGAAGAGTCAGTTTTCCTTGGGGTTGCAGCCACTGGAGGGTTGCTCATGTTACGGGGAATGACCCCATCCATGTGCATATGGCAGAACAGACTGAACTCAAGGGGGTCTGAAGTTTGGGAAACAGCATGTTGGGAGGTTATCTGGAGGAAGTTTGAGGTAGATATGATGAAAAGAATGTATGCATATATGACATTCTCAAACAATAGGTTAAATATAGATATGATGATTCTAAGAATATAAAAGTGTTTTTGTTATGAGACATCAAAAGGAAATTCACAAGTGCCTAAAGTGTAGGACACTTGGGTCTCTCCCTCTTCTCTCCTTTATTCATGTCACAACCATGAGGTGAACAACAGCTTTGCTTCAGCACAAACTCCCCACCATGAAATTCTACTTCACCACAGCCTCGGGAGAAGTGGGGCTAACCCATAATAGTTTATAAAACTTCCAAAAGTGTGACCCAAAGTGAACCTCTTCAGTTTTTAAGTTAATTAGAGCAGATAATGTGTTACCGTAGCGGAAAGCTGGCTAATACAATGCTTATGCATTAGTCCCTGAGGATACTGTGGGGATGCCTTCTTACTGTTACCATGTCCACCAGGTATGTTCTTTTCTGAGTTTCTTCATGAGTTCTCTTGGTTGCCTTTTTTCTTCCTGTATCTTTGATCACACCCCTCCATATATCCTGTTCTTCTTTTGAAGGTACTTTGATGGTGTCCCATATCCTCTTGAACAAAATCCAAATTCCTTAGCCTGGCATCAGCAAGTTCTTCATGTTTGGAGTTTCTCCACCTTCCTCACCCAAAGTACAAGGCCATTCCTCGATGCTTCCACACTGTTAGCACTTCCTTCCAGGTCAAATGCAAGCTAGACTCCCAGGTGAACACTTTCCCAACAGGACCAGTTATAGCATAACAGCAGCCCTGGTGCCTCAAATTGCTCTAATGCCCAGATCCTATGACTCTACTACTTTACATGGCATGAGGGACAAGGGATACATACGGCCTTTAGTTGCTGGAAGGCAAGAAACTGATCCCCCAGAGCCTGTTTTTAGAGCAGACCGTGACTTTAGCCCGGTGAGGGCTGATGGGGGACTTGTGGCATCCTGAACACTAGGCCGTCATTTTGTGTTGTTCAAAGCCATTGACTTAGTGTTGATTTACTAGAGCCTTTGCCTATTCCATGAAGAAGAGGAGAAGGAACATACCAGGACAAGGAAGACCAGAGACAATGGGGCATCTGCTCCTGGAAGCACCAAGATGGTGGCCATCAAAGAAACTCCATGTGGAGTTGACCTTCTTTGTGGCAAAAGTTAGCCACTGGGCAAGAAAGTGCCCTTGTTTTGACTGCTGGACAAGCAGGACATACAAAAAAGAATTCCTGAACCTTGCCAGGACAAGGTAGAAAGGTCTTTAAGAATATCCTGTTTCACAGAGAAGTCTGTCAGATGTGCTAGGCCTGTAGGCAGAAGATGGGTGCTCCAACACTACAAAGGAACCCTGGGTGACTGTCCAGGCAGCCAGCCGTTTCTGTTTCATTTTTCACATTTTTTTTTTTGGAACTTGCTTGCTTGCACTTCCTGTTTACTTAGTTAATATTATTTTCCTCTTGGCTCTCTGCTGAAGATGAGATAGTTATAGTTTCGTAGTGACCATTTTAGGAAGAAACTCACTAGAGGTTAAAGTCTATAAGTTTGAGAGACAACAAAAGATAGTTTTCAGTTAGTTGTACAAGTTAGAAAGAGAATTAGGTACAATCCTTTGGACTCACCAAAATAGGATAAATAATGGATTTTTTTTTGAATTTGTCAATTGTTCCTGGACTGGACAGTATTGCTTGTATGTATTATATATAGTTATTGTATCTATTATTGCTTGTATGTATTATATATAGTTATTGTATCTATTATTGCTTGTATGTATTATATATAGTTATTGTATCTATTATTGCTTGTATGTATTATATATAGTTATTGTATCTATTGCATGTAATTTTTCTTTTTTCTTTTTGACACAAAAGGGGATATGTGGTGATATATACTTAAGTGGGCTCTCACTCTGGAGAGTGGGCTCAGCGGTTGCTTACCCAGCTGCTGAGCATCCCCCTTAACAGCCTGCTCCATCTAGCTGTGTCCTAGATCCCTCAACAGTACAGGAACCTACCAGTGCAATCAGAGGATTCAAAAGGAGGATTCATAACCACTCTGATCCACAAAAGCCACTCCAGCCTTTCTGGACTCACTGCCCTTCAACATTGTCCTAGCTGCTCCATGTCAACTGTAGCTCCCTGCCCACAGACAGTACTTCTCAAGAACATGGTCATGGGATTTTGTCTTTATAATTTTTAGGTTATATCCCATGCAGCCCTCAACAGTACTAGCTATAAAAAGATGTTTAAAAAATGATTCTTAGTGAGACTGTATCTGTTAAGGACAATGATTTTGTACCTCCAAATCCCTACTCTGATATCTTAATCAAACTGTGATAGAATTTAGAAATGGGATCTTGGGAGGTGATTAAGCCAAGAGGGTGGGACCCTCATGAACTGGATCACTCACAAGTAAGAGGTCAGAGAAGGCTTCATTACCCAGGGTCAGGAGGAGAAGCCTGATGCTTGCAGCTCAGCACAGAGCCTTCACCAGCACTGCCAAAGACCATGAGAAATCAGTGTGTTTAAATTACTCAGTTTAGAGTAATCTGCTTCAGAAAACTGAGCTAAGACATGATCAAAGTACTCTCACGATGTCTTGGTCAACTAAGGCAAGGCTCAACTCACTGTCACAGATTATCGATTAATAGTTCTGATGGCCTGATTATGATCTGAAAGAATACCACAGAGGCACACTGCAGCAAATTTATCACTACCCACCTTTGCATCCTTTTGAGTTGTACCTCAAGATACACAGCTCACATCAGCTGAGCAGTGTGGTCCACCAGGACAGGGACCAGGTCTGGCTTAGCTGAGTTGTATGATGGACACTCAACAGTGAGACAAAATAGGTGGTAGATTAATGATTTTCCAGAACACCACACACAAAAAACAGTTGTAACTCCCAGGTACAAGTGGGTCTATTAAAACACATCTATTGTATACCATACTCACTGTTTCTTCCTGTTGGATAATGTTGTTATAATCAGTAGATTTTCCAAAGGTGACAACATCATCACTGTGGAAAAATAGATGACAGAGAAATCACATGACAGATACCCATCTCAGAATGCAAGAACCGAATTTCTTCTGCAACAAGCTTATTTGTTTAAGGTATTACTCTTTATCAAAAACTTGTCCTCCAAGGTCCTATCTACATATGGTGATTGTCATGTGCTTGAGATGCTTGATATTTTTTTCAAAATCTATTTCTGTATCTGGGACAACCTTGCATTTTAATTTTAAAATTTTTATTCCCTTCAGAAGCAAGGGTATGATACCATCAAGGTTACAACTCCACTCCTTGGGGAAAAGGAAAAAACACCGTGAAGAAGGGATCTTTACTACTTTCTGATTTAGGTGTTTTACATTAGCAAGTCAGACTTGATAATGTCACTAGGTGTTGGAGGTGACAGGGCCCTGTCACAGAACAAGGGAGCTGGGGGTTGACAGAAGACTCCCTAAGTTTCACTTTGCCATGCTTGTTGGGCTGTGTGTTTGCAACATGCACAATAGAGAATAGATTTAGTCCTACTGAGTGGTGTGGTATGTTTTCCCTTTAGTTATGAGCATAAGACAAAGTGGGGTACAGGGCCTCCTGCTTACACCAGGAAATGTGTCTTCTCTGAATATGAGAGAGGAGAGCAGTTTTCTCCCTGTCTGTTCCATGGTTATGGCTGAGCTGAGGGGCAGTCATGCTGGGAAGCTTTACTATCCAAGCCATCACCTTCTTCTTTGCCTCAGAGTGCAAGGCTCTCTGCCCTCAAAGCAGGGTGCTATTGTCAGGTGGACGCTGGGGGATTGGCCAGCAATGGCTTTCACTGTATCTGAGAAGACTGAGCTCCCTGCCTAGCCTCCCCAAAGGCCCAGGTGCTCCTTCTAAAGGTTTGTGCTCTGATGTCATTCTGTTCTCCTGTCTGAGTCATGAAAATCTGGGCAGAGTATTTGATATGTATCTGATAATGTTGCTACACAGTACTCGAACTCCAAGTGCAGTGGACATATTGAAAGCCTGGATACAAACCCTTCATGGAGGCACAACCTTCATCCCTTAGGAAGAATTGTTATCAAAACATCAATTTTACTTTGAATGCTCCAAATGGTTCATGGGATATAGGTTCCATTCAACCCAGAGATATAAATGGAGGAACTCTGCACAATAGGTGGCTTTCAAATACTAGAAAATGGAGAACTTGAAGTGTTTTAGGAATTCTATTTTTGGCTCATATTGGTAATTGAGCTGTGTCCCCCCACTTCATATATTGGAGTGTTAACTTCTAATGTAGCTATATTTTGAGGTAGAATTGTGTGTGTGTGTGTGTGTGTGTGTGTGTGTGTGTAGTTACGTTGTAATTTGCCTTTTATTTTATATAGGCTCATTCGCAGTTAAGAGATTGTCTTGAGGTCTTAGAAAAGATTAAACTTTTGAACAGTTGAAACTATGAAGATTACAAAGGCTGTTGAAGTTGCAGTAAATACATTTTGCATCGTGAGACAGCCCTGAGCCTATGAGACCAAGGGTGCTATGCTTGGGTATCAAGTTGAGGAGGCTAGGCTTGTGAGGGTGAACTTGGATCCACAACTTGATTGGCTTTAGGAACATCTGGGCTGTTAAGGAGGCACACCTTTGGGTATGCTAAGAATCTGTTTCCAGAACCACAAACTGAGGAGGGGAGACCCATCAATGTGGTGGCACCATGATGAGATCATGGACTGAATAAAGAAGGGAAAAGCAGAAAGCCAGCTAGCTGAGCATTTGGAATTCTCCATTTTCTGCTTCCTGGACAGCACCAAAGACAAGCAGCCAGGCAGCTGGCCACTATGCCTTCCTTTCAGTGAGGGAATGTGTTACTCTCAACTGTGAGCCAAAACAGACAAAGCTTTTCTTACTTTGTCATTTTGTCGGGTACTTAACCAAGATCACAAGAAACACATATGTGTATGTGTGTGTGTGTGTGTGTGTGTGTGTGTGTGTGTGTGTGTGTGTGTGTGTGTACATTAACAGTAGATCAATTAAAACAAAGAACTAACAATACATGAACTGTGAATTAATCTCCAGAATGAAATAAGACAGAAGGAAATATCTAAAGTGAAAAATCATCAAATAACAGAAAAGAAATTTAACCAGAAAACTGTGGTTGTTAGCATTTGGGGATATCTTAAGAATCTTTAGTGGAGCCTTTTTCTTTTTGAGAGAGGGTCTCATTATGTAGCTCTAACTGGCTTTGAACTCTTTGTAGATCAGATGTGTTTCAAACTTGCAGAGATCCACCTGCCTCTGCCTCTCAAGTGCTGGGACTAAAACTGTGAGCCATCACACCAGGCCCTAGGGTTTGTTTTTTTTTTTTTTTTTTTTCCAATAAAGTAGGAATAAATGTGTGATTTCTCTAGAATTCTACATCGTTTCAACATAGAATTTCTAGTATCTTTCCTATGTAAACATAAACACAAGGCTACAATAATGAATATTATATCCATTTATCCACTCATCCATCCTTCCCTCTAGTCACATTCTAATTCACCCATACACCTATTCATCTGTATCTTCGACCATCCATGCATCCATGCATCCACCCTCCCACCTAGTCACCATTTATTGATTTACTGTCCATTCATTTCTTACTCAGTCATCATACACTTGTTAAGTGCCTACCACATGACAGGCACATGTTAAGTGCCTACCACATGACAGGCACATGTTAAGTGCCTACCACATGACAGGCATTTTGTTGGGTCTTGTCATGAATAGTAGTCATTGAGACATACCTCTGTTCTCTCAAAGGCTACTCTATTGAGGAAGAAAACAAAATGGAAAGATGTTTTATGAGAACCATGGTGGCTGACGTGTGGGCCGTTCCAATGTATGTCAGGATAGTCCTATGCCTCCGTGAATTCAGTGGTTCATAAACATGTCCACTTGGCAGCTAGATATGCTCACATGAGCTCCCTTTGCAATTAGCCTCATTTGACGGAAACTTACACAACACTTGGATCATACTTATTAAAGCCTTTTGATGAGGAGAGTAAGCTTTGCCGGGTATTCTCTATGATATTCAGAAATAAGAAAGTGGCAGCTAGCAGATCTGGGTCAGAAGGGAACAATGATGGGACATGTCACTCCTCTCAGTCAGTCCTCTCCCACTGCTGACTCACAGCCTTGGAGCAACTAGTACTGCTCATTACGGCTGAGTCAGGCCCTCAAGTATTTCTAGCTTTTATATGAAACCCCAATTTCTGCCAGGTGATTGGTGCTGGATGTGGGTTTAACTCCAGGATAACTGGAAGGATGGGAGCAAGACCAACAGGACCTGTGTGCGCCCATGCTCCTCACTACAGGGAGCCACGCTGTTCTTTAATGTTTAACAGGGGATTTTATTCATTGAGATAACAATAGTCAGAAAGAGAAAATGTTACAGCCTCAGGGAGGGGTGGGGTCATCCAAAACAAAATCCACCTTGTCAGACAAACAAAACAAAACAAAACAAAACAAAAAAACCCAGTGGGGCTGTCTCTACCCATCTGTCCAACTGAGAGATCAGATCAACAGGTTTAGTGAGCTCAAACCAGTTTTGGTTTGTTTTTTGTTTTCAAAATTACCTTCTTTTAGAGAAGTGGTTCTCAGCCTTCTTAATGCCATGTCCCTTTAATACAGTTCCTCATGTTGTGGTGACCCCCCCCCCATAAAATTATTTTTCGATGCTACTTCATACTTGTCATTTTGCTACAGTTATGAATTGCAACAGATATCTGTGTTCCCAGGTGACCCCTGCCAAAGAGTCATTTGACCCCAAAGGGTCATGACCCCTATGTTGAGAACCACTGTTTCCGCTCCTCATACCAGCAAAGATACACAGAAGAAGACATGGGAGCAGGGATGCGGGTGTGGTTAAACATGTGCCAGACATGCTCAAAGGCCTGAGATGATCTCTGTACGTGTACTGTAGATTAACTAAAATACACACCCAAGTGGAGGGGGAGCTATTTTGGGAAGGAGGAGAGCCAGGCTGGAAGGAAGGTGGTCAATAGAGGGTAATGGGGAGGCAAATATGACCAAAATACATCATAACCATGTGTGAAAATGTCTTAACAAGAAACCATTTTTTTTTACAATTAGTATATGCTAATTAAAAAGGAAAATGAAGTCAGCATGAGTTCGGGCACTGGAGTCTATTACCACCCAGGAGCAGCCACAGTGAGAATAAGGCAGAGCAGGGTCTGTCCAGCCACAAGGGCTGTGTGTCGTTGTGCTCACTGGCCCCTGTGTCATTTCCCCAGTGTGCTTCTGATTCAGACCATGGTGACATTTCTTAGGCTCTGAGCCAAAGCAGAGCCATTATGGCCCTAGTGAAGCCACACACAATGTTCAGAGCTGGCCTTGCTGAGAAGGAAGGGATCCAGGTCCCATGCTGGGTGTCTGAAGTCTTAGCAGTTTGCAATCACCAAAACAGAACCAAGAGCTGTGTTAGTCTGTCCCATGAGGAACAAGTGGTCCTTGCTGACTACTCCCTCAGCTGCTGCATCCTGACCCAGGCTGTTTAATAAAGACCGAGCAATGGCAGCTAGACCAGGGAAGAGGAGAAACTGAGGAGCAAAGAAGTGGCATCCTACTGTAGCAGTTGACGGCTCTGGGGGTCCTGGACAGGAATGGCATGGGGTCAGATGACTCTAAGTCCAAACTGAGACCTAGAGCCTCTAAATATTTGGTAACATGTGAACTCAAAACTTCCCTCCCAGGCTCCACCTATAGCTACATTCTTCTGAGTCCCCCCATGGACAAAGCCCAAGGAACCTTTGTTTCTTTGGGGAGCAGCAAATGCCTGTGTGCTTTATGTAGTATGAAAAGCGCGTTCTTTAATCAGTTTTCACAATCATTTGACACTGAAGAAACCAAGACATACTTCTAGGACACATAGTTAAATTTAAATAACAAATAAAAAAATAAATATCCCCACAAGTCTTTCAAGTGTGGTGTTAGCTCTAACACTGATTTGCCTCCACATTCTCGGCCTTTGACATCACTGTCGTTAATCTAGACTTGCATTACATCACTCTGGCACCCCAATCTCTCTCGCACATCGCTCTAACAGTGGGGAAAACAACCTGATGCAATACAAAGGTAAGAGGATAAAAATGCAGTAAAATCCAGTTCTGAGACCATGCCGATCTGGCATGAGCACTCAGGCAGAAGCATGTCTCCTAGTGACTGTGGGCCCACCAGCAGGGTGCTCTCACCACATGGGAAGTAGTTGTTTTGGTTTCGATTAAAAGATACTCTTCACAGATAGCTTTGGATACAAAGTTAAAATGTAAACATGAATTCATATAGGGGCATGCCATTACATCACAATTGTAAAATTTGGGCAGTTTTGATTCCATTAATTATAGGCATCTCTAAAATACACCAACCATTTACTTTGTTTACTCTACCCCTTAGACCACCCTGCAAAGGTGGAAGCTAAGAACGCTTGTCCCATCTCATAGATCAGCCAGGAGAATTCAGAGGAGGTTCTGATCTTAATTCAGAGCGATTACCTATCATCCTGTTCTTTTAGGGCACACATGTGCCAGACAAGGTCATTGTAATACAGAGGCTGTGGATTTGGCTGAGTTATAGAGACCTTACCTACCACGTATGAGGCACAGGATTCCATCCCTCCTAGCACACAGACACACACAGACAGACAGACACACACACACACACACACACACACACATACACGGTCCATCCTTCCAACACACAGATACAGACCAGACAGACACTGGCTCCCTCTTTCCCAGCACACAGAACACAGACAGACAGATACAGATGGACAGACAGATAGACACACACACACACTTAAAAAAACCCATAGTAAAAGTATTTTGAAACTAAAACTATACAAGAACTATGCTCCTGGGGAAAACGTGCTGGTACGCAGAACACTAGCTTAGTTGTTTTCTTCAGGGAAGGAGGTTGCTATTCAGCTACTTAACCATCTCCTGACCCATTAGATTTAATGAACAACTTAATTGCAAAATGACAACTTGTGGGAAAGCCTCTGTAAGTGTTGAAAGTATAAGTTATCCACATTTGCTTTTTTGATGCAAACTTCAGCCTCTGGGTGTGTGTGTTGGGGGAGAGGGTTTCCAAGTTTTACAGGCAGTCAGCAAATAACACCAGGCATTGCAGTGGGTGGCTTTCCACAGAAATGGGCCAGGAAGGGGGTCCTTGGAGCAAATGATAAGTTCCTGAGGATGTCAAGGGAGCTTGGGGCTGGAATCTGCTTCCAAAGCCTTTGCTAAACCAGGGTGTCATCCAGGAGCATGATTTTTTTTTAAATTTTTTTTTTAAAAAGCTGCTAGAAAACAACCGGGTAATGCATATGTTTAACCTTAACATGTTCTAACCAGCCCTGGAAACCATAGGGTGGACAGGGCCAAAAAGCTGGTTGCAACTTGGACACCTCATTAGTAGACTCATCAGCGGTCTCACTGGGGGGTCCTGGCCCCTACGGCTCTGTGTTCACCTTAGCCTCTTCTTGTACATTGGCTATCTACACAGAAAGAAAATGAGCCCTTACTGAGTCTGGGGACCTTCTGGCAGAGCCACTGCGATTTGGCATCCTCAGGTGGTAGTGGCCAAAATTGCCAGGCTGCAGCTAACTTCCAATAAGCTTGCTTCTCTCAAGGGGTTGGGAGGAGGCTGGAAGAGTATTCTGTCTGTAGTGCTTTGCTGGTACATGGATCCAGCTGTGGACCCCCAGCCACATTCCACCAGCTCAGGCTGCCACTCCAAGGCAGTCCCCTGAGCTCATGAGCTGGCAGAAGAGCAAAGGAATGGAAAAGCAAAGGATCAGCATTTGAAGGACAGCTTAGACACTTTCAAAGGCCTTTAGCTGGAAAAGCTCTGTGTGTGTGTGTGTGTGTGTGTGTGTGTGGTGTACATGTCTGTGTGTATTGGGAGAGATGGAATCTGGAATGCGTATGTGTGTGTGTGTGTGTGTATGTGTGTGTGTATTCATGTCTGTGTCTGTGTGCTGAGTGAGATAAAATCATGTGTGTGTAGTGTGTGTATGCTTATGTGTTTGTGTATGTGTGTATGTTTATGTTTGTGTGTACATATCTGTGTGTCTGTGTGTTGGGAGGTGTGTGTGTGTGTGTGTGTGTGTGTGTGTGTATTGTGGTGGCAGGTAGGAGGGTAAAGGTTAGTTCCATTACATCTTGAAGAGAAACATAAGATCACATGTAATTCTTTTCGGAATTTCGGAATGTATATAAAGTAGACTGGAAAAGGGCAGACTAGTTTTCTTTAAAATGTTTTAACTTTGGATTTAAGTTAAGCAGGGCTGCTTCCCCAGGTATGATTAAACACATATGCACATGTACACACATACTCCACCCTGTCAAGAGAGGTCTGATGGATTTCTAGGTCAGCAATGACATCATGTTCAAGTCTCAGTCTGATTGCCTGCTAAACATGGCAGGATCTTGGGAGGCCTGTTCCCTGCACAATCCTACTACCCTGGAAATGGAGGAGAGGACAGAGTTCTGGACTTCATGAGGGGGTCTTTTTCATATGGTAAGAAGCAAACAAGAATCGCAAGGACCTTGGTCAGATCTTGGCCTCTCTTGGATGAGAGCTGCCACTGTTAGCTTCTAAAGCTACGCCCTCCCCTGAGCTCTGACTTCAAGCCCCATTTAAAGCAGGATTCCTGGTTCTGAATTCCTCTCTGCCTTTGTTTCTCCTGGGAGCTCCCCCACCCCCTCTCTCTTTCCTTTCCTCCTCCCATCTCTGCTGTCATAATCATAACCTTTCTGTTAACCATAACCATATTCATCTGACAATAAAGCTCTTTCCTACAAAGAAACAGTGTTAAGCAGCACTCACTATCCGCCGCTGCCTTCTGCCGCGTTCCCATGTGCATCCGTAGACATCCGCTGCCAGATAATGGGTAAATTTGTGCAATACCAAATCCACACAAAATCCTAACAGCCACACCCATCCCATCCCATAGATGCTTCCATCTTTGCTCGGTCACCTCTGTACGTGGTAAGCAGACACTGTGTCCTGGTCCCCAAGATGGTCCCTCTGCCATATCTTGGGTCATTTCTCTTCCCTGGCACAAGTTTGGAGAAAGGGGTGTGGTGGTATTCCAAAGACTTGAGTGTAGATAGTTTGAACTGATGAAGTGACTCTCTCAAAGAGTTTCAAATAGACAGACAGTCTTATCTTCACATTGAATATATTTTAGGTAGACTCTTTGAAGTGTTTGGAGACAGTGGCATAATGCTGGAAGCCACTTTTCTTGTTCTTGGCCAAATCTCTGTGCTAATGCTTGTGTGTGTGTGTTTCCATTTCCTTCCTTGACACCATAAAGTCCAGAAAGTGTGTGTGCGTATGCTGGAGCAGGGTGGATATGTTTAAATCAGACGCTTGACCAGTCTAGGCACAGGTTTGTGTCCCAGCCAGTTGCTTTCAAGAGCTTTTATGCTTCACTCTAAAATGGTTCTGGTAAGAGATACTTACCTTCCTTTCAGTTGTCCGGCTGTAACTAGGGACCTTCACAAGTGTACATGCTAGGCAAGTGCTCCTCCACTGAGCTATATACATCCCCAGCCCAAGGCCACCACCCCTCAGTAAATAGCAGAGTTGTGGCATTTGCTGTCACCCTGAACATATAAAGAACCATTGGCCTCATTGAGGCAGACACCTTTGGAGGAACCTAAAAAACTCTCATCTAAAGCCCTGCCCCGGGCTCTCCATTGGGTTTTAAATGTGGGAAAGTGAGTGTAAGCAGACTCAGCTGTGCTCCCTCGGGCTGATGACTTCCAGGTGTGCAGAGCTGGGCTCCTCCTTGTTGGCTTCCCTTTGCTAAGGCGTCAAGGACACCACTCAGATCTGTTAGAGGCGGGCAGTTCTTGGGTCTCTCGGGCACTACCATCTCACCTGTTGTGTGGGGAGAAGGGCAAGAGAGCTCTGAAGAGATTAAGGATTGGAAAGGCTGTATAGCCTATGCAGCTTTGAGATCTCTGGATGTCCTGAGGGCTGGGCAGGAAGACGTCATGGAGCTTACCATGCCTTTTCTCCTGGATTATGTATGGAGTTATGCTTGCTTATTATTTTTAATTGAATTTTTTACTGATCAATTGTAGATTTATGTGTAGCTGTAAGAAATAATTGAGAGTGATCCCTTTTATACTGTGCTCAGTTATACCCAGTTTGAAAACTATAGTACAATCGTCCCTTCAGATATACTGGGCATTGATTCCAGAACCCACTAACCCTCTAAGGAAATCTAATTCCAGGGCTGCCAAGTACCATATGAAATATATAGTATTTGCAGAGACCTTGCCCACACCCCTGGACACTATAAATCAGCTCTAGCTGATTCACAATGCCCAGGACAATGGAAATTCTATGAAAAATAAAAGCTGAGACACTTTATTGTGTAGAGAATAATGCTTTAAAAAAAAACCAGTTCCTATATTCAGTGCAGACAGATTTTTTTATTTTCCAAATAATTCCCACCGATGGTTGATTAAATCTGAGACTGTGGAAGCTGGAGAGGCAGAGAGTCAGCTGTGTTATATCACAGCCCAGATATTGCCACTGATATAACTCACACATCATACTGAAATTTTCTGTTTTACTTAAATTCTGTGTGTGTGTGTGTGTGTGTGTGTGTGTGTGTGTGTGTGTGTGTGTGTGTGTGTGTGTGCTGCAAACATGTATTTGTTTCTAAACAATTTTATCACTTCGTTGGTTTGGATCTCTATCATCACAGCTGAGATGTTGTTATAGGGAAATCCATGGGATAAAGATGGAAAAAGAAGACATGGAATTCAAGAAAATATTTGCAAACCACATAAACAAGAAAGAGATAGTATCTAAAACAGAGAAAAATAACCCACAAGTTAGGCATAAGGATGCCTCAAGGGATGTTGCATTTATAGCCAGGCTCATCTCTAGCTTCTCTCACCCCTGGACCACTCATTGCTACTAACTACTTATCTATCTGTCCCTCATTTCATCATTTGAACATGTGTGGTGACATACTGTATATTTCATAAAAACAGTCTGCATTATCAGAGGACAGAATCACCCACAGCAGAGCCAGGAAGGTCAGGGTGTGGTGACCCACGCCTTTAATCCCATCACTTTGGGGACAGAGATCAATCTAGATCTCTTTCAGTTCAAGACCTAACAGCCAGGCTGAGGTAGCTCACACCTTTAACCCTAACTCTAGCAGAGTTGAACCAGAAAGTAAAATATCTGGGTGGGGAAAGACATATAAGGCAGGAGAAGGCAGAAGTTCAGTAATCTGCCTTTGTGATCAGTCAGTCTGAGAGCCGGTGAAGATAGGACCTACCTCATTTGACCTTTGAACTTGGCAGGGTGAGGATTGGCTGTGGTTTGTTCCCTCTCTCTGATATTCCAGCTTTTCTCACAATAGCTGGCTCTCGATTTTTATTATAATACTAAATAGAATTCATGCAATAAACATGTCCTGTATGTGGAATCATTTAGGGCTGGGGTTATTTTCACTTAGCAAAATTCCATGGAGATTCATCCAAATTTCGACCTGAGTCAATGGCTTGCTCCTCCTTACTGCTGGATGGCAGTCTATGGTATAGCTGCACCATAGGTTAACTAGTCACTGGTGTTGCAGGACATCTGGGCTGGCTCCAGTTTCACGCTGTTACCACTGACCACTGCAGCTGTTGTGAACATTCTTGTGTGGGTTTGCATGTGGCTAGTAGTTTTCATTTCTCAGGGACAAAGGTCTAGGAGATAATGAATGGTCAGACAGTACTCATATGCCAGTTTTTCTGGAAACTACCAAACCAGTTTGTAGGATGACTAATAATTTTATATTCCTGCCAGAGATATGGAAATAGTCCGGGTCTTCTGCATTATCAGGAGTTAATCTTTCTTTCCCGTTACTCTCCCAGGAGTGTAGGTACAGCTCAGAGCAGAAAGGGTTTGTTGTATGGGGTGTGTGTTGGTCTGTTTTCTAACAGGATCATTCTTGAGTTTTCATACTATTGAGTTTAACATGCTATTTACTAAATTTTTTAATTCTAGTCATCTGACAACTCTGGGCTTGGCAAATATCTCATTTGTCTATGTCATTTTTAATCTCCTTTTCAGGGCTTTTGAAAATTAAGTTTTTCCTTTTAGGGTTCATGCATTTGGTACAAAAGTCTGGGATCTTTCTGTCTATCCATAGCTTCCATTAAGCTTAGTCTACTTTTTATATTTAATACTCATATATTATTAATTTGCTTTCTGCTGTGTTAATTTTGTAATAAGATTTTGCAAATATTACCTAGTACAATCTCAAACTCTTAAGCAATTGGAAACCTTGGCCTTCCTATTAGTTGGGGTACAGCTTTATTCTTTTGTGGGGGTTGAGACAAGGTCTTTCTACATAGCCCTGGATGTCCTGGAACTTATATGGTAAGACCATTTTGGCCTCTAACTCCTGGATAACTGACTGCCTCTGCCTCCTGAGTACCGAGACTAAAGGCATAAGCCACCATGCCTGGCACAGCTTTATCCTTAGCCTTATATTTTAAGTTTAAGCTGCTGCCCTATCTTGAATTAATTTCATAAAATTGTGACGTTTATATTAAAGTTCATTTTTTCTTTTGCATGTGGTTTTCTAACTGTTAAAGGCTACTCTCTTTATAGGTTGTCAGTCTATTGGGGGTCAAATGACCCTTTCAAAGGGGCAACCTAAGACCATTGGAAAACAGACACTTACATCACAACTCATAAGAGTAGCAAAATTAAAGTTATGAAGTAGCGATGAACATAATTTTATGGTTGGAGGGGTCATCACAACATGAGGAACTATATTAAAGGGTCACAGCATTAGGAACATTGAGAACCATTGCTCTTCTATTAAGTTACTTGTGGGCCTCTGTTACCACTTTAGAACTGGCAAGGTAGTTCAGTGGGTAAAGGTGCTTACTGCTTACTGCCAGGCCTGAGAACCCAAGCTGGACCCCTGGAACCCACACTGTGGAAAGAGACCTCATTCCCTCAAGCTGTGCTCTGACCTCCACTGGTAGAACATAGTGTGCATGCACATGCACATATAATAATAATATGTAATAATTTTAATATTAAAAATTAGTTGATCACATTTGATGAATCCATTTCTAGATTCCCTCCCCTGCTCTGTGTACCTGTGCTGCCATGAGACCTTGATTGTTGCAGCCACAAAGAGCACTTGGTAAGGTGGTCCTTCCATGTTATTCTGCTTTATTGAGGCTGTTGAGCTACTTGGAGAAACTGTATGTTTCTGAATAAGCTTTTATATGACAAGAGAGAAATCTTCCTGGGATTCTTTTTTCTTTAAAACAACCTCAGTAAGAGACACAACTAAATCATTTAAAGAGCGAAATTCAATGCTTTCTTATAGTCACAGACTTGCACAACTGTGCAGATAAAAGGTAACCCTGTAGGTCAGGGACACTGAGCATGAGAAAGGTCTGTGCGGGGGGCTGGTCCTCCGCTAGAGTCTGGGAACATGGCCCATCCAGTGTTCCCAGTGGCAGTTTGCTGGTAGGAGTGGCTTATGGAGTGGTGGACACATAATGCAGCTTATGCAGAACATCTGCTTTCTTTCTGAGGATATTTTCAATATTCTTTCCATTACTTAGATGTGTGCTGGGCACAGGGTGCTGCATTATTGGCTCCTGATAAAAACTTTTAATATCAAATCTCTAATGTGCTTTGCTCAAGCAAAAATTGCCACTCACATACCGCTGTATTTTGTTGGTTGAGGAGTGGGCTCTGCAGGACTAAGTGTGGAGAAAGATGACATAGGGCAACCTCACAGACGTTCCCTCCACTCTTCCTGTTTCCCTGTGTGTGTGTGTGTGTGTACGAACATGCGCACACACAAGTGCATATGCATGTGCGCATGTCTCACCAGAGGTTAATGTCAGGCATTTTCCCTATTGCTCCCCACATTTTTTCCCCTGACAGTCTCTTACTGATTTAGCTAGACTTGCCAGCTAGCAAGCTGCCCCCCCACTACTGGAACCACAGCCACATGCCCCGTCATGTGTTGCTGTTTTGTGGGCCAAACTTCATGCTCCCAGCCTTTTGCTCCTTTTCTCTGCAGTCTGGTGGGCTGTAATCACAGTCACAAATCTTAGCCACACTACAATCTCACAGCCAAGTCCTATGAGACACCAGGTCCCCAAAGTGCAGATGGTCTTGGGGATTGATGGCACACTCCAACTCAATGAGGCCATGCTATAGCATTATTTGGGTTAAAGAAAACGGACTAGGTTGTTAGGAGGGTACACATTTGGGGTGGTCATTTCTTACATTGTATAAGGCCCCCTTCTGTCTCAAGTACCTTTATTCTGCAGCCTATCTTATTGGATGTGGACACAGCCACTTTTTGGAAATATATAGTATATGTGTGTGTGCGTGTGTGTATATACATATATAATTATTATATATATTTATTTTTATTACTTTTAATTATGTGTATGTATATGTCTGGATGTGGTTATGTGCACCAGAGTGCAGCTGCTTGGAGAGGCTGGAGGTGTCAGACCCCCTGGAACACTACAGTTATAGGGTAGTGTGGACCACATGGTGTGGGTGCTGGGAGTTGAACTGGGGCCCCCTAAAAAAGAGCAGCGCATGCTCTTACCCAGTGAACATCTCTCCAGCCCCCAGTGTTATATTACTTCCATTAAAACAAACAAACAAACAAAAAAAAACCCCAAAAAACTTCTAACTTGTCCATGTCATCAAATTTGAAGTATGTTTCTTCTCAGCGGTATTTTCTTCTGAGTCATTTTCTTTGTATTAAATCCTCTCTGTCAACTGTCTTCCCATTGGCGCTTGTAGATAATTTACAGTTAAGGTAATTGTTGGTAATGTCGGCTCTTAATTCTCCCTTTCTATGCCTTGTTTCTATTTGTTTCCTTGGGTTCTCGGCTCTGCTGCAGAGTCCTTGCCTGGTTACTTTAAGCAAAGATTTCATTTTGCTTTAATTACAGCACTTGGTACAGGCCAGTGTCATTCTCGAGGCAGCTGCCTGAGTATTAATTACAGTATTTATATCTGAACCCACAGCCCCTTGTTCCTGAAAGTCACCATTTCCGATGAAGTGTGGAAATCTCTTTCCATTTAGACCCTTTACTTTCCCTGCTTTAATGTATTATTATGTGGAATGCAGGTCTTTGCTAAAGTAATGAAATACAGCTTATAAAACTCAAGAAGACAGAAGACAGCCTATTATACGCGTCTGCGCTTCTACTCTGGACATTGTTTCTTCTCCCTTGTGTTCTGGGAGTCCTTCTGCGCTCCCTCCCTTGCTCTCTGAAGGATTTCCTTTAGCTCACCTCCAGGATGAGTTGGTTAGTGGCTAAGTATCCCTTCATTCCTAAAGGATTCTTCCGTAAAGTCATATTTTAAAGCGTGTGCATGCGCATGGTGGTGTCAGGGCAGGTGCCCAGGGAGGGCAGAGGTATCAGATTCCGTAGAGCTGAGCTACAGGCAGTTGTGGGTCTCCTAATGTGGACTCTGTGGATCACACCTGAGTCCTCTGCAAAACAGCAATGCTCACTAGCCATGCGCCGTCGCTCCAGCCCCTGAAGGATAATCGTTCTGCATACAGAAGTTGGAGTGGATAGACCTCCTCCAGCTCTCGAGAACTATGGGGCTACTTCCTTCTGGCTTTGATGAGAAAGGAGCTCTGGAATCTGTTTCAGGTCACATATCACCACCTTGATAGATTTCAGAGTTTTTGCCTGATTGGTTTTTTCCTTTTCTTCTTTTGGAGGGGCCGGGGTGGGGCAAAGGCTTAATTTTTCAGAAGCGTTCCCATTTTATTTTGCTTAGTACTTTAGCTAGCTCCTGCTAGGGCTGTTTATGGGGCTAGCAGGCAGAAGGGCTTCGCTGACTGGATTTGAGAATCTCTTTTCACAGTGTGCTCTGTGTGTGTATGGATGGGGTGGGGTGCTCATCTTCCTGAAGTGTCTCGGCTCTCTGGGGAGAAGATACCTGGGCCTTGGGAAAGGTGGGCTTCCTACCCCAGGAGTCTTACTGGAGCTGGGTCTCTGAGAAGATCGGCTTGCATTCCTTGGTTTCTTGCAGTTGGAAAGCGGTATCTCAGCATCCTGGAGAAAGGTGAGTGATCCCTGGACAGTTTGTTTCTGAGGAGAATTCCTCTTAACCCCCAAGAGTCAGAAAGAATTGAACTCTTGCTGGATGGGGTTTGGATGATGGAGGACTAAGGATGAAGGTGTCCCTTTCCTGTCGTGGGTCCATACCCCTGGGTCCCAAACCAACTCTTCTTTCCACTCTAGTCTCCCTCTGGTTGCTCTTGTCTCCAGGGCTTAAAGTTGGGCCTGGAGAGCAGGGTCAAGGAGATACAGATTTCTATCTGCCTGTTGTCCCAGTTGGAAGTCCAAACCACCACATTTAAAGGCATGTTTAAATGTACTATGCATAGTCAGACAATGAAGCATTCTACTAATGAGTTGCAATGGTCTATAAGGTATACACAGTTTGTTTCCTAGAAGTATCTGAGTTGGTTTATGCGTGATATGAGAATGTAGATTCCAAGATGCTACTGATTCGTGCTGCCTCGCTTCTGTCCTGATCCAACTCAACACTGGAGGCACTGGACACTGTGAAGTGAAAGAGCTCTAGGTGCCCTGAAGGAAGGTGTGCAGCTGGGGATTATGGGAGTGGGAAGAGACCTAGAGAAGGAGAGGGAAATTTAGCACTCTCTAGGTATCAGAACAGAAGCTGGTGACTGTTGTGGAATATTAGTTTATGATGTGTTACATTTGTTTATGCTGTGGAACATTTGTTTAATGATGCAAAGATGTGTTACATTCTTTTATGTTGCATTTGCTTAACTCTGTGAAGCTGTGTTACTTTCCTTGCCTAAAACACCTGATTGGTCTAATAAAAAGCTGAACAGCCAATAGCAAGACAGGAGTAAGAATAGGTGGGGCTGGCAGGTGGAGAGAATAAATAGGAGGAGAGATCTGTGAAGAGAGATCAGGGAGTGAAAGGAGAAGGGGAGAGGACAGTATGGGCCAGTCACCCAGCTACACAGCGAGCCACAGAGTAAAAAGTAAAGAATGGGATAGAATAAAGAAAGAGAAAAGTCCAGAGGCAAAAGGTAGATGGGATCATTTAAGTTAAGAAAAGCTGGCTAGAAACAAGCCTAAGCTGAGGCCGATCATTTTTAGAAAGAATTAATTTGCTGTGTGTGGTTATTTGGGAGCTGGTGGTGGGTCCCCAGTTAGCAAAGAGCCAAAATGGTAAAACAAAGAAAACACAAAACACAAGGTGACACAGCGGCCCCAGTAGTCATCTCAAAGCTCTAGCTGGACAGCCCCACCGTCTGACTCAGCACCTGTTCTATGTTTGAAGCCCCACATAGGCACCTCCCCACTCAACAGGGCATAAAGAGAATCAGGCTCCACAGTAGTTATACCCCATGGAGAGAAGAACACTGTTAGGGGTTGGCAGATGTGCCAGAAACACTTCAAGGATCAAGCATGGAGTGGCATGCCATTATAGGGAGGGGAGGAAGCCCTGCAATGTATGCTCTTGACATTAGCACTGACATGTCAAAGACCCCAGAGCCTCAGACCTACTGAGGAATGGCAAATCCTTCCTCTGGTCCAAGTATAGATGTTGACAGTGTGCTCAGAAATGTCCACCATAGCCCCACCCCTTAGCCCAGATGTTCACAGTGTAAATTTAGGCTGCTTACCCACAGAGACTACCCCTACCAAGAGCCTTTAGAAACTATCTCTTTGTGGGCCATATTTTAAAGGCCATTGATGATTACACATGTCACAGTACCGGGATAGATCATGTCTCACTGTCTTTATCTCTGTCCATGGGTAACCTGTCTCTCACAGAGATGATACAACCATTTCCACCCTTCCTCCACCTCCCAAGCCTGTCTCTGTACCACTGAACAAGCATAGACTTCCTGTGCATCCACAGCCTATGCCACTGTGGGTGCCTGCTGGTTAGATGTTTCTTTAGGGCATTCCAAGCTGCTTGGATGACTGACTGACGGCAGGGTGTTTTGAGTAAACTAGGAAACACAGAAGTGAGGAGTCAGCCAGAAAGCTCCCAGAGTGCCAGAAATCCATTTCTTGCCATGCCTGTTCCCTCTCTTGGTGTTTTTGATGATGTGGCTTTTCAGGTGTTGTGACTAAGAGGTGTAGAAGAAGAGCCATTCTAGGCAGAACCTGATGATTGCATTTGAGGTTGACTTTAAGACTTAAGGACATACTTGGCGTCACCATTTCACTTCCTTTCTTTCAACATGGAGTCCACTGGATGCTGGGAAGCTAGTCTCAGATCTTCTGAACGGCTCCTGGTTGGTGGGCACACTTCCAATGACTGCAATATCTACGTACCCATCACTCTCTTTCCTGATCTACTCTTCTGAACCCCCACTTTCCAGATTTCAGTTCTTCAGCAACTGTTCCAGATCCTTCTCTGACAGGGACACATCTCTGTCCCTGCAGCTATAACAAAGCACCATAGGACAGGTAATGCATGAACAAAAGAACTTTCTCTCTCACAGAGCAAAGGGCTGAGAAGTCCAGTACAGGCACCAGTAGACTCCATGTCTGGCAGGGTGTGGGGAGGGGTCCCCCTCTGGCTCTAAGGCCCTAAGATGGCATCATATTCTCAATGCCTCCATAGCGGACATCAGAGAAGCAAAGGGGACAGATAGTCTATCCTAACAAAGCAGAAGAAACGAAAGGCCAAGAAGCTGCTTCATCAGGGCAGAATGTCATTCATGGGGGTATTGTCCTTATGGTTTTAATCACTCATAAAGGCTCCCCCCACCACACACACAGAGTGTGCTTGTGTGTGCATAGTTGTGCAATAAGGCTCCAATTCTTAACATTATTCCATTGGGGATTTAAATTCATCTTGAATTTTGACAGAACACAAGTGTATTCAAACCATAGCATGGTAGAAATAAGTGAAGCTCTGTGGTTCTGCTGCTGTGAAGATTGTAATCCTGAGCCCACACAGTCTCTCAAGAGGCCCCTGGACCACTCCAGCCCCAGCCTTGGAGACCATGGCCTCTCATTTGCCTTCCAATTTCATCTTCTGCCATACTCCGCGGCTACACAGAAGAAGTCCAAGATTTCCATCCCTTCATCTTCTCAACCAAGCCATGCCTGCTGCACCATCCCACTTCACCCATCAGAATCCTATCCTGCCTTCCTTCATGGCTCAGCTCAAAGCCTAGCTCCTTTATCATTTCTTTGTGACCTCCTTTGCCATGTCTGTTCCCCCTTCTCTGGGGACTTTGTACATTTTGACACTTATGTTATGTTTGCGTCATATTAAACATGCATCTTAGCTTCATACTAAGCAAGCAGAGAGAAGGCCCACAAATAAGTACAACAAAAATTAAAATGGTTTTCATAGAAACTAGCCTGGCAGGGAAGAGAGCTGGCCCTGGGGAACTAGTCTTGACCTACACCAGCTACAGCTCACAGGACAGTGAACCCTATGCTCCACCTGGGCAGTGCACTAAAGCTGACCCTGTTGTCTGGTCAGAGGTGAGGCAACCCTGAGGGCAGGAGAGCTGACCTTCCCCTCCATATCCTCGACAGCAGTCCACAGAGAGGGCCCTGCACCTTGCCTAGGCAAAACAGTAGAGCTGGCCCTGCTGATGTGAGTGAAGAGGACCCAGATCTGAGGGCCCGGGAGAGAACTGGCCCTGCCCCTTGCTGCGGGCTGCATTGGGTGAGCTATCTGAGGCTGTGCTGGTGAGTTCTCCTCAGTAGTAATGATGAGGAAAAACTAAGGAGCTGACCAACCCACCTGCTACCCAGGCCCAGAACCAGGGCTATGAGTTGGCCCACCCCAGCATCCATGGAATCTATGACCTGTTCTAACATATGAAGAAGATGAATCTACAAATCCAAAACAACAGGATCTCCATGACACAGGACAACAACAGGATATCCAAGATTAGCCCCAGTAAGAACCCATTATTGGTGATATACAGAAACCACTCTAGACAATGACTCAGAGTAATGAACACTTATAAAAAGACAGGGCTTATAGGGTAAACTGTGTCTCAACCACCCACACTACAGCTTCCACAACAGGGTTATTTTTTGTTGTTATTGTTATTGTTTTTATCTTTATTTTGTTTTGTTTCTTTAGGGGGGGTTTCTTCTAAATTTGGTTTTGTTTTGGAGAGGAAGGTTGCAAGGGCAGAGGGCAGATGTGAGGGGGCAGGGAGATAAGTGGGGCCATAATGCATAATATAAAATCCATAGCAATCAATAAAAGATAAAAAGAAAGAAGAGAAACCAGGCTTGTATCCCGTGACCAAGGTACTAACCTGTGACAGCTCTTTTTACCCAAAAGGCAGCAGTAATGGGAATAGAAAAAAGAACTTTTCTTGATATAGATTCCATCATAATGATACCTGGAAAACAGAGGGTATCCATTAACATATGCCAAGTACATAATTTGTGTTCACAGTTCTATTCGGTGATGACAGCAGGCAGTTAGGTGAACCTACCACATCTCTGACCCCTCATAAGCCACAGCCCTACAAAAAGGCTGTTGGATGCTCTCCCTTGAAACTTTCTCATCTCAGAGAGATGTCCTGGGGCAGGCCTCCTGTCCTACCCCCCTTCGAGCCTTTTTTTCAGAAAGCCAGACTCCTTCCTCACGGCCCCCATCTCCTCTGTGGAGTCTGCAAATCTACAGCAGCGTACACAGGCTAACAACAGAACCAGATTTCTCCAACTTAATTCCTGCCAAGGTTAGATTTGGCAAACTCCACTGTCTCCAGTTTCTTCATGGGCAGCCAGTTCTTCCTCTAATTGGCTTCTGTCCCTGCTCACTGATTTCCTGTCTTGATATAAAACAAACAACAAATGACAATAATAATTGCCTGGCAATTATGGTAAGGACACAGTTGATGGCACTGGAATTTCCTGTTAAAACTATCACGTTGGGCCCCAGCCTCCTGAATATAAATGATAGGCTAATTGACCAAATGTTTAGACATTTTTAGGTCAAACAGTAAACTGGAATTATTCTATGTGTAATTACTTAAACATTTAGTAAGTGGGCACATCCCTATGCATTTAAAGTATATATAGTGGTCTTCATATTTTAATAAGATTTTGAAACAATGTATGTAGTACTGCCTTGAATGAATCCAGACATAGGGACTCAGCCTGAACCATGGCACTGTTTGGTAAGAGTGTCACAGTTATTCTGTGTCCCATGTTTTGTGGTGATATATTATATATTTAATAAAATCAGACTGGTATAACACAGAGAGGAAACAGACCACAGTCAACTCCCACCCAGCCAACCTCTCAGGGTAAAAGCTATCTTCAAGAGTCCCCAGCTTGGCTCCTCATCACTTCTACAGAATACCATACCCTCTGCCTACACCTCCTTAAATATCTTCTTTGCCCAGTTGTTTCACTTCCAGGTTCAACTCTGCATCATAATCTAGAGTTAGGACTAAAGGTGTGAGCTTCTACTGTTTGGTTGTTAAGCACTGACCTCACAGAAACACAGAAAGATCTCTGTCTCCTGAGTGATGGAATTAAAGACATGAGTCACCATTCTTTGACCTTGTGGCCTGACTGTGGGTGATTCTGTTCTCTGATATTCCAGGTTGATTTTGTTAAATATATCACCACACAGTTTTGTCCTTATTGCAATTTTCCCACATGTTCATTTTCACTATGTAACACAAAGCAAAAATAACTCTACCTGGCACTTCCTCGTGTGCCCAGCCTTCGGGTGCCCAGGTCGGGAAAAACCAAGCGCACAAGCTGTAAAAACAAGCAGATCCAAAGATGCAATTTGAGAAGTGAAAACAACTCGGTTTATCTATATTTACCAAAGAGATATAGAAAGTATTATAGCTGATTATAAAAAAAAGTTCACATGCAAATGAGATTATGGGAACATAGCAGGTAAGTAAAATATGTTACAGAGTTAAAAAGTACCATTTCATTAAACCTTGGTGTCCAGGCTGGTGTGTATCATGTCCTGGCTTAGCTTCCCAGCCCCAAACCTCTAAGACAATGGTTCTCAACCTGTGGGTCCCAACCCCTCTGGGGTTGTACAACCCTTTCTCAGGGGTTGCCTGTGGGTCCCAACCCCTCTGGGGTTGTACAACCCTTTCTCAGGGGTTGCCTAAGACCATTAGAAAACACAGCAATTCCAGACATTACAATTCAGAATGATAGCAAAATTACAATTTTGAAGTAGCAATAGAATAATTTTATGGCGATGGGATGGAGTGCCACACATGAGGAACTCTATTAGAGGATCACAGTACTAGAAAGCTTGAGAACACTGCTCAAAACCAGAACTTTGCTTTAGGGTCTCAGTACTCATATGCATTCTGTGCTTCTAGATTAAGTCGCTGGCATTTGATAGCGTGTGTGGTTTTGCATTCTGTTCTCTTCAGTGTTATGCCACTGCCCAGAATCTTGAAAATTCTCTAGAAATTGGATTATCAACATCGGCCTGGGTCTGGCCTGCGGGCTGCTGCTCTCTCTCTTTTTCTGGTGTCATGGTTATTTCACGGTTCACACCCTTTTCTCATTTCCAAGGTTTATGAGAGAACTAACAGACACTGGATTCAAGTCTCATCTCTGGGCTGAGCTGCCTTGATGTGCCCCCCGTGTTCAGGGATGCCCAAGTTCCTCTGATCAACAGCAATCTATTATAGTTGCCTTATCAAGGGGTTAACCACAGGCACAGTACTTGGGCTCACCCCCGTTAGAAGCGGAAATCTTACATGTAGCAGCGCTTTGGAAGCCAGAACAGGGAAAGCCACATTACTGCCAGTGTCGTTCTCACTTTCTCTGCAGAGATGCTAGGCCACACATCTTTGGACCACCTGCCTCCCTTTTGTATTATCTTCCAGGAGCAGCATTTGAGAGAAATGAGAAGGGGTTTCCACTTACCTGACTTACCATCTTTCTCCCATCTCTATCTATCTGTCTGCCTGTCTATCTATCTACCTATTATCCATCTATTTTCTGTCTGTCTTCCCATTAGTCCATCATCCATCTACATGTCACTCTCTATCTACCCTTGCAGTATCTATACAAGAGGACAGAGCAATAACGTGGAGAGAAAGATGTACAGTGTGTGGCAATACACTAGGGACTTGTGTCTGTGGGCATTTGTTATAAAATGGGCATTTACTTATAAAACTAAAAAGCAAGTTCCTGGGCTCACATACAGTGATGCAGAGGTGAGGAAATACAAAGGGGTTCTCACTAAGGAACCTCCCCTCTCTGCTAAGAGGGGTATGTGGGGAGTGTGGTCTAGTTACTCAAAGTATTTCCTGGGAGGCCACTGCAATTGTCATCTTGTGACAATCCAGAACTTGTGTGGGTCAGACAAGATGGCCAAAACATCAATGCACATATGTAAAAATAAATCATTAAAATAAAAGGGTCCACCTGGCTCTTAAAAGAGTGCAGCCTCTTTGTCCTTCCTCTCTCCCTTCTTCCTCCCAGAAAGGTTCAACCAACACCCGGCAGCAGGGTGAGACGGGGAGAGGGGTAAAGGAAACAAGCCCCCATACTTGGTTCTTTGTTCCATGCCACAGAGTTGGGAAATGAGGAATCATGCCACTTGGAAGCTATATTAGAGTTTGGGCACTATATGAAGCTGGCACTTTAAGGAACAAGTTGTGGTTGAGTGGGCAAGGGTGACAAAAACTTTGCCTCACCCAGGGTTTCTAGGGAGACCTGCTGCTTGCTCACTAGCTAAACAGGGCAGAGAGAAGTGGGAGAGCCAGATACACAGGGACAAGGGACATGAGAAGGAGGTCTGTGATTATTCCTGCTCCTACTAGTCACACAAGCGTGTGAGCACGTGTGCAAATGGGCCATGCACGTGGCTGTATCTTTGATAGTGAGGTTATAGCCAGCATTTATTTTCCCCTTCTTAACACTCTTTGACTTCCACATTGCTCACATAGGAGATGCAATCCTTTTTTAATCAGAAAAACATTTGTCAATGTTATTTTAGCAGAGGAAGTCACCTCCGGAAAATCCCCGATCCATGGAAGATATCCTTTGCAGCCAGAATGTGCATCACACACTGCATGCCCACTGAACTCATCAGTGCAGGAACTCCTTGGGAATCAGCTCAGTTCCCAGGGGAGGAGGGAGGAAGTGAGAATTGGATATTCTGCTGTTTCTCTTGTAAACATGCTTTGTGGTCATATCCTTTTCCCCTTCCCTCCCCTTCTCCATTTAGCCACAGCCTTGGCACACAGGATACATTCCCAACAACCAGTCCCATTCCACTGGCCTATTCTCCAGGCAACTTGCCAACCAAACTTAATGTTAGAACCTTGGCATCCCAGAGAGTGGATACTAAGGGAAATATGAAGACAAAGAATTCAAAATAAATGCAGAGGTCAGACACTGGAGTCTCTCATTTCTTGCCTTTGGAATGCTGTGCAGTGTGAAACAACCCACGACGCGGGGGCTCCACAAGCTAAGCAAGAACTCTCCCACCAAGCTATACTCCTGGACACTAAGTCTTAAAAGGGGGTGGAAAAGAATTTTCTTCAAAAACTAAACAAACTCTAACAACACCGTTCAGAGAGATGGGAAAACATCTCTGCAACCTGAAAGGAAAGATCATGCCCTGCTGACGTCACCCACCTCCCTCTGGGAAGACTGGCAAGTGGGTGGGTACGAGAAGGCTGCAATGCCAGGCTAGCTAGTACCCTGCAGCCCCTTTGATGATGCTTCCTAAAATTCTGAGTGATGAAATCACAAACATTTGGGCTGTGTGATAGCAGGGGGGGAATTCCCAGTGGGCTGGGAAACCTTTCTGAGTCACCTCGTAAGATGTAGTGATAAAGGGACCGACCAGTAACGTAGTTTTCCTCTTTGGTTTACGTGGAGTATTTACAGCTTATAAAGCAGTCTCGGGAGACTGAGCTTCACTTTGACTTATGTGAAAACATACTTATTTTTGTTGGTGACAAATTTAAAGTGAAGAGAATGGCACGGAGGACAGGAAGGGTAGAGACCCAAGACATTTTTTTTTTTAAAGGAGACAAACTAACCAAGCAAAAAAGGAAACATTTCTGTGTCTCAGCACACTATAGAGACACTGGGTGTCATCCATGAAGCCACTTTTAGGTGGCAAGAACCACAAACTGAAGTCACAGTGAAATGGGTGAGCAGGAAGGTGGCTCTTTAGGAGACCAAAGCATGGAGTAAAGAGCAGTTGCTTCCTATATCCGAGCAGCTGTCCCATTAGAAGATACAATCACATGTCACAAGCACAGAGCGGTCATCAAGGCTGGAGCTTCAGCCTCCCCGGGATGACCAGTGGAAGGTTTGGAAGCTACTTTGAGGATGGTTGGTCCTCATTCTTGCCACTCTCCATATCATTCCTCGGGTTGATGCTCAAGAGAAGATCCTCACACTCACACTCGAAACACAGGCACATGCTTGGCTGCAACAGTGACATCAAGGAACAGTCCTAGTGTCCATCCACGGTAGAGGATTGCACACAGCACAATATCACACAAAGATCACAGGAGTTCTTCATATAATATTAAGTGATGAAAAGCTATTAATTGGCTAGAGGTCAGTAAGATCCCATGGCCCACCTGACTCTGCCTCTGCAGTGCTGGCATCACAGACATGCACGACCACACCCAGCTTTTTGCATGGATATTGGGGGATCAGAATTTAGGTCCTCATGCTTGTTCAGTAAGTGCCTTTCCTCCTGAGCCATCTCCCCGATTGATTTAGTTCTTTTGTCTTATCCAGACAAGATGATAACTGATTAGATTTTTAACCATTCACCAGTGATCAAAGAACACTCTAAACCAATCTGATTCTGTGTACACAGGGTGAAGGGAGAAACAGAATTGGCAGCTCTGTGACCTCCACGAGCAAGCTCCTTGTCACCCTAGTCATTTAAGATCAACCTGGTACAAGATATCAACTGTGCCAAGCTCCCTGATGAGGTGAGTGATTTTCATCAGCCTGTGTTCTGCTGGTCAAACCACAAATCCTGGCATGGCCTGTGTTTGTCCAGAAGACCAGCACCCTCCCCTTTGCAAAAATGTGGTGTTCTTCACTCAGCTTCAGGTCTTAGCCCAGAGAGGGCACCCTGTTCTCATATGAAGTTCACAGCCAAGGTAAGATGCTTTGAAGGCTCTTCTTGTACTGGGCATCTATCTCACAGACCAGGTAATTGCCAATGTCTCTGTGCTCAAGGTTGTTTTTGTTTGTTTGTTTGCTTGTTTTGTGGAATCAGTATGTAGAGAGAACTCTGTACCTGCTTCAGGAGGTTAGATCTGCTAGCTATGCATTTTGGTCAGCTGTGGCCCTTGGCTTCAATCATTCCAAGTTTACTTTGCTAACAATGGAACAACACTAATGATACTGGCCTAGGCCTGGTAGCCTGGACAACAAGAATGCAGTGAGGGATGGGCTTGTTCTCTGTCAACCTCACCCTTGTATTCCCAGCATCTAAAGCAGGGTCTACCGTTAAGTAGTTGCTCACAGGAGCTCTTGAATGAAGAAGGTCACAGACTGTCATTTTGTTGTGTATTATGTGTTCTCAGACGACATTCTTGGATATGAGTACTAGCTACCAAAGCCAACGAGTTCTCTAAACCCAAGTGAAGTGCAGGAAGCATCAGTTGCTGGGTACCAGAGTGGCCCAGAACTGTGTTCTGAGAGTATAGGCACTTCTATGCTAGCAAACCAAGCTCTTTGGTGAACACTGGGTTGCCACAAAAAAGGTATTTCAACTTTCTTCCAAACCATTGAAAAGTGTGGAGATGGAAAGCAGATTCTTCAATACAAAGAAGGCTCCTGAGGGAGGCTCCTGAGAACAAAGTCAACTAGAGCTGCTGAGATCCCATTAAAACCAATTGCACGTTAGACTTTCTTCAGGGACAGTCAGCATATACTGGGCCCCCCAATGCTTTACCATCAGCAACACGGTACCTATCTCAGTCTGTGTTTGAAAAACAACATAACCTAACAACATTTCTCAAGATGTATCTTCACATTTAAGCCACCTGGGGCTGCAACTTACAAAACAAAACAAAATACCTCAGTCAATACAGCTCTGTTAAACCTCCATACTTACCTTTCCGAATGTTGCTGGGTTAACCTGGTGCTGAGCGCTCTGCCCACAGGTCTCCACATAAATCTCATACATGAGACATCGAGGCACACTGAAACCTTCACAGACGCAGAAATTGTCAACTAGCCTGCAGAGGGAGAGGGGAACCAGAAACAGGAGATTGGCAGCTACTTTTTGTGAAGTAAGGACACTCTGACATAACCAATGGCCAGGCGCATACATGGGTCCAGCCAAATAACTTCTGTCTGGGTTACTGAATGGAGCAGAAGCACAGAACATGTCTCTTTTGTCCTCAGACCAGTGTAAGGAATACAGATTATGGGTTTTCATTGTCAACACTGCAAGGTTTGGGGTTTTATTAAAGGGGAAGTTGCATGCTAAAAAGTAGTAGATACTCTTTGATGAATCTTTACAGGCGTGCAAACAAGAAACAAATAATACCACAGTGTACACTCAAAGAGTCAAGGCAGGTGGGAGGGTGTGTTAACTGGTCCCAGAGGCCCACAGACTAACAGCCTGTCCACTACCTTATGATGCTGGGGGGGGGGGGCTGGTATAAGGACTTTAAGTCACTGGGGGCATACTGGAACCTAGGGTCCCCTCCACTCTGCTTCATGGCTGCCATTAGCAACATTGCTCCTCAAGGCACTCTCTATGATGCTGTCCTGCTGCAGCCCAAATAGAAGCAAGAAAGGCAAAGGCAGTGTAGGTGTTACAGAATGTCCCCAGGGAGTACAACCTCCAACAGTTAATTGCTGTGGTAACTGCTGTGATAAGCCTGACCTCTACTGCATGTGACTTCCGGGAGGGTGTGTGAGGCAAAATTACCACAGACGACACTGGTTAAAGGGCCACCAGCATGCCACCAAAATGTCTCGTGTTTTATTTTACCCGAGGTTAAAACCTGACTTGGGCAAGGCAGTTTCCCCAAGTCCCTTCCAGAGATAACTGATGTCTTCCAGAGGGTGTATTTAGTAACAAGTTCAATCAAGTCCCATGCTCTGAAGTCTTCAGTAGGCCCGCCTCTGGGAGATGCTGAGGCCCAACCCAGCCAGGCCCTGAGGATCTGTACCAACAACATTGTGTCCATTCTTGTGTTTCCCAATCTGACTGTGTCTCTTCCTGTCTCTGAAATGGAAACCTCTTCCTTCTATTCCTCTAGACTAGCCAACATACTGACAACATGTTTCTCCCGGGGATACTTCAGCATGGACAGATAACAATGGCTCTGATGTCCTAGATAGGACTCTCTTGACTAATCACTGTTGTCCCACCCTAACAGATTAGTTACTCAAGACAAAGGGTGAATAATGTAGAAACAAGGACCTTCTTCCAAGTGACAGCAGTTGGAGCCTCTCCCTAGTCTGTCCTGAGCCGCCTGCCAGGGCTCCACCTCTTGACCATTGCTCTCTCTCTAGATTTATATAGCCCTCCCCTTAGGGAGCCTGGCCTCTTCCATTCCAAGGCCCTCTATATTAGAAGCTGGGTCAGTAATTTGAATGCCAATGGTAGGTGAATTGAAATTTTCCATTTCGTTTCTCCCAGAGGCCCGCCTACTTAAGACTTTTGGGCATGGGACTTGATTTGGATTTGCTAAAATATACCCTCTCAAAGACATCAGCTGTTATCTCTGGAAGGGACTTGGGGAACCTGCCTTGCCCCAAGTCCCAAGCGACCTAAGGAGCATGCCCAAGTATTTTAAATTCTATAATCATTCTTTCAAATAGTTAATTAAGGTTATCAAACTGACTCTTTCTGCTAAGAAGGTATACAAGGGGGATCTGGTTACATGCTGTTATTGTTTTTTCTCATTCAAGATGAGAAGGGCCGTGACTTTTTACTTAGGTGACTTTTTAAAAAGAGTTTTCTCTGAGAAATACTTCTTAAAACATACAAAAAGAAAAAAAAATGTAGGCTAATATATAATAGTCACCTTATAAAGCCACAGTCTGAGGACCGGCTTCAATTATGTTCCTATTTATAAGAGCTGCAAACTCTTTTGAGTTCAGTCCCACGGGCGGAGGGTATTTTCTTTCTAGTTTGCCCCCGCCCATTTTCTGTATTTAAATAGCCGAAAAATGAATTTCACAAATAATATGGAATGCATTGTTGAAGCTAAAAGTTGTTTTAAGTCAGGCACATCCACTCTAGAGCTCATGCCAGGAGGAAAAACAAAAAACAAAAACGTTTCCTCCCCTGGCCAACGCCTGCCTGCGTTCCAGGTCTCCTTCTAACAGGTCTAGGTCAGGGACAAGCTGGACTGCGTCCCACAGGAAGTGTGACCCATGGGGACAGCCACATGTAAAGTCGGAGTCCAGTGCGGATGCGGGACCGCGTATGGGAGTGGGGGGTGGGGAGGGAACCGGCATCCTTAGCCCTGGCCTCCCGCCCTCGACCTAGAGATGCTCCCCCTGTCCCTCGGCCTGGGATCCCCGCTGACGGCCACCCCACTCTGTGTTGTGTCCCCACCGCTCACCACTGGATGATGCCCCGGTGCAGGCCACGGCTGCCCGCAGGGGAGGCTGGCACCGCCTCCGCCATGGCTCCGGCCGGCTGCAGCCGGGCAGCGAGCGGGGGCACCGGTCCTCTCGGCCCGGTTTACTTTAGAGCTGGGGCGCGCGGGGGATGCGCGGGGAGCCTTGTGGCAGCCAGGGAAAAAGATGCGGGGACTACATCCTGCATCCAAGGGTGCGGGTTAGAGTCACCCATCCCCCCGATCATGGGCCTGAAAGACACGTACCCCAACCCCACCCCCACCCCGCCAGCTTTGGACCAACGGATCAAGCCAGGAAACAAGGAAGAAAAACCGAGGCACATGCTTCCAACCAGCTCGTCCCGCTGTGTGGGATCGATCATCAAGGGTCCTCGACTGGACTGTATTTGGAAATTATTTGGTTATTTTGGCACTTCAGAAAACCAAAGGGGCTAGGTATATCTGGCCCGTGTAGGGGTGGGACATGGGGAAGGGGCTGACCTGGGAAAAGCCACTCTGGACGAGGCTGTGTTCCAAGTGACTGAAAAGCTGAAAAGAGCCGGGCCTGGGGCCTAGAATTGCAGGAAGGGAGACCCCCAGGTGAAGCAGTGCAGACTGATGCCCAGAGCCTGCAGCCAGGCCAAGGCCTTTTATACTCTGCCGAGCCAAGTGTGTTTATGTGGCTGTTTTATGACTACTGTCTGAGAAGCTCACTTCTTTCTTGGGGAAATAGGCTGTTGTATTCAGAGATGCTCCGCAGGTATGCCATGCTGTACAGCAATAGCCCAACGACCCAGAAGGGGACACTGGCTACCCACTGCTTATGAATCTTCTAAGGATGTCTCAATCTAGATTAAAAACATGTTTGACAACCATAGTAACATAGTATCAATGTTTAACTTAAACCTGAGCAGAGGATCAGGTCTTTCTCTAGAGAAGACACACAAATGTCCACTGAGCACCTGAATAGAAGTTCAACTTTAGAAGGAAATGCAAGTCCAGGCTGTACTCATTGGAATGACTCTTAAAAATAGAACACAACAAATTTGGTGAAGATGTAGAGAAATTGAGACCCTTGTTTCCTGCTGCTGGGGATGTAAAGTGGAGCAGTTGCTATGGGAAACAGTATAGGTGTTCTCTAACCATGGAATTATCAAATGGTCAAGTGGTGTCCAATTCTAGATGTACACGCAAAGAAATGGAAAGCAAGCCCTCAATGTACAGCTGAGTTCATAGAAGTGCCATCAACGGGGAAGCCATCTGAGTGTCAACAAATGAGTAAAGAAAATTCAGTATATCCAAACCATGGGCTAGTATTCATTCTTAAAAAGTAATTACACTTGGACACATGCTACAATGTGGATAAATTTTAAAACCATTGTGCTAATTGAGGAAGACCCTGAAGGGGCCTTCTATTTATATGAGGTGTGTTTGGTAATCAAACTCATAGAGACAGAAAAATAGATGATAGTTACCTAGGGGTAGTTGTGGAGGATGTTAAATCAGGATTCATACCTATTAGTGTAGAGTTTCAGTCTAGTATGCTGAAAAAAAAACCCTCTAAAGATAAGTAGATATCATTACACAAATATTTGACTGTACGTAATGGTACTGAGTTGTGCAATTACAATGGGCAAAATGTTTTATGTGATATATCCTTACCACTTTTTGGAACAATTTGCCCCCAAACACACCTATTTGAAAGCCACTTCTGAAAGCAGGGCAGAAATTCATTAAGCACATGAAAATGCCAACGACCCTCTCTCCCCCATTGAACTCATCACAGGTTGTGGCAGCCTCGCTTCCATGGGAACACCATCATCATGGGTAAGGTTCCAAGACAGATCCAAAGTAGCAATTACAGGACACCCAAAGAGGTATCACTGGAACTGATGCAGGATGATCTTCTTGGGGATGTTGCAGCACTGAGGTGAATTCAGCCGTGTCTCAAAACTGGGAGAATCTTCTGGGTTGGATTGGGTGGAGGGTGGGGAAGTTGGAATAACTCAACAAGTGACACCACTGGTAATTTATCTTCTTAGTTCAGTTTCTTTGTCTAGGAAAAGCTGAGTTAAAAAGCCATCTGTAGGGACAAAGGGCCTTGTATCATGCTCTTGGAGACAGGGGCTGAGAGCATCCCTTACGGCAGGAAAGGCCAGGTGCACATATAGGTAAGAAGCAGTTTGGAACACTGGCCTCAAGCCCATCTAGGAGAAATAGCTGAATGGGAGAAAGGGGGTAAAATGCCAACTTCATGAAGAATTAATAAGAAACAAAGCCCCGGGATAGCCCTGACTAGGTAGCTGTCCTTAACTGGGGCTGGCTCACAGTTTCAGAGGTTTAATCCATGATTATCATGGAGGGAAGCATGGTGGCATGCAGGCAGACGTGCTAGAGAAGTTGAGAGTTCTATATCTGGATCATCAGGCAGCAGGAAGTGAACTGGTTTGAGCTTCTAAGATCTCAGAACCCACCCACTAGGAACATACTTTCTTCAAAAAGGCTACAACTCCTAATAGTGCCCCTCTCTCTGGACCAAGTATCCAAATATATGACTCTATAGAGGCCATTCCTGTACAAACCACCACACCATCCTGGATACTGCTTCATCATCAAACCAGCTTCCTCCACTCGGGCAATGTCTCAAGACACCAGAGACTAGATAGAACCAAGGCAAGTGTCTGTCATTCCAGGTCTTGTTATCCCACTTTGACTGTGTAACATTTGCATGGACAGCAAGGACCAATAAGTTCCTGGCACGGGGTTGGACTTTGGAAATACAAGTGATACCATGAGTCTAGGGATGAATGTATGTTTCTGCTAGTTGTCACTTCCAGTGATAGACGCTACGAAATGCAAACATTACCTCACCTCAGCCCCAAGCTATTGAGGCCTGTTGATTAGAGGGCACTAGAAATGAGGCTACAGGGTCCACTTCACACCTTCCACACACCAAGGGCCTATTAATTTCAGATGCCACCCATGTCCTTATATGACCAAGCATGTTACAGAACCAGACTTTGGTTAGTTACATGCAAATACAGTGGCATTCTTAGAAGATTTCTCCTCAGCCCATACCTTCTTAATGGACTAAATGTGCAAAGGACACTTACCTTTACACATGAGTTTCTATCAGCAGAATATTTATGGCTTTTATTAGAGTTGAACATAAAGCTACCTAAGTGCTACGTAAAAGTAGGGCTACAAACCATTTTTTATTTCAAAGGATGATTCACAGCAATTCACTTAACCACAACTTTGTCTTATAGCCGAAGGGACAGCCTGACCTGTGCCTATAACTCTCTCATACTAAAGAAGCCCCATCTCTCTCCAGCCCAGCAGCATCACTCTACTGTCTTATACCATGGCAAGGAAAGTAAATCTGAGAGTTTCTATCACATGGTATTTCAGTTCCATAAGCTGCATCTTTCTGCACACAATGACTTTCCTCCTCCCACTGAGAATGTGTCTCTTACAGTTACACTAACCTCTTTTTCTTCCTTCGGGCTAATTGGTTTCTAGATGATCCAATTAGTCTCAATTCACCTTCTAAGAGGGCACCAGCTGTGCTTTATCCTTGCACAAAGCCACCTCTGATGATCCTGGGAGCTTAATTTTCTTCGATTCTTGCAATTATTCGTGGTCTGTGGATGGACCCAGGTGTCTCTGGGCAATGATAGGTTTTTAAATAAAGCTAATGAGTACGTGGAATGCATTGGGCCAGAAATTCACAACAGAGCAGGCAACTGCACAAAGGGGCCATTGCGGAGAATGGCCAGCTTTCACTGTTCATCTGGGCATGCAAGACACTATTTAAACCAGCAGGCTGAAGACTTCCAAATTATATCGAAGTAAAACACTCCCATTGGTGAGATCCCAGATCACTCTCGCATGGTACACTTTTCATTGGTCTGCACTTACCAACAGTAGCTGTCTGTTGTCCCAATTGAAAGCAGTAGAAACACTGAAAAATCTATCACACCCTCTCCTCCCCATCTGGGTCTCACTATGTAGCCCAGGCTAGCCTGGAACTCTTGAACTCAAGTGACCTCTTGCCTCAGTCTCTGAGTTGCTAGAACTATCCAGATAGACATATCAGGGTGAGTGGCTGCCTGCTGCTTTTAGTTTTGGACATCGTAGAGACACTCACTTACCATAGAGGTCTTTTTCCTTCCTCCTGTTCCCATAGGGCAGATGGAAAGCTGGCTATGAGTGGTGTAACAAACAACATTATCTTTGGAGGAACTCAGAGAATGCACGGAATGAGAAGAAACGACCCCCATTTGTCACAGAATGCCGAGCACATTACAACTCAGAGTGTAACATATTTGAACTCTGGTACATGGGGAGAAGACTTCTCCAGAAGGCTGATAGAAAATCAAGCAAAATGAAGATGGGAAGCAGTTTCTCCCTTTCTTCACAGGACTGGCAGGAGCTTAATACGTTGTTGCACAAGAGCTATCAATATGGGAGGCAATTCGGTACTGTTTCAGTCAGAACTGCCCACAAATCATCTTTGCCTACTTTGTTAAGTATTTTTTAAGTGGGTGAAAAACATACTAAATCATTACTTTAGATGTGTGTAAATATTATTTAAACGGCTTTAAGTGTGTTGAGATTATTTTGTCAAGTGGTTTTTGAATGATAACACTGGGACATGACTCATCTTCATCTTCCCAACACGCTGGATGGCGCCTCTGTATGAACACAGGCCAACAGCTGTGGCTACCATCATTTTGCATTGGATCATTTTCCCAAACTGGCCCCACCGTGAAATGAATTTTACTGAAGCATCTTCAAACCACCCATGTGTTTGATAGCTTCCTGTGGGTCATGTGATGCCCCTGCTAATTACCCATTGGGATTCCCCAGTAGAAGGGAGCCAGAAGGAAGCATTATTTACAAGAACATCTGCTTGAGCTTTGCTGGAGAACAAAAGTAAACACATCCCAGTGGATGTCTGCAGATGGTTACAGTAAAGCATGCAAGCCTGCCTTCATAAATGCTGCCATTGGTAAGATCCCCACGAAGCCAGTCCAAGATGTAAATATAGGTTGCATCTCATAACTGAAAGGTGGGGCCGGAAGAGTTTCTGACTTCAAATTTATTTATTATATTTGGAACATTTGCATACATATGTACACACACACACACACACACACACACACACACACACGTAGGTAAAAGAACCTAAAACAGACACAGAGGAAGCGAGAGAACAAATAGCAGAGAGAAAACAGCAGGACAGGCAAGCTTAAAATCCTCACACTCAGAAGAGGGAGATGGGAGGAAAGGGGGAAGGGGAAGTGAGGCTTTCTCTGAGTTAGAGGTCCAGCTCAGCAATGGAGCTTTCCCGAGTAGCTGTATGAAAAGGAAGGCTATGGGGTCCATCCATGTCCATCTCACCAAGGGGACATTGTTTCTTCCATTGCCTTATCTTGCCCCTAAAATAGCATATTGCATTGTATTGACTGGTATTGTCCTGTAATCCTACCATACTGGACTGTATTGTATCATATTATATCATATCACACCATGCATCCCACATCATAGTGCATGTAACATATCACACTACACCTACTGTACTGAAATGTATCATATCATACCACGTATCATAGATCTTATTTCTTTCCACGTTCTTTTTTTATGTTGCAAAACAAGATTCCCTCTTTCACATCATAAGGACTGATCTTATCTCAAAGAACCTCGAGGGGATGCATGTGTTTACATTTGTAGAGGGTGTCACTGACCATGGACTGTGCCTTTTGTAAAGGATATGAGTGGCTTTTCTCCACTCACTTGTAGCAGAAGGTGCCCACACACTGATAGTTGTTTGTCCTGAGATGTCTGGGAAGCAGATGGCTGCAGTGGGTTCCTGCCTCAAATCCTGAGTCACCATCGTACAAACACACATCCTCTGGTTTTCTTCTCTGCTAGCACAGGAACTCATGCTTCAGTGTACTGAAATGCATTCTGAAGCCTGAACACACCTAACACAAAGGACTTCCTTGGCTGTGTGAGTTTTGTTTTATTTTAAAATCAGGAATAAGATAATAACTTTGCATACCTGCTCAGGAAGTATGCTGAATCACAGAGTACAGGGTTAAAGTTTTTTTTTTTTTTTTTTTACTCTTTCACCCATCATGCAACTGACCAACTCCTGCTTTGTCACTTTCCAGTAGTCAGCCCCCCTCCAGGCAGGCATTCCTCTGTGGTTCCTGAGAGGCTGGAGTTCTCAGTATCCCCTCTTTTCATCTCCACTTCATTATCCTTTCTGTCTCTCATCATTCCTAGGGGTTGGATGAGGAAAATCAGAACAGAAATCATGTGAATGCTGAATTGAGTGCCCTGTGATATGACTGCCATCGCCACCTTGTCAAAGTCACTCAAGACAGTCATCTAACAAAGACCAAGAAGCAACTCCGCTGCAGAGCACACTCACAGCATGGTAACTAGCTTCAATCTGTAACGCCAAAAGAAACAGAAACTCATCAAACCCTTTCATGTCATGACTTAAGCAGTAGTCATTTTATTTATTTTATTTTTTGGAAAGTTGTAAGCGTTTTCCTGTCCTGACCCCTTGTTACCAAATAATCAACACAGAGGTTTAATATTATTTATAAATGCTCAGCCGATATCTCAGGCTTGTTACTAGCTAACTCTTACACTTAAATTAACCCATAATTCTTATCAGTGTTTAGCCATTTGGCTTGGTAGCTTTTCTCAGTACAATACTCTCATCTTGCTTCTTTGCATTTGCCAGAGACTCTGCCATTCTCCTTCCCATCATCCTTAGTTTGGTCTCTCCGCCTATACTTCTTGCCTGGCTATTGGCTAATCAACATTTTATTAAACTAATTAAAGTGACAAATCTTTACAGTGTACAAGAGGATTATTCCACAGCTTTCTTACTTTTGTCTAATTAAAAAGGAAGATTTAAAATTTAACACAGATTATATACAACAAAACACTTATCAAATGAGAATTATAGTTGCAATATCTAGTCTACTTGCATTTGGTAAAATTTGAGAAAATACTCTATTATCTATTTTATCTTTGTGAGTCAAAAGTTTTGTATATAATTTATCTTTTATCATAACTAAATAAAACTAGAACTATCTAGTCTTCAGCTCCATCAAAGACCCCTGAAGGGTAAAATCATACCTACTGACAGGGATCTCAAGCTGCCTGGAGAGTCATCCAAAGTGTCTCTGTAATGTTGGGGCATCCAATTCTGGCCTATAGGCGTAGTATGCCTGATAGACTTTCTGTGAAGCAGAAAGTTTTGAAGTACTGTCCTATTTTGTCTTGGTAAAGTTTAGCAGCCACCTTTATTGCATTCTGCTGGTCCAGTTTGAACAGTATCTGTTAGCAATTGAGGCAAGGGCCGTTTCTTTGCACACATAGCTAGCTTTTGCCATAAAGAAAACAAACTCCATATGGAGTCTTTTTTTAATGCTCCTTTTCTTTTATCAAGTAGATTGGTGCTGCCAGGAGTAGACTGTAATGAAAAGCCCAAGTTCTTAAAAAATTTTAAATGCTATATTCTGTAGGTTTTTGAAATGTTTAAAGATTGCCTATTTGAAATATATCTCTGTATGACCTTAAAAACATACCTAAAATGACTGTACGTTTGCTATTATAGATGAATATTAATCTGTATTTCTTAATTATACATTGCATTTTAAATGAGATGCATAAACATAGTATCTTTTTAAAAAATTTATTTTAATTTCCATTGTCATTGGTTCTCCTGGAACTGGAGTTACAGACAGTTGAGAGCTGCCATGTGAGTGCTGGAAATTGAACCCTGATCCTCTGTAAGAGCAGCTGGTGCTCTTAACCACTGAGCCATCTCTCCAGCCCCCATAAACACAGTATCTTAAATGAGATTAGAAATATACATACAGTAACAATTAAATTTGTATTGGTAAACCAAAACCCATATCAATGTAAAGCATTTAAGATTAATAGTTATTTTTTGGATTAAAATAGATTCAATAATCTACCCTTTTATCCCATCATTTCTATATCCCCCCTTTTTCTTTTTAGAATGAGATTCTTGGATCTAATTTCTTTGGTTCAGCTTTTTTTTCTTGACCATTACCAATAACAACTTGTAACCAAAACCTCTAAATAATAATAAATATCCATAATCCATCTTTTGGGAATGTGGGCATAGTTCTCTAGATTACTTCCTGCTGATTAAGAGCACTGGAAACCTTTGGGGGATCCTGAGAAAATCTGGGATGATGATTATTAAATCTTGGCTGAAGTAGCCTCTGAAGCTGAGAAGCTTGAGGCTGTTCTGGATGCAGAACTCAGAGGAACTACAGCAGAGGCAATCTGAAATGTTGGATCATCTGGGCCATCCATTTTCATTGGAGTCTGGCCCCCTTCCTCTGAAAGTACATAAACTCTTAAAGGTAGCAAACATATGTGCATTAAAACAAGTATAGCCTGTGCATTGTACACATTTCAGCCAAAGATAGTTCTTTTGTTATGTGTTTGAGGAGGTAAAATATATATCATGTGTCTTGTAGTTCTTCTAGGTTTATTTTATTTTATTTCTTTGTCTGTAGTCAGGACTTCAGGGGTCTACCTTGATCAAACTTTATTTTCTTTAACCCAGAATGAATCTACAGCAAACCTCTTCCCCAAAATAACTTATCTTTTGACTTAAATTTTGAAGCCAAGATAATTTAAAAATATATAGGTTGATTTAATATAACTGTTTTCAAAGTTCAAGGTCTCTTAGTAGCCAAAAATTTAAAGATAATACGATAATATACATAATCCAATCTCTCTGGGTATTTTCGTTCTTTATATGGCTTATTATTTTTTCTTACTCTATTTCTGACCATGATAGAATAAATAATATAAAATTTTCTCTGATTTTTTCAAATGCTAATATGGACTGGACATTTTAATGTAATTATTGCTATATATTTATATATAGTTATATTGTACTTATTATGCATAATTTTTCTATGGTAGTTAAATCCTTTACTTTTTATTTAGACAAAAAGGGGGAAATGTGATATTTTTGTATTCTGACAAATAAAGCTTGCTTGAAGTCAGAGGACAGGGCTAGTTGCTAACTAGTTAACCATAGAGGTCTGGAGATCTGTACAGAGAGGAGACAAGAAATGATAAGATGGGCATAGGAAGGATCTCCACCCCCTTTTGGTTGGAGGAACGGAGGAGGTAGGAAGTCACTGATGGCTGCTCCCCTGCTTCTCTAATCTTTCAGGTTTTTACTCAACTCCTAGTTTTTATTGATGAGATTAATTAGATTTACACTTCAGACAAGCTCTCACTATGTAGCCCAGGCTAGCCTCAAACTCATGGTCCTCCTACCCTAGCCTGTCAGTGCTAGGATTGCAGGCATGCACTCCCATGGGTTTGAATGTTTCTATTTTAAAAAACAAAAACAAAAACAAACAAATAAACAAAAAACAAAACCAGAGGAATTCTGGTGACTGTAAGCAGTTTGCTCAAGATGCTCATTTTATCATTTCAATTTATATCGTAACTAAATCTTCCATCACTCACAATTCTGTCACCTCTGACCCTCAGTTTACCAAAAATAAAAACAATGACATGACTGCACATCCTAGGCCCTTTTTGTTTTGTTTTGTTTTTTCTTTTCCATAACGCCAGTTATTCACACAGAAGTTGCTCAGATTTGATCTATTGCTTCTCCAGGGTCCTCCCCTTCCTTCACTTCCAGGTCCCCTGAGACTCAGAACCCACAGCACCCAGAGGAGGGACACATTTGCATGCTCTGGCCTTTGCATAAACTGCCCTTTCTTCCTGGCATGGCTTCTCTTTGTCCTAGTTTACTGGTGCCCATGCTGCTTCAACTAATCTTCTCTTGTGCCTAAAGCCTTCCTAGAAGCTCCCAGTCTACCACCCCCCGACACACACACACACCCCTGCCCGAGACTCCTGTGTATTATAGATTGCACAGATAGTACTCTGACACATGCCTTGTGCTTCACCATTCTGCTCACCAGTGACAAGGACTAGCCTGATACTAGCAGATATCTGTGTGTGTGTCAAATAAGTGTTTACTGCTTGGCTGAAAAAAGGAGAAATGTCTCCCCAAAGAAGTGGTAGAACCAGAAGCTGTGTTTCTTCAAGGCACCATTTTGTTGTTGACGGTGGTGGAACGCACTTGCCTGTGGGTTCCTGTAACATCGTGGCTTCTGTTTCTCCGGGTGTGGGTAGTACTTTTGTCCGCAGCCACTAGAAGCTGACACTTGTCCCTTGAATTTCCTGACTTTGTTGGTCCTGCCAGGCACACAGAGGCCTCTGCATTTGATTTCCTCTGTAAGGAAGAAAAACAAAACAAAACAACAGTCTCAGTTTATCATGGGACTCAGCACAGGAAAGCTTGCACAATGGCTCCCGACCTCCTTGCTTTGGAAGCTGTCTCAGAGGAGGAAGAGAGTTCCTCCAATCCAACAAAGGCCACTCTCCTTCCTGGAGAAAGCAGCTTTGCCAGGAGACATTCACAGAGAGGTGGATGGCATAGCGGTTCAGTGAACTCGCAGACCAGTCAAGGAAGGAAGGCTTAGGGTTCCCCGGAGAGCAGAACCATTTTACTGGGGTCGTTGGACCAGCAGCTATGAATTATGACTTCTCTGGATAAATACAAGTGTTTGAAAACACTGTGAGGTCATCAATGTTTAGGAGGAAGCAAGAAGGCCCAGGGGACTCAAAAGCCAGTCAGATAAACATCTGCCCTGTCTTGCCTCACCTCTCCCTATCTATCCCTCTACTATAGTGCCTGTTATGGCCCTATCCACCGTCCCTAACCATTGGACCACCTGATGTCTGTCAGTATTGGTTAACCATGCTGATTTCATAACAAAACTTTAAAAACCTTCCTCCACTGTGGTCCCTCCTTTGGATTAACTTAATATTTTTATCACTTTATTTGGGGAAAAAAATTCTTGAGTTGAATGGCAGTAATAACCTGTTTCTCTGCTGTTAATAATTATTACAGAAATTACAGCATAAACATTGATGTCTAAATCAATACAGTGGCCTCTTACCGATGGTGGATATGCATGAATAGTTCATTTGCTTCTCCCCCTGGCTAGGTGGAGACCCTATTGTTTCCATTTTCTCCAGCCTCAGTGTCAACAATAAAGCTCTGGTCCAAGTTACCTACCTAGCATATTTCCTTCTGCTTCTCCTTCATCAGAGCCCCCCATCTAGCACCCCTCTCCTCCTACCTACAGCTCATCCTTTAGGATTGTCCTATGTGATGATCCATTCTTGGAAAACCTAGTTTTATTTCTAAACATGTTTTATTTTATCCACTTTCTAAGTGTGTTTACACTGCTTAAAAAATTCCTAGATGGTATTTACTACCTTCAGCACATAGATGACAGGCTCCCCATTGCCTCTCTCTCAAGGTTATTATAGAAGTCTAGCATCTGCTTAAAGGTAATGTGCCTTGTTATTATTCCCTTCTTTTCTTTTTTAATTTGTCCCTTCCTCCCTCCCTCCCTTCCTTCCTTCCCCCTCCCTCCCTTCCTTCTTTCCTTCCTTCGTTTTGTTCCGAGATAGTTTCTCTGTCTAACAGCCCTTGCTGTCCTGGAACTTTCTCTGTAACCCAGGCTGACCTCAAATTCATATACATCCACCTGCATTTTTTTCCTGAATGCTGGGTTTAAAGGCTTGAGCCCCCATGCCTGGCTCCCCTTGTCTTTTTAATGTGAGCTGCCTATGTTGTTCTCTGGTTTCATAATAATGGGACTTGGGGTGCATTTCTTATACTTTGTCTAGTTTGGTAATGATTATAGTTTTCAATCTTCTATCTTAGAGTCCAGCTTCACTTGTAACTGGACTGTTCCCATCTATCTCCCCTGTCCTTTGGTGCTGTGACTGAGTGACAGCAGATGGTTGCTTCTGCCATCCACATCTTGTAAATCTTCTTTCATGTTATTTTTTTTATCATTCTGTTTTAACACATAGACTTTAATTTTCTTTCTATTTGTCCATGGTAGAAGTTCTGTTTGGTCATTGTTAAAGTCTGCTGTATCACAAGCCACCTGTGGAGGTAGTCACCTGTGATCCTAACACTCAGGAATCTGAGACAGAAGGATTTTGAGTCGGAGGCTAGCCTGGGCTACACAACAGATCTGTTCCTTATTTCCTGAAAATCTGAGCTTTATACCTTTTATAAGCTTTGATTTTTTTTAAATAAGACTACACAGGATATTGTTTTAGATTCTCCCAGAGAGTTGAACTCTGAGGAGTTTGCATTTGGGTTCTTCTACTTGCCATCTCACTCACACTTTCTTGTGCAGAGTGTCTGGATCACTCCCATAGGTGTTTGATCTGATTGTTTTGGCCAGTATCTTAACAATATATCTTTGGGGTTCTGCCTTAGATGTAGGAAAGTAGTGAAGTGGGATGTCTTTCTGTATACTATGAATTATTATTGGATAATAAGGAAACTTTTTAGGCCTATGGCAAGCCAGCTTATACGCAGATAGGAAATAGATAAGGGGGAAGGAAAGCAGAGTCCAAAGAGATGCTATGGGCTGCTGCTTAGGAGGAAGACGTAAAGAATTCAGGTAAGCCACAGGCCACATGGCAAGGCAGATTAGTAGAAATGGGTTAAGATGAAAGAATTAGCTAGCAAAAAGCCTAAGCCATAGGCCAAGCAGCATGTAACTAATATAAAGTTTTGTGTTTTGGGTTTTTTTTTTGTGATTATTTGGGACCAACCCATTGTGGGCAGTCTATTTGTGACAGCTGGTCCGTATCTTGGAGCTAGTCTGGGCCAGAGACTTTATCTACAGAGGTACTTTTCTGTGGAGTCTGTGCTTGCTTCCTTCAGCAGTCTTGGGACCTTATGAATATAGGAGACATTTAACTTCAAAACTTGAACTTTCTGGACCACCCAGGAAATATGGTTGTGGTCTGCTAGTCCACACAGTCTGGTTTGTGGTCATGATCCTGTAGGGGAAGCTTGGTTTTTCCATGCCTTTCTCGGTATTGACTGAATGTTCCTTAAAGTCTTTTTAATGGAAGTTTACTTAAGGAATGGCCATTTGTTGATTTTGGCTTTAGGGAGGAGCATCCTATGAGACCAAAGCCAATCTGATCATGTTCAATGTTGATTTTTATCTATTGTCCTGTGAGGCAGTATTTTGTTGCCTCCAAATTATGTGTTAGAATCCCACTCATCTACTTAGAATTTTGATTTGGTAGTTCCTTATTCTCTTGTTAGTTCTGTGATTTTTAATTTTTTTAAAAAAGTATCTCATATGTTAGCTTTTATGGACATTCATTAAAGGATACTATTTTTTTCTGTACCTATTGAGAAAATTGCATAATGTTTCTCCTTTAACCCGGACAGCATTGTGTAATAATTGAATGAGGTATCCTCCATAAGTCCCTGGCATTTGAATACCTGGTCCTTAGTTGGTAGTACTGTTTGGAGACTCTGAGGGGGTGTGGCCTTACTAGAGGAAATGTGCCACCGCATTGCATGAGCTTTCAAAAGACTGCCACCATTCCCAGTGTTCTCTCAGCTTCTGCCTGGGACTGGAGTTGTGGGCTCTCAGCTTCTGTTCTGGCTGCCAAACCTGCCTGCTGTCATGCTCCTGTAACCCCAAATAAACCCTTTTTTGATCAAGTTACCTTGGCTCTGATGCATTATCACAGCAATAGGAAAGTAATTAAGACTTAAGAAATTATATTAGTGGTTACTTTTGGAATAAACTCAACTTGGTCGTATATATTATACCATCAATAAATTTGTTTAAACTCTTGCTACTATAGACTGTGTTTTTCTCCCACCCAGATGTGTATGCTGAAAGTGAATTCTCAGTGTGATGAAATTTTAAGGTGAGATCTAATGGTTAATCTGGACTGTCAGCTTGACAGAATTTAGTATCACCATGGATATTACTGAGCATGTTTGTGGGGGAATTTTCTAGACTAAGCTAATTGATGCTGCATGACCAGTCCATAGGCTTGAGTCTGGGACTGATTGTGAAAGAGAAAGCTGGTTGAGTGAGCATCCATATCTCTCTGCTTCCTGACTGTGGATGTGATGTGACCATCTGCCTCTAGCCTCTGCCACCATGACTTTCCCATCATAATGGACTGAACCTCAAACTGTGGATCAAATAAATGTTTCCTCCTTTCCTTTGCCTTTGTTGTGATATTTTATTGCAGCAATACGATAAAGGACTAATACAGGAGGAGGTCAAGCATGTCTATGGAGCCACACAAATAGGATTGGTGTCCTTTGTAAAGGAGGTCACAGATTCTCCCTCCTTTCCATGCAAGGACACAGTGAGAAAGCCACCAACCCACCCGTGAATCAGAAGCATCCTTCTGTCTTCTCTGAGGTATTTGTACAATATTGGCACTCACTTGGGAGAAATTGCCTGGGTCTGGGATGTCCCTGAAGAATTGTAATTATGGTTTCAATGTCAAAATGACTTTGGGATCAGAGAAGTTTCCTTTTCATTTTTCTTCCTCACTACCAATTTGGCAAACTGGACTTTCTTGGGAGGTTATGAAATACAAGGGAATGATGAAACCTCAAAGCCTGCCCTCAGTGACACACCTTCTCCAGTAAGGCCACACCTCCTAATCCTTCTCAAACAGGTCCACAAACTGGGGACCAAGCATTCACATATGTAAGTCTTTGGAGTCATGCTCATTCAGACTACCACAAATACTGTTTTTAAAAGAGGTGTCATATAGCATGAGCTATTAATACCTGCCCTTCTTCTGTCTGCCATGTGAAGACATAGTACTTCTTTAGTCCAAGGATGCAGCCATATCTCAGAAATTTTAGAAAGTCGCCCTCACCAGACAATTCAACTTGTCAATATCTTAATTTTGGACTTCCAAAGTTATGAGGGAGTAAACTTCTGTTCTTTTATAACTTAACCAGCCTCAGGTAGTTTATCATAGAAACACAAAATGAATCTAACAACTAGGGTTCTGCCTGCTGTCTTAGCAATATTTCCTGTTGCATTAGTTCTGGGATCTTCTTAACTTTTTTATTGTTGTCCATCTTTTTACAGTGTTACAGTTAGATTGGGCTGATCTCAACTTGCTGCCAGCAACCTTTCAATTGTTTACTTGTATTTATTCATCACATCTAAAGATTAGAAAGGTTAAGGATAGTGTTGTATTCATTTTTATGTCTCCAGAACTTATGAGTAGTGTCTAACTTGGAGGGTAGATTTCAATGAATACTAGTTTACCATTGTATTCCTAGAGTGGATTAATTTCTCCTGATGTGGCAGGAAAAACGTCAGAATATTTGCATGACATCAAAATCAAGTTTTCACAATGCCTCAAGGATAGATTTGGGGGCATGGTCAGAGTTACATAGGATGATAGCTGCCCCAAGTACCCATATAGGGCAAAAAGAATAAACCACCAGCAGAGACAGAAAGCACACAGGCTGTGGGACGAGGAAAGTTATCACTGCTTATTCTTCAGAGTACACTGGGCAGTTACTTTTAAATGATTATTATAATTATTATTTATCAGTATGTGTGTGTATGTGGTATGTTTGGTATGTGTGTGCGTATGTGTGTATGTGTGTGTGTGTCTGTGTATGTGTGTGTGTGTTATGTGTGTGTTTGTGTGTGTTATGTGTGTGTGCACCATGACATGTGAATTAAGTTCAGAGTTATATACATCTTCATGGAATCAATTCTCTCCTTACACCTTAGATTATGGGAATTGACCTCATGTCCTCAGGCTTATGTTTTAAACTTTTTTTACCCACTAAGCTACCTATTTTGCTAGCTACAATAAATGGAGTTTTGTTAATTTTTTTTTTTTTTTAAGTGTTGTGAGCTCAGGATCTGGAGATAGACGGCTCAGTGGTAAGGAGCTTTTACTGCTCTTGCCCAGCATCTGGGTTCATTTTCCAGAATCCACATTGAGGTTCACAACTGGTCTGTACTTATACTCTTGAGCACACATCAACTTCATAAACACATAATTTAAGATAAAATAAATCCTCCAGTGCTATGGTGGTGCATGCCTTTAACTCTAGCACTTGGGAAGCAGAGGCAGGTAGATCTCTGTAAGTCAGAAGCCATCCTGGTCTTCACAGTCAGTTCTAAGACAGCCAGAACTGCACAGAGAAACCCTGTCTCAAGCAATAAATAATAATAAAAAAATTTTAAATGCTAAATAATTGTTATTAATATATTACTTATAAGATAAAACCATGAAGTAAAATACTCTTTGACTCCAGGCTACATATCATTCTTTTGGTGACCCTCATTAGATGTTGAGTGCTGGTGTGACCTTAACAGATCATGACCTTCATGGTCCATGGTAGGCATTAGGTGATGGTGATGGAATTCTGAACCATGAGTTCATATCCTCCCCTGATTAACTGTGATGAGGCATGCTGCCCGTGCCTCAGAGAGCACATAGCTCACACCTTCCAAAGGCAGGCATTTAAAAACGTATTGCTCATTCCCTCTTGGGAATTAAGGAAATAAGTGTGGTCATTTTTCTGCTTCTGTCCCAGGGCTTTCCCAGTGGAGTTCCTGTGTCCAACTGACTTTGCTTTCTGGTATTTCTTTCCAATGCAGCCTCTGGGTCTACCAGCTATTAATCTATTATCTTAATTAATAACTTCATTCAAATTTATTTAATTATTACATAATTTCTTCAAATGCCTTTATGCCCATTAATTTTCTGTCTTGGGCTAAGAGCTTCCTGTATTGCCTCTTCCATCTTGAAGAAGCGGATTCTACTTTTCATCCCATCCAAGTACTAATTGGCCTGACATGACTTAGCTTCAGATGAGATCAGGCACGGCTACAGTATGGCCGTAGACAAATTCAATTATTTCTAAACAAAAGGGACTGACTTCCTTCTTACTGTGAAGAAGAGGCCTGTTCTCTCTCTCTGGGATGTGTGAGAAGTGTAGCCGGTCTCAGTGAATCACTGTTTGATCCATGTACATAAGGGAGGCCTTGCTGTGAGTAAAGCAATGGGTTCTGGTGGGTGGGATGATTGGCCCCAGATGCACTGCAAAGGGCCCGTGTCAGATCTTACGTCTCCTAAGGTCACTGAGCCATTCCGATAGAGAGCACTCCATGTCATGTTCCTTCAGCGCCCCCGCATCCCAGCACTCCGTTGGCCTGGCTTTATCGGATCTCAATGTCTCCTGTAGCTGGCACTTTGGATCCTGAAGACTTTCTGCTTGGACTAGAGTAACACCAAGAACTCCTTCACAAACTAGAGGAGGGCTGGCCAGGCAGCAGGCTTGCTCAGGTTCCACTGAGAGGCTCAAAACATTGCTGCTGAGAATTCTGATTGCTACCCTGGATATCAAGGGAATCAACAATAGCACATTTAGAAACTAGTACAGGTGGCACAATGCCAAACGGGAGGGAGGCAGCCAGGGAAGTGTTCTGTGGGATTGTATCTGCTTTGTTTCCTCCCTGCCCCCTTGTTTTGTTTTGTTGTGAGGAGAAGCTAGGGCCTCTCTTGGTAGTCTAGGTTAACCCTGAACTCTCGGATCTCCTGCCTCAGCCTCCCAAGTGATGAGAATAAAGGTACACAGTTTTGTCCTGCTAGTTTACTCTGTGTGTGTGTGTGTGTGTGTGTGTTTAAAGCATGTCACATTACAATGTTCAGTAGGTAAAAACAAACATAGAAGCCAAGAGTTTATTCAAGGGCTGGAGATACATGAACAGTTCCATGGATAGAACTTGTGGGTGTGGTTTCAGCCCAGCACTTCAAGAAGCAAAACAAGGTCTTGTGAGCCAGGCCGAGCCTGCTGAGATGTCGTAGCTGAGCGAATAGTTTTCTGGGAAAGCCACAACAAACTTCCACATACTTAAACATAAATGTATTTTCCCATAGTTCTAACGCCCAAGAGTCCAAGATCTTGGTGTTGGCCGTGCTGACTCCTCCGGCCTCCTTGCTTGGCTTATAGGTTACAGTTCCCCCTCCCTCTGTGCTTGTGTTTGTCTGGGTCCCGATGTCCTCTTCTTAAGGAGTACATCAATCATATCCGGTTAGGGAGCATCCCAGAGACTTGGTCAGCTCTAAAAGGACCCAGTCCCATTCTGAGGAACTGAGATCAAGGCTTTAATTTATGAACTCTGGAAAACAACCCACAACTCACCCTCCAGCAATAAGTAGTGGATGAGACTGACTAATGTGGTAGCATGGCAAGAAAAGCATTATCTTGGACATTTAAAACATATTTTTATTTTAATTATCTGTTTGCTTGTGTGTCTGTGTGTGTCTATGTGCAGGTCAGTGTCTGTGGAGGCTAGAAGAAGGTCTCAGATCCCCTAGACCAATGGTTCTCAACCTTCCTAATGATGCTACTCATTAATACAGGTCCTCATGTTGTGCTGATCATCAGCCATAACATTATTTTCATTGTTACTGCATAACTGTAATTTTGCTACTGCTATGAATCATGATAATAATATCTGATATATGACCTACAGGTTGAGAGTAACAGATAGCTGTGAACCATTCAACATGGGGTACTGGGAACAAAGTTTGGGTCCTCTGGAAGAGCAGCAAGAGCTCTTAACACCAGCACAATTTCTCTAGCATCAACATAACATATTTTAATAGTAGATTGAAATCATTTGCAAGTCTACTATATGACAGTAAAAAGAAGCCCCGGACCATCATCAATTATCATTAGTAATGTCAAGGAAGGTGCATCCCTGGAACCAGTGTGAATCAATTCAAGAGTGTTCCCAAATATCCCTGGAAGAAAATGGCAATCACTCTTTGATCATATTTCCTACATTTTCTTCTCCTTTACACATGTGTAACAAAAACAACAAAATGGAAAAACACAGGGGTGACGGTGTGAGAATCTGGGAAACCAAGTAATGCTCAGTGCGCACTGCGCAGTCATCAGCCTTGACTTCTATCCAGCGCATCTCTCTCCAAGATTCCATGTGCAAAATCCATTTACTAACACTCAACTACTTTGCTGGTTATTTCAACTTATTTGTACATTGTAAAGTCATGGGCTGAGAGATTGCTTACAGTTAAAAGCTTGGCTCCTCACAGCCGTGTGTAACTCCAGCTTCAGCAACAGGGGATCTGATGCCCTCTGTGGGTACGTGCACAGGCACACAGACACACAGACACACGCACAGAGACACACATATATACACACATGCAAACAGACATACTTAAAATAAAAACAAATCCTAAAAATTCGGTATAAAACTCTAGCTATTCATGTATTAACTTAGACTGGGCACTACATATATAAAAGACAGATTAAGAAGCAAACTTAATTTTTCCATAAATACTTAAATTTATTTTAACAAGAATTCTCACACTGATGTGTTAATTCAATGATTCTGTCTCTTAGGACAAAAGATCTACTGAGTCTGCTCTTTCTGCTAACACTGCTGGCTGAAACTGGCTTTGATGAGACCTTCAGTGTTCTGCTCCTCCACATTTCCCAAGTAAGAACACGTGAATGAAATACCTTTGTTTTCCTCTGAGGTTTATACAGTGGAAGTATTTTTACCACTATAAATGTCTATTTTGGACTTTTAATCACATATTTAGTTTTGCCTTCCATAAAATTGGGCTTCTTGATGCTTCCCTAAAGTAATGTCACCCACTATTTAGCAAGCAGCAGGTGCTGTGTCATCCCCACCCCCATACCCATACCCAGCCCCCACCACCCCATTCCCACCCCCCATCCTCACCCAACACCCACCCCTATAAACAAGAAACAATAGATAAAATTCTATAGCCAGCTACACACCACATAGGTTGGCTTAAATTATTTATTTCTTTTTCTTTGTGTGTATGTGTCTGTGTGAGTGTATTTTGTTATAAGCGCAGATGCCTCTGGAGGTTAGAAGAGGGAATCAGATCCCCTGGAGCTGGAGATACAGGAGGTTGTGAGTCATTTTAAAGTGAGTGCCCGGAACAGACTCTGTAAGAGCATCAGTGTCCTAGTGGTGGAGCCATCTCTCCAGCCCTGTGTTTAAATTGCACCGACGCTGTCAGATCACTCCAATAAATGCTTCTTATTATTCTACCTGCCATACGCCATTCAGATGCTTGCTCACTTCTGAATATTCTACTCAGCATTCTACTGGACAACGGGTAGTTTGAATTAGTCAATAAAACCACACTGGACTTGCTAACCAGTGGCCTCTTACTCTCCTGCTGCCTTTACTTGTGGCTTAGCTTTGGTTTTTTGGTTTTTAGGAAGCATCTTGCCTTGCAATCCCGCGCTGGCTTCCAGGTTGAAGTCCACTGCAGTGCTGGGATTACAGGCATGCACCATTGCCCTTCTTCCGTTCCTTGGCTTTTACACATTCGCTTGTGAATTGATTATATTGTTACCCCTTTTCCTATCACAGTGGTTGATCTTACGCTGATTCATAAAGATCCTTCCAGAGTAAGGATTGTTATTGTACAGTCACCATTTCAGTCAGAAACTATTTCCCTCCCCTAGTCTCTCTCTCTCCTTTGATTGATGAATTGGTTGTTTTGGTTTGGTTTTGGTGAATTCTTGACAGTACAAGTTTCATATATATACATATATATGTCATTTGTCACCATGCTAAAATAATTATTTTTTTTAAAGTGATTTCTTATAGAGATGTGGATTTCTCCTTTATCTGTATTTTGGAAAATGGGTAATTATGGGGGAAAAAAAAAAGAACAGATGTAGGCACAAAACCAAAAATCAATCACAGCAATAAATGGTGCCGAGCTAAGAAAAAATGTCTGACAGAAAAATGAAAGATTAAAATAATTCCAAGGATGTAATGTAGAGAAGCAACATCCCTGTGAGAAATGGTAAATAATAAAAGCAGCAATTAGTTCACCGGGGACCTTTCTGCCAATGTAATTGATCTTGAAAAACTTGAAGTATCTGGAAAAATAAAGGCTTGGGAATGTGTGCTAATTTTGTTTAAAAATGCATGAAGCCCTTTGATAATAACGGCCTGTTTGGGGAGACGCCAGGAATGGAGATTTAGCCACAGAACAAAGCTTAAGTGTCTTATGTCATGAAACAAAGTAAAAATGTCCAAAGGGGAATTCCATCAACTTCCCAGCTATTTTCCGAGAGCTTGCTCACAGCCACAGTGCAGCAGCTGCGACCAGAAGATATCTGGGTTCCCTCAGCACAGGATGAGAAGACGAAATGGACGGCTCTGGGTTCAAACAAGCCTGAGTCCAGAGCCAAGAATAACTCAAATGACAAACAAACCGTAAAAGAAAGCTTCAAGCTAGCATTTAAAAGAATAAAATGGAGCGTGACTTTCGTAGTCTTAAGAAAATCCAGGAGACCCAGAAAGATAAACTACGTTGTCACCATTGCTTCGGTTTTCTAAGTGCCACTGGAAAATTCTGCAGGCTCCTCCTCAAACAACAGGTGTTCAGATGCAGCTTCCAGCCTGAAATCTGGGCTGATTCCAGCTTCTTTCACCCTGATAAGCAGGCCAGAAAGGCTGGGGTTAGCTTAGACCCCGTAGCCCTTTGCTTCCTGCCTTTTATCCAGATAGCAGATATGTTTCCTCCCCTGGGCTGTCTCAACTCCTGGTAAAAAATCAGCTGGTCCTTTGGTTATGATGCTCTTCCTTCCTTAAAAGATTTTTTTTTCTTAAAAGATGTTATTTTATTTTTAATTGTGTGTGTGCACATGAGTACAGGTTCCCTCAGGTCAGCAGAGAGCTTGGTTCCCCGGGAAGGCACGTTACAGGTGGTTGTGGGCTCCCTGACCTGAGTGCTGGGTACCACACTGGTCTGGTCCTCTGTGAGAGCAGGAGCAGCAACGCCCTCTGCAGCCCCTATGATCTTTCTTCTAAAATGAAAGACAAATACACCCTCATTCTAATACACTTTTCTTTATTTAGCGTACACAGTGTGTTCCCACAGACACATACCACAGCTCATGAGAAGGTCAGAGAATGGCTTGAGGGTGGTCCTCTCCTTCCACTACGTGAGTCTTTCGAGGCTCAGGCTCGGTTTGTCTGGCTAGGCAGCAAGTGTCCTCGCCCGATAGACCATCTCTCTGGTTCCGACTGTAACTTTCCAAGAAGTGTTTTTCTGTGATTGGGTTTATGATGGCTGCTTGGTATTTATTGATCTGTATACACTCTTTTTAATTTATTTTATTTTACTTTTATTTGTTCTTAATACAGTTTTTTTGTACAATATATTTTGATCAAGCTTTCCCCTCCCCCAACTCTTCCCAGATCCTTCCTACCTCTTCACTTACCCAACTCCAAGCCTTCTTCTATCTTTTTTAAGAAAAAAAAATGGTTTTATACAAAATTTGGTTTTGTACAAAACCAAAACCAGAGAAACAAAATAATAATAACAACAACAAAAAACCCACAGAAAACACCACCAAACAATATATAAACAAAATACCAATGAGACAAAAAAATGCCCAAACAAAGCAATACGAAGCAAACAGTCTACAAAGTAGAATTGAGTTTGTCTTGTGTTGGTCAGCTCCTCCTGGGCACGAGACTTAACCTGGAGTGTGATTAGTATATACCCAGGGAGGCTCCACTGGAGAAAACTAGTTTGCATTTTGCCGGTGCCTATGAAGTGCAGATAGCTTTTGGCCATGGGTAGAAGCCCGGTGTCCACTTCCCTCTCTCAGTGCAGGGATCCTATCTGGCTCGAGCCTGTGCAGACTCTCCATGTTGCGCAGTCTCTGTGAGCGCATGCGCACATCCACTCTGCTGTATCTGGAAGATACTGTTTCCTGGGAGTCATCCATCCTCTTTGGTTCCTAGAATCTTCCAACCTCCTCTTGCGCAGAGATTCCTGATCCCTGAGGAGAGAGGTCTGATGAAGACATTCCATTTAGGACTGAGTGTTCTAAAATCTCTCAGTCTCTGCCCGCCGCCCGGTTGTAGGGCCCTTCAGCAATAGCATCTAACGTAGGTAGAATGAGCTCTTGCTGCATCTGTTTTCCAGATGATATCATTGCATCCTTCATGGCTGAAGAGAACTCCACAGTCTATAGGCACCACCCATCTTTGTCCATTCATCCTTGGACAAATAGCCAGAATAATCCTAGCATTGTGTACACTTGCCACACTAAAACTGATACAGTGATGTGTAAGACAAGAAACACACCAGGTAAAATAAGTATAGGTAAATAAATTGTAAATAAATATGTTAGAACTCGGTCCAAGAATGGAGCCATGTGAGGAGAACTCAGAGTGCTCATGAAAACCTACCAAGAAAGCAAGGTAAAAGTCTTGTCACCTTAATTTCTTTAAAGCACAAAATTGTTCTTGGAATGTGTTTTTGTGCTCCTCCAAGGAATAGTTTATTATATTTATGATTATATATAAATAAATGTACTAATTATTGATAATGAGTTTATTTTAAATTATTCCTCACTACGGCTATTACATGTTTATATGCCTCTATGGAAAAACATGCTTTTGCCACATGTGACTTGTCTTTGTGATTGTACACTTTACTCAGGTGACTCTTCTTAACCCTCAGAATATAAATTGTTTGATGCTCTGAATAAAGTTGGCTATTGCATGAGGCTTTAGTCTGCCTCGGTTTTAGGCTCCACTCTAACAGGTTCATGCCCCCAACTGGAGTGGTAAACATAAATACCCCTGAAATCCCTTTGTAAATTTCTCTTCATAGCTACCCAAAAGAAGTTGGCAAGATGTCCATTTAGACATGTAGGGAAGGGACCGAGACATGCTATTTAATGTCAGCAGCCTCTATTTGCCCATTCTGGGGCACTTGCTCTCTACTGTGGGATGGTGAGGGGAGCAGAGCCCCTCCCAGAACCTGGGAATTCTATTTGGTATTATAATAAAAACCCAAAGCCAGAGACTGGGGGGAAAGCTGGAATATCAGAGAGATAGAGAAGCAAAGCCCAGCCACTTCTCACCAGCCAACTCCTCAGGCCTGTCTCCACCAAATCTCTGACTCCGACTTCTCTTTCCCTAGCCCACCAAGGAAGTGTCCAGAAAAACTGAGAAACCTCCCCTCTTTTCCTCCCCCCGGATATACTTCCTCCCCACATTCATAAAGCTAAGGTTACAGATGTGGGTCACTGCTCCCTGACCTTCAGGGCTTGGCTCTGTGCTTGATTCTCCTCTGATATTCCAGACTGATTTTATTAAATATATACTACCACAGATTCCCTTTTGGAGACTTTAAAGGTCACAATTAGGCATCATCATGGTTCACTGCAGAAGATTAAGAGAGTCAAACCCAAAACAATGCACAAGAAGCTAGATAAAGCCTTTTCTCTACAATTAATGTTTATAACACACATATATTATTCTTATAAATTTTGTTACAAAAATTTATATATCATAAGACTAGTAGCAATAGAATAGTCCCTTATTTTTCATTATTTTTCTGTCCCATATCAGGTGACTCTTGTGATATGATACAGAAATTTTGCATTTTCCTTTAGCAATCATGCTTGGATTTAGAGGAGAGAGCCACACTCCAATTCCAAAGCCACCTTTAGTTTATAGATGAACTGGGACTTGAAGTTTTCTTAGAAATAAAGAGATGTAGATATTAGGCAGTGAGATTTTACCCTATAGAGTATACTGGTACCAATAGGTCCCATTTTTCTTTGCTTGTAAATTTTTCTGGATAGCCTTCCCTTCTGCTTTAGACATTTAGATGCCCAAGGTCTTTTGACTTCTTGAAGATAAGTATTTCTAGTTTTCTGTAAAAACAAAAATAAAACACTGCCCTGATCCTTGTTTGGTGAGGTTTTTTTGGGGGGGTTTTGTTTGTTTGTTTGTTTGTTTGTTTTTGTTTGTTTGTTTTTTACAATTTAAAGAATTGTCATATCAATGGATGAACCATCATTTCTACTTATCAAGAACTTTCTCATGTTCAAATTGAGTTTTTATTAATTTTGATGGTATCCATAGCAGAAAGAAAAGTGAAACCCCTTTCCCAATGCAGCAGATATCCTGGTTTCCATTCTGGGGTCAACACATCTTTGAAGTAGACAGGCTTGTTTGGTCAGTAGACGTTTCCTATAGTCCACTGCCTTTCCACAGCTGTTGTTCCTTTCTTATTAGCATTGAGAAATTTAAAGTTGATTATGTCGTCTATTTCTGGGAGACTTTGTTACTCCTTTTTATTTACTTAGCATATCCTTTAGAGTTTGATTTGACCTCTCTATGACTGCTGGCTCTATAGGATTGTGTGGTATACCTAAATATGCTTTATATTATAATAAGCAAGAAACTGCTTCATTTTACTAGAGAGATATGATGAAGCATTGTCAGTCCTAATTTGTACAGGTATTCCCATGATGGCCAAAACTTCTAGCAAATGTGTGATTGTAGAATCAGGCTTTTACTAACTCAAAGAAGTTTCCCATTGAAATCCTAAAAATCTATTGTTTGATGTACATATCTTAATTTTCCAAATTCTATAAAATGAACACATCCATCTGCCAAATTTTATTTCTATGTATACCTTTATGATTCCTTTCTGCTGGGAATGGAGGTTGATTATAGAAGGAACAGGTGAGACATCTTTTTACAATTTCTTTGGCTTGTTGCCAAGTGATGGAGAAATCCTTCTTTAAACCTTTGCTATTGACAAGATATTTTAAATGAAACTCTGAGGCCTCTAGCACATTTTCTATTAAAAATTTATCAATTTCATCATTACCTTGTGCTAGAGGGCCAGGTAGATTCGTATGGGATCAGATGTGTGTTATACAGAAGGGATGATTCCTATTCCTGATTATTTTGTGTAATAGAATAATTATTGAAGTTAGTTTTGACCCATCAGGAGTAAAGTCAGCAGTTTCAATGTGCAGAACAACTCTTTCTGTATACTGAGAGTCAGTGACTGTGTTAAGAAGGTCTATAAAATCCATTATTATCATTATAATAGAATATAATTCTGACTGTTAGACAGAATTATAAGGGCTTTGAGCTACTTTATTTACATTTTCTGGTTTGTAACCTGCCTTTCCTGATTTGTTTGCATCAGTATAAAATATAGGGGCTCCAGAAATTGGTGTTACCCATACAACATGAGGAAGAATCCAGTTAGTTTCCTTTATAAATTGAATTCTTTTGCTTTGAGGATATCTCTTGTTAATCTCTCCCCCCAAAATCACTGCAAACTTTTTGCCAAAGTTCACTTTCTATCCATAATTGGTAAGTTTCTTCATTAGTTAAATGTACAACAAGTACTGCTGGATCAATTTCTGTCAACTGACAGTCTTGATTTTCCTTTAAAAATCAAATCTGAAATCTTTTGCACATATGTCTTTAATTTCTTACTTGGTTTATGTGGTAGAAATATCCACTCCAATATAATATTTCCCCTTTGTATTAAAATTCCTGTAGGAGAATGCTTAGAGGGTAAAATAACTAGAATGCAATTAAGGTCTGGATCTACTCGATCTGCATGTGCATCCTGTAATTTCTTTTCCACCAAAGCCAATTCTCTCTCAGTTTCAGCTGATAATTATCTTGGACTATTTAAGTCCTTATCACCATCTAAGGTTTGAACAAATTATCTAGTTTTTTTTTTTTTAATCCCAATAGTGGGCCAAATATTGGAAATGTCTCCTAGCATTCTTTGGAAATGAACTCCAACTTCTCTCTCCTCAGACCACCAAGAAAGTGTCCAGGAAAAGCTGAGGAATCTCCCTTCTCTCTCTCTGCCCAGCTTCTTTACTTCCTCTTTAAACATTCCTGAAGCTGGGATTAAAGGTGTAGGTCACCACTCTCTGACCTTTATGGCTTGGCTCTGTGGGTGACTCCCCTCTGATATTCCAGACTATTTTTATTAAATATATATATCTCACTACATATTCGCTTCTTTAAAGAGGGAGGAAACAATAGTCACTTGGGTTAACTTGGGTTCTGGGGAGGTGACAACCTTTTGAAGTGGAGCCAAAGCTAATATCTTTCAAGTTGTAGGGACCCCAAAAGATGGCATCTGATTTTGTTTTAGGTGGCCATTGGTTTTCATTGGGAGAGTAAATGTCAATTGTGAAGGGGAAGAGGGTGGCTGGGGGTTCAGGAGCCTTCCTTCTGCTTAGCCTGCTTAGAGGTCATGCAGGGCTTGGGGACAGGGCCTGCTGGGTCTCCTGAGAGAGACAGCTGCAGTGAAGCAATCAGACTGTCCATAACTGCAGTGCCCCAATGCAGACTCGGGAGACATCATTTTCTGTCCACTGTGTATGGCCCCCATCCAGCCTTTGGTTTCTGACATAAACAGGGAGGGAGTGAATGGGAACAAGAAAGGATGCTGGAATGTCCTCTTGTTCTAGGCTACCAGTAATCCAGCCGTCCTATGTGTTTCTCAAATGCTATAATTCAAGATCTTTCTTTATCATTTTATCCTTAGGCTTCCACTAGAATCCCACTTGTAGGGATAGGTTGTCTATAAGGCAACCAGCCTCAGAGACCCCAAAAATGGGACCAGCTGCAAGGAATCTGTCTTCAGTTACTAGACCCATCTGTTGAACACAGAGATTAAGAAGTTTTTAACTTCTTAGTGGACATCTGTCTTAGTCTATTTCCTGCTGATATAACAAAATACTGGAGATTGGTAATTAATACACAATTGAAACTTGTTTGGCTTACAGTTCTGAAGACAGTGATCTAAGAACATGGGTCAGAGTTGTGTAAGGGTCTCTGCAGGATGATGGCATGGGTGCTATATTGTGAAAGAGCTGGCTAAGGTCTATCCTCTATTCAGAGATATCAGTGTGATCACGGAGGTTTTATATCTAGTCCTAATTAACTCCCAAGGGTCTCACCTCAAGGACCAGTAATAAGAAGTTGGGGTTTAAATTTTCTAACATAGGAACATAAGGGGACATTCAAACCATAATAGCAACTAAGGGGAAAAATAAAGCTGTCATTGACAGTTTATCATGCCATGTTGATGCCAAGGCCAAGATCTTAAATACCCATTCCTCATCATGCAAAACATATTTAATTACCTATGAGACACTGGATACTATTTGAGTCTCAGGCTCAGTGGGCTGAAAGTGTACACAGATAAGGAAAAAGAAAACAATGTAATAATGACAACAGAGAACCCCTATTTGGCTTTCAAATTAATTCACTAATTCACTCATTCATTCATTCTTTTGTTCAGTTCTGATGAAATGCAGAGACCTCAGACGCAATATAACAGACAGCCCCAAGGGATCATGGAAGCAAGCATAATGGCGCTTCTGTGGACAGCACATGACAAGGGCCTACAGGAGGCTGTGCAGGTCCTCAGGAGGAAGGTTTGGAGAAGGCAGTGTTTTGCTAGGATTAACCCTGCTTAGGGCTTAGCCTTGGATCAGCAAGCAAATAGATTCCATTGGTTTTCTCCTTTTTCTCCTGAAAGAGAATTTGAGTTGTTTGTTTGTTTTGTTTTATTTGTTTGTTTGCTTCTGTTTTTGTTCTGCTACCAAGACTGTGCTCTCTCTTCCTGTGAAGTCAGAACACCTTTTCTCCTTAGCACCTAGATTTGGCAGCATAGAGCTGAAAATCAGTTGAGGCTGATTGGACACAGAGAGCATTGGGAATGGAGAATTCTGGGGCTGGATCAGGGTGCCCTCCCCTTTGTGAAGTCCCCCAGATGAAATTTTAGGAGATCCGCTGTGTGTGGACAGGGCATGGGGACAGGAGACCCAGGAAACATCACCACAATGGCTGCTAGGGACTTTGGCAGAAGCCTGGTATCAAGTGAGACCCCCCAGGATCGTCTCAGGGTGGGTGAAGTAGATAGTGTGCCAGCCAGTGGTCTCAGAAGGGTGATGGGAGTACTGGTGTCTCTAAGACCCTCCAGGGTATGTGGCTGTGGTATTTCCACAGTAAGTAACAGGGAGCCTTTTCTACCCTTTCACCTTTGTCTCTTCATCCTGTGAAGTACGTTAAGAGCCATTTGATAAGCAACGCTTCCTGCCACAGGCTGATGCAGAAACAGATATGACGACCCACCTGCCTTCTGGTAAGACAGACTTTAATAGATGTGCAGAAAACATAAAACAATTTGACTATGTTTTCTTTTTCTATTCTCTCTCTCTCTCTCTCTCTCTCTCTCTCTCTCTCTCTCTCTCTCTCTCTCTCTGTCAGGTAGGTTCTCGGGTGTCCTAAAGTATCCTCCAGGGAATATTTAGATGCATATTATAACACCTGGGTGTCTACCCTATTCTGGTTCCAGGGTTCCTGGGCATTCCTGATTGCTTAAATTGTAATATAAAATAGTGTAGTTCTTGCTTCTAACCTATGCATATCCACCTGTAGACCCAACACCATCCTACCAAACTCCAAACTCATCAATGTATAATGTACATGTCAGGTAAGGAATTGTTACATAGAGCTCTTTAGAGTGTCTTACTTAGAGTTCCTGTTGCTTCAACAAAACCCTCTGACCAAAGAGCAAGTTGGGGAGGAAAAGGTTTATTTGGTTTACACGTCAGCATTTCTATTCATCACTGAAGGGAGTCAGGATATTAACTCCAACAGGACAGGATCCTGGAGACCAGAGCTGATGCAGAGGCCAGGTAGAGGTCCTTCCTACTGGCTTGCTTCCTCAATCTGCTTTCTTCTAGAACCCAGGACCACCAGCCCAGAGATGGTACCATTCACCATGGGCTGGGCCCTCCTTCAGTGATTAGGAATTGAGAAAATGTCTTAAAGATGGATCTTACAGAGACATTTCCTCAGCTGTAGCTCTTTCCTCTATGATGGCTCCAGCTTGTGTCAAGTTGACACATGAAACCAGTCAGTCCAAAAAGTAAGGATGAGAAGCTGGTCTGTGATGTTCAGTATTGGTATAGTTCTTTGAAAGTCTCCTTGGCTGAGCCTGGGTACATGAAAGCTGTGAACACCATAGGCTGGCTGTACTGTTAGTGTTATTAACATGCATCCAGCATCATCGAAAACCAAATATCACCCAAAGGTTTCAGATGCTGTCCTGTTTCCAAGGTATCCCTGTTACTAGACATTGCGGTTTGAGTGTGGAATGTTCCTCACAGGCCCCTGTGACTGAACACTTGGTCTTTAGCTGGTGGCATTGTTTTGTGAAGTTGGAAAAGTTTAGGGACAGACGTAGACACTGACAGACACAGAGACTGACTCAGGGATGGAGTTTATGGGTTAGAGTTTATGGGTTTGCTCAAGGTCTCTACTTCTGTCCCTCGGATATAAGAGAACTGTCTTATGTTCCCAATTAACATAGATAGGAGACACTCCAGTCAGCAAAGATCCTGCTGGCTTCAGACAGTATAACTTCTCTTCCATGAAGAACTGTATTCTCTCAAATCTAAATCCCACTTCCTCAAGTGGCTTCTTGTCAGTGATTTGTCCCAGTGACAGAAAAATAATGAACATACTAGAAGAGGTTGGTACAATTGTCACTGGGAAACATATCGCTCAACTTTTAGCAAGAAGGTCCTTAAAATAATAGTCCAAGGATGTGTTTTCATGCGTTACCAGGTTCCAGGGTTGAGAAAGGCAAATAAGCAATGTGTTCAGTAGCATAAGACTAACAAGCCATTGCAGATCCTTGGAGATAAATTGTACCCCGTCTCTGAATGTTATGTGGCCTTGTGCAATGTGTGGGTGTGTATGTGTGTGTGTGAGAAAGAGAGAGAGAGAATGTAGTGTTTTCTGGGGACTGAACTCAGGGCCCCTCATGCCTGCTAGGCAAACACTCTTACCACTGAGTTTATAATCAGTAGCATAAGATCTCTAAGGTCCCTCCCCAACAACATGATCTTGACACAGATCATCCTCCAACAGACCTAAAGTCTGCCTGCAGCACAGAGGTACATGTATGATGATACTGTGTATTGGATGTTCACATGCTCCATTCAGTTCATGTGGAGAGAACCTAATCCATGCCTGGGTGGTAGTCTTGGCTCATGGAGAGTGAGGAGTACGTGGTGGAGTGAACGCCCTCATTAAAAGAGAAAAAGACAAACATTTACCATCCCTCCTCTATAGGGGCAGAGTGAAGTGTCTTTAAGTCAGGGAAGAAACCACAGATGCCAAAGCATGAGCACTCAAGCTTGGATGTCCAGACTCTAGAACATAAACATCTAGAAATAACCATCTTGTTAAGTGACTGTGCTTTGGTGTGGTATTCTCTCAGCCTGTTCAGACTGAGACAGATGTAACCTGTGCAGCCTTCAGCAGTGCATGGGGTGTCAAATCAGCTTGATTGTTGCTTTGGATAAGACTTGGCAGCCTATTTGCTAGTAGTTGACTGTATCTGGTTTCCCAAGGGTTATGCCAGAACACTTTTAGAAGACTTGTACCATCCAACATGTCTGAGCACACGTACAGCCTAAACCTAACAAGAGGCTACCCAACAAGGAAGAAGACTAGAGTGGAGGGTCGTGGGGTCAGGTTCCACTCTGCAGATCCGTAGGTGTCTCGTCAGGAAAGTTTCCCATTGGTGTTCTTTATGAACTGCCTTGCCAAGAATAAGGCAAAAGTAGTAGATGCTGTCTATGTGCTCATACATGTCTTCCTGTAAGGGCAACAGGCAACCCAGCAAATCCCCTATGGCATCTCTTCCCCGGGCCTTCCTGAGTGTCAGACAGGGTGTCCATGCCAATGCATATTTGGGGAGAAAGTGCAGAGAGAGATGAGGCTTCCGTGTTGCTTGCTCTACAGCATTTCTTTGCAGATTTCCTCCTCATGGCGGGGGGGGGGGGTCTGCACCTATCTTATATAGACACAAATTCAAGAGTCTCTTTTTTCCTGTGTGATTGGGTGGAGTTAGCTCCATGCCTTCCTTACCAGGTTCTGTTGACCTGCTCTCAGCCCCAGAATTCTGACAATGTGTAGTGTGGGGGTCTGGCTGCTCACCATAGCACTATCCCACACTTGATATTCAAAGAACTCTATTAAAGGGTCGCAGCATTAGGAACATTGAGAGCTACTGGTAAAGAATCCGAAAGCAGACGCTAAAGGGTGAAGAGTTTTCTGTGTGAGCATGAGGGCCTTGAGTTTGGCCCCCCTGAGCCCACATAAAGCCAGTGTAGTAGTGTTTATTTGTAATTCTGCAATTCTACAGCGGTATGGAAAGCAGAGACAGGATGACCTCTAGAAGTTCATGAGCCAGCTAGCCTAGTGTATGCAGTGGTGAGCAAAAGAGACCTCATATCAAACATGGTGTGGATAGACAGACACCCTAAGTTGTCCTCTAACTTCTACACATGCACCATGGCATGCACTCACTCACATTTACCCATGAACACACTGTGCACATATGTATATACAAAAATGTAATAATAATCTTAAATCAATAACAAAATCAAGCAATAGTCCATCTACTGATTAGTGTCATATGCTCTGGTAGGTCAAACTATATCAGTGATGAAATCCTCCTGTCCTCACCCCCGGTGTATAGATTATGTTGTTCCATTGTAAATAATTGCCCCTGCCTATGAGTTTAATAAAAAATGCTGATTGGCCAAAGGCAGACAGGAAGTGTGGGCTGGGCTACCAGACTAAGAAGACTCTAGGAACAGACAGAACAGAGCAGAAGGCCAGAGAGAAGCCAGAAGAAACAGAGGACAACTATGCTGCTCTGAGAAAAGGTACCGAGCTGAGCCGCATGGCTGAATAGGAAAAGAGTCATGGGTTAGTTTAAGGGTAAATAGTAAGTTATATGCCTGGGCCTTAGGCGAATCAGCCTAAAACTATTGTAAGCATCTGTGTGTCTCAGTGGGTCAGGGGGTCTGCAGGCCTAAACCTTGAGGCTAGGCCCGAAAGTCCAGGCCAGAAACTACCTACTACACCAGTGCATTTTTTGTTTAAATTCTGATCAATGGCTGTGATCATTGTAGACAGGATTTCCTAATGGTCACATTTGCATGCTTATATTGCTTACCCACTGTATTGGGTTGTTGGTCTTTACTTTTTATTTTTTTATGGCATCATAATAAGTTGTCGCAAACTCAATAGCTCCCAACAAGCAGCTCACAGGTCTGCAGGTCAGAGGTCCAGCACAGTGTATCTCTACGTCTCCACACTGGGACACAGGGTCCTTTCCTAGAGGTTCTGGGGCTATCCATTTCCTAGTTCATTTCTGTTCTTGTCACAGGCTTGAGGTCCCTCACCCTTGATGACTGCCAGCTAAAGCCTATTCACAGCTCTTCAGACATCCACATTCCTGGCCACACTGGCCCCTTCATTTTCTAACTAGCCATGTTTGTCAAAGCCTTCTGAAACCTTCAGTTTCTGGCTTTCTACAAATTTGAACTCTATATTTAGATCTAAAGGGTTGAGATGCACACAGAATACCTGGGTCCCCTCCCAACTTTATTTCTCCTCCTCTTCTTCCTCCTCTTCCTCCTCCTCTTCCTCCTTCATTTTAATAACCCACTGGGTCCAGTTTTTTCTACTCATATATGCATGAGTGTGGAACTATACACTGGAGCATGGTTGACGTTTCAGGGGCTCACATCTTCAAATAAAACTAAATCTCCCTCCCCTAGTGGCATACATAAACTCTCAAACTCTTTAGCTAGGGGTGGGGCTTACCCCCACCCCATCCATGCTGGACTGTTGATAGGCTTGATCTTGTGCAGGTCTTGTGAAGGCAGCCATGGCTGCTGGGAGTTCATGAAAGTGGGGTAGACTGATACCTTTCCCTTATTGCCTGCTTTACGTTTGGGCTTTAGCTCATCCAATCAGCAAGTTGAGTTTCCCAGGTCTCCCTATCCATTTCTTCAACCTGTGACATTGATAGGTACAGCAGGCAAACCGTGCTTTGGATGGATATTTTTTAATAAGTCTGCTTGCATGTTTGCACGGAAGTTCTTTCACTCAGGGACTGCACGTGGCTATGGGTTATCTCAGCATCTTCTCTGGGTCCTTGGCCTACCACCTGGGTCTAAGGGATGCTTGTGAAAAGTTAACCTAGGTGGCCAAATGAAACTTACTGGATTAAGAAATTGCTTGCAGTTCTCTGGAATCTTGTTTAACAGTCTAATTCTAATCTCCCAGGTGGATAAATAGTTCGTTCCTCTGGCAGGAAGTAGCAGTTGTTAGCTTCCACAGTCAGAGATTTTCCTCCTGTGACTGAAAGTGTCAAAACATGGAAGGAGAAAGCTAATCTCAGAGTCAGGAAGGTCAGCTAAGGTCAGCATGATTGACACACAAGTCCAAGTTCAAATGCATTATTGATTAAGGAAGGGATAGTCTGGTAGCTCTAAAAGCCATCCTTGAATATTCTAGTCCCTGTCCCTTTCTGGTACATGGTAGGAGTATACTTTTCTATGCTCACTGAAGTCAGGCATGGTTGTCAGGTTTGCTGGGGCCATTGAAACGTGAGGAGAAATTGTGAGTCTGTGCCAGTCTCTACATTGCTTCCTTTTTATGCCATGGTAATAATGGTTTTGTGGGCAGAAAAGGAGCCCAGCCACCTCAGTTGCTAATTGATTGTAGGAATTCCCTACATACACATCCTAAACACGTAGTACCAGGAAGATGAAAGTTCTTATTATTTGTCTGACAGCACCTTGCATTTCCTGATGACACAGAAGACCTGAGGTAGATAAGAAGCCAGGTGAGAAGGGGCATGAGGCCAGCAGCAGACCTTGTTCTTTTGACTGTCCTGGATAAAGTAGGTCATCATGTGTCAGAGAGTGACTCCCAACTAAAGACGGTTTTGTGGAATATGCTAACTGTTGATCATGAGTGACAGAGAAGTGGGTGGCCGGAAAAGTACCAAGGAAAATTTGTGTTGTGCCCGGGCAGTTTGATCTCAGAGACTGCTCACTCTTCTGAAAGCATGAGTTGGCTATTACCTAAGGAGGTATAACTCAGACTTCCTGTGGGGGGGAGTGGGGTCTCAACCTTGGGTGAGTTATCATCTAATCACAAATGTTGGGAGGCTGAGGTCCTGGCTCTGAAGCCACTCATAAAAGAAGGAATTTCTCTTAGGATGGCAGTATTATTAATATCTTCATTCTACAACTATTTGCAGTCCTGGGTGCTGAGCCAGCCACAGTGGGCAAATGCATTTGCTGGGCAGTGTGAAAGGTACCTAGCAGATTACTAGCAGCATGTAGTAATCTGGATTGTGAAATACACTGTCCAGGAAAAGGCACATGTTCTAGGAAGTCTCTAGAGAATGAAGCTGTTAGTTACTGAACAAGGAGTTAAGGCCCTGCTTCCGTATTCCAGCATCTCCCACAATCACAGATAAATACAGCTCTTCTTTCCATAGCTGGCAAGTACAGGGAAATTCAGAGTTGCCTGAAGATCTGAATGCAACATGAAAAGTTCTCAGAGTTCAAGGTCTTGGAACAGATCTTCATGAAGTGAGACTTATGATTCACAGTCCTGGGTTCACTCTGTGGTCAAACTAGAAAAAAAAAAAAAATTAGAAGGAAGCCAGGTATCTGGAACAAATTAACTCTCCCTCCCTCTCCCTTCCTCCCTCTTACCCTCCTACCCTTCTCTTCTCGCTTCCTCTCTCTCCCCCTCTCTCCTCTCTCTTTCTAATTAGGGAGAGCACTAGAAACTGAAATAACTGGATCTTACCATCAAACCTCTAAATCTAGATTTCCCACACCAATGGCTTCAAAAATAAGGAATAAAAATCTTTGGGAGAACGTCAGGACTAAAGATAGCAAAATCTCCTCTTGTCTTCACGAGGCATGGCATCCCCAGGTACCAACAGTCTAAGGCATCTAGGGATAACTGAAGCATCCAGAAGATGTAGGCTGGTTCTATGCAAACATGATGCTGTGATACATGAGGGCCCCTGGCACCATGGGTTCTGGCTGCCACCACCTCCGTGAGATGCAGAGAGAAGATTATGTTATGGTAGAGATGTTTCACAGTGAAAATGGGGCCAGGCTGGAGTAGTGCTGTCCCCTCCTAAGGGCACCACTGTTTCTTCCATTGACAAAATGCTGTCATCTCTAAGTCTCCCTCAGAATCTACCTCCAGAAATTATTTTATGCGAACCCAACACATTGGTAGCTGCTCAGGAATTTGCATGCATGTGTACAGGAACTATGTCCTTTTCATTTACATTTTTTTAATACTTCAGTTTTTTCAGTTTATATATATATGTGTGTATGTGTGCTGTACATGGCACTATATTACATATTACACAGATTGAATATTATATATTACATGCTATATATATTAAATAAAGACAGTTTCATACACACACATTTTAAATGTGCTTTTTTAAAAAAATGCCTATGCATGTATTGTTTAAATACAAAGAAAAGCCCACGTGGAAGATCAAATTATACCTCCACTGTGAAAACAGCTCTGATTCTGTTTCTCAGTGACCTTGTGACTTCACATCCATCTACCTGTACCACACCCAGGTCTTTACAACTGAGTGTCTTCCCTCATTTGGACTCAGTCCTAGCCCTGTCTGTAGAACAATCCCTTCCTCTACACTGGGGCCTCAGCTAATAGCTGGCGGATGAATAACATCCGCTGAGGAGTGCTGGGGGTGGTGAGGGGCAGGGCAATGCTCTGGGCCAGAATTCATGCTAGTTCAAAGTTAAGGCCCCACCCCCCAGCAGCTCAGTAAATGGACGGGACAACGGCTCCCCATTCTTGCCAGTTCCCACACACCCACGCCAGGAAGAGTGAAGCCAAAGGACACCTGCGAGTTGGGGGATCTGCAGCTCTTCCTCCTGTGAGAACTCCAGTCTCTGAGCTGGGCCCCATCCCCCAGTGCCTGGGGAAATGGTTTTCTTGTCTTACCCTGGGCACTTTTCCCAGGAGGATCCACTAGGTGGCCTGCAGGGAACACAGTGACTCTCTGGAGGCTGCTGGGAGGAGGGAGGGAGCCCTCCTTGCTTCCTGCTTTGTTCAGGTAAATCTCCTGCAGTTTAACCATATTAACAAAAGAACAGCTTTTACGTTTGACAATAGACAGAGAGCTGGGACTGACCATCAGTGTTGAAACTGGTCTTTAGGCAAAGAGGTCTGATTGAAAGCCCAGTAATTGATTTCAGAGTGTTGGCATTTTGCAACAGTACTGCATTGAAAGAAGAGATTAGTCACATAAATCCAAGGCCTGCTACACAAAATTAGTTTGAGGGAAGAAAAATGACAGGCCCTTGTAATGGCAAGGGCAAGGTAGCTTACACTCCAAGGTACTTCGGGGGTAGGCACATGGCATTGCTCTGCATGTAGTTATGACTTTTGGGAAAAAAAAACAAAAAACAATCAAAAAAACCAATATGCCTTTGGTTATAAAGCCAAAGATGGCGTGAGCTCTTTGACCAGGAAACTTCGAGGATTCTAGAAGCTAGAAAAAAGCAGACAGCATAAAAATGTTCATCTCTGTTACTCATAGTCATGAAAACTTGGAAAGAATCCCAGGCTGTCAATAGGAAGATGTTGCAGCCCAGTGTGGCTTATGAGCATTGACAGGATAGAAAGCGTGAACTGCCCTGCGTCTGGATACAGGAAGTCATGCTAAGCGGATGTTTTCTCTGATTGAACACGAATTTGCTAGTTTAGGGATGAGTGTTAGAGCAGACTTTGTCCTAGTGAGCTCTTCACAGACATTGAGTGTTGCCACATAGGCGTTGAAGAAAGATAAACTCAAAGCTGAGGATGATGCTGCATCCTGCACCCACCTCAGGAGGCCAAGTCAGAGGATTATGAAGACTAGGCCAACATGGCTACCCAGTGAACAAAGAGCAAGGTGAACTCAGCAGCCATTGTCCATTGGTAATCATGGAGGAGGTGAATGGACTCTAGAGTAGATCTGTGGGAGCAGCATCCGGGGTATTGTAGTCAGTTTGGCCTACTGTAACAAAATGCCACAGACTGCAGAGTCAGAGTTGCACAAAAGCTTTCTCCTTGAAGTTCTCGAGCAGACAAGAATCACAGAAGTAATTCAGAAAGAATGGGTTGATAGTCCTCATTCTGTCTTCTCTTTGTGATCTCCCGTCTGCTATTCAAAGATGTGGCCAGAAGACCCTCAATGGACGTAGCCCCCTGATCTTGGGCTCCTAACCTCCTGAATGGTTGAGGAAGACGGTCTCCAGCCTCATGTACTCTTCTATAGCTTCACAGAACAGACTGAGAGGAAGCTGTGCCACGAGAGATTAAAATTTGACAGGCAGTTTTAAAGAAAGGGATGCAAACATTCATATGTCTCCATATCAGCAGACACCGCCGTCAACATGTTAGGTGGTGCACAAAAATACTTGAGTCAGAGAAAAACTCCACAGCGGCTTTCCCTGTGGGCCTCGTCGGGAGTGGTTAAGGCTCTGATGGGAAAGGTTGGGCACTCATGGGCTAGCCCACACATGCTAGGATAAATTACCATCTGCTCACTATAGCACTGACAGACATGTGTTTTTAATTTAGACCCAGCATTTGAATCTAAAATCGGGCTGTTACAAGATTCTGTGCAGTCTCATCTTGTCCAAATCACTGTCTACCATTAATTATTTGACTTTTGTTCATAGATGTTTAGTAGTTCTTTGAGAATTTCATACAATGTATTTTGTTCCTATTCACTTTTTCTACCCATAACTTTCCAGACCCACCCTCCGACCCCCCTCCCTCCCAGTTTCATGCCCCTATTTATTTGGTTTTGGCTTTTCCAAGATAGTTCTCTCTGTACCCTAGTTGTCTTGGAGCAGGCTGGCCTCGAACTCAGTTTCACCTGCCTCTGCCTACTGAGTGCCAGGATTAAAGGTGTGAGCCACCACACCTGGACCGTTTTATTTTTAGTAGCCCATCAAATCTGATTTGTGCTGCCCATTTACTTCTAGCTGTGTGGCCATACACTGCAGCATAATACCTACTAGGGGCCAGCCCCTTAAAGAAAACACTAGTTCTTCCTCTCTCAGAAGCCACCAACTGCCTCCACTAGGGGGATTCATCCCCTCATCCCCTCCCATGTTCATGCTGAACTGTCCATTGGCATAGGACAAGCAGGTCTTAGCAGACAGCAATAGCTGTTTTGTGTTCATGAATATAGTGGTCCTGTTAATGCCCAGAAGACACAGTTTTGCTCAGTGACTCTGTCTCTTCTGTCCCCCCCCTTTCTTTTTTGCTCCATCTTTTTTTGTGTGTGTGGATGAAAGGTGCTGTGATATAGATGTCCCATTTGTGACTGAGTGCTCACTGATACTTATTCTCTGCCCTTTGGCCAGTTGTTAAGTTTCTATAGTAACCACCATCCACATCAGGAAAGACACTTCTCTGATGACGTCTGAGGATGGACAAGCCCTATAAAGGAGATTTTCCCAGCATCTCCACTGGGCAATAAAAGGCAGAAGATAGCACAGACCTTGTTACTGTGACAAACAGATGCATCTTTGAAGATGTGCAAGCACTGAACATTAAAGGAGTGACATAACCTAGATTCTTTCTCTCCTATCTCCTCTAAGATAGTGGAATGGAAATAAAAAATGTAGAAAATAGTCTAGAAAGCTTATACAATGTAGAGAGAGGTGTGAGTCCGAGATCACATCTGAGAGTCAAGTGAGTAAAAGCAGCCAAGGACAATAGGCAGGGTGGATAAAAACAGGAAGCCTGGCCCTGAACATAGAGCCCTTAGATTAAGTAGCAGAGGCCAGCATAGCAAAGGCACCTGAGGACGTCTGTCTGTAAGAACACAATGTCATGGAGCCTGTGTGAAAGAGCTGGGTTAGCTTTCATGCTGTGACAAAATACCACGGTAACTTGTAAAAGGACACATGGTAACACAGACAGGAGATCCCAGCTATTCCAGAGGCTTTGACAGGGGGATTTACCATTTCAAGGCCTGCCTGAGCTACACAGAAATCTGAGACTCTTGCCTAGCTAGAGCTGGAGATGGATGGCCCTGTGAGTAAAAACACTCACTACTCAAGAATGAAGGTCTAAGTTTAAACTCCAGGGCCCACATAAAAAGCTGAGTGTGGTTGCTTGTAATCTCAGAATTGAATTGTGTAGACATGAGTATGTCTGGGGCATGGTGGCCACCAGCCTTGCTCTGGGTTCAGGGAGAGACCCTGGCTCAAAGGTTTAAGGTGGAACATGATAGAGAACATCCAATATTCTCATTTGGTCTCTGAGCACATATATGAACGCCCTCCATCACACACACACACACACACACACACACACACACACACACACACACACACACACAACACAACACACACACACACACACACACACACACACACACACACACACACACACACACACACACCATACATACTTAGATGAGCCTCTATAATTTAGTAAGACTTTACTTTTATATAAAAGGGGGAAAAAGGAAGTGAAGTTTTTCAGCTTAGTGGTAGGGTATTTTCCTAGCATATGCGAGGCTTAGGCCGTAAGTTCGATTCCCAGCACTGTAACAAGTAAACAAAACCACCATGAGCCCTTATGTGGAAGAAGGACTCCTTTTAACTCAGGTTTTAGAGATGTCAGTTGATGGCTGGTCCCATTTGGATTTTAGGAGGAAGAAACATCATGGTGGGGAGAGCTACACACTTCATGGTGACCCAGATGAGTGGAGAAGCAGGGTCCCATGTGTGTGGGTGTTTTATTGTTTGGTTGTTTTGTTTTTGGTTGATTTGGTTTTTGAGACAGGGTCTCACTTTTAGCTCTGTTTGGCCTAGAACTAAGTGGACCAGATTGGCCCCAAACTCACAGAGATCTGATCTGACTGGCTTTGTCTCCCAAGTGCTGAAATTAAAGACATGCACTACCATGCCTGGTATGCATTATTTTGCTGCGTGTATATATATTTGCACCACACTTCCTGGCCTCTGTGGGATCAAATCTTCTGGAACTGGTGTTCTAGATATTTGTGAGCATATGGGGTGATGGGAACTAAACCTGGGTCCTCTGGAAGAACAACCAGTACTCTAACTACTGACCCATCTCTGTGGTCCTTAGAGAAGGTGCTTTGATATGGAACTTTAATTTGGGAATGAAGACCAAGAGTGATTGTAAACTGTCCTCTCTAGACGACCCCTAAAGTGCACCGATGCCTTCCAAGTAGTTGTATGCAGAGAATGGAATCAAGGTTCTTAATCTTTACTCCCCAAAACTAAGCACTGGCAAAATGGTTCCGAGGGTAAAGGCACTTTGCTGCTGATCCTGACAAGGCCCAAGTTCAATCTCTAGGACCTACATGGTGGAAGGACAGTGGCCTCTTCTGAGCTTCACATGCACAGCATGACACACAGGTACACACAGAAAATAAATAACCAGATGTAAATTATTTAAAGGGATGAGAGTGTGGAACTGGATGAGGCACAGGCAAGAGTGAGCTCTGGTATGTTGGACAACAAGGGAACACTGAGGGCAGAGTGATAGAGGAAGCTGGGAAAGTTTCAAGATTGACCTCCAAGGTTTGACTGGGGAACATGGGGTTATCATGGAAAGGCAGCCTTCAGGTCCAACTTGGTAGTTCTGTGGTCAGTGGATAAAGAAAAAATAAGGAGAAAGAGAGAGAGGGGGAGGAGGAAGGGAGGGAAGAAGGGAGGGAGGGAGGAAGAGAGAGAGAAAGAGAGAGAGAGAGAGAGAGAGAACTTCTTAAAGATAAAACTGGCTGCTCTGCTGGACTGGCCCAGAGGACATTTTCTCTGACACTGTTGGATTCTAGCTTTTTCTCAGCTCCGCCTCAGAAAACAATGACAAGCATGTTTACATTAGCATGCTTGCTGTCAGCTTGAAATTATCTGTAGATTACTTATGATGTCCAGACAATCCTAGCGTCACAAAAAATAGTTGTACATGGAGAATTAAATCAACTTAGTTGAGGATGAAGACATTTAAATTCAGCTGAGGCCAATTGGAAGTGCAAACTTGGGAAACAGATTCAAGCACTGAGTTTTTGTAGATGGCTGTTGTAGTTACAGTTTTGAATGCAGGAGAGTGGGGAAATAGCGTGTTGTTCAGGAATCAAGATTGGTGCTGGCAGAGTTAAAATGGATTTGCAATCTCCCTTGGGCAGCTCAGGGAAAGGGTCCCTTGTACAGAAGAACAGTGGAGGTCAGCAGATAAGGATTTGGGAAACTGGTTTGGTCTGTGGGCCCGAGGAATATACCTGTGGTCCAGCATTTCTCCTAGTCCTGCTGTCTGAAACCCGATTTAGCAATGGCCTTCCAACTCCATTTGAAGTTCCCAGAACCAATGTTCATCCATGTTGCCTTTCTTCCCTATAGAACAACACAACCAACATCACAATCACTACACAATGGACACCAAGAGAGAAGAAACATTGTGGTCCCCACCCCATGTTTAGTATAGATATGTTGGTTTGTTTGTTTTTATAGTGAATTTATTTTCCTAGCCAAAGATGATTGAATGTATGGACATCAGAACCACAGGATGGTGACATATGGACCTAAAGCCCTCAGATCCACTGTGACATCACCAGAGACAGAACATGAAAGTTGAGGAATGTGCTCTGTGTGGTTAGCATGTTGAAAACTGGCATGTTCTTTAAACTCAAGAAAATGACTATATTTCACACTGAACTCTACAAAGAGAAATCTAAATAAAAGTGGGAAAAAAATCCCAAACCAACTGACTATAATCCTATCTGTTCAACATATACATTTTGTTTATTGTTTGGTTTTTTGTTTGTTTGTTTTCAAGGTCTCAACCAAATTGGGTCTTTGATTTAGGGTTTCTGTTGCTGTGAAGAGACACCATGACCACAGCAACTCTTACAAAGGAAAATATTTAATTGGGGTTGGCTTACAGTTCAGAGGTTCAGTCCATTATCATCATGACGGGACATGGTGACACACAGGCAGACATGGTGCTGGAGAAGAAGCTGGGAGTTTTCTTGATCCACAGGCAACAGGAAGTAAACTGTCATACTGAACATAGCTTGAGTATAGGAGACCACAAAACCCACCCCCACAGTGACACATCTTCCAACAAGACCACACCTATTCCAACAAAGTCACACTTCCTAATAGTGCCACTTCTTCTGAGCCTAAGGGGGCCAATTACATTCAAACTATCATAGTCTCTAAAGCCCGGTTCATAATTTTTGAAGTATCCAGTAAAAAATCAATTCCTGTGTGAAACTGGTCATTTCCTCCAACTTTCATCAGCTCCTAAGCCAGGTGACTCTGGGTAAACAGCTGCTTCAGAACATTAACAGTGTGTACAACTATGCTCTAGTCATCCAAGAGGGATGGAAACATTGCCTTATCCTCTATGGAGGTCCCTTGTTCCGGTGCCCAAGCCTCATCTGCAGAGCCTGGTAATGACTATGGGCTGCCCTTACCCTGTCTCCCATCTTCCCATCTGCTACTGCAGTCCCTCTTCCCCCCTTCAGAGAGTCTTTCTGGGAGCCTAAGACTTGAAGTCTCACAGCAGGGCCTGAGTTTGCTATGCTGGGAAGGGTCTCAGAGGACCAGCTTGTTAGCATTCCTGCTGGAAGGCATTTTGCTAACTTTCTAGTCTGGAAACTCACCACCAGAAAGCTCCCAAGGAGCCTGTGCATACCACTAGGCGAGTCATGAAGCCCTTGATCTTTTCTGCTCATTTTAATATGAATTAATTATTACTTGATTCCAAGAGTCTGGTTCAATGAGGCTGGACCAGGTTGTTTACTGCACTAGAGTTTGGGGACCCAAATGCAGCTTGGGGTTCGGATTGAGAGTCAGGCCAGGCTTGAATGAACAAATTGGCACAGAGAGAAAGCCTGTCCTTTAATGAGCCCAGGAGGCCCTGACAGCATCTACCATCTCTGTCTGTGTGCCAGCCCCTTCAGTCCCTGTCTGTAGCTTTTCTGTTACTCCTAAGGACTTCCTGCTCTCCTTGGGCATCTCCTGCTGCGCATTCCTCTCTTTTGCAGCCAGGATCCACCCCTCCTCACCCGTGACTGACTATTCTATGTGAGACCTAGCAAAGATCTGAAGCATACTGTGGAGGATGCTGTATGGACTGTCCCTGTTCCCTAGCCATTGGAAAACCCCAAACTACATTTTCCAGGCTTCCTTGTAATCAAGGCTCTGGTGTAGTCATTCAGGCTACACCAGCAAAAAATGAAAGCGGGAGCCTGGAAGGCTCAGAGAGGGCCAGGCAGTTCCTTTGCCCAGGCAGTTACTTTGCCAGCTAGGAGTTCCTGGGAAGGGGAGCTCCTTGGTCACTGCTGACAGATGGCTTTCTGCTGGGAACTGTCCCAGGAACCCTACCCTGGAGTGGACTCTCCAGCTCCTACTGTGACTTTGTGAAGTATAAAACATTCTGTTGTGGGCATACTGAGCTGGCTGGAGTACTTTCTGATGTTTCCAAGAAAAGCCATTTTTAATGTAACCTCAGAAATGGTTTGACACATGTCCCAGTCACACTATGCACAGTACAGTCTCTGCATTCTCAAATTCAACCAGCCCAGATAAAAAATACTGGAGGGAAACCATTTCATCTGTATTGAACATAATACAAGTCCTTGTCATTATCGCCCCTGAACAATACAGTGTGGCAGGGATTCCCACAGCATTTAGATCACAGCAGGTATTGTATATCATCTGGATGTGATTATCCAGGCAGATGTACAAGGAAGGGGTAAATGCTAACATTTCTCTACTTTGTGGAGAAGACCCGATCATCTGTGGGTTCTGGTATCATGAGCCATATGGTACCAATCCACTATGGACAGCAAGGGATATCTGTGTGCAGATACATGCACACATAAATATGTACATATGCATATACACACGTGTTTTGAATCTACTTTAATGTGGTGGTGGTGGAATTTGAGGTGCAACATTCATTTAGAGATAAAGAAACTGAGTCTCTTAGAGTTACAACTGACCCACAGTTTCGTAGCTCATCTATGGCTAGTCTATAGCCTAAATCATTCAGATTACACTGCCAGCTCTGTGTCCCCCAGGAGAGGTTGGCTTCCTGAGTCCCAGCTAGTCATCTCAGGTGGCCTGCAAGGCTGCCTGTTGGTGGCTGTCATCTTAAATGCTTCACAAATGTCTTTCAAAGAGTGAGCAGCCAAATACATGGGAACTGTACACCGGGGCACCTGGCTGGTCAAATCTATATCCATTATCTATAATTTCAGAAGGAACTGCACCCCCAGTTCCTACATAACTCAAAACGTGATGCTGCTAATTCTGTTTTCAAACCAAGAGAAGAACAAGAAAGAGTCCAGTTCCTCAGAGTCTAGGAAGATAATAGGCTTCGGGCCATGGAGCCTCAAGTGTGGTCCCAGCCAAGGCTGCCACCTGTGAACAGATGGTTCCTCTTTCAGGTAGGGTAGCTCTGTGACCTGTAATGCTCCTTCCATCCCTCCTTTCCTGGAACAGCTAGTCATAGCAGTTAGGGTGAGACTGTAGCGGGTGCCACTTCATTCTTAAAGGCACAGAAATGCCCCCCCCCAACTGAAACGTGGACTGGGGTAATTAGCATATTTGAAAGGAAGCCAGTGGGTCTTTGTCATTCTGTGGGACCGAAAAGACTGTCGCTGCTCTTCTAAAAGACAAAGGGGGTCTGTGTCTAGAGCATGTAAAAATAAACAGTGGGCATGGGCTATTTGTAACTAGAAACTTCAGAGAAAATTAATGCCGGCTGCTAAGATGGTGTCCATGCTGGAGGATTTAAGACCCCAAGACTCATTAACCCGCCCCCCAGAGCATTTGAATGTGAGCACAGGAAGCCAAGGAACATTGTGTTTGAAGTATACATGGTCCAAGGGGCCAAGTTCATCACTGCCTTCTAGAGTGTCCTTAGGAAAAACACTGAGCAGCTCACTGGCAAGTATTTCTCAAGAGACCAGAAGCAGAGATGTGAGGCTCAGGCTGGGAAGGGATGGGAATAAGTGAACCATCTGCTCGTCATTGTCTGTATCTAGGAAGGCAACAAGACAGGAATCATACCCAGGGGCTGTAGCAGTATAGGTGAGGGGCACTAGAAAGGCTGGATGAAGACCTGGAAGCAGATACAGGCTAGGGCATAACATGGAAGGAACAAGACTTGGAAAGCATTTAGCTAGTGTGTGATCCCGGTGAATATCTGAGTTTGGGAGAAAGTATCACGACTGTAAGATTATAACACAAAATGTCCCAAGACTATAGAACTGTAGAGATTAAACACAATAATGTATGTTGAGTGGCAATCATCACTTTTAAGAGACAGATATATCTATCTGCAGCCAAATAGAAAGTCTGGACGGCAGCAGCTTGGCATGCCAATTCAGTAGCTGAGAACAGAAGGATCCTCTGTACTATAGAGTCTATAGTGACTTCCTTGCTTAATGCACTCTAAACATGTAATGGCTGGTGATTTTTTTCATTGACGGAATGAGCAGGACAAACACATGTAGATGTATGTGGTTATGTACGTATATGCATTTGTGTGTTTTCATGATAATGATGTGTAAGGGGGGGTTATATGTATGTGCATGTGGATGACCACTCTTTCATCTCACTCACTGAGGCAGGGTCTCAGTTAAACCTGGAACTCGCTCATATGGCTACCCTTGCTGGTCTGCTTGCTCTGAGGATTCCCATCGATGCTTTTCAAGGCTGGAATTTCAGGTGGCTGTCACACTGCACCTGCATTCACATGGGTTTCTAGGGATCTGAATACCCGTTCTCAGGCTTACAGGTCAATCACCTTACCCCTGAGCCATCTCCCCAGCCAAGACACTGTCCTCTTAGGCTATTTCCATATAGAGAATCATATAACTGACAGCTGAAAGATATATCATAGGCTATATGTCCCAGAGGACAGGTCTATATCAAAAAATTATCATATTTTAAGTTACCCATTCTTTGTATGAAATTCAGTTGAAGATATCCTAGGCCATGTGTGTGTGTGTGTGTGTGTGTGTGTGTGTGTGTGTGTGTGTGTGTGTGTTTGTGCTTTGCAGGTTTACTTAAATATCTTACTGCATTTTTTGTTCTGCTCAATACTTTCATTTAAAACATGGAATATTGTTGATATAAATATTAGACTGTTACACATAATATATAACTATCCCCCAGTACAATAAAGATTTGGTTCTAAGACTCTTGTAGATATTGAAATCCACAGCTAAAGTCCTTTATATCATGTGATGTACAAACTGTGCATACCGTCCTGTAAACATTAGGTCATCTTTGGATGAAGTACAGTAAGGAATAAAAGTATGTGTTGCACTGTGTTATTTAAAGAGTAATACAAAGAACAGGCTTGTGCATGTTCAACATGAACACATTTCCCCAAAATATTTATTAACAGTTGGTTGAATGAATGGACACTGAAGCCATGGACAGAGACTTCACCTATAATAAGAAAGCACGCAGCTGTGTGCCCAGCACCCAATGATCTGCTCCTTTCCCAGTCACATTCCCTCAACAGTCCCCCACCCCCGACCCTAACCCCCATGTGAGGTAACAGCTTCATTTCTGAGTTTTCCTTCTGAGTGAACACATTTGACTCCTGGTTTGAGCCCCCCCAGGACTTGCAAGCAATCATTTACCCTCATTCTGTAAACTTGTAATATTAGTCCTATGTGCTGGCTGCTCTTATGTCAGCTGGACACACAGATTAGAGTTATCTAGAAGGAGGGAAACTTAATAAAGAAAATGCCTCCAGAAGATCTACCTGTAAGCCCACTGTGGGTGGTGCCATCCCTGGGCTGGTGGTCCTGGGTTCTATAAGAAAGCAGGCTGAGCAAGCCATGAGGAGCAAGCCAGTAAAGCAGCACCCCATGGCCTCTGCATCAGCACCTGCATCTAGGTTCCAGCCCTGCTTAAGTTCCTGTCCTGACTTCTTTTGATGATGAACAGTGATATAGAAGTGTAAGCCAAATAAACCCTTCCCTCCCCAGTGTGCCTTTTGGTCATGGTGGTTCATTGCAGCAATAGAAACCCTAAGGAAGACAGTCTTGTCTTAAATATGTCCTGCTGACTCTGTTCTGTCCTCAACACAGTGAAGATCTGCTCCTATTCAGAAGTATAGCTGGTTCACTGAGTTGCTTTTACTGCTGCATAGTGTTTCATTGGAGTAACATACCGTATCTTTTATGTCCAAGGGGCTAGTTCAGTGGTTTTAAGTGTTTGCTACTGTATGCATTGATATTAAATTCATTATTGTATTTTTCACTAAGATGTGGGTGTGTGTGTAACGGATTAAATATTACATGCTCCCACAGAGACTTATGTTTTGAATAACTAGTCCTCAGCTGGTCATGCTTTGGGGGTATATAAGGTTGTGGAAACTTCAGGAAGCGGAGCCTAGCTGGAGGAAATAAGTCATTGGGGGCCCTAGTCACTTTTATCTTGTCCTTTGCTTCCTGGCCAGCCATGTTCTCAACAGCTCTCCCACATGCTCCAAACTCCTTGATGTGTCAATCATGTGGGAATGATTGACAGGATGAATGAACCCTACGAAACTGTGAACCATAGACCCCTTTCCTCCTTGTAAGTCCTTGTGTCAGATATTCTGCCAAATTGACAGGTAAACATGATATCTACAAATGTTTCTGTGACCAATACCAAATAATGGGATTTGGGGGTCTTTGTTGAGGTTATTTTGTTTTGAAACATTCTACCAGTTTATCTCCTTAACTGCTACATCTGTGTACATTTTGAGTGCTTCATATTCTTCTAACATCTGCCAGATATGTTGTTCGGTCTTCATTGTCAACATGATACAACTTAAAAGTCATTTACATAGAGGGAAACTCAGCTGAGAAGTTATAATTAGCTTAGTCCCTTGGTGCATCTGTGGTGTCTTGTCTTGATTGCTAATTGATAGAGGAGGGGCCCGCCCACTGTGGGCAGCACCATGCATTATGCCTATGCAGGTGAGCCTGGGAAGAAGGCCAACAGAGAACAGGCCTGGAAGCAAACCAGTGGGAAAAGAATCAGTAAGCCCCTTTCCTCCATGGCTTCTCCATGTTCCTGCTTGAATTGCTGCTCTATTTTCCATCAGTGATGGACTGTGGCCTGGAAGTGTAAGATGAAATAATCCCTTCAACCCAAAGTTGCTTTTGGTCATGGTATTTGTTTATCATAGCAACAGAAAGCAAACTACAGTACCAGATGATTGGGAACAAAATGTTAACTTGCTGTGGCCTAAATTTCTAATATTCCTGGGATTAATAATGAGGGTGCTCATCATTTCATATTATTATTATCATCTTTATTGGTTATTTTATCTCCTTCTCTGTGAACAGGCTGTGTTATTCTCTGTCGTCTTTTATATTAGGCTTATCTTTTTTTCTGTTATAAGAACTCTTTATATCCTGGTTATTAGACTTGGATGTCTGTGTACCTGCACATGTTTACTTTGGGCTTGTGATAGGCTCCTATGTTTCTATGTCATCTTTTGATGAAGAAACATCTTCACTTTAATGGAGCCTAATTAGTCATTTTCTTTTTATGGTCAACACTGTATTTTTATATAAGAAAACTATCCATACACTTGGTCATTTTCTTGTTTTCTTTTTACAAATCCCAAGCTTGGCCCCTTGTGCTTAAGAACTTAATCAATATATGGGCAGCAGAGGAGCTGAACTTGCTCCATTTCCCTTGAAACAATTTTTAAGCCAAACTTTTTTTTCAAGCAGAAGTGCATACAGTATTATACTGTTCATAGTGTACTTGTATTTTCTCCTTCCCTGCAAGACCTTGTCTATTACCTAGTTCATTTCCTATTCATGTCACGAGATCGTCATTCTTTTGTGTTGTCTGTAGTCTTACTGATTCATTGATTGTCTTATACTCTAACTACTAACCTTCTATTATTTACACTGGTTTAAACTATATTCCCCAACACTATCAGGGCTTATAAACATTGGCCCTGGTCCTTGGACTGTTTTTCTACAGCTTTGAAGTCATCCTAACATACTTGAGCGTTTCTACAGTACAAGTTGTATTGTGGAAGGAAGGAGGAGGAAATCTGTGGCTGTCTTGGACACAGGGATGCTCTTGGCCTGTAGAGCCCAAGCCATTTATGATCTGCCTATTCACACAAAAACATCTGCTGACATTGCCACTGACTGCTTTCTATTTGAGTTTTTCTCCCATCTCAGCTATTGAATAGAAGCTTTCAACCTGAACATAAACACAGGGCACATTTTCATCTTAGAACTGTAGACTGTTACGATTCTGGTTCCATCGCCTAGTGTGTTTCTCAATACTAACACCATCTTGGAATTCACCAGGGCTCCAAGATAAATAGATATAACTGACAGAAAAAAGGAAAACCTGCCTTCTTCCAAAGCTATAATCTTCTCCAGTAGCCTCTGCCCACCAGCCCTTCCCTTGGTCATGCATGAATTGACTTTTTTCTTACACGTTTTAGCTGCCAGTTTATAAGATTCAAAGGCTGTTTTGTGGTTTACTTATTCCTTTTGTGTCGGCTGATTTCTGGCTGGTTATTGTTACAACTATTTTCCAACAGGAGATTTGCTAGAAGAACCAGATTCATTTGGAGGGCACCTGTCTGTTCTTCTTTACCCTCTGCCTGCTTCCTGTGCATGGACTCAGCTGATTAATGACTGCTTGTGCTGAATCCAGACACCTCTGAAAGGCAAAGCAGCAGGTGCTGGGAAAAGCAGAGAAGAGTGAGTTACTGTAAACAAGCCTCCACTGCATGTTCCTTTCTTTAAATATCACTAGGTACAGAAGACCATCTTTCAAGGCCAGCTGCCCATCATGATCACATAATCATTCCAACTCAACTACCTTCAGTAACAGCAATCATTACTAGCAAAGTGGGGCCAAATGGGTTCTAATTAAATGTTAGCTTTCTTTATTTCCTATTCTCATATTGTCAAATAGCTTCAGAGCTTTAAATGGACCCACTGTAAGTGCTTTATTCAATGGTTGTTATAAAATGCATGTATCTATGCACCTAGCATCACAGCTCAGTTTGAGAGTATCCCCATTATGTGCCCCAACCTGGGGGATGGCTAGTCTGCTTTTCCTATATATACACTCACCTTTTCTGGATACTTGTCATAAACGAGTCAATTATTTAAAATATGGCCATTTGTGTCTAGTTTCTTTCATTGAATTTTAGCATTCTGTTTTTAAAGTTCATCTATAGCATGGATTGTATCAGGTGCTTTCTCTTGTTGCTGAGGCAAGTTCCATTCTGCATATAACAATCTAAATGAACTTACCTTTTGTTGATATTGTTTCTATTGACTAAAATTTGGTGTGTGTCTGCATGTTTTCCTGGTGCATGCACATGAGTGTACAAATGTGCCAACCCATGCATGTCCATGTGCAGGCAGGGAAAAGGTCAGTTGTCTTCTGCCCTTCTCTATCTTACTGTGTTAAGGATTTCTCACCAGCTGACAGCTTGCCATTCTCTCTCCATCTCCCCAGATGCTGCACTTGTAGGCACATGCAGCCATGATCAGCTTTTGAGGTGGGTGTTGGGGATACAAACTCAAGTCCTCATGTTTGTAAAGCAAGCGATTGTACCCAATGAGCATCTCCCACAGCTCTAAAGCCAAAGTTTAAAAGCCAGCTAGATGGGCCTGCCCTCTTCCTGACTTTAGAAGGTAGGCATTCACTTTTTCACCAGTAAGTATAATGCTAGCTTTGAGATTTTCGGAAGTGAGCTTTAGGAAATTGTCCAAGACCCTTCCTGTTCCTAATTTATTGAGAAAGAATTATTTTTGGTCAAATGAGAATGATATTTTGTGGGTTTTCTTCTCCAACTTTTGAGGCAATCATTTGGTTCTTGTCCTTTATCTTATCTTATACTAGCGTATATTATGAGAGTCGTTATTAGAATTTGACTATTTATTTAAGCTATTTAGCTAATTGGTATAAAGGCATTCAAGATATCTGCTTGTCCTTCTAAGTTCTATAAAAGTAATGGTGACATCGTCTTTTTGATTCACCATTTTTGGAAACTTCTTCTTTTCTTTTTTCCTTTTTTAATTTACCAGTCTACCTGAAGGTTTCTGAATTTAGAGTTTTATTTTTTTTTTCAAAACATCAATAAACCAATTGTGGTTTCATTAATGTTTCTCTGTGTTATTCTACTTCCTGTTGAATTAATTTCTTCTTGTAGCCTTTAGTCCTTGCTTTTCTTACTTGCTTTCGGTTTATATTAATCATCTTCTATGCTTTTAATGTGGAAACTTGGTTTATTGCTTTGGGAGGTTTTTGTGTTTCCAGGCATAGTTATACAACTATGTAATGATCTATTTAAGACTGCTTTACTGCATTCCACAAGCTTTTACATGGACTGTTCTCACTTAATATATTCTCTGACTTCCCCCTTCCTTGACCTATAGGTTATATGAAAGTGTGTCTTTACATTTTTAAATTTAATGGGATTTTTTTCAGACTTCTTTCTTCTTATTGACTTGTAGGTCTCTTGATATATCATAACATGCCTTTTATACAATTTCTCTGCTTTGATATTTGGGGACTTGTTTCACAACCTACCAAATGGTCTATGTTAGGAAATGTTCCATATGCTTTGGGAGAGAGTCTACCTTCTACACTGTAAACATTTGTCACTTGTATTGGTTTAATAAAATGCTGATTGGTCAAGTAGCTAGACAGGAAGTAGAGGCTGGGCAACCAGATTAGGAGAATGCTGGGAAGTGGACGAGCAGAGCAGATACCAGCGAGAGACAGAAAAGGGGGGTTGAGAATGTTGCACTGAGTAAAGAAGGTACCAAGCCTCATGTGTAGTAATTAATTTCTGGCCCAGACTAGCCCCAAGGTCTGGACCTGTCTGCAGATGCTTAGCTCTGCCTAGCCCTGAGGTCTGGACCAGCAGTCCCAGAGACCCAAAGAAACACACAGAGGCTTTTATTAATTATGGCCCAGGCTTATTGCTAGCTAGCTCTTGCATCTTAATCCATTTCTCTTAATCTATGTTTTGCCAAGTGGCTCATGGCTGACCTGAGTTCCTTTACATCTTTTCTCAGTGGCAGCTTTTCTTGTTGGATATCCCATGGTTCTAGTATCTCCAGCACCTGAGGGTCTCCATGGCAACTTAAGCTTCACCTTCATAGCTCCAGGCAGTAGCCTTTTATGGCCTCCTTTTAGATGTTCTACATATTACCTGTCTCAGCAAGTATTAAAACTGTGGGATAAGAATCTCTGAACACCCCAATCTTGCTCCTTTCATATCTGTAAAACCAGTACCATATGAACAAAACTGCCTACCTAGCTCCACTGCCAGTTCCAGATGGAACCTGGTACCATTAGATCACAGCTGTCACGCTCTCCGTCTGCCTTTGTGACTAAATCTGAAACAACAGTTTCCCATAAAGTTGTTTTAGAGCAGGGAACTCCTCTGTGGCATTTTTTAGTTCAGGCTTTTCCCTTTCAGATGATTTGCATTGTCACAAATTAGTGTCCCTTTCATAAGATGCCTTCAGGGTACCTTTTCTACTATTTCAATAAAGAGTAGGGTTTCACCTTAATGGCTATTGAGACATTGTCATCTGAACTTTCTTTGTCCTCAATTTTAAACACATTCACACATTTCCTTGAAGTAAGACGTTTCTGACCCGGCCAGCCCAAGATCAGAACCCCCCCCCCCCAACACACAGCCTGCTTAGCCCCAAATAATGACTCAAATGTCAGGCTTATTGCTAGCTAGCTCTCACATCTTAACCCATTTCTATTCATCCGTCTTGCCACGTGCCCATGGCTTATCTGTACTCCATTATATATTGCTTCTTGGGTGACTGGATCACATCTTTCCTGACTCTGCCCTCCTTTCCCTGAATCTATGCTTGGATTTTCCACCTTCTTCTAAGCCACTCCGCCATAGGTCAAAACAATTCCTTATTATCTAACGGATTCACAGCATACACAAAGACATCCCACATCATTTTCTTGCTAAACTTCACATTTTTTTCATGTCCCCTTGCATTCAACGTAGATCTAGATAAGAGCAGCAAGCAACCAAAGCACTAGAACCTAAATATTATACGCTCTTCAAGTTTTCTTGCCTAAGAAATTAGTTCATTGCTTGCTGTGGGATGATTCTTCTGTACCCTGTGAATATATATTGCTCTCATTGGTTAATAATAAAGCTATTTGGCCAATAGCAAGGCAGAATAAAGTTAGGCAGGACAATGAAACTGAGGCCTGAAATGAAGAAGGGCAGAGTTGAGGGAGACGCCAGTGAGTTGCCCAAGAAGCAAGATGCCAAATGCCACAGACCAAGTGGCAATACATAGATCAATAGAAATGGGTTCATTTAAAAAGAGCTAGTTAAAAGTAAGCCTGAGCTATCAACTGAGCATTTTGTAATCAATATAAGCTTCTGTGTGCTTATTTGGGACTGGGCAGTCAGGACAGAAAAGCTCCATCTCTGTTTACAATTACTTTTGAGTTTAACCTCATAGAGGTTCTCAGGACACCAGCAGCAGGTGACTAGAATGACCTCCAGCCCAATCCTCTGTAAAGCCCTTGTTCCCCACTGAAACCTTATGAGCTAGATTTCCTCTTTTTCTTAGGATCCTTGTTTTCCAAGCTCCCACCAGAATGGCCCATTGAGCTCCGCTAACAGTAAGCAGGAGCTTTTCTAGCTCAAAGTTCCAAACTCTCCTACACGCATCCCATAAACCAGTTCCAGAGCCTAAGAATCACATGGTCCAGGTTTTTAACAATCCCACTCTTGACATTATTTTTTTCTGTTAGTTATTTATTTCATTATTGTGATAAAGAAAAAATCCTGACAAAAGTGGCTTAAAGAAGGAAGGCTTGGTTTGGGGTCTCAGGTCAAAGTTGTAGCCTATCAGGGCCAGGAAATCAAGGTCACAGCTACTTGAGGCATCTGGTCCCATTGTATCTGCAGCCAGGAAGCACAGAATGATGAATGTTAGTGCTCAGATAACCTCCTCCTTCCTAGTTAGTCCCGCTTCCATGGATTTATTCTAGGAATTCTGGATCTCACCTAGATTTGGAAGTGGGAAGACAGTGAAGATGTGTTGCCAAGCCCAGATAGGCTGCTCCTGTATGCCATCCAGCCTGCATCAGTAAAACTGTTGTGCTGATGACTGTCTGCCTGATTCCTTCACCTGCCGTTCAGCGGGGGCCAGATTCAGAAGGGAAGAAAGTATGTCTTCTGAAGCACGGACCTACCATGGACAGGTGGGACGTGGCAGTAACCGGATGATGAAGGATCATGTATGTAGGTACATGCCAGTATGACTCACTGCCTGTGTGAATGTGCGGCTGAGGGAAGTTAGTAAGTTATGAATCTCTTCCACTAACAGGCAGATGGGCACTCAAAATTGGCTCCTTTTCTAGAGGCTGTTCTGTTGTGGGAGATGTGTTTACTCTGTCCCCCAAAACTATCAATACACTGAACCTTGATTCAGAGGACAGAGTCTACTCTCAGCTGACCAGAGTAAGCCATAGGTTTTAGGGGGACTCACATTGCGGGGGGGGGGGTGGGCATGAGGAGGATGGAGGTGGGGCTCAGGAGCTTTGTAGGACTTTTCTGGTCTTGGAAAAGCAGCGAGGAGGGCCAGCTGGGTTTTCTATCGCTTTTTCGATCTCCCAGGTTCATACCTTCCTATCTGACTCCCCAGATTTTATTAATAATAGAGTAATTTAGATCATTACACTGCTCACCATCACACACTGCGACCTGGAGAAGGGAACAGTGGGCAGCGGGGAGTGAGAAGCTTGGACAAAGCAGTAAAAAAAAAACTGCTGTCCAAGAGCCATCTCAAGCCTGGCCTCCCGTCCTGCTCCGATAGGGTTTCTCTCCCTTCTTTTGACTTTGAGAACTCTGTGTGCAATGCTAAATGTAACTCTTGATGTAGTGTTTCTAGGTAGGAAATACAGGGAAGCAAGGAAGATAGGAAATATGCTGACGAAGGAGGCTTGACCTTAGCAAACCATAGGGGAGAATTGAAGCCTTCACTCAGAACACTGAAACTAGGGAGGATTTTGTGATTTTATTTTGCTTTTTCTCCTTAAAAAAAATGCCCTTTTGTTCAGAATAGTTTGCAGTCAAATGTAATTCAGAGCTGGAACAATTCAAGCAAGTTTTCCAAGAGGAAAAGAATTACCCTTGGCCCAGGTAGAGGCTGCACTTGGTGGTGTCTTCAACCTGACACTCCACACCTGAAGTGTCCTTCCCACCGTTGACTGTCACTTCATGGGAAACACTAGCACATGAAGATTTCTGATGCTACTCTGTTCGATGCCTTACTCTGTCTTTGAGGACATAGGACTCTTACTTTTACAGCTCTGTTGACTATGCTCTGCGTACCCCGTGTTCCGGAGCATCCCTCCCAAGGACCTAAAACCAACCACAGCATTCTTTCCACATGTAATGTGCACTCCGTACTTCAGGTTCATGCACCCACACTCCATTCCACGTTTCTCAGTTACTTGATGGGATAGCACCAATAATGCAGGCCTGAATCAATAGCATCATGAAATTTGTTTTAAAACTTTGTTCTCTGGGAAATGTCAAATGATATTTGCCTATAGGAACTACTGACTGAAGCTTCTTTTTGTTTACAATTACTGAATTCATTGACGATTTTGCATAAAATTATGGTATCAAAACAAAGCATTGCTTCTTTCTCTTACACTAACCATGACATATGTTGAAATCAAAAATATGTTTCACCATTAAAAGACAAAGAAATGTTTCCTTTTCTTTTTATCCTGAAGAGAAGAAGTAAGGACAAAATTAATCACTCCAGAAGATTTCTGGGCACAGACAGGAGATACCATCTGGATAAGTTTGTTATGAGGAGATATTTGAGTACTGATTCGTTAATTTTAAAGATTTATTTATATTTTATTTTACGTATATGAGCATTTTGCCACCATGTACAACTGTGCACTGTGTACATACAATGCCCATGGAAGCCAAGAGAGGGCGCTGGATCTCCAAGACTGGAGTTTGAGATGGTTGTAAGCCACAGTGTGGATGCTGGGAATCAATCCTGGGTCATCTGGAAGATCAGCAGTGCTCCTATCCTCTGAGCCCTCTTTCAAGCCCTATTGTTTTTTAAACTTTTGTTTATTGTTTATACTTATTTTTATTACTCAAAACAAGTATTAAATTTGAATATATATTTGATCATATCCTCAAGGCCTTCCTGATCCTGCCCTCCTCTCTACCCACTCAATTTAACTTCTATCTCAAAAAAAACCAACCCAAAAGCTCAATACAAAAAAATCCCCAAACCTAGAAAACAAAATACAATAACACTTCCTCCCCCAGAAAAGAGGAAACCACCCCCCCAACAAACTGTAACCAAATAAAACCACACACATTTTTAAAAAAAACTGTGGAGTCCATTATTTTTTGGTCACCTACTTCTGAAATATGTGCTGGAGTGGATAATACACCCAGTGTCACTATTGGAGAACACTGATTTTTCCTTTCCTAACAGGTATAAATGGCAGGCAGTTCAGTTGTAAACCTTTACCCTAGTAACACAGTTTTCATTATATATATACTTTTATAGAATATAAAATAAAATACAACAAAAACTTTTATAATAAAGTTGGACAAGACAAACCAACAGAAAGAAAAGAGTTCAAGAGAAGGCACCAGAGTCAGAGATGGATTCATTCACATGCTCAGAAATCCATCAAAGCACTAAACTGGACGCCATAACATGAATGTGGAGGAGCTGGTGCAGACACATTCCAATCTTCACCTGTAGTATGAGGTTTCTGGCCCGGAGTTTCGGGCCTAGCCCCAAGATTTAGGCCCGCAGACCCACAGTCCCACAGAGACACACAGATGCTTTCAATAGTTTTAGGATGATCGACCTAAGGCCCAGGCATATAACTTGCTAGCTCTCTACCCTTCATCTAACCCATGATTCTTCCTGTTCAGCCATGGGGCTGGGTACCTACTCTCACAGCAGCATAGTTGTCCTCTGCTTCTTCCTGCTTCTCTCTGGCATTCTGCTCTGTGCTTCCTGTTCTCAGAGTTTTTCTTAGTCTGGTAGCCCCGCCCACACTTCCTGCCTGCCTTTGGCCAATCAGCGCTTTTTATTAAACTAGTGGGTGGGACAATTATTTACAATGTAACAACATAATCTCCCACATTCACCACCTGCTTTCTAGCCCCTCCATGCCCTGCAATACTCTACCTCATATGGATGCTCCAGTTTAAACACACATCACGATATTGAAATTCAGTACCCACATGATAAGAGTATGTGAAGTTTGTTTTTCTAAGTCTCAGTCACTAAGAACAGCTGTTTCCTGCTCTATCCACTCACATGCAGATTTCATATATCTTTATAGCTGAATCATATTCCACTGTGCATATGAACCACAGTCTCATCTATTCATCAACTGATGGACAACTAGGTTGCTTCTACTTCTTGGCAATTGTGACTAGAGCAGCAGTGAACACGGGCAAGCAAGAATCCCTGTAGAATGATACAGAGTCTTCCGGGTATGTACTCACAAGTGGTATAGCTGGGCCACAGAATAGATCTATTTCTCAATGTTTTAGGAACGGACACACTGATTTCCATAGTAGGTGCGTCGGTTTGCACTACCGCCAGCAGTTAATCCATGTTCCCCTTTCCCAAGGTCCATGACAACATTTGTTGTCTTTTTTCCTCCTAGTCATTCTGACTGGGGTAAATTGAAACCTCAACATTCTAATTTGCCTTTTTCTAATGTCCAAGGATGTTGAACATTTAAAAAGTACTTTTCAACCATTTGTATTTCTTCTTCTTCAGAGAACTCTTGCATGATTCATGCACCAATATTTAATAAGAGTTCATTTTTCTTGGTGTCTAGTTGTTTGTTTCTTAAAGTTCTTTGTATATTCCAGACATTAACCAAATGTCAAATGTATAGCTATTAAAGGTGTTTTTTCCCCATTCTGAGGGCTGACACTCCATTCGAATGACAGTGTCCTTTGCTGTACAGAGCTTTTCAGTTTCATGAAGTTCTAAGTGGTTATTACTTTCTGTACTTATTTGGATCCTGTTCCGAAAGCTCTTTCCTATGTTTGTAAGTAAAACCCCCCACTTTCCTCCATCCGACTGGAGCAGTGGGTCTTAGGTTAAGGGTCTTAATCCACTGAGAGCTGAGTTTCGTGCAGGGAGAGAAGAGGATCCAGTGTCATTTCTTCTGCAAACAGACACCCCGTCCGGCCAGCACCAGTGGTTGAAGATGCTGTCCTTTCTCCAGTGTGTATTGTGCTTAGCATTTTTTTGAAAGACAGACGACTGAAAGAACATGGGTTTCTATGTGGCCCTTCAATTCTATTTCACCGATCAAAGTAGTTTTAATTTCTATAGCTCTGTAGTTCAGCTTAAAATCTGGCAAGGGGATGCTTCAGCAAGTTTCTTCCTTCCCCTTCCTCTTCCTTCCTTTTTTTTTTCCTTTTAATTGCTTAGAATTATCTTGGCTCTTATCTTAATTAAGATTTCTACTGCTGTGCCCAAACACCATAATCAAAAGCAAGTTGGGGAGGAAAGGGTTTATTTGACTTATACATCCACACGGGGTCCATTACTGAAGGAAGTCAGGACAGGAACTCAAACCGGGCAGGAACCTGGAGGCAGGGGCTGATGCAAAGGCCATGGAGGGGTGCTGCTTACTGGCTTGCTCCTCATGGCTTTCTTATAAAACCCAGAACCACTAGCCCAAGAGTGGTGCCACACACAATGGACTGGGCCTTCCCTCAGTTTAATTAAGACAAGGCCTACATCTATTAGTGTAGATACTTTCTTAATTCAAGCTGCCTACTTTCAGATAACTCTAGCTGTGTCAAGTTGACATCAGAGCAGCCAGCACAGCTGTGCCGCATCTTTCGTATTTCCATATAAAATTTAACATTATTTTTTTTAAGTTTTGTGAATAGTTGTGTTGGAATTTTTATGGGAACTGCATTGAAGCCATACAATGCTTTCGGTAAGATGGCCAGTTTCATAGTATTTATCTAATTTATCCATGCATGTAGGGAATTTCCAACTTCTGGTACTCTTTTCTGTTTCTTTTCTCAGTGTACAAGGTTTTATTTTATTTTTTAAATTTCCTTGGCTAGATTTATTTACAGTAAAGCCATCGTAAATGGCATTATCTCTCTGATTCCTTTCTTAGTGTGTCCTGTCTTTGGTATGCAGGAAGACAGCCAGTTTTTATGTGTTAACTTTGCATCCTACTACTTTGCTAAATGTATTTATTAAATTTAGGATATTTCAGTGACATAACTGAACTTTAGTGCATAAAATCAAATCATCTGCGTGCAATGCTACTGTGAGTTGTTTTCTGTTTGTTCTCCCTGCCCTCGCTGTGTGGACCGGAGGGAAGGGATGTCATTTCTACTTCTCTTGGAGATTTATGAGGACACTGGCTGTGAGCTTCCAATACCCTGCCTTTATCATGTCGAGAAGTGTTCCCTGTACCACTAGTTTCTCCAGATTTATATTTTGAATTGGCACTGTGTATTGTCATATGTCCTTTCTGCATCTAATGAGATGATCATGTAATTTGTGTCCCTGAATCTATGTATATTGTGGAATACATTTATTGACTTTCATATGCTGAAGCATCCCTGTATCTCTGAGATGAAGTCAGTTTGGTCATGGTAGATGATACTTTTTTTTATGTGATCTTGTGTTCCATTTGGAAGTATTTTATTAAATTTTTTTGCATCTAATAAGACAACTGAAGGAGATCAAGGCATACAAATAAGAAAAGAAAAGTCAAAATGTCTTCATTTGCAGACAGTGTGATTTTATGCATAAATTACCCTTAAAATTTCAACAAGAAACTCCTACAGCTAATAAACACTTTCAACAAAGTAGCAGGATACAAAAGTAACACACAAAGGTTTGTAGCTTTCCTATATACAAAAGACAAAGGACTGAGAATGAAATTATGACAATAGAGTAACACACACACACACACACACACACACACACACACACACACACACACCTTGAGGTAACTCTAATCAAGCAAGTGAAATATTTATATAATAAAAACTTAAAGACATTGAAGAAAGAAATTGAAAAAGATATAAGAACACTAAAAAATTCCCTTATTCATGGATTAGAGGGCACTACTTTGAGATTTAATCTTAAACCAGAAAGAATGACCAGTAAATAAATCACTAAAACAAATGACAGCTCATGCTGGCGGGGATGGGAGGTAAGGAAAACACTAACGCTCAGCTGGTGAGAACACAGACTTGTACAATCATTATGAAAATCAGTGTGGTGATTCCTCAGGAAGCTGAAAATAGGTCCACCCTCAAGATCCAGCTGTAGCACTCAGGCATTTACCCAAAGGACTCCACATCCTACTACAGAGACACTTGCTCATCTGTGTTCACTGCTGCTCTGTTCAGAATTGTCAGAAATTGGAAACAGCCTAGATGTTCATCAACAGATTAAGGGATAGCGAAAAGGTGGTGCATTTATACAATGAAATATTACTCAGCCATTAAAAAAGGAAACAAAATCATGAAATTATCAGGAAAATAAATGGAGCCAGGAAAAAAATCACCCTTGGTGAGGTAACTCAAACCCCAAAGACAAATATGGTATATATTATCTTATATGTGGTTATTAGCTTTTAAACCTTTTATACATATAAAATTATCAGTATTAACACAGATATTAGATATAGAATAAGGGACTAGGGAAGGAAAGGAACTCTTAAGGGAGGTAAATAGAATATATAGTGATGGAGAGATGGAGGGCTAGGATGAGAGGATTAAACAAAGAGGGAGGAAGAGGGAGTGAGGGAATAGAGAGAGACACAACTAACACTAAGGACATTTGAGGGCTCATCTGTTACTGACAACACCACCCACACAACTTACTGCACACAAAAAGTATCAAGCTGGTGCCTAACTCAAGTCTTCACCCCTAACTAACTAGTGTTTATGACACTGGTGTTGGGACTGGTACCACATGCTACCAGAGGAGACAGTAAACGTCAACAAAGCTATGGTAAAAGGTAGTGGGAATAACAACCACTCTATGATTGGATTTACGGCTTGCTCCATAAGATAGAGCCCATGCTGAGTAGATGGATCATGTTCCCAGAGGAAAATAGAATACTCAGCCAGCATCAGAGAAGCTTCTTCCTCTGGAAGACAATGGAAACAAATAGACTCACAACTGGACAATGTACAGAGAGTGAGAGAACTTGAAACACTTGGTTCTAAATGAGATATTGCCATCAAAATCCAGCCCTCAAGACTCTTGGTGTAATGTGGAAGAGGAGGGAGAAAGATCGTAAGAGCCAGCAGGGATGAAAACATCAAAGCCTTCTAGACAGAGAAGACCAACACACTATGGACTCACGGAGACTGTGGCAGCCAGGTGGGGTCCCGATGCTGAGAGAGGAAGTAGATGTGAGCGCTCTCCAGTTGACAATTATTCACAAAGGAAAACTTAAGGGAAGCCCGCTCTGTGCCCAGCAATAGATGGTCAATACAACTGAACTCAATGGTATTTTTTTTTAATACTTTGTCTTTTGTCTCATAACGCTTTGTTTGGACACCTTTTTTATCTTATTTATCTTTTGCTCATCTGTGATAGTGTCCAATTTTGTTTTTTGTGAGTTGTGTGTGTGATCCCCATTTTTGTTTTCTCTGTTTTGTTTTGTTATTGGTTTGTGCATTTTTCTACTGGCCCTTTTGCTTTCTCAAGAGAGAGAAAAAGAAGAATGGAGCTATATGGTTAAGGAGGATCTGGAAGGGGATAAGTGAGGGGAAATGTGATCAGAGTATACTATCTAAAAAGTAATTTTCAGTAAAGTCAAAGAAAAATTTTGATTCTATGTTCATCAGGGAGACTGGCCCATAGGTCACATTTATTGTTAATGTTTGTCTGGTTTTTGTATATCAGGGTAATACTGACTTTGTAAAAAACCATGGGAAAGAGATTTTTCCATTTCTGCTTCGCAGAATAATTTGAGAAGCATTGATGTTATTTGTAATAAGACGTGTCTGGCCCAGACTAGCTCCAGGATCTGGACCAGCAGTCCCAAAGTAACTTGTATTAATTTTATGCTGTATGGCTCAGTCATATAGCTTGCTAGCTAGCTCTTTCATCTTAACTCAACCTATTTCCACTAATCTGTATAGCCACGTGGCTCGGTATCTGTTCTCAGAGCAGCATTTCAACTTCATTCCTCTGCATATGCTGGTGTCTCCACCGGTGTCTCTCTGGCATCTCTGCTCTGCTCTTTCTGTTCCCAGAGTTTTCTTAGTCTGGTAGCCCCACCCACACTTCCTGTCTGCCTTCTAGCCAATCAGCTTTTTATTAAACCAGTAGGAGGGACAAACCCAACTACAGTTATTCTTCGAAGTTCTGATAGAATTCTGTATCCAATCCATCAGCCCCTTAGCTTGTTGTAGTTGGAAGATTTTAAGCCAGTACCATGCTCTGCACCTGGCCCACACAGGAGTCTAGTTTAAGAAACCTATTGCCACAATTTGGCTACTCTCTTGCCTTATGATGCAGGTTCTTATCCCTGACTGTCACAAGATGAAAGATGATACTTGGTACATGAAAGTTGAGGTAGTTTCTTTAACTGAAACAATTTGGGTCCAAGCCAGATACCTCGGCCTAGAGAACAGGAATTATTGATCTGACCTAGGTTCTCAGAGGGATAAAAAGGAAAGCCTACCACCATGTCCACATGTCCTACTGACCACCATGTCAGTAGGTATGCTTTGACTACTGGGCATGATAGAAGAAGGTGCCATTAAGATGGGCCTGCCCTTGTAAGTGACCTGTTCTTTCTTGCAGCTTTTAATGCCCATTCTCTATTCTGTGTTCTATTTAACTATAATCTGTTATGAAAATTTTATTTTCTGGTTCTGTTAATTTCGAGTTTTGTAGGCCTCTTATACCTGGATGGGAATCTTATTTTTCTAAGTTTTGGACCTTTTGTAAGATTTTCTTGAAAATATTCTCCACTATTTTACTATAATCTTATTCTGCCCATAATTGTCTTTTTGTGGTGTTCCAGAGTCTTTATTATGGGACAATGCTCTTGTACACTGTAAAAATTTGCCATTTATATTGGCTTAATAAAGCACTGACTGGCCAGTAACCCAGCAGGAAGTAGAGGTGGGGGTAACCAGACCAGGAGAATTTTGGAAAGAGAAAAGACAGAGAGTAGATGCCAGCCAGATGCAGAGGAAGGAAGACGAGAATGTCGCACTGAGGAAAGGTATCAAGACAGGTGCCTAAAAATGGAGAAGATGTAAGAGCTAGATAGTAACTGCATAAGCTACTGGCCCAGCATTTGCTATAATACTAAGCCCCTGAGTCAAGCTGATGCCAGATATTAGAGAGTTTCTGGCCAGAACAGAAACGTCCAACTAGACCTCACATTTCCTGTTCGTATTTCTTTTAAAATTTATTGTTGAGCTTTACTTGGTGATCCAATTCCTCTGCCTTGACTTTGACTCCTGATTCTGTTTTCTACAGGATCCATTCTACTGCTGAATTTCTCTCCTGAGGTTTTTGTATTTGCCCTGTCGCTTCCATTTCCAACATCACTTCAGGGTTGCTTTCTCCAGCCATTCTCTCTCCACATTCATGTCTTGGATTGGCATCCAAACTTATTCAACCCATCTTCTTGTCTTTGTTTTCTTGGAGTGTATTTATGTCTCTGCTGAACTGTGGGAAGTACTTATAATCCCTCTTTTATATTCTTTGTCTGGCAGTTCAGCCCGCTGTTTCCATCAGGTGCCATTGTTACAGGGTCAATGATGTGCTGTCTTGGTTTTTCAGGTTGTTTCTCTTTCTGCACTGGGACTTGTGCATCTGGAGTTAGTTCATTGAGTTTTTCTTTCTTTTTTGTATTTTATATTTATAAGTCTAACCACTTTCTTTTCTTTTAGTGGTCGCATTGAGCTTAGTGCTAAGTCCTACTGGGTTTTCCTCCTGTGGGGTTGGTGTTTAAAGTCAAAGGCTCACATCAAGGGTTCCTCTGAATGTCTGGTAACATCCTACGTCAGCTAGAGCCTCTCATCTGGGTCTGCAGCAATGGTTGTAGTTTTGGAAACTTCCACATACTGGAGTGCCTAACCTCGAGTTAATATGGTCCCCCACGTAGGTCCTCAAGCTTTCTCTGAGGCCGTGGGAGACAGGGAACTCCCTAAACCCAACAGGCCTTACCCTAGTTGAGGACTGGTCCAGCCCCTAGGTCTCTGCAAGTGATATGAGACTTCCCAGGTGCCTGTGAGCCTAATCAGTCCTCACACTAGCTGTACACCTTCCTCTGAAGCCCTGAAAGATATGGAACTCTGTAGTATGTGGTTTCTGGCCCAGACTTTCGGGCCTAGCCTCAAGGTTTAGGCCCACAGACCCACAGACCTGCAGAGACACACAGATGCTTATAATAGTTTTAGGCTAATCGGCTTAAGGCCCAGGCATATAACTTGCTTACTCTTTACGCTTAAACTAACCCATGACTCTTATTCTGTTCAGCCATGCGGCTTGGTACCTTTTCTCAGAGTAACATTGTTGTCCTCTGCTTCTTCTGGCTTCTCTCTAGCCTTCTACTCTCTTCTTCCCGTCCCCAGAGTTTTCTTAATCTGGTAGCCTCGCCCACACTTCCTGTCTGCCTTTAGCCAATCAGCGCTTTTTATTAAGCCAGTGGGTGGGACAATTATTTACAATGAAACAACATAATCCCCTACAGAACTCCCTAACCTTTACTCTGGTTCAGGACCCTGAACTTGCTTCATTCTGGAGTGATTAGTACTCTGCCAAGTATTATAAATATAATTATAAGCAAAAGTAGACACTGCCCCGACTGTAAACAAGTATTGTGGATGTTTTCAACCACAGTAATCAACAGCTATTGAAATTTACACAGTTGGCCTTAATTGCTGAAAAAATGTTTATGCCTTGTTTCATAAACCACCTCAACAGTGATAATCTCTACTACCCACAACTCCCCACAGTTCAATTTATTTTGGAGCAAATGCAAGAAGATATCATGTTATTTCATTTTTACTGATATCACATGCATCTGAAAAATGCTGACAACTTGGAAGTTACCTAGGGTACTATCTTTACACCAAAAATGTTAACAATTCCTTAGCATGCTGAATAACTCCACTGAATCATTTGAAACAATAAGAACATCTCATCTATGAATCATTTAGTCTTTATCTCTAGAAAAGAAACACTTTAATTTTAAAGGGAAACTACAGTAATATTGAAATGCTTAAAAGGAGTCCCTTCATATTATCACACTTTCAGTATATGTACACATTTTCCTGACATTTTCATAAATGTTATCTTACAATTGAGTTGACCGAATCTGGATTCAAGTAAATCTATATACTGTATTTGATAAACCCCCATAACAACTTTCATTTATGAATTATCCTTCCTTCTTATTTTTCATTTTAAATTAATTTTTATTTTATAATAATTTAACTTTTTAAAGATTTCAATTCAGTAGCGGTTCGGTTTTACCCATTTCTTACTTTTCAATTTTTTGCTTTTAAAAAGTTTCACTAGGGCATTTTTAATAAGCAATAAACTGAGCATACATAAAGTCTATAGTCAACCCTCTGTTGTAAATTCAAACAACCATGAATTGGAAATATTTTTAATTGTACCTAATACTATTTACATAATGTTTACAATACATGAGGCCTTATGATTTTGATTAGGGGTGGGTTCAAGAACAAAGGAGGAGATGACTAAATCACACACAAGCAGTTCAGCAAGTTATAAATGTCTTAAACATTTGTGGACATTGGTATCCATTGGGGGGTTCTAGAATCAACCTCCTATGGACAGTGGAGGTTTGTATATGTCTACACCAAGAAGCCATTAGTTCAATCAAGATAATGGGCTTACTTGTTACCATCAAATGCACACGGTCCTCTCAGTTTCAACATAAAATCACACCCCCTGCCCCCACTTTCTCTGAAAAAAAAAAAAAGAATCTGCATAGAGCTAGATGGTCATCAAGGCTCTGGCAGGTCAGAATGTCTATGTTTTTCCCTTTTTGGCCCATCATTCCATGAGTTCAGATACATGTGAGCCCAAAGTTTCATCTCAGCAAATAAAATCTACTCATGGAAACTGTAGGTCTAAATTTTATGTATCACAGATCTTCCATTTAGCTTGAATAAAAGTGAGGTTATTTGGATGCATTCTCTCTTCTGTTTCAAGAGAATTTCTAAGCCTGCTACTCGTTGTCAAAGCTGGCATGTTTCTATGTAAGTTGCCACATCACGCATCTCTCATTTTGAACATTTGCCAATCATTACTGCTTTTCAAACCAGAGCAAACATGATGTAGATGCAGAGTCCTGCTAACTGTCATCATTCTCTGGGCCAGAGAGTGCGAGAATACAGATGAAACTCCTTGTGGAGAAGAGCTCAGGAGGTGTGATGTTAAAACATCCAAGGCATGATCAAAAGGAATTTACCAGGGGAGTGTTAAATAAAGTGATGTTTACACTTTCAGGTCTGAGCAGGAACAGGGGGCAGGGCTGTAAGCAAATCAGAGCCTATAGAATAACAAAAGCCTGGTGAAAATGTTCCTAGTAGTTTAACATTGTCAAGGACTCTCCAGCCAATTGCATAAATACTGGCTTGTTCATAATTCACCAACTTGGTGCTAAGTATCCATCTGATTCAGGAACAAAAACATACATAATTCATGGTTCCCTAAGGATCTTATTCTCGCATACTGGACAGAAGATACATGTTTGATATGATGTGGTCATTAAATACCTCATTAATAAGGCCTCAGCTTTTTCATGATTTCAAAGGCAGAATCCAAAGATAGTTCAAACAAAAGCCAAAATGTTCATGTTATTGCATCCTTAAGCACATCTGTCCTTCTCTGTGATTATTTGGTCCAAAGATGCCACGTTGGTAATTCAACATCTATCATCCATCACACATACATCCATCTATCTAACCCTTTGTCCATCTTTTCAGTTCATTCATTCTAGGCCTTCTGGACACAGCTTTCTCTTTGGAAATATTCCTTCTTCTGTGCCTACATTAGTGCTCTTTGCTTTGGGAAGCCTGCTATGATCTCTAGGTCTTGAGCAACAACTTCCATCATGCCTGCACCATTACATTCTCCCAAGTGATACCTGCTCTCACTGTGTAATGGGAAAGAAAAACTTCTGGCTATCTTAGTTCACTGGTTTTCTAATTAACTGTGAAATCTCCAGACAAATGCTTTGAAACAACTACTGCCCATAACTGAGTGTTCCAGTGCATAGGCCAGCCCTGCTGGAGTCCTGGTACTCTATCATCAGCTGGTAAGGAAAGAACTGGGAGATGCACAGGCCTCACCCTGGCAGGTCACTTCTGCCCCACGGGTTCTCCCACTTACTGTCATCCTAGGTAAGACCTCCCCAAGAAGGCCAGGTTCTAAGAGAAGTATTCTGGAAGCTTTGGACTACACAAAACCACAACTGGGAACTCTGCCACCCCTTTTTAGTTTATCCAGTCCAAGTCAAAATGCTGTCCTTGGTTCACAATGTCACCAAATAGACTTGATCTTCTGATGGGAGAGGAAGCATCATATTGTGGCCATGGTTACAGTCTAGAGCCTTGCTTTTAAAACTGAGAAGGTATTCCTGTGGGAAAATCTCTTAGTCTTCTAAGAAGCCCTAGAGAAAATGTCATGGCAGGCTTGGAGCAAGACAAGAGAAGTGAATTGCTTTGAGTAAATTTTCCATTGACATGAGGAGTGTGTGTGTGTGTGTGTGTGTGTGTGTGTGTGTGTGTGTGTGTGTGTGTGTGTGTGTGTGTGTAGGGTGGTGGACTGTAGCTAAGAGAGTAGGAAAGGAGCCCAGAACTGTGGAGAAGGCAGATCTTCTGGGAGAACTGATATGAGCCTGGAACATGTGCTCTTCACTCTACAGGCAGACCTGTAGTGCTCACAGTGGCATAAGATTCTAAGTCATGAGTGACACAAAGGACTGAAGAGATGTGAGGACACACAGGAATGTTTGACACTAGTGATTTGTTCCTTCAACACAGGCAAAGTTAAGAGGCATCATTGGAATTTATAATTTTTGCTATACATTGTGATATACATTTTGTGATTGATGATCAATACATGGCTGTCTCGTGTCATTGCCATTTAAGCCTCTACCATCCTATGGTGTCACATGTTGTTTGTCACATGCACAGGAGAGAGAACAGGCATGCATGTGGAGATCAAAGGACAACTTTTGGGAGTTGAGTCAAGGTCTCCTACATATTCCAGGATAGCTGCCCCGTGATTTTTCCACTGATTCCCATATCTCCTCTGAGGCACACAGGGATTACAGGTTCTTACAGTACTGAATCCCAATCATCTGGATGATCATCGTCACCAGTCACCCAGTGCAGCAGCAGACTCCAAGCTGGCTCTGCAGAAAGTGGCTAGTGCACATGTCTATACACACCACCAAGAACAGCGTAACCACGGCTCCATCCACCACCACCACCACCACCACCACCATTCCTTGCTTTAAAATCCCATGCTTCTAAATATGCTAATTGGTATCTCAAGTAAATAATAGATTCACAGCTTTTTCCTTTGTAATTAATAGACAGATTTTAAACTTTGCATGTTTACTGGCAAGAAGTCAAAAGTAAAGAATCCATATGATTTTTGAAGTGCCAGAGAAATCAATTCCCACATTAGCTGAGCTTGGAAATTCATCTGTGCTGGGTTCCAGAACTGGGCAATCAGACATGGTGAGAAGACCTGGTAAGCAACACTCGGGAGTAAGCAGTGAAATGGAAGCTCCTGGAAAAAGAAAGAGGAAACAGCTGTGGGTGAACTGCAGCTATAAGAAAGTCCTGGCACTCCGTGTCAGCATCAGACATCTAAACAAGGCATTTCTGCCTCAGCCGTCAGTAAATGCCATGCTGGTGAGCATGTGGTTAGCACAGATCCAGGAACACAGACGTTAACATGTGTTTGTAAACACATGTACAGGACCTCAGCCTTTAAATAGAAGCACCTTCCCTAATAGAGGCCTGCAGCTTTGTAAGCTATGAAAGCAATACTTTTTTATTATACAATTTAAATAACATCCCCCCTTTTAAATCAGTGGCTTAAGAGCTGACTATACCACCAAATATGAAGAGAAGGGCTGCAGGCAAGAGCAGCCCCCCTTCCCAGCATCCCGCCAGGGTGGGGATCTACTGCAGAGCTCAGAGCAGAGCAGCCTCTGGAGAAAAGCGTGGTCTAACAGGCATGCCTATATATAGCAGCCAGGAAGAGAGGGTGACCTCTGGGCTTTGGATCTGAAGGATATCAGGCAGTGGGGCTGGGATTTAATATGCCCTTGGCCTTTTCAGCCCGGTCCCTTTGTTTGATCTTTATGAGAATCTGTGTGGGGCTCACTCGTTCTTTCTCCCTTCCCTTTTGAAACTATTGTATTGTCATATTTTTAGAACCCAGAAAGCGATGAACAGAGACGCCATCCATGGCAAAGCTCCAGAAGGTTACATTTTTAATTCACCACCCTTTACACCTCCTAACAGATGGCACCACGGTTTAATGGAGGATTTCGGCCTACCCATCCCACATTGAGTGTGATGCGGGAGAAAATGCACCTGAACCACTAACGTTTCCACATTCTAGACAAAGAGGGTGGGTCAGGCAGGGCACAACACTGAGGAACATGCACAGGTTGTAGCCCAGAAGCAGAATCTGTTGAGGGCCATGAGAGTAGGATTTGAGTGTTTATATTTGTCAAGACTCTACAGAGTTACAGAACTTATAGAACTGTATGAATGAATGAATGAATGAATGAATGAATGAATGAATGAATGAATGAATGAACGAACACATACATATCAATGTACATATATTCATATTAGGGATTTATGGCTTTACAGGCTGTTATGACACCTACAAACAGAAGGTACAAGCATCCAGTAGCTGTTCAGTCCATGAACTGGATGTCTCAGCTGGTGTTCAGTATACCGAGGAATCCTGTAGAAGATGCTCGAATGCTAGTGAAGGTGTGAGCTTGCCAGCAAGAGAGAGAGAGCAGGCAAAGAGTAAAGCCTCCTAGCTTCCTTCTTCCCTGTCCTTTAGAGAGGCGGCCAGTAGAAGGTGTGGCCTAGACTAAAGGTGGATCTTCCCACCTCAGAGTCCTGGAGTAGAAGTGAGTCTTCCCACTTTATATGATTAAATTAAGAAATTTAATTCCTCACAAGTGTGGCCAGCCATTTGGGTTTTAGTTAATTAGAGGTGTAGTCAAGTTAAAAAGCGGAGATGCCCATCACAATGCTCTAAGTCATTAAGTGATGGAGCCAGTCAGGTACTTCCTGAGGGTTCCTTCAACGCTGCCTGCCTTTCCACTCTCAGAGGTGGCACAGACCATTGTATGAGTCTCCTACGCTGCTCTAACACATTACCCCAAACTCCATAGCTTGAGGCAGCATAAATTTGCACTGAAGTCTCAGAGGTCAGGAGTCTGACACAGTTATCATTAGCTTTAAGTCTAGTTTGGGGGCTGGAGAGATGGCTTAGTAGGTAAGAGTACTTGCCGCAGAGGACCTGAGTTCAGATCCCATCCTACATTAAAGGTTATGCATAGCCCTGCATGAGTCTGTGGCTTTAGCAGTGGGAAGTGCACAAGTGTATTGGCACGTGCTTGCCATACATACACACCATACAGACACACACACACACACAAACCAACACCAAGTTTTGGCTAGCACTGTGTTCCTTTCTGGACTCTTGAGAAAATAATTCATTACTTTTCTAGAGTGATTCACATTACTCAGATCATGGTCTCCACCTGCATTTTCAAAGCCAAGAAGGTATTCCCACCTCTCCATTTGTTTCTCTGCAACTGGGAGGGGGCTGAAAATTTAAAGGCTTTATATGCTTGTTTTGTTTTTGTTTGCTTTTGTGTGTGTGTGGTGTGTGTGTGTGCGCTGTGTGTGTATGTGTGTATATGTGTGTGCATGTGTGTGTATGTGTTTGTGTGTGTGTGCTGTGTGTGTATGTATGAGCAGTGTGGTTGTGGTATGTGTGTACGTGTGTGGTGTGTGTGTATGTGTGTACGTGTGTGTGGTGTGTGTATATGTATGTATGTATATATGTGTGTCTGTGTATGTATGTGTGTCTGTGTGCTGTGTATGTGTGTGTGTCTAAGTGTATCTGTGTTTGTGTGTCTGTGTGTGTATGTGTGTATGTTTGTGTGTCTGTGTGTGTGAGTGTATGTGTGTGTGTATGTGTGTGGTGTGTGTGTATGTGTCTGTATGTCTGTGTGTGTGTATGTGTGTAAGTGTATGTTTGTGCGTCTGTGTGTGTGAGTGTATGTGTGTGTGTATGTGTGTGTGGTGTGTGTGTATGTGTGTATGTTTGTGCGTCTGTGTGTGTGAGTGTATGTGTGTGTGTACATGTGTGTGGTGTGTGTGTATGTGTCTGTATGTCTGTGTGTGTGGTGTGTGTGTATGTGTCTGTATGTCTGTGTGTGTGGTGTGTGTGTATGTGTCTGTATGTCTGTGTGTGTGTGTACTAGCCCAGGCAGCAGAATCCACGGCAATCTTCCATTTTATGTCTTGATAGCTCGATCACTTATTCTACAGAGCTCTTCAGTTTCCCCAGTCCACAGGCTCCAGGATTGTCTCTCCTGTTTTGCCTGCTATTAATATCAAGTTTCATCAGAATGAGGGAACAGGGAAGCAGAGGTAGAAACCTTGCAAGGGATTTATAAAATTAACAGTTTTTACTTTTATTTAAGGCCCTAAAACTCATCTTTTTATAACTATTACCCAGGACTTTTGACTGTTCTGGAGGTCTGTATTCTGGGGGTCATGGCCTCCGTGTGGCAGTGTTGGTGGGTTTTGAAGTGATGAAGTTCAGTGAAAGAGGGTTGGGTTGTTGTGGGTTCTGCCTTTAGAGGGGATTAATATGGTTCTATGGAATTCCAGTCAGTGTGCAGGACAGTGGATGGTCATAAAGTGATTCTACCCAACGTGACTGACTTCTTCAGCAAACACCATTTCCCTTCCCCTTTCTCTGCTATGCTGTGATGCAGCCAGGAAGTTCTCACCAATGACTAAGTCCTTTGATCTTGGGTTTTCAGCATCTCCAACCATGAGTTTAACAAAACTCTTTTCTTTATAGTGATTAACCTCAGGTATTTTGTTACAGCATCAGAATCTGGGCCAGTTTACTTATGTGAACTAGACTACACGTACCTTAGCACTGTCTAAAGTCCTCTTTACGTTCTACCTTAGGAATGCCACCTCATTCCTAGTTCTGGCTAATGCACTTCCCTTATGACACCTTTCCTGACCCCGAAAGAGGAAATCAAAGCATCCACATCCTGACATTTTGTGTTAATTAACCAGCCCCTTCTGACCACCATCCCTAGTCAAGGATCCACGAGACTGAAAATTCCCAGTCACTGATGTATTACAACTGACCCCAAGGTTATTCCACTTATTTTGTAAGACAGTGGGTTGTCATAAAGTGATTCTGCTCGACATGCCTGGCTTCCTCTGCAAACAGCCATGTCCCTTCCTCTTTCTCTGCTACCTTATGATGCAGTCAGAAAGCCCTCACCACAGTGAAGACGACAAAGTCATTTGATCTCGGGTGTTCGGCCTCTACAGTCGTGAGTTTAACAAAACTCTTTTCTCTATAGGGTTCAGACTCAGGCATTGAATATCTCACGCAATCTAACCCCAAGTTTCTCTACAGAGAACAGGAACTGCTCTCTTCTGCCTGAGATGATCCTCAAGAGAGTAAAGAGATCTCAGGGGTGAAGATTGACATTCTGCACCATGAAGTCCTTCAATTGTTTATAAAGCTCTTCAATAGGTATCTGAACCCACACTTAACATGCATGAGAACCAGAGGGACATTCCATATGCCCTTTAGCAGAAATGGAGGCAGCCTGAAGGAACAGGAGGTCCAGCAGTTGGGGGAATAAGCTGTCACAGCCTTTCTATCCTCCATCCTGCGGAGAACATATACATTCAGCTCCATGGGAACAGCAGGGAACCAGTTTCTCAAACACAGAATCTTCCACCCCTACAATGCCAAGCTGAATTATATGCCCTAACCCTGAGTTAACATGTTAAATGGCTTACAGATTCAGATATCAGGGTGAAAGCTGAAAGATCAGAAAAGCAAAGGAGCAGCCACAATCCCTTCCTACCTCTCTGAATCCTCAAACCAGAAGGGGGCCCAGACCCTGTCTCCACCAGCTTTCTAGTCCTGTCTCCACCTCCCAAGCCCTGGGATTAAAGGTGTGTGCCACCACTGTCTGGCCTCAATGGTTAACTAGTGGCTAGCTCTGCCCTCTGGTCTCCAGGAAAGTTTTATTTGTCAGAAACAAACAAAATATCACACAAGACATCATCTTGGGACTACACCTCCTCCGATGCCCTGCAGAGGGAGCCCTGCCCAGCTAATGCTTTGGTCTTGACCTTTGGCTTCTTCAGGGAGAACTGTTCCAAAACACTGGGGTGGTGGTGCTTCAGTCTGCATACAGAAGGGATGTCAATTCCACAACAAACACCACCGTTCACTAACTTATCCTTTTCCGCCTTCCTTTATGTGTGTGTGTGTGTGTGTGTGTGTGTGTGTGTGTGTGTGTGTGTGTCTTGTGCACACACATCTGGAGACCCAGGGCTGATGCTGAAAGACATCATTACTCTTCTACATGATTCATTGAGGTAGAGAATGTCAATGATGTAGCTAGCCTCACCAGCTTCCTCTGGGGGATCATTACCTGCTCCCCTTATTCCACAGCTGGAATGATGGCTGGAATACCCATAAGGCATTTTTGTGGGGATTTGAACTCCTGTTGTAACATTTGCATGACAAATATTTTAACCACCAAGCCAGCTCTCACCACTGATTATTTTTAAACCTGTTGCTTAACCTTCCAAAGCCACGGTTTTCCATTATATAAAAGAGGTATTGAAAACTCCTATTTGGTGTGGTGAGGATGAAAGATGACCTTAAACCCTGGGCCCTGCATGTGGGAAGTTCTCAACAGTCAGCAGAGGCTGTGCTAGTCCTGGCTCATGTGGGAGTCCTCAGTCAGTGCTCCAGGATGGCTGGAGCACCATCCTGGAGCACCAGGCATGAAGAAGGTGCCTGATGATAAATGTTAGATACCACCTGACATCTCTTCAGTTTTGCTGGAACATTCACTTCTTTATCTGCCTCAACTTACCCTCATCCTCTCTCTTACTAGCTGTTGTAGCTGATGACTGTTAGGTCCAAAATGGGCTCCCCCCCCCCCCCAATGACAGTACTGGTAACAATGTCCTTACCAGAAGGACTCTGACCAGGAGGATTATTATTGAGTACAGCCTAAATTCAGCTTTCCTCAAGAATCTTGTAAGGCTCTGCTTACCAGGAAAACATTACCTCCCTTATCTACCTCAAAGTTCAACTGCCTCAGGCATAGACATCTAGGTAAGTCTGAAGAGTGTGTATTTCAAAGACCCCCACCCCAACACACACACACACACACACACACACACACACACACACACACACACACACACACACTGATTCTCATAAAATTTGCTTGCGTTTCTACCATTTTGCTCCTCTCTGCCCCACAGCCTTGGCAGTTTGATCCCCAACAAACCTTTCTGTCTACCTATGGAGTGGTCCAATCCCAGTGCTTCACTGTGTCGTAGCTTACAACGAGCATCCCAGCTCTTAGCCCAAAGGACTGTACCAGGCCAGCTAATGGATGAAGTCTAACTTATAGAAATATTTGAGGAAAATAAATAAACGATAAGCAAAGGAGTGAATGAGGTGATGGCTGAATACACTTTGGCTCCACAGACTGACCAAACATCCTGGCATTTTGTGAAGATAGGATTGGGTCATCACCAAGTCATTAGCTGATTTTCTTGTGTGTGACCCTCATGCAATATACTCGCAGGTACTGAGGTGGCTATAAAACCACCATGTCTTACAGCACCACCGTTGTCCATGGGGTTTGTGGCTAATGAGGATATTATAGGGCCGGTGACTATAATTCAATACTTAAGGATAACTTGTGTGCTTAACTTTACAGGCCTTTGACAAAAGTATCTCCCTCCCTTCCCTCCTCCCTCTATTTTCTTTACACAACCATTTGCCCAGCCTGACTCACTGTCGGGAAAACCCCACCACCTGTTCGCTCTCCACACACATGCACATATTTGTTCTATCAGCAGAAGAACTGGGTCTCTGCTATCCCAGCATTCCCTGCCCCCATCCCCTGGGGCTGCCATTCCAGCCAGAAGCATTAAGACAACAGTAGAAAATTCCTCCCTGCTTACAGCCAGATTTGCTTTGATATGTCTAAAATAAGTTAATCTTGCTTAGCATTCCATGCTTCTGAACTCTTGGACCGACAGCACATTTGCTCCATTCTGGCTCCGTCTGCTGCTTGTCTCGTGGATTTCTAGGGCAGGTCCCTATTCCCTGCTGGGTTCTATTGCACTTAGAATTGCTGGTTATCATTCCTGGGACCTTAGCTCCCTCCTGAGTTCTCAGAATTTTCTACCTTTTGCCCTTTCTCTCCTTTCCTCTGTCTCTTGGTCATTCTCCTCAAATACCCACAGAACTTTGATCTCCCTTCCCAGCCTCATCCCAGCCCCCTGGCTCCCACTCCCCAGGCCTATACTCTATAAAGCACTCATGTGCTTCTTTTTAAAGGAATCCAGTAGGTCTCACCTTCCCATTGTGATGTTTTACTTTGTTTTCCAAAGGCCCTCTTGACTTATCATGGAGTTGGTTTTTAAAAAATCCTATTTGAATGCCACCCTTGTGACTGGTAGAGACTTTAGGATTATAGTATCCCTGAGAGAGAAGAGTCTAGGCTCATGTCTAGACTTGTCAGGGAAGACTGGCTGCAGCCACCCCCTATGTACCAAGACAGGCAAGTCACATGCCTACTATCTTCAGGGAAGGAGTCTTTGTAGTTTTTATGGGGTGGAATCTCTAGTGTTGCTGAGGACTGTGAGCACCGCTCAGCTGAAAAAGACTTTTCCCTTTCAAGTTTGATTCACTCTTCTGTGAGGCTCCAGGTGGGTGGGGAAAAAATGGAGGATGCTGGGACCAAGAAAGAGTTTGTGAGTCCTGTAAGAACTATTATTTATTCAGGAGGTTTTGATCATGATGGTATTCTAAACAGTAAATGCCTTAACAAGCCGAATTATTTAATAAGAATTGGAATTGGCTCATTGGGCTCTAGACTGCCCCACCTACTTAGATCTTTCTATATTATAATAATACAGAAACCTGCAGGCAACAGGAAGTAGTCTGAGCTAGGCCTAGCTGGAGCTTAGGAGTCCTGAAAACCCACCCCCATAGTGACACACTTCTGCCAACAAGGCCACACCCACTTCAACAAGCCACACCTCCTAATTGTGCCACTCCCCATGAGTTTATGGGAGCCAATTACATTCAAACTACCCCATACCATGATCAAAGTTACTTAAAATGTGTGAAGTTTTAATTTCTGTATTTTAAAACAATCTCTATGAGTGTACACACACATCACAGCACACATATGAAACTCAGGGACAACCTCAGGTGTTGGTTTTCATGGGTCTTCTTTCCTACTACCCCTTCCAGGTTAGCTGGCCCTGAGCTTTGGAGGCTTGCCTCTTCCACCTTCGTGTAGGAGTGCTGGTACAGCTGTGTGCTACTGGATCTAGCTTTATGCAGATTCCAGGAATCCAAACTTGGGTTTTATTCACTGACCTTCTCAGCCCGTTATTTCTGGAAAGTTTAACCATGGATGAAGAGAAATCCCCAAAACGTGCACTGTTAACCCGAGCCATTTTAAAAGTTAGAGTGACTTTTATTATGCATGGACACCTGCTTTTTAATGTGAATCTTTTTTGCACGCACATATGTGAGTATTCCCATGTGTGAGTGCATATGTACAAATGTGTGAATGCCCAAGGCTGACACAGGGAGTTTTCCTTACCCCTCTCTACCTTCTTCATTCAGGTACTGTCACACACACACACACACACACACACACACCAAAATGCAAAACAAAAAGGGATTCTTCTGGAAACCCAAAGGGCACTGAGGGCACCAAGAGGGGTGGGGGCATCTGTGCTCTGAATGCCTCTCAATGATGCCTGCAGAGTTCAAGTGCTGCTGGGCATCTGTCCATGGTGGGACTGGGTCACACCACTGTGTGATCACTCAGTTTCAGCATTGTGTGGACACCGCAGTGTGTGTGTGTACATAGTGTATCACTGGATGACAGGTTTCCTATTATTGCTGTCCTTATTTTTGCACATTAGACAAGTCCTGAGATTTTTTCATACACAAATACTGTGCACTTTAATCCTATTATCCTTGATTCACCACCTGCTGTGCCCCCATCCCCCTCCCCCACCCCACTTGCAGGTCTCCCCGTCCTCCAAAGTCTCCCTTCCACTTGCATGGCTTTTAAAATCTACATTTTGGATATGAGAGAAAACATATATTGCTTGTCAGAATCCAGTTTATTTTACTTAATAATCTCCAGTTTCATCATTTTCCTGCAAGTGATATAGTTTCATTCCTTATGGCTAAATAAAAGCACGCACACACATATATACACACACAGCGCGCGCGCGCGCGCGCGCGCGCGCACACACACACACACACACACACACACACACACACACACACGAACACATAGAGTGTCCCCCCCAGACACACAATTTTGAAATCACCCATCTGCTGATTGACAGGCTGAATCCCTCACTTGGGCACTGTGAGAAATGACACTATACCCATGCTGTGCAGATACCTTTGTGGTATGCTGACTTACAGTCCTCTATATTGCTGTTTTCAGTGTTTTGAGGAACATCCATACTGACTTCCATATTAACTGGACTAATTTACTTTCCCACCGACTGTGTAAGGATTGCTTCCCCTGCCTCCCACCTTTATGAAGTTGCCAGTAATCATTTTTTGTGATGATACACATTGCAATTGACAAGGTGGAATCTCTGTGTTTGGTTTTGAAGTCCACGCTGGCCTTGAACTCATAGTAGTACTGAACTTCTGTTTAGTTTCCAGGGTATGAGACTGAAAGAATACCAGTGTAATTTTGTTTGTTTTTTGAGCCAGGGTCTCACGTTTTCTAGGCTGGCCTTGAACCTGCTGTGTAGTCAAGGATGACCTTGAACTTCTAATCACTTTGCCTTCAAATCCTAAGTGTTTTGAAATACCGCACTCAGTTTATGTGGTGCTGGGATCAAACCCAGGGCTCTGTGTACACCAGGCAAGCCTGAGCTACATCCCCCACCCCTCAGTGTAATTTTAATTTTAATTTTCCAAATTAAGAAGACTGAGCATTTTTTTCCCATGTGTTTTTCAGCCATCTGTATTTTTTTGAAATTGTCTTTTTGGTTCATTTGCTCATTTATTGATTAAGCTTTATGTTCTTCCAGATATCCATCCCCGATCGGATGAAGAGCTGGCAAAGGTTTTTCTGGAGTTCTGAGGTCTGACTCTTTCCCTTTGCTGTACAGAAGCTTTTGGATTTGATGTAATCCCGTTTGCCATCTCCTCCCTTTTATTTCCTGGGCGTTTGGACTCCTGTTCAGAAAATCGTTGCCTCTCCCAGGAGCTTGAAGTGCATCCCTATGTTTCTTGTGATTCCAAAGTTTCAGACTTCACATTAAGGCTTACATCCCCAATGACACTCTTTTGCGATACAGTCTGCGGGGCCACCATGTGTGGTCCATTTTTTACCAAAATGTCATTATACAACATAAGACTGTTTACAAGATGTTTTTGTTTCTTTCCATTTTCCATGTTCGATCAAGTACTTATAAAGGAAAAAAGAGATGAGCAAGCTCCCTGGTCTCCAAACTAAGAATTCTATGAGTATAAACACACCTATCAGAGCCTGGGCTAAAACATTTGTGTGTCAAAAATCACGTATCTCGATTTCAACTACTTTAACTTCTAATCAATTTCACTTTTAATACTTCAATATTGAGACAAGCACATATTAACTGTGTCTCAACTTTGTATTTCTCTGAGTTTTGAACAACTGAGCTTTTGAACAGGTGAACTAATGTTCCAGACTCAGAAGTCTGTCCTGGGGAAGGCAAGTGACTGATCCCTACTACTAGCAACTTGAATGTCTTTCTTTGCTGACCTTAGCAGCTACCCAAAAGGCAAGCTCCAACAGCACTGAGTGGAAGTATACATGGTCTTAGGGCTACTCTCTGCTCTGATGAGGCTCTGGCCCTGAGGAGAACCTCTGCTGTATTCCCTTGCTGTTCACAGAGGAGTGGTAAATCCACGTTCAGGCCCAGGAAACAGCTTCCTTCCCAATTGTACAGGTAAAGAATATGGCCCAAAGCATGGGCAGCAACCTGGCTGATACCCGGAGGCACCACAGAGTGAGCACATTTTCATTTTCTTGTTTATTGTTGGTTTAAAAGCAGGGTCTTGACATAATAATCTCCAGGGTGGCAATTCTCCTGACTCAGCATCTCCAGAATTGGGATTACAGGTGTGTACAATCATACCATCATTTCACCACTAAATGGCCTGTGTAAGGAAAGTTGAATTGGATAAATAAAAATATCACACACATACAAAAAAAAAAAAAAAAAAAAAACAATGTTAGAAAGAGTAGGTTATTCAGAATTCATACATGATGAGAATGGCCTAAAAATTCCTTTTCTCTAATTAAAAATGTTCTCAGACTTGGCATAGTGAGTAGGGAGACCCTGGGAAGGGAGGCAGATAAAATATAAAGGGCAGATAAGGAGAAGCAAACTGGCCAAGTGGACTCCAAAGCTCTGTTTAGACTTCAAAGAGGCCCAAGGACAGCCCAGCTGTCGCCTGGCAGCTTTCGATTTGATAAGGAGACCCCTCACCCAAGTGCACCAAGGACAAGCCAACAACCGTGTGCAGAGGGAGGGGACAACATCCCCAAGAAAGACAGGCTGAGGAATGCAAATAAGAAAGATCTATACCTGGGCCCTGTCTAATATGGGATCAAAGCAGGCAGGTAGTTGACACATGAGCGAATACAATCAGTCAGTGCAGAACGGCAGTTTTAGAAATGGCGATACAAAAATAAATGTGTACCTGAAGCACCTATAAAGGTAACAAGCATGTCACTGTGTTTAATAGCTGATGCTTTGGGAATTGTACCACATAATACTTTTCAGATTTTATTAATCTTTACTCTTAATTATGTGGATATGTAGGAGGGAGATGTTATATTTAGTTTGCAACCCGTTATGCTTAAAAATAACTGTAGTAATAAGCCATATTAACACGAAACAAATCACATTAACTATGAAAATAACATGACGACTATGATAAATATTCTCAACAATAATTGTAATAAAACTTCAGCATGTAAGAAAAGTTCTATCATATTGTGGTTGCATTGAAATGGTGTAATTAGAGTTTTCACACATTTCTTTTGTGTGATAGAATAAATGGAAAGATACTCTCAGGCCTAACAATGTGTCATGAAGACAGAGTCTGGGAAGAAGGGAAATGGAAGCACAGGTCCAAGGAAAACACTGCTGTAATTCATTTTAAAAACGAATATCGTTGAGTATCAAATTATTCTGAAATTCCATTAGAGATGCTGTGTGTGTTCACATATGCACACAGGTGAATGTGGAAGCTGGAGGTCTGCATCATGGTCCTCACTAACTGACCTTTTCCCAGCGTTTTCTCTTACTGAACTTGAGCTTGTCCATGTGGCTTGGCTGCCTGGCCCGCTAGCTCCAAGGGTCCATCTGTCTGCTGTGGACATGTGCCATTGGGCTTGGCTTCTTATGTTACTTCTAAGAATCTGGACACATGCTGTCATACTTGCATGGCACACACTTTACTGACTGAGCCATCCCCTCCATCGAGAACTTTTAAATTAATGAATTATGTAACAGCTTAATTGTTATGTTAAATAATTAAGGCTATCTGACTTTCTATAAAAATTTTAAATTTAAAAGAATAGTTTCAAAACTTAGGAACGTGTCAAAAAATATTTGTAAACTACTGTTCATCACATCTAATCCTGTCCAAAGTGTCTCACAAAAGGGATATTATATTTTTATCAGATAAATCTGGGCTATGCTTCAAATCTATTGTAAAAACTCACAAACTTTACTGAGTACTCAGAGATACACCTCAAGCTTCTCTAACTTTGTTTAACTCTGTGTATCCCAAATTTCTTTGATCATTGATCACTACTTTCTCAAATGATCCATTGAGACAGTTTGGAGTAAAGATGTCCTATCTCACCCCATGACCACTGAGACTGAATGCATATATGTGTTGCGTTTATTTTTAATAAGGTACATTTTATATATTTTTTGTTTTTATTTTTTAATTATAAGCTTTATTCAAGGAAAATATGCAAGTGTAATAGAGAACTGACTCTCTTACCCCCCCAGTCATACACACACACACACAAACACACAAATAAATACAATTTTAAAAATTAAAGGGGGGCCTTTAAAAACCGTATTAAGAGACCAGTTGAGTGAAGTAGTAAGCTACATGTTGCAGCTATGCAGCGCCCATTTCTGTACCAGTGTAAATTGTTTAGCATTTTCTGTTCTCAGAGAATTCCGTACTTGCAGGTGCTAGCCTTTAAGGAGACTGTCTGGGAAATGGAGCCATCAGGCTTAAAGAAGGGGGTATCTTAAGGGAGCAACACCATGAAAAATATAGTATGTTATTCTTCGCTGTCCCAGGAGTCTAGGCCTGGCGCTCCAGTCCCCCAATAGACCAGCTTCTTATGCTCTTCCAGGGGATCGTGGAGACCTGAGTCTCATTACAAGAACGGCTCAGTGCAGCCTCTGGACTCTGGCTCTCTCTATGAGTTCTTAAAGGATGATTATCCCGGTTTACAGAATCGGAGACTTCCTGTACTATTCACCTATCTGTGTACTGGCAATCCTGTATTCTAAAAATGACACAGCAATCATGGACTGCCCTACGTGTTCTTCCCAATATGACAACCAACGAGATGGTCGTATAATGGATAATCAGCCATCTTAAGGAGTACAGTGGCCTTTAGAATATTAGCCAGTTTCAGAATTCTTTCATTGTTGCATCAAATCCACACTAGTTATATAACCACTACAGTCTGCCTTTCTCTGGGCACCTTCTCCTTCTGAAATGTTTATTTAGCTCACAGTTTCAGGGGAGAGAGAGAAACCAAGCACGCAGGCTCCTCCGGACAAGCCCTGAACAGTGGTGGGAGCAGGCTCTGGGGGAGGGATCAGAAACCACAGTGAAAGGCAGAAAGCAGGGCAGTTGCTGCTCCCCACCGCCTTGTTTTTCGTTTCTTGAAATGAGGTCTCTTTCTGTTATCCTAGGCTCATACTCAGTATGTAGACAAGGATGAATCTGAACCTCTGATACTCCTGTATCCACTTTCTGAGTGCATCACCGTTAGGGATGGAACCGGGGGCTTCCTGCATGCTGGGCAGACACTCCTGGTGAGATCCTTCCCCAGCACCAAATCCTGGTCATTTCTAACCTGCATTTGGTCAATGAATTAGCCAACCCTGGGGTTTCTCCTCTTCTTCCTCCTCCTCCCTCTCCTCCTCCTCCGATTTGGTATGCATATTAGTAATATTGATTCGTCTGTAGTTTCTTGTGGTGTGACTGACCTGTTTTGACGTGATAATTCTCACCTAGAAAGGTGTATTTATTAGATACTGTTCTTTCCTCTATTTCTTTGGAGGCATTTCAGGCAGATTAACTTTAATTCCTCTTTAAACATTTGAGCTACCTGACCCTGTGCTTTATTTGCGGGGTTTTTTTTTTGTTGTTGTTGTTTTTTTTTTTTTTGGATTACGGATTCCATCTCCCATCTACACGTGGTGATTTTCCTATCCTCTTGACTCGATTTGAACATTTCCATGTTTCTAAGTATTTTTCCGTACCATTTAGGCAATTTTACTTGTTGACATATAATCATTCAGTGCATTCTCCAATCCTTTTAATTTCCTTACGGCTTGTTTTATTTCTCACTTTAGTTGCTTGTGTATTTTTTTTTTCATAGTCCGACTAAGTGTTTGTTAATTGGGTCGATACTTTCATTGACTGAGCCAGCTTTTGGTTCCTTCCCCTGATGTTTCCTGGTTTCCCCGCTGCTCTCTGGTCCCGTGTCGCTGATGCCACATCTGGTCCTCCTTCCCTACCTCAGCTGCCCAGGGCAGGAACAGAACACGATGGAAATAGAGAAGAGGGCTCCACTAAGTCTCCAGAGGTTTTCAGCTGATTTATTCTGCGCAAAGCCAGAAAACTTGGAGGAACAAAGGTTTCCATCATGCTGGGAGAATTCTCTTACATTTTGTTTAGTGTGATGTGTGTGTATTGGGGTGGGGTGGGGTACAAGTGTGGGGACAAGTTGTGGTAGCTGATTCTCTACTTCCTATGATGTGGTAGACTTCTAGGGCATAGAACTCAGGTGGGAAGGTTTAATAATAAATGCTTTTCCCCACCCCCTCTCCACCCCATCTTGCTGGCCTGACTGACACTAGGGAAATATTTTTCCTGAGACTTTTTGCAACATAACAAACCTGTAGAAATCTCATTGAATTAGTAAATGAAATGTAAATTTGGATTCTAGCTGTTTGTCTTTAAAGCAGCAAAATTGATAGTTACTCTCAAGGAAACAAACAAACCAGAAGAAAAAGGTCCATTGACACATTGTGGAGGGATACAAGACCTCTCCTGTCCCCACCACTGTCTAAGAAGCACACTTTATGTACACATTGCATAAGTATGTATGGTATGTATACAGGCATTGGTGTATGCATTGCATGAATATGTGCATGCATATAAACTTGTATGCTTGTACATATGTGTGTGTGCCAATGAGTCTGTGTCTTCATTTTATACTGTCCCAAAGCCAAGGGGCTGCTGAAATTTTAAACAGATGTCTTTGGTATAACAGCAAAGCAATGGATAATTTAACCAATGGGTAAAACTGTTTTAAACTAAGCCAATCAATCGTTTCCTTTCCTCCAAAGACTTAGAGTGGAGGCACCCAGGTTCTTCCACTGCCTGAGTGCATTGTAAATGTAAGAGTTCTCAGAGAAATAGCTAGCCAGCCCTCCTCCCCAGCAAAGAGTAGAAGGATTCCAGAACCCAATGGCCTTCTGTACCCTATTTCTAGTTTCAAACCATGTATTCCTCTGGAATAATTGGAAAGCCCCTGCATCTTTGTGATAAATCCTATTTATTTATTTGTTTGTTTGGAACTGATATCAGCTGCTGCTTCCAACTAAATACTCCTTACAAAGTCACTGCTAGAGTTTAAATATCCTTTGTCCCTTTCCAATCACTTTCTGAACTTGATTGTCGTGATAAATACCATGACCATGAGGAATGGGTTTATACTGCTTACAGTTCACCAAAGGGAGGTCAGCACAGGATCTGAAGCAGAGGCTGTGGAGAATGCTGCTGACTGACTTGTCTCCACAGCTTTCTCAGTCTGTTTTCTTATAAACCCAGGACCATTTTCCCAGGGATGGCACCACCCAGAATGGACTGGGCCCTCCATAGTCAATCAAGAAAATGTTTCACAGGCATGCCTCAATTAAGAGTCTCTCTCTTCTAGATATGTCTAGGTCTGTGTCAAGTTTACAAAAATTAACAAAGTTCCCAATGTTACTATGTTGTTGAGAGGTAGTGGGACCTTTAAAACATGATTATGTCACTAGGACCCAATGAAGAAAGATTAAGACAGTTCTTAGTAATTAAGACAGTTACCGAAAAATTAAGCCATTAGAAAGCAGATTCCCTGTTCCACATCCTTTATTGTCTATGTGAGTACACTCATGGGTGTGCACATATGTGTGTGTATTTGTGTGGGTATGCCATACGCAGATGCACATGTGTGCATGTCTGAAGGCCAGGGGTCAATAGGTGTCCTTCCATGAGTTCTATCTACCCTTTTTTGGAATTGAGGTCTCTAACTTGGCTTAAGACCTGATAGCCTATGCTGGCAGAGCAGTGAACTCTAGGAACCCACTGGTCTCCTTGTCCCCAGACTGAAATTACAAGCAGGTGTCACTGCAACTGGCATTTTAAAATGCAGGTGCTTGGATCAAGCTATAGACTCTGGCATGTGTGTGTGTGTGTGTGTGTGTGTGTGTGTGTGTGTGTGTGTGTGTGTGTGTGTGTGTGTGTGTGTGTTACACATGCTTGTGCGTGCATTTGTAAAGTCTAGCCTTGTGGTGTCTTTCTCCATCACTCTCCACTTTCATTTGGGGGACAGAGTCTCTCACTGAACCCAAGCTCATTAATTGGCTAGACTGGCTATCCATCAAGCCCCTGGGATCCTCCAGTCCCTCCCTGCCACACTGGGGTTACAGGTGTGCACTGCCATGGATCTGAATCCAGGTGCTAATGTTTGCACAGTAAACTCTTCACTGGCTAACCCTTCCTCAGCCCAGCCTCCTATCTTTTATTATGTACTTGCATGGCCCTCTGCTTTCCATCACTAGACAGCACATGCTGTTGCTTGTGCAGGTGCAGATTTCCTGTCTGTAGAACTGTGAGCTAAGTAAACTTCTCCCCTTAATGAGTTGCCAGTCAGTGGCATGTTCTCACAGCAACAGAAAACAAATCATGGGCCAACTTGAAGGAGTCATGTACCTTCATAACATTTTCATTTCTTCATCTCCAAACTTTGGCCAGAGTCCTTACCAGGCTGTATATGAAATGGCATCTTCCTGGGGCCCGCCTCTCACATAAAGCTATGATTTTGCTTACTTTTGGCAGAAATGTAAGACTCCTGAGGTCTTTGAGTGAGTCAGTGCCCCAGCAGTTAGCATAGGTAGAATGTTAGCGGGAGAAGGTTCCTCTTTGTACAAAGTAGATGGACCACACTCACCAAGAGAAATGAGTCTCTCGGCAGCGAGGAACCTTCACAGACCGAATTTGGAATGTTTCTCCAGATGGAAAGTTGGGACATGACCTCCTAAATATGGAAACATTCTGACCTTGTATCTCTTTTCTATACGTTCAGTCCGTGCCAGGCAACTATCTATTACACACTGAATTATAGACTTCTTCTGTCACTTAGTATGGCTCTGTAATCACAAATCTTGTCTTCCTAATTAGATGAAATGTTCTTCAAGAGGTCAGAATGTGGACAACCTGTTCTGTCTGCCCAACATTTTAAGTATGTGGTAGTTACGCTTCACAATTTTTTTTTTTTGGCACTGACCAAATAAAGACATTCCTTCTGACATTGGAATTCTCTTTTTTGTTGTTAATGGTGTTTGTTTGTTTTCAAATTATAATTTTGGGAGAAACGTTGAGGAAGTAGCATAGTATATAAGTAGCATAGTCCATTTGTATTATGTTGCTCTTGACAATTAGATAATTTACCCAAACTAGACTGCCCAATGTATTCTCTGTAGATATGAGTTGATTCCATTCTTAAAGACTGAACCATGCTTTCAGAGGCGTGCTTTGCCTGTGTTATATAATCAATATTAGGGAAGGAAAGTTCTAGAAAATTGAATCAAATGCAAATAAGTACATCAAAGTCTCCCCAGGGCTCAGGCTATGTATCATCATGCACTTGCCCACCCTTACCCTCAGGCATCCACACCTCAGCCTTCCAAGAGCAAAGGAGACAATGCCTGAGTGGCTCTTCCACTTGAAATGCAGTGCTTTTCTGCTGAATGTGCCACAGCAGGATACTTCCTATATAGTGGATTCTGTGTTGATGCAGGTTGCTGGAGAAACAGATGGGTTTAAAAATGGGGAAGTGCCTGTGTGAGAAAAAAAAATGTGAAGGAAACAAAAAAGGGGATGGGAAGATCACTAGTGTAGGGTGACTATATTGTTCCATTATAAATAATTGTCCCCACCTATGAGTTTAATAAAAAGTGCTGATTGGCCAAAGGCAGACAGGAAGTGTGGGTGGGGCTACCAGAGTAAGAAGACTCTAGGAACAGGCAGAACAGAGGAGAATGCCAGAGAGAAGCCAGAAGAAACAGAAGACAACTATGCTGCTCTGAGAAAAGGTACCAAGCCCCATGACTGAACAGGATAAGAGTCATGGGTTAGATTAAGGGTAAAGAGTTAGCAAGTTACATGCCTGGGCCTTAGGTCGATCAGCCTAAAACTATTGTAAGCATCTGTGTGTCTCTGCAGGTCTGTGGGTCTGTGGCTGTGGGTCTGTGGGCTTAAACCTTGAAGCTAGGCCCGAAAGTCCAGGCCAGAAACCTCTTACTACGCACTAGGCTACAAGAGAAGCCAGACACTAGGAAAGTGGGACATCCATAACACGTAGGAAGGCCCAGAAAGCCGAAGGAATCCCTAAAGGACTCAGGGCACAAACAGGCTTAGTGTTTTTGCCCTGTTCAGGTGCTGACTAAGCTGCTCACAGGAGTCCAGACCTTGGCACAAACCATGATGGGTTTCAGAGAAGAGCAGCTAGCTCCTTGAAGGCTAAGGCCCCAGTAGGTGGTTAGCTCAAAGCATGGTCAACACAGATACTTACATATTTGTTTCATTGAATGTGTGGTCTTAGTGGAAGAACACTATCCTCCTCCTTCCTTACCACACCCCTTCTCATCATGTCAGGAAGGCTACAGGTCTTGAGATGTGAGAAGCTGGTTGTTCAGATTTATAGTCTGGGCAAATTCCCATGAAGCTAGCTCATCACAGGCTCCCAAGACCCATGCTTTGGCCCCCCACAGGAAGTGCGATGACTCAATCCTCTTATTTCCTTGCCATCATCTAAGACTTCTTCTCCAATATCAAAGTATACAGTAAAGTGTGCATATATTTGTGTGTGTGTGTGTGTGTGAGTGTACATGCACATGCATGTGTACGTGTACATATGACAGAAACACAGATAGAGATGTCTGGCCAATTTGAAATTTGTACCAGCTAGGCTCTGAGTAATCCTCCTTACCATCACTTTATTAAATGAAAAGGCATAAGTAATGCACCAAATGCATTTAATATTGATTCATCAATTAAGAAGAATCTGTTTCAAGATTTTTTTTTCCTCTCCAGATTCTGGGCAGTTTGGTTAAATTGCAACACAACTTGTCAAGATAACTGATTTCAAAATATTCAAGTTAACTGAGTGGGGGGGATTCAACACTTTCTGGAACTAAAAAGTGCTTTTTATCAACTCAAACCAGCAAATCTTACATATTTTAAGATGTGCCATTTTGTGTCTGGTTTGTGGGAGTTGGTTGTACACACCACTGCTGCCTGAGTGGACAGGATAACTATGCCAGCACTGCAAAACTGAAGGTCAAGGGCTTCTCCCAACTTCACATGATGTAATTTCTTCCACTTTTATTTTTAGAACATACCACTTACATTACTTTAGGAGAAATAATCTAATCATATTAAAATCACGTTGTCAAATAGTTCTTAGCAGATTGAGACTGACTCACAAACAGCTTGAGAAATAAATTTGGTAGTATTTGCAAAAGATCAAGCTTTGACTGGAAAACTTGATGCATTTTGTTCCTACCTGACCTTCTTGCAGTACCAGGAAGAAAAATAAATTTTTGTTTAGGGAAAGGCTACTTGACATTTTTCCACAGACCTATTTGTTCAAATCTAGTTTAGTCAAAAGCTAAGGATGTCAGAAGTTAATTAACATTAACCCAAATGTTAATCTATACATACTGTTTTGAACAACTTTAAACTTCTCTTTGCTCAGAATTCCCATAGGAAATAGGAGAATACTTCCTCCCCACCTGCTGGGGAGGCTGCTCCTTCTCAAACATTCTTCCACTTGGCCATTGTTTCTCGATATACTGACATGTACTTGTCAATGTGCCAGGGTCTGCGGAGCACACACAAACAGATGAACCACATCCGGCCCTCACCAGGTTTTCATTTCAGCTGGAGAAAGAAAACAAACCGTGTATACCTACAGCAAATGACCAAACCATCAGTCAAGTTGAAATTACAAATTGAAAGAGAAAGAAACAATGACCTCAGTTCTTGGGTAGCATTTGAAGCAGATGTTTTAAAAGACATGCTGGGGAGCTTTCTCTAGTCTTACACAGTTCAGGATTCCCCTTTCTAAGGAGTGGTGCCACCCAACCACCCACAGTAGGATGTATTTTCCCACCTCAATTAATAATCAAGACAGTGCTCCACAGATGTGCTCAAAGGTCAGCCTGATACAGACAATCCCTTAGTGGGGCATTCTTAAGAAATGAGGTTAGGACTCTTGGGTCACAGAGAACCAAACCAGTAACAGGGGGAGTGGGTTGTTACAAAGCTAGATCACTGTGTTGTTGTGTGTTCTAGAACACATACCTACTTGCCATTCTGCCACATGATGTCATAGATGCAATGAGACTCTCACCAGAGACTAAGAAAAGGATGGTATTGTGCCCCTGGTCCTCTAGAATTGTGACCTAAATAAAACTCTTTTCTCTGAACATCATTCAGTCTCAGGTGTCCTGTTATAGCAGCAAGAAACAACCAATATTTGTGGCTGAGGGTGCTTGAGTATCATTCTCTTTCCATTATCACGTTCTTCCCTAGGCTGTTTTAGCACCAACACGACTCTAGCACTTCCCATAAGCCATTGCACCTGTGAATCTTCACTTCCCATAAGCCACTGCACCTCTGAGTAGTCAGTTCCCATAATCCACTGCACCTGTGAGTCTTCGGTCCTCTTTCCACAGGACACACCTAGTGGGCTGGTGCATGGCTGGGTTACATCAGCACTTCTCCAGATGTAGCCACACAAATATTCATACAATCTCTAAAAGGGGTGTTTAAAATTTTTATTAGAGCTTTGAAAATAAGCTGGAGAAAATGATGATATAGTAGAAAATATGGATGTCTGAGTGCTAAATATGATTAATAGGTCCCAGAAGAGAGGAAAGGCATCACAGAGTAAACTCCTCTCTGTGACTAGAGGCCCATCATTTTTCTCTCCCTATCCTTGAAGAAAATCTGGCCTCTGTTCACTTGCTGTCCAGATCTCCATATAATATCTCCTTTCTGGACTCAGTGGGTCCGTTAACGCTGAGGTATATCATTACTTCATACAGGCATACAATCTAGGTAACACGGCAATTATTAATGGCAGCACCAAGTATCCTCAAAAGTTATTGTCAACCTGACACCACCTACAATCACCTAGGAAGAGGGAGCCTCAATTGAAGAACTGCCTTGATCAAGTTGACCTGTAGCCATGTCTATAAGAGACCGTCTTAATTGATGATTGATATAGGGAGAGGGCTAGCCTACAGTTGGTTGCAGCATCCATGGGATGGTGGTCCTGGGTTACATAAGAAAGCTGGATGAGCAAGAGTCAATGAGGGAGACTGGAACATTGCCCCTCCATGGTTTTTGCTTCAGATCCGCCCCAACTTCCCTAAGTGATAGACTGTAACCTGGAAGTATGAGCCTACTAAAAACTTACTTCTGATAACACAAAGAAAACTGGAACATCAGGTATGAGCTAATCCAGAATGGCTGCAGGGGTTTGGAAGACCCACAGCCCACAGGAGGCTTACTAACCCAACATCCTGCATCTGTTCATATCCTATGAACTACCCCATAGATAACACAAAAGCAGTCTCAACACACTGTGTTGATCAGAGTTCTCTACAGGAACAGAATAGAATAAATCTATTACAAAAAGAAACTGGTTGAGCTGATCTACACGGTACCAGGTGGGTAGTCCAACGGCGGCGAGAGAAACTAAGAGCCTTGTTCCTCAGAGCCTTATGCTTTGACAGTCCCAAACCGCCACTTGTGGCCTGGAGGATTCTTGGAGAGTCCTCAGACTCCAGTCCGTGTTAAAGGTCAGGAAGCTGCACTCTGATGGTACTGAGGATAGCAGCAGCAATAGTGGATGCAGTCACCACAAAGAACAAAAGCAGGCAGGCAAGGAGGGTGTCTGCATTGCTTTTCTTGGGCCCCCTGTATCTGGGTGATAGTGCTTGTGTGTGTGTGTGTGTGTGTGTGTGTGTGTGTGTGTGTGTGTGTGTGTGCGCGCACATGCATGCTGCCCAGTCTGGGAGAGGATCTTCTCCCCAGTTAATCCTTCCTAGAAGCACCACACACAGGTTTGTTGCTGAGCTAATTCTAGATCTAATCAAGGTTAACCATCACACACCCCTTGGGGAAGACTGTTCACAATCCTAGGGACAGTGTTGTCTAAATACCCATGAAAGAAAGGCGGCATTTTCCTACAGAGAGTACAGCCTGCCCCATTTCCCCAGGTTATTGCTGAAATAGCACCTACATTTTTGTGTAGAAGTATTTGTTTCCCCATATGCCCCATCTTCTCTGCTCTAAAACAAGTCAGAGTCTTAGTGTCCCTGTAACAAAACTTTCCGCTCTGCAGAAACTTTGAACTCACCCTTGTCTTAGGAGGACAGGGAGGAAGCCAGCTACAGTGGTCGTGATGGACAGAAAGGCACAAGGGTGAGTAGATAAACACAATGACAGTTTGCACTAAGTGGGGAAAGAAATTAGGAACTCTCTTTGGATGTAAGGGGTCTCAAGAGGAAATGAAACAATGGATGAACACATGTATTAAAATAACTTATTAAATCAGCTTATGAAATAATAACAGCTGAGGCACAGCCAGGACCCTGACAGTTGCTGAGTCCTTGAGGCTGGGTGCCTTGGGTGTTAGTCTGTACAGTGGCTCTCTCTCACTGGGGAGGCCGACAACATGGACGTCTCTCTTTTCACAAAGCTGAGTGCTTCAGTAAACCCAGTTTGGCACCCAACCCTGGAAGGTTCTTGGAGAGCCACTGGTCCTTAGTCAAGAGTGAAAGCCTGGAAATACTGGTTCTGCTCTTAGTGAGGGAATCAACTGACCAGGGTGACTCGCCTCAGCAGCAAGAGGGAAGACAAAAATACAGTCTTCCTTCTGCTGCGCCTGCTGGTATTGTGTTAATCCGGGCTGCAAGCGGAAGGTCCACTCAGGTTGGGCCTTTCCACATCAATCAAGGCCTGCAGGACATTAGAGGCTCCCAATCTATGGCAAGTTAACACTGAAAGCTACCAACACACTACAGTTTCATTTGCCCCCCCCCCCCAAATCAGCATAGAAGAAAATTGACCAAAAAGAAATGTATTTTTCTAACCCGGAAGTCATTGATGACCTTTACAGATTTTAAAACAGGGTGAAAGGGCTCAGCAGCCACAAGCTTTCTTTTGAAGAAATGAAGTCACCAAAAAGAAGGGGAAAGGTGAGATGACAAGATGGTAGGTTTCCAGTCAGGTTGAGCAAGTGAGGACTCTTGGTCAACACAAAGAAGAGATTGGATGCAGGGTGAGTCAAGGTGAGCTAGGGGTGTGGGGGATGGGAGATAACCGCTGGAGCCAGATAAACAGCATTTTAGCCTCCCGATTTTGAGAGGTGACAGAATTAGATGAAATGAACAGTGGTCCTGAACTACATCAGCCATCAAACAAAAACCAGCCCCCACTCTGCTGAGGCAGGGAAAGGCTGTAGAGAAAGCTAGGCTTTCCCAGTTGGTTACCTCAGCTGTATCTGAAGAGCCACATTGGTATGGAGACTTGAAGACTGGGTGGGTGCTGTGGTCGCTGGATAGAGTTCCAGAGACTCAGGTAACTAACACCTACTCCCTCTTTGAATAACAGCAAGTATTGACTGGAGACAAAAGCCTGAGAATCACCTACTTAATGCTGGGGAAAGCAGGAGAAACTGTTCAGCTCATTCCTGAGGACCACCCTCCAGAAAGGTCAGCATTCTATTTATTCCCTCCTTCCCCGTGGGGTATCTGCCAGCTCCTGCCAAGAACCCAAGCAAAGCTTCTGTCAGATTATGGGGTTTAAAGAATAAATGTCTTTAATTTTTATGAGGTCCAAGTAATTTTACCTGCTATTAGATTAACCACCCTAACTTATGAATTCTGTTTGTACAGAAATACCTTTCCCATCATTTCACATTCATCTTCTTGGTGTTGCAATCACCCTGCATCACTGATGGGAATGTAAAATGGTTAAGCAGCCCTGAGAAGGAGTTTGGTGACTCCTCTCAAAGTTACACATAAAACTACTATATCTCTAACAATCCACTCCTAGAGATACATCCAAAGAAACTGAAAACAGGGGTTCAGACCAGCACTGTTCATAGCAGGATTGTCCTTGTCAGCTAAAGGAAGAAAACAACTCAGATGCCATCCACAGAGTGTCACAGTATTTGTGTTCTGCAGAGAATTAATTAGAACAGAGAGAATGAGAGAGAACCAGAGACAGGGAGAGACACACAGATATGGGGGGTGTGGGCTCAGCAGTCATGAGAGCTGAGAAGTCCACAGTTAGATGTCTTCTTGCTGGAGATACAGAAAAGTTAGTGGGTAATTTGTGGCCCACGAACTGAGGCCCTGCTGGTGAAGAGTCCAATACATGTCCAAAGGCCCGACAACCAAGTGCTTCAGACAGGGAAAACCTCATGAAGCCATGATGAGTTATGAAGTTGTTAACTCACGAGAAGGCTCAAGATGTCAGGCCAGGAGAGTGAGTCTGCCATTCACTGTCTTGATCTTCCCGGTGTTCAACAGTCTGGAAGAAGCCTCTCCCCACACCTGCTTTGCCTAGACTCCTAGAAATAGCCTCCGAGACACAAACAGACCTAGAAATAATGTTGAACCAGGTATCTTACTATCCCATGGTACAGTCAAGTTCACATTCAAAATTAACCACCACAATGGATCACCAAATAGTGGGTCATAATGAACTATAATCCCATCACAAAAGTAAACAAGTTCAGAATCATAATATAACAAGATGAACCTTGAAATAATTATGCAAAGTGATATAATGACAGAAAAGGAAGAAAAGCACATTTCTAATCATATGCAATATCTAGAATGAGAAAATTAACAGACAGAAAGATTATTCACTATGAGGAGGTTGGCATAAAGGTTATGGGAGATGTAGCGTGTAGGGAAAGGAGCCTATCCAAAGAAATCCACCCTGGCCCTGAGACCCGAGCTCGTGAAAGAAACACACTCTGGATCTGAGACCCAAGTTAGTGAAATAAACACATTATCCCTTAACACAGAACCAGGGAAACATGCCCTGACTCTAAAACTAGTACCAAAGGAACACACTTGGTCCCTAGAATCAGAGCTAGTGACAGAAATATACCCTGGCCTTAGAATTAGAGTCCAAAAGCTAAAAAATTCCAGTGAAAGCAATACAGCTGGCCCTGAAATCAGAGCCATCTCTGAAGCTGACCAACTAAACCAACCAATCCCTGAGCAGGAATACCTAACCAATCCTTGGGTATCCCTGGATAAGCTCCACCCCAAGGGCCTCTATATAACCCCTCCCCCCCCCCACCCTTTACAGTTGTGGGCTGTTCTTTCCCAGGATGGTAGAGGCAGCTACTCCAGAGCAGAAAAAGTAACAACTTTTCACTGGAGCCGGAGGAGATTGCTACATTTCTGCAGGGGTTTCCCCTTAAGTAGAATGAAGCAAAAGAAGTAATATCTTGGGCCAGAGAGAAGGAGCTGAGTTCTGCTGGGAAATACCCTTAAGGGGGTCAAAGCAAAGTTCAGCTGTAACAGCCCTCCAGAGCTATATCCTGTGAGGAGACCATCCCCCACTGCACGCCAGCTTCAGGTATAGCTTGATTTCCGGAACAGTCAGGATACCTTCCCTTCCAGAGCTGAGCTGTCCCTTGGCAGCTCCAGCCGTCAGAGCTGTAGTACAGCTCTCCAGGTATAGCTCGACTTACTGAACAGTCAGGATACCTTTTACTCCCTTCCCAGAGTTATAATACTTACTTACATAGCCTAGTGAATTGAAGTTCATATTTCGGATAATGAAAAAAAAATTAGATAATAGTGATTGTACGATATAAAAATTGAACACTTAAATATTATAAGATGACAGAAAACATGACCAGTGTTATACTACATAAACTTTATCTTAAGAAAAAGCAGTTCATGTTCTTGAACCCAACAGCAACAGAAAATAACAGTGTCCTTTAAATAGACAAAGAAAAGTAGTCATTCTATGTGTTCAAAATTCATTTATTTTTAACACCCTTTAACATTTAAGATCTGCTTCAATGTGGTGAAGTGCACTGTCACCTTGGTGCCTCTCATCTCTACAGAAGCCCTTTAGCACTGCTCTTAATGGATTGGATTCTTTTTTAAGAAATTATTATTTATTTTTTATTTTGTATATCTTGATTTTTTTTTAAGCCGCATGTATGTCTATGCATCAAATGGAAATCACACAAGGGCATCAGATCCCCAGGAACTGAAATTACCGAGAGTTGTTGCTGGAGTCCAGCTCCGGATGAGGGCAGAGTCTGAAGATGGTTGGATGGATGCAGGACAGGGATGGGAGGGACCTGACAGGGGCCACTTTTTAATTTCTTCTTAGGAGAGATGGACAGAGAGGAAGCCAGACGCCAGGAGCCATCCCCAGTGGTTGACAGGTCTCAGCAGAGGATGTAAGGAATCAGCAGAGGAAGGAAGTGAGCCAGGCCATGGTGGTTGGGAGACTCTTGTAGCCTGACTGACTAGCAGTCAGAGTGCTTTATCTATACAGAATTGAGTATGCAGGAATACATTCATGATGTTGCAAAAACATAGATCATATTATTTTGCTTTTGGACATGTGTTTCACTTCCTTCTGTCCATCTTTCAGTTCTCAATGACAAACTATGACAGAATAGATTCATCATTCCCAATCATTTCCCCTCGAGTTTCGACATCACTGATGAACAGAGTTATCATTTTTATTAATTAACCCTTAACCCAATTTTTAAGAATCTAGAGGCACATGACAGTCCGTTCTCAGGCTGGTAGCTTTGGTTGATTCAAGGATACCAGACCAAAACAAAGTCTTCAAGACAGCCCAGGCATGGTGCCAAATCCCAAGCAATGTATTGTTAACTCTTAATGGTCAGAGTGCCCAAGAAAAATCCTCAGGCTAAAGCTGCTGTAGTTATTATTCAAATTCTGTCATAATACAATGTTTACAATTTATAGAATTTGGTTACATGTCTAATCCTGGCATTCTCTTGTTCTTTGGTCATACGGCACCACAGTGACTCTGCATGTGCTAACTTTTCTAAGAAGGGCTGTTCTGACATCTCATATTTTTATTATGTTTTTACATCATTCCTTGCCCAACAATCTAAGTCTCTGTGTATGGCAGAGGTAACGTTAGCTAATCTAACTTGGTTGATGTATATATCATGTAGTCACCTGAGTGTATAGTGGGAAGAAGCTTGCAATCTGAACTGTGACCAACCTCTCTAGCCCGCCGAATCATGTTGACCTGTTAAAGTTTACTTTGTTTTGATTATCTCTTTCCTGAGGGTCAGACAGGGTCAGCTGTCTAAGGAGTGTCTCATAGCCTCATAAAGAGACTTCTGGTTTCTTTATGTGTCACAACCTCCAAGGCATAAGGAAGACCTTCAAGTAGATAAGGATATCTCTAAAAGCAGGGAAATAGTCTGTTCAGGACTGTCCCGGAGAAGCTTAGCAGCAGCATTCCCAGAAGAAGACATACGTGATTCATAAGAAATTTCCCATGAATCCAATATCCTCAAATTGTACAAATGTTAAAAGTGCCTTAAGTATACAACAGGTAGAGATGAAAACCAACGGAAGCAGGGCAGCCATCATGCACCTCAGCTGTGCTGGATCTTTGTCAAGCAGCTGTCCTGGCTTTATGAATTTTGCTGTTACATTAAGATATGGCTGTGTCAAGTTGTATCCCACCTGTGAATCAAACCCAAGTCTTCGAAGAACAGCCAGTGCTCTTAACTACTGAGCCATGTTTCTGGCTCCATGACTGCATTCTTGAAGTGTTTCTGCTCTTCAGTGAGTTCATGGAACTCTGACTTAGGAGGGTGCTAAAGAGACATGAGAAAGAGAGAGAGAGAGAGAGAGAGAGAGAGAGAGAGAGAGAGAGAGAGAGAGAGAGAGAGAGAGAGAGAGAGAGAGAGAGAGAGAGAGAGAGAGAAACTTCTCTTCGTGGTTCCAGTGTGCAGTATACTGCCTTTTCTTGGTTTACAGCAGACACAGTCACGGGTGTGAGTATGTGGCAGGGACATCTGGTGGTATTCTGCTCCACTTGTATGCCTAGAGCAAACGTTTCTTGTCTATCTTGCACTCACATCTGCAATGCCATGTAGGTTATGTGTGTATACTGGAATCTGGTTGGCTTTCATTGCCCATCTTCATCCCATGCCAGGACCACACTGTGGCAACTGCCACATCTTAGAATAAATTCTCATCTTAGCTGGAATAAATCTTCTTTCCTTTTCTCAGTCACAGGTGTCTTAACTTACTTTTAATCAACTTTTTCATTTCTATATCATATTTATAATATGTGCTGAACTTTTATGTGAATATAAGTAGCTAGTTTTGACTATATTTGTTTAGATATAATTATTGGGAGAATTTAATGTTTTTATAATATCAAGTATATAAGTCCTTGTCCCCAAAAGAAAAAATACATAAGTTACTAAGTTTTTATATAAGAATCAAAATATCAGGGGTGTTGGCTTATGTCTCTAACCCAGCTAGAAGGTCCAGGATACTGCTAGATGGAAACAGAAATAACAGACATTCTTGCCTTGTTTAGGGTCTCAAAAGAAAATGTTCGTGTTTAACCTTTAAGTGTGATATTTCCTGCAGATATTTTATAGATGGCTCAATAAAATCAACATCACAACCACTTCAGCCTGAGCTGTCTTCTCTGGTTTCTCTTGCTCTGAGGTTTTCCAGCTTTCTTGGACTGGCCAGTCCTGGTTTCTTAGCTCTATGCACATAAGGGGGCTTTCCTGAACCTGAACTTGACACTGGAAATAAATCTAAGGAATCTTGACTGGAGTGTGTGTGTCGTGTGTGTGTGTGTGTGTGTGTGTGTGTGTGTGTGTGTGTGTATACATGTGCATGAGTCTACATTCCTGTACTGTTTCCTGGAATCCATGTGCACATATTTCTACTAGAATTCTACCTGGGAGTAGGATTTCTGGGTCCTAGGATATGGGATCAAATAGTTTTCCAACTTAAAGAATTTATTTCATGCACATGTGTACGTGTGTAGATGTGCCATGGACAACACACGGAGATCAGAGGATAATTTGCAGGAGTCGGCTCTCTCTTCTTCCATCATGTGAATCCAGAGGATTGAGCACACTCGACCAGCCTGGCAGCAAGAACTTTAGTTGCTGGGCAGTAGTTTTCCAGCTTCATCATCCGTGTTTAGACTATTTAGACTCATCTTAGTGTATGAGGATCTAATAAATATATATTCCAATTCTCTCGTGCACATATGAGGTATGACTGGCTCAGATGCTCTTGCAGAATAAAATGAAACTTGGCCTTATTCTCCTGGCCATATAAAAACCAGGCTCATGGGCTGCTGAGATGGTTGAGAGAGTGAAGACGCTTTCCACCAAGCCCGTTGACCTGGGTTTCACACCTACAGCCCACATGGCAGAAGGAGAGAATGGCCTCCTAGAGGATGGCCTTTGACATGTGCACTCACATACATACATACTCACATAGAACAAATAAATTAGAGCCAAAACACCAAACTCTGATAAATTATAGACTTAAATATAAGATGCAAATAATAGTCAAAATAATAATAGGATAAATTAAGTAAAGTGTTTTCGCCATCTGAGACAGGCAAATCTTTCTTTGGGTCATAGATAAAAGACTTATGAACAACTCTACACTGAAATTAAGAACTTCTGTCTATTAAAATATACCATCTAATAATGTAAAGCCAATGTTATCATAAGTGATGTGTTTGCAACTTATATCCTACTGGCTTTTACTTAAAAGACCTCTGGAAGTCTAAAATGGAAAAAATTAAACAATTCCACAGACCCTTATCCACTGCTAAGGTGACTCTAAATGTCACTGGTAAACTAGGACTGTCAAGATGGCTTAGCAGGTATAAGCACTGGCTGCCAAGCCTGACTACCTAAGATCAATCCCCCGAGCCCAGTTGGGGCTATCTCTGATATCCTGGGACCTAGAAATCCCATTCTGGGATAGAATTACTAATAGAAATGTGTACACACAGGCAGATGATAATCCAAAACACATTCACAGGAGTGCGCCAAAAAGTCATCCCAACATGAAGAAAGTTCAAGCCTTTGGTAGTTGTAGAAAGCATGAAGTATGAGACATTTGTATCACAGAGCACTATGACCACTGAGATCCAGGAAAGCGTCGCACAGATTGATCGAGACAGAGAAGCAGGTAAAGTTGCTTGCTGGGCAAGCATGAGGAACTGAGCTCACATCACCATCCCTCTGTAAAAGCTGGCATCTATAAAGGACTTGGGGCAGAGACAGATGTGCCATGAGAGCTTACTGACCAGCCAGTCTGGCTCCAACAGTGAGCTATAGGTTCAGTAAGAGACTGTCAAAAAACCAGATGAATACAGAAAGTCATTCTGAGTACCCACCCCCCACACACGGACAATAAATAATAAATAAACAAATGTTAAAAATGAAGTTCAGAGAATGGGCAAAATCAAAGCATAATATTTAATTGTGCACATTTAGACAGTCCAAATATAAGGAGGGGCAATAAAATTATTCCCGTTAAGTTCAGATTAGTTGTTGCTATATAAAAAGAGTAAGTTAGAGCGATTAAAACGGGGCTTGGGAAGAACGTCAGGGGTGCTGACTGTAGTCTAGCCATGCTCCAGGTGGAAAATAACTGAAAATTTAACGGACTGTGTCGTTCATTGCTGTTGTATCATAGCCCACGCTGACCACGAAATTCTTATGAAGTCCAGGAGACCTTTGTAGTGGTCTGAAAGAGAAACTCTTTGGGGACCGCTAGTTTTGCAGCCTTGCCTGAGGAAGTGTGTTACTGGGGCTGGGTTTTGACTTAATCATGCGATTTCCAGTTCTTTCTGCTTCCTGCTTCAAGTTGAGGATGAGCACTCTGAGAGTCTTGCCCCGGTCACCATGGCCAGCAGTCATGCTGCCACACTTCCCTGCCACGATGGACTCTTAACCCTCTGGAACTGTGAGCCCAAATAAACCTGTTCTTCTCTAAATCAATTCTGGTCATGGTGTTTTATCGCAACAGAAAAGTAACTCATCTGGCTGCCTCTCCTTTCCAAGGGCTAAGACTGTGAGCATGCGCGGCACGCCTTGTGAAGCTGTCTCTGTGGGTTTGTAGACTTCTTTGTTATTTCCTTTTTAAATAGTTAAAAGAAATACTTACCGGGCAGCGTTAAGGAATCAACAGAAATGCAGACAGCATTAGATTTAGTTAACCCTAGTAATAACTTTAATGATTTTCCTTGCAGTGTACAGGAGCAGTGAAGTATGAGGGATGGTGGTGGGGGGTGGCAGAGACAATGGAGACCGCTATTGTTTGGAGAATGTGCTGGAAAGCTAAGGGTAAACATACATTAGACATTGCAGGCTCTGTGGCAGACATTCCCACAGGGATAAACCCAATCATAGTCAAATGTTGTTGGGGGACAGAAGGGACCAAAAGACCAGAAATCTTGGTTGCACATGGAAGTGAGTTCATGGAATTCAGAGTCAAAGCAAGGCAGACAGTTTCAGTCAGGTGCAGAGCAGCCATATCAGGTACTCAGAAATTAGAGTCTTCTAGCCTGGCTTCATCCTTTGATTCTCTTGCTTATTCATTCAAGGACTTAAGGAGCATCTAACTATTCAAAGTAGGAACACAAGCATGTGTGTAGCATAGATCATGGGTTAGGTATATGGCTCCAGGTTAGAACACTTTTCTATAATGCAAGAGGCCTGGGTTCCAGCCCCAGTGTTTCAGAGCTAAAATTGCCAAAGTTAGTTTTAACTGCAGCATTTAAATAACAATTCAAGATTTCTACTGACTAAGGATAAGACCCAAGTGCCCTCCCCAACAGTGCACAAGCTCTGCCTCCCTATGGTCTCAACAACGTTTGCTGTGAGTCTATACCTTTATCTGAGAATAGAAATGTCTAGCCTGGTCAAGGAGCAGGCAACTGAGGCCCAGAGAGGCTAAATAACATGATTCTACAGCTTGTAATATCTGGTGCCTCCATGGGAATGCTGGGCAACCTGACCCCTTCACATGCTCTTGAAGAAATCCAGTTCATCTGTAGCTATTTTTGCTCTGCCCTCTGACAAGCTCCAGTCTATTTAGTTCTCTGTGGTCTCACATTTGTTTCTTGATGACCTGTCTCTGGAACAGACCCACAAGGCTGCATTCTGTATGCAGAGTTCTGTGACTGTCTTAGCAATGGTCTGTAACTTCCAGCACCCACCTCTCCCAATACCCATCCTTCAGCAGCCACCCCCTCAAGCCCCTTAGGTCTGTCCCTAACAACTGGATCTTTCACTTCGTTGCCTACCTATCTCCTCCAGAAGCTGTGACATTTATGATCAGAGGTAGGGTAAAATCAGCATCAAGGAAGACTATACAACTCAACTAGTGCTGTTGCTGTGTTATAGACTGTGTGTGACCTGTCCCTGCCAAACTTGTGCTAAAAAAAAATCACCACTATAATATGAAAGATAGGGGTTCTTTAAGAGCGGTGTGATTCTTGGGGATTCCAATCTCATGAAGGGATTACTAGAAAGTTTCTGGTCCAGTGTGTGCTGCTGTGGGATGGTCTTTGTGTATGCTGTGAATGTGTTGCTACCATTGGTTAATAAAGAAGCTGTTTTGGCCTATAGCAAGATAGGAAGTAGCCAGGCATGAAATCTAAGAAAGATAAAGAGAGAAGAAAGGTGGAGTTGAGATAGATGATGTGGGCTGTTGGGGAGCAAGATGTAATGGAACACAGGTAAAGACATGAGACATGTGGCGATACATAGATTAATAGAATAGGTTAATTTAAGATAAAAGATTAATAGAATAGGTTAATTTAAGATAAAAGAGCTAGTTAGCAATAAGCCTGAACCATAAACCAAACACTTTATAATTAATGTTAAGCCTCTGAATGATTATTTTATAAGTGGCAGTGGGATCATAGGACTGGGCAGGACAGAGAGAAACTTCCACCTACAGTGTCCCATCTTCTCTTTGTATACACCCACTTTTGCACCCTGCATGAGTGTCATATGATCTTCCCTCTCCAGAAGCTGCACAGATACCAGACCATACACTCAGAAGGCCAGAGTCATGAGCCACATTAAATGTCTTTCCTTTATATTTTATCCAGTCTCAGGTATTCTGTTATAGTAACAGAATATGAGCTAAGGTGTGGTATCAAAAGTCATTGAAATTGGAATGAGAGGTCCCTGTACTCTAAGGTAGATTAGAAAAGGCTTCCAGAAGGGTTGGCCCTTACCTAGACCTAGAGGTTGATCAAACATGCATAGCTAAAGAAGGGTAGTCAGGACAGAGTCAATGGTATACAGTAGCCTGAGACTCCAGGATATAGGGTGTCTCCAGGGCAGGGCGTTAAACCAATGATCACAGCAAAACTGTAAGAAAGACAATCAGTAAGCCCTATGCCAAAATGTCAAACTCCCCAAAGACCCCTCCCCCAGGAGTCCTCCAACAGTTTTGCTTCCTAAGTAAATCCAGAAAACCTGAGTGGCTCAGGGGTGGAGGAAATGAGATTCCAATTTAACCAGATTTAAAATTTAAAATACTTTTTATTGGATAACACGCTCTATAATTGACCACAGGGTTAGACCTGCTCTGAATTAGGACCTTTTTAAAATGAATCGATGTGAGCATGGGGATATTTTACTGTATTTTCTTTGCAACCAGGTCATCTGAATCATTGCCATTGATCCCATTCCCAGCCAGCAATCCCAGCCAGGGCCATTCTATGACCACCAGCCAACACAAGCTCTTCCCAAGGCTCCTGGTCCAGATACAAACAGTCCTGCTGGGTACAAAATCCAACTAAAAAAAAAGAGGGCATGAACTGTACAAAGCGAGCATGTCTTGAGGTAGACTGAGATGAACCTGCATGACGTTGGTGGGGGAGTGTCAGGAAGAAAGATGCTGGGTTGTGGTGGTGCTGTAAAACAGACTAGTGGGTTAAGGACAGGGAGCTAGCTCATGGGAAATAGGTTCTATTGCACTCTATTGTTTGCTATAGTGTGCCCTTCTTTTACATGAACGTTAGAAACATAATAAATATATAAATATGATTCTAAGCGATGTATTAAATTTCCACTTCTCCCCCAGAAGACCCCAGATTTAGCATAAAATCCTTGGAGCAGATAAGGGAGACCTCTCATGCCCACTCTTGCTTTCCCAGCAACCGTAAGTAACAGAGATTTGACTACAGGTGTGAAGAACATCATCAAATCAGAAAATTCTTCTCTCGGTTCCTTGTGTCTGTCTTGGATTCTTCACAAGTAAAAACCAACCAACGTTTTATTGCCGCTCTTTCATCTTCAAATGACCATTCATGACCTCCATCTGATTTGAGCTCATTTTTGTAAATGATACAACATCGCTTCACAAGTTTTATTGATTTGCCTAAGGGAGCAAAATTCCTAAGCAATGACATCAGAACCAAGTCTAGGACTGCAGTGTCCAATCTGTTCTACTCATTTTAAGAGCATCAAAGACCCCAACCCCACTTGCAGCCAGTCTATTGTACATTTGTGTCCCACAGGACATGCACATTTTTGCTATATACTTTTTATAATTCCAATTTAGAGCTTTGTTATAACATACGTTGTTCCAAGGATTCAAATTTAAATGTAGCTATATAAGGATTCAGTAGACTGGTAGCACCTGACTCATTGATATCATATTACATTTCACAGATTCCTCTTTTGTTTTTTTTTTTAATTCTCTCATACATTACATCCTGACTGCAGTTTCCCCTCCCTCCTCCCCTCCCAGTCCCTCCCCTCCTTCCAGTCCCTTCCCTGACCCCCCTTCTTCCCTAGATCTATTCCTCCTCTGATTCCTTTCCAGAAAAAGATCAGGTCTTTGAATATCAAAAGAACATGGTATAACAAGACACAGTAAGACTAGGCACATACTTTACATCAGGGCTGGATGAGGCAACCCAGTAGGAGGAAACGGGTCCCAAGAGCAGGCAAAAGAGTCAGAGACACCCCCACTTCCACTGTTAGGAGTTCCTACAAGAACACCAAGCTACAAAACCATAACAGATGTTCAGAGGGCCTAGATCAGACCCATACAGGGTCCGTGTTTGTCTCCTTAGTGTTTGTAAGGCCCTGTGAGCCCTGCTTTGTTGGTTCTGTAGCCGTGTTCTCACGGGGTCTTCAATCTCTCTGGCTCCGACAATCCATTCTTCTATTCTTCCACGGCTCTGCCTAGTGTTTGGCTGTCACACAGACTCCTCATCAAATAGTTATTCCCATTTTAATGTTTTATTTTCATAGTTAGAGGCTGAGCCATGTTCTTTCCAATCTGCAATAGAGCTGCAGATCTTTGAAAAAAAAAATGGGTCATGACCCCGAGCACTGAGATGAGAACACCTGGCAGCAAGAAAGAGCCCCGAGCACACCCTGGAGCACAGGGGTGTGATCTGAGAGATAGTTCCCAGACTGATTACAGAGACAGGTGGAGGTGGATGTCACTGACCTCGATGGCTGGTGATGAAGGGCAGGGACTGGTTGGTCTCTGACCTTCTAACCCCAAGATTTCCCTCTCTAGATCTTATTTGGAATAACTTGGCAGCTTCATTGGAGAGCAGGTTAGATACTCACACAATTCACTATTAATCTATATAGCCAATTCAGCCTCCAAGGAACTTCAAAGATGACCATAGATTTTTCTATGTCAAAAGTGTCTCCCTGCGGCTAGAGAAATGGCTGCACTTATGAGCACAGAAGGTCTTGCAGAAAACCTGAATTGGCTTCCTGGTAGCCATGTCAAGCAATTCATAAGTGCCTATAACTCTAGCTCTAGGGGATCTGAGGTCTGTTTCTGGCTTCAAAAGACACCTGCACTCGTATGCACACACCCCATATGGATACACAAAATTTAAAATTTTAAATTCTTTTGTCTTTTTTTGATGCTTTCCTGAACAATAGGCTCTGTGGCTGGCATTGGAAATTCAAGGGTGCTGAATTTGAACCCAAAGCTAAGCTGCTCCTAATTGACCTCATTCCTAGGGGACAGAGGAACACAGGGAGAGAGAGAAAGGGCCCTCTTTCTGTTGCCATGGCAATACTAAGAATCCTTTCACCAAGCTTGGGGTGAAAGCTGTTTATTTCAGATCTCCCTGTATTTAAAACATATTCCCAACAATTCTCCTAGTTTGGGTTTGTGTAAAACAAACAAACAAACATTTTCAATGCACTGGCTAGGGACACTGAGCTGTCCTAGTGTTTGGCTGTCACACAGACACTGAGCTGTTTAAAGGTGTGGTATTTCAAATCCTTTGGATAGGGGTGGGGGAGAAAGACCAACTCAGTTCTGTGGAATTATATTAAATTGAGGTGCACTGCTCCAGAACTTTCTAGAACATACTGCATTAGGCCTTGGGATTCAGAAAGAAAAGCAAGCTGTTGTTTTCATCACGTTGCTTCCCTTCAGTAATTGAGATAACTTTGAAGATGTGGAGAAAGCTGGGGATTTGGGTAAGGCTCTACACTCATCTGTTCTTCTTGTTGCCATGGAGAGTAACAGTTTTAAAGACATCTTTAAATGAAGTCAGCCCTGAGCTGACAGCACTCTTTTTGTGTGTGTGGGGGGGGGGGGGAACCTAACTAAAGAGATGGCTGAGAATGTTCTTTTCTGTTCTAAAAGGTGGATAACCTTTACAAAGAGCACATCTATGAGAGGACCAACAAGAAAATGATGGTCAAAACTCCCCCGGAGCCCACCTCTCATCTTGCGATCTCATATCTGGTTCTCAGAGCGACAGGAAATAGTCTTTGGCCAAAGCTATCAGGCTTCATTTACCTGTTCCTGTAAATGTGGCTCCTAGAACTACCAGGGAAGACTGCAGTCTGTACCCACCCTTTCTCATTGCCTACAAATGAGTTTCTTTTCCCTGAGTATTGCCTTCTCTGGCCCTCACTCCTTCAAATTCCTCCTTGGTCCTGGATCCCTTTATCCCTCAAGGGGCTGCATGTGCCCCCACAGACTGCAAGAAGGAGCATGCTGGTTGAAAAGAACACCAGGCATTTTCTTAGCCACTTTGAGGCATTTCACATGCATTGTCTTAATTGCTCTTTGAACCATGTCAAAATTGGTCCCATTTTACAAAGGAAGAAACTCACCCCAGAAGTTCAAATAACTTGCCACCTGGTTGGCAGGTAGACCACTTGGGGCTCAACACAGACCATGCTTTAATTTCTTTCTCTCACTATGATTAAAAACAATAACAACAGCAACCCCCCGAGGAGGAAGGGGTTTATTACATCTTTCAAGTTAGAATCCTTCAAGGAAACCAAGTCGGGTTGAATCAGGAACTCATGCAGGACTCTGGAGGCAAGGATGGAAGCAGAAGCCATGGAGGAATGCTGCTTCCTGGCTTGCTCCTCATGCTTACTCAGCCTGCTTTCTTATACCATCCAGGACCACAATCTCAGGGCAGGGAGTGTGGCATGGCTCCCACATCAATCATCAGTCAGGAAAACGCCTTTACAGACTTGCCCACAGGACAATTGATGGAGGGAATTCTTCAAGTGCGATTCCCCCTTCCAAGATCTGTGTAGGTTTGTGTCACATTGACAAAAACTGAACACTTGTCTAATCCCAGAATCTCCACCCCTTACGGTCTGTCTCTCCATTCGGGCATTCATTCACTTATTCCATGAGTGTTTATTGAGTCCTCGTATCTGGCAGGACTCAGAGCCTGTTAGCAAACTTTAAAGCAAGAGCTGCTGATTCTAGCAGAGGTAAAGGAGTAGGAAATGAGCAAATATGTCAGAAAGTTTCTGAGACTACTTAGAGCTAGGGAGAAAACTCACAGAATGAAGTAATGCGAAGATCCTCACCCTGAAGGGCACCAGGATCACCTAGCAGGCAATTCCTGATCCAGAGTGTGCATGGGAATTTGCAGTGCTAAAGAGCTCTGGACAGGCAGATGTTGCCCGGGGAAGTGCAGCTGGACTTCACCTGAATGGACTTGTTTGGAGCTGGAGCAAGGATTGGAGAAGTCTCCATAGGGTCATCTGGCATCATAAGTTGAGCCCTGACTGCTGAGAACAAGTAAGGTTGCAAACATGAGGGAGAAGGGATCTGAACAGGGTCAGTGTTCCCAAGTGAGCCTGGGCCTCAGGACTCACGGGTAAAACAAAGGTCTGCTGGGAGATGTTGAATGGAAAAGAGAAAGAAAGGGTCCACACAATTTGGTTTTCTCTGATCTTACTGCCCCTCTGGGCTGTGTTGCTTCACTATGAAAACTAAGTGTGTTTAGTTGTTAAGATCGTGGTGGTCAGCTGACTTTAAAGCTAAAGCCATGTTGTAATGCATGGTGTCCCATTATTGTGACCAGTGTTGAGAAGAACAGATCAGGTGGAGGAATGATTTATTGGCCTTCAGCAAGGTCCATTGTTTTGGTCCTGTGATGAGGCAGAGCATTATGGTGGCAGGAACATGTGGAAGAGACAGCTCATCTTAGGGCAGCCAGGAAGCGGAGACGAGGAAGAGGAAAGAGAAAGGGGAAAGACAGACTCCTCCAGGACAATCTTCCGGGGACCTACTTCCTCTAGCGAGAACTTATTCACCATCTCCCAATGATTGTCGTCATGTTATGGATCCACTAAGGGATTAATCTATTAATTAGAATCCTAGAAGCCAATCATCTCTCTAAAACCTTGCTGTTGAACACCTCTCACACAGGAGAGCATGCTCCTAATGCCAGCCTTCAGGGGGCATTTCATCTCCAAACTCTAAAGTAGGATGACTGTACAGGAGCATCTCCTAAGGCACATCTAAAATGCCTCAGATGCCCTTACTCACTGTTACACTTAATTAATGGCAGCACCTGTGCGTCATTTATCTTTTTTCCTAGGCAAATCTCCAAGCTGCAAACTGTTGGTAAAAGTCAAATGCAGGCTGTGTATCCTTTCTTTCCTGGTTCCTCAACCTTAGTGCTTTTCTAACACGGCCATAATAACTACAATTGTGCTCTCTTGACAAGCTTTTTGGAGAGAGACTTTCATTAGGGAAGAGTGACTGATCTTCCCAGACACTCTCCTTCCACTCTGGATCCCGTAGAAGCCGGAGAGGATAAGTCTGGGTTTCCTCGGATTTCTCAGCCCAGGTGAGCCTGTGTGTCTTAGGGCATTTTAGCTCTTGGCCTCCTTTTAACCAGCATTCCTAAGGTGCTTTTACAGTAAGGCATTCCTTACTCTACTTCATTTTCATCTATTCTGAGAAAAATGATGATTTCCTGTGAGATTAAAAATAGTTTATCTATCCTATTTTTAAAATAATTGAAGGCTAGTGAGCATTCTAAATGGTCTAAATGTTGCACAATTGAAAAATGGCTGCAGCATTTAAAAAAAAAAACCAACAACTTTCTTATTTGCTGTTAAAAATTATGGGCTGAATCTATCTGTTGAAATCCCCAGCCACAGTATCTCTGAATGTAGCTATTTTTGGAAACAGAGTTTTCAAAGGAATAATTAAGGCCAGCTGAAGTGGTTAGAGTATAGCCTAAGTTCATTGGGTTGATGTTCCTATATGATAAGATTAGAACACTGACACACACAAGGATAAAAAGAGAGAGGCAACCACCTGTGTACCAAACCTAGGTCCTCGGAAGAAAGCAATTCAACTGCTAACCCGGTCCTAGACTTCTAGATCAGGACTAAGAAGACCAATTTTTTGTTGTTAAAGCCACCCACTCTCTGGCACTTTGATATGGTCTTACATTCATACAGGCACTTTCATGTGTATTTTACTTCTTGCTTTCTGAAAAAAAAAATTAAGAAAAGAAATAACGTAAATAAAGCCCGTGTCTCTCCTCTGAGTAGTTCATCTTGTGAGCTTCAGTTCCACAGTAAGTAATATTCCCATTGCCATGATAGAATACCATCCAGAAGCAAACTAAGAGGGAGAGGTTTATTTGGGCTCCTGGGTTACACAGTCTTCCGTGGTGGGGAAGACTTGGCAGACACTCAGTCCCAAGTGGTGGGAGTCTGAGGAGGCCGCTTATCAACATGATATGGGCCAGGAAGCAGATATCCAGACAGCAAGGAAAGGACAGCTAAATGACCCTCAAAGTCTCCACCTACATCATGAATCTGTTGGCTCCACTCCAGGACCAAGAGGCTTCACAGCCTCCCAAAATACCATTATATGGGAGCCAAATGTTTAAATACGTGAGTCTTGAGGAGTCATCTCCCATTTAAACCATACAACTCAGGAAAACTGTGTGTGGGAATGACCGGGCAGAACTCTATGTCCTCTCTGCCTATCACAGAAGGCTTTCTAACTTTCTGCTGAAGTCTTAATGTCCGTTTTCTACCGGTGAAACCACCTCCTCTCCATTCCTGGCCTTTGCTTGCTCAAAAACGGGAATTTCTGGGGTTTTGCCTCTGCTTCATATTTGACCTTGGGTTGAAAAGTACTCTGACCCAAACTTCTCTCTCCAAATAGTTTGGAAGGAAGGTCCAGATTGCTTCCCTATCTTTGTGATTCAAAGACTGCTAAGAATGACTAATCATTCTCTGGGCCAATAATGACAAGATAATTGGTGTCAGTAAGAAGGCAGCCAGGGTGTGCATGGAACTTATAACATGCTCCTGAGTCCTGTTGAGAGAACTTCCTGTCTTGATAAATCTTAATGTCTTTGGCTTAAGGTAAGCAAAAAATGAACTCATATGTGTTTGTATGGAGAGAGATTCTGTGTCTGAAAATGGGATGTTCAAGTCTTGATGGTTTCAAGGACATTGGGTCCTAGGTTCAGGTTATGTCATCAGAAAGGTGTTACAATATGGTTTCTTTGCCCCAGGTGCCAGAGGTCCAGACCCACACACCTGCAGCCCCAGACCATTTAGCCACCTGCTGCTGCTAAGGTCCCCAAAATGACTCAGATGTTTATATTAGGTTCATGCTGTTTGGCCTATAGTTAAGGCACATTGCTAGCTAGCTCTTACATCTTAAATCAACCCATTCTCATTAATCTGTCTTCCACGTGGCCTGTGACTTACCTGTGTTCCTTACACATTTCTTCTTGGGCAGCTGGCTCCATCTGATCTGACTCTGCCCTTCCTTTCCTACCTATTCTGATTCCCCACCTACTTCTTCTATGGTTCCTGTCATGGGCCAAAAGAGCTCCTTTATTTAAAGATTGATATTCACAGCATACAGAAAGACATTCTCAAATCAGAAAGGTGTCTTCCTGTAATCATAACTCTTCTTCCTTGAGTATGTTAGTGAAGATGGATGTAGATTTATCCTGCATGAGACTGGATCCCAAAAGAAAAAATATATCTCAGTTCCTAGGGTTCTAACAAAATTCTGTAGGAATCCCCTTAGGTGGTCTATCAGTTACCTGCTCATTTTCAAGTCAATCATTGTAGTCAGGGTGTGAGACCCCTCTGGGCCACATGCCACCTGGGTAGTTGGTCTCACTGGATCAAGCAGATGGATTCCTCTGAGGGGCACCAGGAAGAAATGAAGTAAACACATACGAATGTATCTGCTATTGCACTAGGCAGGCTTCTTTAAAAATAAACAAACAAAAAACTATATGCATGATGGGAATATGTGCACGTGTGAATGTGGTGCCTGAGGAGATCAGAAGAGGGCACTGGACCCCCTAAAGCTGGAGTACAGGTGATTGTAAGCTGCCTAATTTGGGTGCTGAAAACAGAACCTAGATCCTCCACAAGAGCAATGTAAACACTGAGCCAGAGCTCCAGCCCATTAGGTAGATGTCTGAAGAGTGTTCAATGCTGGGCCGCTCCTAATAACAAATTGGCTCAAAAAGGAAGAGAGGTATTTCATAGATACAGACAGCTGTGATGTCAAAGAAGAAGCAGAATGGACAGAAAAGGAAACATGAATAGACTGTGAAAGACACGGATTTCAATTCATCGGTATGGAAACCCTTCCAGAATGAGGCAGAGAAGAGTGTTTCATGAAACCATGGGCTCATCTCTTTGGGGTTGAGTTCTATTAGCAGTGAGTTGAGTCTCATCATCAATGCAGAAAAGGGCCTCTGATTCAGCTGACCTTTCAGCTCTAATTGTTCTCCAATTAGAAAACACAGCAACAGTGAGGAAGAGGCAGGTTTAGAGAACCCCTCCAGGCGGCACCGGGGAGTGCTTTACACTGACAGATCCTAAAGCATTACTGAGTGTTCTGATCTCATGTGCACTCTCTTCCTCCTCAAAATGTCCTGAGCAAGGAAGCTGGTATAGGTAATCGCTAAAAAATGACACAGCGGATAGCCAAGCTGGATCGTGGATAGATGCTAGTTGCTGCCTGTAGCCTATCTCCTGTCCCTTCTCATCCCTGGGATGCAGGCAGGCCTGATTATTTGTGAGCATTGTCCCACCCCTCCTTCTGCTTGCCTACCTCTTCCCAGCTGCTCAGGACCAAGGTCGACAGGATCCAGACGGCATGACAGCAGGTAGATCTAATGAGATGTGAAGGGTGTTCCTTCCAGGCTATGCCAGGAGTGGCTGGGAGAGAATTCCAGATTCTTAGCTGAATTTGAGATGATGTCAAAATCAAGCATCATGACAATGCATTAATCCCCCCACACACACATACACACATACACACGCACACACCAAGTCCAGGCATGGTGGTACATGCTTGCAATCCCAACACTCAGGAAAAGGAGGCAAAGGGATTTCAAGTTCGACACCACCCTGAGCTATACAGTGAGTTTATGGCCAGCTTGGGCAATATAATGAAACCTTGTCACATAAACAGAAAACAATAGCATACATCCCTGGTTAACACAGTTAAACTTTCATTGGCCCATAGACAGTATGATCCACAGGCCTATTTTTTTCACAGGTGCCATTTTGTGCTTACACAAAAACTTCTCACACACCCACTAAAACCCTCTACTTCTATATCGAGAAGAAGTAGAGTTTGAACTAAGACACATTCAGACAGCATGGAGACTTCCTGAAGTCTGAGCCCAAGGTGTGCATTTGTTCAAAAGGATTTCACAAAGCTGGGTCATCGCTCTGGATGGAACCAGCTTCCCATGGGCTGTTCCACGAGGATCCACTGTTTCTATGGGCTTTCTGTCTCTCCTCTCTGTGCCAAATTCAGGTTGGATGCCCTAAGCCTACGAATCAGAACCTGAAAAGATTTAAATGTGAAGATTTCTATTATAAATAGAATAAATAGAAATTTCTATACCTGACCTCAGGTGACAGACATTCACTTAAAACACAACCCCCCCCCCCAACACACACAGTCTATAGAATTACTTTCAGGCTATGTGCATAAAGCTGTATGTGAAATATAAATGAATTTCTTGAGTCTCAGACCCAAGACATCTCATTAAATAGATGGGGGAGATGCTGAAGCCTAAAAGCAGATTAAAATAAATACACTAACATTTCTTGTCCTGAGTACTTTGGGTAATAGATAATCAATATGTAAGAAGGCTCACAGGTCAGTCCAGACTCCAGAGGCTTAACTGAGGCTCGGACCATGTCTTGGTTTCTGTTTCTTTCTCCAGGAGAAAGCTCCTCAGGTAACAATGGGCAGTCACCTCTTAGACACCTGTCTCTAAAGACAGCCTGAACTTGTCAGAAGAACTTAACAAAGGCCAAAGGGATGTGCTTCTGAGGATAAGTCAGTGATGGCTTTGACAGAATTCATAAGGTGACAAGTGATTGTCAAGGCAGGTCTCAAGCTCACGCACCTGGAGATTTGATTGCAGAAAATAAAATGCAAAATGTGCTTGGCTCTTACAAGAATAATTTAAAATTTCCCTTTTAGAAACATGAGCGTGTGCAACAGCCAGTAAGAAGGGGTTCTGAAGTGAAACTTACATCAGGAATCACAGAAAATTACTGTGACTTTGGAGAAAAATTCACAGCACATGATGAGAGCATATTGATTAAGCATATGTGGAGGTTCAAATAAAAATGTCCCCCATAGGCTCATATATCTGAATGCTTAGTCATCGGGAAGTGGCACTATTTGAAAGAATTAGAAGGATTAGGAGGTGTGGCCTTGTCTGAGAAAGTCTGTCACTGGGGGTGGGTTCTGAAGTTTCAAAAGCCTATGATAGGCCCAGTGTCATTCTCTGAATTCAGATCAGGATACTTCTCCAATACCATACCTGCATGCTTCCTGCCATGATGATAACAGACTGAATAAAAGCCTCTGAAACTGTAAGCAAGCCCCAATTAAATGCTTTCTTTTAAAAGAGTCTCCTTGGTCTTGATGTCTCTTCACAGCAATAGAACAGTGACTAAGACAATGCAATAATATCAACAGTGGTGCTAACTGAAATTCCTGTAGTATCCTCAGCAATTATTCGTCTCATATGTCTTGAATAAAAGTGTTGCTTGAGTAAAACTGTGTTATTTATAAATATATTTTTAAAGGTTTATTTTGCTTTAATTATGACTACATATGTGTGTCTGTGTTCAGGTATGTGCATGTGAATGCACATGCCCATGGAGGCCAGAAGAGGGCCCCAGATCCTCTGGAGCTAGAGTTACAGTACATTTCCTCATGTAGGTGCTGGGGACCTAACTCAACAGCAAGCACTTCTAACAGCGGGGCCATCTCTCCAGCCACAGTGTGTTTACTTTTAATTGATATATAATTATTCATATTTATGGTCACAGCGTGACACCACATTACTCTCAATGTGTAACAACTGGTCAGAGCAGATAGCCATTATGTTAGACATTTATCATTTTTTTGTGCTGGGAACATTGAAAATCCTCTCTACTAGGCATTTTAAAAGAATTAACTGTAAGCATTGTTACTCTACTGTGCTGTAGAGATGACAGCTTACTTCTCTCTATTTATAGCCATGCACCCGTTAACCATCCTCCCTACCTTCCTCCCTCCTCATGTCCTGGACAGAAAACTGTGCATTTAAAAACACAAACAAAGGGTGCGATTTTGTTGTTGTTCAGTACCTCAAAAAGTACTGCAACGTAATCCGGGAATGATGGAATTGCCATTTGATACATCATGTGATTCTGTTAGAGCTGGTGTGAGGAGAAAACCCAGTCTTACTGAGTCTTCCTGATCATTCCACCCCATCGCCAATGAGTGATGTTGAGAGGTCCCTGATTCAGTCTAGTCTGTTCTTAAAAGAAATAGCCTGTCTTACTTGGCATGGAGACCTCCCACTCTAACATGTGGAGGCTGAGAAGGAGTCCCAAACTCAATGCCAGTGTGGGCTTCAGGGTGAAACCCTATCTCAAGAAAACAGAAAGATGGCTGTGTATGTGACTTCCATACAAGCATGAGGACCTAAGTTGGAATCCCAGAACCTGTATAAAAGCCTAGATTGCGAACACATGTCTGTAATTCTAGTGTTCCTGAGGCAACATGGGAGGAGGGGACAGGAGACTCCCTGGAAAGTCTGGGCCAGGGCCAGTTGACCTGACCTGCACAATGACCTGTCTCAAACAAGGTGGGAAATGAACACTGACATCCAAGATTGCTCTGTGGCTCCACACATGTGCTATGACATGTGAGCATTTGCACATGCATGCACACAAGCACTACATATCACATACATACATACACCCACAAGATAAAAGCCAATGTAAAAATAAAATAAATGGGTATGTTCTTTAATCCCAATACTTGGGGAAAAGTGACAGGTGGGTCTTTGAGAGTTCAAAGACAGTCTATGCACTTTGAGAGAAAGAGAGAGGAAGGAAGGAAGGAAGGAAGGAAGGAAGGAAGGAAGGAAGGAAGGCAGAAAGTAAAAACTAAATAACAACAAAAAGTACAACACATCTCCTTGGCCTCTGTCAAGTTTTCATGTCATTACCTATTGATCATATTGATCATATTTGATAAGATGTTGTCGTTCAGTCCTGACTGGTCTGGATATGGCTATATAGAGCAGTGGGCTCAATCTCACGGAGATCCACCTCTGATTCGTGAGTGCCAGGATTGAAGAAGGTGTGCACCACCCCTGCCCGGCAGAGAAGCGGTCAAAAGTAAGCCAGCAGTGGTGTGAGTGGAGATTTTAGAAACCCCGCTGCTCATCTTCACTTAACCTTGTCTTTCACTTTTTGCAGGGAAAAAACGTTTCTATAATTAAAAATCTGGTCATAAGAAATTGAGACAGATGTTGTGCCAGCAGAAAGACAAATAGATGGAAAGCTCATTATCCTTAAGGGCAGCTTGACTAAAGAATGACTCTCCCATGTCACACCCTTAGTACACTTGCAGTGTGATCAGGTGTGATTCCTATGAGAGGAAAAGGCTTGGGAGCAGCGATTCTCAAACTTCTGTTCCCCAAAATATTTACACTACAATTCCTGACAGTAGCAAAATTACAGTTATGAAATAGCAATAAAAATAATGTTATGATGGGGGGGGGTCACCACAGCATGAGGAACTGTATTAGAGGGCTGAGGCATTAGGAAGGTTGAGAACCAATGCTTTAGAGAGTTCTGTGTTTAAACAATGTAAAAGAAGTCTTCAATCTCCACTTTCTATTCCCCATGGATCACATTGCCATAGAAGAAATAACAAATTCATGTTCATGGGTGATTAGGGCAAAACAAACAAAAAATAAATAAAACAAAACAAAGAACCTATACATCATATTGACATGAACACAGCCCATTTTGTTTTTAATTTTTGCTGACAAGAACATGGGCATAGAAGAATGTATACATCGCAGGTGTCAGCTGAGTGAATCTTCACAGGCTGAATGCACCTGTTGTCCAGGGCTTAGCCTATGCCTGACCAGCTTCCTCATTCAGTCTCATTCACTACTCATATGCCACCATTGTCCTGATTCTTACATCATAGATTCATGTTGCCTGCTTTTCTGGGTCAACTAAGTAGAATCGTACAGTGTGACACTTTTGTGCCTTGGGCAGCATTATGTCTGTAAGAGCATCCATATTGTGACATGTAGTTATAGATAGGCTATTATCTGTTTGGGCTGGTATTTCATTGTGCAAATATACCACGGTTTATCCATTGTGCAGCTGATAGACATTTGGGTAGCTTCCAACGTGGGCTGCTACAAAGAACCAGCTGCATGCATTTTTTTTTTTTTTTTTTTTTTTTTACATTGGTTACAGTGTGCTGGGGCCAGGATTTCTAATTTGCGTGAACGTGTCACAGAGCTGTCTAAAACCACATAGGCTCTTCAGGGTTCTGATAGCTTTGTCCTCTTACCCATTTGCTGACAGATGCAGGCCTTTATTAAAGGCCACAGCTGCAAAAACCAACTCTTGTTTCCATGAAGAAAAAAAAAAGTTGTGAGGTTTCTGTTGTTTTGAAGATCAGCAATTGAAAACAAAAGTAAGTATTGTGGGCTTTATCTGAGTATTTGAGCAGCTGGACTTAAGAATCTGGATGAATGATAACCACGTAAGTAATCTTATTGAAGCAGGATATAGCCTGACAGTCCTTAAACAAGGACTTAAACAAGGAACAGGACACATGTCCGGAGAAGCAGAAGATGATGGAGCAGAGAGGTGAATGTTACAGGATGAATCAACCTGGTCCATGATTGGAGCAGAACTTCCATGGTCTATGAGGTTAAAGTAAGGGTAAAGCCAGAGATACTCATAGGCAGAAATCACTGGAACCTTGTTTCCCTCATGAAGCTTGGCCTACAGCTCATCCCTGAGCCATGCTGACCCACCAGAGTCCAGAGAGTGGGTGGGAATAGGCTCTATTCTCCCTCAGCCCCCCCCCCCCAATAATGCCATCCACATAAGACCACACAACACAGGAGAAACTTCAGTGACCAGGTTAGAATAGTAGTCCTCAACTTGTAGGTTGTGAACCCTTTGGGATCAGATGACCCTTCCACAGGGGTTACCTAGGACCATCAGAAACCCCATTACAACTCATAACAGTAGCAAAATTACAGTTATGAAGTAGCAAAATGAAAATAATTTTGCTTCCCCACAACATGAGGAACTGTATTAAAGGGTCACAGCATTAGGGAGGTTGAGAATCACTGGGCTAGAACGTGTTGAGTAGAAGTGCAGGGATAGGGGAGGGAGGCAACTTTCTTTGGGAAACTCCAAAGGAAGAACAAGGGGAGTGGCTAGTGCTTCATGGTAAGTTCTAAGTGGTTAAATCTTAGAGAAAGAAAAGATAGACGCATTTTAAAATGTAAGTAAAGCAAGCATTCTTTGCTTAGAAATCACCACCACTATGACAAAACGTATGTGGGAGAGGCTGCTAGTTCCAGACTCCTCATCCCAGTCTCTTGGCCAAAGCCTTGCTGACCAAAGATGAAGTTGAGCATCACGGAGGAGAAGCAAGGTGAAGCACAGCTGCTCATCTTCTGGCTGTTAGGAAGCAGAGGACAGACAGAGATGGGCAGGACAAGGAGAGGCATGGAAGAGGAGCTGCCTCCTCCCACCGGGCCCCACCCCTTACTTTCCATCACCTCCCAGCACTGCTTCTCTGTTATGCAGCCATCAGTAGACTCATTCATTGATTAGGTCAAAGCGCTCATGATCCAATCATCTTTCAAAGCTGGATCCAACAGCTGGAGACCAAAGCCTTCAACACATGAATCTTTGAGATCACTTGATACTCAAACTGTAATCTTTGCACTGCATTTGGAATAAAATTTGAACTCTGCTCCACTGCCTCCAAAGCCCTATCGAAGCCAAACTCTGAGCCCTTTGCCCTTACTGACCCATTTGCCTCCAGCCTGTGGCTGTTCCCAACCCTTGAGTCCTTTAGGTCTGTTCCAATTTCAGGGCAGATATACTCCAGGAAGACCTGAAGTCATCCTCCCTAAATGTTACCTAGGCAGAGAACCTTTCAGCCAGCCCCTTGGCCTTTATTACATAATCCTTGGTGTATGTTGCTTGGAGGTACTTACCTGTGACTTTGTTGTTCTCCCCTGCCAGGTTGTGTATATACCATTGAGTCTGAAGGTAAAGTCCAGAAGAGAAGAGTGGCCCAGAGCCCCTCAGAGCAAGGGAAGGTGGTAAGCAAGCTTGTCTGAGGCAGTCTGGATAGAAAAGTCGATGGTTTTGTCTAAGAACTGGGTAAGGTAGTGGCCAATGGAGGTGCTTCCCAGGCCTGCATGGATGGTTGTGTTACTTCCTGTCCCGGTTGCTCCAAATGAGGATATAAGAACAGGAGAAGGGTTTTTCCTTCCCGGGAGCTTCCGGGGCATGCCACAAGCTTATCAAGCATGCAGTGGCTGTTGACTTTAGAGTTCAGAGAGGCCTTAGTGGCAGGTGTCCTGTTATATCAGCCCCAGGCCCAGCAGGCATGAATGAAGACTGAAGAAGTGATGTGGGCCTTAGGGCAGCACATGAGGAACTCCCTGAGGGGAGAGCTGATCAGGGTGAGTGAGAAGTGAGCTCAACACAGAACCAGGAAGGTGGAGAAAGCGAGGAGGAAGGAGATCACGGTATCCCTGGTCCAAAATGCAAGGTTGTGTCAGATGATGTGGGTGTAAGTACTTGGCTCCTAAGGTAGATTGCTTAAGAATTTCCACCAGCCAGTCTCTCCAGTGTCTGATCTACAGATGAGTTTCGGGTGGGCTGCAGAAATTCCTTACTCTTCAAATGACCTCTTCCATGAACTTTACAACTATGAACTCACTTGAGCCCCATGAGTACCCTTATTCGCCCTCCCACTTTTCAAAGATAAAAACCAAAGCATGGGAAGAACAAATACTTTTTCTACATCAGAGGGGCAACAAGGAGTGTGGGGATTTAAACCCAGGCAATATAGGTTCCAGAGGCCACAGCTCACCCACCACACTGTCTTAATACCCCAACACATTTTCTGGCTTTATAAAAAATAATTTCTAGATTTATTTATTGGAGGAGGATGGAGAATATGTGTCATGACGTATGTGAAGGTCAGAAGACTTGAAGGAATCAGATCTCTCCTTCCATTGTGTAGGTCTGGAGGGTGAACTTCTGGTCATCAGGATTGGTGGCCAATTATTTTTATCTATTGAGCCATCTTGCCAGTCCCTGGCTCTTCCTTGATGCAAGCCATTTTCAATCTCCAAACCCCAGGGATCAGAACGGTACCTGTGGGTGTAAACACACAGAATGAGCGAAACTCCTCTTCCCATCCTTTTGAGTAAGGCAATAATGCAGCTTCCTTCTGATCTCCTCTATTTCCCCCAAGAATTGCTTTATTACAGGCCAGGGGAGGTTTCCAACCTCCAGGATCCTTTATTTCAGTTTCTGGGGTCAGGATGCCCACATAGAGGATACTGAATCATCCCGAGTTGCCCCTGCTCCCAGTGGGGACAGGGATTCTGAAGCCAGACCCCACTGGAGCCATTTGGGGAAAGATGGTCTACACAGCCAGCTGCCATCCACTCACATCTGTACAGGACATGCCATCCACACACATCTATACAGAACATGCCACCTACATACATCTGTACAGGGTGTGCCATCCACACACATCTGTACAGGACATACCACACACACATATCCGTATAGGACATACCACCCACATACATCTGTACAGGACATGCCACCCACACACATCTGTACAGGATATGCCACCCACACACATCTGTACAAGACATACCACCTACAGACATCTGTACAGGTCATACCATCCACACACATCTTTAACAGGACATACCATCCACACACATCTGTACAGAACATGCCATCCACATATAAGCTTCTTGACTGAGTGTAACCTGAGCCTGCTTTATTCTGAGCCCAGTAAACCAGCATTCTCAGTGACAGCCAAGTTGCACCCATCTCTCTATGACTTTGAGTTTCAGAAGGTGCCACCTTTAGGTGTTATTCAAACCACAATGCTTTCCCACATATATGTCTCTGTTGGCACTCACCTCCAAATGAAGTAAGCCTTATTGAAAGCCTGCATTAATAAACAAAACTTAAATCCTGATAGGCAGCCAATAGTATCTTTCACAAAACTGAGCCATGGTATCTTTAGCTAATAAGCTGTCAGTGTGACAAACCTGAGGGTGTATTTCAGTTATTTCACATGCAAATGACACTATGGAGTTCTGCAATAAGTTGTGTTTTTACTATTTTGACCTATAAATATGTTGAAAACATCAACTTGTTATTGCGCTGGCTTTTCTGAAAGCCTACCAGAACTACCACCACTTCAGAAATGATATATTTTAAGGTAGAACTTCCTATTTCAGAAACCACACAAATTCCCCTCCCATCCCCCTTTGAACACCTCACCAACTTGGGTGTGGTGGTTTGATGTTTGACATCAGACATTATGAAGTACTGAGGAAGTACCAGGAACTCAGAACTCGGTGACACAGAGGTAGACAGATGCCGCAGGGCTGTTTGTCTTTACTGGAAAGTCATGGATTCAGACTGTCCCCATAGGGTCTGTTGCAATGAATACACATCTAGAAAACATAGTTTTTCCTCATGCTGGGCCTTAAGTGAGATAGGTTTGCCTTCTCTTTAGTGTAACGTTATATAGATTTTGTAGTTAGGAAACAGCTTGAGAATGGGGAGATGCTCCAGCAAGTGAGGATACTTGTGCGAACATGAGGATGCAGCTTTGGATGCTACATGAAAAGCATCCCATGAGCCTGTACTCCAGCTCTGTTGTGGACAGAGACAGGAGGATACTGGGACTTGCTGGCCTTCGGAGCAGCTCCAGGTTCAATGATAGAATATGCCTCAAGGGAATAAGGTGAGGAGTGATGAAGGAAAACATCTGCCCTTCTCTGGCCTCTGTGTGAGTGTCTGGGTGCACACCTGCCCACATGTGCCCACACACACATCCTTTTAAAAAGACACACCTTTATAATTTCCATTAATCATAGGTATGTATAAGAGAAAGTGCAGTGTATTTTGAGTTTTGGGCTATCAACTTTCAGTTTCTGCAAAGTGATTAAAACACAGAGATAAGAAACACTGATGTGTGCCAGTACAGAATTCATTTTGTTCAGAAGCCTGCTGTGTCCCCACACACTGAACCACCAGCCCACTGATGCCTGAGGCTCTCCATTCACCTGTCTTCAGAGCCCTTGGAAAGTATCACTTGTGCAACTGGATGGAATTTCCCTCTGGTTCTAGCTACTTTTTCAGGCTGAAATCTCACTTTATATGCTGTATTTTTTTTTCCCTGTGTCTTCAGCTGCATGTAGAATCTGTAACAAAAGAGGCACTTGTATTTATTTATTGTATTTATCTAAATGCATTGTTGGTAAGTGACCAGGTTCAGGCTCAAGGTGTCTTTTGCTGTTTTGTTGCTTGTGAGGCAAGGTCTCACTATGTACCTGGCTGGACTGGACCTAACTATATAGACCAGGTTGACCTGGAACGCAGATACCTACCTGCCTGCCTCTGCATCTGTATTTCTGAACTTAAAGGTGTACATCGCCATGCCTGGCTCATTCATGGTAGCTTTTAATGTCCTGGCCTGATCCATGCCTCACAAAACATCATTGAGGTTTTTACAGATATTTGATTCAAATTTCAGTTTTAAGATATTGTTAAATTATACCTTCATACTGTAGTATAGTATCATTTGCAACGTATATAGCACATTGCTGTGGGATATTACAAAACAAGTTGGTTAAAAAAGACCTTCAGAGATATTGTTTGCATCCTGTCATTTTCTGATTACATACAGAATATTTCAAAGTTGTAGGGATGACCATTTTTCTTAATGTTATGGTTTACAGTCCTTTATCTGTACGAAGGAAGGTCTTTTTATAGAGTGTGACCAAAATAAACTGTAGGAATAATCTGAACCCCGAGGCCAGCTTCAGATAGCAACAGGTCCAATAACTCTTCTCCATTTTCCATCTATAAAGTAGTCCACAGTTTACATTGCTCAGCTCCAAGGTGTATGAATATGATAAGTTTGGGACTATAATGGGAATGTATGTGTAAAATGAACTGTTAGCCATTTGATATTTTAGGGATTTCTGGAATGTTATTTGAAAGATGAGTTGAGCCATTTCTTTGAAAGTTTCAAAACCACTAGTTGAGGAGGCAATATCCTAGACCAGAGCCTGCCAGTAATTCAGCAACCAGTGCCTAAATAAACAAGGCAACCGCCTGGGGACTGAGCCCAGGGAGGCCCAAACAGGAAAAAACACTTCAGCATTCTGCTGAGGAGGGAGGAGAAGAAAAATATGCTCTGAATCTCACGTGGACACCCAGATCCCAGATCTCAAAGGTTTGTGGGTTAGCCTCAGTGCCTACTCCAAAATGGTCTAGCCCTTGTTCAGCAGTTGGGGAAGCCTGTGAGTAACAGACACAGATGCTTGATCCCTAAAAACTGAGACATCGGCCTGGAACGTCCTAAATTCAGTAACAGTGGAGTTGGGAGCAAACCAGGTGATTCTAAATGAAAAGGGAGCCCTCCAGGGCTGGGCTTCTCTGTTCAGAACGAGGACATGACACAGCACCCCTTCCTCCTCCTTCCAGATGCCATACTCGACATGGAGTTTGCCAATACTCAACATGGAATTTGGCTTTGCTTCAGGCTTTGAGACCCCCCCTCCCGGTCATGTGACTTTTCCAACAAAGGTAGATTAGATAGTAGGCTCTCTTCTGGTTCCTCCTCCTCCTCTTCTGCTTCCTTGGGATTTTCTTTAAAAACATTGTTTCTCCTATAGTGATTTCCTTCATTGGTGTGGAGCCGCTGGTAAGGTGTTTATGATCCTGTGCACATGCTCCTATAAATAATCCTAATGAAATCTACTGGGTGGTAAAACCAAGGGGAGGGACATGGGAATAGAAGGTTGGACTAGTTGGCCGGAGAAATGGGATTAATTGGGTGTGGAAGAGGCAAGGTCGACAAAGGCGATAAATGTGATCAAAATACACAATAAAAACAATGATGTGTAATTTAAATATAATAGTAAAACCTTTTTTTTAAAGTTCTTTGTCTGTTCTGCCTCTGTTGCTACTGTCCTATTGATCCCTAAACTTTGCATGAAACTGAGTCCCCCCCCAACCCAGTGTACCTGGATTTCCCCTGTTGTACCAATGGCATCATCTTCTCAAAGGTCACTGGTAACTTCCTGATTTAAGTCCCACAAGCTTTCTGGAAACCAATGGTCTCACTGACTTTTTTCCTAAGAATCTCTACAGGCAACTGCTCCTCAGCTTTGAGATGCCCTTTGCTGTGGTGAAGTCACTTCCTGCTTCTCCCTCCCCCTCCTCCACCACTTCTGTCTCCAAACGACCTTTCTACCTCTTTCTGTGCATCTAAAAAGCAGTGTTTCTCAACTTGTGGGTCAGAACTCCTCTGGGGTCGAATGACCCTTTCATACGGTTCATATATCAGCTATTCTGCATGTCAGATATCTACACTATGATTCATAACAGCAGCAAGATAATGGTTAAGAAGTGGCAACAAAAAATTTTATGGCTGGGGGTCCCAATAACATGAAGAACTGTATTAAAGGGTCGAAGCATTAGGGAGGTTGAGAACCGCTGCTCTAAAGCAAAGATAGCTGTGTTAATTAACAGCCCTGCTATTTCAGGTTGCAGCAAACGACCAAGCTTAAAACAATTGATTTTCTACCCCTGCTGGAAGCTGGAAGTCCAAGATAATGTCAGTGTTGGTATATCAGTATATTTTCCACCTAAGGTTTCATGAGGCTGGGTGTGCTGTGCAAGGCCATAGTATTGACGGGTGGCGAGTCAAAGCCAAAGCAAGGCTCAAAATCTGTGAGCAACCTTTTGTGACCAATGCTGATACGCTCCTCAGAGACCCACACAAAGAAAACATGTCTTTGTTCTCCTCACCTTGTGTGAAGTGATGTGACAGCCACATTCAGCTTCACGTGACAGTGCAGTAGGCCTGGAATTCTAGTCTAGTCCAAGACATTGTAGACAACAATCACATTACCTTCTATCTTTCTTTGTGTGTGTATGCACTTAACATGTACATGTAGGTTCAGATGTATGTGGAGAACAGAGATGGATGTGGGCATCTCCCTCAATTGCCCTCCACTTCATTTTTCTTTTATTATTATTTATTTATTTAGGTATCTCTCTCTCTCTCTCTCTCTCTCTCTCTCTCTCTCTCTCTCTCTCTCTCGTGTGTGTGTGTGTGTGTGTGTGTGTGTGTGTGTGTGTGTGTGTGTGTGTGTGTGTGTGTGTGTGTGTGATGACAACTTATGGGAGTGTGTTCTTTCCTTCTGTTGGACCCCAAGATTAGAACTCAGGTCTTTGGTATTTTGTTACAACAATAAGAAATAAGAAAGGGTCCAGATATACATGGTTCTTGCCTTTCTCTTTGTCCCTCCGCTGCCTGAGGAACAGCATTGTAGAGCAAGAACTGGAGTAGGGCTCAGCCAAAGAGCACCTATCAAGGCGCCACCATTGCCTATTACCTTGTCTGACAACTCTGAAGTATATGGGTGATGCCTGTTGTATATTTTCAAGTGAAGAGAAAGCAGAATGCAAAGTCCTGTGTTTAGTGGGATCCCATTTTAACACATTTACATTTGAATAAAGGTGTTTATCTTACACATAGCAACTGGAGAAAATAAGCATTGTGGGAAATGAAGGCATACTTCCCCAAAGATATTCCCTCAGTGTGTCCTCTGTGTTTTGGATGAAATTTTCTTAGCTACTTTAAAATACATTTAATGTTGTTCCAGTTAAGACACACTACAGTTATAGTACAGGTAAACCTCTAGGCTGTGCATTTCTGAGAACATGTGTCTGTGCTCTCTATTCACTTAGAACTCAGAGACAAATCTATGTGTGGCACAGGAGCCTCGTGATCCCAGCAACTCTGTCCTCACTGTACTCTGGCAGCTGTTGGGAGAAACAGAACAAGATGCCACCAAAAGCCTTTTGTCTGTAGTCATGTGAGTGTCTGTGCCTGGCAGGAACTTGGTCAGGCATATACCACTTCCTCTTTGTTGGGAATTCCAGGACTGACATGGTAATGTGCTTTGACCTAAGAGTGGGTGACCAACTTGAAGTAAGACCGGTAATTGAGCAGAGTTCTGCTGACTCACTGTCTTGTGCCTGTGAGAAAGTAGGGCTCAGAAGGGTTCTGTCACCTCTGTCAGCCATTGCTCCCCACCCCACCCCACTGCCGTTCTTCTTGCCCCACTGTTTCATAGGTATCTGATTGTGACCTGGTCTATAGTTAACTGCAGTTTACCTACCAGCTGCCCCTTGCTGGCATTCAAAAAAGTCAGGTTGAGTTTTCATGTCTTCACAGTCCCCTCACCCTACCTGATTCTACATCTCTTGCCACACCTCTGCCTAGACAGGTGCTTCCTGCCATTCTGTGCTAGAAGTCCAGCCTCAGTGAACAGCAAGAATCTCACTAAATACAACACATGCCACCTTCTGATGTCCCTCCCAGGCTGGAGGACAGAGCTCAGCGGTAGAGACTCAACAAACACAAGGAAAAACTTACTGAGCTTCAGATAAATGAGATGAATGGAAAAAAAAGAAGAAACTACATTAGCACAATGAAGCAAGCCAGACAGAAAGAAATGCTAGATGCTGGGCCCAGCTAGGTCTGCCCACACTGTGAGAAGGGAGACCATCCTGGGCCACTGCTTTTGTCTACTTTCTGTCGATGTGATAAACCACAAACAAAAGTAACTTAGGGAAGAAAGGGTCTATTTCAACTTACAGTATAATTCATCATGGAGAGAAATCAGGACAGAAGCCTGGAGGCAGGAACCAATGCAGAGGCCGAAGAGAAATACTGCTTACTGCTTTGCTCCTCATGGTTTGCTCAGCCTGCTTTTATACAATCCAGGACCAGATACCCAGGGACGGCACCATTCACAGGGTTTAGTCCATCTCACACTTGAGTAATTAATCAAGAAAATTACCATGGAGTTGACTATAAGCCAATCTGATGGAGGCATTTTTCTCAATTGAGGGTCCTTTCTCATGACCCTAGCCTGTGTCATGGTAACAGAAAACTATCCTGTACAGCCATTCATCTGCCTGTGCTGCTGTTTCTCCCTACTTCTTATTGGAAGTATTCAATCACACTATAAACCCTGAATTTGCATTTATTTTGATTAAATAAAATTAACCTTAGGTCAGGAGACTGAGTTAGCATCTTGTTGACAAACTAATCATAGAGCATCAGAGTGCATCCAAGAGGGCTAGAGAGACACAGAAAGTAGTAGAGAGGGATTTGGAACAGCATGCCCTTTTCTGGTTTGGTGGAGTGAAAGGATGCTCTCTTTGGGAGAAGTCAGCTAGGAGAGAAGGTTAGCTAGCTGTGAGCTAGCCACTCTGAGCTAGCAGGTTTTCACCCCAGCCTTTGAATCTTGAGTCTTATTCATAAATAGAATGATAGAGATACCTTTAGCAGCAGTGACAGAGCTGGTGCCTTTGGTAACAGTTCTCACCAGGCTGTGGACTGAGTGGTCAGGCTGATGCCAGAGAAACAGACCAGTTATTGCGGAGTCACAATTGGTGGCTAAAATAGCATTAGATTGAGGCGCAGCCACTGTGCAGGAGATAAAACAACACGGTCCTTCTTCACAAAGCATCAGGGCTCCCACCAGCTCCCAAATGCCACTGTGGCAGCACTTACATTATTTGACTGCTCCCTATGTGGCCTCCTCTCTTCCCAGACAGGAAGTTCTCTTTGAGAACTCAGACCACGGTTCTGAGCATATCAAACTTGGGACTGAGGTAGATAAAATGTCTGGCTTGCTCCTTGATGGTTATATGACCACAGTAAAATCACAGAACTGCCCTGAGGACATAATAGAGCTAGTGTAAGCAATAAACACTATATAGAAGAGTTACTCGTGGTGATTTTTTTCCTGGCCTTAACACTTCTAGTCTTTTGTAATGCCAGTCATGAGGCTTATCATGTTATAGATGTCCAGTGAATATTTGCTGGTTGACTGACAGATGATGAATTATGTTCCTCTGACCATATATAGATCTGGATCTCATCTATGTATCTTCCTTAAGAATGCTTTATGGAAGAGCTTGAAGGTTGTCCCTGGGAGCCACAGTAAATTTGAAATTAAAAATTACAGATTTTCCTCAGTTTTGGAATGGGATGAAGGGTGGATTTGAATCCATGCTGAGTACATCCTGCACCACTGAGCCCTTAGTGATTTTTTTTAACAATCTGTCTACAATGTCATTTAAATTTGTTGTCATAATTGTTTCATCAGCTTTTGTTCTTGGGGAAAACTAACAGTTCTTTCTTTGATCGATCTGAATCTTCTAGCTCACCCAGGGTGATTCCTATGGAGCCCAGCACGGTGGTGTGCCCCTCCACTCACACTTGGAGACAGAAAGGTCGTGAGTTCAAGACCGACTTGGGTTATATGGCAAGAAAAAAAATAGTTTGCATAGAGCCTATCATTCTCCTTAATATAATGCCATGGCTTTCATTGCAAAGTTGTTAGTCACGTGGGTTGATACAGAAATCATGCAGCAACTGGTGCTATAAAGGACTTGTGGGAACAGCCTGTGTTCTCTCCCACATGTGGTCTTTCCATCCACAAACACTATTAAACCTGAGCTTATACAAATTTCAAAAAACCATAAATTCTATAGATTAATGAGCAAGGAATTTAATTCATGAAGCTTAGAAGAAAGTTGGTTTTAATATTTGTCTTAAGTAATATCGTATCTTAGGGAGTTTTCCACACATACAGATATATTCCTTCCATCTAGTATAGGACAGACTTAGAAGGCCCTTTCTGAGTTTTGCAACTACTTTCCTTTCTTAGTACTCAGCACATAGTAAGTGTTTAATAAATTCTAATAGAAGACTGGTTGAGTGAGTACATAGTATTAAAACTGAACCTAGATAGAATTAACTTTCATATTCTGTTTTGCTTACCTGGAATTCTGTTTTTAAAATGCCATCATGCACATCATTGAACTACTTTACATTCTCTTTCCACCACTGAAAGTCAGTATCTATTTCCCACTTAAAACAAATCTCATTTATGTTACAACATTTTCACAAGAACATTTCATCGGGGACTGGGGAGATGGCTCAGCAGTTAAGAATGCTTGCGGCTCTTAATTCAATCCCTAGCACCCAGGTTTGGCAGCTCACAATCACATATTCACCAGCCTCAGGAAATCTGACACCTCCTTCTGGCCTCCTCCAGTACCTGAACTCACAGGCACATTCCCATGTGCACATACATATGGTTAAAAATACAATGTTTCAAAAAGAAATTCTTGTTCAATTTTTAGTTTTCATAAAATTTACTGTTGTACCCTATGCCTGTACCATAGTGTGTGGAAATAGGTCTATATGTTACTTCACTTGCCTAAGGTATCCGATTGGTTTAATAAAGAGCGGAATGACCAATCCCTAGGCAGAAGAGAACAGGTGAAACTTCCGGCAGAAAGAGGAAGTCGGGGTTAGTATCCCGTGCAACAGGAGAGGTCAGTGAGACACAGCAGGACTTAGATGTTCAGAATGAAGGAGAAGTAAAGAGCCTCGTAACAAAATGTGGATTAAAGAAACTGGTTCATTTAAGTTATAAGAGCTAGTTGGAAACAAGCCTAAGCTAAGGCCAAGTTTTCATAACTAATAAGTCTCCATGTCATTATTTGGTGTATGATGGTTATTGCATGAATTCTACTTGGTCTTATAATAAAAACCTGGGCCAGATATTGGGGCAGAGCTGAGAGGTCAGAGAGACAGAGAACTAGGCCATAGCTACTTCTCACTCAGCCAACTCTTCAGGCCTGTCTTCCTCAGACCGAGTGTCTGAGTCCTCAGCTAAAGGGGGGGGGGGGGAGAGGGAGCTGAAGTCATGCCTCCTCCTGCCTTATATCTTTCTCTGCCTAGCCACTTCACTTCCTGCTTCAAACTTCCTAGTGCTGGGATTAAAGGCATATATATGTTTCCAAGCAGAGGCATGGGATCCCAAGTGCTGAGATTAAAAGTGTATGCCATCACTGCTTGGATCTGTTTTGGCCTTGAACCCACAGAGCTCCAGATGGATCTCTGCCTCTGCCTCCCCAGTGCTAGGATTATAGGCATGTGTCACCTCTCCCTGACCTTTATGGCTAAATCTGTAGCTGACTCTGCCTGGTGATCTTCAAGCAAACTTTATTAGATACACAATATACCCCCACAAGTGGTCCCAAAATAAAGCCCCATGACTAAGACCAGCTACAATTTACTATTGAAAAGCACCCTCAACTACCATGTTGTTGAAATAAGCTGAAAGTTCTCTAATACTGAATTTAACTGAGCCTCACTCTAAAGTGCTCAGTGGCCACATGTAGCTAGCTGTAAGCAACCACACAGGGCACTGTGGCCCTAGTCCATGTAAATCCCCATGCAGCCTGCAGTTATCACTTACAAAGCATTCCACCGAAATCAGCCTAGGCTGTCTGTGGTATGTTAGGCTATGGAACTTTCCATTCTGACCTCTATGCAAAGTCACTTTCCTGCCGAGCCACTGGGAAGAAATAAGATAACCTTGGAATATCAAATACCCCTCCCTGGTAGCTCAAGTTCAATTCTATGTAACAGTAGCGTCTTCTGAATATTCCCATGCAACTGAAGCAGAGGGGTAATTTGCAAATGAATTTACAGCTCAAAGGACACAGCAAGAAGATATTGAGAGCACCTGGATCTGTCCTAGCAGTCTCCAAGTGGGGTGCTGGGAAGAAGTGTGGGGACAGCACACTCCGAACTTACTCCCATCACCTCTCACCTGCCCAGAGCTTTCCAACTGGCCTGTTGCCAACACCCTAGGCTACCTGTCTCCTCCTTCTCCAACTTAGATTGGTCAGAAAAGAGGACCTATGTCAGATAAAGAAACTAAACACCCCAATCAGGTCATTCTTCCTACTTTGGCAAAAATTCAAGATGTGCAGAGCCTGGGGGGAGGTTTCTTCTCAAGTGGCCTTATCCTCTCCCAGCTGGCCTTTCCAGCCCCGAGGAAGGTTCAAGGACCACCCTTCTGACAAGCACACTGACTTGCAGTGACAGCCAGGGCAAAGGCTTCATGTCTAAGATTCTGAGACAAGAATTCAAGGTTTGTATTCAACCCATAGTCTACTGTGAAGGTTGAAAAAGATGTGTGAACTGCACATAAAAAGTTGGAAAGTATACAATATTTCTGCCACCTACCACGTTATGAAAGCCCATAAGCTACATGTTTTCCAACATGTGTCAGGAAAACCTGAAAATGGGTTGTGTACTAGGGTCTAGAGATTAGGAGAGCAAATGCAGGAAGATTTTGGAAAAAAAAAATGTGGCTTAAGAATGTTAATAGCTTGTACCCTTGAGCCCACAAGTTCTACATTTAAGAGTAACTAGAGAAACACATGGCAAGGATTTATGTGCAAGGGTAGCCTGTAACAGCAAAAACATATCTGCCTGAAGTTCTAGTAGTGGGAGATGGAGAGAGAGAATTGTGCGCTGCTGAGGAACAATGGGACCTATGTGTGTCCATGTGCAAAGGAGGCCATGACGCTGTACTCATTTTTAAAAGTCCATTCAGGTAGAATGGATCAGGGACTATAAATATGCTGTGAAATACATTGCATTACAACTATAGAAAGACACCCGTAAGTAACCTCTTGGAAATGGGTCTAGATATATACTATTTTATGTTGTTTAGTTGCTTACATTAAGTGTGGGCCACTTCTCAATAATTAAAATAGTAAAGAATTTCATCTCTTAAAAAAATGAAAAGGGGAAGGGGGAAAGGAAAAAGTCTGTCCAAAATGTACCAAGCAATGAAGATTTGAAAGGATTAAAAAATATATTACAGTTCCTTGAGCAGTTTGAAGAGTAGCTAGGCATGCTTAAAAGGAAAAAAAAAAAATGGGCTCTGGAGGTGGCTCGGTGGTTGAAGCATTTGCCATGCCAACTTGAGAACTAGACCTTGGATTTTCTGACCCCACATATATGCCAGATGGATGTGGAAACCCAACTCCAGTGCCTGAAAGCTGGTGGAGATTGGGAATCCTCAGAAAAAGCTACTAGCTAGCTTAGCCACATCAGAGAGCTCTGGGTTCACTTGAGCACTGTATCAATGAATGAGGTAGAGACCAACTGAAGAAGACTCCCCATGTCAACCACGCACTTCCACACATGTACACACAAGCATTCCAGCACATGCATAAATACGCATGCTCACACATGAGAGAAAGAAGGAAACCCTTTTGTCCTTACGCTCCAAGGAGCTGTTTCCCAAATCACTTGGCACATTTTATCTTTAAACCATTACATGAGATCTCTTACAATTTTTAAAGCATTTCAAACTTTTTGAGATCTCAAGATAGGTTTTGGGGTTTCTTTGTTTTTTGTTTTTTGTTTTTTTTTTTTTTATTTCACTTTTTCTCTGTTTATTGGAAGAATATTCCCAGAATTTCCTACGGCATGGATGGCACCATATGCCAGAGGGGAGCCAACATAGTCTGTATCTAACCATGGAGGCTTTGTAGTAGGATGAGAAACACAAGAGGCTTATATAAATAAGAATAATGCAAAGGACAAATTATAATAAGTGTCATAAAGATATGCTGGATAGAGGGCTGCAAGGTTGCAGGGTGACACTCAGCAGACTGTAATGGACCAGAGGACACTTGGCCTGCTCTGTGAAGGGGAGGTACAACTGGGAAAGTAAACATTACTTTCCAGTTTTAGAAACGAACTGAGAACCGTCTGGTAGCTCAGACAGCCTCAAAAGCTTTTATTTCCAGTGACTAAACCAACCTCTGCCCACAGCCACTGCCTTCTTGATTTTCCCCAAGGGTGAATATGTGGGCTTGGTGGGTTGATGTCCTGGCCTAAGGGTAAGTCCTCTCAGATCTCTGTGAATGTCTTTACTGCAGGTTTATAGCCTTTGCCCCATAAAAGCAGACACTAAATGGACTTTCATGGCCATTTGAAACCTCTCAGCAAGCCTGACCTCTGAAAGGAGGCAAAAGTCCCATTTCTGTGCCACTCACACATATGCATAGTAGTGTGACCTCTGAGCAAGAAGCCACATCCACTTTGTGGATTCCCAGAACTAGCCCTTGAGCCAGGGCTCCTCTGTGAACCAGTCATGGAAACTGTTTCCTCCCACATCCTTACTGCCACATTCTAGAATGTTCCTGAGCAAGATGCTCATTTTCTTCTTTCTGTGTCTTTGTTCTCCTGGCAACATAAGGAGAGTCTGTGTGAAGGTCATCCTTTCCTCTGGTGACAGTTCTAAGTCCTGGTGAACAAAGGAGCCTGTCGGAGGCTGGCATCTTGAACCAAATAAGCATCACTCAAACTAGCAGTCTGGGAACCACGGGACTAGAAGTAGCAGATGCTCAGACACAGTCAGGCAGACTGGTTCTCTCCCATTCTGCCCTGTTGACATTTATTACTCAGCTGAACAGTGCCAAGCATAGGGGCTACAGAAATGAACAACCTGGTCCTGCATCCTTAGGAGGCTGCAGTCTGTGGAGGAGAGGTTATAGATCTTATTAATAGCCACCAATGACCAAGCATTGTGCCAGTAATGATTTCAATCCTACAAGGTAGATTTTCTTCAGGCTTCCTCTAATACATGCAGAAGCAGATGCCGTAGAGCACAGAGATGGAGCACATCACCCAGGAAAGCCCAGCGAGGCTACAGTAGGATTTGTCTCACAGGAAGTTCACTTCATGTTTCAGTGAGTAGCAGAAATAGCGGAAGTAAGTTCTGGTGAAGCTGGAGGCTGTGGAAGTGAAGGATAGATAGGTAAACAAACCCGAGTCTGCAAGTTCTCCAAGGACTTCATGAAGATGGCCGCTCCTGCATCAAGAAATGCTCCAGAGCTCTGCCTCCCTAACAGAGGCTGCTTCAGCTCTGTCTTGGGAGGCCCCTCTCTTCCTCTCTGCTGCTGGTTGTTCTTCGCAACTCCAAACTCAGTGAGGTTGTATTCAAGAAAGTTGTAAGGGAGTGTTGTTACTAGTCTACTCTCCTGGAAGGGCCAGAGAGTGAGTGACCTTGAAGAAGGATGTCACCTCCTGAGAGCACATTAGGATGTCACCTCCTGAGAGCACATTGTGTGTCCTTTCCAAACAAGAATCCTAGCAGGAAGGCTGGTGGGCCCTGAACTGGCTGAATTTGCCCTGATCCACTTTTCCTGTGTATCTTAGAAGCTCCACTGTAACCTGTATTTTTCCTGTAGCTGTCTGTTTATTCAACAGGATTGGAGCTGGTACTTCCTCTGACACCGTCCTGTCAGAAATACCATGAGCCTAAGTCAGCACCCTAAGAATCAAGGTGAATCTCCACACCCTGTTGGGCCTGTTCAATGAGCTAATTTTATTTCAAATAGTCACTCTTTACAAGTGGGAAACATTATTCTAACCTCTACATTATTGGCAGAGTATAGAAATGTGGGTTCTGAAGATCTTAAAGGTAATTGCTGTCTGGAATTGCAGGTTTCTTTTGAGGTTCCTGTCCATTTTGCTGTAACCCATTTCCACAATTGCCAGTTGTAAGAAAACGTTTTATCTCATAGGTTGCTGGGTGCTTCAGATAAGATGACAGATATGAGAGAACAGTACCAGACAGATAAGAACGCTGACCATTGTTCCCTGGGAATAGAATTTGCAGCTTTCATGTGGTGATGGCCTGATGTTTTAGCAGGCAAGGGAATCAAAAAACCAAAGATCTGGAGATGAACGTAGTGACCACAGGTTAGGGCCCCTCAGTAAGTCCTGGTAAGAGCTTGCTGGCAAAATATGAATGATGAGCAGAGTGGTCTGGGTTCACATGACGAGAAGGGAGAGAACTGTTGTGAGCAGAACAGAGGACCACAGCGGTGCAGAGAGATGCCTAAAGCAAGCTCCTCCCAGCGTGCCTATTTCCTTCCTGCTGGAAAGTGAGCACGGGGTCAGGAAGTCTTGGAGTTCAAGTTGCTTCTCAGATTGCTCACTTGCAGATCATCTGGCCGCCCAGTCATGGCATTTAAGAATGGAGAAATCAGCCAGGGAAGGTGAGATGGCTAACCCGAGGTCACCCAATGGAAGAGTAGCAAATAGCTTTGCCGGCAAAGCATGGGAAAGGGAGGGGGTGTGGGCATTGAGGGATGGAACCCGACCCAGCCAAGGCATCCTGGTTCTAAACGGGCTATAGCCAATCCCACCAGGATAAGATTTTTACCTCTAAGATCAGACTTCCCAGACAAGTCTGAGAAACACAATGCAAACCAACAGGTTATAGGTTTCTGCTATGCCAACTAGAGTCAGTGACAAGAATGGAGTTTTTTCTCCATCCCTACTAATGTCATGTGGGACCAGTAGATTCCCCAGGTTATTATAAAACAACTCTGTATCCTTATTCTGTGTCTAAAGAATTTTTAAAACTTTTTATTATATAAGAATATGCCTCATCCCCCAAAAAACTATGTTTTAACATTTTTTGACTGAAAATTTTGTAAGTTGAGTCTAATAAAAGTGGTGAGTATAAAATATCCTATGTCATAATGTCTACATTTAAAGTTCAAGTTTCCATGCTGAGGAGGTGTTCAGTGGGTCCAAATGCTTATTGTATAAGGACCTTAATTCAGATTCCTCAGTGCTCACATAAAAGCCAGCCTTGGCTGCATGTACTTGGAACATGGCTGGGCCTTGTTGGCCACCAGTTAAGAAATAAACTATGAGCTCCAGGTCCAGGGAATAAAGCAAAGAATATTGAGCATCCTCCTTTGGTCTTTTCATGCTTATGCATCGGAATGCACACACATACACACTTACACACACACATTCACATTTACATACATGTGTACCCCATATCACACACATCTAGACATCTAGATTTGGAAGCAGTCCTAAGGCTTTTTTGGAAGACAAGTGTGCCTCTGTTCTTATCTGCAGAACACTGTGGCAAGCAGCTTCTGATGTGGGACTTATACAAGAGACAGACCTCTGCAGGTTCTCAAGGAAGCAATGAAATTGAAACTTCTCCTCCGGGTCAGAGGGCCATGGACAGGTCATGGCAGCAATTAGCGCATCAGGGCTATTTAGTAACCAATTTGCTGGTATGTGGCCCTTTCAGAAGCTGAATGACTTCATAGGATAGCAACTCTTGTGTTCTAAGTGACTTCTCTGGGCCTGCATTGTACAAAGAACCACTAATATTTGATTTGATGTTATCATCCATATAAAACTCTCGGGAATTATTTTTGTCAATCTATCACGTTTGTGACAGGGTCTCCTATGTATTCTGGGCTGAGCTGTATTACCCTCCTGAGTTCCCATCTACACAGTAACCCGGTCATGTACTTACAGATTCATTTAGTGAGGCTCAGTAGGGTTAGGTAACTTACCTAAGGTCACATAGCAGTTAAGCAGCTTATCAAAGCTTAGATCCACTTATACCTGATTCTGTATCCTACCCAGGGTTCCCCCACTACTGTATACTGCAATGATGGCAGGCAAACAACTACCAGAACCAAAACCCTCGACAGTCCCTTTAACCAAATAATAAATCCTCAGAAGTCAACAATCAAACATACTACCATGGAACTAATTATTTTCCTACTCAGTTTAAGATACCATTTAGTAACTGAGTACAGACAAGCAGCTATGCCAAGGTAGCCTAGTGCTTTACCCAGTCCCTCAAAATAGGTGAGGGTGCAAAGGGGTGCCTAGATAGTGTAGAGCATGACACAGGCAAAAATTTGTTCTGGTTAACATGAGCTGAGTATATTCAGGAAACATCCACGAACATCAGCAATTGTATGAACAGCATCTAAGAGTGAATGGTTGTTTCTAAAGGCCTTAAAGTGACATACAAGGACAGTGTCCATAAACCTGACTAATGCTTAGTAAGCATCTCATGGCTCTTTTGAAGATGGCCTTTACTCAATAACTTCATGTAACTAGACTGTTCAGAGAAGTGATTCAAAGAAACCTGATCTCTCTCTCTCTCTCTCTCTCTCTCTCTCTCTCTCTCTCTCTCTCTCTCTCTCTCTCTCTCTCTCTCTCTCTTTCTCCATAGTGAGAGGTCTGGAAGACAAGTAGAAATATAATAGGATTTAAGTGATGAGGTTGGAAACATGAATCTGTCGTTTGTGCAATATGAGTGATCATAGCTGCCCATGATGGAGAAGGTTATTACAATGCTCCATAGAGAAGGGCAGAGGTGCAGGCCACCTGTGGTAGTTACCTGTATCTTCTGCTGCCTCCAATGGCACTGGCATGGTCCTGTCCCCAATACAAGGAACCTGGGAAGACTGGGAGTTCTCAGGGAGGTGGTAGGCAAGCCAAGAACATTGTAGTGAGGAAGGCCTGTCGGGTATTATTGACCTTGGGATCACTGGCTCTATTTTCATTATCTCTGTCTTTAAAAAAAAAATTTAGTAATAAGATACACATCTTGTATTCAGTACTTACTACTACAGTTTGAATATGAGCCCCTAAGGACTCACATGCTGGAAGCTAGGTCCCACTGTGGCAATGGTAAAAGGTCATCGAACCTTCACAGGTTTGAGCTTAGGGCTGGAGAGCTGGTTCACTGGCCTAGAGAGCATACTACTCTTATAGACAACCGGTGTTCTGTACTCAGCATCCTCTTCAGGCAGCCTACAACCATCTGTGACTCCATAGGATCTGACATGTCCGGCCTTTGAGGGCAACTGTCCACAAACTCCATATGTAAAACACTCATACACATAATTAAAAATAATAAAAAAAAGTTTTTAGATTTTTAAGCCTGGGCTGTGAGTTGATGCATGGGTAAAGGCTTTTGCTCTCAAGCTTAACAACTTGAGTTATCCCTGGAACCCACATGTGGAAAGATGTTCTCCTGCAAGTGGTCCCGTGACATTGACCCCCCCCCCCCATATATTCTACATACAAGGCCTTGTGAGAGATATAGATCATCAGGGCCATCACCCTCAGGAGGGAATAATGTTGGCTATTCAGTTCTCATTGGGGGAGGAAATGAGTGACCATCCTCACCCAGGCTTCCTTTCTCATCGTCCAGTTGACCTCTCCCATAATGTGTGGCCATGAATCCCTGCGGGGATATTTTGTAATATAATAAAAACATTCGGATCTACCCACAGTCAGTCTAGGAAGATCAGACAGTGATAAATCACACCTTTAATCCCAGCACAGGGAATATCCTGGGAGTGGTGACCTACACCCTTAATCCAATCTGTTCCAGATCATTTTAGTTTACAGAAGGAGTTCCAGGCTCCCAGGCGGGGCCACGCCTTAACTGAGCAAAGAGAGTATTTAAGGCAGGCATAGAAAGAGAGCAGGCAGAAGCTATGGCTCACACTGTTAATCCCAGCACTTGGGAAACAGCCACAAATCCCTGACTAGAGCTGAGCAGACACTGGTGCCACATGCTTAGGAACATCTAGTATCATGAGCTAAATAAACTTACACAGCTTCAACTACTTTGTTATAGCAACAGAAAATGGACCGATATACCCATTAAGAGTACACAGTATAGTGGTGCCTATTGGTGCTATTTCTGACCTCCTGACAGCTACTCTATGAAACTGCCTTTAATATCTAATTTTTAAAAAATCTTTCGGGATAGGGTTTCTCTATGTAGCTTTGGGTATCCTGGAACCAGATCTGTGTGTAAGCAAGACTGGCCTCGAACTTAGCTCTACCTGCCTCTGTCTCCCAAGCACTGTGACTAAAGGCACGTGCTACCACACCTGCTTTAATATCTAATTTTTTACATGAAAATAACCTGAACTTGCTGTGGTTCACTTACTCAAGTTTGGATATATAGGATCTCCACCTTTACTTTCCGAGAAGCCAAGAACCTCCCACTGAGTCATATAACCCTTAACTCTTCGGTCTAACCAGGACTTACTGAGCCTTCTCAGAAAAGCTGAACAGTATGATGGAGGAAACCGAAGAGACAAAACACAGAAACAGAAAATTCTGAACGTAAAAGCTCGAAGAAAAAGGGAAACGAGTCTACAGGCATGCCCGGCGCCCCAAGGCCCCGGCAGACAGACACTGCTGTGATGCACGTGTATGTGGTAGAGAAATGGGAGAGGAGGAGGGAGAAGAACTGAAGACCCATCTGGGCTCCTGTGATGTATTGGCCTGTGCTGCTGCTGAGGGCCATGTCTGGGTCCGTGGTCCTACCGCAGCCAGGGTCTGCGATGATGTCCATGGCCTGTGTTAACCACCTAAAGCTGTGTGACTATCTGGGATCTAAGCCATCACCTGAAGCCACCTTAGTGTCTGAGGGCCACCCACAATTACTGGGGCCATACTGATATGAGTGGCTTAATACTGCCATTGTGGCTGCAGCCTGAGCTGTGGCCGAGGGCCGTATCTGGGCCGGTGGTCCTATTGCAGCCTGGGTCTGTATTGATGTCCGTGGCCCATGTTACCACCAGGGACCATGGGAGAGCTGATCCCACCCCTTGTCTGCTGCCTCAGTGGGAGAGTGTTATGGGCATAGGCATAGGGGAGTTGGCCCGATCCTTGATGGCCCTGGAAAAACTGACCTCCCTTCCTTGCTGGTAACTGCAACAGGAGAGTTGGTCCTGCCCCTCATCTGGGGAGTGATCCTGGCAGAGGCCTCTGCTAACCAACTGAGCGACCACCCAGGCCCATATTCGTGGTTTTGAGTTGGCCCACCTCAACATTTACCCCATCTATGACCTTCTGAATCAGGTGAAGTGACTGACCCGTCTGTGTAACCATAGCCACAGGATCGGAGAGTGATTTCAGTGAGGGTCCAGTATTGATGGAGTACCAGAAACCGGAGACCCCAAACCAGAACAAAGGCTATCTATTCTGAGTGACACGCCAGAGCTCCCGAGGCCATTACGATAAATGAGTCTGTGATGGAGGGGCAAGAAAGACAGACACGAAGCGGTTTTTATACTTTGTTTGTTTATTTATTTTAGATTTTCTTTTGCGGGGAGGGGGCTACAAGGGTGGAGAGAGGACGTGGAAAGATGGGGAAAATGAGTGAGATTGGAGTGCATGATGGGAAATTCTCAAAGACTCAATTAAGCATTGTTTTGAAAAATAAACCTGTGAAGAATCCATGCAGAAGAAAGAAAGAAAGAAAGAAAGAAAGAAAGAAAGAAAGAAAGAAAGAAAGAAAGAAAGAAAGAAAGAGAAGGAGGGAGGGAGGAAGGAAGAAAATATTACTACAACACAAGGAGGAGATAATTCGTGAGGCGCACAGAATGGAGCACTGCCCGGTGAGAGGAGCAGAGGTCGAGGTCATCACTGAATGATGCAGGAGGGGCCAGGGCTAGAACGGGACAGAGGTGACTTCCATGGGATTTTAGAAGCTAAGAAACCGCCAGAACATTCTGGGGGCATTTCGAAGATTTTAGTTTTTTAATTTTCTTCTTTTAAGTTAAAAAGAAGGCATTACATTTAAACAACAAAACCATATATTACACTTTTACACTCTATTCCACAGAAAGTGAAATGCACAGATCTCAAGATACATACATTGGGCAATTTCAAGGACTGTATGTACCCAGGCAATGACTGTCCTAGTCAAAACATAAAAGTCTCCAATGACTAGCAGGTGCCCTCAATCAATCACACACCTCACAGACAGAGCCAGTCTCCTGATGTCAGACAGTGACACCGACACTGTGTGCTACTTTGTGTCTGAGCACTTTTCTGTAGTGTGGTATCGGGGATCCCGCTTAGGCCTCCCTCACACTTGGTAAGCACTTTACCACTGAGCTATGTTCTAGCCCAGTTATGGTTTTTTGTTTTATTTTGGCTTAATGGGGACAACATTGTCATACAGAAAACCAAAAGACCTGGAGTTACGGCCTCTCCTGGTCATCACACCCATGAAGCCTTCGTGTTCAGACCTTCCATACGAAGAACATCTGTGGAATTTCCTTGTATTTGTAGCGCATCATGGTGAACTTGGAGAGAGTATTTGAGAAGCTTTGGAAACAATGTTTTACACTTCAAAACACAGGGGGCTTTCCAATGCCTTCCATCTTGCCCAGCCTGCTTCCTCCTGAGTATGATCATAGGACCAAGTTCTCTGCCAAACTCACTGGTGCTTCATTCTCCCAGCGGAGGTATAAAAAGAGGCACAAGAAGACTTCCTGCTTCTTCTGTGCATGACAAAGAGCCAAGGAAGGCTGCGCATAATCCTATGTGCCAATGTGCCTGCAGCTCCCTGAACTTAGGAGGCAGAGGCAGGAAGCTGGCTTGAGTTGAGGAATTCAAGATCAGCCTCTGTGTGTGTGTGTGTGTGTGTGTATAAGAGAGAGAGAAACCGACAGACTGAATCTCAGAAAGGAAATAGGTCAGTGAGGTTAAGAACCCGTGAGGAGGCTGAAGACTTGGCAAAGATGCTCTGATCACTTGCTGCTTTTTCAGGGAACCTGAGTTTGGTTCCCAGTGCCTACATGGCAGCTCATGACCATTTCATATTTTAATTCCAGAGAATCTGACACTCTTCTCTGAATGCCAAAGATATCGGGCATACACGCATGGTATACATACATATATGCAGGCAAAACACTCATATGCATAAAATATTTTTTTATTTTAAAAAGAAACTAAGTAACAGGAAGAACCCCCTCCCCCAATCACTGCATTTTCTACTCACCACAACTTCCCCTCTCCAGTCTTGCAACTCAACCCTAGTCAGTGCTTTCTTTACAAACTGAATTGCTCTGATTAACACTAATGACAGGCCAGCTGGCCACCCTTGTGAGGTGGCCTAATCTACCCTGAGTCACTTGCTGTCCAGGTGACTTCCTGTTATCTAGTATTACTGCTTGGGAGCTTTCTTCATCACCAGAATTAGAGATCCACTTAGAATTTGAGATCCTCTACCAGAGGCAGAGGAACAGGAAAGAGAGAGAAGCAGAATGAGGAAGGAAGCCCTGTGTGAGACAGTTTCCTGGAAGAAAAGAATGCATTTATAGATAAAGGGGGGCTCACCAACCGATGCACAACTAACTGTCTGCGGGTAACATGACATTATCACGCACCCTGGAAAAACAGAGAATCTTAAAGATGTCCACTAACTCAAAACAGTACCAGGGCTTTGGAAGAGAGACTGGGCATCAGTACGGATCAGTTTCAACCATTTTCTGTTGTTAAGTGATGTGAGGACAATGAATATATATATCTTTAACATCCTACAGGAAAACTAAATTTTCACCTAGCCAGTCATGATGAGAGCAGAATAGAATCCAATGCTTTGCTTTTCTCTGTCCTGTGGTTGCTGCTTGATTTTAAGAGAGAGCCTAGCTGAGTAACTCCCCAGGTTAACCTCAAACTTGGGATCCTCTTGCCTCAGCCAAAGTGTTGGGATTATAGTCCTGCTCCCTCAATTGTCTAGCTTCTATCTTCTGTTCTTAAAGCAATGATGGGCTCTGTCAAGATAAGGGAAGAGTCTAAGCAGAGACCCCCCTAGATTCAGGACAATCTCCAGCCCAGTGAGAGAAGTTCCTATGTTGAGGATGGGACTATTGTGGCAACAGTGAATAACAGAAGAATAGGTTGATAAAGAAGGGAATCTCCTCGATGGCAAAAATAATAATAATAATAATAATAATAATAATAATAATAATAATAATAATAAATTATTTACTATTTGGTTATACAAAGGAGAAACTGATGTTTGGAAATATTTCTAAGAATGGAGGTAAGTCACCAACTGGCACCTAAAAATCTCAATACAAAGATAATTGAGTCAAGCATGGTGGCTCTCACCTGTAATGCCTGTATTTAGGAGGCTGATGTAGAAGGATTGGTGTGAATTTGAAGCCTGCTTGAGCTACACAGTGATTTCCAGGACAGTCTGCATAGTGTTTGGAGTGAGACTCTGTTCCCAGAAAACAAGCAAAAAATTGCTATTGTTATAGGAAGGGCGATGGAGGATTGACGGAAAAGACGAGGTAGTTAACTATGGTAGGGCACAGGGCTGAGCTTTGAGGACCATTTCCATAGTCCTGGCCATAGAAAACTTTGTTACTGTTGACTGAAGTAGAGGAGGCTTGTGCCCAAAGGGAAACTGTGACTTGTGAGAGCAGATTCTCTCCTTTGAGCGAGGGAGATACATGATATATTAAAATCAAAGCTAGAGACAGCATCAAAAGCAAGTGTTTAAAAAAGTATGGATGTCTGTGGGTTGGAGAGATGGCTCGGTGGTGAGCTCTGGCTGCTCTTCCAGAGGCTGGGTTCATTTCTCAGCACCTACATGGTGGCTCACAATCATCTGTAACTCCATTTTCAGGCATCAATTAACACTTTCTGTAGGCAGTGCACAATGAGGTGCATTTCCATACATGCATGCAAAACACTCATATACATTAAAAACCTCTCAAAAATTCATTTTAAGAAGTATGGAGGCATGGGAGCTGGGAAAGATGGCACAGTTGGGCAGTTGCTTCCCACCCAACAGTTCAGAGCCATAGCCCCCAGACAGGAGCTGGCGTCTGTGACATCAATGCTGGGGAAGGGGTGGAAAAGAGACAAATGTATCTCTGGGGCTCATTGATCAGCAAGTCCATCTGAATGAGTGAACTCCAAGTTCCATGAATGACGCTCTCTTTAAAAACAAGGTGAAAAATAATAGAGCATGTGCTTCCATTGACTTCTTGCCTACACATACATACACATACACACCACACACACACCTGTACACACATGCCTGAACTTGACACACATGCAGACATGCATGCACCCACACATCCAAAATAACGGCTGATCTGGGAACTGGATACATTTTTAAAGGGAAAACTGGAAAGGCTAGGGTAGGGCTCCTGTTTTGTTACAAGCTTGGAAAATGATTTTACTGTGTGTGTGTGTGTGTGTGTGTTCGCGCACAAACGTAAAGATGGCAATTCTCTAAAGAGATGGAGGAAAGTTTCTGGCTGCCTTTAGTCTTTAGGTGTCTGGAGACTAGAGTGCTTCGAGTAATGAGAAACACATCCAAACCCCGCCCCCATCCTGCCAGATGCAGCTATTCACAGGCAGATGCAGCTATCCGCAGGTCCCCAGGGCAGTGTCTACACCCCTTCAGGGACTCAGCCGGCCTCTGGATCTTTGAAATCGTTTTAGAGGTCATTGGAGGCAGACTGATTTCTTTTTTGGCGGCTTCCTGGGGAACAAAACACATACTCCAGCTCCAGCCTATCTTGTTTAGCCTGTGAAAGCAATGCATAGGTTGCCAGGCTAATGAACTAACTGTTATATTTAGCTGGAAAGATAATGTAACCCTAATGTTTGGATTTATCAAAATCAATTCCAGATGGTGCACAAGCCACAGAGTGAGGGCCATCTGGTAAACAAGAGCAGGGCTTGTTTCTCTCTCTTCAAGGTGAAAGGTGATAAATGTCACAACTTCCTATGTGAAAAATCCATCTCTTTGCTGCTGGAAAGATGGACCTGAGCCTCACATCTTATCTGTGTTTATTCAAACACCTGGACCACTGTGCTCCTTCAAATAGTGTCAGCAACTGGGCTTTGAAAATCACTTAGTGCCTGCGGTAAGGTTTCAGTGTACCCTGCACTCTGTATGCCAGTGAAACAAACTCCCAGGTGACAGAGGTAGCATTACTAAAGTCATTGAACACACCTTACAGGTATGCAGTTTCCTTGAGTACATAGCCAACAAAATCAGAAATTACTGTTTTTTAAAAAAGATTTAATCGCTGCTGTTATTTTTTTGTTTGTCTGTTTGTTTAGCTCAATGCGGGTACTTTGAGTGCACTTTGGTTTGACTAGATGTTTTTGGCATGTACTTTCATCTCTGGTTGTGACCTCTGAAACAGAGTATCTGTGCTGTGTTTATTCATCAGTGTCCCATCCTCCAGCACCCCTCTCTGCCCCTCCGCCTAATTTACACACAACCGGGCCAGTATAATCTTCTTTAAACATTGCTCTGTTGCTAGAACTTCATAGCTCAAAAAAAAAAAAAAAAAAGTCACTACCTCTCCAGTGTCCAGAAGATACCACACAGGTTATATACAATGGCACGCCCACTTGTTCCTCATTTTCCAAGCTCCAAGAACTGAAGTCTCTTTTCTTTCTCCACTGGACCTACTAGCTTTCTCCCTAGTCAGACCCTTCTTCTCCTTGCTCTCTGGAGATTAACGCATGTGCTAAATCCAGCAGGAAGGAGAGAATTAGATCGGTACAGAAGATTCTGGGTTAAGTCCATTTCCAAGCCAACCCTAGAGCTGTCACCATGTACATGGATTTCATGTGATGGGAAACATTGGTCATTCTAGACGTTAGGTTGCATGACATACCCTCTCACTACAAAGATGTCCTACACCCCTGCCCCCCAAACCTGTGACTGTGCCATCTTCCATGGCAGAAGAGTTTCTGCAATGAAGTCAAGATTCTTGAGATGGGGATTTTGTCTAGTTTATGTACTGGAGACCCCCAAAGAAATGACCAGGATCCTTACAAAAGGAAGGTAAGAGGTCAGAGAAAAAATTATATGAAGCTGAAAGAGAGGAGGGACAGAGAGAGTTCAAAGCTACACTGTTAGTTTTGAAGATGAAGAAAATGGTCATGTGCTTTAAGGATGCCGTCAGCCTCTAGATGCTGGAAATAACAGGTAAGCCGTGGCTTCTAATCGTAGAGCCTCCAGAGGAACTAGTATCACCATCAGCATCGGTAAGAAATTAACGTAGCTACTCTGCAGACTCCCCGGGTTCTAGTCCCCATCTACACTTGGAATCTCCGTGAGGTTCTACCTGGCCCGGAAGCTGAGGCTAATGACTGTTAGGAGTTGTACTACATACATCTGTTCCTAGTCACACGTGCGCGTTTATATTTGAGCCAAATTAAAGCACAGTGAACATTAAGTTCCTGGTGTACCAGCCACATTTTAAGTCTTAATAGCCCCATGTGGCTACTGAATTGGAAAGTGAAGCCAGAATATTTGCATTGCCATGAAAAGTTCTCTTGAACAAATGAGAATGGAATGCACACACTTCTTAAAAATCCATTGGCCTGGATTATCCAGATGGGTTCAGTGCTTAAGTGCTTTGATGTCAAATCTGATCACCTGAGCTTGATCCTGGGACCCACATCATGGGAAGAAAGAACTGCCTCCTCAAAATTGTCCTCTGACCTCCACATATGTTCTGTACATACATAATCATATATAAATACATGTAATTTTTGCTGGGAAAGAAAAATTCAACTGAGCTGACTGGGCCAAATGAACACACCTATGGAATTTAAATCTATGAGAGCAGCTTTGCGTCTTCATTCTGAAGATGATGGCCACGGCACTGTGGGGTCTGCCCAGGAATAGTATTAAAACCCAAGTGGATCTGGTTTTACCGGCTCCAGTTGTGCTATAAGATAGCGATTGGCGTGAGGCATCTCCAGGCTGATGAAACAGGACTTGGAAGGACCGTAAGCACAAGAGGAATAGCTCAGAACTCTCACTCTTCCTTACACCAAGGCAGGGAGGACCCTAGTGAGCTAGAATCCTCACTCATAGAGTCTGGCTGGAGCATTGCATTGCATGGAAAATTTGGTTGATCGTCAGCCACCCTGTTACTTCCCAAGTTCAGAAGTCTCTATTTGGAACTTTCTCTAGTTAGAACTGGAATCAATTGATGCATGGGATGTAAGGGAGTGATCTGTGTTTTCCCAATGGGTAGCAAATGTCCTACCACTTCCCACACTAATTTGAAATGCCACTTGGGTGATGTAATCAATCCCCTGGCATAAACAGTGCTTTTTTCTGGTTATCTCTCCAGCTCGGCTATCACCCTGTTCTAACTGCTATAGTCTGGCAGTTTGTTCTGCCATCTGGCAGGGCGATTCTCCTTGCCCGTTATCCTCTGTTTTCAATATTTCTGTCAATTCGTGATACTTTCCCCTCCCTGATGCACTTGGAGTCAGTTTGCCAACTTCCCCTGAACATCCAATTGAAATTCCCATTGGAGTTTGCAGACTGATGAGCTCATTGCCAGTTTTTAAACATGAGAGTTCTTCTTTGGATGTTTACTCCCGTATTTCCTGAACGCTGTACACTTGTCTTCCATTTCATTGCAAGTCACTTCCACGGCATTTGTCTCCACGGTGAAAGGCCTCAGAGCAGATTTTTCTCTACCTCTAGGTCGAGACCTTCTTTGGGGGTCAAACGACCCATGCACAGGAGTCGCCTGAGACTATTGAAAACATAGGTATTTACGTTATGATTAATAACCATAGCAAAATCACAGTTATAAAGAGGTAACAAAAATAATTTTAAGATTGGGGGCCATCACAACCTGAGGAACTATATTAAAGGGTCGCAGCATTAGGAAGGAAGAGAAGCATTGTCATCGAGGTTTTAGTAAAGATTCTACCAAAGGAAAAGTCTTTTCTAATTTACTTAGATTAGAATTTGATGGAAATTGTGTTCTGCGTTCTATATATTGTTTCTCTTCTTTAAAGTGTAAATCTCCCATTTCTGTGAGATTTCTCCATCTTTGAGGCACTCCTGGGACAAATCCAGAACGCAGAGGGAGTCACTTTGGAGTTCTTTGCCAGCTTGAATAAGTTGTACTTCACAGGATCCTTTTAGGACCCTTCACATTTGTCTTCAGTAGTAATTCTTTATAAGTTTCTTTTTGTCTACCGACTAAGAATTTTGTCTAGTCAGGGTTGTGTTTGCCTTCTAGAAAGATTTAGGCAAAATATTTTCTAGGAACCTTTACTGTCTTCTAAGTCTGGGAGAAGTTACTGACAGTTTAAACAGAATGTTTCAAGGAGAGATTTTAGTTTGTTGTTTTCTGTTTTGAGACAAGGTCTTTCTACATAGCCTGGCTGGCCTGAAACTCCCTATATAGACCAGTCTGTCCTTGAACTCACAGAGATCTGCCTGTCTCTACCTCTAGAGTTCTGGAACTAGAGGCATGCGCTACCATATCCAGGCTAAGGAGAGATTTTTTTATTTTCCACTGACTCCATTCCAAAGCAATTGATCTGTTGCTTACTGTCTTCTTCTTTCAAAGTCACTATTGGCCAAGGTGTTCTTAGCGTAGGATTGTATTAATCCATGAACGTCTGGCAGATGGTATAGTGGATGAAAGACGTACAACTGAAATGAGTAGACACAACAAGACGAAGGGTATGTGGTTCTCCACCATGGAACATCTAGAACAGTAAATTCATAAAGATGGATTAGAGGTCTCCAGGGGCTGGGGATGGAATGGGAGGTGGTACTGGTTAGCAGTTACAGGATTTCTGTTTGGATGATGGAAAAGGCCTGTAAACTGTGTTGTCACTGTCCCAACATGTCTATTTAATATGGCGCTTGTGTGTGTGTCCTATCACAATAGAACATTAAAAAAAAGTTCATGAAGTGATTTTGCATTTAAAATGTCACTATTGGTCATCTATAGTTTCCTAGAATATGTTTCATCTCGATGAGAAGTGGTTGTGGTGTCTCTATATGTTCTTGTCAGGTGTTGTGAGTTTTCAAAAGTGTGTCTGTTTTCCCCACCAACTTCTCAGACTTTGGTTGTATTAATTATACTTTTTTTTTCATTTCAAGTAATTCCTTCTACTTTTATAGAGAGCGTTTGTATGTTTGTGCATGTGTGTTCATGAGTGTGCGCTCAAGTATGTGCATGCTGGGGTGTGTGTGTGTGTGTGTGTGTGTGTGTGTGTGTGTGTGTGTGTGTAAGAGAGGATGGCCTTGGGTATAGTTCTCAGGCATGTTGCCTCACACTGGCCTGGAGCTTCCTAATTAGGCTAAGCTGGCAGGCCAGCTACCTCAGGGATCCACCTGTCCCTGTGTCCCAGGGCTGGGTTACAGCACACAGAACCACACCTGGCTTTCCTGAATGGGTTCTGGGTTTGAGTTCTTGGCAAGTAGTTTTCAGATTGCGCCATCTCCGAAGCCCTTCATCCGTCATCTTCAAGAAGATTCTGTTCTCACTTTTAAGAGTCTATTTTTATCTTAACTAAATTATGTTAGTGATACCAGTAAAAAATTACTTTTTATTTTAGAGATTTAACATGAAATGTTTATAATTATTTAATTTTTTGCTACCATTTTACTTTCCCTGTTTCTAATTTGCTGTCTGTGGCCCGAGACTGTGTGGCCAAAAATGGACGTTCCTGGTGAACTATACTAGAATTTTTAATGTGTACTGGTAAATAATCTCTTAATTTTTTGTTACATTTTAATTTATTTATTGTGTGTGTGTGTGTGAGCATGTGTGGGACATGTGTGGGACATGTGCCATGGCACACATTGGGAAACAGAGGACACTTAGTAGGAATTTGTTCTTTCTACAGTGTGGGTCCTGTGCACTGAACTGGAGTCTTCAGTCTCCATGGCAAGCACCTTTACCTGCTGAGATTCCTCACTAGCCCTTAGTGTATTTTATGAGTGCTCTAAGGTAAACTGAACAGAACGTACAAGAATATATGTATGCAAATATTTACATAGGTGTGTAAAGATATATATATTTAATTATACTATTCATGTGCTTACTTGAATATAGAATTAGTTTTTATCTATTTAATCCCAGCTTTTAGGAAAAGGTTTGGATAATGTTCTAATAAACTTGTTATTGTTAATGTTTATGGCATATTTTAATATATGTTAAGAGTATTAATTATTATATGTAATTAAGAGGATAAAGATTTATGACAATATGTTTTCTTGATAGACAATATGTTTCCTTTTACCATTATGAAATAACTTTACTCACTGTAATACTTTTGGCTTAAATCTCGTTTTAACTGGTTATTAATATTGTCATGACTACTGTCTTTACATTTTTTAATCCATATACAATTTAACTTGTGTGGATACTTGGTTTTTAAAATCAAACAGCTACATGAGATTTAAAGCAACATCTCTTTGCGTCATCCATTTGCCCTGTATTTTCCTCCCCCACTTACTGCATTGCTTCTGCTGATAATTGCTTCCACATTTCTAAGTAATAATCTTTCCATTACTATCTCCTGGTTTTCAGTTTAGATCCCATCTATTTCCTGGGTGGGACATTTGTTACTTAGGTCTCTTACATTACCCCATCTCTCTCCCATCTCTATTCCTCTCTCTTCTTAAAATAGTTATAATTGTTTGTATCAGTATTTGAAAGTATGATTCATAACTACTTAATATCCTATCATTAGACACCCTTTTCCATGTAGCATCTGCTCTCTTGGCAGGTCATAAACTTCTGCCTTTACTTAGCTTAGGTACATACCCCACCCAGCTTTTCTCTAGCACCCAGCAACTCTCCGCCCTTCTGCCACTGGTTGACTTCAAGGCCTTCTGCATTATTACTGACCTCCCCAGCCTCACCCAGGTCATGTCCTTCATTCCCTATATTGAATTCAGCAGTCGATCCCATGTCTGTTTTTCTTCTTTGTCCTTTTGTTTTTATGGACACGGCCAGACTCATCAGGACAGGATATGGCTACATGTGTCTTTTCCCAGGCTTCATCAAGTAGGGACAAAGGGAAATCTGTATACTTCTCTGTTGGAAATCACCTTCCCTCAGGATTCTGAAGGCATTTCTGGCTCCGTTTGTGCTCTTGAGATGTGATGACCATCAGTTCTGCCCCAGCATAGGTGGTTATTTTCAGCCCAGGGAAGTTCAGGGCCTTGGATTTGGAGTGTTCTGGGGTTGCACCCAAGTTGTGTATGAGTTATTTTCATGAATTGGTTAGTTGGAGTTAGTAGGATGACAGTTGGCCTTTTCATTTAGAAACTGAGGAAACTGAGAGCTTTTCTGAGAAACCCTTCAATGCTGCCCTGATCCTCCTGGTCTCCTCTGTTCTTTCTGAACCGCCTAGTTTGGGGAGCCCACTAAGCCAACACAGAGTTCTGCTATTACTTTAAGCTTATTTTCACCTCTGTCTTATGGTCTTTTTCCACCTCGAAGGGAATTTTCTCAAATCTCTTGTTGAATATCACACCCCCCCCCAGTTTTATTTGATTGGATTTCTCAAATGTACCATGGCATTTTTTAATTTCTAAGGAAATTAAAGGCAGGGTTTACCACATGCTAGGCAAGCACTCTAGCTGAGCTATCGCCCCAGTCCCAGTGACAACTGTTTTCACCAGCTTTCTACTACTGTGATAAACAGCGTGACCAAAAGCAACTTGGAGAAGACATACACATCCTGACCACAGTCCTTCACTGTGGGAAGCCAAAGCATGAACTTGGAGCAGAAATCCGCGGTCTCCGCAGAAGCAGAGACAACACTGTTTGCTGGCTTGCTCCCTCTCCATGGCTTGCTCAGCTTGTTTTCTTATACAACCCAGAGCTACCTGCTCAGGGGTAGCACCCCACCTACAGTGAGCTGCACCATTAATCATTAATCTAGAAAAGGCCCACAGATGTGCCCACAAACCAATCTGATGGGGCTATTTTCTCAGCTAAGAGTTCCTTGTCCCAGATGACACCAGCTTGTGCTACACTGATCTAAACCTAAGTATGGCATCCCTGGAATGTAATTTTCAGTTTTTTACTGTCTTTCTACTTCTTTGAAAATAGTTCTTTGGTTGGCTTCTTGTATTTCTGCATTGCTCCAGCCTCTCCCGAATTTCATTTTCTCTTATAGTTTCTTGTTTTGCTTTATTTCTGTTTTTATGTGGAGGCTTTCCCAAAGTCATTGTCAATCCTTAGATGACCTTTCATAATTACAAGTTAGTCTCCCAAAGCTCTGAAGGGGAAAACCTTCCTTCAAGCCTCTTTGTGTAAGAATATGACTTGTTTCCCTGCGAATTTACTAGAGCACATCTGGCTGGGCAGAGCCACCCGAGAATCCCAAGTATCAGTTCCTTAAAGGTATTTTCTCTTAAGTTAGTCAGACAACCTAGAAAGAGCATCTTTACCGTGGGAGCTAGTGGCATTCTGGGAGTCAAGCTCAGGAAGGGGACAGAGGTCTCACCCTCCCCAGCCATAGCATTTCTAACCTTGTTGTCCACATCCGAGACCAGCATTTCTCTTGCTAAGTCTTCTGCCGAGGGGTCTTTAAAGCCCCAGCTGAATCACACATAGACTTTCCTATCATATTTTCTTCTTTTGCCTCACAGCAACCCTTCTCTGCATACCCAGAGTGGTACCTCTAGTGCAGCCTTTCTGCTGACTGTGACAGAAAGCTGCCTACTTCTAGGTTCCTCTGCCACTAAAGACACGAGTTTCTTCTGGATATTGAAAGCTGCCTACTTTTAGGTTCCTCTGCCACTAAAGACACGAGTTTCTTCTGGATATTGAATCATTGAGCAGCTACTTGTCTGTTTCCCTTTTCTAAGTTGTTTTTGTAGGTCTTTATCTTTATAATTACATCTGTATGTGTGTTATTAAATATATATATAATTTAAACATATATGTATGTTTACACACACACACACACACCCTGTCTGTGGGATTGGGCAAGCATATTTCAGTCAACTGTGTTTAACTCAAGGCTCCCTGTCTATTGGTATCTGCTTATTCCCTCTTTAATTTCTATATTTTCAAACTTTAAATCTATCTTTGTTTCAGGCATCTTTTGTTGTAACAATAACTGCTTTAGACACTGTTCACCAGATACTTTACGTATATGTTTTTAAATTATGTGCTGAAATATAAGAACTATGCATCTGTCATCTGCTCTGTTACTCACAGAGACCTTATTGATGAAGTAGTAGGTACATTCATATGCTCACTTTATGTATACCCAGCAGGTGGTGAGCAGCTCAAGCTGGCCTGGGCTATTGTACAATCACTCAACTACTAATCTTACTCTTTAAACTGGTCTTTGTCCTTAAAGTCATGAATTTCAGTTCATTACACTTATTGAGATTAATGATAATATATGGATGAGCTTTTTACTGTGTGATTATATTTTACTAGCAAAACACTCCCCCTTCTTTTCCTCATGTGGCAAGGTTATGTATCAGTTCCTCTGCTGTTGAGCGTTTATTTCACTCTCTTCTCCTCTGCCATGAATCCTATTTCCTAGTCTACCATCTTGAAGAGACGGGCCGCTCATTTCCCCAGGCTCTCATGTTGGTACTCATTATATGGGTCTTCCCTGACAACTCCTGCCAGGAGAAACACTGTTGCTTATTCCCCAAAAGACAGTACTGACTCTTCTCCCTCCACCCCCTTCTCCTCTCCTCCTGCAGGCCTGGAAAGGACAGGAAGATGCTCAGGTTGTCCTTCTGTCACTTTCTTAATCCCCCACAGTAAATGTTCCTCCTTGACAGCAATGCTGATGTTTTAAACCCAGAGGCTCACATTGTTGTCCCCATTGGATGTCTCTGTAAGAGAAGGGAAGAGGCTTCTCTCCAGTTACAGCTGTGGAGCTCACTTCCATGACAGCTGCCTAAACCTCCAGTCCTGAGCTGGGCGTTGGTGGTGCATGCCTTTAATTCTGGCACTCCTGAGGCAGAAGCAGGTAGATCTCTGTGAGTTCCAGGACATCCAAGGCTATGTAGAGAAACGCTGTTTTGAAAAACCAAACCAAAGCAAGCCAGCCCTGCCCTCTGTAGTCAGATACACTGTGTGGAGGCAACAGACCTGGTACTGTGGTTCTGAATTTCCAACAGGCCCCTGTGCTCTCATCTTACCACTAGCCCAGTGCTATCTACTTTCTGTCTTCCAGATACTCCTCAGAAATCAGGAGGACAGAAGCATCTCTGCTATGTTGTTCTTCTTCTTGCTCTGTCTGTTTTAGCCATCCCTTTGTGGAGGGTGTATCATAGTTAGGGTTTCTACGGCTGAGATGAAACACCACGAGCTAAAGCAAGTTGAGGAGCAGAGGGCTGATTTGCCTTACACGGCTGCTTCACTGTGCATCGCTGAAAGAAGTCAGGACAGACACTCAAACAGGGCAGAAACCTGGAGACGGGAGCTGATGCAGAGGCCACAGAAGGGAGATGCTTACTGGCTTGCTCCTCATGGCTTGCTCAGCCAGCTTTCTTATAGACCCCAAGACCACCAGCCCAGGGAAAGTAGAACCTTTAATGGGTTGGGCTCCCACTATCAATCACTAAATAAGAAATATTCTATAAGCTGGCCTATGGGTGCATCTTATGGATGCATTTTCTCAATTGAGCTTCCCCCACCTTCACAACTATAGCTTGTGTCCAGCTGGCATAAAACCAACCAGCACAGGGGGAAAAACATATTTTCAGGTCTTCAGATGGTCAGCATGACTCAGCTTTCTCTACTCTAATTTTAAAACACATCATCTCCAAATCAGACTGGAGAAAGAAGGGAAGATGGGTATATTTGTGGGTGCATTGCTTCTACACAGCCACTTCCGACAGGCTGCAGCAAGGGAGCCTCATCATCAGCCTCCCTTTGCTGAGATCTTGGCACACTCTCCTTTTCTGTTTTGTTCTTTGCCTGCCCTCTTCTGCTGATGAAGCTTTTCTTCAGTCAGGTGTGCAGAGTTCTCAAGCCATCTCCTGTCTCCTATATGAAATACCGTCTAAGAAAATAATTTGCATCAGAAGGTTAGGAATTTAATGCATTTCCTCACCAATACCATATATGCATAGGAGTCTGCCATTTTCCTCAGTGGATATGATCCGAGACTTCAGTGGATGCCCGAAACCTCTAATGGTGCAAACGATAGATCCTGTTTTTATCCTGTGCATACACACTTCTGATAAAGTATAATGTATGTCTCTCTCACTCTCTTTCTCTTAGAAGAGTCAAAAGGATTATAAGTATTTCCAACTGGGTTGGCTATCGGTTACCAACACCATGGAAAGTAAGATCTGAGTAACAGGGTAGATATCCTGGAAGACGATGGAAGAAAGAAAGCAATGCCCACCTTGAGAGGTCACAGTAATGGTGGGGTTCAGATCTTCCAGCTGTGGCTACGGACCGTGGGTACTTGGCTCCTCCAGAAGGTGCTGCCATAGGCTTCCTCAGCAGCTCCATCAAGTCTGCAGTGTGTACTGCCCACAGCCATCTTCTCCTCAGTTCTTTCCAGTCACTAATAACAACGCTTATGGTTTCGAGCAAAAGTTGGCAGAGGCCCCTGGGCGGCCACACAGTTGGGAGAGTGGGGAACTTGTGCGAAGGAATGATTTCACTTAAATTTCACAGCTTTTATAATCTTGAGAGGGGCTTTGGGACCTTGTAACTCCGAGCTTCCTGAGTATTCCCCAAGGAGGGAGCTTTCAATATGGAGGAATGGATACACAACCAGAAAAGTAAACAAAGGCAGTCAGTATGAGAATGCTGAATGAAGAAAGGCAGCCTGTTTTACTGTGGAAAGGTTGGATTCACCTTCCTACTTGAGGAACATGGGTTTATTGTAACCTCATTTCCTTCATGCCGTGAGTGGCCCACATCCTTCTGTTGCATCCATTCTGACAAACCAACAAGAGGGCGGAAGGTCCTCTGTTTCATAGTGAGGCCAGTCTGTTCTCTTGCCATGTGAAATGCTGTAAGTATGGCTACTGTCAATCTGTTGTTTTTAAAAACAGGGTCTCTGAATGTAGCCTTGGCTGTTCTGGAACTCACTATGTAGTTCAGGATGGCCTCGAACTCAGAGACCCACCCACCCATCTTTGATTGGAGCGCTGGGATTAGAATCACAGGCATGTACCGCCATGCCTGGAACTGTTTGCTTTCTATTGTTCTGACTGAAGACCACAGACTGGCTAATTTTTTTTTTTTTTTTTTTTTTTTTTTTTTTTTTTTTTAGTTTAACATAATTTCTTTATTGAACCTTTGGGAGTTTCGTATGTACTTCAATTCTGTTCATCTCTCAGTCCCTCCATTTCTGCCAACCACACATCAGAAAGGGAATTTATACTCTAGTACAACAAACTGCAAAAATTAACCAGTAAAACCCACGTCATCCAATCTGTAAATAGATGAATGAACTAAACGGTTTCCCAAAGATGAAATACAGTCAGTAAATACTTGTGAAAGTGTTCAACATACGTAACTATCAGGGAAATACAAATTAAAACTGCTTTGAGACTTTACCTCACTCCAGACAACATGCTAAAATCAAGCAAACAGATGCCAGGAGGTGGAAAAGGAGGGATCCGTTCTCACTGTTGCTGGGAATGTAAATTTGTGAAGCCACTATGGAAATCAGTATGAAAGTTTTTCAAAAATCTAAAAATAAAACTATCCTCTGACCTACTCTTGGGTCAGATACCCAAAGGACTCTAAGTCAACATACCACAGAGCATAGTAATTGTGAAAAGAAGACCACCCACAGATAAAGAAAATACATATATACAATGGAATTTTGCATAGTCATGAAGAAAAATTAAGTCATGACTTTGCAAGAAAAATGGATATAACTGGAAATCATTATGTTAAGCAAAATGAGCAAGACAATACTCCATGTTTAAATACTGCATGGTGTTGCTTATATGTGGACCTACATTTAAAATGGTGTGTGTGTATGTGTGTATATGTGTGTATGTGTGTGAAATGTGTATGTGTGTGTGTTTGTGTATGTGTGTGTGTTTGTGTATGTGTGTGTGTTTGTGTATGTGTGTGTGTGTTTGTGTGTGTGTGTGTTGTACATATGAGATGAAAGAAGAAGTGAGGACTGCCTGGAAGCAAGATGGAAGCCAGCCACAGTGGGTAAGGAGCATGCCAAAGGGGGAGAGTAATAGAACAGAGGATAATGGCACACACATATGAAGATACCATAGTACAACACATTCCTTTGTATACTGACCTAGGAAAAGATTAATGACTTTTTAAAACCTTACTTGTCACAACCGATATGTAATGTGTGGTTACCTTTCTACCATATGATATTTAGGGCAGCTACTCTGCTATTACTTGTCACTTCTCTACCTTTTTCTCTACTCAGGATAAGGATACAGGGTCATATCAACTAGTGTGGCTACCAGTTAAATAAAAATGTCCTGTGAGCTAAGCATGGTAGCACATGCACTTAATCCCAGCATTCAGAAGGCAGAGGTGATTGGATCTCTGTAAGTTTGAAGCCAGCCTGGTTTCCACAGTGAGTTCCAAGACAACCAGAACTATATATGAGACCCTGTCTCAAAACAAAACAAGATATTTAGTGAATGGTGATGTGGGGATGCCTTTCTGTATGCTGTAAATATCAATCTTTGAATAAAGGAGCTGTTTTGGGCCATGACAGGCACCATAAAAGAAGTAGGTGAAGGAATCAGAGCATAGGTAGGAGAAGCAGGGTGGAGTCAGGCAGAGCGAGCTGAAGCCCAAAGGAGCAACATGTAAGAAACACAGGTGAGCCACGGGCCACGTGGCAGACAGATTAATAAAAATGGGTTGATTTAAGATGTAAGAGGTAGCTAGCAATGTGCCTGAGCCATAGGCCAAACAGCATAAAGTTAATATAAGTGTCTGAGTCATTTCTGGGGGCCTGAGCCCCGGCGGTGGGCAGCTGGGCAGCTAAGGGGTCTCGGGAGGCAGGTCTGTGGGTCTCGGACCTCTGGCCGCCTGGGACCAAGAAACCCCACTGCTACAGAATGGGGCTGGAGAGAAGGCTTGGTACTAAAGAATACTTATTCTTGCAGAAGCTGTTTGCTCAATTCCCATCCATGTGACAGCTCACAATGATCTGTAACACCAGCTCCATGGAACATAATGTCCTCTTATTGTCACCTTGGGTACTGCACACACATGGTACACACAGCATACACACACATAAACATACTCACACAATGCACACATACACACACATACAACACACACACACACGCAGGCAAAGCATCTATTCACTTTAAAAAAATACAGTGAAGAAACAGTGCTGTCCCTGCTTTTTTGTGTGTACTTTAAATGTTGTGAGTTGTGGTGGGATTTAGGTGTCAGCTGATAAGGTTAAATACCTTCTTAAGAGACTAAATCAGCGTCCATCGCTGGACTGAGCTCAAATATGTTCCTAAACTATAACCTATTATCATAAATGTTCATTTCTTTTCCAATAAATATTTATCTTAAATTAATATATTTTAAATAAAATTTACTTCTACAGTGAGTAGGTTTTTTGGAATTCTTCTCCCTTTTAATTTTAGAAAAGAGGCCCTGTTTCCTCACTTATATATAGACACACTTCAAAAAGGAGATGTGTGTGGGGAAGAAGCCATAGTTCATACTCTAGTGTCTTTGGTGAAGGCAGGCTAGGGAGAAGAGTGCGGGCAAGCCCTACAAGGAGATGGAGTCCCAACTGATGAGTTTGCCAGAGGCACCTTGAATTCAGAATGTTCCTTGGTCCTCAGATTTAGGCTCTCAGCTAGGATTCTGGACAAAGGGAACCTCTCAAGAAAATCAGGCTGCACCACCACTGCTGCGAACCAATAGATTCTGTTCCCCCAAAACTCTCTGCTGTCCAAATCCACTCACCTGGTCATTTTCCCTGTGGCCAGCCTTTCTCCCAAACATCAGCAATTATACAAGCACAGGAACAACCCACACCAGTTGGAAGGGCAGATGAATAAACACCAGTGTAAGAATACATTCAACAACCAGAAAAGCAATATTGCACCACCAGAACTGAGTGATCCTACAACAGCAAGGTCTAACCATTGCAATGTGGCTGAAGCATAAGAAAATGATCTTGAAAATTACTTTATTAAGATGCTAGGGGACCTTTAAAAAGGAAGGAAATTTCCCTTAAAGAAATTGAGGAAAAGACAAAAATTGGTACAAATCAATAAATCCCTTAAAGAAAGCTAAGGAAAAAACAATCAGAACGGTGAAGGAAACAGTTCAATACTTAAAAATTGAAGTTGAAGCAATAAAGAAAACACAAACTGAGGGAATTCTGGAATGACAAATCTGGGTAAACGAGCAGGAACTACTCATTTGCATGGTGATGCAAGTGTCACCAACAAAATGCAAAAGATGGAAGAGAGAATCTCATATGTTGAAGATAACAGTAGAGGAAATATATTTATTGGTCAAGGAAAATATTAAACTGCAAAATTCCCAACACAAAACATCCAGGAAATCTGGGACGCATGAAAAGACTAAACCTAAGAATAATAGGAACAGAAAAAAAGAGAAGAATCCCAAGTCAAGGGCACAGAAAATATATTCAACAAAATCACAGAAGAAAACTTTCCTAATCTAAAAAAGGACATGCTTATAAAGCTACAAGAAGCTTACAGGACACCAAACAGGCTGGACTGAAAAAAACAAAACCAATACAAAAAACAAACAAGCAAAAAACTCTACTAGACACATAATTACAACACCGAACATACAGACTAAAGAAAGAATATTAAGAGCTGCAAAGAAAAAAAAAAAAAAAAGGCCATATATATACACATCAGAATTACACCCGACTTCTCAGTGAATACTCTAGAGAAGGTCCTAGACAATTGTTTTACAGACACTAAAAGACCACACACATGCCAGCTCAGATTTCTATACCCAGCAAAACTTTCAATCACTATAGCCAGAGAAAACAAGCTATATTTCATGACAAAAGCAGATTTAAACAATACCTATCTACAAATCCAGCCCTTCAGAAAGTACTAGAAGAAAAGTTGTTTTTTCTTTTTAGAAGAGCCTGCCATCTAGCTCCCAAATAAAATCACTCATGGAGGCTTATTCTTAATTATAAATGCTTGGCCTTGGCTTGGCTTGTTTCTTGCCAGCTTTTCTTTTTTTTTTTTTTAATTTAAAAGTTATCATTGTTGTTCTTTAACTTATTCACTACTGCCCCCCACTCTCCCAGTCATCTCCTGTCCACTCATTCCTCCCATCCTATCCCCTCATCCTTTCCTCAGGGAGGGTAAGAACTTCCTGGGTTAGTTAATGCAGCTTAGTATAACCAGTTAAGGTAGGACCAACCTCTTTCCCACTCCCCCACCCTCCCCTGGTATGGTATTCAAGGCTGAGTAAGGTGTTCCTCTATAGGGAATGGGCTCTACAAATTCAGTTCGTGCACTAGGAATAAGTTCCTTGCCAGTTTTTCTTAACCTTAAATTATTCCATCTACCTTATACCTAGGGGCTTTCCCATTCTCTTACTTCTGTAAATCTTATTCTTACTCTGTCTGTGGTTTGCTGTGTAGCTGAGTTGCTGAGCCCTGGAGTCCTCTGTCTCTGACTACTCCTTTCCCAAATTTCTCCATCTGTATATTGTTTCTACCAGCTCCAGCTATCATTTCTTCTGCCTTGCTTTTGGCCATTCAGTTTTTTATTAAACAGGCAAAATAACACAAGTTCACAGAGTTAAATAATTTGCAACATAAACAAAAGTAATATACCTTTACCAAGGAAGGTAGTTGTACCCACAAAAACACGGGCAATAGATAATCACACATCAGAAAAACCCAAAGAAAGGAAAGACACACCATCACCACCACCTCCAACACTACAACCACCACCTCTACCATCACTACCACCTCTACCATCACCACCACCTCTACCATCACCACCACCTCTACCATCACTACAACCACCACCTCTACCATCACCACCTCTACCATCACCACCATCTCCATCACTACAACCACCACCTCTACCATCACCACCACCAAACCCAAAAAATAACAGGAATCAACAATCACTAGTCATCAGTATTTCTTAATATCAATGGATATAGGCTAACAAAATGGGTACAAAACAGAATTAATCCTTCTGCTACAATCAAGAACCACATCTCAACTTCAAAGGCAGACATTATCTGAGAGTATAGGGTTGAGTAAAGATTTTCCAATCAAATGGATCTAAGAAGCAAGCTGGTGTGGCTATCCTAATATCTAACAGAATAAACTTCAAACTAAAATTAATAAGAAGAGATGGAAGACATTCATATTCATCAAAGAAAAAAATTCATCAAGATGAAGTCCCAATTCTGAACATCTATGTTCCAAATACAAGGGCATCAACATTTGTAAAAGAAATATTACTAAAGCTTAAACCACACATATTAATAGTGGGTGATTTCAACACCTCACTCTCACCAATGGACAGGTCTGCCAGACAGAAACCTAACAGACAAACAAGGGAATTAACAAATGTTATGACTCAAATGGACTAATAGACATCTATAGGATATTTTACTCAAATACAAAAGAATATATCTTCTTCTCAGTACCTCATGGAACTTTCTTTAAAACTGATCACATACTCAGTCAAGAAAACCCCAATAGGTAGAAAATATTTTAATAACCCCCCTCGTATCTTATCATATTACCATGGGTTAGAGTTCAACAGAAACACAAACTACAGGAAACCTTTAAATTCATGGAAACTGAACAACTCAACTGAATTTCCCCCCAAGTCAAGGAAGAACTAAAGAAAGAAATTAAACTAGAGTTCAATGAAAATGACTCCTCATCATACTTAAACTAATGTGACACTATGAGAGCCATGCTAAGAGGAAAGTTCATAGCACTACGTGCCAACACTGGAGGCATCTCACACTAGTGACTTGGCATCACACCTGAAAGTTCTAGAACAAAAGGAAGCAAACTCACCCAGAAGGAGCAGAAGGCAGGAAACAATTAAACTCGGACTGAAATTAATACAATACAAACAAAGAGAACAATATGAAGAATCCATGAAACAAAGAGTTGGTTCTTTAAGAAAATTAACAAGATAGATCTGGTCAGAATGGCTAAGATCAAAAACACTAATGACAGCCTATGTTGGACAAGGTGTGGAGTAGGGTAACATTCCTTACTGGGGTAGTGCAAACTTGTACAGCCACTTTGGAAATTCATATGGAAGATTCTCAGAAAATTGGAAATCAATCCACCTCAAGACCCAGCTATATGAATCTTGGGCATATAACCAAAGGATGCTTACTTATACTACAAGAATTCTTGCTCAGTTGTGTTCATACCAGAGTAATAGAACCTGGAAACAATCTAGATGTTCCACAACCAAAGAATGAATAAAGAAAATGTGGTACATTTACACAGTGGAGTATTACTTAGGAATAAAAAAATGATGGCATCACGAACTTTGCAGGCAAATGAATGGAATTAGAAAAACATCATCCAGAAAGACAAACATGATATGTTCTCATTTATAAGAGGATATCAGCTGTAAAGTAAAGGATAACCAGGCTACACTCTACAACACCAGTGACACTAGGTAACAAGGAAGGACCAAAGGATTTCTGTGGAAAGGAGAAATGAAAGAGGCCTCCTTGATAAACTGAGGGCAGGACAGGGGTAGAGTTATGGAGACATAAAGGATTGGACTGGGTAGGTTGCAGTGGGATGGAAGGAGAGAATAATGAAAGAGATGTCTTGATGGGGAACATTTGGGGGTTAGAGAGAAACCTGGTGCCAGGGAAACTAACAGGAATCTACAAGGATGGTCCCAGCTGAGACTACTAGCAATAGTGGAGACAGTACCTGAACTGGCCTTTTATAATCAGATTGGTGACCATCCTAATTGTCATCACAGAGACATCATCCATTATGGAAGCAGATGCAGAGATCCACAGCCAAGCACTATGCTGAGCTCTGGGAGTTCTGCTGAAGAAAGAAAGGAATAATTTTAGGAGCCAGTAGGGTCTTGGTCATGACAGGGGAACCCACAAAGACAGCTGACCTGAGCTCCTGGAAGCTCACGAACTCTGGACCAACAGCTAGAGAGCCTGCATGGCCCATGCCATGTGTAACACTAGTGTAGCTTGGTTCTTGGTGGGGCTCCTAGCAATGGGATCAGGACCTGTCCCTGGTGCTTGAGCTGGCTTTTGAGAACCTATACCCCATGCTGGGACACCTAGGACAGCTTTGATTCAGGGGAAGGAACTTATGTGCCATGCTTTTTTGACCCCCACTCCTACCCCTTCTGAATGAAGATGGAGGAGGAGTGAATGGGGGCAGGAGTGGGTAGGGAGGAGGGAATAAGAGGAAAAGAGGGAGGGGAAATTGTGGTTAGTATGTAAAAAAATAAAAATAAATAAATAAAAAGAAAGAAACCCCATTATGTTCCTTCCTCTTTCCCCATGAGCCATATGGTGCTTTCCCTACAAACAAACCACTTTGTCCTTGGTTTGCTGTATTTTTCTGATTCCCTCTCTTCCTTGCCAAACCTCTGCATCTATTCTGAGTCTGACATCCCATCATTTCCTGTTAGTCCTATTCATGGTGTGGCTTTGAATTTCCAATCACATCAGCTATGTCTTTGTTCTGCCTTGCCACATTTTTGATATTTGGACCAGCTACAGGAGCATTTTCAGTCTGTCTCCATTCTGTGTGTAATAGGAGAATTACAATGGTCTTACCTGAAAGAGTGGTTGATAATTAAGTGTCTTTCATACTAAGTGCTTAGCAGAACATCTTGTACCAGAGGCTGTATTGGGGTTGGGAAAAATGGATGATGAAGAAGAGAGCAAGCTAGGCATTTTCTCTTCTTAAGTACATCATTGCTCCTAGTCAGAATTGGTGATTTTTGTATTTGCTGTCATATTTAGAGTTTTTTTTTTTTTAACATAAAAGTGCTTGAGTCTCATGGTTGTGTTTATAATATCCTAAGTACTGGAGAAAGAAAAACATTGACCTGTTCAAAGAGAGAAAGACATTAGCCTATTTATCTTGAAGATAGCACAAGACAGAAGACAGACCGAGGACAAGGAAGCAGCATCTATATGGGCCAGTCTCAGTAATGCCCCAGACAGTCCATCTCTTTACCATCTCCACAAGGTAGATTCTTATCATGCTTTTTCACTATGATGAGTTCTTCTTCATAGATATTTATAACAGTGGCAAAGTTGTCATGTGTGGAAACACAAAACCCCAGGATAACTAAAAGAATCATGATGTGGAATGTCTTTCTGTACACTGTCAATATACTTGATTACCATTTGTTAATAAAGAGCCTGTTTCGGCTTATGGCAAGGCAGTTAGAAGGCAGGCAGGGAATCCAAATGGAGATAGAAGAAAAGAAGAACAGAGTCAAAGAGATGCTACAGGTGGCTGCCCAGAATGCAAGATATAATGGAATATATGTAAAGCCACTGAACCATGTTGCAAGACATAGATTAATAGAAATGGGTTGAGTTAAGTTATAGGAGTTAGTTAATAATGAGCCTAAGCCATAGGCCAAACAGTCTGTAATTAATGTAAACCTTTGTATGATTATTTGAGGCTAAGCATCTGTGAGATGGCCTGGACCTTGGGGCTATGCCTGGCCAGAAACTTCCAGCTACAAATGGCAACCACCATCAGACAATAAAAAAGCTTTAGAAAGATTCTGAATGCACAATCAGAGTCACACTGGGCTTCCTTGTCTCACAGTCTCATATAGCAGTAGTGCAGAGATTCCTGGCAGCTGCCTGTGAGATGTAGCAGGTCATGAGCTAAGCAGCATGTCTAATTTCCCAAGTCTCTCTCACAGGCCATGGTACAGAGGAGCTTCTCCCAGCCACTACTTTCAGGTTCTAGAGCACAGCCATGGGCTTTAATAACATAGATTATGATACTTAATACTGCTCCCCATAATTGGGAAGATAAATGTTACTCAATTGATACTTCTGCCATGTTGAAAAGCTGAGCAGGGCAAAGCCAGCAGCAAAGAGTCCTAGCTGCACAGTTTAGCAACTTAAAAACTCTCCTGGTTAAAAGATGATTAAATATATGTAATAAAACAGATTCAGGTTGTGAAAACCTCTAAACAGGTTACAATGTGTGGGAAAAAAAACAAATATAAAACAAAAAAAACTACATAGGCTTGGGAAAGAAAAGAAAAAGGGTAGAGAAAATCCTTATAAAAATGGAGTAATAAAAATATAATAAGCCACATAAGGATGAAAAAACACACAAAGAGTCTAGATTACATATAGTATTGTGCTTTCTTTTAGTTTTTTAAACTGTTAATGAGCTAACTGCAGAAAGACATTTCATAGTAAAGGCTGCTAAATTAAACCAATACATATATTTCAAAGATATCTTGACTTTGAAATTTAAATCTAGGATATGTTACTTTGGAAAAGAGGTTATGCTTTTGTTTCCACAGATGATGAGAACCTGATGAGCAGGGTAGAGTAAGACAGACTGAGCCGGATGCCCAAAGAAGCAGAAAGATTAATAAAAATGGGTTGATTTAAGATGAAGGAGCCAGCTAGCAATGTGCCTAAAGCCATAGACCAAGCAGCATGAAGTTAATATAAGTGTCTGAGTCATTTTTGGGGCCTGAGCAGCGGTGGGTGGCTAAGGGGTCTGGGATATGAGTGATTTAAAAAAATTAGATTACTGAATTTACTTTAATTCAAAAATCAGCTGTTAATCTCAAAATGTTTTATATTGGTATGGATTTTGGTTTATTGATACAAATTTAAGGTCAATTCTCCTATGCTGTATGTATTTTTCTACTTTTGTTTAAGATATGATGTTTATGTAACTGATTTAAAATTGTAATGTATAATTAAGAAATGCATATTAGTTAGATTTTTAGGCATACAAAGATACAATTCAATTAGATAGGTAATCTTCAAACACTTCTAAGACCTACAGAATACGGCATTTAAAATGTTTTAAGAACTTAGACTTTTCTGGACAGTGAGACAGGTCTGCTCTTGGCAACACTAATTTACTTCAAGAGAAAAATGGGCATCAAAGAAACTCCATATGGAGTCTACTTTCTTTGTGTCATCGATTAGCCACTGGACATGAACCTGTTCTTATATTGACGGCTTGACAGTATGCTTTTAAAACTGGACATGCAGTTTCCATAGGAAGGTGACATCTGAACTTTGGCAGAACAAGCCAAGATGGTCATTCAGGTTCCCGCTTTGCAGAGAAAACTGTCAGACATTCTTCAGGACTCGAGTAGAAGCAACTGATGAATGGGCAGAGCAGATTTCCTGCTTCACTGAAATGAAAAGAGGCTCTGGGCCTGTAGGCTGAAGATGGATGCCCCAACTTTATAAAGGAACTTTGGGTGACTGTCCAGACAGATAGGTATCATCTCTGTCATTTCTAGATTTTGGAAGTTGCTTGCACTTCTGGTTTACTTGGGTAAATATATCCTTCTGTGGTCTTTGATGTAGTTGAAGATTAGATAGGTATAGGTATAGTTTTTCTTAGTCATTTGAAAGGTATACTGGATATGAAACTTTAGATTTACAATGATAAGATAGATGATAGGGTATTTTCTTTAATTTTGCTAAATACAAATAGACTAGATAAGGTAACTGTAATTCCTGCTTGATGTCTATTTTTTTATATGTAATTTCGCTATGTTAAAATTGAAACCTTCCTTTTTGATTAGACAGAAAGGGGGAGGTGATGTGGGAATGTCTTTCTGTATGCTGTGAATATCAATCTTTAAATAAAGGAGCTGTTTTGGCCTATGACAGGCACCATAGAAAAAGTAGGAGGAGAAATCACAACATAGGTAGGAGAAGCAGGGCGGAGTAAGACAGACTGAGTCACATGCCCAAAGAAGAAGCATGTAAGGAACACAGGTAAGCCACGGGCCATGTAGCAGACAGAAGCATGTAAGGAACACAGGTAAGCCACAGGCCATGTGTCAGAAAGATTAATGAAAATGGGTTGAGTTAAGATGTAAGAGCAAGCTAGCAATGTGCCTGAGCCATAAGCCAAACAGCATGAAGTTAATATAAGCCTCTGAATCATTCTGGGGGCCTGAGCAGCGGCAGGCAGCTAAGAGGTCTGGGACTGCAGGTCTGTGAGTCTGGACCTCTGGCTGCCCGGGAAACCTCAATGCTACACGGATGCCTCAATGTTACAGAGAGATCTAGGTAACTGCCTAGGCAGCCAGATGTATCTGTCATTTCTAGAATTTGGAAGTTTCTTGCAATATATTTCCTGTTTGTTCAGATAATATTATATTCTTCTGTGGACTTTGATAGAATTGAAGATAGTTATAACTAGAGTTTCCCTTAATTATAGTAAAAGGTAAATTAGATACAAAACTTTAGCCTCACAAAAATAGGATAGATGGTAGAATATTTTCTTTAATTTTGCTGAATACAAATAGATTAGATATTGTAACTCATTCTTTCTTGTTAACTGTTTTGCTATAAGTAATTTTACTGTGTTAAAATTGAAACCTTCCTTTTTTGATTATAGAGAAAAGGGGAAGTGATGTTGGATGTCTTTCTATACACTGTGAATGATTACCATTTGTTAATAAAGAGGCTGTTTTGGCCTATGGCAGCTTGGAGGCAGGCAGTAAATCTAAGTAGAGATAAAGAAGAAGGGAAAGCAGGATGTAATGGAACACAGGTAAAGCTATGGAGCCATGTGTCAATACAATAGATTAATCTAAATGGATTGAGTTAGATTTTAAGAGCTAGTTGATAATGAGCCTGAGCCATAGGCCAAGCAGTTTGTAATTAATATAAGCCTTTATGTGATTATTTGGGGCTAAGCGGCTGCAGGTAGGTCAGGAGCTTGGAGCTCGACCTGGCCAGAAATGTCAGAAACTTGTGGCTACACGATCCTGAATAATAAAAGAATGTCTAGAAGTGTTCCCATCCTTTATTTCATATTGTACTGCAGAACTATAGTAAAAACATAATACTGGCATAAAAATAAACACACTGATCAATGGAATGGAACTGAAGACTCAGACCTAAGTTCACACACCTGTTGGGACCTATTTTTTTTTTTTTTTATAAAAAAGTCAAATTATACAATAGAAAGAAGCATCTTCAACAAATGTGCTGGTCAAATCAGATGGATGCATATAAAAGAGTACAAATAGATCTATATTTATCACTCTGCATAAAATTAAACTCCAAATAGATCAAGGACCTCAACCTCAATTCAAATACACCAAATCTGAGGAGGCTAGAAAGTCAAAATAGTCTTGAATTCATTGGCATAAGAAGGACTTTCTGAACAAAACACTGATAGCATAGTTACTAAGACCAACAATTAATACATGGGATTTTATGAAACCAAAAAGCTTCCATATGACAAAGCATACCATCATTTGGACACAATGGCAGCCGATAGAATGGGCAAAGATCTTTTCCAACTACATATCTGATAGAGGGTTAGTATCTAAAGAATAAAAAGAGCTAAAAACAAACAAACAAACAAACAAAAACTGGATATCAAGAAAGTAAATAACCCAGTTTAAAAAAATGTGGTCTAGAACTAAGCAGAGAAGTCCCAGTGGATGAAAGAAATGCTTTAGGAAATGTTCAAACTCCTTAGTCATCAGGGAAATGCAAATTGAAACTACTTTGAGATTTCATCTTATACCAGTAAAAATGGCCAAGATCAATAAAACAAATGACAGCTCATGCTGGCAAGGATGTGGGATAAAAGGAACACTCATCCTTTGCTGGTAGGAGTACATAGTACAGCCAATATGGAAATCAGTGTGGTAGTTTCTCAGAACCAGGGAATAGATCTGGATTCCCTGGATCTTTATCACTCTTGGGCAGATACCAAAGGATTCTACACCCTTCTACAGAGACACTTGCTCTGTAGAACGAACTCATGTTCGTTCCTGCTTTCCTCATAGCAGCCAGAAATAGGAAACAGCCTAGATGTCATCAGCTGATGAACGGATAATTAATTATGGCAATTTACACAATGGAATTTCATTCAGCTTTTTAAAAATGAAATTTACAGGTAAGTGGAGCTGGAAAAACTCATCCTGAATATTTTTGACAGGGTACTTTTGGTTGTCCTGGAATTCACCACATAGATCAGGCTGGCCTTGAACTCACAGAGATCTGCCTGCCTCTGTCTTCTAAGTGCTGGCATTAAAGGCATAGATCACCATGCCCAGCTCACTAGACATCTTTACCTAGCTGTTAGCTTGTAGTTGGACGTAGGCTTGCATACTCAATATTTGGTTTTGAGTCAGAAATTGTGAATTGAAAAAAGGGGCCCCACCAAAAGCTTTGACAACCGGCTTTATCATTAAAGCTTATCTTGCTCTGTAAAGAGAAAGAGAACAGTTATGCCCCTAGAATGTTAGGACTCTAGGTTAATTGTCTGTTTTCACATAACTACCAGGAGCTGGCTGGTAGCTGGTGAGCTACCAAGAGCTGGTTCATACACAGAGTAGTTAGGATAATAACTTTGCTAAAAAAGTAACTATAATAGTAAAATCCTATTTTGGAAATCATCTATGAACAAAAATTTTAATGTTAATTAGACATGTCTTGTAATACAGAAACTCAGAGATAAAATGTGAAAACCCCCATGTCTTAGTTACTGTTCTAGTGGTGTGATGAGACACCATGTCTACAACTATGTATAACAACAGAAGGTATTTAATTGAAGACTTGATTACAGTTTTATGTTAGTCTATGACCATCATGGTGGGGAGCATGGAGTAGGCACGCAGCAGTATCTGAAAACTCACACCTGATCTACAAGTTGCAGAGGGGGGCGGCTGGGCTTGGTGTGGGCTTTTAAAGCCTCTAAATCCCACCCCCAGTGACATACCTCCTCCAAGGCTATAGGTCCCCCAATAAAGCCTTAACTCAAATCTTTCCTAAACAGTTCACCAATGTGGAAACAGATATTCAGTATTTGAGTCTATGGGGCCATTCTTATTCGAGCCACCTCATCCTGTTTACACATTTAACCACTTCCAATGGAGTCATATGCTATTCTATCTGGTGTAGAGATGAGGACCCTGCTCACTTCTGTTGCATAAAATGTCACAGCCCCAACAGCAGCCACATCATTCCCCAGAGGCTGCAGCTACAAAACACTTTTACAAACTGTCTCAGTTTCTTATTCCTGCTCTACTTTGGTATTGGGTAAGAAAAATGAAAATTTGGCAAAAGTAAGACTGTAGCGTATTAAACCATCTGAAATGGACAGGCAAACCTGGAAAAATCCCCATTTCTCTCCACCTTCAGTGAAAGAAGTGCATATCACATGCCATTCTCCCCTCCTTTCTTATTTCAATACCACAAAATGGCGCACAGAATCATGCCTGGGGGTGAGCTTTGTTTGCCTTTGTTCAGACCCACAGACCAGGCATTGTCTTTGCACAGTCATTCAGAGCTCTAAATAGTTGTCGAGAATGTGTAACCAGACATGGCAATTACCACAAGTGCCCCTTACCAGTCCCCATCTCAGCTGAGTACATTGCCTTCATTCTCACTTTTGTCAGGCTTGCTGGCTTCTCAAGACAGCAAAGCCAAAGACTCAGGACCAGCAGTGTGTAAAACAGTACCTATTATGTGTGGTTGGGATTCAGCAAATGTGGAAAAATAGTAACTTGTTCAGTAAGTGCCTGTGAGGGCCCTGTGTTAGGATACTGGGTATGGAGGGGTAGAAGGGAGACTCTTAGATTGTAGGAAAGGGAACAGAGCATAGTAATTCACTGGGAGATGCTAATACTCTGAAGGTACAGGCAAGAGGATCACAGCAAAGTCCCAAAGCCAGCCTGGTCTACACAGTGAGCTCAGGGCCATCCAGGGCTACAGAGTCAGATTCTGTCTAGGAAAAAAAAGGAGGAAGAAAGAAAAATAGAAAGATGAAACAAACAGATAACTAAAACAAAGACGGTGAGAATAAGACTGATTGCAGCCCCTGTGCACAGGGGAATGTGATGTTATGACCCCCCTGCCTCCCTCCACTCCCGCACATCTCTGAAGGGAATACAGGTGCATCATTCTAGAACTGTGACAAGCGACAGAGAAATCGGCAGGCAGGAAAAGCTTTGCACACCACACCGAGAGCTTTCCCACCTGCCACCTTACACCTTCTTCATTGCTCTGGTTCCTTGTGTTTCTCCGTGGCCGCTGATTCCACATCTGTGATGCGGGCAGCAATGCAAAACCAGAGCCTGTGTGTAACATCTTTTTCCCCTGGCCTTCGCTACCTGACAGGGTCCTTCTGGAACCCACAGGCAGACATCAGATGCTGGAAAGAACTGGAAAATCTGATGAGTGCTCTGCTTGCCCCATCTCCTCCAGAACTTGCGCCAGAGTGTACACAGCTCACCTTTCAAGTTCTTCCTCCTACAACTTGGCAGAACATTTTTAGACGAAGTTTGACAAAATATATAAAGAATCTTGTATGAGTTCATAGACTGAATTTCAGTTCTATTTCACGAATTTCTCTTAGGAAATTGAGCAGTCTTCTCTATATATGCAGGGAATACATCCCAAGACTCACAATGGGTACTTGAAATGAACCATAAACATACTAATTTTTTTCTCCCTACACTAAATGACTCTCTCTCTCTCTCTCTCTCTCTCTCTCTCTCTCTCTCTCTCTCTCTCTCTCTCTCTCTCTCTCTCTCTGTGTGTGTGTGTGTGTGTGTCTAAGTATATGAACATGACTATTCAGGACAAAAGGGACAATTTATTCATGTCCCAGGTGGAACAAAAATAAGTCATTACAAGATTTTTGTCCCTCCACTCAGAATAGCACACAGCTTCAAGTTTGCCAATTGTTAATGGAACTTTCCATTGAATATTTTTGGACTATAGTTGACTCTGAGTCACCACAGAAAGAGAAACAGAGGATAGGGAGGACACCATGTTAGTGTGCACGGCACTCAGAACCGAAGTAATTAGAAATAAACTAACAAAATTGGATGGAGAAAATAAATTACATTATAGTCAAACAAGCTATTAAAATTGGCTTGTAAAAATATTCAGTGTTGTGAGAATGTTAAAAATAAGTAAAGTAAAAAGGAGCATACCACAAAATAGTACAATTTTGATTGCATTTGTATATAAATAGACACAAGCAAACCAACACACTTGGGGAAAATGGAGATGTTAATACATTATATGTTACTGATATACTTTTTAATTTTATACTTTTCTATAGTTTATTCAGCAAATGCATTACTTCATAATCAAAGGAATTTTTAAAAAGATTTTCTTCATGTTAATAAATGGGATCCTTTATTAAAGTGTGGTTAAAATGTGTAAGTCACCAAAACCTCCATAATCAAAAACATGGGTTTAGGGTCAGTGTGAGGAGGATTCAGCAGATGAAGGCATGTGCCACCAAGCCTAGTGACCTAAGTTCAGTCTTAGGAACCTACAGGTGGAAGGAGAGAACCAACTCCTGCCAGCTGTTCTCTGACTCCACATGTGCACCATGGTGCACATGCACACACCTCCAGCTCACAAACATAATGCAAAAGTAAATTAAAAAGAAAAGTGTAGGTTGCCAGATGGACCTGATTTCCAGTCCTGCATGTGCTTCCTTCTAAAGATGCTATCAAAGCCAAATGACTTAATGCCTCTACATTCCGTTCACCATGAAATAGTTGTGACAGAAGTGTTTATTACACAGCATGTAAGGATTTAATAAAACAGTGCAAGAAAAGTTCAGGAGACGTGTGCAACACACGATAAACACAGCTACCATGCTCTGCTGCTGATGACCTCTGTCATGTGAGCACAAGTGGCCTTAATGTATAGTGTTCCTTGGTATCTACTAAGAGTTAGTCATCCCCAGCTCTTCCACCCACCACCAATCCAGAATACCCAAACCCACACAGGCTTGAGTCCCCTAGACAGAAACTATAGATTCTTCAAATGATCTCTAGATTACTTAAGTACCTAACACAATATCAATACTTTGGAAATGGGTGGTATGTTATCTTGAGGGAACAGTGACATGCTCATAGTATTGGCTCTTCAAATATTATCCATCTGCAGTTGGTGAGTCCACACACATAAGTGGATGACTAACTTCTGGCTTCTTGTAGGAGACACATGAGGAATTAAGAAGGGGAGGAAGTGAATCACCCAGGAGACCGAGGCTGGGGATCAGCTCTGCTGCGTTTATTGAAGAGGAGAGAAGAGGTACTTTTGTGTCTCAACAATATTCCTGTGAGGGAAAAACTGGCCCACTTCAACTCTTCTGACACATGGTGTTCAGAGTAGCCGGATGTCACTTTCTAATTTCCTGACTGCACACAGCCAAGGTTTGTGGTACCAGCTCAGCTTTGTATTTAATTTCCTTAGGTCTTTGACATAAACATTTCTCAGTAAGAAATGGAAATAAAAAGAATAACTGCATAATATAATACACATGCCAATCTAATGACGTCACTGACATCCTCATTAAAACAAATGTGTGCATTCAACAAGACAAATAAATATCTTTGCTTGCAAAGGCATGCAGCAGCAATACAGTCAGATTCAAGGGATGTAAAGAAAGCTATGCATGCTTTGTCCATACCACACTGTAACTCCTTATCTATAATTTTATGTTGCATAATATGTAGAATTTAGCAAAACATCATTCTTCCAAAAATATTTAATAACATTTGTCTCAGTATTAAACTTGTGACTATTTCTAGCTCTGTCATCAGAAAAAGTCACAAAATAAATAGGTCAAAGCCAGTAAGGAGTTATCTTAAAACTTTAGCAAGTTTACAAATATCCCAGCAAAACTAGAGATAATTCAGTGTGGCCAATTCAATTTCTGTTCAGCTGGCTTCCCTATAGTCTCTCTCTCTCCTCTTATATGCTTGTCAAATGACCTGATTTTTAAAAATTTACATATAATGCCATTCTAAGGATACTCTTTATAATGATTTGCGAATTGTACGTATTTGTTTTAAAAGTCACTGTATTTAAAAATTACAAGGTAAATGGCAACTCACAGTTTCTGGGTAGAGTTTTAAGTTTTACAGATTGGGCTAGTGAGATGGCTCAGTGGTTAAGAGCACTGGCTGCTCTTCTAAAGGTTCCGGGTTCAATTCCTAGCACCCATGTGGTGCCTCAAAATCATCTGTCACATTAGTTCCAGGGAACTCAATGCTTCTTCTGGCCTATGCAAGAACACATGGTACACGGTGATACATCTAGGCAAAACACCCACACACATAACATAAAATGAAAAGGATAAATTTTTGTTTGATTACAACAATGTGTGACTAATAAATACATGCTAGACTAGATAATGAGGAGGATGGCAAAGGAGAAAATGAAATGAATCCTGGGGAAAAAACCTACTAAACTCTCACCAGGGTGGCTAAAGTATGGAAACTACCACATTCCATTAAGAAAGAATAATGTGGTAGTTTCAGGCAAATGTGGTCTGCACAGAGTTTCCTAGGCTAAATCAGATTTATAATAAGTAAATAAGTGAAGAAAGAGAGAAAGAAAGCATGCGTGTAAGTACTGAAAGAAGCACTAAAATGTTAAGTTCTTCGTACAAGTTTAAGTGTCTTTTCTACTACCTCCAAAAAGACATGTTGAAACCTCTCTCTTAGAGGATATAGACAAACTATATCCAGACCACGGCCCCCTCACAGACTAGAATAGTGCCAGGTCAGACTGTGGTCTATGCATCAGGCTGTGTGATCTGTCCACAGTGCTAACGGAGCATTTGAATCTACAGGCCAGGTTTATGATTCCAACTCCTAAATAATGTCTTTCTCTTTTCTCAAGCTCTGGCAAAGATTTAAAAACTGCTTAAAGGATTGTGTAGTGTTGAATTCAGGAGCAGACTTAATAGATGCCTCTGCTACCCAATTCTTAGTTCTAGTATACCTCAATGCAGGGTTTTATACTTTGCTTAGCAACAGAAATCTCCTTAAAAATATCACTCACCCTTTAATCCCAGTACTTGGGAGGCAGAAGCATGCAGATCTCCATTAGTTTAAGGTCTTCATACAAAGTTCAAGGCCAGTCAGGGTGTTATAGTGAGAGGGGCCTGCCTCAAAAAAAAAAAAAAAAATCACTCACATTCTCAGACTTATGCCATCTCCAAATGCAGAACTTGTGCGTGGAAAAAGGGAAGGCGGGGCGGTGTGTAATCTAAGCATTCTTAACGCTACCATGCTCTAGAAACCATGGACTGTCCAGTGCCGTGATCCTCTAGAGTCCCCATGGAATGTCCAGTACTGCAAAGCTCTAGAACCCCATAGAATGTTTAGTACTGTGATCCTGTAGAAATACCATGGAATGTTCAGGAAACCTTGCACCATCTTCAGAGAACATTATGGCTCCAGGGAACACAGTCTGAAAACCAACTCGGTTTCCAGTTTTTACCTATTCAGTGTCCAATGGCAGTGGATGATTTTCTCATGGTTCTCTTACGTCTGAAGAATTGATGGTTATAAAAACATTTGTAAGGTCCTCTGAGTGCCTACCTTGTCCTCGTTTCTTTGAAATTTCAAAATGAGGGTGACATTTACCATATATTGTCAGGTGGTGATGGTGGCCCACATCTTTAACTCTTGGACTTGGAGGGTAGAGTCAGTCAGATCTCCAATCATATCTTTAATCTCAGCTTTTGGGAAGCAGAGTTCTGAATTCAAGGCCAGCCTGGTCTACAGAGTGAGTTCCAGGATAGCCAGGGCTAACAGGGAGACCATATCTTGAAAAACAAACAAACAAACAAATAATAAAGCAAAAAAAAAAAAAAAAAAAGAAAGGGCATACGTGGAGCCCATATCTAGATCTTTAATCTTTAACTTCTCTCATTGCTGGCTCCCCCTTCTCTGCATTTTCTTTTCTCCATATTACTAGAGAGCCAAGTGGTGATCCGAAAACCTTGGAACACTTCTGCACACAGTACTATTATAAACAAGAATCTTTTCCTCTTCTGTTTTAAGCCCCCCAAGAAGCCTAAAACCATCCTCTCCCTCCGATAGGCAGCTAACAACAGTATATTCTAAAGAAAAGATGCAATTCAGTGAGAGTAAGCGGCCTTTCCCTTTTGTGGTTCTGCTTTATGCTCCCAGAGCTGAAAGGCGCTGTGCCTACCTGGTCACCCGTGTTCATGTCCCTTTAGTAGTGCCCCTCAGCTGCAACAATGTCAAGGCTGTTCACGGCCAAGAACCAGGATCCACGCAGTGCCTCGCTGCAGTCATGGCTGGCCTCTTGACGTGACTTTGCTCTTCCTTTCCTAACAGCTGCATTACAGACTAAATGCCCAGAAGCATGGGAAAGATGATGGGGATGACGGTGAGCTTGAGAGGACAGGAATTCTGTAGCTCCAGAGACTAGCATTTTAAGCTCACTGTTTGATGTTGGTACTTCACTTCATCTTTGCTACGGGACACGCTCTAGGAAGCTCTGAGATGGATTCACTGTAATTAACCAAAAATTCCTGATCAATAGCCCCAGTGAACTTCCCTCACCACTATTGAAGCCTTGTGGTTCATTCAAGGTTTTTAAATTTAACTGTTGCCCTATGCCAGTGCGTGGTGTATTTGTGGGTGTGCATGACTACAAGTATATGCTGGATGGGAGTGTTTTTGTCTATTAACCCTCCACCTTATTTTTAGAGGTAAAGGCTCCATCATAGATTTCCCTGATCTGGCCAATTAGCTCCAGAGATTCACTTATCTATGTTCCTTACCCAACCTCCAAACACTGGTAGCTTTCATGGGGATGCTGGGTATCTGAACCCAAATCATCATGCTTAAGCAGCAAACATCTTACTTACTCCCAGTGCCGGACTCCTTTTTGAAGGGATAAAACTGATTATAATTGGAGTTCCTCTTTAATGGGTGCTCTGGTGCATTGTATTCAGAACCCTGATGCTTCATATTTAACAGACAATTCGATTTCCTCTGTGACATAGTAGATACTGAGATCTTCCTCTGGTCGGGCTCCTTTCTGGAGCTATATATATATAACTGCATATATGGCGGGCACAAACTTCTGATGAAGCATAAGTAACATTTGCTCAAAGTTTTCAAATAGTTGATTTATACATTGCAAGTTGCTCTGCACTTAAAACAGTATTCTGGTTGGCTGTGGTGGTTCATACTTATAAACTCAGCACTTGGAAAGTTAACAGAGGGAAATACCAAAGGAAAACTCCTATGGTTACAAAAATGATACTCTATTTGGAAAGCCAAGAGTTGGGAATGTAGTTCCGTGGTAGAGTACTTGCCTTCTGGAGTTTGTGCCCCACCCTCCTACCTAATCCCATGACAATGCAAAACAGAATTCTACCTTTTATTTATTGGGATGAGTCTCAGGATGTTTGTGAGCTGGCCCTCAAAAGTCAAAACCTGCTTTAGTTCCCTAAGTGGCTAAGTTTACAGGTGTATGCCACCTTGCCCAGATTATTGTTTTAAAGTTTGCAAAACCCTTTTCTCCGAGCACAAGTGCTATGTCTCGACCTCGAAACTCACGTTGAAATGAGATTTCCCTTCTTCTGGCTTTCTCTTGCAAGGGGTGCGGTCCCTTTAAGAGGGATTAATGCTTTTCTGAGTGTGTTCTTTTGCAGCCAGCATTAGTCACCTCAAGAGTGGATTGGTATAGAGCTAGGCTGTGTCTACTCCCTCCTGCACACACCTGCTTGCCCTTCCCTTTCTGGCATGTGGTGAAGCAGCATCATGATGATGTCATGCTCTTGGACTTCCCAGTCTCCATAACTGTGCACCAACAAATCTGTGCTTTAAAAACCACCCAGTCTATGCTGGTATTATGAAATGAGCTTAGGTGGGTCCCTTGTTTATTTTCAGTCTTAGCAATCTAGGAAGGCATAGCCTAGCTGTTCACAGCAATATCTTGCTTGGGAACACAGCCCTTACTAACTCACACTTTCACTTGTGTGTTTTGGGGGATGGTCCTGGCAAATAAACTGACAATATCTAAATCCATGCCTCTGGATCTGTCTTTGGGAGACATAAAGCTAAGGCAACTTCCTCATCACAGACCTACCGACACCCACAGCCTTAGGAGCAAGAACAGGATGTTGGTCCCTCCTAGGCGGCCATTTCTTCATTTCTTGCCCTTGTGATCTACCTCCTGCAATTCACACTGTCTATCCTGTTGGATGTCACCCTGCTTATTTCCTTTTATCCCAGTGATCAGATCAGTAGTTTAAAGCATTTTGATCTTGTCTTTCAACGATCAAAGATGATTTCCCCCCAAAAGTCTCACTGTGGGTACAAGCTGGCCCATAACTCAGATCATCTTGCTTTTGCTTTCTTGACATCTGAAATCACAGGTGTGCTTCATCACTTCCTGGGCACATTCTTCCCCTTTTCCGTGATAAGGATGCAACTTGGGGCTTTGCACATGCTATGTAAGTGGTTTTATACTGAACATACTGTTAGCCCTTCAGAAATGGCTTTTAAAGGTGGCAGCTTGCTGCCAAATTTGCAGTATTCTCCATTTGTTATTTTTACTGTGCATGGCGCTGTCTCCATACATGGCTGACAGAAATTGGAGGCTCTAAGAGGATCTGTCAATCATTTTACCCAATCCCCCAATTCTATGTTAGAAAACTGAAGCTCCAAGAGGCTTCATATCTGCTCTACACTTAGCCCACCAGAGAAATGTCTCTGGCCTGTCAGCCTGCTTCTATCCTTTCCATCCTTCACTGGCCACAGTTCAACGTCTCTTCCCCTTTTTAGATTCAACTGACTTGGCTAACTGATATTCTCATTACTTATTTCTAATCAACCTAAACCCTCAGTGACCCTGAATGCTCAAATCATATCCATGCTGTCTATGGCCCTATTCTGATCTTGAGAATAATTTCCTCAAATATTTTTTGCAACAAAGAGAAACTAGAAAATTAGTAAAGTGATGTAATTGTCAAACAGCCCTGCATAATAAAGCTCCTTTTGTAACTTCTGTGCTTGGATACAAGGGATGCCTGTTATTTGAGCTAACAGTTGAAGAGGGGTAGAAGCCCATCACCACCATGGTAAGGAGCATGGCAGCAGGCAGGCAGGCATGGCACTGGAGCAGCAGCTGAGAGTTCACATTCTCATCCACAAACAGGAGGCAGAGAAACACACTGAGAATGGTCTGAGGCTTCTGTAGCCTCAAACTTATCCTTATGATGGCACCTTTGGCAACAAGGCCACACTTCCTAATCCTTCCTAAATAGTTCCATCAACTGGAAACCAAGTGTTCAAACAGACTAGTCTATGGGGTCATTCTCATTTAAACCACCACAGATACCTAATGACAAGAGCTTTTCCCTACCCCCATTCACATACTGAAGCTTTATCTCTTCTCCACAGGTTTGTAGGGTTTGTACTGGGGGTCGGGTACTTGGGAAACAATTAAGTTGGGGTAAATCAAGAGTAGCACCTAGTGCCATCTAGAGAAGCCTCAGTGAGATCACTTGCTTCAAATCTGGGCTTAGTCCCCCAAGTCCATGTCAGATGGCTCACAAATGCTTCTAATTTCAGTACAGGGGCACCTATGGCCTCTTCAGGCACTTGCACACACACGGTACACATACAGACAGGCAGACAAACACACAAATGAATATAAAAATAAAACAAGCAAACAAAAAATAACAAGGGTGAAGCCCAGAAGACCAGGGTATTACAGAACACATTCTCTTCTCCTTAATCAGTCACCTGGGAGGATCTTCCAGACAGGAAAAGCCCTTAGTAAAAATTGAGTACTTAAAAAAACAAAAACCAAAAAGCTTTCATCTTGGACACTGAGCCTCTAGAACTTTAAGAAAATATGTTTTGCTACCCATCTGTAAGGAATAGCTGTCAAGATACTAAGTGTCTAAAAATGAGGACAATATCTCACCATACACACACATACCATTTTCTTATATATATATATCTGTGATAAAATTTAATTCATAATGTGATTTATTAAAACAATAATAAAGTAAACCAATTATAACAACATACTCTAATAGGTTCTTTAAAACTTGTGAAATTTATTTCCAGAGTTTTCCATTTAACATTTTCAGACTACAATCATCCTCAGGGAAAAAATATCTCAGAAAGGAAGATTAATGGAGGCCTAACATACGAAAGCTACCTACTTCAAGGTATTCTGATAAGATTATCTCAACTAGTACATGGCTGTGCATTTTCAGCAAGGCCCCTACCCACAGAGGTAGACTTTCAAGCAGGGCAGAGGTAAAACTGCTCCGTTTACTTTGGCTTTGGGTTCAAAAGCAAACATTTGGTCACCATTATCCAGCAAATCCCATCATCTTCCCCTCTGCTCCTGGCAATATGTTAGCGAGTGTAAGCATGAGTCTGAGCCACAAGGGGAGTGTTTTACCTTTCACCTCCATGCTGCTTTCAGGAATCCCTTCAGGTGTCAAGTCTTTAGAGAATCTACCATCCATGGCCTCTTAGATCTAGTCACAGTCCTCCCTACTCTGGCCCAGGTTCTTCTCATCTTCTTTATCTTTTGTCTTTATCTAGTATGCCCAAGAGGAAGCAGGCTGGGAGGTTAAGCAATGGGAGCGACTTGCACAATTGATAAATAATAGAGGTAGGGTTCAAACCCAGTTCAGCTTTGCCCTAAGTCCAGTCGGCTTCAGAACGCTGATGCTTACTGCTCTTTCTGTCTGGCCAAGATTACAAATTCTGTGTTATGGGTTTTTATGAAAGTGTCCTATGACCATTACTCAGCTGTAGCTTCTCTGAGCATATACTGTAACACTATTTTTGACACCCTGGGCACTGGTTAACCCTTTCAATAATAGATCCCACTGCCTTGAAAGTAGAAAGCAATGGCCTCAGTGGTGATACTGTAAATTGCATCTTAGGATGGGTGTGGGGGACTTAGAGAAAGCCTAATGTAGGATGTGGTGACTCTGAAGTGATGGGAGGGATTCATGTAGATTAGAAGGAAGTGGTATGAGGTAGGCCTCAATGTCATGGGTCTGATGCTAACCCGTGGAAAGAGCTGGGAGGAAGTTTCTATATCTGCAGTGATCAGCTGTGCATGTTGGACAAGTACTTCTTCAGATTTCATTTTCCAATTTGTGAAGTAGGATAGTTAAGACCACTATATTATTATTAATAATATGATCTGAAAGTTCAGTGATGTGCACTAATATAGTTCTCTGAGTAAGTTAACCTTCTCAGGTGCATAACTTAAAATGTCACTGTTGTAGATCAAACCAAAACCATTTAGAAACACTAGTAAGCACTGGAGAATGCTTGCTGAGCATGCAAGAAGCCCTGAACTATATTCCTAACACAGCATAAGCTGTGCACAGGTTTAATCCTACCAGGATGGGAGAATCAGGAGTTTGAGGTCATATTTACCTAACCCAGTGAGTTTAACGCCATCCTGGGGTAGGTGACAACTTGTCTTAAAAATTAAAACAAAACCAAATTAAAAAAACAAAAGCACTACTGGGCAACAGTAGTACACACTTTTAACCCCAGTGTTTGGGAAGCAGAGGCAAGCAGATCTCTGTAAATTCAAAGTCAGCCTGGTCTACAAATCTAGCTCTAGGAGAGCCAGAGCTATTAGTTAAATAGAGAAACACTGTCTTGAGGAACAGAACAAAACAAAACACCAAAACCAAAAAAGACCCGACCAACAAATTCTCAAACACTTTTGTTACTATGAATCTTCTAATAAATGGTTATCAGGAGTTTTGAATATAGTTAACCTTACAATGGCCTCTATCAGGAAGCAGGGAAGTGCTGGACTCTCTGGATGCAGCTGACTTTGGGTATTGACTACTGAGGAGCATCTTTTCCACACTGGCCTGCTAATGGGCTTGTGTCCAACACTGAATATATATATGTATATATATACATATATATACATATATATGTGTGTATATATATATATATATATATATATATATATTTATTTATTTTTTTCCTACTCCAAGGCTATCAGGTGGCTGCTGCTTAACGTAGAAGCGTCCATGAGTGTGTGGGAAGGGAAGTAGGTGCAGTATTTTCCCATGTCTGTGAAGTCTGGCTATGGGACACCTTGGATTTTGATCTTGGTGGCACCCTGGAACACCAAGCTTTACCTTCATCTCCTAACTTGTTAGGCCCTATGGAGACCTCTTCCCTGTGGGAGTCAAAACCCCAAATGAGCGATTTTACAAAACTACCTGGTCATTCTGGGCGGGGGTACTCTCGAGTCTCGCTGTAAGGTAACAGGGAGCCAGCAACCACGTTTTTGGCTGGTCCTGAAATGTGATGAACTTGATGAAACAGTATTTAAACTGGCTAGCTGACCCACTTCCACTGTGCTGGGAGATGCCCGTTTGGTGGCCCGTGGTGATCTCCAGGTACTAAGCCCTGTCCCGGCTTTAGATCCCAGAGGTCTCACCAGCCACACATTGTCAAGAACATAGCAACAAGCAATTACAGGGACTGTTTTGGATTCAGCCGGGAGGTCAAGAGATGCTCAGCCAATCCTCTAACTGCAAGCATGCCACAAATCGTGCCTGGAAAAGAGAAAGAAAGGGGGGGGGAGGGAGAGAAAGCGAGGGGCTCAGGGACCAACAGGCGGTGGAGGGGGACACGGAGAGAGGTGGGCGGGGACCGAGCTAGGTCCCCCTTGCCCACTCGGGCACACCCTTCCCAGTGGTTCCGCGGGGTTCCTCGGTGTTCTCCATTCATTGTTAGCGGAGGCAGGGGCGTTCCCCGGAACCCCGCACCTCCTCCGGGAAGGCCCCGAAGGCTCCCGGCCCCACCCCGAGCCCCGCCGCCGTCCCGCGGAGAGCCAGCCGCCCCGCCATTGTTCGAGCCCCACCCCTGCTGAATATTCACGCGGCGCGGGCGCGGGCGACGAGAGCCGGGTTCCGCCCCGCTTTCCCGGCCCGGGGAGGAGAACGAGGAGGAGGAGGAGGAGGGGGCGGGGGGAGCCGCTCGCTCCTCCTCAGCAGCGCCCGTCGGTGCCCCGCGTCCCCGCCCCCGCCCCCGCCTCCCGCGGCATCTTTGTCTGGCGGCCTCGCGCTCGCTCGCCCGCACTCTCCGGCGCCGCCGCGGCCCCAGCTCCGGGCCGCTCCTCCAAGCGGGCGGGCGCCGGAGCCTGAGGCAGGGGGTGACGCCCGGGGGGTGGGGTGGGGGGTGCTGACGGCCACCGCGCCATGGTGTGAGCCCCGAGGCCCGCGCTCGACGCGCTCCGAGGAGCCGGGGCCTTGCCCGTACCCCCCAACCCCGGCCGCTGCGCCGCGGAGCTCCTCCCGACCGAGGCTCTCGCTCTCGGGACGGCGACCCGGGAAGATGGCGAACGATTCGCCCGCCAAGAGTCTGGTGGACATCGACCTCTCGTCCCTGCGGGTGAGTGGGGCCGCGCCCTGGTGGACACGGCCGCGGACACCCGCGGGCGCGGCGGCCCCTTTGTCTGGCGGGCGAGCGGGCGAGCGGGCGGGTGTGGGACTCGGCGCTCCTGGCCGGCGGGGACCCGGCGGGGCCAGAGCCTTTGTCACCACCTTGCATCTCTCCGCCCTGCTCCGTCTCTTCATTTGGGGGCCCCTTTTCTAAAATGATCATCTCCCCCTCCTCTCTCTCTCCAGGACCCTGCTGGGATTTTTGAGCTGGTGGAAGTGGTTGGAAATGGCACCTATGGACAAGTCTATAAGGTCGGTGTGGGGCGCCTTTGTTCCCCGTGGCGTGGAGAAACTTCTTAGGGGGACGAGGGAAAAGGATGATCGGCTGCTTACTGGAGGCCATGCCGCCTGGCCAAAGTTGGGAAAGGGGTTTCGCCTGGCTTTTTTTTTTCTTTTTGTTTTTTTCTCGCCTGTGTTCAGACTGGCCTTAAAAGACCTCATTTCCTGGCTTTGAGATAAAGGAAATAAGCTACACTGTTAGGCATGCACTTTGCTTCAGCAAGATAGAAAAGCAATTTCGAGTTCGAAGATGACCAGAGGGTCTCCCTCCCTCACCCCACCCCCCTTTCCTCTAAATCTGGCCTCCATGCGTTTGCATTTGTATGTGAATTAAAATTCACTGTAGACAGGCCTGCCTATGATTACCCTCAGCCCCTGGCTTGGTCTTCTTGAACATTGTTATTATGCTTTTCACTTTAGAGTACCTGCCAAAGGAGTTTGCTGTTACCTGGAACTGCTTTTAATGCTCTGGCCATTCTACCCTCTTCTGGTGGACAGTATTTTGGGGAAGCCGCGAGGAGTGTGTGTTTGGGTTGCCGGAGCAGGAAGAATTACAATGTGGGGATTATAAAATCTGAATTCCAGGAATAACCTGTGTAACAGCTGTGTAATTGTGTGTGTGTGTGGGGGGGGGAAGAGAGAGGGTGCCCACTTTCACACCCGTCGCCCCAGGTCTTTCTTCACATCTGCCTCTTCTTCCAGCTACAAATGAAACTAAGGAATCTGGAGCCTGTTACAGTCTCTGCTGAGTGGCTGGCATCTAATGTGACTGTGTTCATTCTGTTGAGTGTACATTCTACAAGAAGGCCTAGGCTTAAAAAGCAAATCAAAACAAACAAACAAAAAGTTTAAATTCTTCTTTCTTGATTTCTTTCTTATTACTAAAGGTTTTCTGGAAGCTGTCTTCGCTGGGCTAAGGTTGAGCTACAAAAAATTATCTTATGAAGGAGGGCTTTGTGGCTCACCATGAAGAATTGTGATTGTTTCACTAAAAATGGGGGTGGTGGTGGAAGCTGACTGTAGACATTTTCTGAGGCCAAATTAAGTGTGGATTCTATTGTCCTTTTCTGGTTTATGAATAGGGTTTATGTGTTCCTGATTGCTTCTCCCAAGCTTCAGCTTCCCCCTTCCCCCACTCTGGGACCTGGATGGTGGAATTGACAGACTTGTGGTCTGAACTTGAGTCAGTGTTCTTAGGTGATCTCAAGTGAATTAGCATGTTTTGTTGGTTAACTGTTGGGGCCCAGGCCAGAATTTTGAAATTGAAAGGCAGCCCTATTAACAGCCTGCTGGGCTCAACTGAATTTGGAAGGCTTTGGAAAATTTTGGAAAAGATTGTGTTGCAACTCACTGAGTGGCTGGTAACTGGCTTAAAGACATTTTTCCCAGCCCCATTGTTTGTTTAAGCACTGGTTGGTTTTTTTTCTAACCCAGTTTCTCTGGCCAAATCTAAGTGGTGAGTAGACTCTTCCAAGTGAGTTAGGCAGTGCTTGTTTTGACCTGGTTACACAGTAGTTGGATTGTTTGTGTCTCCTTGGGTCAGTGTGGAAACTGTGGGTAGAGATGTAAGCAGGAAGGCACTGATACACTTAGAAAGGGCAGTGTGGATTAAATTGGCTTTAAGAGGTGGGCACTTGGTGGTGCAGATTTGGGCAGCTGCTGTCTGTCTTTTCTTCTGCCCCACCCTTCCAGCCCTGAGGCTTTGCTAAGCGTTGCCTTGGGGGAGCATTGGGGATACACTCTCTACTGTTCTGGGAGGACATATCCTCTATGCAAATCTGAGAAATTAAGACATTGATGTTAAAGTTGCTTGTAACACAGAGCAAAGTAGTGCTCAAAGGTTTTACTAGCAGGCTGTTCCCCCCCCCCCCATCTTTAAGGGCCTTTTCAAGCACGAACACAGTTTTTATAGCAGTTTTACAGCCCACCATTGATTTTTGTTCCGTCTATGGTCTCACTCCTCTCCTTTTCCTTGAACTTAGGATAACGTTCTGTTGATAAATACGTGAGTATTTCTTCCTTTTTAAACATTACCACAGTGTCGTTCCACACTTAGAAGCATCCGATTTTCCTTAGTGTGCCATGCCTGCCCCAGTTTTTGCTACTATCAGGTTTATGAACAGGCACAAGGAGCTTGAATCTCCTGGAAATGACATGTTTCCTTTTTCTTTTAAATGTGTAATTTTAGATCCAGGACTGTTGTGCAGAATGATTTAGTTACTATTTATTTATTTGATTTCTTGGTATTGGGTGGTTTTGGAATTAGGCTATTAATAGGAGAACTTATTACAATTTATAAAGAAAAAATTTAAGGAAAGCATTTTTTAGGTAAAACAACCTAGAGTCCTAATTTATTTCAGTGTTGTATTTTCTATTTTTTCAAGTATATATATAAATATACACACAGATGTATATATATTTTTCTACATATACAGACACACATCTAACACATACATATATGTGTATATACACACACACATATGCACATGTGTGTACCCCCATGTAAGAGTTTGTATGTGGGTGGCACGACATATATGTACACACACACACATATGCACATGTGTGTACCCCCATGTAAGAGTTTGTATGTGGGTGGCACGACATACATATATGTACACACACACACATATGCACATGTGTGTACCCCCATGTAAGAGTTTGTATGTGGGTGGCATGTGAGCCTGAGGTTAATGTCTGTTGTCTTCCTTGATTGTTTTCTACCGTATATATTGTGGTAAGAGCTCCACTTAAACCCAGAGTTTGACAGTTTTGCTAGTCTAGTTACTTAGCTTGTTCTAGGTCCCCTGTCTCTACCTCCTGCATGCTGGGATTACAGTGGGTCACCATGCCCACCTGGGTGCTGGGGGTCTGAATTCCTATCCTCATACTTACTCTGCAAGTGCTTTACCCCTCAGCTGCCCCGTGCCCCTCTATTTTGTGAGATAGGTTGCCTATTTTGGGGGGGCTGTGTTTACTTAAGTGAGTAGAAGTGAAAGAGATTTCTCTGAAGATGACTTGAGAATATGTCTGGTTTTAAAGGTATTTCTAACAAGAACTCGTATGGCTGAATCTTATCTATAGTCTTTTCTTTAAAAGAGGAGTTAAGTGCTAGAGAGATAGCCCAGCAGGCAAGAAGGCTCGCTGTGCTACCCTAGGAAAGGATGGACATGTAAAAAACTGGATTACCTGTTTCTGTAGGGTTGGAACAGGAAGACTGCTGGGATTTGCCCTCCAGTCTAGCTTCAGATTCACAGGGAGGGTGGGAAGGAGGGAGGAAGGGATAGAGGATAGAGACAGATCCTGTCTCCAGGGAATAAGGCAGCATGTGACAGACTAGGATCTCCTCCGTCCTCTGGGTGGTGAACACAGGCACATGCACCCAAACACTTAATACATGTGTGTAACATACCTACCACAAAGGTAAAATATATTTGAAAAAATGAATTGAAAGATGATATATTTTCTTCAGAGAAATTTATTTTTAGCCTTAGGTAACTGAAGGGTTGTGTGGTAAGATCCTCATTAAAGCTTAAAAAATAATTTTTGGGGTGTTCAGTGAGCAAGTGCTTGCCTACTCTGAGGTGGGTCCTCAGTTCTCTCTCTGGAAACCTACTGTGTGTGTAGTTCTGTTTATAAGGTTCTATTCAGAATATCATGGAAGAGATATGTCTGTAGTAGTAGTCTGTTTATTGGCCTACTAGTTATCCACATTGAATAAATGGTGAATTTCTATTATTTTCATAATTGAAAATGGACACTAATAATGTGGAAGATTAAGACCAGCAAAAATCTTATTTCCATGTTACTTTGGGTTTTAATTTTCTTAGAAATATTTGAGGATTTTTTGTTTCTCTTGGGTAACTACTATTTTGTATTTTGTGAGTATACTGCCACCCTGAGAAGGAAACTTCTGTCTTGAAGGAATTGCACTGTGTTAGAGAATTCAGTAATAGGCATTGGGGTGTGTGTGTGTGTGTGTGTGTGTCTGTCTGTCTGTCTGTGTCGGTCTGTCTGTCTGTCTGTGTGACTCCATCAGGTAAAATGTCTGAGGTCTGGGTGAACTCAGGGAGGTACCAGTTATGGAGGATAGAGCAGATCTGCCCCAGTTTTGCTGACCTTGGAGAAAAGGTGTCAGGTAAACCTGGATGGCCAAGCTGGAGGCTAGTTTAGGCCCAAAGGCCTCAATGTAAATAAGGGTAGCTAAGTTTTTTGATAACTCTGCCCCTTCAGTTATTTAAGAAAGGCAGAAAGGGATGAGGGTGTGTGGATGATGGAGGGCCAAGAGAGGCCCCTGGGAATGGCAGTATCAGGGAGGCAGTTTTGGGGGCTGCAGTTGAGGAACAACCTCATTCCTTAAGCACTGAGAAGCTATTAAAAGGTTGTATTTGGCCCAAGGATTCCTAGTAGTGGGGACCTTCATCAGATGGTATTCTGGGAAGAACAGATAAGATGGTTGGCCTAGCACATGGATCCCAAGAGAGGTGGTGAAGACGGGAGAGGAAGCAGGGCTGAGGTGAGTACTTGGGAATTTAACCTGGGGATGTATGTACTCTTGTGGGCTTTGGGTCTCCCTTTTAAATGGGAGTTCTTTTTAATAGATTAGATGCAGCTTTGATGGACAGGGTAAGATTGCTCCAGGTGATTCTGATTGCTGTTCAGGATATAGTACCCTAAGAATTGTCTGGCAGGCAGAGCGCCTCTTGTTCCTGGTTGGAGGTGAAGACATGTAGTAAGCAATGAGAATTCTGAGTGTGATGTTCCATTTGGAGAGTGTTGTGTCAGCTGATCTGTTGCTGAGTGGCATGCTCAGACTTGTTCTGAGACTTGGGTTTCCTTCCTGCTGGAAGGATCCTGGATGTGGGTAAGGTGGGAGGAAGCCAGCCTGTTGAACAAGTATTGCTGTGCAGCTCTTCAGGCAGTCAACTCCAAACTTCTATGTGCTGTTTCCCAAAAGCAGGAATATCAAAGCTCTACAGAAATCCAGTGGACCCTGCAACTATGGGGTTTTAGCTTTCTAAGACATTGTAATAAACATGTACTCATGAATAGGAACTGCAAACTTGTATTTTGCTTTTTTTTTTTTTTGTGTGTGTATATTTCTATGTATTAACACAATCCAAAAAGTCTATCCATGCCTTTTTGATAAAGACTGTTTCACAGGCTGAGCCTGAAAGAACAAAGAAACATTAAAAACCATTTTATTTCTCCTTTTGGAGTAATGTATCACAGGAACGTTGTGGTGAATTGAAGAATAGCTTCCCAAGGAGCTTCCTTCTTAGGAGTGGAAATTGTTGTAATTGAGTGCCCTAAATGTCGATGCTTCAGCATATGAATTTCTATGTGGTTTTTTGTTTGTTTCTTTGCTTTTATTAGTAAGTACTTGCCCACTGGTGTGGGTACTGTGGACCAAGCACTGCCCACACTTGGGTCATTAGAATTATTTCTCCCTCTTGTACTGAATTCACAGAGCCCCTATTTTATGGGTGCTTTTGTTTCCCAATCATTTATTCCAGTAATTAAAAAAAAATAGCAGGTAGCAATAGGATATGTAATTGCAGAAATTCAGTTTTTGGACACAGAAAGTCAAGGTCAGTTGAGGTGAGCACTACCATGTGGCTGCCTCTCTGGTTTATTCTCTGGCTTAGGTGCAGTGGGTTTTATGGACAGTAAAGTGAAATGGTCACAAGCATAGATGGCTTCTCTGTCACATGTTTAGAGTACACAGTGGGTTTCAGGGTTTGAGTTGGTGGTTACTGTGTTTCTCAGGGTAGACAGATGCCTAGCAGATTGTATTATGTAGGGTATTTGCAAGAAGTTGCTTTGAGAATTTAAGTAGATTTCATGCTGTTCAGTTTCTCATCTGAACGATCAGTGTTAGAATGCCAGGGCTGCTATGACTGGGTAGGATCCCAGGGGACTTATGTCACTATATACGACTGGGTTGACATTAGTTTGCTCTGCTAGTAGATAACACAGGGGTTGAATCAGGGTAAAGTTTTGGTATGCAGAAAGATGGCAAGGAAATGCTACACTTATTACCAGTCACCAGAAATGGGTTTCTGAGTTTTAGAAGTTTATACTACTGTTTGCCAGATAGAATATGATCTTCTGTTATGAGGTACCTCAGTACTACAGACTGCTGGCATTATTTGGGTTAAGGAATTAGCAAACTAGTGATTTAGGATGCATGTTTTCCTGAACACATTTTAAAGAACAGTGTTTTAAGACTTGATTTAAGATGAGAAGTGCTTTATGTATGGGGCCACCAAGGGGACTTGAGAACTGAATTGAGTCAAAGGGAAATGTACCAGTGTTGTTTTTTTCAGGTACTTGCTGCCCTGTTTCCTGCTTGGGGATTCTTGTGTGTGTTGGTGCACTGTAGAGGTGGGGTGAGGGGGATACTGCTTCCTTCAGTGAGAGCAGGAAAGACAGGAGTGGACATGGAGTGAGGTGTATGTGCAGCAGGCTTCTCTCCATCATTCTCGGATCCTCAGCCAATGCACCTGCTTTCAGACACATGGAACCAGCACAGCTCACTGCTTGTTAGGAGACAGGTTCTCACTACATAGCCCTTGAGTTGTTTGGAACTCACTGTATTGACCAGGCTGGCTTAAACTTGTAGATCCACCTGCCTCTGCTTTCAGGGCTGGGATTAATGACTTGTACCACTTGGCCAATTGTTGCTTTTAAATGAGGCAGGGTCTCCCTATTTTTTCTCTGTAGCTCAGCCTAGCCTTGCCTTAGACCTGACTGGAATGTTATTTTTTAAAGTTTAGGTGGCTCAGTAACTGTTTGCTAAAGCACAGTAAGAGCAGATGACTGGAAGATTGAAATGGAAGATAGACATATAGAGTGCTAGTGTGTAGTTTGTACAGTTTAGCAGTTTGTGTAAGTGTGCTACTTCAGAAACAGTCTTATTTTATACCCTGGGTAGTGAGCTGTGCTTTGAGAAGCATGGCCCTGTCAAGTAAAGCTGATAGGGAGTAGGGCTCTTAGCTCACCTCACTTGGGATATTAGCAGTCTGTTGTCAGTGTCCAGCAGTTGACTTTCCACCATAGAGAAGCCAAGCCAAGGAACTTGTGTGCCTCAGCTTTGTGCTTATTGTCAACTATCTCTAATCTCTAGTATTGTGTCTCAGATATGGCTACATATGGACAAGTTATCCCATTATATTTAAATAATTAAAAGAAAGAACCCTCTCTTTGAATTATAACTTAAAAACATCTGTTACTTACAGTTACAGATAGAGTAGGGTAAAGTGTCCTAGGATGCTTGCTTCAGTATAGGAGCTGTCCTGTCCTTCAGAGGCATCAGTTTTCAGTGCTGTTAGGTTTATGGCTGTCTCCCTACTGTCTGTTGATGTCCAGTTTTCTCAGTTTACTAGTTTTGTTTATGTCTTGACGTCCTGGGACAGTAGTTGCTGCTGCTGATCAGCTGTCCTTCAAGAGCAGTTGAATACTGGGCTCTTAGACTTGCACCTCTCATAAATGAGTAGGTTGTCATTTGGGGCTAAAATGACAATTATCGTGGCTGTGTAAATATTGTTTGTTTGTGAGCCAACTGGCCTATAATACTTCCTTTTTTAAACAGTGCTTTTCAGTCTCTCACCATTACTTTCCCACTCACACACCCCAAAGATAAGCCAAATGCCTAACAGTGCAATCTCTCAGCCATTTCCCTAATGCTGAGTGCTTCTAATTGTTTCAGATAACCTGTTCATTTTAACCTTTCCACCCTGGAGCTACCTCAGAGCTGGGCAGACAAAACTGCCTCTAGACCTGGTGTCCAGCTGTGTCATGGAAGGCTCTGTTTCTCATGGCTGCCTTCTTTGGCTTACTATTTCACTGTGCTGAAATGCATCCTCTACTGGCTTCCAGGAAAAGTGTACAGACTGTAAAGTTGTAAGTCATCTCCACCTCTGCCCTCCACTTGGCCTCTACCCTCTGTGTGGAGCATCCCTTCCTCTAGGTAACCCCTTGGTTTGCTTTGGTATGGAGTGATGTGAGATAGTCACCCAGGTGTATGAGGCAAAGGGCTGCAAACAGATAAATTCTCTTGATTTTAATCTTGTACTTATTCGGTATGAGCTTCTAAGGGATGGAGTTTTGTGTCTCTTGAGGGCAAAGTAGCTGACTTGTTTAGCACCTGTCTATCCTGGCATTTGGGTGATAGTCTTTTCTTCAGTGAGTCAATAACTGCTCTGTCACCTTTCACTTTTTAAAACTTGATAGAAATGAACCGTGTAGAAGTCTCTCTTGGTCTTCTTTTATTCTTTTGTTTACATGATAATTTTTATGAGTGTTACAGCTCGTGGTGCATCTGATCACTCCACCACGGTTAACTAGGAGTTATGCGTGTGTTTTTAAACTTATGGATTGGCTCAGGTATTTCTTTTCATGCAGAACAGAGTAGAAATAACATGAAAACAAAGGAAAATGGGCTGCAGTGCCTTGTACAGGATCCTGTTCTGACCTAAGATGTGCAGGCCCTGGAGGTGAAGGTGAGGAAGAGGGGTGCACTATGGGAGACGGTCATAGAGCAGTGATCTCGAGTGCCCTATGCTGCTTAGAGCTGCTTTTCAAGACAGTGAGTTTGGAAATGGATTTTTATAGGTTTTTCTTATTTACTGTGAAGTTTGCCCTGTCCAAGCTTATATTTTAGTGATTTTTTTGATACATTTTTAGAGCAGTGCAGCCTTTACCCACAGCACTTTTCGGCACTGTGATGATCCAGGGAAGATGATATTCATCATGCTCACTTACAGTTATTCCTCGTTCTAACTCAGCAGCAGGCAAGTACTAGTGGTTCTGTTTGTGTAAATTTGCCTTTTTACTTTTTATTTAAATTAGCTCAGTGTGTAGCATGTGATTTCTTTCACTTCCTGTTTTTGAGGTTGTCTATCTAGTGGCCTGGTGGTTTCTTTTTATTAGAGTTCATAGTATTCTAGTATATGGATATGGCATACAGCTGCCTAGATTTGCTGGGTTATAGACACTGAAACTGTTTTCAGTGTTTGGCTCTTTTGAATGGTGCATTCAGAAGATATTTTTGCCTGGCATCGGGCTTTTGTTCAGAAGGCTGCCTGATGGGATTTACCTGCAGGAAAGCAGAAGAGAAAGAAGCAGGGATTTGTTTGCCTGGGTTTTATACTTCTGCTAACAACCACTCTCTCTGGCTATACTACTCTGAATGTGCCTGAGCTCTGATTCTCATGTCAGGCCTTTGGATGGTGGGGGTATGGAGTGTGGGGTGTGTGGGGGGGAGCATTTGAAAGCTCCCCTTTCCTGAAATCTTCACCTTTCCCACCCTTGCTGTAAGGTTAAGTCATATTCTTGATCTATGAGTACAGTTTCTTCTTATAGCTATAAAGACAAACTTTACTATCACTGAATTGACTAGCATCAGAGGCCACATTCTTCCTTCTATGTGCTTTTTAGATTTCATTTTATAAAGGTAGCTAGTGCCTTGGTGCTGAAGATTATTGTCTTTCTTTACAAGTAGGAGCTGTTGATTTCCTAGGATTTAAAAAAACAAAACAAGGTTCAGAGGCTAGAGGAGCAGGCCTGAGAGGACCTGGATTTCTGGGATCAGTCACCGAGGTGTCAGGAGAGGACTGGCTCATTGGGGTCACCTGTAGCGTTTGTGCACATGCTTAAAAATCTCTATTTGGACAGTAAAATGTATCCCAAGTTAAAGAAATGAGTTCTCCGTTATGTGTGAAGGGATGAGGCTGCCATCTGAATTTGCTCCAAAAGTTCCTCTACAGTGTTTGGTGGGGAGACCTAGGGTGGTGCTGTGAGACAGGATGGATGTTGCTAAGTAACCCAAACTGGTTTTGAACTCATGATCCTTCTGCTTTAGCCTTCTCCTGAGTGTCTGATTGTTGGGATTATATTATAGGCTGTGCCACCTTGTACAACTTTACAGTTTTTAAAATGATTATCTTAGAGACTTCAGGCATTAGCTCAACTCTTACTAAATGTAATAATGTGCACATTTTGAAAACTCTTGACCTGAGAGCATCTGTACCTACTTAGACAGTGAAAAAATACTGTTGCCTCTCAGGCTTCTTTGCCCAACTCAATTTTTCTGATGTTCTTTGTGTAACTATTGTGTAGCTTTTATTACTGTAATTTTGAGATTGTGATTTGGGTGAAGACTGTGCCAAGGAACACTTAGGGATTCCCAGTGAGCCCTGTTGGCTGTGCTCATTCACTTTTACATGGCTCAGGTCCCTGGGTCTGCAGGGTGAACGTGGGGTGTGCGCAGCTCAGCCCTCAGAGGCTATGTATGGGTGCACTTTCTTGTCATTCTTGCTTCTCTCTCCTTTGACTGTCGGGAAAAAAATTGGATCCTCTGCTCTTCAGTGGTTTAAAGAGCTAATATTTATGTTTTGGTTCACTGTCTATAAGAGTTTTGAGCCTAGTCAGCTAGGTGAGGTCTCTTGTTTGTTACTAAAACGCTATGTGTGTATAATGTGTGCCAGGCACCATGTGAACAGTGAACAAGGTCAGTTTGTGCCATGGTGTAGTTTATAAATCCAGTGACAGGAAGAAAACAGTTCAAGAGAGTGATACTACAGATGGAGTTCTGTTCTGCAGAGGCTGCGAGAGCCGGGAGATGGTAGCAGAATTGCATTTAAGTATCTATAGTGGTGACAGCTGTGGGCATAGATTAGTGAGAAGAAATCAATGGTCCCTCGATTTCAGAGAAGCTGCTGAGCCTTGGCTTATCTTGGTTAATACCACATTGGAGACTTAATGAAGAAAGAGAATGGGAAGGGTCCTGCATTTCTCACGGTGATAGACCCTCTCCCTCAGTTTACTTTGAGTTAGCCATGTCTTGGGAGCCCTTGCCTCCAACAGCTGCTACTATAGGGTGTTGATTGAGTCTCCTGTATCAGTTTTCTATGTATCAGCCTGGACATCTCTTTTAGAGGTAGGTCTCATCAGATCTGGAATGTCGTCCTTTGAGTAGTATTTGGGATAATGCTTGGAGAGTGGAGACCCAGAGCAGGCCACATATGCCCTCTACACGGAAAAGAGACTGTTTTCTCAGGTATTGGCCCCTCTGATCACAGAGCTGGAAAAGGGGGCCTCTGTAAGATAGATAGATACATTGGTTACAGGTTTTGGGATAAACCCCTGTATAGATTTAAAAGTTTCTGTAGCTACCATTTTTTAAGCTGCTGTGTACAGTAAGTTGTGGGTCATTTAATGCTGAGGATACATTATGAGAAATGTTACTCTTGAGGTGTTTTATTTTTCCATTGTGTAACATCTGTGTGTGTATAAGTGAATACAACTGTCACTAGCCAGAACACATAATTGTTTGCTTTTTGATAATATGGCTAAGATTTTTTTTCTGAGCTTATTTAATAAAATGACTTGTTGGATTTTGAAAAAAATATGACTTGGTAATTTCTAATTTTTATAATTACATTACATTGTGTATGGTGCATACTCACATGTCTATGTACATTTGGGTGGAACATGCCGTGGTGTGAGTGTGGCACAACATGGAAGGCAGAGGACAGTTTGCCAGAGTTGTTTTTCTCCTATATTGTGCCTCAGAGATCAAACTCAGGTTGTCAGGCATGACCAAGTACCTCTGAACCATCTCACAGGCCCACATGAGTAGAATATTTCTCGTCTTTACCTGATCTTACCAGAAAAGAGCTCTGCAGCTGTTACTGCTTCCAAAGTGCGAAATTCCTTTTGTTCAGCAGGTCTTTGCCAGCCATCAACCTCCAAGACTGAATTAGACAATTCAGTGTACTTTTCACTAGTTCATTACGTCATTAGCTGAAAATATTTTCTGCTGTTTACTTACTTTATTACATGAAAAAAGTGATGTAATGTTAAATTTTATATAGGCTTTGTTGCTTTTGTTTTTCCCTGGCTGTGTATGTAAGAACTTGCTTTTTCCCCTTTTTGTTTTTTAGAGCGCCCCCCCCCATAGTTTTATTCTTTTTCTTTGCAGGATTACTAGCTGTAATTTTGTTATTTTATAGGTTCTTTTAGAATTTGTAGTGCATTATTTATTTATTAAGATAGTGCTTCCTTTTGTAGACCAGGCTGGCCTCCAACTCAAAGAGATTCTTCTGCCTCTGCCTCCCAAGTGCTGGGATTAAAGGTGTGGACCATCATGCCTGACTTTTAGTGTACATTTTTAGTTTACAATTTAAGTTCAGATGGCACACATCATCCATTCCTATCCATCTGACCTGAGTTACTTGTTAGGAAGCAAAGGTGACAGAGGAGGGTCGGTGATGATTGGGAGGGCAGGGCAGCAGGAGCTAGTGGAAGTCTGCTCACATTGCAGCCACAGTCAGGACACAGAGCACCCTTTGTCTTTGCTCAGCTGTCTTTCTCGTTTTTTTTTCAAGTCTAGGACCCCTGTCCATTGGCAGGTAACCCAGTGTGGACAATCCCCTACAGGCATACCCAGAAGTCTGTCTCCCAGGTGATTCTAGGTCCTGTCAGCTTGAGAGTGTTGACCATCACATAACTGTCTTGATAAGTCTTCTATTGCTGTCAAGAGACATGACCAAGGCATCTCTAGTAAAGAAAGCATTGATTCAGACTTGCTTATCCTCATGGCAGGGAACCTGATGGCATGCAGGCAGACACGGTAGCATGACATCTGGATTTGCAGGCAGCATGAAGAGAGACACTAGGTTTGACTTGGGCTTTTGAAACCTCAAAGCCCACCCCAAAGACATACTTCCTCTGATTAAAAATTCAAATATATAAGCCTTTGGGAGGCTGGTCCTTATAGCCTTGTAGCCATATTAGAATGCGAAATGCATTCTGTCCAAAAAAAAGTCTCCATTGTCTGTCTGTCTCAACATTGTCCAAAGTTCAAAGTCTAACCCCTGTAAAAACAAAAAACAAAAAAGCAGATCACATACTTCCAACATACGATGGCATAGGATATACAGTACCAGTCCAGAAGGGAAAAAGGAAGCATCGTGAGGAAATACTCAACCAAAGCAAGACCTAAACCAGCAGGGTAAACTCCAACCTCAGCATCTCCGTGTCTGATGTCAAAGCGCTCTTCACATCCCACCTTCTTTCAGCTTTGTTGACTGCAGCACACTTATTTTGGGCTTGCCCACTCCAGACTTGTAGCTCTTCTTGGCAGGAGTCCCACAGCTCTGCAGTCTCCAACATCTTGGGTTCTCTAATGAATTAGGCTTCAGTGTCACAGTTTCATGCAGTGGCCTCTCTGGATCTCTATTCAGGGACAGCCCTGACAAACGCCTGTCCTCAGCAGCTTTCCTTGACTGGGAGGGAGATTCCATAACCCCGTTCTTGTATCCTTGACTCTAAAACCAGATCCTTGTGGCTGAAGCTGCCAAGTTCTGCTGCTTGCTGAGCTAGAACATGTGCCCCCCCCCCCCCCACTGTGCCAGCTAAGCATTGTTTGTTGCTGGTTTCCTTCACTGTTTAAGCTTTTCATTCCTTTCTGAAATTTGGAAGCTTATCTGAGTGGGATCTTGCCCTGAGGTCACCACTCCCTTTAGTCCTTTTAGCATCAGGCTTTTCTTGAGCTTTTTATCTCTTTGTGCAGAGGACTTAGTACTTCCGGGTGCTCCTTTTCCTCTCACACTGATGTTTGGTAATTTATTTTACTAGGCTTGCACCTTTTCAATAGAGATTGTATAAGACTGGTCAATAATAACTATGTGACAAAGCCAGTACTAGGTTGTTTTGGAATCTCCTCTGCTAACATCATTAGTTCAAAACTCTTCATTTTAGCCTCAGGTAGATTTTTGGACAAAGGTACAAAGCAGCCACATTCTTTGCCAAAATAACACAAGAATAGTCTTTAGTCATTTACTAATATTTCTCTCTGAAACTTCTTGAGCTGGGCTCTCACAGATCAACCTCAGGACCATTATCTTGCATGCTTCTCTTTCCTAGGATGGCTTATTGAATCCTTCATAACTGCTTTTCTAATCCAAAGTCCACATTCTGCCACATAGCATGGTCAGGCCTGTCGCAGCAGTACCCAGCTCCCTGGTACCTGTCTTGTCTATGTTGTGTTGCTGTGAAGAGACACTCTGACATTGGGCCTGACTTGGGTGACACACTTCCTCCAACAAGGCCACACCTCCTAATCCTTGTAAGTCTTGCCACTTCCTGCCTATGGGGGCCATTCTTACTCTCTTACCACACACGACCTTATAATTTTATGGGATACTAATTATTCCCTATCTGGTACTTGCCATTTTTTATTTAGACCTATATTTCTTGATATTCTTTTCTTGTATCTGAAGATTTTCCTTAATTTATTGTTATTATTATTTAGTACAAGTTGGCTGATAATAAGTTCTTTTAGCTTAGTATATCTGAAAACATTCATTTTTCATTCTTGAAAAATATTTTTATTGGGTATAGCATTCTAAGCTCATATGTTTCCTTTCAGTATATTATACTTACTCTGTCTTTATTTCCATTTTTGCCTCTGTTTGAATCTGTTAATCCTTTGTTTCTTGGGTTATAAATGTCATTTGTTTTTCTGGCTGCCATTAAAACTTTAGTTTTTGTTTGGGATGATTTGATTATCTTGTGCTTGTGTGTATGTCTGTCTTGTGTGTGTGTGTGCACGTGCATGTGCATGCATGCACCTTATTTCCTCAGACTCTTTCAGAGTTGCATTTGGGGTGGTCACTATTGCTCAGGCTTCTGTGTTCATTTACTCTTTAAAAACAAACAAACTTATTTTTTATTAAATTATGCGTATGTGTTTGGGGATATGTGTATGTGAGTGTGGTGCCTACAGAGACCAGAGCATTGAATCCCCTGGAGCTGGAGTTTCAGGGGTTAATGTGAGTGTTGGGAACCAAACTTGTGTCTCCTGCAAGAGCAATGTGTACTTTGAACCATCCAGCTCTTTCTCTAGTGCCCAACTTGTCTTTTTATTCCCAGTGTCTACTTTGCTAATAGTCTCATCCACCGTATAATTTTTAATCAGGCATTAACTTTTTTTAATCTCAAGGATTTTGGATCTTTTGTGTTTTCTAGGCATATTTTCTCTAATTTTTTTGTGCATAAGAAATAGCTATATTGTTTTAATAATGTCATCAAATTCTGATCTTTCAGTTTTGCAGTTCAGTTGACTTACTGTTCTATTATGGGTTATGCTTCCCAGCATGCTAATCTTTCGATGGATGCCATTCATCATGAATTTTACTGTGTTTTAGTGCTGGGTATTTTTTTTATTCTTTTAAGCATTCTTGAGGTTTTTTCTGGGAGACAGCTCAGTTACTCAGGAGGAGTAAGCTGATCTTTTGGGGACCCATTTCTCTGATTTTTAAGTAGGATGCAGCAGCAGCGGTGAATCTGTTATTAGCTGTTTCCTACCCGAGCAAGACACTTTGTAGTGGTTAGTTTCCTATGAGCTCTGCAGTTGGCCGTCTCTCTGGGAATAGGCTCTGTTCTGTCAGTTCTTTTCAATATGTATTTATCTTCACCATAGGTAGTTTCCTTATGTGCATGTGTTGATTTGCATTTGGCTGGTCTTTAGGGTTCTTTATGTCTGGGCAGCCCGTGCATTTCCATTTTGACTCTGGCCTCTTACTCTTAGCTCCTTCCCAGCCAAGGGGGATGTGTTCTGCGATAGTTTCTTCTTGAGTCCTGGCCTGAAACTTGAGTAGATTGTCCCAGCAGTCAGGGGTCACTCACTGCCTTTCATTGTTTGACATTTGGTTTCCTTTTTCTGTCTCCCCTTTCCTTCGTTCTATTTAAAAACAATTCAGTGTATGTTTGCTTGATGTATATGCAGATGCGTCTGTAGAGCAGTGGTTCTCAACCTGGGAGGTCACGACCCCTTTGGGGTTGCAGTTCAGATATTTGCATTCCGACTCATAATGATAGCAAGATTCCAGTTATCAAATAGCAATGAAATAATTTTATAGTTGAGGGTCACCACAACTTGAGGAACTGTTTTAAAGGGTCGCAGTATTAGGAGGTTGAGAACCACGAGTCTAAGAACAGAAAAGGATGTCCAGTGTCTTCCTCTGCTACTCTCTGCCTATTCTTTTGAGGCATAATCTGTCTCTGAACTTGGGACTTGGGTTTTCTCAGCAAGGCTAGAAGGCATTAAGCCTCAGTGCTTAGAAGGGTCTTGGATGCCTGGCTTGCTGCATGGCTGCTGTGATCTGAACTTTTGGTCTGTGTGATTGCCTGACAAGTACTCTTGACCAGGGAACCATTTCTCCAGACCTCCTTTTCTTTTGAAGTTGGATCTTGCTATGTAATTAGCTGCCTTGAGATGCTCCTTTCTCAGCCTCTTGAGTGTTGGAATGTGAGGTGTGTGTACTACACCTGGCCTGATAATCTAGATTTTTTTGTTTTTGAGAGTTTGACTGTTAAACCTTGGCTGGCCTGAAGCTTGCTATGTAGATAGACAAGGCTGGCCACAAGCTCCCAGAGCTCTCCTGCCTCTGTTGGTATTAAAGGTGTGCACCAACATGTCTACCTCCTCTTTTTTGATGGTAGTGTTGACATGTGGAACCAACATCTTAGCATTAGAAAGAGCTTTTGTTGTTGATTTGTTTTGAGACAGGGTTTCTTTGTGTATCCCTGGCTGTCCTGGAACTCACTCTGTAGACTAGGCTGGCCTCAAACTCAGATCTGCCTGCTTCTGCCTCCCGAGGCATTTATCACTGCCCAGCTAGAAGGAAAAAAACATTTTCTAAAAAGAAAGATTTATTATGATGTAATTAATTTGCCTCGTTGCACAGTCATTTATAAATGGTCACCATGAGTTTTAGTGTATTCAAAGTTGCACAGCACCTCAAATAGACCCATGCTCTAGTTCTAGTGCTCAATGCCTTTTGCACTGCAGTCCTCTGCTACCATCTTTGTTTCTGCCTTTTATAGTGTAGGTACTGTATACATTTTTATATAAATGGAGCCACACAGGGCCTGTGTGCTTTCAGCGTGTTCTCAAGGCATGTCTTAGGTGTCAGGACTTTATATCCCTTTTGTCCAGTGGTGTTCTGTTGGGTGGTTATACCACAGTGTACTACTAGTTGTTCAGTTGGTGGGCATGCACTTGCTTTGGCATTGAGCTACTAGGGATAATGCTGCTGTAGGCATCATGTGCAGTTTCCGTGTAGACTCGGGATTATAGAGTCTGTGCTAAGTGTGACTTTTTGAGGAACTACAGAGTGTGTAGTTTCTGAGACACCCCCATCAGCAGTATAGAAATGAATTTTTTTTTTACACCCATGCTAATGCTTGTAATACCTGTCATTTTCATTAGGGCCTTCATGATGAGTGTGGAGTGTTATCTCATTTGTGGTTTTGATTTGCAATTCTCTTATGGCTAATGGTGTGGACATGTTTTCACTGCTTTTTGACCTTTTGAATATTTTTATGGGTATGTTTTCAAGTCTTTTAACCTTTGTTTAAGTTGGACAATACGATTCATGAATTTTCTGCCTAATAATTCTTTGTATGTCTAGGACTGCCAGGCATACAGAGTCCATTCTCCTGAATTCCGTGATTGTGTTTTCACTTTCTGATGGTGTACTTCTAAGTACATGTTTCATCTTGATGAAATCCAGTTTGCCTCTTTTGCTTCGGATGTTGGTATCATAACTAAGAATCTTTTTCCTAACCTAAGGTTAAGAAGGGTCACTCCTGTATTTCCACTTTGTTTTATTTAGATCTTAGGTTTATTTTTAATTAGTTTATGTGTGTTTTAAGTTGGGTGCATATTCACCCATTTGCACATAGATATCTGATTGAGCACCATTTCTTGAAAGGACTTTTTAAAAATCGCCTATTAAATGACTTTAATACATTTATTAAAGACAGATGTAAATATGAGAGCTGTTGGACTCTTACTTCAGTGATTGCTATGCCTGTCTTATACCAGTATCATAGTGCCTTAGTTACTGTGCTTTCGTAGTCTTTGAAATTAGGAAGTGTGAGCCTTCTTCCAGAATAGTTCTTCAAAGAGCTTGTTGATTTTGCTAATCTTTTTACTGACGGTGAACCTTGACATATGACACATGTTTTTAACGAACATTGTTAGTAGTGTCTATAAATTTTTCCACTCAGTGCTTATTCCTCTCCATTTCTGTAGACTAACATGTATTTATAAAACCTTACATATCAAGTATATAGTAGACCACCATACTTTTGTAAGGAAGATCTAGAAACATTGCTAAATCTTGCTTGCCCTACACATACTTCAAAGAATAATTTTATAATGCCATGATTTCAGTTTCTGAAATCTTATAAGTTAAGAAGATAAAAGATTTCAAGGAATGAAAACCAAGCCAGTATCTAGATGTAAAATATCTTCAAAAAATTATGCTGTAAAACATTTCCAGAATACGTACAAGTTCTACATGTAGATAGCATACCTCTCAATATCACAAAGGTTTAGTGCGATTGAGAGTAGATCAAAGATTGTCGATGCAGCACCAAGTAATAGTTTGCTTTGATTTTTCAGAGCCAATTAGCTCAAAATTTCTATTAAACCCAAATCTTTATTTTGCTTAGAAGATTTCCCCTAGTAGGAAGAAGGTGCTTTGCTTCCACTGTCCTGTGACAGATGGGAAAGTTCTTAGTCTCCCACCATTTGTTCCTGCCAAAAATAGCATACCAAGGCACTTCCCATCATCCACAATGGCCTCATGATAAGAGTAAATTGTTGAATATTTTTGTCTTAATACTTCACTCACATGATACAAATAAACTTCAAATCTTATCCAGAGCAAATCTAACCTAGAACTATAAAGAACAGTAGTGATTTTCCCCCTCCTCCCTGAGACAGGGTCTTGCTGTGTAACTCTGGCTATTTTGGAGCTCACTGTATATATCAGGCTTGCCTTAAACTCAGAGATTAAAAGTATATGCACACTTTCAAAATATAGCTTTTATTTAATTTGTTCAACTGCTGGTTTATAAATACTAGTAAAAGAGGAACTACCCTGGAACACAGATTTCATCAAGCAACCTGTTGAGACTAAATTGCAGAGAAGGAAGTTTTTGCTAAAATGCATTTCCTTTACTGTGAAGAAATCTTTGTTGAGAATTTAACTTCAACTCTGAGAAAATAGTGGCATTTCAGTGCAACCTATAAGGAACATAAATTTCTGACATTTTAAATTAAGGTCTTTGAAGAAAATACTTTATCTCCACTACAGAAGTAAAAGAAACTTACTTTACAGCTATCCTCCGTGACTACCCACAAGATCTCTGGTTTGAAAGAAAATGGCCCCCAAAGGGAGTGGCGTTACTAGCAGGTGTGGCCTTGTTGGAGAAAGTATGTTGCTATGAGGGTGGACTTTGAGGTATTTTATGCTCAAGATACCACCCAGTGTCTTAGTTCACTTCCTGTTGCTTGTAAGATGTAGAATTCATAGTGTCTTCTCGAATACCTTGTCTGTCTGCACACCACCATACCCTGCCATGGTACGAATGGACTAAACCTCTGAAATGGTAAGCCATCAGTTAGATGTTTTCCTTTATAAGAGTTGCCATGGTCATGATGTCTCATCATAACAATAGAAACCTCTGTCTCCCATTTATCTAAGGTACTAAGTAAACTGTCCTTCAGTGAAAGTCAATGCTGATGTTAACCAACCTAGTTTGACTCCTTTCTAAATAGTTTTAGACCAGTTTGATTTCCATGTAAGTTTACTTAGGCTTAAGGCCAGGCTGGCAGGTCAAGTTATTTGAACTGTGCTAAGGGATAGATCTTCTCCAGACTATAGACCCTTTCTTGAATATAAAACCCACCAGCCATGGGACTGAAACCTCCCTCCTGCTAGTTAAAAGAAAATGAGTTAAAAAGAGCTTGCTCTCTAATTTCTATGAATTCCAGTTTATTTATTAAGATTCCTCTCCAGTCCCTACCCTTTCAGACAGTGTCTTGTTATGTTGTCCTGGCCAGCCCAGCTGGCCTTGAATTTTAATAGTCTCTTAAGTGCTGGCATGTGTTATTGGCATGTGGCATCAAGTTTAGACTAGTTCCTCAATAATTTTTCATCATTCAGAGAATGTGATAACAATGTGAGGTCTAAGGAGCTAGAAGAACAGCAGATGTATGTGGGTAAAACTCTGTGTCCATAACAAAATGCCACTGGCTGGGAGGCTAGACAGCAGCACTGATTTTCTGAGTTGTAGAGATTGAAGTCTGAGACTGGGAAGGACATTGCTGCTGTCATTGGAGGCCTTTCTTCCTGCTCTGTCAAGGCTCACTTTCTCTTGTGTCTTCCATGCTTTTCTGCATGCCTTCCTGGTGTTTCTCTTTGTGATCAAGTGTCCTACTCTTAGGATATCAGCCAGATTAGGTTCCAAGGTACTGTAGGTTAAGGCTTCCACCTAGGGATTTTGAAAGACTCACTTTGGTCCATAACACACACACACATGCACACGCACACGCACACGCACACGCACACGCACACGCACGCACGCAGCCCCTAACTTAAGACAAATTAACTGCTGTTGAGTACTAGTGTTTTATTAACTGATCAGTTTGGAGCTTTAGTTCTTAAAATAACAAATAACAGTGGACATTATAATCAGATATGTAGCATATTCATTTAATATAGGCATTTCAGGTGCTTGTTCTAGGTGATGCAGATAGAGATTGATAACAGACAGAAGAAGTGCCATACTTGTGGTTTAAGACAACAGAGTAAATGTGTCCACCATTCCTCGGTGGAAAGCCACCCTCCACTCTTACTGGCCTAACACATCATTTTGTTTTCTCATGATCATGTAGACAAACTACTGGGCTGGGTACAGGCTCAGCATGGTAGTTCTCATCTCTGTTCCAGCCCCTCAAGCAGCTGCTGCAGGACACCTGCTAGTTAACTGAAAAGTGTGTGTGGTAAGATAGGGGTTGGCAAACATTTAAAACATCCTAGCCTTCTTTGGTCACATCAGTTTTGTCTTTGTTCCTTTTAAAGTAATGTTAAAAAAAATTATTGCCCATGTGGAAGAGCTGATGCTGAGGGACTGAGGTGGAGATACAGTACTGACCTTTAAAAACGTCTTCATTCTAGCAAAGGGTCACTATTAATTCTAGCAAAATCACCATTAATTGTAGTATTAGATGAATGTTAGGACATTTCACTTATCACTTTAGATAGGACAATAGCAGAGTGATGCTAATGGCTATTAACTTTGGTTTAGAAGCCTCAGCTCATGCATGGCAATGCTAGACCTGCTCTTCTTAGCTCTATAGGAAATGAGAGTAGGGTTCAGTAGAAGGAAGTCATATGTGCCCAGCTTTCAGTGTGCAGTGTGCTCTGATGATCTAGGAGAATAATCAAGCTCTTTTGCTCCCCAAAAATGATGATTTTGAAAAGAAACTCAAGTACAGCTACAGTAGGTTCTGATTCAGTAGTTCTGGGGTGAGGGGCCTGGAATGCTGCGAGTCTAGTTTCCTCCTCTGAGATGTCAAAGTGATTCCACCCTTCGAATACTGAGGGCACAGGAGACGGAAGTTAGTCCAGGAGTGGTGGGGGTTAGCTGTCCAGGTGTTTCTTTGGAGCAGAGCTAGTCTAGTGTCAGTTTACATCGAGACTGTGCAGGGTGAAATGCTGTGTGTAGTCGCACAAAATGATGATGTGAATAGATTATAGCTTTTAGTGAGGATCTTAGTTTTGGGGGGAACTCGGTGTTCTTAGTAGAGAATGGGATATTAGAATTTGCAGTGTTTGACCCTTGAGTTCACAGATGGCAGTGGGGGCTTTGTGGCTGCTCAGGACCTGGGTTACAGAGATCTGGGGTCTCTTGAAGTCTTTTCTCCTGTTGGGAACACAGATAGGTGATTTGCCAGCCATAGTGGGGATTTGGCGACATTGATAACATTAGAAACTCATGATGGTCCTCATTCCATTGCAGTTTATGGTGAATATCTAGAATAAAATTAAAAAATTGAGAGAGTGGATGAACAAAAAGTCTGACTTCTGAGTAAGGTGGGTCACAGAGTAGGCCCAGGGCCAGAGTTGCCTGTAAATCACAGTAGAGATAGGCTTTCAGACCACAGCTATGTTCTGAGTTAGTGAGGTTGGACAGGTATAAACATACTCAATGGGTAACTCAGGGAAGCTTATGCATGCCCCTCCCCCTTTTGATTATGTGCTTGCTTTTGTATCTAGAAAACAGTCAGGAAACGGTGTCATTGTTAGAGTAAAAACTTGAAACCCAGGTTGGGAATATAGCAGTCCTAAAAAGCAGTGGCTGGAAGGTAGGGTGATCTTGAGTGGGGGAAGGGCAGGCGAGAACGGAGCAGGTTAAAAATTAGTCCAGCAAGAGTCTGCATGCTGTGCAAGCCTTTTGTGGGCAGCTGAGTAAGAACAGTGGCTTTAGGGTGTGAGGTCTGGACTGCAGAATGGTGACTTTGGAGGGAACTTTGGGAGCCTGTATTCTCTCACTTTCTGAAATTCCCAAGACCCAGTGAGCTAGAGGGACTTGACCAAAGGTTAGTGACACTCCAGTGTCATTTTCTCCTCTCCCTGCCCCTCTCCTAACTGAACTCTTTGTCTTCTCACTGGTAGTTGTTGTCTGAAATAAATTACTTCCCAGAGTTTCCAAACTAGTATTTGAAGTGAAGGAAAAACTACTAAGCTAAATTGTAGACTAAAAATTCCTACAGTCACTTAAGCAATTTGGCAAGATTGTTTTCTGTTATGTTTAATTCAGATTCACTATTGCCTTGGATAATATAGTTTTGACTACAAGTAACAGAAAATATAGCTGAATCCCAGCCACTCAGCAAAAGTGGCTATCCGGTGACACAGTGACTCCAGGACTTAGCGCTTGCTGGTCTTCCACTTGATCATCTTTAGGATGTGGCTCTGTCTTGCCTAGCTGCAACCTCTCTTTTAGAAAGTAATATACTTTTATTATTTTAGAGGCAGATACTGTAATAAATGTTACTCTTATCAGCTATATTTTTTAGGTTTTGATTTGTTTTAAAAGATTTATTTATCTTATTTTATGTGTATGAGTGTTTGTCTACATGTATGTATGTGTACCTTGTGTGTGCTGGTGTGCTTGGAGGCCAGAAAGGGCCTTAGAATCTCTTAGCCGTGGTTGTGAGACAGCTGGGGTGCTGGAACAGAAGTCAGATCCTCTGTAAGCAACAAAGTGCTCTTAGCACTTCCTTAGGTTGTGATTTTTGAAAATTTACTCATAATGAAGAAATCTTTCAAATTGATATGTTAGATTAGGTTGTAATTCTAGCATTCTGGAGTCTGAGACAGAAAGATGTGAGTTCCAGGTCAGTTTGGGATAGTGAGACCCTGTTTTTAATGCCCCTTCCCAGGAAAAGAAATCTTTTGTTGATGTTTTCTTGTAATTCTAGGTCTTTTTATTGTAGGCCATTATGTAATTTGGAAAGACAAGTTTAAGTGTTTATTGCTGGATTTGAGCAGATGCTCTAAAGTTTGTAGTTGCTGCATCAGGCGGCCAGTCTTCAGAGAAGAACAGTTTTAAGACTATTTCCTATGATTCACAGGGAGGAAAACCAGGCTTTATATTTTGACCTTTCTGAGCACTGTAGTCTGGCTGAACTGCTTTGCTTTATTATAACTTTTTCTAGCATCAATTCAGGCCGTCTGGTTATCCACAAAGTGTAGATTTAACATTTCAGTTTTACAAGTGCGGCTTTGGTGAAATTATCAAGTTAGAGTTAAAGTAAGTTTGACCACCAATGGAAATTGTCAATATGACTTGTCACTTTACAGAGTAATCCCTTGACAAACAAAGTCACCTTTAGATGTCTTTGGAAAGGAACTTTCACCTCTCTTTTCTAGGCCCATGTGAGAAGCCACTTTCTAGGAGACCAACCAGACTTGAGAAGGAGATGGGGTTGTTGATTTGGTAAAGAGAAGATGTTAAAGGAGATTGCCAGGGCAGCATGTTCAGCACAGTGCAACACCTCAGCTTTGAACTCCTGTGTTAGAGGAAGTGTGATTAATATTAATATTGAATTAGATAATTGTCATAAAACTTTACTTTCCTAGCAGTGTCTAGAACATGGTTCTCTCCCACCTCATTAAAAACAACTCTGAACCTAGCAACAAATCAGCCACATAATAGACTTGCTCTTAGTGAATAGCAGTTGCTCAGGTTAGCAGTGTGTAGTCACTCACTCCTACTGTACCTGGTGAGTGCTTGTCTACATCTGTGTTCTTTTGAGTTTGGAGACTGCTTACTGTAGTTTATAGAGAGAAACCACTCATAAGAAATTTGAAGGGAGAATTTCGGACAGAATTGTCCATGTTACTCATAATCATCTTGGGGAGCTGTAGAGCTTCTCCCCAAGCAGAAAGGCAGCTTTGTACAGTGGTACAGTGTTTATCCAAGGCGTGGTTATAGTTAATTGAAAACTTTCCCCAGTACCTGAAAGCAACAAGTTGCAATCTTGATTGCACAGTCTAGTTAGTCACTAGGAAGATCAAAATAAAATTGATGCTTGTGCTGAAGCCCCAGGAAAAAGACTCGATTATTCTTCAGTGCCCCTTGGGCATTGGAATTTTTAAAAGCATGCAGATTATCTTGTGGGGCACCCATGCTTCTAAACTGTTGGATCTGTCAGCAGCTAGTGTTGGTGTGAGACTTGAGGATATTGAATTTGGAAGTCCTTTGCACTTTTCCCTCATGCACACAGGTGTGTGTGTGTGGGGGGGGGGAAGAGTAGAATAGCCAGAGTAGGTGACATTAAATCCAGCCTCAAGCACTCTAGCTCCCAGTTTAGAACCCTACCTGAGTTAGACCCATAGGCGCTAAAGGTTAAGCAGTGTGGAGTTTGCATGACATGGGGGAAGAAAGTGTTTATGTTCTAGAGCCCTTTGAACAGATGGTCTTGGACAGTGCCCACGTACAGGTCCTAGCTGTTCTGCTGGAGGAGATGGCATTGTTAGGAAAAGAGCAACGATGTACAAACTTTGATGGCTTGGTTTTGGAACTGTAAAAAGCCCCTTTGGATCCTAGACATAGCAGTGTTACCTCATCCTAGTGGGTGCCTTTAATACAGTGTGTGGCAGCTGGCAAGCATTTTACACTTTGGAAGAAGTCTGATAAGAATTCTTTATCATTTTTTCCTTTTGTTTTTATTCAGTGTGGTATCACACTGAAGTAAGTGTCTGTAATAGGAAAGAATTGAAGGTTTGAGAATAATTTCAATCTGTCAAGTCAAATCTCGAAAGCATAAAAAAATGACCTGGTAAAATGTTATGCCAGAGCACCCGTTAGTTTTTTAAAGTTGTATAGTTAAGTTCACTTTTGTATTTAAAAAATATAGAGAAGACCTTCACAGATAAGTCTGAGGTACCTAAGTCTACCTTGTGAATTGTGGAGAATGCAGTTTAATGTGAAAATTGGGTAGTTTACTTAAAGGGTAGTCCCAACCTCATTATATAGCAAGCCAGAGTTAATACACATACTTTTTACTTGCCCATCTTTGTGTCTGCACTGACAGTTCAGCACCTCTAGTTTTCAGACACTGCTTGGTTCCTCCTGCTTGCGCAGGCTTACCTTGGAGGCCTTTGGAATCCAGATGCTACTCTATTCCAGCCTGTGTTTCCCTTGCTCCTGCCACTTGGAGCTCGTGAGTTGTAGGTGGGTTGTCTCTGCAGCCAGCTTGCCTTCTGAAGTTACCTTGCAGAGAGAGGGTTGAGGTAGCAGAAATTCTAGGCCTGTGCCCTGAATGTAGTATCTAGGCAGCAGCATGGCCCTCACATTGCTTGGGTTGGAGTACCAGCCTGGGGAGAAGAGAAGGTTTCCGAGAAAATGAGCTTAGCCACTCACCAAAGATAACACTAGAGACTGGAATAGCAGATGAGTGGTCAGCTCCCAGGCCCGGAAGCCAGGAGTCAGAAGGTAGCTTGGACATAGTTAGCTATTTGTATTTGTCATGGGAGATGACAGCGCTTAAGTCCCGCCGCCTTCCGTCTCAACTGGTAGCACTTCCCATTTCTTTGGTCAGTGACAGTCCTTTATTCTCTCTGGTAGCAGGCTTACATTCCCACACATAGTGTAGCACTGAAGGCAAGGAAGCTTTATGTGGGAAAAGCAGGAAGGTTCTCATTCTAGGGCAGAAGGCAGGGCAGAGAAGCTGGGGCCCACACCTTTAAGGGTTTTCCAGAGCAAGCATTTATTTTATTTTTATATGTATGAATGTTTTGCTGGTACGTATGTCTGTGCATCATGTGGTGTGCCTAGTGCCCACAAAGGTCCCTTTTGAATGTTGACTCCCCTGGAACTGGAGTTAGAGGTTGTGAGTCAGCTACATGTGGGTTCCGGGAACGGAATATGGTCCTCTGCAAGAAAAAGTACCCTAACCATTGAGCCATCTCTCCAACCCTTGAACATTTTTGCCTAGGCTGTCCTTCCTCTGATTTTCTTCCTTTCTGCTCTGTGCAAGTGGACCTTGCCAGAGGGCAAAAGTCTTTTTGAATGGTGTCTAAATAGAGTCTTCTTGAATGGACAAGTCTGCACAGGGTACGAGCCACCTGTTCTCTTTTTTGGCTGGAGTTTCCTGTTGACATTAATGGGGAAAAATTTGAATTTTTAAGCACTTTTTAGAATATTCTAGTTATTCCTCACTTTGGCTAGAGAACTATTAAATCAGTGAATTCAGGCTTCATTCTGAAGCTGCAGGGCTTCTGGAGGGAAGGAAGGCCTGTGGCAGCCTACTGGATAGGAGGGCATGGCACTGTGTGGCTTTGGCTGCTTTCGTTGGTGCTGGGACAGTAGCCAGGAGAGAAGTAAACTTGGAGGTATGTGGAAGGGCTAGAAGAGGAGCCCAGGGGGCTGGTGTAGTTGACAGATCCAACTGGGATTTTGACATGGAAATCTGAGCAGCTTTGAGTGACTGCTGGTGGTGTTTTGGGACAGTTGATGGGAATGAGGCTTCTTCTTCAAGAAGACATTCACTTGCTTTTGTCTATTAGACATCTAAGAAGCCTACATTCCATGGTGTTTGACTCCACTGAAGTATGTTGCTCTCGAGTGTTTTGAAAGCCGAAGTGGCAGACTTCCTGTAACGCTGCTGCTGTGGTCAGGATCCGTCCATTTGTCTATGAAGCCCACAGCGGCACCATCATCCTGCCCTGCCTCTATTTTGATCTTGTTACAAATGTTCCCACTAGAACTTGACTATGTCACCTTTTTCAGCTGTTCCTAGTGCTGCGACATACTCCTCGACATATTCTGGCTGGCCCTGGTGTGGTACAAGCCCCCCTGATATGCATCCCCTCTTGTTGGCCCTGGTTTTTACCTCATTTCTGCCTGGCACTGAAAACTTGTGCTGACCTCTGCCTGAATTCCTCACTGGGTCCTGGTTATAAATAGAGGTGTTCGCCTATTGTCATTGTGTTGTTTGCACTCGAGAAGGCTCACACTACACATCCTGGCTTGTACATAGCTGAACTGAGCCCAGCCTGGCATAGTAACCCATTCCCTTGCTGATTCCTAACCACCCTAAGAAGTTTTATTCGGTATGTCTTTTTCTGAACGTAGTCCCTTGTACTGGGCTCTGTAGTGCCTGTTCTAATTTTACAATGCCCTGCACACTGTACTGTCAGCAGTGGCCTTTTGGGATGCAGAAGTAGTGCTCCTGACACTCACTGGGGGCTACATCAGAAAGAAAGGTATGTATGAAATTAGAAGTCCTGCAGGCAAAAAACCTTCCTCAGCTCTCTTCTTGCTCTCCCTTTCTCATTTCTTCCCTTCCCTCATTGGACGGCTCATTTTCACTCTGGTTGCATGTGCTTGCTGTGTTATCATGAGCTGTCCACACACAGGAAATGAGGGATGTTGGGCAATTTGGAGTTCTGGTTATGAAAGTTAGTCATTGTGACAAATCTGTGAAACACAGGTGATAAAGCTGCTAATAAACTTTAATCTGTGAGATTACTTGTCATCCGGAAGAGCCGCCGTCCTGATAGTTTTGCAGCTGGAGAGTGCGTTTGCTGTCGTTTACTACATAGTAATAGTGGGATCTTATTTTGGCAAGGGACTTGCTGTTTTCCTCTTGACTTTTAGATTAAATTATATTGGCCACGTGGCTCCAGAGAACTTAGCAGTGTGCACCATCACTGCAAATGACTAGTAGGTCTTAGCAAGGCGAGGTGTTTTTCTTTCTGTCCCCTCCGCCCTTTGCTGTTACTAATTGTTGTCTCACTTGATGGGTCATAGAGTAAGATTGGGAAATACTGAGTAGTTCCATTAGGAGAGAGTCAACTCATTAAACGTGATGATGAATGCACACAGGAGAGATCCAGTGATTCCTTTCCTCCTTTGAGTCACTCAAGACCAGGGTCCTCTGCTTGGACCAGGTGACTCAGATAAAGAAATCCGGGAAGTAAAGCTGCTGTTGTTTTCTCGCTGTTTCTTAGCATTCATAACCCAAATTAATGCCCCCCCCCTTCTCTCACCTTGATCTCACATCAGTTCTTGTCTCTATTTCTCTTTGCGCAGTCTTAGTTTTCCTTAATGAGTGGAAACGCAGGCACATGCCGTCATTAATATTGTTGGTCCTGCTGTGTGGCAGGCTTTGGCAGTACTATTTTGAGGAACAGAGAGGAACCTAACATGCCAGCATTATTCTGTGTAGCTCCTGCTGTACCAGGGCAGTAGATCTACTAGTGGACATTGTCAGCAACATTTGAGACTGTGTCTCTCCAAGGAGAGAAGCCTCTTTTCCTTCTGAAGTCTCTAAAGTACATTTCAGTGGCAAAGACGGGACACTTGAGACTAAGGGTCACATAAATGTAGAGTCCTGATCCATTGGATAATTACTATTACTAACAGTTTCTGAGAGGAAACTCACATGAACTTGAGTATAGCACTAACCTGCGGGATAAAACAGCCTTTATGATTTTTGACAAAGGGCTGCTTCTAGTCCACATTACAAGAAACTGACTTTAAAAAGGAGATGTCTCTTTAGTTTCAGCAGTTAAAATCAGTTTGAACTGAATAAAAAGAGGAAGATGACTTGGTGCTTTGAGAATTGGATAGAGAGAAAAAAATAAGATAAATGCAGAAAGACTTGTTTCTTAAAGGCCATTATGTTTGTTTCACCCTTTCCTGTGTTCTGGAGTTCTCTTGGTTCAGGCCCTGCTTCCGTGCACGTCTGATAACTGCCCTTTCTTGCCCTTTGTGAGTGTGTTTTCTCTCTTTCTCTCTCTCTCTCTTTACATTTTAGGTTCCTGTCACCAAAGTGGTGATGACCTCGAGAAAGAGGCTGGACCCAAGCAAAGGCCATTATTTTTCAGTGTCACATGAGGACCAGTTAGAGTACCTCATGAAGTGATGGTGGGCATTAAGTGCTCATAAAGTGACCCACATGGTGGAGGAGTGGTGTTTGCCATTTCATTGCTCCTTGGCATTCCTGCAGGCCATGTGGTTGGGCATTACACCGAGGTTCCTGGGAGGCAGACTCTAACTGATGATGAGAGTCCAAGGCATGGCACACAGGTGGAGCCGGTAGTTCTTGACTGAGCCCTGATGATCCTGGCTGTGGGTTCCTCAGACTCAACGACAACACTGCATAACACTGTGTAAACACAGTTCCAATTGGATAGGAAACACACACCCCAGATGAAGATGCTAGTTCCCAGAGATGTTACTTCTGTTGTCTCCAGGTCATAGTGTTGATGACCCAAAGGAAGAGCCCATTCTAAGGATGTAAGTCACATGTAAAAGTTTCTTGACTCTGAACACTTACAAACTCCTCTGGCCATTCAGTATAAGTGTGAAATTAATACAAGGCAGAATATCTTGCTCACTTCTTTACATCACCTCCCAAATCCCTGTCTGTGGGGGTCTTGCTATGTAGCCCAGGTTTCCCTAAAGCTTTGCATTAGCCTCCTGAAGAGTATCTAGAGTGTGGACACAGGCTACTGTGGGCAGAATTGTCTTTGTTGCCGTGTGTATGCCGCGCTCTAGTTGGCTCATTCTTCCGCTTTGTTCATGTGTGTCCTGTGTGCTTGTGGCACTCACTGCACACGCACGAATGGGGATGGTGAGCAGCCTTTGGGAGTCCCTTTCTTCTATCATGTGGATTCTCAGGAACAAAACTGTAGTCAGGTGTGGCAGCAAGTGTCCAACCTCAGTGACCCAACTTGGCAGAGCTGTTGGAACAGCTCTTAGTACTTTTAATACAAGTTTCTTGGAAGTTTTCAGCTATTTTCTTAGTGGATATGGTGCTGTATAGAACAGGAATTATTATATATAAAACAGAACATATATTACATATAAAAACATTTCCTTTACATTGACTACATAGAATTTACAGTGAAACCTTTAGCCCCAGAAATTAACTCCGCGTTTACTCCAGCTAGAGTAGTTTCTTCTTTGCCCCTTTTTTCATTTGGAAGTCAGAGTAGATGCATAGGCCCAGGCTTGGGCCATCTCAGGGGGCCTTGCCCGTTAACTTGGAAGGAAGATGTCCTCCCTTCCTGTGCTTGGGCACAGTCTGTTTCTTACAGCAGAAGAGTTAAGGGTGAGGGCAGGACTATTGGAGCTGGGTATCCTGGCCACATTAGCCCAGAATGAAGACAGTGCATTCCTGGGAGGGTAGAAAGCTCTGTCAGGGCCTCGGCATTTGCTGTTTGGAGCTTTAAACTTACGTATTATCATCTTGATATTTTCTCTCTGACTGTTGTAATTGTGTCTCTAACTTACTCTAAATCTGGACTAGTCCGTGATGAATCCACCATCTTCAGGATCATCACAGTCTGAAGCTGACTTGACCTTGGTGTCTACAGTGACAATAGTTTTCAGGTGTGCTGAGTAGACAGAAGTGCTGACATTGAAATGGGAAAGTAAGCCTTTGGAGGTCAGCTTTAGTTTTCTCAGTTCGCACTGTCAGCATAAGCAAAGCCTTTCTTTATTTGTGCTGAAAAGAGGCTTATTTTTAGAGTAAGGGAAGGAAACAGGTCTGCTCAGAAAACTGCTAGTTTTTGTGACGCGGAACCCTCAGCCCCTCTCTCCTTGCTGTGGCTAATCACAGCAATGACGATTACATCAAAAGTTTCTGTGGCCAGGTCTTGAACCTACATACCTTACTTACCCCTAAACATTTCTGTCGGTTGTTCCCGAGGCTGCAGGTGATGAGGCTTCCTGTATAGGGATTGTTATCTCACCTAAGACAGGAGAGAGTTAAAAACTTTGTGGTACTTCTACATTAGTGGGAACACCAATGATTCTAGACTTTGTAATAGATATTTTTCTTCCTTAAGGAGATCAGATTCTGTGTTAATGGCGGATTCCTGATTCATACTAAATTAGGTCAAGAGCATTTTCCTTCTATTTCCTTCCCCTCTGTAATTACTTAGTTTTAATTTCTAATGTATATTGTGATAGTATTCACCTTAACAAAAGTTTGAATTTTCTAAGTGTAAGGACCCCAAACTGGAAACAAAATTATTGGCATATGTTTTGGGACATGTTGCATTGGGTTTGTCCCCCTTTTTCAAGCATTTGTGATGAGTTCTTGTGATATTTATTTATCTGAATGTCAGTGTCCTTATTTGAAACAAAGCCAAAACCAGCCAGTGATAGTAACTAATGGGGTTGTGAGGCTTAAGTAACTTACACACCAAATGTCTCTCAAGGCAATTATGGCTGTTGTGCTAGACACAGGAGATAGCTTACAGCTTCGAGGAGCTTACAGTCAGTTATTCTGATGCAGATTTACGTGTCAACAGATGAATAAATAGGTATTGATACACAGTAGGGGGTATAGTGAACATCTACTATTTGAAGATGTTCTAACCAAACTTATAGGTCGAAGAGTTGTGAGATCTGGTCTTGGCACATCCTATGCTCCAGTGGGCCTTGCCACTTGGCCAGAAAGAATTGTAAAGTCTCCTTCAAAGTCTTAGGTCTTTGGAGGTTGGTTTCAGCCTACCTCTAGAGAAAGTGCCACCCAGTAGTGACTGTGAACCTCAACCTCTCTCTCTCTGGTCCCCTGAGGTTTCTTTTGGAGGCTTCAAGGCATGTGCCAGCATGTTCTGATCTTGATTAGTTGAGATTGAATGACAAGGTATTGTCCCAGGCAGTGGAGCTCTAGACTGATGTCAGTGATCACTTTGGACTAGGTTTTTTTTCTCTAAGTCTTTTAAATTAAATTGCGTCTTTTTTCCTTGGCTTCCGGTGCCACACTGCCCTCCCCATCTCCCTGTTTATGTCCCTCTGCGTTCTCATCTGTTGATCTTCCTGTCCCTTTGTCTTTTTATGTGGCTTACAGTGAAGAGTGTTGCCAGAGAGTGAAGCATCTTTACTCTAGTGCTGACTTTGGGCATGAATTAAGACTGAAAACTCCCACTTCCTCTTGTGGGAAAACTCCCATCTGGCAGGTGGGACTGAGTGTATAAAGGTTTTGCTCACTAATTGATGCTCATTCATGCTTGACATGTGACAAGCAGTCTTCCTCACATTCTAGAAGTGACAGGAAGAGAGTTCTGTGACTGCCCTTACAGCAGTTGCTCACAGGAAGGAAGAGCCCTGATTGGTCATTGGAATCATGTGTGTATCCAGGCTCCCATTCTCAGCCACTGATATGGAGTGCTCCACCATGTGGCAGGGCCATGGGGAGCTCTTCATGAGGACTTGCATTTTGTTGGAGAGATGTTGTCACCCTTTATTTCTGTTCTGGCTGCCCTACCTCAGATACGGATAACCATTTTTACCAAGGAGGAAGATACCAAACTGCCTTCACAGCTGTGCCAAGAGCACAGTTGATCTGGCTGCTCAGTGCTGACTGAGAGAGCTATCGGTCAGTTTAACCTTGTGTAGTAAAGCATACTAATACAGAATCTTAAAGGCATTGTCTGTACCCTTCACTGATTCTGGAACTATGTGAGCAGCAGTGTCCACCACAATTATGATAGGAACTACTTGCCACTTAGATTTTCCTAGAGTGCATATAAAAATGTAGAGTAAATAGGTAAATTTGATTTTAATAACAGGTTTTGTTTAACTTATTACAGCCACAGCTATTGCTTCATCCTTTAAAATGTCATTATTAATTAGGCAGTTTCCTTTCCCCAAAAGAAAAATCCACTGTATACTGTGTATTTATAATACATTTTTTCTCCTTCTAAAAGCTCAGTAGCTTCAGATTGGCAGAGCGGATTTAGGGAATTTAACCATACCTCATTTCTCGGCTTTTTGGCTAAAATTGAGGGTTGTGAGAATTTGATTTGTAATTGAATGAAACTTTGCTCAGTTCTTTTTTCCCTGTTAGATTTATGGATTTGCCTTTTGGCTAGTACAAAATGGTGTGTTCCTCTTTGTGTTTGGGAGGCCTGGACTTGTCTGAGTTTTTCGTGTGTTTTGGTATGTGCAGGTGGGTGGTGCCAGGGACCGTGACTTCGAGGGCCAGACCAGGTGGCTTTCCTGTCCATAGCAAAGCCCACCCACTTCTTATCCCTGTGAAGTACACATTCTTCATAGAAACTTGAGATTTCTGGTCTGAAGTGTGCTGCTGCTGAAACAGAAGGTTTTGCTGAAGAGAGGTTATTTGAAACTCCATAGGTTAACAAAACATTTTTGTGCCCCCCCCCCCCCATTTCTCCCAGACGTATTTTGAAGTTAGCATCCCACAGATAGCTGACTCTGAGGATGTAGGATGAAACTGGCAAACAAACCTAACGGCGTGGCTGTCAAGAATGGTCTGTATTTCCTTGGGTCTAAGGAGTGTGAAGAAATGAATCTGGTCTCCCTAGAAGGGAATAGGCATTTCAGAGCTAGAATAATTAAAGACTTCTCTAAAGGAACAGGTATTCCCAACTTCTAATTAGAAAAGTCTGTACTGCATGTGACTGCAAATTAGAACAGCTCAGCTGGGAAAGGAGTCTGGATGGCACTGCCTAACAGCCTGTTTATTTCCTCTTTTTCCAACGTATTGTTTTCCTTCCTAAACCCTAGGTAGGGGTTAGTGAAGCTGTCTGGCATACAAAGTTACCTAAAACTCCAAAGCTCCCAAATGTTATCTCAGTACTAATTGTTCCTGTGTTGGCACAAGAAGTAGGCTCTGATTAACCTTTGCATCGTCTAAAAGTAATTAACTAGGCCTGAGGTGGAGTGTTTTCACTGTGGCCATTTTAAAAAATGATTCTTGTGACGAAATGCTTTGGAGACACTTAAGAAACTTGGAACAGTTGATGGTAACTTTGCCATTGGCCTCAGAGAAACAGAAATACTTTAAATGTCTTTAGCATATTGATATGTTGGGCATAATTGTAAAGTATTTTCCATCTGTTCAAAGGAGCAGCCACACCCTGAGGCTGTGGGTGTAAAACAGTATCATAATAATTTAGGAAGTATCCCAGAGAATTTCAGTAGGCTTTGCATATAAATCTATACCCTGCCTTTGGCTTCTGAATAGTCTAAAGTTTAGTAATCAAAAGCTGTTGAGAGTATGTTAAATACCCTAAAAGGCAGTCAGTTTTTCCCACCTCTGTGAGCCATCTCAGCCTGTCGCCTCATAGCCCTTCATTTTGGTGTTTTAGATCTCTAGGGTTGCCAGCTTGGCTTTAACACTGACAAGAGCAGTAAGAAGTGAGTTAGTGCCATGTCCTTGCATGGTTTGAGTTCCCAAACCTTGGCTAGGGGCAACAAGGGAACGGGGAATGGCAGACACAGGGACCCAGGAAAGCCGGGATCAGGTGCTCTGGGCTCTTTGGGGCCCAGTGTGTTTATCACATACATCTAAACAGGAAAGTGGGGTTATTGTATACAGCTGGAAAAGGATAAACAAGGGGCGGTGTTAGTTAATCTATAGGAACAGTCTCCTTTGTGGTCTGTTTTAGGCAGTAAACATCTTGGGGGGAAAAGCTAGGTGGACATTTTCTGCACGCACTGTCAACATTTGCACTCAGATCCAAGGAAGGCTTTGCTACGCCCCCGAGCCTCCCCTGGGGGAAGGCTTTGCCAATTCCATGGGTCTGAGACTTTGGTCCTTGACATGGCTAAGCTCATGTCAACACACATCCACTGAAGACTTCACTTGCTCCCTACATGATATCCTTTCCTGTCCAGTTGGTGTTATGCCTCTTTCACTAACCCCACCATGTCCTGGAAAGTATGACAGGATTTTAATAATAGTGTTGGAACTACGAATTAGCATTGCTGTGAAGAAGTCTTTTATACTAAGTTGATGCACACATTTTTATCAGCTCAGGAAACATGAAGTCAGTTAAGAAGTAGACGAAGAAATGGGGAAATTGAGTGGGTTGTATGAAGTGGAGCACTGCCTTCCCCAGAATGCTGTTCCCTTTTTTCTGGCATGCTTCTGCAGTGGAGTGGTAGGAGCCCAAGAGTCTGGATTTTCCTGCTTTCTGGCCATAGCATATGATTATTACAGCAAATAGTATAGCGTTAGACTTCATGTGAATGCAGTGTCTCTGCTGAGAATGAACTTTCTTTTTTCCCCAGCAGGTGGTTAGTGGGTACCTACTGAGTTCTAGGCTCTTCCCACTTTCAGGAAGAAGTGGTCCTTTATGGAGCAGACAGTATAGTGAGCTAAGCAGTTACAGAGCACATCAGCCCACAGTAGGTGTTGAAGCAGCTGTAGTTTCACGTAGACATTGGAGAGTTGTTAGGGACTTGACTGCTTTCCACAGTAACAGAATTTAGAGGCTTTAACTGTGTGTGTGGGCTCCCTGGGTTTGCATACATCTCAAGCCTACAGGAGCTAGAAGAATTGAGTGTTGAGAGGGCAACAGGGTATAGATGACCATGGATGAGGGAGAAGATGGATGAGAGAGACCCCAACATACATTTGTGACTGACTCACAAGACTATTTAAATGTTATTTTGTATATCAGAATCTTTGCATCTTGAGTGCCTTCAGTGCTAAATTGAACAGACATTTTGTGTCAGTCAGTTTCTTTGTTTCCTGTTGTGTTTTGTCTCAGTTCTGACCCAGAGAAGCCAGCATAGTGCTCATCAGCCAGGATGAGGTATGGGCTGAGGCTCTCCTGCTGCCTTGACAGTGCTTTGTATTTTATCTCTGAGTAGTCACCTCTCATAGTGCAGGTGACCTTACTGCTGAGTCTTGTGAGCATTACTGGGTGATGGAGAAGAGTGGTTTCCAGTGCTTTGGGTGCTTTGGGACAGTTCTTTGATTTTTCTGTTATGTATACCTTGGAGCCATCTTTTCAGAGTTTTAAAGTCGATTAACACTAACTTATATTGATTGGAAGTTTAACATATACAAGGATAGAGAAGTCAAAGCTTGGAAGCCTGGTGTGTGAGTCAGGGCCACATGGGTGTGAGTTTCTCAGGCTGTGCCTGCAGTGCCCTGGCTTGTCTCTTTCTGAGCAGTTCATTCAGTGATTCATTGCCTATCTGAAAGGGGGCAATTACTTCATTGGCTCAATTTTGCGTTGGTTTATTCTTGGCTGAAAAGAGGATGCCACTCCCCTTATTAACCTGCATTTTCTCATGATCACAGCCAAATGACAGAAGCTACTTGGTGTTAGACAGTTCCAGGGTAAAGAAGGAGGGAGAGAAACAGGATGATCTGGAAGGTTCATGGAGGTAGGCACTATGCCAGCACTAAGGTGTATATCTGTTTAAGATGCTGTATTCCTATTGAGCCAAGTTATCTGTCTGTGATTATATGGCTTGAAAGGAGCTGGCTTGGAATTTAAGATCATTTCAATGAACAGTACTGAGACTCTTCACCTGCATCCACATTCCACATCATCATTGCTGGTCCCTATCTGTGTGTTCATAAAACCACGGTCAACTGAAGCACCCCTGTCCTGTTTTTCCTGGTGCCAGGTTCTGCCTACAGGGAGCTTGGCAGCTTCGTACTGATAGAGCCATGGCACCAAGGGCAGAACACACCATACAATGCTGTTTCTGTCTTCACCACTAGTGACTGTGGTGACAAAGGCATTTACTGTGTGTTGTGTGCATGCTGCAAGTATAGAGCATGCTTGTGCTCCATCTCAGCTGTTTTTAGACTAAGTTGTTATCTGTGTCTTAGGTGATGAGACTTAGGCCTGGGTCCTTACAGACCTAATCAGTGGCAGAATTGTAGTTTGAGATCTCTGTTTGAAATAAAACCTTTTGAATGTGCTTTGGTGTTTTTACACACATTTGATTGTGCTGCCTAGAGGAGGTTGTGGAAATGCATTTCTTGGAGAACTTAGCAAAATAGGCTGGGCAGACATTTTTTGTTGAGAAGCTAAATATGAGAAATGAAGTAATTCAGGCAAAGGCCTCATCTAGCTCTGATCTGTGAAGCACAGTTATAGTGATTTCAACAGGTGTGTGAACAACTTTTAGCATTTTTGTGAGTTTTATTTTCAGCCTTTTTTTTTTTTTTTTTCCACAAGTATTCACTCACTGAGACTCATTTAACCCAGTAAGGACATTTCCAAGCTTTAATCTAACAGCTAATCCATTTAAAACAGTGTTCACTATAGAAACTGCCAGCTCTTGAAGGTATTTTGCTGCTTGCTTTGGATTTAAATGTAATCAGTTGTGCTTTTGTAAAGTTACTCTTGTGCTTAAAAAATGAAATAATCTGCATGATTTGCTCTTCAGCAAGGCTGGACTGTTCTCCTGTACTTTCAGGAGTGGCTAATGCTCAGCTCTCGCCAGTGCTCATGTTCGGAAGGGTGGGGCTAGTAAAAGTGAAGCCAGGTTCCAGAGGATTAGCTAGCCCAACATAGCAATTGGATTGTCTTTCTCTCCTAAGAACATTCTTCTTCTTTTGGTTAGGTATCAATCTACATGGTCTTTGTTTTCTCATTTTGTGAATGGATCTTGTGCAGGGTATCAGTTAACAGAAAATGCATTATAATGTCATTATGTTACTGTTCAGATTCAGGAGCTGGTTGCTGGCCCATTTGTTAGAAATCACTTTCTAGTTCTGCTGTGGGAGCTAGAATTGTTGATTTAAGTTAGCATTGAGCAGAGTGAATTTAAGCCCCAGGAAATGGCTGTGGGAGAATGAAGCTGGCATTGGTCGGTACTAAAAACATTCAGCAGCTAGCTCAGTGGTAGAAAGGGAGAGCGTTTTTTTCTTTATGCATTTTTAGAAGATTGAAAAGGTATCCAGAGAAATGTCATACAACATAGTAACATTAACAAAGACTGACCGTTAAGTTGTGTGTTGTATCACAAAAGTGAGTGTTCCCATTTATGCATTGCTGTTGGGAAAAAACAAAGATGAATATTTACTGTTTAGAGTTACCTGTTGAAGGTGGTTGGATATGGACAACCATTCTTTTTTACATGAGTTAGTTAAGAAAAGTTAATGAAGAATTTGCATGAGCTAAATTTGAATCATGAATAACTTAAAATGACAAGATTTTGTTAAATGTTTTCTAAACATAGAATTTGTTTTGATGATTTTTTAAAAATTCTGTATTCTAAATTCTTAAAAGTTTTCTTGTAGGCTTTATAGTAAAAGCTATGAATTCACAGGACCAGGATTAGGGAATAAGTAAGTACTTACACACAGCAAGGGAGCACTGTCCTGTCTTCTTGATCCTGTTTATTTTCCACCTTCTATTTTTCTGACTCCAAGAATCCCTGGAAGAAAAGTCTACACAGGTTGTTGCTGGGCCCAGGACACTGTTGGAGGGGCTAGAGAGTGTCGTGTGTACTTCTTGTTGGGCAGGACAGAATACATAAGCAACTAATTGTGTTTCATTAAGAACTGTATAATTCAAGGGTGACCCCAGCTAAGACTCTTAGCAGTAGTAGAGAGGGTGTCTGAACTGGCCTTCTTCTGTAATCAGATTGGTGACCGTCCTAATTGTCATCAGAGAGCCTTCATCCTGTAACTGATGGAAGCAGATGCAGAGATGCACTGGGCTGAGCTCTGGAGTCCAGTTGAGGAGAGTGAGGAGGGATTGTAATAGTAAGGGTGAAGATTATGACAGGAGAGCCCACAGAGACAGCTCACCTGAGCTAGTGGGAACTCACCCACTCTGGAGCCTGCATGGGATTGACCTTGGCCCTCTGTAAGTGTGTGACAGTTTGTCACTTGGTCTGTTTGTGGGGCTCCCAGCAGTGGATCAGGACCTGTCCCTGGCGCTTGAGCTGGCTTTTGGGAGCCCATTCCCCATGCTGGGTTGCCTTGCCCAGCCTTGATACAGAGGGAGGAGCTTGGTCCTGCCTCAACTTGATATGCCATGCTTTGTTGACTCCCATGGGAGATGAAGAGGAAATGAATGGGTGGTTGGGTGTTCAGCGAAGATTTGATTGTGTTTGCTCTTGGAAGGAGGTATCAAAATGTAACTCGCCATTTGTTCTTTTTTTGGGGGGAGTGAAAATGTTTACATGGTGAACTTTTGGAGCTTTGAGTCATAGATACTTTATAAAATACCAGCATTTCTCTTTAATTGACTGTAGAGAGAGAAGCAGGAAGTAAATCCACATAGTACTGTATTTCTTCTTCCTGCTTGCAGTGAAGGGGCTCTTCTGGTGTGCCTTCCCAGGTTCTGGGCGATTTCTTCCTGCAGGGGGAACATTGGCTTTTTCACTACTCTGAGTGTTGCTGGTCTTGGAGAGAATGTGCTTGGTCTTGTTTGTTTTTGTGGATAAGGGATACAAAGTCAGTTTCATCGTGGTAATGAGGGTTAAAGTAAGCTTAATGAGGTAAACGACTTTGGAGTAGGGAGGTGTGCTATCTTTCTGCCTGGATAGTACTAGCAGAATAATGGATAGCACTCCTCTCTGTGTCTGAATCATCTTTGTTTCAGGAAGTCATGAAGACTTTGTGATCTTAAAAAAAGACACTTACAGGCTCTAATTGATGCTTCTCAGACCCCTGCAGGATTTCATTGTGGGCGTAAGTAAAAAAAACAGGGAGCTTGGGAGCTGAGGAGATTGTCCAACCTTGTTTGTAGCTGGGAAAACCAGTGCTTATCCTATAGTGGTTGGAAGGGTACTGTTAAAGGATGCTTATGTTGCTAGGGACAAGGTTGAACCCTAGCCCGTGTCCTTTGTGTTCCGGGCCATCTTTCCCACAGCTGAACTGTATTATCAGAATGGCCCCATTACTTAGAAGCACAGCACTGTGATAGTCACTTTGACTTTACCCATATTATTGAAGCCATGTTGTCATGTCACAGTAGTTAATGAATTTTGCATTTTATTTCATGGAGAACACAGATGCAGAGCTTCTTTCCTTCCTAAGGTTTCACTTTAAATGATGAGCCTTTTTCAAAAGGATTTGTGTGTGACTTTGAGATAGAAGGTAAGTTAGAGGAAAACCATAGGCCATAAAGACTCTTCCACACTTAGTTAAAGTAGTTAAGTGACATCAGAACATCACTGATGTGAGTGCTTGGCAAGTGTTATTGAAATAGTGACACATTTACCTTCTACTTTTAGGTCATCCCCTCTTGGCAACTCTAGAATACTTGTTGCAAGTTTTAGAAATATTGTATATAAACTGTTTCTGTGTCTGTCCTTCAATGAAAATGGGAAACAACATCCTATAAATACTGGAGTGAGAAGACAAAGTCTGTAGCATATCTCAGAATTTTTATTCAGTAAGTCCAGTGTACAGTAGTAGTAACAGATCATTGGATATTTTAGTGGGAAAGTAACACTTTCCAAAACTGGTCTGCCATTGTGGTAGTTTGAAATAAAATGACCCCAGGGACTCACAGGGAGTGCACAATTGGGAGGTATGGCCTTGTTGGAGGAAAGGTGTCACTGGATGTTCACTTTGAGGTCTCTGATGCTCAGGCTGTGCCCAGTGGGTCACTGTTCCTTCCTGCTGCCCGAGGCTTCAGATGTAGAACTCTCAGCTCCTCTCTAGCTGTCTGTCTGCATTCCGCCATCGTCTTAGCTAAGGTTTCTATTGCTGTTATGAAAAACCATGACCAAAAAGTTAAGTTGGGGAGGAAAGGGCTTATTTGACTTACATTTCCAAATCATAGTTCATCACTGGAGGAAGTCAGAACAGGAACTCAGGCAGAGCTGGAACCTAGAGACAGGAGCTGATGCAGAAGCAATGGAGGGGTGCTGCTCACTGGCTTGTGTCCCCTGACTTGTTCAGCTGCTTTCTTATAGAGCCCAGGTGTGCTTAGTCTAAGGCTCCTATAACTTTGCTTATGCTTTTCCTTCATGAGGAAGCAGCTGGTCTGAAGAAAGGGAGGAAAAGGCTTGCGAAATTGAGCCCGTGTCAGGAATAGAGGCATTAGAAATAACCACATACCCTGTCAACTTGTTCTCTCCGGGTAAACAGAAACCAGCCCCTTTCAGGACTTCCTGCTGTAAACAAGGTTGCTATTTTACTTAGTCGTCTTCATTGTTGTGGACAGAAAAGGCTTGTTAAACTGTACTGAACATGTACATCTTTCTGTGTGAACAAAATTTGCTGCCTTGAACACTGTTCTCCTAGAAAGAGCTCTTAGTAGTTTCTTCTTTTGAAGACATCTTGCATAATACCACTTTGGTATTTCCTTAGAGGACACAGAGGGAGGGAAAAAGAGAGACCTTGTAACCGTGTTCTCTACCCTTCCTTTCTTCCTTTCTTTACCCCCTTTGGGGGAGGGGATTGGCTCTGTTTTGTTTCCATGTTCTCATACAATGTAGGACCTTGCTCTGACTCCCAGAAATAATGAAACAACAACATATTAACTGGGTAATAACGAAGTCATGTGATAGGGAGGTAGATAAAGCATGATTAGAAAAATACAGTTAAAAAAAATCCAGCTGAAACCCGAGTCCTTAACTAGATGAGTCAAAAGAATCTTTTGTTTTGTCTTAGACATAGATAGGCTGGCCTCAAACTCACAGAGTAGCTAAGTCTGGCTTTGAATGCTTGAACTTTCTGCCTCCACTCTGCATGCTGGCTGTGGTTACAGGCATCTCCTGCTCATGAAAGACTCAAAGTACCAATTGGTTTTATCTTTGGAATCGCTAAGTCTTTTGGAAGCAAAATATCCAGGCAATAATAGATTTTAAAGCAGCATTTATGCTTTACAAATACACTAGAAACATTAAATATTCTAGTGGAGCAGTATTGCTTTTCTTTGGTTTGGATAGCACTTCATTTTTAGGATTATGTTAATGAAGGTGTTAGGATTGAGTATACAGTGACTATGTGAGGCATTGCTTAAGTAGTTATGTTTGTGTGGCTGGCATTATTATAGGTGCCACATGTTCTGTCTGCACTAGTTCATGTTGCATGGGTTTGGATCTAGGACAGCCAGATTCAGGGCAGTCACAGCTCACAGCAGTGAGCTCTAGGGTGAGAGTCTACCTTGATGAACTCCCTGGACTGTGCCTCAACAGATCTGTAGATTGGGCAACTGAGCCTCTTTTAGTCTGTGTCTTGGCTAGAAAAATAGAAGCAGGAGCCCCTGCCAAGCAAAGTCATTTTCAGGATTAGAAAGTATGTGATGGGAAGTGAACTTTTAACTAACCATCTTGTAAATGATGATGCTGTGATCCTGGTGATGGCTTTAACATCAGGACTTGTGTAATTTCCATTTAGAGGTGCTTCCTTTAGGGGTCTAAAAGAGATCTTTATTCAGAATATGTAATATGGTAAGTGTCACATCTTGATGTGATGCTTAGTCTACCCTACTTCTACTTGGCAAGTTGTCCATGGCTGGCACAGGTTTGGTGACACACCCCCCCCCCCTTTCCCTTCTGGGCAGTGAAGATTTTCCCTTGCATTGACTTGAATGCTTAGGATTTAGAACAGCAGAGGAGTTTTCAAAGGAGGCGCTTCTGAATAGAATCTCTGTCTGGCCCAGGCCCTCGGTACTCCCATTCAGCTCTGAGTACAGAAGTACTTTTGATACCATCTGCTGGGTTGTCAGCTCTTGTAGAGGTAAAACAGCTGAAGTGGTACAGGGGGAGATTATTAAGGACACAGCCATCTAAATAGGAGCCCTTTAACCAAAGTCTGGCAATAAACATAATTTCCTCATTCTAAGTTGCTGTGGAGAAACCCCCCAAGCATGTGGTACACAAAGCTGTACTGTTGTCTCACTGGGGCTAGCAGAGGGCTGAGAGGTTCTCGGCCTTAATACAAATTTCCTCCTCTTGGGCCTTTAGTGCTTGTCCCCCTTTCTGGTGTACTTGGAAGAAGAGGAGAGGAAAGGATTATGGGAAGCGGTGGTTTCTTTTATGCTGGTTCCCAGCTGTCACTTTGGATGGGTAAGGGCTGGGCACGTATGGTAATGAATTTTAGTGTTTACCATTTATGGAAAGGTGACATGACTATCATTTGATAGGTAGTTATATGTGAGGAAGAAAGGCCAGAGCAGCATAGAGACAGAACATTCAGATTGCATTCTTAGACTAGATACCTGGGAACCTAAATCCACTAAGCCTCAGCATATTGTTCCAGAGAAGAATCCAATAATGATAGAAGCAGAGTTTCTTTGCACACACCCTTACCTCCCACCTCAGCAAATGGATGAGGCTCCTGAGCTGCTGTAGGTGGGATGGAGTTGGTTCATGGTAGAGCCATTTTGAGAAGAGTAAAAGCCCCAACCTGTTTGTTAGGCGTTACTGTTACCTATCCCATCTAAGCCAGGTGACCTTGCTACTATGTATGAACTCTAGGATCCTTTTGTGCTTTCTGTTGGATGTTACGGGTTTTCGCTGGTTAATTTGTTCTAGGTAGAGAAGAATCAGAGTTGTTTCCAGAATGTGTACTTGCATTTTCCAAACAAAGTAATTGGTGAAACAAATTTTTCTAGAGCTTATAAAACTGATAACATTCTGAGACTCAGAGGATTGGACTGGAAAATGCAGGATTTCTATAGAAGACAAAGACTAGGAATTACATAGGATTGTGGTGTGAATTCGTCCATGAAAGACTTGGAAAAGAAGAGCTAAAAAGAGCTATCCTGGTACATTACAGTAGAGTCTAGTAAAACAGCAACACAAGTGTGCTGAGGCTAGAGAGAGGTGAGGTTTCACAGAAGCCAGGCTGCCAGTGCTGGGGTGCCATCAACCCCCACATGCTGTTTTTGTCTGAGCACACAGGAATAGATTCTGGAAGTTGTGTTACAGCTTTTATTTGTCATGTGGGTGTGACATAGCTTTGCGTATGTGGGGAGTTCTGTGAGTCTGATGTGCCTGAAAGAGTGTTTATTTCACACACTTAGACGGTTTGTTCAAATAAGATAACATTAAGAAAAACCATATACCTATATATTTTTATTCACTATACATCAAGTGTACATCTATAATGCATAAAGCTTTACCTTTTGTTTATAAAAAGAATGTTGTTGCAATGTAGTATCACGTAAAATTGTGAGAAATTGTACACCAGTTGAACCTTGCTTCAAAATCTATACCTCAGTTTATTAGAAAGGCCATTATACTGTCAGGCAGTTGGAAATTTAACCTTAGCTTTGGCACTGTGTTGCAGTCCAGGTCTTGGCTTTTGAGCATGGTGCAGTGGGGGAGAGAACATTCTTGTCTTTTCCGACAATTAAGAGGTTGTTAACAGTGATCCAGTGTGTGTGTGTAATATAAGTGTGGTTGTGAGTAAACACTTGTGTGTGTGAAAGTATATGGATTTAAAGATGGCACGTCCATTTGCATTGTATATGTTTTGAAATGTATTTTAAGATATCCAGAGAATTAGTTGTAGGATTAGTTTTCCAGTGTTAGTGACATAGTAACTGTATCTGCTTTAAGACTCTTAGATTGTTGTAAAGCAGATTGATAGACTCAACTTTCTAAATTTGTGGTTCATACCCTAAACTAATAAAGATCCTGACTTCTATGGGTGTGGTGCATTTACTTTTCTTGTTCTTATTAACATTTCCCTTTTTGTTTTTGTGTTTTCTCATTTATGCTGCTTCTAGGTGAAATGATCTTATTGATATCACTAGCGCAGGCAGGGTTGCTAGTACACAGTCAGTCAGAAAGCCTGCAATTATATTGTAGTACTGTGGAAGCATATGCCATTATCCTGAGAGTGTTCCTAGCAGCGTAAATCAGAATCTACCAGGAGTAAACTTCTGTCTGAGAGGAACAACTTTATCAATACAGGTAACAGTCGGATACATTCAGAACATGAGATTTTCTGTACAGAAGCTGGTCTGCCATATGACTTTCCTTGATGTTCTGACCGCTTATTGGATAGCGAGGAAATGTTTATCTTGGCTTGCAGTTTAAGAAGGGCTATGGTCTCTGATGGTAGGTAATGTGTGCTGGCAGGGGAGCGAGCTGCTGTTCATACTGTATTTATATTATAGTCAGCAAGCAGAAAATCGAAAGAAAGACTCTACCCTAGGTTCACCGTTAGTGACACATACTTCCTCCACCTCCACAGGTTTTATAACCTTCCCTGATAGCGCCACCAGGTAGGAACCAAAGGTTCAAGCACACCTTATGGATATATGTGTGAGGAGGGGGCAATTTCACATTCATAGTGACCCAGAGTCAAAAGAATAAGTGAGAAAAATTGTTTAGAAGCAATTAAAGCTCAGGGTTTGAGTGTAGACTAATTAATGGATAATGTGATAACAGTATTTGAAAACTGCTATTTAATACTCTTGTTTTTTGGAAAGGGTTGTCTTGATGTCTCTATTTTGAAGTAGTTCATTGCAGTAACCCTTCTTTCTAGGAGAAATAATAGATCAATATATGATTACTGTGTTACTGTTATCAGGTGTGTAATTTAGGTATTAAACAGATTGTCATTACATACAAGGCCGTCATATCACTTTTGTGTTATTAAATATCACTAAAATAGACAAAATTGTATTTTCACTTCTGAAAGTTACTTTTCAGATTGTGTCTAAAATGTAAACTTATGAATTCTTTTAATGGAATTTCATGTCATTTTGCTTTCCCCCACTTTTAACTTAATTTTAAAAGCCCAAACAAAACCAAAAAATCCAAAAAGCCTGTGGAAGTAATAAACAAGGTTTATTCTGTGGTCCAGGGCATGGGAAGTTCTTGCTGTTTCTGTTGGTCTGGGCCAGCTTCACAGACTGTCACCACCTTCTGTGGATCTGTGCTCTCATTTTGATTGCTTCTGGGCAAAATTTCTCCCTTGGTCAGTAAATTGAACTAAAAGGGCTCCAGTCTTCTGTGCTGCAAGAATCTTTGACAGGGAAAAATAGGTTTGCCTGATTTTTACTTCTTCTTTCTGAGTGATAGATAGGTGAAGCCGGACAGGGGAGAGGGTGGTGGTCTGTAGACTGTGAGGATGATACAGCCTTAGCAGTTGTCTGTTGGCCAAGTAGTTTACTTTGCCATAGGATAAACGTGAACACAAATGTCTTAGAGTTGGATTTTAGGAAGGCTCTGGAGGCCTGGAGCAGTGCCCAGCTCTCAATCACTGAGACATGGCCTTCATCTCTGCCATGCCTTTCCCATAGTGTAAATATACGCACAAGTTGAATTGATTAGGCAGTTTGGAAGGAAGTAATTCTTAAGCCTCCTGTTTCCAGCTGTTTTCAGATTTGAAGCTTTCTCAGAATTGAGGGCTTTTTCCTCCCTCTTTTCAGCTTCCTTTAAAAGTTTGAGCACTGGTTGTATTGTCTTAATTTGGGTCCAGCTTTGGCATCTTTGTCTTCATTTCCTTTTCTGTTTCCTGTTCCAGGAAATAGTGTTTTAAACTCTGCACACCAGGCAGCTTCTTTCCAGTGGAGAGATATGTTGACAGTAGTAAAAAGAGGAACAGTGGGCACATGGAGAACTTATCTGAGATTCCTTTCTACACGTGGAGTAGAAGGAGGCTGTAATTTAACCAGGTTTTTATTGGACACCCCCACTAGCTCACGGTTATAAAGTTTTCCACTCTTCTCTCAGTGTGGTTTTCCCAGCCTCTGGTTTGCATTTCATTTTCAGAAGGTGTTCTGACTGCAAAGGCCTTTTTCCTAAGGAGAGGACCACTTGCTTAGGTGCCTTTGCCTGTGGTTGTGCCTGTGATCTGTTACCTCCAAAATAGCCTTTCTGGCTAATTCTCAGATTTGGAGAGTTCAGCTTTGTACATTATTTTGGTGTGAGCCGGTGTCTTTCCCTTGTTGGTGCCCTGCTGCTGCTTTCTCCAGGCTGCAGCTTTTGTTGGTGTTGACTGTGTTCTACCTGGCTCAGGGCAGCCTCCTCCCAGGCATAGGTGCTCTCTTGTAACTGGTGCTGAAGTGAAGTGTATAGCAGGTTGTCTTAGCCTTTAGTTAGGTAGGAATTTGCTTTAATAGTTACTGTGACAGCCTGGCTTGCTAATCACTGGGTTAGAGTGAGTTGGAACACACACTGCTGTGTGTACCAGACCTGCCGCTTTGCTCTCCTGCCCTCTCCCACAATTCACACTGCCTCTTGGAGGTGGTGGCTTAGTATGCACTGGTACAGTTCAATATAAAGTTACTTCTTAACCTTTCTTTTAAAAACTAATTGAAACACAGATTTTCTTAATTTTTTTCATAATGATTATTTATTTGTCTACTTTTCCCTTGGCAGGTACTTTATTAATACAATTACTTAAACTGTCTAACTACATTACTGTCTTAATCTCCCTTGATAATAATCTCTCATAATAGAATGATTCTTATACATACACTTATTATACACATATTTTGAGGTACCATTCTCATATATAAATAAGAGAGGTTTGGCTTGAACTCAGGATTCCTTTATTTAGCACATTCTCCCAATTGCTGGGATTATATACATGCACCACCACACCACACCTGGCTCATTTTGAAGTTTTACAGAATAAAAATATTACTGTGTAAAATTGTGGGAATGCAGACAATGCGATTAGCAACAGCTTATCTTTCTCCTGGCCTTTTTTCCTAAGAAGAGGGTAGGACTCAGTATTTTCCTTTAGCTCCTTTACGTCAAACTGAGAAGATAATCAGGGGTTCTTGGGCTGTTGTCTCTGTGGCAGTCAGTTATAGGAACTAAAATGGTTATAAGAGGCAGTTATGCTGGGTAGACAGGTGGTGTGAAAGTGTGTCCAGAACCCAGCTGAGTGTAGATTGCACATGAGGTTCACAGCGCTGTTTCCCTGTGTACCCTCATTCACAGGATGAATTTGAAAGTGGGAGGAGCTGTAAAGGAAGGCTCCAGTCAACTGCCCACTGCTCTTTCTTAAACAGAGACAGAAATCAGGAGTGAAGCGGAAGTTTACTTGTGAGAGATGGTTGAAGTATCACTGCTGCTGGTGCTGAGGTGATGCTGGTGAGGTCAGAAGTCCCTCTTTGAGCTGAGCTCTCTAAGCACACCGCGGGAAGGGAGGGCCAGGTCTCCTGCAGACCCTACTGTCTGTTTCATTGGGCTTCTTTGTTTAGTGTTCTGATGAGGAGGCCTGGAGGCTCACAGACTTGTAATTGGCACCCTCCTGCATTGTCTCCCTATGCTTATAGTCATTTTAAACCTGGCTTATGAATTTAGGATGAAATTTAATGAATTTTGCAAAAATTCTGTTAAAGTATCAAGATAGAAACATACCTACCAATTAAGTAGAGCAGAACTCCTAAAATAATTTGTTTTCATATAAACTTTGTTCTTTTAAAAACCTGAATGAAATTATTTTGTGTTTCCATTCAAGGAAGACAGAGAAAAGCTGCACAGACATTTGTCTCCATCTTTACTGAGGTGTGGGTGTCTAGTGAGGGAGGTTGGTGATGTGAGCCTTGGCTGCTTACCACTCCGTGTGACTCTTCAGCTTTGCGTTATCTGATGGATGAAGTTGATTTATTTGCATCGTGTTTTCAGAAAGCTGTAGCAGAAGTTCATGTTGGTGTAGGGCAGTGCTTATGGATGTTGTATGACTATCCCATTTCATGTTCTTTGTGCATGTCCAGACCCTCCACACGCTTCACTGAAGCATCGAGTACTGGAGTAGGAACTCTACCTGTCTTGGCTTTGGCATTTTCCCATCTGAACATCCCAGACCACCAGGAACTCTTTAATTCTGAATTTCTTGACTGGCAGACAGTCTGAAAAGACTAGGAAGAGGGAAGGCAGGAGAGGGAAGGAGGGCATTGCCCAGGTCTGTGAGCGGATGTGTGAAAGGAGAGCCAAGGCTGAGGCGCCCTGGCTTTTAATCATTGCTGCTTCAGTTCAGTTACTTTAAAAAAACTCAAGTAAAAGTGGCTCTAGTTTTCTTGGTGTGTACAAGCCTGAGTATGAGTAGTTAGAGCAGATCCAATACATGTATGAGCTCTTAGAGTTACAGTTAGAGCAGATCCATTACCCTAAAGCCTTATATGTGTTCTTCCTTTGATTTCTGAGTGTTAAGAGAGAGCTGTGCTTTTCCCAGGAAGAATATTCCTTCTAGTGCCTTTGAGGACCTCAGGGGTCATCCACAGACAGCTCCACAGGTCTTCTCCAGAGGCAGGCTCTGGGTCTTTCTGGCTAGGTATCTGGTCTTTGCTTTTGTTTGTTTGTTTTTTTTAATCACATTTTTCATTGGCTTATAAATTAAATGGTGAATAGAGTTTCTTGTCCGTCACAAATGTATATAGTTACATTTTTTTTTTAAAGGATTGGATTAAGGTTGTAGCCATCCATCTGTAGATTTTATATTTCCCTGTCAATATACATTCCTGAGGTTTCCTGTGTGTTGTGCAGTGACTTTGCAGGACTACAATATACAGTGTATGAGGGTGAGGACATGGGGCATCTGGCTTATAAAGAACAGGGTTGTCTGGCCCTGGAGAGGCAGATGAGGCAATTCATGTCTGCCTCCCTCCTTCCCCCTCCCTTTCTTTACTGCCTCCATTTGATTATGTTTTCTGTAAAGAAGTTGTATCTCAGTGAGCGCATCCTTGGATGGTGTGTTGAAGGAGGTACTGTTTACATGGGATTGCTTGGATGGAAACCTAGAAGTAAAGGTCATCGGAGAGGTTTGAAGGGTCTAGCTCCTGTATATAAGTTTGCTTACAAACTGGATTTCGACTGGATTTCTCTTCTTTATTGTTTGCTGAGGAACATTTGCTGATCACCTTCTCCCCAGTACCTTAGACAACAAAAGTAACGACTTAAGCCTGGTGGAAGAGGTGACCATATCTGCCTACAGTTTGCCCATGTCTGGCTTATTTCTAGTTTTTTTCCGGGTCCTGTTGGCATGGTAGATAGTGTGGTCAAAACAGTGAAAGGAGAACAGGGTTCCGGCACGCCATGGTGCCAGCTTCTTCAGCACCTGCCTGTTCCATGCATCCAGGGGACAGCCATACATCTTACTAGCTGTACTGTGATGTCTGATTTACTGCAATGTGTGATAGCGTTTTGGAGATCTTACAACTTTTTTCTTATTGAGAATTTGGGTTTTTGTGTTACATACTGAAGTGTGCTGATGTTACTATTCATGGGGTATAGTCCAGTAGGTCTCAATCAAGTGTATTTGACTAAAAACAAAACAGAACCCACACAGTAACAACAGTCTCTTCCAAAGACTCAACTGTAGTTCAAGACATACTGCTGTCCTGTGCTTTGCAAGTAGTTTTTAGGACTCTTAGTGATGAAGGCTGAGAGGATGCTGAGAGCTGCTTCTGGCTGAGGAGCAGTACCCAGAGGCAGTTGTCAGCTCAGCTTTAGATGCTGATTTCCTGGGCCTTGCCTAAGACAGCAATTTTAACAAGTGTTTTAAGAATGATGAGGGAGGAAAACAGGAGATGGTAGTGGGGAGGGAATATGCCCAAAGTTTATGATGTGCTTGGACAACCTGAACATACACTAATAAAGTTTTAAGAATTATGTAACTCCCTCATTTTTGTAATATTCAGAAAAAAAGGTAAAATGAAAATATCACACCAATACTCACCCCTACAACAAATAAGCTGCATGAAGTGTGATGTCCAATTTAGTCGTGAATCACCAGTGAGAAGACCCCACTAGTAATGTGTAGAGAGTGGTTTCTGGCTTCAAGAATCTTCAGGAAGCACCTTAATATGGTGCCAGGGGAACATGAGATGGGAGATGTGTAGCTATAACAAGCCACACAGAGTCTTTTAGTGTGGGTGCTAATAAACTTCTGCTACTGTTATTTAGCAGTTGGCTGTATGAGCTCACAGTCCACAGAACCACATATAAATGATGTGCATCATACATTTGTTTATTTTTAAAATGATCTTTCTCTCCCTTTCTTTCCTTGATTCACTGGAGTGCTCACAGTTTGATTCTATAAGCTGTGTTCCTATATCTGGACTCAGGAACAGTGCTTTTTAGAGAAACAGTGGTTTGCAAACCTTAACTGAACGTTAGCTTAGTGGTAAGTAGAAATCCATGGGCTGGTTGGCAGCCCAGAATGGAGCCAGAATCCTTTTATCACATGATCTTTGTCTTTTGATAGAGTCTGAAATGCTGATGCTTATCTCTAAGCCAATGGGAGGTGTTTATCATAAGTGATTTAGTGATGTTTGAATTTATATTTCAGCATCAGAATGATGTGGATATAATTTCACAAAATGAAGTATATTATAAAGTCAGCCACAAGGGAGAAATGTATGAAAATTTCTTGGATAAAGAGACAGTGCTACAATTCTGTTTGGTTTTTTTAGTCTGGACAAATGATCATTATTATAATAGACAGGATTTTTATTAAAATTTACGAGTGGATGATAGTAGGTGATACCTGTGTATGTGCTCGTGGAGGCCAGAGGTTAATGTTAGGTGCCTTCCTCAATTTATCTTTACCTTATTTATTTAGTTTTTACAACAGGCTCTCACTGAATCAGGAGCTTACTGATTGGCTAGACTGGCTGGGCAGTGAGCCCTTGGATTATCTTGTCTCAGTACTAGTACTCAGTTCATTATAGGTGCATGCTTTTCACAAACAGCTTTTTACATGGGTGCTGCGCTTCTGCACTCATTACCCATTGTGCTGTTTCCTATCTTCTGAACTTCTATTATTTATTCTTTTTGGGGACTTGCCAGCCTTTACCTCACGGGTCCTGGGATTGAAGGCTTGCACGCTCACACCTGGCCTTAGTATTCATTCCTATTGCATCAGGACAGAATATGAATTTGAGGTCTAGCATGAACAGATCGACTAGTTACTTATTTATCAGAAATGTATATTTCTTAAAGAGTATGGTATAAAATAACTTTATATGTAAGTTTGCGTATAGTAAAGAATAGAGAATTTTTCAAGTGAATGAAGGCAATGGTGATTGTACTGGTACATGTGGTCATAGCTGCCTGAAGTCAGAAATTTCCATTGTTCTAGCCCCTAAAACAAACATTCTCACAAAACAATTCAAACACACTAACTAATTCAGTGCTTATATGCTGGGAATGACAGTAGGAAAATATTAAATGTCTCTTTTCTGTGCTAGAACTGTTATGTTTCTGTAAAAGCAGTAAAAATAATGCAGTTCGCCGTAGGCAGTGATCAGTCTTGATGGAGCTGGGCTGCATTAGGCAGCATTGCTTAGTATTGGACACATGCTGTACAGAGTACTCATGCTGTGTCTAGAGCCCAGGCTGCAGGGACGTCTCACATTTCCAGAAACACCTGGGATCACATATTTAAGTTTTAAATTAAATTTTCTCTTTGCATGTTCAGAAATTTTTACTGTTGCCTAATTTTTTTAATGACTCCATATTTAATTATGCTCCTTTTATGGGGTCTGAACCCACGGTTTAAAAAGCTGTGTTTTGAGACAATTTCTAAATGACAGAACAAATATGTTGACAAGGCCCTTTGTATTGCTGGTTGTAATAATTACTGAAGCTATCTAATTGCAAGGACTGGGTAGTATTTGGTGTTCATAATAGTTTCCCTACGTCATTAGGAAAAACGTTTGTATGGCACTCAAGAGTTCAAGAAAGTTTCTCACCCAGATTGGTCCCTTAAAGAGTGCGATACATACTGCATTAACTTTTTGTTCTTTGCTAACTCTGCTAGGCAAGATGATGACTCATTGTTTGGAGAGGGGCGTGGCATAAGGCAGTCATCATCTTCTCTGTTTTTGCTTTTTACTGGCACTATCAGTTCGCATAGTTTGTGTGTGTGTGTCTTATCTTAGATAAGTAACTTTTACCTAAGGAAGGATGATTTGATTTTGAGGTTTTTAATCTTAAACTCATGAGAGTGTTCTGTCTTTTTTATTAAAACACAAGTTCTGACTGATCTTATAATATACATTCTGATGCTTCCTCTGTCTACCCGTTCACATGAAGCACTGGTCCTGGGAGATGGACAAGCAATAAGCAAATGTTAGTTGTAATAAGAAGTAGGAGATAGAGCATGAGATATGCAAAGGTGTGAGCCTGCCTGTTCTTAGTCACATATCAGAGGTCTGTGATGAGACCTGCACCGTGTCAGTGGGCACCTGCTACCTTATTCCTGCTGTCCTGCAGCAAGACGTTTCCTCAACTGCTCTCAACTGTCTTTTAAAACTCTGGTGACAGTCTTCATTTATCTATCTATTTACTTTTTATTTTCTAAAGGCACTTCCTATAAAGTCCAGTCATAAGTGGTTTTGAGGCTTACCGTGCAGAACCAGTTAATCTGGTATCTTTCTGCCTTTGGGATGGATGGGTGGATGGGCGGTAGTCACTAGACTGCCTAGCACTGAATTCATGTTAGCACAGAGCCATGGAGGCTCCATATATGCTTTAGAAAGAAAACTCAGAGCAGGCAGGGCCTTGGAACTTTCAAGCTGACCTCGTGGTAGTCTGAATGGCTGCCTTGATGTGTTGGTCTAGATGAGAGGCACTGGGTTGGTGTTGCTTTCCTTCCTCACGTGAACTCATGTGAGGGATAGGGAATCACAGTCTGGCCTTCTCAGAATTATTTTTGAGATTATAATTATAACATTTGTCCCTCCCCTTTCCTTTCCCTAAACCTTCCCATATATCTCTTCTTTATATCTTTTAAATCCATGGCTTCTTTTTTCAATAACGGTTAGCATACACACACACACACACACACACACACACACAATAAATATCCATTACCTGTTCCCTGTATATGATGTTCTTCTATGTTTTCAGGCTGATCATTTGGTACTGGTTAACCAATTGGTGTGTTTTTACCTGAGAAGACTTTCTCCCACCTTCTTCATTCCTCAGAAGTGAGCCTCACACCCTAGGGTGCACAGAATCCACAGACACTGCTTTAGGAAGCCATGGTGTCTGTCCTGTTCTCTTAGTTCTCATGTTGGACCTGGTGTGGAAGTCTACAAACTGGGAACAGGAGCAGGATTTTTGTCTGTTTTGTTACTGAGCATGGCTTGCTTTTCTAGAAAAGCTTACCACTCCAACCTTAGGTAATCTTTTAAAAATTCTTTTAAAAGAAGTGATTTGTGTGTGTGCGTGTGCATACCACCTGGGTACAAGTACCTGTGGTGATTAGAAGAGCATGCTGCATCTTCTGGAGCTGGAGCTAAGGTTGTGAGCCTTCTGATGTGGGTGCTGGAAAACAAACTCAGTTCCTGGAAGAGCAATACATACTTTTGACCACTGAGCCACCACTTCAGACCTCTCCATAATCTTTATTTAAAAAGAATCTCTTTGTGCACACACGAGCGGATGCCTTTATCTGGATGTCAGAGGATAACCTTGGGTGTTGGGTCCTTGCCTTGAGACACAGGATGTCTTGTTGATCGATGATGCATGAATTGGGCGAGCTGGCCCAATGGGCTTCCATGACTTCTCCTCTCACTGCCTTCCTCTTGCCATGCACACTAGGCTTGCAGACTTGCCACTGAGCATTATTGTTTGAGTCTTGGGCATTCACACGGGGCTCGACATGCTTGTACTCCAGCCGCTTTCACACTGAGTCATCTGCCCCACCCCAGTGAACATCTTCAACCCAAAGGAACTTTCCCAAACCAACAGAACATCGCCAAAATGTCTAGGAACAAAGGTTCCTGAAACAAAGTTTATATTGAGTGAGAATGAGAAGCAGCCAGACCTGCTTCCTTTTTACACCACGAGAAAATCTTGTCCTAAGCTTTTGAGAGAACTGCTACTTGGTTGAGTGAAGTGTAGCACACTGCCTGTTTGTCTGCAGAGTGTTTGCATGGCTGTGTGATAGGGCTTCTCTCATCCAAGGTGAATCATTGTGTCCTTTCTTTTACTGATGGTCACTTGTGTGTCTGTTCTGGGGCATAGAATAGATTGTTTGCAGCCCAGTTCTGGGGGAGCCATGTCCTGCCCTTTGATTGGTTGTCTTCAGGTTACTATTGCTTTTGAAAAAAACGCCCCTTTGCCCTTGTAGCAAAGGAGGACTGCTTATTTTCCATTGCCATGCAATTCTGTTAGAGAGTACAGATAGTGTTCATCTATATGGTGAGTACAGTGCACACAAACACGTACGCACATACACGCATACATACATACACGCACACATATATACACATGCACACACATGCACACATACACAGACATACATAAACACACATACACAGATATACACACGTGCACACATGCACACACATACATACACATACACACAAATAGACACACACACACACACACACATTTTCAAATTACCATCTCTCTGAGCAAGTACCATGTTGTTAAGCAGTTTTGGATTAAACTTGGTAGACTTACTTGAGGATGCTTTAATTTCCAATATTTTTGAAAGAAAATGGATGAGGTCACTATGGGAATAAACAAAAGCCCATTACAAGTTTCAGAGACCCATGGGCTCTGAATTTGCTCCCATACATGTTTATGTTCACTAATGATGCTCTTTTTTACAAGAGGCCCAGACTCTAGGGATTGACTATATGTTTATTGTTGGCTATTGTGTTGCCGTATTTTATTATAAATTAGTATCAATATTTGTAGAATAATATATTGAAGTTTCTATTTGATTGGGTAGTGCACACCTGGTAGAGGGAGTAGGTCTGGGAATAAACTTGAGAAGGTCAATGTAATTGTCTCTAAAGTTTAGTTTCTCTGTTTTACAAAATGATGCTTGTGTTATGTTCTATGAGGAAAATGGGTGTTTGCACAGGAGACACTTGTTCAGCAAGTGTCCCCAGAGTAGGACTGTGCAGGTGTCTGTGCTGCTCTTACAGGACTACAAGGCTGTGTGGGCCACGAGATCATGTTTGCTGGAGCTGAGGTCACATGACCAGACACTTGTTTGTGCTGCTGAGGGTAGAAAACATTTATTTTGTCATTAAGCATCTACTTACATAGTTCCATAAGGTAAATAAAACCTCCTGTACTGTTGCATCTGTTTTTCGATTGAAGGATGCCAAACGACACAGAGCCTTTAAAGAAGGGCAAGCTTTAGGCAGAACAGAAACATTGCTAAGTTATAGTGTACTTCCTTCTGAAGTGTGCACTAGCAGTAAGGATTTGTAAGAGAAAGTTGAGGTGGATGTAACGCTTTAGATACAGCTCGGCATACTTAATCCTAGAATCTGAGAGGCTGAGGCAAGAGGATCAGGAATGTGAGGTTAGCCCTCGTCTCATGAGGCTTTGTCTCAGGAAACCCAAGTAAAGGTGGCATAAGACAGTGTTGGCCATCCCCGAGAGTTAGAGTCCTAAGCTCTGCTGTTAACTCTCGGCTTCATTCATACATCTGCCAAGTTCCTTGGTGATGTGAAAGACACCATGAGACTTGCCTGTCGGTGGACACAGCAAATCAGCTATTTTAAGGAGGCATAAGTTGTCTGGGTAAAGATTCTGCAACATGCATTAGTAACTAGCATTTGATGCTAGAAGATGATCAGGAAAACAGAACCATTGCCATCCCCAGTCACTAGGATTTAAAAGCTTTTCTTAATGTTACCCCTCTGCTTTTTCTGTTGGACCAGGAACAAACTTCATTAAAGGTAGAGACAGGCTGCAACAGTGCCTGAATCTTAAGGCTGCATCGTGGAGTTTTGGAATTGTAAGGTGGTGATTTTGACTTGGTCAGAAACACAAGGGAGAATTGAAAAAATAGGCTGTTTTCCTTAGCTTGTATCTCTGCCAAGCCTAGTCTCCCCCCCCCCCCCCCCCAAAAAAGAAACACTCACTTTACTGGCTGGGGGTAGGGCATGGGGAGGAGCAAAAATGAATCAAAAGCTATGGATTTCTCTCCCCTGAGGGGTGGTGGTTCTGGTTACCAAGACAGGCAGGGTCTGCTGTGAGATGACACTGGTAGAGCACTGTTAACTTACTAACTTATTTGGAATAAAGAAAGATGGCATAGTGTAAGTCTTTGGAGAGCATTTTGGCGGACTCGTGGGTTTTCTAGATCTAGAGTCCCTGCCCTGCTCTATAGTTTACCTGAGCCAGTCCAGCATAGCACACCTATCTTCTCAAAAAGAAGGAAAACTTGAACAACCTCTGGTGTTTTCTCCTATCACCTGATTTCTAGCAGTGAGAAATTCATTACAGTGATTTGGAAACAGTCATTCAGCCACAGTAGAAAAGACTGAAATACTAGAGGGCTGTGTGTGGGATCATTGCACCTTTTCATGACATGGCCTGTGTCAGAGGGAAGGTTGGGCTGTGTCTCAAGTGTAATCTTCCTTCTTTGATTCAAGAAAAGGCACCATTTGGCTTTGTGACTGTGTTGTTAGAGTCTCGGGAGATGCTTTATGGTATTACTGGAGGGCAGACTCATGCTCCGGGGCTATTCAACACCTGACCAACTGCCCCACATTGTTTTTTGCATCTTGATTATTGTATTTTCCAGTGTTATACCATTACTGTCCTTCATGGAGCTTAGGATACACCAGTCTAAAACTTGTCCCCGCCACTGTTGCTGAGCACCCTGGTTGTTATTTAATTACAGTGTACTAGTTGTCAAATAGTACCATCTTCAGGGACTGCTTTGGCCTTGTTGTAATTTGAATTCCTGAGCAAATTCTGTGAGTAAATGGAGAGTTGTCCTTAGGTTTGATGTTATAAATTCATTCTTTCTGTCATGACACCACAAGATAGAAAGGGTTTTGGTTTAACCTATTATTTCTGTTTTGCATTGTTGCAGAAGGGCCATTTGTTTATGAGTAATTAAGTAGCTCATGTTCAAGCAAGATAGCTAGGTGGTTCCTAGTTGTTGCCTTCAGAAATGCTAGCAGGGCACTGCTGCAGAGAGTAGGCTGACAAGTAAACTCATGAGTGCCAGAGGAGAATCATACCAGATTGTTTGAAATACAGAGTGATTGTAAGGAGCTACAGAGTTTTAGGTCCTAGATTATAAATTATAGTTGTGACAAGGTTACCTTCCTTGTCCGTAAGTCTTTTGTGTACTTCTTTACTCTGAATCATAGTCTCCATATTCCCTACAAAACTGTTGGGGCTGTAGCAAGATTTTAAAGAGGACACCCACTATAGTTTGCAAAATCAAGTAGTTACTACGGGGATTCCACTAGGAAAATGCAATTACCCATTTATGACATAAAATAAATATCCAGAGTTTTATGTATTATTATTATTATTATTATTATTATTATTAATAATTTATTTTTTTCCCAGTGGAAATGTTGATGACCCTGAGGTCACCATTGCTTAAGCTGATTGGAGGGCTAGAGAGATGGTTTCCTGGTTTGGCTCTTAGCACCCACATGATAACTCAGAACCCCCTATAATTCCTGTTCTAGGGCATCTCATGCCCTCTTCTGGCCTTCATGGGCTCCTGAATGCATGTAGTGTTCATAAACTTACACAAGCACACACATAAACACATACATTTAACAAAGACCTGTTTTAAGTACCTTGGAGACGATTATAGATACATTAAACCTATGAGAAAAAGAAGTGATATTTTATCTAAATTCATTTGCTCTTCTCTTATTCCTAACAGATAAAGCATGGAGGAAGAGATGTTCTGTGAGAAATTTTAGCCATTCCATTTGGAATTAACCAGTATTTTTTTTTCTGTTTCTTCAGGGTCGACATGTTAAAACAGGTCAGCTGGCGGCCATCAAGGTTATGGATGTCACTGAGGTAAGGTTGGATCACACATGTTTATGAAGAGATTGGAACTTTACAGTTATTCCTGTCCTGTTAGAGCCTTTCCATGTTTGGAGATTGTCATGACTTGAGCGCGTGGCTCTCCCGTGACATATGGTGACTGGGGTTCAGCAGCAGGCCACCTGACATTCTTCCGGAGTTGTTGTAGACGGTCCTCAAGTAACTAAGTCAGTAGCATTTGCTTAATTTTTTTAAAAAACAACCAAACCCAGACACCTCCTCTCTATCTGAGTGATGTCATCTTTGGCCACAAAAGGACTATAATTGGAAACATCTTCACTGATAGAAAAGATTGGAGGAAGGACCGTGGAGGTCACATGAGTAGAGATTGAAGGGAAAGCTTCCCGTGGGGTATTAGTCCACACCTGTGCCCTCCCTCCCTCCCTCCCTCCCTCCCTCCCTCAAGAAAACATCCAGCCAAGTTCCCAGAGGCTGGAAAAGAAACATCTGTTAATATGTTGAGTAGATTGTTGTCAAAATTTAGTGGCAAAAGATAGTTCTTGAAATGGTCTCTGTGGATTTACTGTGCAGCTTTAGATGGAAAAGAGAACTGAGCCAAGCAGTGTGAATTCCCACATGTGCACATGCAGGGGTGTGCCTGTGTGACTGTATGTACATCTGAGAGTGCTGACTTGTTTAATAAAATAGACATAGGTTATGAGGAACTAGGGCCATCTCATTTTAAGTTATTTTAATCAGTTTTCATCTTTTGGTGAAGACTCAGATTCAACACAGTTACAGATTTCTAAAAGGACCTAAGCAGCAATCTTAGGAGTTTGGGATGTCTTTACATCAAATCATAATTCCCCCAAGTCTGGAGCCTCACTGAGTTCAGTGTGCCATCAGTCATCTATGAGGTATTCTCTGCCCTCTCCGCTGCTCGCAAACAGCATGCACCTCTCTAGTGTGCACATTGATGAGTTGGAATTAGAAAACACTGTAGACCGCAAGACAGCTGTTGAATCTGACAGAAATATTTGAAGATGCTGTATTAGGTGACTGCTCTTTTTGGCTTGTCAAAGAGGGTAACTAGGAAAACTTATTTGGTTGACTATCCAAAAGATTTGCATAATAAATTGTGTGATGGACAGTTCAGTTGTGTGTAAAAGATTCTACTTTAGCATATAGCCCAGTGGAAAACTAGATGCTTTTCAGGTAAATTCTTTTTGGTTTCATATGACAGGGTTTCTGTGTTCTTCCTTGGCATCCTGGAACCCATTCTGTAGACCAGGCTGGCCTCAAACTCAGAGACTGCCTGCCTCTGTGCCCCACCCCCCCCTTCCTAGCTCAGCTAAACATTTTGAAAGAGCAATGAGAGAGTAGCACATTCTAACTTACTGTAACTTAAGTAGAATAGGTCTTTACAAAGTGCCTTCTGAGACTGGGCCAGGCAGTGGCACCCTCCTGCTGAAGTCCCCATTTCTGCCCCTGGGATTCTTGTTGCTATGTTCGGATATGGTATGACTGGAGCCCAGTGTTTTCATATGTTTATAAATTTACTTGTTGACTGGTTTATTGTTAGACTTGTGGATACCATTTTAAATTCAAGGTTTGGTCCAGGAATGATTGTGTGCCTTTTAATCCCACCACTCAGGAAGCAGAGGCAGGCAGATCTATATGAGCTTGAGGCCAGCCTACATAGCAAGTTCCAGAACAGCAAGGGTTGTATAAAGAAACCCTGGGTTTTTTTTTTTTTGTTTGTTTGTTTGTTTTTGTTTGTTTGTTGGTTGGTTTTGGTTTTGGTTTTTTTAAATCCAATCAAACAACAAAACCTCACAAAAGCTCTAGAAAAGTAAACCTTAGGCTTTGGATAGTTATGAGTCCAGAATCTAGGTTCCTTGTGGACTCTGTCGTCAGCCTGTGCTGTCTTCCTGAATAGCTGCTGTGCTTCCTGGTATGTTACCCTCACTCCACAGATGGATTTCAAGTGGAAGACTTTCTTATCTAAGGCTGAGTCTTAGAAATGTGCAGCACATGGTCACCGGAGAAAGAAATTGTAATATATAGAATATAAGAAAAGGTTACACCCTTCCACCTTTACAGTAGCCACGGTGTGCTTTTTTAATATTTATTTTTCAATCATGTACCTATGAGAACATCTATGAAGTACATGCATACTGGATGCTTCTGGGTTATTATTGTTATTTTCTATGTGAGAGATTAATGAGGACTTTGTCTGTCCTAGCTAAATAAGTGCCATACACACCTACACACCAAGTGTACACTTGTTGTGTACAAATGTATTTTCTTGCCTGAAAAATAAGGCAACAATGGACAAATACAATGGACAAATACATCACACAAGTATTTTCAGGGCTTCTTTAAAAATAATTAATGCAAAGCTTATATATAACTATATATATATATGTATATATATATATTCTAGTAAATATAAAAACCAGATGGTGAGTCTTAAAAAGAATCAACATTTAATCAGCTATTGATTTATTATCTTGTCAGTAATATTTCTTACATCTTCTTTTCCTGTAATGACCTCTGTTGTATCCTGGGGCTCAGGGAGGATCTAGAGTAAGTGTTGATTATGGATAGAAGACTAGGTTCAGCTGGCAGCATGGAAAACGTGCCCTTGCCTGCCCTGAACAGCAAGAGTTTCTCGGCTTTCCTGTGCACTTGTAGGCTTTATGCTGGCTCAGACCTGCGTGGCACATAGAGATTTTGTAGCTCCAGCAGGAGGCCTCAGTGGACAGCAAGGTTCTGTATGGTTTTCACTTTTTTTTTTTTTGTATAAGGGACAAAAAGGTGCAAAGACTAGTTCCTGGGGGAAAAATTCCCAGACCTGTGACTTGGTAGGAGAAAAGGAGTGGGTTATTACTAGGCTCAGGAGGGAAGACTAGTATGGGTGGAAGACCAAGACATGCTTCCCTCCCCAGTTAACTGTTGGCAGCCTGAATGAACCTGGCTCCAGCACCAGCTGCAGTGAGTGGGGAAATGTGGGCCTGCTTCACCTAATTTCCTTGGTTATGTGAAGAACCTGGACATAATCAACCAAGAATTCATGTTCTGCTGGGGGGGGGGGGCACAGCGTTCCTCTTTGACATGGGACTTTGTAGGGAACTAAGGAGTCTGCAAGGGAGACATTTCTTTGTCAAGATGTATATATCTCTTCATATGTCTTTTGAACCTCAACAGAATTAAGAATTGAGTACAAAAGGAAACTTAATGTATTTTGTCTGGTTGGTGTTGGGAAGGGTCTAAAGAGAACCATGTGACAGATTTTTTTAAACTGTGCAATACTAGCACAGTAGATTTAATGTGCATTTGTCTTTGTTTTACAATAATTTTAAATTGAGAGGGATTTGCAGGAGAATGTGTGCAAATGTCCTGTGTACCTTCCCCAGTGATAACACCTTGCAAAACTATATATAGCACAGCCTCACAACTGTGTTCAGGAAGCAAGAAAGGCAGTTGATTATTTGTATAAGGTAAAATGCTCATTGGGACTTAAGTTTTGAATCTACTGAGGTAGGCTAGACAGTTACACCATGTCTGCTGCATACCTTAGTATCAGAGTAGGCCATCGGAAATTGGCTAAACATGCACCCATCTGGGTGTCTCGTAGTTCTTGGAGGAAGACTTGTTATTTTCTTCAGGACTTGTTTACCATCATCAGCCCTTGAAGTTTAAATTCTTGACAGCCTCATTTTTTTGTATCTTAATATTAAACTTGTATTTACATAAGGTGTGTGTGAATTTGAGTTACCCATTTGTTTTCAATTAATATTCTATAAGGTTTTGTTAATTTAAAGGTGAATTAGCTAGATCAGTAGTTGTTAACTTGGGGTCAATAAATTAAACAAGGTTTGTCTTTAGCCTCAACTTCAAGTATCTAATTGTAGTTAGGAGGGAACAGTATGTATCATTTACTTAGATTTGACAGTTAACATGTTGTCTATGTGTTATTGAAATGGATAGTAGAATCATAACTATCAAAGTATTAATGTGTGTGTGTGTGGAGAGAGAGAGAGAGAGAGAGAGAGAGAGAGAGAGAGAGAGAGAGAGAGAGAGAGAGAGAGAGAGAGAGAGAGAGAGAGAGAATATTTTAAATGGGATCTTGTTATGTTGGTGTCAGATTCTTGGGCTCCAGCAATCCTCCTGCCTCAGTGTTCTGAGTAGCTTGTGTTATAATAATACACCACTTCACTTGTATTGAAGTATCTAAAAAAATAACTAAATCGATAATGATTGCAATTTTATTTTAAGGATTGGGCTTTTTTGCTTTTTCTGTTTCCAGCTGTGGGCTAACTCATTTTAACTTGTGAATTGGCAAAAAATAGTTTCTCTTTTTTAGTTGTTGCTCTGGTAGAATGCCAACTTAAGACATTTGTATTTCGGCTCACAGTTCTTAATATCCCATCATGGCAGAGAAATCACAACAGCTTCAAGTTGCTAGTCACACGTGTACAGTTGGTAAGCAGGAACTATACATTCTTGTGCCCTCTTTCTCCTCTGTAACTCGGGATCCAGCACAGGGCAGGATGTTGTACACAGTGGGCAGGTCATCTTGCCCTAATTACTCTAACCAAAATAATCCCCTGCAGATTTACCTTCCAGGTTGCTTTAGAGCCCAGGTTGACGGTTGAGATTGACTATCACTCCCCAGAGGAAAGACTGGGTGTTGGAAGTTTTCTTTTTCCTTGAAAAGTTTCTGCTTTATGGATGACCAGTTGAAATTCAGAGAAATGGTTTTTCTTCCAAAGTTGTGTGGCCATTCCCAGAATAGAGTTTAATAAGGTTTTCAGGTACCAGGGGCTGGTGAGGGAATTATCTCTGACTTCAGCAGCCCTTCTACCTTTGCTGCCTCCAGCTTTTTTCAGCTGATGTCCCATGGTTCTTGTCCCTTCCAACCCTGAGGTTTCATTGCAGTTTTGACTTCACCATTACAGTTTTATGCAGTGGCTTCTTAGGGCCTCCTTGAAGTTACCCCAACTCTGCCACACATTCTTTGGCCCTAGTAATTCTACAAGACCATGGTGGAAAACTTCAGAGCCCCTCAATCTTTTATTTTCATGCCTGCAAAGCCAGCGAATGATGCTGCCAAGTTCTGCTGCCAGCTTGGGGTCAAGCCTGGCTCCTTGGACCAAGTTTGCAGTGGCCTCTGTGTGCACTTTTCCTAGGCAGCTGATTTCCAGATCAGGGACTACCTTGAGCACTCAGTTTTGCAAACGGGTGTAGGCAGAGTTTTCTTGTGGGTCGCTGCTCCCAAATAACCACGCAGAAACTAAATATTAATTGTAAATGCTTAGCTGATAACTCAGCTTATTACTAGCCAACTCTTACATTTTAACCATATTTCTTATCTACTCTCTGCCACATGGCTCATGGCTTGTTACCTCATTTTCTGCACATCCTGCTTCCTCTATGTCTGTTGGCATCTCTTCTGACTGGAGGTACAGATGGTTGTGAGTTGTCATGTGAGTGCTAGGAACTGAACCCAGGTCCTCTGGAAAATCAGCTTTTGCTCTTAACTGCTGAGCTGTCTCCCCAGCAGCTCCTAAAACACCACTTTGCTGAAGATATTTTAAGACCACCTGAGGTTCTTAATGCGTGTTTTGTTTTGTGGTGAATTAGAATGATTAATTATGCCATAGAAACATTTATTCTTTATTTCAAAGAACTTTCTTTGACAAGGTGGGCCTTGAAATTGTTAATGAACACTTCACATTCAGGCTGGATGTCTACATATTTAGTTCAAGTTTATTTTTTTCTAAGTAAAATATATAAGTAAAAATTACTCAACATTTTATTTTGTACAATTAAGTTTTACACGTATACACGCACACACGCACACACGCACACACGCACATACATATATATCTGTTTGTCTTCTGTCCTTCCATTGATTCTCCTTATTTTTGAGCAAAGCAGAATCAGTGACGCCTGGAGGAGCCTAGGCACAGATCACCGATGTCCCTGGTCTAATAGAGGCACATAGGACAGACAACTTTCTTACAAAGATACCTGGGCATTTTTATCTCCCAGCAAAGCTTGCTAGGCTCGGATCCAAAGTTTTAGTTTGGCTAACTGTATAAGCAGCCACTGTTGGTCCAATTCTTCAGCAACAGCTCCACACAGTGCCTGTTGGCCTTCCTCTGGGCCACGCTCTGCAGGTCTCCTGTCTTTCTGGGAGGCTGGGTAGCTTTGCTGCTGGCCCTGTGAGTTGGCAGCCTGTTTCCTCCCTGTGAAGGTAGAGGAATCAAGATAAAGGCAGCCCATCCTGCCCGCACTGCTCACCACGCCCCTCCCAGCTCCTTCCCTCCCAGAGCCTGGGAGACACATTGCTGTGAGGGTGGTTGTTGGTATGCTGACAGTTTGTTGTACTGCAGAGAGCAGCAGTGAGGGCAGTAGTTATTAGGGTGATGCAGTACTTTTCTGGGGGTGAGTCCGTTTTCATTGAGGCCCCTTCTCTTTTATGAATGAGTGAAGATGTTTATACAAAAAAGGTGGATGCTGTCCCTGTAGTTATTTCCCTTTTGACAGTGCCTGCAAACTCCATGTAAAACCCCAAACTCCTACTCTTTGCTGAAGGTTCTGAACTCCCTTTTACCCTAGAACTAAAGAATGCTGTGGGTTTTCATTGTTTAGGAAAAGGAGAAAACATTGGGAAAGTGCACCAGCAGATTTTAAAAATATCCTATTTTTCAACGAAATATAGTTTGATCATATCTCCCCCCCCCTCCTTCAAATCCATGTATACACAGTGTGCCAGTCAAAGGTCACATAGACTCATCTAGAGACAGAAAGTGGATTTCCCCTTAGGTCAGGGTGCTCCTCAGTTGCTTAGCTTCTGACAGCTTCCAGTATTTCTCACTGCTGCCAGTCACTCAGGGGACTTCCACTTGGCCATTTGCTTACCTGTGTGGTTTAATTTAATTTAAGGACTTTGTATTTATTCCAGGAGGTGAGTTCCTTAACTTCCCTCATCTCACATATGTATTTCATTTAACCCTTTTTTATTCAGTTACCACCTACAGTGAGGTTGTAAATAGTGCATAGTCTCTGCTTATGTGTAGTTCTGTCTGCACTTAGGTGGGCTGGCTTTAAGTTGTAAATTATAAAAGAACAGGCCAGTTTTAAGTAATTCATCCTGATACCTGAACAGAAGTTTTTACTTCTCGTTTTTTGTTTTTGTGGTTGTGAATCTTCAAAGATGACTCCTGATCATCACTGTCTACACTGAAGAAGTAATGAGCATTTTCCTTCATGGATACTCCTGAAAGGGCATGATAATTGTCATTAGCTTTATTATTTTTACTTGGAGAGAAGGAAGCAATGTAGCCCTTGACTAAAACCTACCCAATTTTAAATTTGTTCATTCTGTGTCTTTCTCCTGATTCGGAAGCTTGAGCCCACATAGCAGGTCTCTTCATTTGCGGGGAAGGAAGATGGCTTCCTGGCCTGTCACTAAGCTGGACTGCAGCTTTGTATTTATAACCAGTGGGTACAGCTTGCTTGGCAGCATCAGTACCAAAATACCTGGTTTAGAGTGTAGTTTTCTCTTGCAGCTGTATGAAAATTAATAGAATAAGGCCAAATATACTTCATTGAAATAGAAAGCACATGCTTTAAAAATCCAAGAGGATTTTTATTTTTCCAGGCATCCTGAGGAAATCACTGAATTGGAGTTGATACTATCTATCTGATGAGGTAACTTGTCTGTACAGTGCATATGTACTCTGGCTCTGCTGACATCCTGTTCTCTTAAGCACGCAGTGATCAGTGAAGGCCTCAGTTAAACCATCAGTGTTAAATTTGGTTTGAATTAAATTTCCCCAGAATTGCTTTATCAGAGATGTGTTCTTATTAGCTCTTGTACATTTTAAAAAAGAACCTTTAGAAAATTTTCCCACACTGGGGGGCACACATCTTTAATCCCAGCACTAAGGAGACAGAGTCAGATCTCTGACTTCAAGGCCAGCCAGGGCTACACAGAAACCTTGTCTCAAAAAACAAAACAAAAAAGAAAGAAAAATTTCCCGCAATACCACCATGGGGCTTTTCTTTATGTAGATAATTAATGCATTTTAAAAAATGATACAGTACATGATATGTTTATATTTTTATATATTAAAGCTTACATAGTTAATATGACACAGATAATATGTAACTAGGTCTTGCATTGGATGAAGTGGGGTGACTTTTGTGTGCCTTGACAGTTTTATGATAGCCAAAGAACCAAAATACCATTGAAAAGAACAAGGGCCTCAAGAGTTTCTACCTTAAGATTTTACAGTCTGTTTCTCCACGTAATCAAGGATGTTAATCTTAGTGAAATCTCTTTACTGACTGAGCTATCTCTTCAGCTTCAGATGTTTTCTTGGTAAAGGTTATAAGCCCTAGAGTGGTAAGCTGCTTCTTTCCCCCATTCTGTGTCTAATTTAGTCAGCAAAACTGCAAACAGAAGCCAAAGTTCTTTGGTGCAATATTTAGCCCAAAGTGTAGTATTCCATAGAAAGATCAGCTGTTGAATGTGCACTATGCAGCCTCTGTTCCTTACAGGCTTGCTTTATCTTATTGATAGATTACTTAGCGTAGGCTTGAATGTGAATGTAATCATTTTGACCTGTAGAGAGGGGTGTCTGTGTGTGTCTGCCTGTCTGTCTCTATCTATCTGTCCATCCGTCTGTCCCACTTCATTCTAGATATTGTGAGTTTGCTCAAGCACGCCTTGGGCCTTATGTCTGTCTTCTTCTTGGGCACCTAGTGGTGGCTCTTGAAGTCCTGTGCTGCAGAGTCTTGGGTGTTGGTTCACGGGGGTTTGATGTAGTAGTGCCCATCCCTGCCCTGGGCTTTTTTCCCTGGTTGGTTTCTGCTGTGAAACAGGCCTTCAGTATGATTATGGAAATTGAAAATGCAGTCTCAGTGGGCAGGAGAATGCTCTTAAAAAAGTGCACAAGGAAAGTGGCACAAACTGATCATTCTTATGCTTCATGTTAATTGCTGGTTGAAGGAGGAAGAGCTAGGCAGACTTCAGTGTGATAATACCCTTTCTACTTAGGAACTTAAGTTGGCAATGGTCTTTCAGGATCCTGACAGGGGATATTCATTTAGGCATATAACAGATTGGCTTAAATTTTAGTCTCTATAAACCAGTATCACTGTTGAGGAGGAAATGTCATTTGAGAGTCAGTCCCATCTTTCCATCTCTCCCTTTATCCCTCTCTCCTTCTCTTCTCCTGCGTGTATATGTATGTGTTGGTGATAGACTTAATTTTCCTTTGATGCAGAAGCCTAACTCTGTTGCCCAGTATGAATGTAGGCATGGGCTACAAGTGTGCCCTATGTCTTGTCTCCTGTGAGAGTTCCAGTTTTAAAACAATTGCTCTGACTCGGCCTACCTCAGGGGGAGACTACAGACAAACTCTTACCACGTGTTTTCCTTTATGGTCATGAGGAGTGCCAAGAGAGGGTGTCTGGAGAGATGTTTGTATTGTTATTAGGGGGTGGCATCACTTGTCTGCTGGCAGACGGAGAGCAGCTGTAGCGTTCTGAGTTCCACTGCCTCCTTTCTACGTGCTTGCACTGTGCCCATGACTAGAGTAGAGGGAGAAAGAAGAGACTGAAGACCCTATTCAGGTTCGTGAGCTTCTTGTAGACCAAACTGAAATTTGCAGGTAGTAAGCTGCCCTGGGTTCTGGATTATGATCCGTTGTCAAACTGTTTTAATCACTTACCTTTCTTATTATCTAAAGTAGAAGTCTATTCTTCCTCTACCTTAAATAATTGCTCTGTAGCTTTCTTGCAGTGCTGGGTCGGGCCGTGAGGTAGTTAAAATAGTTGGCTTAAGATAGCACCAACTTATGTTTTCAAAACTTCAAGTTTTATATTGTACGCCCCTTGGAACTGGATCATGTTATTCCTGTAACAATTTATTTTTCTATCCAGCAAAACTTATATCTTAAACAGTTGTCCGATATCTTTTAAAATCACATTTGAAAGGACATCTATTCTCTGATAAGATACAGACAGTCCTTAGTATCAACAGGGATGTGCAGTGTGTTCAGAACACACCCTAGGATGCATGTAAGGGAGCAGCTGCAGGAGAGTTCCTGGTAGAGGTCCTCCCTGGTGTAGCTGCTGAGCAGGACTAGCACCAACAGTGGCTGAACATAGTTATTGTTCCTTACCAGTTGTTTGCTATCTGTAGAGTATAGTCATCTTCCCTTGAAGGAGCACCTGCAAATTTTTTGTGTCACTGTATGGATAGAGGTAACAGCATATTTAGTCAGGACTCAAATTGTTATTTGTTGTTAGCAAAAGGTTTAGCCTAACTGGCCCTTGGGAAGAAACTAAGTTACACTGGTATGGGCTGATTAGCCCATGGCATCCTTACTCTGTTGATGAGTTGTTTTAGATTTCCTGTCTGCCCACTGCTGCTAGCAGTAAGGTGATGCTGGGGGCTTCTGGCAGTGTTCACCAGGCCTTGTTTCGATGTTATAGGCTGCTGTAGGAATACTTTAAGCCAAAGTTAATTGTAGTTCATTTTCTAAAAGTACAGTACATATTTGCTGTGTGCTGTGCACTGTAAAGATATTTTCATGCTAGCCTAATTTATTATTTACAACTCTGGGTGGTCTCACCTGCTAGGAATGCATCCCTACCTTGGATGTCATGAAACTGAGTCTAAGGAATTGGCTCATTTTATTTTTGCAGCAAAAACATCATTATTGCTATTTGTAATGGATAATATTTAGCAAAGTGGGGGCTATAAAGGACAAGACCATGCATTTGTGTGTGGTGTGTGTGTAAAACAATTAAGGGGCTATGATTTTGAAAGGAAGCAAAGTGGGGGGTGATGTGTGTGGAAGGAATATCAGGTAGGAAAAAGAAGGAAGAAATGATGTGATCATATTTTAAATAAAAAATTAAATTTAAAATCTTTGGTTATTCATTAATGCTTTTTAAAAGTCAGAATTAGAAAATCATTATTATTGCACCCAGTAGGGGCTGTTTAGTAGTTTTCAATGGTATCTGTACTTTTGACTCAGTCTTGTCATGTAGCAATTGAGAGTCAACAAAAATCATTTGATCAATAGTGCTGTGATTTGGCACAGTTTTAGGAGGCTTTTCTCTTGAGTCTGATTTTTTTTTTTTTAAATCATGATTAGTCCCTGGTGCTGCACACCTGATCCCAGCAGAAGTTAAGGCCAGCAAGATTATGGGTTTCAGGCCAGTCTGTTCTGCATAGCAAGATTGTGGCCCAATAAACAGAAATCATAGTTACACTGTCTCAGGGCTGAGTAACTGTAGACAGATGATGTGTGGGTTTTGTCATCTTCTGGAGGAATTGAAACATGTAAAGCAAGTTGTTTTAATGAAGTACACCAAATCAAACCAGGTGGATCTCAAGCTATTTCAGGAGTATTTTTCTAACAAGCATAATAGTCAAAACCTACAGGAATAGGTTGTTGGTTGTTGATTCCCCTTTTCCCATGTGGTTGTATGCTCTTAATTTCTTTACCTGGCGATTTTTAGTTAGAGCCAGGAGCCATGAGTTTTCCCTTCTTGGATTCACAGTATTTTACAGATTCACATTCTTGACCTGGGGGGTGGGGGGGAGAGGCAGTTAATTACTACAGATTGGGGATTGGATCAGCATCTAGTCAAGGACTTAATTTTGCTCTGCTCTCGAGACCATGGCTCTCAAAGGCCTGTGAGATGATGTATCCCCATTCCATTTATGGCAGGCAGTAGGCACCTTTCTTTTTCTGTGAGTGCTGGCTTCTGTTCACAGATGCCTTTTAAAGATTAGATTCTTCCCTTACTCGAGATGATTTCTTGAGGCCAGCGCCCTGCTGCAGCCCCAGAAGGGTTCCATAGCCCACAGATTTCTTGCTTTCTCTCTTCACTGGATGGACTCTTTTCATGTGGTCACTCCATAGTCTCCAGATTCCCTGCTCTACCCCTGAGCCCATAAGCTCCTCTTGCTCCATTTGAATCTCCTGTTCTTGGTTATTGGAAACTGTCCATCATTGCCTGGTGCCTTAAGCTCTTCAGGATTTGTGTAATTTTAGTTGTTTAGGTAGGAGGGCAAGTCATCTGGCCGTTGATACTTTATCTCCTCCTCCAGCAGCAGAAGTCCCTCTATTCTTTGTAATTGAAGATACTTCTCAGAACATAGCCTTTATCTGTGCATGCCAAGTAAGCAGGAACTCCTGAGACCTGAGGTCACAGGCTGGCCAGTGAGAAATGTGCACACATCATTCCCTTATAGCTACCTTTTGCCAATCCTCACTTGGATCTGTTTGTAGAGTTTAAGCAACACTACTCAGTATGCAGAGTGTTCTTTTATTTTCTTGTAGTAGGAGTACAGGGAGCTTCGTGGAATTTGCCACTGGCATAGACAAGTCTCTGGGTGGCCTGAAGCTATCCCTCTAAGGGAGCCTCTGGCAGTTAGAGACTAGAAGACAGGATGATGAGCTTCGTATTGGGACTGACTGACTTTTGGAAACTGCTGATATTAGAGCACGGTCTGAATCAGTAGTCACAGCAGACAAGAAGGAACAAACAAGCCTGAGTCTTGTAATGCCTCTGGCCTAGTCCTGGCCAGGCTGTGGAGCTCTTCAGTCATGGCAGTAACCCTACAACATTGGGGATAGCAGTCAGGATGGGAGCAGACCATAAGGTCTGACAGGAAGTTTTCATGGGATCATTCCTGCTTCATAAACCATAATTTATTTATTTATTTCCAGAATTAGTTAACTATTACATGAACATGTAGAAAATTAGGAGATTAAAGAAGAAGCCAACCTAGGATAGTCTTCAGCAGAAGTTTATAGCTCTAAATGTGTGCACACTTACGCTGTGGGTGGTCACATTTTGTTGCCAAGATCATAACTGCTTTGCTAGCTTCTGAGTGTTTTAGATTATGGATTCCTTTTATGTTCTTATAATTTGAAAGTTTGAGGCTTTTTAAAATGTTGAAGTGTAGTCACTTTTAAAATGTTGAAGTGTAATTACAATTTGGTTTTGGAAATAAATTTGTAATATTTGAGGTTTTAGTATTGAAAACACTTTAAACCTATGGTATTTTGCCTTATAGATTGGGACTGACCATGATATCTCATGTTGGCATGAATATAATAAGTAGTTCAGGGACCTAGAAAATAGTGTTTTATTGGACTTGATGAAAGTCATCATGTGCTGTGTCTTTTGGTGGGAGCTTTAGCAGAGTTGTCTGTTGAGATTCTGTGATTTCTTGATCACATTCATGAGGGTACCGGTCCCCCAAGGTTTGAGTGGTGTACCGAGGAGGACTAACACGCGTTGTGTTTTAGCTGTGGTCTCCAGTCTGCCCATTCTTCCATGGTGTTGTTTGTTTTGCTTTTAGTCACATTGCTAGATAAAAGAGATCTGATTGAAATACTCAGCAAGGGACGTTTTGTTAGGGAAAGGGCTTAGACTCTTGGAGGGCTGTTCAGACTACATGTGCCACTAGGCACAGAAGAGCTTCAAGGCCAAGGCCATTACCAGAAGAAACACACTTGATCCATAAAAAAGCGTGTGACTTTAATATTAATACAGGATTGTTCAAGAGTGTTTTTCTTTTATATCTTGAGCAAGCTTTTGTGCATACATGCTTTTCGTTTGGTTGTTAATTTTCACGATGAGCTTTTACTATTAGTACTGAATGATTTGGCTGAGGGTGTTGACTTTAAAGACTGTCATTCTCATGACCTGATCCCATAATCTTAAATTTGTTCTAAAATGTATCCTCTTTTAGAATCTGTAAAATTTTCTTCACTTACATGTTGCTGAATGGCCAATTTAAGATGTGTAACTTTTTATGTTTGAATCAAATTAAACTTAATTGACTCTGTGCTACTTTTAAGTTGGCTTGTGTTGAGTAACTCACTCTTATCTGCGAAGACTCTATAAGTTGAAATACTTTATTTTCTTTCAGCTTGTAGCCATAAGGAAGAGATGAGTAGCAGTTGACTGTAAACTGTTAAGCAGACATTTTCTTTCGGGAACATGCTCAGTTGTACACTTCGGTGCAGAAATCCTCCAGAGAGACATTTGTCTCTCTAATGTCTCTCTTTATTACCCTTTTTCTTCAGCTTCACAAAGACCATCGGTTGCTCCTCTATTTGTTTAACTGTCAGTGACTGATGTTTAATTTTGTGAAGAAGCCAGGTGGAAAGATGGTAAACTCTGAACGTTCTCAGACCTCCTGGATTCCGGTTAACATCTCTGGGGTCTGCCTGTCTCTGGTCAGATAGTACTGCCTGCCATCAGTGAAATGAGAGAAGACTTGGACAGTAAGGCTTTAAAGCAACGTTTTAAGGGAACATTCATTAAAAGGCTGGTAGAGCACTTACCTAGCATACTCAAGGCACTGTAAAACAAACGTTCTTGAGAACACCACCAGAGGGACATTTAGAGACAAGAGCCAGCCAATAATATGCACCCCTGTGTGCTCAGATGGTGAAGTGGGCAGTGCTTTTTTTCATTTGACTCATTTACAACCCATAGCTGATGGTGCAAATTTATGTTGTGCAGATGTTGGCTCCTCCAACCCCCCCCCCCCCCCCCATCCTCTGATAGTCAGGGAGCCAACTGAAAGCTCACCCACTGTCAGAGCACAGCTCTAGACAAAGACCTTTTCTATGAGAATTGTTCCTGTTGGTCAGAGGCCAAAATGCTAATTGGCACCAGCTGCATTAACTCACTAAGTGGGGGTCAGCAGCTGCCTAGCATTGGAGGAAGCCAGAAGAGAGCCCCCCTGCTCTTCAAGAAGGCCCACCCTGTCCTTCAGATCTTCCTGTTTGTGATCATACTGCGGTCCTTAAAGTGGAAGATGAAGGACACGGTACTTTGGACTCACAACTAGACACATGGGGTGATGTGTAGCCTTGTCAGTTCAACTATTTGTTTAAATGTCAGCCCCAAGGCTATTTACTGCTGTATCTTCTATTTAAATAAGGTGTTACTTTGGTGGTGTGCTATGTGTGTATCTATTAAAACCTGAAATGAGACTACCAAAGTTATTTTTTTAGAAAACATTTGTTTATTTTATGTGTATGGGTATTTCACCTGCACACATGTCTTTGTACCACATGCATTCCTGGTCCCCATAGAGACCAGAAGAGAGCATTCGATCCCCCGGGAATTGGAGTTCTAGATGTATGTGAGCCACCATATGGGTGCTGGGTATAGAACTAGGGTTTTACGGAAGAGCGGCCAGTGCTCTCCACTGCTGAGCCATCTCTCCGGCCCCTAAACTTACTCTAATGATCAAAGGGGAGCTGGAACTCAGAACTTGGTTCATTATAGCTATAGTCTAAAAAGAATATTGCATACTAAGAATTAATTAGTCCTAAGATTCTAGTTGTTACTGGCTCGAAACCCATGGGCAAATCTGTATTTCTGATGCTTTTTCGTCCCAAGACTAGGCCTTCATCTTAATAAAACTGTAAATGACAATAAACGGTGCTGAGTGTCTTTTTATTAGATAATGTAGTAGTCATCTATTTTGAAATCATAAAAAACAACAGCATTAATGTTCAGAGTATCTGCTACATTACATCATCCTAAAACAGTACTTTGGAAAGGAGACTACGATTTCCTCTTAGTATTCTTTGTGGGGTAATTTCTTATGGCTTAGGACTTGACTACGTAAGACCTCTGCTCTGTGTCATATTTTGGCAAGTAAATGAATGTGATCATCGTATCTCTAGATGATGTTTCAGTTTTATAGAAGGGCTACTGCTAAATTTGATTGCACATAAGGTCTTGTATTTTATATAAAGATTTATAAAACTTGTCTATAGTCTGCAAACTCAAGTAGTCTTCCTGCCTCAGCCTCCCAGATGCTGGGATTCTAGGCCTCCCCCAGCCCAGTTTCAAAGGTATTTTTGTGTAAGTCTTGTGATGGTGCAGCATGATTACAGAACACAATAATGTGTTCTTGCCTAGAGATGTTTAGAATTAGCAGTAACAATGCCATGGAAATCTGCCAATCATATTTCTCAGTATACATACTCAACGTTTTCAGACCAGTGGACGGTACTAAATTTAAGCTTTTAACAACTTCAGAATATGCACTTTTTAAATCAGTGGGTTATGGAACTCCGAAGACCTTTGGAAACTCTTGACTTCTGAAAGTGATAAACAGCTTAATCCTAGAAGAATCGCTTTCTGTCACTCAAAGGAGAAAGTGCACTGGAGCTAGTTAGACCGTTTTGATCTTTAATTACTCTCCAGGGAGCTGCTTAGGAGAGGCTCTTGGGTGGCGTTTGTTCTCTTCCAAGAGGTAGAGCTGGTAGCATTGGAGGACTGGGCACTGGCCCTGGAAAAACTCAAGTGAGATGGGGAGTGGAAGAAATCGGCGAGCGAGGGTATATGGGGAACACGCCTCTAAGCCAGGGCAAGGGCAGCTCACAGTGCTGGACTGACCTTCAAACTTCTTCCTTTCTGTGTGTGTTCTCTCTAAAGGCAAACTCAGTATCTCTAGCCCGCAGTCTGTATGTAGACCGAGCTAGCCCCAAAGGGCTGGGATTGAAGGTGTTCACTGCCACACCTGCCCATCCACCCTTTTTGTTTTTATGCTCCAAATTTCTATTGTTTATTTTTTTTAATTCAAATAAAAATAGATCAGATCTTTAGTTTCTGTTGTGAGCTCCTGGCCACAGGGAATGTGTGACTCTTCGGAGCACCTGTTTAGCTGTGGACCTTGTTCCAGGAGGGGCATTTGATGGTTTTGTAAGCAGACCCCAAATGTTCCTTGCCAACAAATTTGCTACCTCTTACGTCTCAGGTATATTACTATTCTCTACATATGTACATGTACAGATGAATGACACAGTTAAAGCCTTTCTCTGAATTGAGAATTCTTAGTTTTGTTAGGGACATATTTCTTTCTGCCTTTGCTAATTATTACTTCTTTTTGTTTTTATATAAAGTTTCTTTAAAGAAAAAAATTAGGTAGAAGCATTTTTTTTCTATATTAGCCAGGTTATATTCTAGTTTTGTGTAGAATTAATATAGTCACCATAACTGTAATTATTATCCCATTTTTCACCGCTACTTTGAACATGGCCATGTTTGACTCACTTGTTGAAATGATAAGCATTTGCTAAGGCTTTCCTCCATACAGGGCAGAGAAGCATTATAGAGCCTGTATTTCCAGGCGACTGCTGCTTTGTTGACAGTCATTTCCTATGAAAGGGCCATCATCACTGTATTTGTAGAATGTTCTGCAACATCCCAATATCTGTGTCTTTGATATAACATATCTTTTTTTTGGTAGTGATACCCAGGAGGAGATCTGCCATCTTTAGAATCACTACTTTAAGATGACTGTACACCTTCTTAGGCGCTTGGTTTCTAAAGCAAAATGTATAATTGAAATTATATTTAATATTTTTCTTTTTCCATCTCCTTCGGTCTTATCTCTAATATCTCATTAATCATAGTTATTTTTTAATCTTAAAGTATAATAGTGATAAAGAATAATTTTTTTTCCTTTCAGGCTTTAGGAGAGCTTCTGTAGATGTTGGCCTAAAGCAATTGATATCTTCAGACTTTGTGCCTGTACACATATACACACATAAACATTTGTGGGTACTTTTCCTGTGCTTCACTTGACATGCATGTACATCACCTATGCATTACTCAGATTATTTCATGGAAAGGAAAGAACACCAATGTAAAGTGGGTGTGCTTGTGCAAAAATCTCATTTGCAGCAATGGAAGGCACAAGGAATTTTAAAGATTTAGTCATGAATTTTATTCTAAGGCCTTACACTGTGCATTCTTCACACACACACAGAGTTTTCTCACTTTAATTAATTTTCCTTCATTTAGATGATACTGAGAGAGCTTTGTTAGCCTGCTTGCTTACAGGAAGTTTGTCAGTGTGTGCAGCAGGCAGCAGAATAAAATGCCCATGCTGATAGGTGCACTATCTTCCCCAGTGTGAGGGAGAGAGGCAGAGAGTATGGCTCCTGACCCTTTGTCTTTCACTGGACAGCTTATTTTACTTTTCAGGCTTTAGGAAGAGCTTAGTCTGAAACAACCTGTGTACAGGGGTCAGTCCATGAGTGGAACTAGTACTTTAGCCCCCAGTCATGTGTTCTCATCTGTCCAGTAACTTGCAAAACTGTTCTTAAGTGTATTCACAACTGTTTCCTAAGGAGGAAATATTAATTGAAACAGTATCTGTCACATCACCTTTGACCTGGGTTGGGAGATAGGGGTGTTGTTTCACTTGAGGGGATTGCCTCTCAGAGAAGTATAGTAAATAGCCTGAGGTGACAGGTAGTAGAGGTGCAGGCTGGATCTCTGTCCACTGCCCATTCTGCTGTCCATCACACTAAGGAGCATTCGCTACTCCTGTTGCTTTTCATGTGCTTATGTGGGAGGAAATAAAATCATTCAAAAGCCACATGTTTTGTTCTTTTTTTTCTTAAGGATGAAGAGGAAGAAATCAAATTGGAGATAAATATGTTGAAGAAGTATTCTCATCATAGAAATATTGCAACTTACTATGGTGCTTTCATTAAAAAGAGCCCTCCAGGACATGATGACCAACTCTGGGTAGGTTGATAACTCACAAGCCTTTGGTATGCTTTCTGCCTGTGGTTATTCTAATAAGGGAATTAAGGCCTTCACAGGGAAAGTGGAGAAAGCAAAAACAAAACATAGTGAACTGAAGGGGCTTGTTATCCATGAGCTTCCTTACCTAGATCTGTGCTATGGCAAGGAGGTGGGATTGAGAGGCCATTTCATAGGAAGCTCAAGAAAGAGTGCTGTTGTCAGACATTGACAGACATTCAGTAGTGACCTTAAGGACAATAGTTTATTATGAACAGGAAATTTCTTGAACCAGGTAATTCAACCCTAAAAAAGTCACATTCAAATGATGACCAAGAGACTGCCATTTGTGTGAGTTATACTGAAGGTATTGAGTTTAGAAGGCAAGATTGATAACCTTTTCTAATGATTTAAAAACACTAGTGCAGAAAACATTGGCAGCTTGGTACCGACGTGAGAGAAGTAAAGAGGGGACCCAGAGCAAATCTCCGTAGTCATAGCTACCGGTGTGTGACAGACGTGAGAAGCAGACATTGGAGAATAGCTTTTATACAGATGACTCTGGGGAAGTCACTCAGAAGAATGGAGCGAGACTGCTCTCTCTCATCAAGTACAAAATAAATGAAAATGAATCAAAGGTCTTAATGTAAGATCTAAAACTGCAAAACCTTAGAGGACAGCACAGGGAACACAGATAGAGGCATAGGCAAGGGTTCTCGGGAAAGGACCCAATAGTTCGGGAAATGTACCAACAGGTCACAGATGGAATTGCATAAGATTTAAAAGTTCTCCACAACAAAGGAAAAGAAACTGCTTTATAAAAAAATAGAAGAAAATCTTTTCTGGCTATACATCTGATGGAGGATTAATATCTAGAATATATTTTTAATAGTCAAAACCGAAAACAGGGCACTGAACAGACAGGCCTCAAATGAAGTACATATCACTAGCAAATACTGGAAAGGTGTTTAGTATTCTTAGCTGTCAAAGAGACACAGTCACAAGTGCCTGTGAGGACATAGGGAAGGGAACTCGTACTGCTGGTGGATATAAGCTGTTTGGCCACTGTGGAAGTCAGTGTGGAAGTTCCTCAAAACTAAAACTAGAAACACCATGTGACCCAGCTATACCACTTGTAAGTACCCAAGAGGACTATGATGGGCCTCGGGATACCTACACATACATGGTTGTTTCCAGCACTGTTCACAGTCGCCTCATTTGCAGCCAGACTGCATACCCATTAACAGATGAATGGACAAAGAAAATGCAGTATATACACACTGGAGTTCTGTTCAGCCATAAAGAAGGATAAAACTAAGCCATGTGCCAGAAAGTGGATATAACTGGAGGTCATCCAATATAAAAAGACATGCATTATATGATTTTTCACATTTATGAGTTCTAGAGTTTCTTACTGATAAGATCTCTCTCTCTCTCTCTCTCTCTCTCTCTCTCTCACACACACACACACACACACACACACACACACACACACACACACACACACACACACACACACGCCAAAACAACAACAACAAAAGTGGCGGTCAGTACCTGAGCTGTTCTTTTGTCCTCCACATACATGTGTGTATACATGTGCATTTCCACATAAATAAACAAAAATGTCCTTTGATTTCATCCTGGCACACACATACTCTATTAGTTTAGTTTCTGTTACTATGTTAAAACACCAACAAAAGAAATATAGAGGAGAAAGGGCTTTATTCTGGCTTCTAGTTCCAGAGTGTATCATGACGGGGAAGTGATGGCAGCCAGGAGCGTGAGGCCGGCTCCACACATGGCGTCAGCAGTAACGAAGCAGAGAACAGACAGGGAGTAGGGTCATGTTATAAAACCTCAGAACTTGCCACCAGTGACCTATTTCCTTCAGCAAGACTCTACTTTGTAAAATGCTCCATAACCTTCTCAGACAGCAGCACTGGCTGGGAACCAGGTGTTCAAACACATGAGCCTATGGGGATCAGTTTATTCAGAGTAAAGCAGGAGCATCCAAACCAGAGGGAAGAAGAGAGAAAAGAGGAGAGAAAGGGACAGGAAGCAAAGGGGAGGAGAACAGATGAAATCATGACTCTTATTTCTGTGGACTAAATCCAGTCACAACTGAACTTTGAGAATAGTTCACAGGTACAATTGTTTTATGTTTAGATATATATTTTCAAAACTATATGATTGCTTAAAAGTACCATTTCCCTTTTGATTTAAACTTAATAGGAAATTTTGTGAAATAATTTGAAGATCATATTGTATAAAAATAATACATCTCAAGGAAGAACTTATGGACTACCGATTTTTGGTAGTTTGGTAGTGATGGCCAGAAAAATCCCTCTTTGAGAGAGGGAAAAAATACATCAAAATTGCCCCCAGACCTGTGCATGTGCAGTCTCCTGGACTATTTTTATATATCCTCTATGCAGAGACTATGATGAATGTACTCTCTGTGAGGCAACCTGTTATTACTTGGATGCTTCCAGCATGATGACACATGCCCAGGTGTTGAGAGCAGTTAGATGTATACTCAATATGGGGTATGATTGTTTCAATTGTCTTGTCTGCCCTGTAGCTTGTTATGGAATTTTGTGGGGCCGGGTCTATCACAGACCTTGTGAAGAACACCAAAGGGAACACACTCAAAGAAGACTGGATTGCTTACATCTCCAGAGAAATCCTCAGGGTAAGGAAAGCAAAACACTGTCCCATGCTGATCTTAGGCTTTCATCTTCAACTGAATCCTGAGTGTATTCTACATAGCGAGATCATTCATCTATTTTGATAGTCAAGGATTCTCTGTACCTCATAAGTAGTTTATTCTACATCATGGTTGGAAACACACTCTGCGAAAAGTTGGGATTTTTTGTTTTGTTTTGTTTTTGTTTTTTTAAAAAAAGCAAGAATGTAGCCCTTCCTACCTGAGAGCTGTGTACAGAATACATAGACTCCTTGTTGTTACTACATAAATAATTCAGTATTAATAGACATTCTATCCTAATATAACCTAAAGAAGAGGAAATGTGTAGCTTATATGCAGAAGTAAAATAAAATATTTTTTACTTAAGTTTTATATTATATGTAAATATATATTTACTTTTTTTTTGAGACAGAGTTTCTTTATGTAGTCTAGGCTGTCCTAGTACATGCTATGTAAACCAGGCTGGCATTGAATTTGGAGATCCACATGCTACTAACCCCCAAGTGCCTGGCTGCATGCTCATATTTTGTATGTAAAAGGTTGTGGTACTCTAGAACAGCCTCCAGATGTACCCAAGGGTAACTCTAGTTTTCAGAGTCTGTCTTTGTTGTTAGTATAAGGTACTCAGTAGCGCCTCCTTTGGTACTTAAATGAGATGGGCATGAAGGAGAGGAGAGATGCCCGAGTTCTTTTGTTTATAGGCAGTGTGGGGAGAGGCTACAGATCAATACTAACAGTGCTGAGTGCTTGTTCCCAAACTCTTCTGTGGACTTTGGCATTAGCTGTTAGAATCTCTTGGAATATTTATGAAGTAGAGTCCTAATGCTTAATGGTATTGGCAGCCAATTGCAAAGCTGGCTAATGAGCTCAGAGCAAGTTTCTAAATTGCTAATTTTTAGACTCTAAAATGGTCTCTTTCAGTGGTGAGGCCTCCTGACAGCACACAGGGTTTTCTGGGCTTCATGTTTGAAAGCTGCCTTTGAGCTGCTGAAGGATGTCTTTCATCCCACTACCATAGTTTTCTTTTCCTTCATCCCTAAATTGCATACTTAAATTAATTGGCTGCATTATTTATCCCACATATTTTAAAAATAAAGACTCTGACTTAATTGAAATTTTACTTATTTCCCTACTAAAGTCTGGTAATGAGTTAGCCATTTTTTTTTATTGTAACTAAATTTACTTTTTATATTTAAGATTCATGGAAGACTGCAAGTTTAAAAATTGCCGACTGGAATTCCTAGAGAAGTGCTTAATTTCTCTTTGCTCATGTATTTTATGAAGCCTTCAAAAAGTTCCTTTTACAGGCCAATGTGAGATAAGGAATCTTATGATAGGAGAGCCATACTTTTATAATTATTCAGACTTGTTATTACTAAAATGTCAGGTGCTTACCTTTTATGGATATTATAGACACTTGAACCTAAAAGGGAACAGCTGCGGCCTTACCGGCTCAGTGGTGATAGGCCAGGTACAGCAGCAAAGGCTGGATTAGAGAGCTGCTTAGGTATAGATTTGGGAAGCTTGACAGATACTCTTCTGTTTAAAAATAGACATACCTTTTTTGTGTGTCATAGCTTTAGACTTGTGGCCTCCTGCTTGGCTTCCTGTGTGCTGCAATTTCAGGGGTAGAGCAGCATGCCTAGCAGATAAGAGATTTCTCAAGTGGAGAAATCTGTGCATTTAGTATAATGTTTAGAATAAGATATATCTTAGACATCAAAGATGATTTACCTGTTTTTATATACCTGGGGAAAACAGTTTATCTGTCAGGTATATAATGTGTTTAACATTTTGTTTCCCTTGACCTCAGGAGCATTAACAAGCAGACCAAGTAGCCTGTATCTCTAGTCAGTGTGGTGGTAAATGGCATCCTTTTGAAATGCTGCAGATGGTTTCCTTCTCAATGAGCATCTTTAATAAGAACCTTCTGCACTCATGAGCCATCTACAATAAAAAGTTTTTGTGCCAGAGTTTTAGTTCAAAACAAAGAAGTGCCCCTATTATGTGCTGGTGTTTATTTTAGGCATTGTATTAGTGTTGACAGAGAAGGCAACGTGGCAAGATGGAGGTGAGGTCCCATGGAAAAGACACCCCAGTGGGTCATCTAGGTCCTCAAACATTGTTGGAAGTAGCTGGTTTCTCCGTGGAAAAACTTTTTCCTCACCCTCTAGTGGATATTAGAGAAGGCTAGACCAGACAAGAGTCCTGAGTATGTAGAGCACAGCTGTCAGAAGTACTGTATTGAGCTAGTCTGCTGAGACAGCCAAGGCCACAAGGCTTACTGCAAAGCTGTCCTGTTCCTTCCTGCCCATTCACACTCGGCAACAGTGTCCTGTTTTGGTAGGATGCACTATTCTTACTGGAGGTGAGAACTCAGGGCTGCCCCTTGCCAGCGTCCAGGGCATTTTGGCTGCTTCGTTGTCATATGCAGTGAAATAAGGTAGAAGAAACCATCTCCTGGCTCAGAAACACGAATGCACTTGATTTTGAACAGGCTGTTTCAGGAGTAAATATGGACCTGAAATGTTTACCAGGGAGACATGGTTGTGGCCTTAGATCGGGCTTGGCTCCCAAGGTACTTCACATAAGAGAAATGCATTCATTCTTGTTTTTTTGTTTGTTCTGAGTATCTGTACTTCAAGGTAGCTGCTTATGAACTATTTTCTGAGTAGAAGCAGCAATCCTTACACAGTATGGACTGGGAAACAGGCATGGTTTCACATACTGCTGAGAGTGTGCAGGACTGCACATGAGGCTGCTTATGTTTGTGGGAGATGTGCAAGTTCAGAAGGACATTCATGCAGACTAGAAATGAGTGAGCTGAAGCAATGGAGTTGAGTTCTGTAGTCTGGAGTGGCTTCATATTGCCTTTCAGTATTTGATGTTATAGCCTCCTGAGAGAGAAAGGTGCTTCCTAATTGGAACACTGAAGTGCATCTTGGGGCCTTTCCCACACAGCCTTATGGTATAACACTGCACCTTGTGTTAGGAAGAATAGATTGAGTATCACATAAGCTGGGTTCCATTTCATTGGCAGACTAGTAAGTGAATTTGGAACATGCCATGCTTGAGAAGGCAGTAATCTAAAGCTCCAAATTATGGAAGGTAGGTGTGATAGCATAGGCCTGTGCTCCCAGCCCTTGAAGCTGAGGCAGGAAGTTTTCATGTTTAAAGCCAGGCTAGGAAGACTCGGCCTGTCTCCACCACCACTACAGCCCCTCTTTCACTAAGTAAATACATGTACAGAAAAATCAAGGCCCTTAAATGTAGTGCTGAGGCATTTCAGAATAAATCGTGGTTTGTGACTTAAGGAGATGTTCTGGGCGTGGCTTCTCTGAGGAAGGCAAAAGTAAATGAGTTGTGGAGGTGGTGCATCAATGCCTGTGACCACAGTTGGATACAGCCTGTGTTTTCCTGCTACCTCTTGAGAGATGCTGTTGGGCTCATTCTAGACACAAGGACACCATACAGTGCTCTATGCCAGGAGTGTTTATGTTCCTAAGGAAGAAACATATTTTATTCTACACAAGGCTGTTCTGGTAGCAGAATTATTTTACATTTGAATGGCAGTGGGGTATATCAGCACTGAATAGTTGTTCCTATGTAGTGAGGAGACAGGCCTGAATTTTAAGAGCTAGACTTTAAGTCTCTCTCTAATTCTTCATTGTTCTCCTGGGGGTAGGTCTAGTTCACATAAGTTCACAGGGTTACCCACTGAAAGAAGTTTGGTGTGGGAGAGGAGTTGTCCCGTACACAAATAGCACAGATTATAGCAGAAAAACTATAGGTGGCAGTCCAATGCTTGTGTCATAGGCACAGCTAGAAAGTGGTTATGATTATCCCAGAGGGAAAGCCCAGCCCACTGTTTTCTGTGTGTGTGGCAAGGCTGACAGTGCCTCCTGGGAGTGAGCCAAGGGTAAATTTTATGTTCTAAATGTGGATTTACAAAAACTGGGCCCACGTTTCCACCTTACTATAAAAGAGTGCTCCCGGCTGTCTACTTAGGGGGACTGAGAACTGAAACTCAGATCTGCTTTCCTTTTTAGGGTCTGGCACATCTCCATATTCACCACGTTATTCACCGAGATATCAAGGGACAGAATGTCCTGCTGACTGAGAATGCAGAGGTGAAACTTGGTACGTAGCTAATGTGTGTGAGGTCCCATGCACCCACCTGGTACAAGCCAGCAACATGCCACACCCTTTTAACATTTAACTAAAAGTTCATTCTATTAATGTTTGCTCTTCCCTCTGAAGAATCGGAGAACTGGCTGTTGCTTAGTCAGGTGCTGCCCCCTCCCACCATCCCATGCTTCTATAGCCCATTGTCTGCATATAGCAGCCCAATGAAGTTTTTTAATTTTTTTGCTTTGATTAACTTTGAGGGAGGGGGACTGATGAGGCCTGTCTCCATTTGGGTTTTAAATAAGGCAGTATCTATTCCACTAAGGCCACACCTCCTAATAGTGCCACTCCCATGGGCCTGTGGGGCCATTTATTTAATTCACCACAAGGCCTAACCCAGGAACTTAAGACTGATGTACACTTTCAGCCCCGCACTGACATTAAAAGTCAGATTCTTTTGCTTTCTTGCTTAAATGCCACCCTTAGTGGTTCCTGACATAGTGTATTTTTAGTACTTGGGAAGCTGAAGCAGGAAGATTGTGAACTTGAAGCCAACCTGGTTTATGAAGTCAGAAAGAGGGAAGGAGTAAGGATGGAGAGCCTTAATGATTTCCTGTTGTACTTCACAGAAATTCACACTTCTTTCCCTGGCTTATAAAATGTGTGGATCTGTTTCCTGCTACTTCCTGTCTATCATCTGACCCTCTTCACTTCTAACCCACATTCTGTGGTAAAACGTGGAAGCAATTTTATGAAGTTTTTCTAGTAATAGGATAGGGAAAGTCATAAATAAAGTCATAGGAAGTAAATGAAGATGCTTTTGAGACATGCTGATGGAGCATCAGTCACTCAGTTGCTGTCGTTCCTCTCTTCTTTTACTTCTTAGACCTTGCCCCAGGACCTTTACACATACTGTTCTCCATTGGTAAAACTTGCCCTCATTTTCAGGGGCTTTCTCTGGCCCTCTGATCTACCTTGGACTCCTGCTTCCTCTTTATAGTACTGTTGATAATTTATAATTCCATTGATGTTATATAGCATTTCTCAAACAAAAGAACGTACTCTCCTTTGCTAGAATATTCTGGCATCCAGCAGCCAAGACTTCTCATCTAGCACCTGGTGTGTTGTCTTCAGTATTGTAGGTGTCTCCTAACGATCCTCGGTGTTCTCTGCGTCCCCTCACTGCACCTGACCTTATTTTTAATGTTAACATTTTAAAACAGAATCAGCATTAACTTTTCTTCTACTAAAGGATTACATTACTTTTCCTTTGAACAATCAACAATCTATTCTCCCCTTTCCCCAAAAGTCTTTTTAAAGTTCAGATCACTGCTTTCCTCCTCAGCGCCTGTGCTAACTGGTTATCTGTGGATGCTCTGTCACTTGGAAAGTCTCCTTAGGGCTAAGCTGGAACACTGCACTGTCCTTGCTCCCACTGACTTGGTGATGTGTGTCCATGCACTTACCTCACGACACCAAGACTGTGACACTCTTCAGGAGTTAACCTGCTGTCAGTTGCTGTTCCTAGCCAAGGTTCTAGAAAATTTGGTCTTTTTGTTCTGATTTTGTTGTCTGTGTTGAGGAACAGTCAACAAGTAAGCCTGCTGTTGCCTGAGCTTGTTGTGACACAGAAGTGAAATGTGTGACCCCTGCCAATTGTCCAGAATTGTGTAGACCCACTCGTGTGAGCTGCTCCTGTTCTCTGCCTTCTTTCTGGGCTCATGGCAGTGTGTGGGCTGTGATGATAGGGCAGATACTGATGGGAAACACCCAGCATGTGGGCTTTCTGCCAACCCTGCATCCCATTCATTAACTTTCTTCTGGACTGCCATCATAAAATCAATGGGAAGTAGAAGTTACTCGGAAAAGTTGACCCAAGGTCCAGCTGTTCTGGGGAATGTCTACTGTGGGTTTATTTGTTTTGGTATGTGTGTGTTTGTACAAGTGCCACAACACATGTGGAGGTCAGAGAATAACTGGACTGGGTCTTTCCATTCACCTCTACACAGATAGGTTCCAGGGATGGACCTCAGATCCCTAAGTGTGTACACTGAGTTCCTTTCAGCTCCATTACCTGCATCTCCATGGCCCCTTTGTATTTGTGATTTCCTCTAGTTAGTACAGTCTGATGTGTTAGCCTAGAGCTGTATGCAGAATCAGCTCTGAGAGGGGTTCCAGGAAAACCACAGTAGTGCATTGCAGAGCTAATCTGGGGTGGGCCTTAGGTCCATCCTCCTAAACTTGGGTCTTTCTTTAATTTACACGTGTTTTGATGCACGTTTTCTAAAAGTGCTGGTCCCTGGATGAGGCCCTTTGATTGCAGCCGTGGTGTTGTTGCTCCGCTTTCCAGTGCTGCCTGCCTAGACAGTCTGCAGGTGACAAAGCAGTGTTGTTTGTGTTCACCACGACACCTCACAGTTTCTGTCTTCACTAATTGGGTTCCACTTTTTCTTGTTTTTTGTCCCTCAGTTGACTTTGGTGTGAGCGCTCAGCTGGACAGGACGGTTGGACGGAGGAATACATTCATAGGCACACCCTACTGGATGGCTCCTGAGGTCATTGCCTGTGACGAGAACCCAGACGCCACTTATGACTACAGAGTAAGAGACCCCTACCCTTGGGGGCTGTCCGTGGGTCCTTAGCATTGCAGAGGACTGGGCTTTCCTGTGAATTGCACACCCTTTATGCCTACTAGGTTTCAGTGAGAGATGCACAGACTGTTGAATGCGCAGACCTCCTCAGGAGCTAGTGGGATGCCCCTTCTCCAGGGGCCTTCTTAGCTTGAAGAATACATTAGAATCAGATGTTTTTTAAAATATAGTGTCAAAATTTATAATAGTATCCTCTGAAATTTACAGTATTCTTGTGTAATGAGGGCTTAGTTATACAAGTAAATTAAACTGATTATAGAGTGACCTCTAGGGACTTGAAATCATAAATGCACTTAAAAAAAAATCCAGGCATAAAACCCAATACTTGGATTCAGGTTGCCCTTGTCAACCAAACACAACTTTTGCTCTAGTGGTTGGTTACTGCACCTGTTAATGATATTAATAGTGAATTTGTATTCCAGTTGTTTTCTGTGTATCTCAGTACTTGTTGTAAATGCCCATTTCATGAAGATTAAACCATTGCTGCACAGGAATTTTCTTTTAATTTGAAGTATTTAGACATATATCGTAGACTTTGTGATTTTCTACTGTTAGTAAATACCTAAAGTTATTGTGACAAATACATTGTCAAAATAATATCATGTTGAAGTAAATGGCAATATTCCCTGGCACTGGGGAGGTAATGTTCGTTTGCTCAACAGAAGGATGCCTGTATTTCATTTCTATGACTGTCCAGAAATCTAAGTAGGTATCTAGAACATTCTCTTTGTTTTTGCAGAGTGACCTTTGGTCTTGTGGCATCACAGCCATCGAGATGGCAGAAGGCGCCCCCCGTGAGTAACATCCTTTTTGAGCTCATTTTTGGGGGTCACTTGATTACCTAAGAGCCCAAGGGCCACTGGGTGCAACAAGTGAACGAAGGGCCTGCCAACAAGAGGGGCTTTCCATGTGCGGGGGTCTTGGTAACCGGTGCTCCTTTGGGGCACAGACACTCTCTAGCCTGCTCATAGGCAGGAGCTGAAACCCTTATTGGCTCATTCTTTTTCTTCTTTGCATTTAAAAAATACTGTTTGTAATAGGTCCCTAATCCTTAAAAATTTTGTTGTTTCTTATTTTGACTTTTCAGATTGAGATATTATCTTTCATTTATGAAATATTTGTGAAAATTCAAGTCTGTTTTTCTTTGAGTTAAATCTTGAATTGATCATTCATACAATTGATACTCGATTAAGGTTGTAATAGAAATAAGAGAAAATAAGGAAGGGGAACACATAGCATTTTCTCCCAGTCTGCTTAAGGAGGGGATGCACAAAGAGTGTGTAATGCCTCGTGCATAGCTGTTAGATAGAAGGGTTCAGCTGCTATGCAGAATCCGCGCTCCCTGTTTCTTTATATGATATTGAGACGGGACCTATTGCTGCTTATTGTCTCAGCTTCCTTTCGCACTGGGAAACCGGCGTCTCTTAGTCTGTCCCCATTCCCAGCTGCCTTATAAGTTTCTCCTGAAAGTGTGTCTCATCTATTGTGACATGTTAGGTGCATGTCTGCTGAGCTCACCTTTTTTGGAGTGAGTTGTAAATACAGCAGTAATTCCAAAAGGTAGGCCGTACCATTTACACTCCACTCTTCTTACTTATCACCATAGTAATCATAGTATTGCTGGAGACTGAACAGGATGACTGGGTTTAGTGTTTAGGCACGGTGCCGTTTGAATGAAAGCCTTTACTAGCCATTCTCAACCTCACACTGACCTTCTGGAAACAGCCTTTCCATTATAATCCTAAAAGTGATTTGAAGACTTAAGTATTTTCTCCTTTTAGGTTTGAATTAATATTTATCTTTGATTTAGGAAAACTTTACAATATATTTGAAGTTTTGTGAGTTTTTTTTTCCTTATATTTTACTATGTTTAAATGTTAAATTCAAGGTACAGCCAAGTGTTCATAACAGACATCTGAGCTGCTTACTATCCATGACAGTAGGACAGAAATTGTTTGTGAATGAACCTGGAAGTGAAGAATGAGTAAATAAGTGCCTTACTGACGCTCTGTCTCCTCCCCAGCTCTCTGTGACATGCATCCAATGAGAGCACTGTTTCTCATTCCCAGAAATCCTCCTCCCAGGCTGAAGTCAAAAAAATGGTAAGCTGTGTGTGGCTCTCCCTCCCTCCATCCCTCCTTCTCTGCCCCTTTCTCCCCACTTTTGTCATAGTTTTACTTTGTTCTGGAATAAATTTCTGGCTGTTCTAATTTCAGTAACAAAAGCCAGCACCCTCAAGCAATTTAAAGTGCATTTATTTGTGTTGTTTTCTTGATAAATTGTTTAGATTACACTCTAATGACAAGTAACATCTGAAAGCCCCAAAATATAGAGAAAAGATTATATTTTAATGTTTATACATCTTTTAAGTGTAATATGCTACAGCACATTGTCCTACTAAAATGGCAAAAATGTGTTGAAAGGACTCTGACAATAGATTTTAATATTGCTGAAAGTTGTCTGGGGGTGATGGTTTGTGTTTGCAGGCCTCATGACTTGTAAAATCACAACAGAAGGACCATTGGAACCTGGGGTTTTGAAGCATCTAGATAATAGAGCAAGACCATGTCTATAAAGAGGGGCAGTTACTGTAATGATGGTTTATAAGATGATAGGTTGGTACGCCCCTTTTAATCCCAGAAGCGCTTGTTAAAGAGAATCGCCCTTGAGCCCTGCGCAGCCACACTTCTCCTTGCTGCTCTTCTGAGTTTGTTGAACAAAGCTTTTAGAATTACAGCTTGTGAAAAATGTGTGCTTTGGTTCATTTTAAATCTTGAAGGGAGGGGCAGTGTCTTATTTGGGGGGGGGCAGGGTGTCTGAGAGTTTTGCCTAATCCCCCCAAATGTTGGTCTGGTAGTTCCTGCCTGCACTTAAGCACCCCACCCCCACCCCGGCCTCTGTGCCCCTTTCTGCTCTCTTGGCTTGTTTAGTCATGCCTCAACTGCCGTGGTTTTCATTTTCCTTTTTTGAAATCTTACTAATTCTCCAATTAATTAGTATTGCTCCCTCTTAGGTTGTATTCTCTTCCTGAAGCACACACAAGATCTCACAGTCGGTCCTTTCTTTTGGATTTGGTCTTTCAGTTTCTGCTGCTTTACTCTTGGTTGCCTATCTTCTGAGCCACACAGACTTCCTGTCCCTTAGCCATAGGCACACATAGCTTACCACCTGTCTGCTCCTTCTTTCTCTTTGTTTACTGTCCCGATGCTTAGCACATTTCTCTTCTCTTTTGCTATCTTTCTTTTACTTGCAAGACTTTTACCCATCCTTCACACACTCTTTAACTGTAGTTTTGTTAAAGAACTGCTTAGTTCTATTAAACCAGTGTTTAGAGAGATCTGAAGGACCACACAGTTGCAAAGATTTTGGCCCCAATTAGTTCCTTGTATTAATAAGTGACAGATGATGATTCTGAGCATCAGTGATAGCCAGTCCCAAGGACACCAAACATGTGGTCAATCTAAGGGCCTGGAGGAACTATTTAGCTTGTGCTAGCCCAAGTGACTTTTGTTTTTCTTTTTGTCCTTGCGAGACTTGGTTAATGAGTGTTTTGGGAGGATTACAAATCAGTATTCTGATGAATAATACTCCACTGCCTCTGTTATTTGTAGGTTTTGCTTAACCATTTTCATATAGTATATGCTAACAGAGACAGTGGTAGATGGTGAGTGATAACTCCTGTCCTTAAGCCAAACCTTCTCCAGCTAACTAGTTAAAATGCTACACTGATTCATTTACGCTGCTGTTCTCATTTATCCAAGTATTTGAAAGTACGGCCAGCTTCCTCTTCTGTGTTTCTCTCTTCCTTCCCAGACGTGAGTGTCTGTTACCCCTTTCTTTCTGTTCTTGTATGGTCAGAAATGGCTACCAGAAAATGGCCAATGGCTTATATGCCAGGGGAATTCAGTTACTGGTTTTAAGCAGTACAGCATATATAGTTGATTGCTAAGTGTTGTCTGGTGGACAATGGTACATGAGAGTTTTTTTCATTTAGGGATTCAGTCTCAAAATTTGGAATCTTGGTGTAGTGACTCAGCACTTGTTTCTTTAGTCAATTCTATGGATGATCTTAGTGCGTCCAAAGTTTAGTAATCTGTGTTAGGATGCTCTACTATCTACACTGTATAGATTGTCATGTTGCTCTGTAACCACAGACCTTTCTGCAAGGTGACCCTGACCGCTTTTTTATTCTCTTTCACCTCAGAAAGTGGCTTGTAATTCCCGAGACTTTGGCCTTTTGTTCATGTACCTGAGTTCAACTACTGACACAGTTTTATTTTTCAGCAGAAATTTATTAGAACACCCTTTGTGGTGTGGTTAATGCTGGACATGACTGACGAGTTGAAAAATAAGAGCCCCTCTCAATCGGTCCCAAAGAGACACAACCACAGTGTACAGACTCACTGCAGATGTCTCCAGAAGAAATGGTCTTAACGTGGGGTGGGATGTGGCCAGGAAAGGCTTCCCAAGAGTCAGTCACAGACCTGAGTATCAAAAAATAACCAGCAGAATGACTTACTTTGGGCCAATGAGGTTGCTCAGTGAGTAAAGGAGGTTGTCTTCTTGGAAGTCTGGAAACCTGAATTTGATCTCCACATCCTGTATAAAGATGGGCAGAGAGAAGTCAGTGCATGGAGCTATTCCCACCCTCCACAGATGCACGCAGGCGCATGCCTACACACACACATCCTGTTTCTCACATACATTTTTTTTTTTTTTAAAGATTTGTTGTATATACAGTGTTCTACCTTCCTATATGCCTGCAGGCCAGAAGAGGGTATTGTATCTCATTATAGATGGCTGTGAGCCACCATGTGGTTGCTGGGAGTTGAACTCAGGATGTCTGGAAGAGTAGCCAGTGCTTTTAATATCTGAGCCATCTCTAGCCCCCATATACACATAGATTTTTAAATGTACCAACCAAAGATAGGGCTAGGTGTGAGTCTTCAGGAGTGGGTAAAGGACAACACTCGGAAAGTGACTGGTGGCACAAATATAGGTGAAAGGGTTACTGTGCCCTCTCCCAAAGTAGCAACCTGCTGTTCATGCTTTTGGACATCAAACACTGGAACCTGATGAGCAAGTCAGTGCAAGACTGGATGAAGTGTTACAGGTTCAAGATGCCCTGCATTTGCTCACTGATACAGGCCTCTGCTCATCTTTGTGGCTCTTCTTGTTTTCTAGATACCAGACAACTATCCTTTACCTGTGCTCCCGTGTCCGCCATCCACCCCGTCCCGTAATCCCTCCCATAATCCGTGTGTTCGTGTCCCCACCCCCACTTAGAGCCCTTTCTCTATTCCCTTGCCTCTTCCACCCCTATGATGTAGTACAAACTGAGTAACACTAGACTTGAGCTCTTCCTTTAAATCTGGCTTCCTTACAGCTGTTTCTGGTATATTATTAGGGAACACTGCAGGCATAAAGCCATGTCAGTGCTCCTGCCTCCTTGCCCCCAGTCCTGAGCTCCCGCGTGTTCTCCCAGCAAGACTGTGTTGACAGAATGTTTTTAGGCTTGTCACTGGCATTTTGGAGTTTTACTTTTGCACTTCTCTCTCACAGGTCAAAGAAGTTTTTCAGCTTTATAGAAGGCTGTCTGGTGAAGAACTACATGCAGCGGCCCTCTACAGAGCAGCTTTTGAAACACCCTTTCATAAGAGACCAGCCCAATGAAAGACAGGTTCGAATCCAGCTGAAGGATCATATAGACCGGACCAGAAAGAAGAGAGGGGAGAAAGGTACTAAGGCTTGTTCTGGGTTTTGTTGTTGGGGATTCTCTATCTTTCCTGCCGTCCCTCCTCCCTCTGGGCACTTCACTCTCCCATCCTGTTTTCCACTTTCCTGACACGTGTCTTTTCTTTCCTGTGCACTTACCCTGCAAGTATAAGACCAGGCTCAGTTACTGCTCCTCAGCAGCCTCATCTCCCCATCTCCGGGTGCCCTGTCTGGCGTTGTATCACATACTTACACACTGACACACACAGACATTGTGAGGTAGGACCACATAGAACATGCATGTTGGTCCTTTGTGCCCCTACCGACATTGTCACTGACTCGGAGGTATAATTTGTGCTCAGGCATGGTATCCCCAGGTGTATTCTTTCTGTTAGAATTGACTTGGCTACTTCTGTTTCATATGAATTTTTGGATGACTTTTATTAAACTTGGGAGAGTTTTCATGGTAAAGGCTTTTCACTTTCTTGGCCAGGCTTGCTCCTATGCTTTTATCTCTCCTCAATAAGTTTGCTGTTGGTGTGTAGGAAAGCTGCTGAGGTTTGTATGTTAGGTTTTATATCCTGCAAGCTGACGAAAGGTGATTATCAGATCTGAGAGTTTTGGTGTAGGATCTTTTAAGTATAGAATTCTGGTGTCTGAGATTAGCAAAACCCTGACTTCTTATTCTTATTCCTCTTTTGTCTTACTGCTTTAGTTAGTGGGACTTTAAGCTCTATATTGGTGTCTAATTGAAGATTTTAGAGATTATGTCCATCTCCCCCATCTTGTACCTAGATATGTCAACTATAGGTTTGTCATATATAGTCTTTACTATTTCTGAAGTGTCATCTTTTGTGTCTCTAATTTCTTCAGGACCCTGTCTGTCTGTCTGTCTGTCTGTCTGTCTGTCTGTCTGTCTATCTTCCTTCTTTATCTCTGTCTGCCTGTCTCTCTATGGCGGGCCTTCACTATATATAGCTCAAGCTGTGTATTCTATCTTAGCCTCCCACTTGCTGTAATTATGGACGTGATCCATAATGCCAGGCTTTCAGGATTTTTCTCATGAAGACATATTTGTCCAATGACTTCTGCATTTGAGCTCTGTCCTAAAGTTTATTATATTATGTATTACACTTTTTGATTTGTGTAGCTCTGCGTTCCTGAGATGAAACCACTGTGGTTCTGGTATATAGTCTTATATATATTCTTGAATACAGTTTGCAAGTATTTTGTTGAGAATTTTTCACCCAATGTTCATTGGTCTTTAATGTTCTTTTCTTATTTTATCCGTATTCGGCTTTGCTGCGAGGGTCCTGCTGGCGTAGACTTGGCGAAATCTCCCCTCTCATCCATTTGGTGGGAGAAGAGAGTATTGCTGTTAGATCCCCCGTAACTGTTTGGTGATAACCCGCCATGCATTCGTCTGTCCTGCAGTGTCTTTATGAGACTTTTTTAGTCACTGCTCCAGTCTTGTGCTGATTGATTGTAGGCATTTAGAAAATGATCTTCCTGCCCTTTAGAATATAAGTTTTCAAAGCATTTTCTAATGAGCTTTTGGATTTATTGGAATCTGTGGTAACAATTTGCTTTTCGTCTTTATTTGTATTAATTTGGGTTTTCTCTCTGTTTCTGTTAGCTGAAGTAGGACTTTGTCAATCTTGTTAATCTTTTCACACAGCTAGATCTTTTAATTGGCTTTTGTGTATTGCTCTCCGTGTGTTTTCCATCACTTTCTGTCTCATCTTCCTTGTGATGAGCTGGCTTTTGTTTCAGCTTCTCATTTTTCTAGAGCTTTATTTGAGATCTCTGGCTTTTTAACGTGGTCATTTACAGTAATAAGCTTCTCTTAGGACTTCCTGGGCAGTACACTGAGGGTAGCAGACCACTACTTTTTCCATCTGCTTCATTCAGAAGGGCGTTGTTTGGAGTCCAAGGTTTTCTACTTGTAGTCCACTGTGGTCTGGTGAGATAAAAGGGCGTCTTTCTGTCCAGTTACTGCTACCTACATGTGCTGAGGCTTGTTTGGTGGCTTGTAATGTGATCAATTTTAGATAAGGTTTTCTGTGTGAAGATGGAATAATCTATAGATAGTGGTTAGTCCTGTGGATTTTTGCTGTAGTGTAGTTCTAAAGTATCTGCTGATTTTTAGTCCAGAGGAGCTGGCTTCTTGTGCTAGTTGAGTACTGACATCTCCCCTGCTGTTTCGTCAGGACGCATGTGACCTTTCACATCTTTTACTATTAGTTTTGGAAAATTGGTAGCCACAGTGTTTGTTGAATGAATCTTTACAATTATTATATGGTCTTGGTGAATTATTCCTTTCTTAACCTGTCGTACCTCTCCTTATTCTTCTGATTTTGGTTTGAAAGCTCTTGTATCAGATACAGCAATTGCTCTGCCTGGTCAGTTGATTTCTAGCTCCTGGCTCAGTTTTTGGACAGCTTTGCTAGCTAAGTGCATCTCAGTGTTTTAACCCAGTCCCTTTCCATCTTTTCGGCAAGTTGATGGCTGTTTACATACACTTAGGCTCATTACCGAGATACTGCTGGTCCCTAGGATTTTTGAGGTGGTTTTCCTTGCTCCTCCCTCTTAGTATTAGGGGTTTTCTGGCTTGCTCTGTTGCACACGACTGATTATTTTTCCCCTGGCTCCTGGCTCCAGCGTGTTCTTTAACTCCTTTCATTGAAATGTATTCTTTCCAGTATTCTTATGAGTGAAACTTTCTCCTCTGTGCATACTTTTTCTTTAAAAATTTTCTGCCATGCTGAAAGGCATTCAGTTGCCACGATTGCTTTAATTTGTGCATTTCCTGAAGTATTTTTTTTCTCCATCAATTCTTAAAGATAACTTTGATTCTTTTCAAAGTGTAAAATATATTGTTCCTTGCTTGCTTGGCTTTTGGGGCTGCAGATGAAGGATCTGATGCTATTTCTGCCTTTGTTTGTTAGCTGGCTTTACCCCTTATAGATTGTGGTCTTGTTTCTTTGTTTTGTCTCTTTGAAACCTTGGCTATGATGTGAGGAATGGGTCTTCTCTGGCCGTGTCTCTTTGGTTGGGCTTTTAAATACCTCGTGTGTATGGACGTTTATTTGTTTTTCTAGGTTTGAGATATTTTCCGCAATAATTTTGTTGATTAAGTTACTTGTGATTTTTAATTTTATCTCCGCTCTTTCTAAAACCTCATGATTGAGGCCACACCCTCAAAGAAAAATGAGAACCATCCTCCACAGCTACAAACTACCTGTAGCTCCTCCATAAGACATGGAGCCTGTAGAACACCTCCCCCCGTCTGTGCCAGAATTTTGACTGCAATGATCTTGTGTATGTCTTGTATGTTAGCCACAGCTGCGGTGAGTTCATGAATGTGAAAGTCTTGTCACTTCCAGAAAACAGCATTTCACAGTGCTCTTCCTCATCCTCGGGTTCCTACATTCTTCCTACCCTCCTTCAGTGGTGTTTCATGGGAGTGTGCAGTTCTGCTGCTGTCACAAAATGTAGACTTCATTTTTTTTTTTTTTCATTTCTTTTTGGCAAAGCTTTCTCTCTTGCCATCTCAGTAGAAGCTCAAATGTAAAAGTAATGAAATTTGGTTGTGATTTTGGTTGCCTTGGTTAAAATCAGTAGTTAAATTTCTATTCATGCCTGTCTACTTATCTACCACCTATCTATCTCTATCATCTATATATGTATCATCTATTTATATTTAATGTTATCCTGATAAGTTTATCTGTGACTATGTTGGTGCTGTTACACTTTTTTTTTTTTGCGTACTCTCTCACAGAAAATCTCACATAGAGACCTTAATAGTGCTGGAAAACAAACACTTATATAGCAAGTGTGGCTGGCTCAGGGAACTGACTGATAGGGGAAGTCAGCATCTCTTCTCCTATGCAAGTCCTTCTCCAAAGTGCCATTTCACAAAGAGCATCTTAGTTTAGTTATCACACCTCTGGAAATGCCTATACAGGTGCTTGTCAGGACTTGTCAGCTCTTCTGTCTCTTGTCCTTGTCTTTTAGATGAAACCGAGTATGAGTACAGTGGGAGTGAGGAGGAAGAGGAGGAAGTGCCTGAACAGGAAGGAGAGCCAAGGTAATGAAGCCACCTTCGCTGCCCTGCCCTATGAAAGAAAGGTTGAGTTCTGCTCATGCAGCATCCCGATGGCTCCTGGGGAGGAGCAGATAGTGCTGGCTTCCTTCTGTCTGCCATCCTCACCTCTTGACATCCTGTGAGCAGCACCTAGTTATTTTGTTTTGTTTGTAGCCCAGTTTTATGTTTGGGGTTGACAAAATACTGCTGTTGACATTTAATGCTCCAGGAGACACAGTGGTATAGGTTTTCTGCCAGCAGAACAGTCAGGCTGCATAGGAACTGCCATAGGACCTCTGCTGAGAACCTCTTTCCCAAAGCTTCATTTCCTTCCCTACTGCACACGTGATGACCAGCATTTGGCTTCCTCTCTTAGGGAGTGTTCTACATTTTGGTTTATCTCTGCCTTCCCAAAGTGGAGTGAAGTCAGGCAGAAGGCTGAGAGAGTAAAGGATTTACTTCTTTATATTTTTACTTTAGTAATAGGTTTGCCTGATAAACATTCTGGCTGGCCTTACCTATGGTTTAGTACAGAACAAAGCAAAGATAGAGGGATGTGTTGAACCCCTGGAAGCCATGTGTTGGGAATAAGAGTTTGCAGAGGGAACATAAGATTTGCTAAAGAAATTCTATAATAATTTAAATAGATCTGAGTCCATTTTGTTCTAAAATTTCCAGAGAAATTAGAATTGATTTCATAGCACTATGATTGCTTTGAGAGAACAGAATGGGACGTGTAAGATACACAATAGCATATGTCGTAAAAGGAACTAAAGGAGGTTTGGTTTTTTGCTATTCTGTATGATACGGGATTGGGGAAAGCAGAGCAGTGCTAGCTAAGTTTCCTGTGCAAAGCCCATTGATAAGGCATGCCTGGGGCTCACTGCTGGACCTATCATCACAGACAGTGGCAGGAGTACAGAGGGGCTTGATGCTGGCCAGATGAAATCAAAGGAATGCTGAGCACCAGTGAGTGCTATCATTTCTCTGTAATGATGGAAGATAAGGGCCAAAGACAGACCATTGAGTTAAAAACATTGAGCTCAGCCTTCTGTTGTGTTGTTGAGTTGATGTGAGACTCCCACATAGAAAGGCTTACTAAGCACCCAGGACTGAATTTTCAGACCTTGTTAAATGATAATGGATGATGCGAGCCTTCTGAGCTGTCGACGTAGCTGTCCTGGGGGATATACTGAACTAAGTTCTCACTAAGAGAACTGGGTGTAGGAGAGGAATAGGATGCTATGCTGCTTGCTCCCTCAGAGGCCAAGGTGATGCATGCAGCCCTGATAGCTCTCTTCATCTACAGTTCCATCGTCAATGTGCCTGGAGAGTCAACTCTGCGCCGTGATTTCCTGAGACTGCAGCAGGAGAACAAGGAACGGTCTGAGGCTCTGAGGAGACAGCAGCTTCTGCAGGAGCAGCAGCTCCGGGAGCAGGAAGAATATAAGAGGCAGCTGTTGGCAGAGAGGCAGAAACGGATTGAACAGCAGAAAGAACAGAGGAGGCGGCTGGAAGAGGTAGATAGTATTGGTGATCGACACCCTAGCTAGCTAGTTGAGGGAATACGGTAAAGAGATGATAGGACCATGCCTGCAGTAGCGTTCTGAGAACTTCTGAAGGAAAGCTTGTGCTTTGAACTGCCAGGTCTCGCCTTCCCTGAGGCCTTAGAAATGTGTTTCTTGTAAAATATGCCAAGGACCTGACTAACACTTCTGTGTGTTATCCTGTAGGCTGCACCAGACCAGCTTCCTGCCTGTAGTGCTTATGGGGACTTTGCTCACCCCGACCTCATTCTTCACCACTTTGCCTTTTGCCTCTCCACTTTATAGTTTTCTGACACTATAGACTTTTCCACAAGAAAAACGTTGCTCTTTAAATGCCTCGGGGTCTTTAAAACTTCAGGGTAGGATTTAAGAGTTAAATGTTCAGGCAAGGGAGATGGTTCTGTGGATTAGGTGCTTGCCACTGTGCCTGACAACTAGGGTTTAATCCCAGGCCTGCTGTTATATAGAGAGAATAAACTCTTGTGAGTCACCTTCTGACTGCTACACTTGTGCTGTGACATGTGCACCCTCTCTCCCACACACATACACAATAAATGTGTTTTTTAAGGAGTAAGAAATTCAGAAAGCAGAATATTTCATAAGATTAATTTTATTCTGCGGCAGACAAGAACAATTTTAACCATGATCATTTAAGCCACTAATATTCAGCATTGATAATGTAATTATTTATAAGTCGTTTTTATTTTTAAATCACAGAAATGCAGTTTGCCTGTGATTCACTTGTGAATCAGGAGTATTTCAATTTTCTTTTCTTGACTGCCTTTTACTTAATAGGTCACAGTCCCTAATTTCTCATGTGTTATTTCTGATTGCTTTTGATTTGAACATCTTTTTTTTCTTACCTTTATAATTTTTTCCTAGTAGAAGAATCATCAAAAATAAAGCCTGTAATGCCATCTCCAGTGGGACTTAGTTTAAACAACTCAGCATTTTGTTGTCATGTAGCTGTCTGTTGGCATGTTAATGCTGTCTTTGATTATCCTGAGGATTTGCTTACTGTTTGGAAGCCAGTGTGTGTCTCACTAAAGGCATATGTAAATATTTAGCTATAACTTTTATGGTAAAAAATCATTAAGTGATTGTATAATGTTAAGAAATGTCTTTAAAAAATATTTTTAAAGACTTTTCTCAGTTTGTGAACAGACCAGGAGCTGAACTGAGTTCGGAGGCCTAACGAAGGCGTTGGGATGAGAGGCTCTGAGCATGCCCAGAGTGTTCGTGACACCCCACTGCCCTTATGGGGCTGCGACTTATGTTAAGAACTAGATTCACCTGGAGTTTGCTGTAACGCAGGTGGTGACAGTGACTTTCAGGCTGTAGTAATGAGATTGCATCTAGCTTCACCATGAGGTAGGCAGCGTGGGAAGCTGCAGTTCAAGTGGAAGGATTGTAAGTAGATGCCTAGTAGGTTAGAGATGTCTGCTTTACATGTTTTCATTAGTCTGCTAGTTCATAATCTAGTATAAAGTCACACTCAAGGTTCACCCGATACCCCTTTTCTTAAACGTAGGAGAGAGGCTGGAGAGATGCACATTTGTTGCTCTTGTAGAGGACTCCAGATCTGGTTCCCAGTTCCCACATGTGACTCACAACCATTCATAGCTCAATAGGCACTGAGCACACATGTGTTACACATGCAGGATAAACACTCATTTGCTAAAAAATAAAATAAATTTTTAAAAGAAATAGGCAAAAGGTGGTGTTAGGAAAATTGGAGGGGTATGAATGAAGGGCTGGATTTGATCAAAACATGTGCATGAATGAAATTCTCAAACAGTATTGAACAAATCTTCAGCGTAGAGCCTGGCACTAGCAGACAAGCGTTCTCACAAACAGAGCCCACTTGTTAAGGATTCTGGGAGGTCTAGCTTTTTTTACTTAATGGGAGGCAGTTTTAAGCATTGTTTGCACTCTAGGTCCATAATAGTAATTTGGAGATCTTTGAGGCTGAGTAATTTGTGCCCCTTTCAATAAAAGGCTGTGTTAGGCCTTTTAAGGGAAATAAAGATTCCCGTTATGAACAATGTAAGTGAAGATAATCAGCTTCATTCAAAGGATGAGTGAATGTTGGGCCAGCGAGATTGCTCAGTGGGTAAAGGTGCTTGCCACTAATCTGATGGTCTGAGGTTCAATTTCTGAGGTCCACATGGCCACATGTGCACTGCTGTAGCATCTACTCACATGTGCGTACTAAATAAGCATAATTAAAAAAATCCCAGAGCCTCAATGATCCTCTTTGAATAGGCCAGCAAAAGATGGTCTTTAGTAAGTGAACCATGGTGCAGAACTTCCCCTTTTTGGTACCTGTCATAAAACTAGCCTTCCCACAGCTAGGCATGTTCTGTAGACAAAGGTCCTTCATATTTCAGAAGCATTTATGTGCCACTTTTCTACTGGCTAGACACCAGCTGCTCTGTCTCCTGTTCGCTGGTGTGCTATGTATGGACACACAGATGCAGCACTTGCCTCAAAGGGTATAAGTTTATCCTGGAGCCACATATGAGTGATCATGGCTAGGAAAGGTCTGTGTTGCCCCAAATACCCTAATTCAGCATGGTGACAGTTTCATGAGGTTATTCTGGTTGAACAGAAACAAGCAAGTCAAGATGCCTCTATTAGGAAGTCCTCCTTGCTTTGCTAAGGAGCTATTCCACAGCCCAGGTGCTGCTCTCTGATGACCTCCTAACCGTTGTTGGTGGATCCAAGGAGAGTTAGTACATGTGGATATTAGGTTGGACACAGGTGAACAGTCATTGAAGAGGCACAAGACAGCAAAGATTCCAGCTCTCCTGGTCATGTAATTCTGGTCAGTCAGCAGCCTTGCAGAATCTACGACACAGGTGTTTGTTCCTATAGCTTCAGTTTATGTAGATAGCTTGGAATGGGTTTTCCAGTTTTGTTAAGGTTTAAGCTTTGCTTTCTGCTTTTCTTGTTGCTTTCTTGTGGTCGCAGGACGAAGGGAGCATGTTGAGCTTGCACAGGCCTGTTGTTCACTGAAGCCCTTGCTCCTTTCTCTGCCCTTTGTTCCCTCTTCCCTGACTGACCACTGCATAGGATCCCCTCTTCCTGACTGACTGACCACTGCAGTAGGATCCTCTCTTCCTGACTGACCACTGCAGTAGGATCCCCTCTTCCTGACTGACCACTGCATAGGATCCCCTCTTCCTGACTGACTGACCACTGCAGTAGGATCCCCTCTTCCTGACTGACCACTGCATAGGATCCCCTCTTCCTGACTGACTGACCACTGCAGTAGGATCCCCTCTTCCTAACTGACTGACCACTGCATAGGATCCCCTCTTCTTGACTGACTGACCACTGCATAGGATCCCCTCTTCCTGACTGACTGACCACTGCAGTAGGATCTCCTCTTCCTGACTGACCACTGCATAGGATCCCCTCTTCCTGACTGACCACTGCATAGGATCCCCTCTTCCTGACTGACCACTGCAGTAGGATCCCCTCTTCCTGACTGAACACTGCATAGGATCCCCTCTTCCTGACTGACCACTGCATAGGATCCCCTCTTCCTGACTGACCACTGCATAGGATCCCCTCTTCCTGACTGACCACTGCATAGGATCCCCTCTTCCTGACTGACCAATGCATAGGATCCCCTCTTCCTGACTGACCAATGCATAGGATCCCCTCTTCCCTCTACTACATGCTTTCCCTTCACTGGTTAGCCATGGAGTCTTAGCTCTGGCTTTCCCCAGCAAGGCTGTGTGCATGGAGTGTGTGCTCAGTGGAGTTCCTCTTCTCCCCGGGACACACGGACTATTTCAGTTTGGAGGGTTGGGCAGAAATGAAGAAATTCAAAACAAAGGGCAGTGAGAGAGAAGACAGTTTCTTTGTCTAGAAGGGTTAGCATTAGGCAAACATAGCTTCTCAGTAAGACTTAATAAGTCATCAGTGTCTATTGTGTGTTTTGGCTCCGAGATCATAGAAGGGAAAATTTGAACTCCTTTGCTTTGGAGATTTTTCAGAGGCTTTCCACACATTTCCAAGGAATAAGAACCATTTTCTAGCTTGCCCTTGCATACAAAAGGCCATTGTTTTGCAAATCATTAGCTTCTGATGTCAGGAATTCATGTTGGCCTGGTGCTACCTTATTCACAGCTCTAGCTGTGATGCTGTATACAGTGTTTTCAGGGACCTGGCATTCACTGCTCCCCAAAGCTAAGGCCTTGCTTTCTGTCTAGTCAGCAGTGCCTTGGTTGTTTCCCAGACAGTGGCTGTCTTGTTTATAAGAACCTCTTGTAAGCTATTGGATGTTCTTTTGGCATGCAGTCCTGTGCTTTATTTTTAGTTAAGTTTGGTGAAGAGTTTAATTTAGCAAACATTGGTATCTTAAGTGGGGAGAATTTGGGGATAATCCAGTCATTATTTCTTTTCTGTAAGGTGATCAGAACTGTAACATACGCAAGCACATGTTTAGTCATGTGTGTGCTGTCCTCAAACCTCTTGAATTGAGGTGACTAGAATATACTGGAAGAAACTTTATTATTAACACCAGTAAATCCAGGGCATGTTTGAATGGCCCTTAGAGCTGTATCAGTATGACAGATTTTAACTTTTAAATACCAAACTAATGAGGGGCTTGGGTAATTGAAGCACAGCTGGAAAAATATGCCCTTACTCTGGCACACTTGAGAACACTTCAGAAATAAGAAAATCTGTGACTTGAGAGACCTTGGAGATCATTCTTTAGTAAAATAAAAAATATGTAATTTTTGTAATTTTAATAAAAAGCACAACACACAGGATGACAGAGGAGCTCAGTGGTTGTTAAGCATTGCCTAGCATGCTTGAGTCCGTGGAGTCAATCCCCAGCATCATATTATTTGTATGTGTGGGTGTGTGTATGTGGGTGTGGCATATATTCCTCTCATGAAGGTGAAGAGGGGAAAGGGGTCTAAATATAAACATGCTTTCAAAGAACTTAAATCCCTAAAAAGTTTCATTTGAAACTAAGAAGAAAATGACTTTTGAAAGCTTTTAGTCAATAATTGAGGTTTTTAAGAAGATTTGTTATTTTATTTTATATGTTTGGTGTTTTATCTGTGTATATCTGTGCACCTTGTGTATACAGAGCTACAGTGGCTAGAATAGAGTATTAGATCTCCTGGGATTGGAGTTATAGATAATTGTGAGTCACCCTGTGGGTGCTGGGAATTGAACCTGAGTTAGAAGAGGAGTCAGTGCTTTTAAGTTCTGAGCCATCTGTCTAGCCCCTAAGGTTGGTTTTTTGTTTGTTGCTTGTTTTTAATGTATATTTTAATTAAATTTGCTAATTTTAATTATTTAAAATAATTAAATAAAGGGTAATTTTGTTGACTTTGAAGAGAATTAAAAAATCACTGAGAAGTCTTACAGAAATGATTGAAAATTTTTAATTGTTATAAAACTGAGATGAGAGAAGACTGAATGTGGAGATTAGGTAGTGCATTAGAAACGATAATGGGTAATGGGTGGGGCTGAAAGCAAGGTTTGTTGGAGGGGGTTACACAGAGAGAGAGAGAGAGAGAGAGAGAGAGAGAGAGAGAGAGAGAGAGAGAGAGAGAGAGAGAGAGAGAGAGAGAGAGAGAGAGAGAGAGACAGAGAGAGAGAGACAGAGAGAGAGACAGAGAGAGACAGAGACAGAGACTGAGACTGACTACAGCAGACACACACACTCTGTGGGTATGTAGTCAGTGTGGCTGCAACACTCTGACCTCAGTAGTTCACACGCTGCAGCCACACCATGGTAAATGCCCGCCTTTCCCCAGACTCTGTGGGGACTCCCAGAATACTGTGAAGTCCCTCCCTGGAGACCTCTGACCAGTGCAAAGAACTTAAAGCTATAAGAAGTGGTCGGGACCATGAGGTGTTTCCATATGGGTTTCACGAAAGTGTTAAGAGTGCTTGCCTTGCACATGCAAAGCCCGGGATCTGGTCCCAACCACAGAGCCAAGGATGATTTTGAAGGAAATGAGTCAAAATAAGGACAGAAAAAAACATTTCTTACATATACATATATACTTTATAAAATATTTGTAGAAAAGCAAGAAATATTTATGAAAGAATACTCAAAATAAGAATCCCTAAAGTGTTTTAAAACTCTTAGAAAATAGGAAAGAAGAAAAGACAAGTTGATGGTAATAGAACAGAAGAAAAGCAGTTGATCCGGGAGCCCCCGGTGCTTTTGTAGGCATTCTAAGGCAGGCGTGTCAGGGAGAAAATAACAACAGAAAATAGCTAAACACAATTTCCAGAACTGAGAAACATTTCTGTCAGGCATGATCTGCCACCCCATCATGCAGGAGAATGAGAAAGAGGCTACCTAATAAACCAAACCAAACAGGGACAGTTTCTGAGCTGAAAGACTCAGTACATCCACAGCACATGATTGCAAACAAAAACGGAGAGAAAGGTCCACATGGAATCCTAGAGTCTTTGTACTGAAGACAGAGAGCGGACCCTACAAGCTGCAGAGCAGGGCGGTTGTGGTCCTGTTCCAAGTGTTTGAGTCAGTGTTCATTACAGAAACCAGATGGTATCAGGCTCTCAGAAAGTCTGTGGGGACATTATTTCCTTAGCTATGGTTTTCTGTTGAGAAATCGTAGTAAAGATTTTAGATATGTACAGCTTCTTAAACTTTTTGCTTTTTTCCCTTTTTCTGATGAAGCTGCTTAGAGAGTATTTCCCTGAAAATTAGTAAAATCCTACGAGAGAATTAAAGTGGATTCCCAGAAAGTTGGCAGATGTAAATGCAAAATTACTGGAAAAACAGGAAAGTTGCAAGAGTATTGATCAACAACACTAAAGAGAATGGTTGGTTTTCTAAGCCATAGTGAAGAGTGTACAGTACAATTTTATAACTTGGTGGTGAGCCCAAAGATGATTAGCTAGGAATATGTAGTGGAATTAAGCTACTTTTCCCAATTGGAAAAAAATAATGATTTTTGTTCTTGACTGTTCTATGTTATATGCAATGACCCGATAAAGCTTTCTGTTTGTTTTTACTTTATAGGGAATATGATGGTTGTATTACATTTACTTTGAAGGGCAAAGGTTTCAGAACCACATTCTAAGTCTATTCTTGAGTGTCTTTTAAGTGTGTTAGCATGTTCATAGAGTCCTATGGGAGAAGGAAGCCATTTTGTTTTTGTACCTAGTTTATTGGAAAGAATAAAGGTATCACATCTCTGGAAATTGTGGTCACAGAGCTCTGCATTAATTAGCTCTGAACTGAAGGGACAGGGCAGGGTGAGTCCTCCAATTCCACCCTCATCTTAACGTATAGGACAGAAGTCTGGAAGAGATGGAGTGCAGGAAAGTCTGCCTGGGGATATTTCAGTGGACGAGTTCTTGGCTGTCCTCTTAACATTGGGTTTTGAACATATAATATAGTCTGACTTTTCTTCTTTTCAAAGACTTTTTAAAAAACTATAAAGACAGGCTACCGAATAACAAGCAGATGTATGACATGGTTAAAACTGAATGATGCCTTTGCCATCAAAACTGGAGGTTTTGAATAGGCACTCAATTCTTTTCATGACCTCACCTCCAACCTAGGTGAGTTGTGTTCATTAACTTACTGCTTCTAAAAGCAAACATCGAGACAAAAGAACAGTAGCAGGCCTACAGGCCTACTCAGACCTCGGTTGGGAAGATGCACCAGTATCAGTGGGACATCATCACCCTGTTCAGACACCATACACACAGGACATAGGCTATGAGGAAGTCATTTCATGCTTCCACAAACAACAAGTTGAGTGTGGGAGAGAGGATTCAGAGGGGTACTAATCTCTAACAAATCCTTATGTTGTATACCGCATAAGCTTGTATACAGTCTTTTTATTTATTTTGTCTTGTGCTTAGCCATAATGTCACAGATAGAATTTGTGTACTTCTGAGAAAGTAAGTGACTATTCTGTAGAGGTGCTGTCCACTAGTGAACTCATTTCCTTATGTGTGCAAGCTACCATTTAGATGTGCTGCGGTAGTATGTAACTAGTGGGAGTCCTGGTAGTCATTCCCATGCATAACAGTAAGTGGCGTGGTTCAGTGGGCAGTGAGCATGATCGCTGTCAAAGTGGAAACCAAACCCTGGAAGGACTCAGAGAAACATTACACAGTCACCCAGCAGTTAAGGGGAAGCTGTTAAGGACATGGTCCATGGTCAATAGAATAACTGACCAGTACAGGTAAGGTCCAGAAGCCCCGTCTCATTGGTCAGCACGTCTCCAGGAAGCACGGCTGGCAGATCCCAGGTAACTGCACAGTTCTTCTTCTGCAGCAACAAAGAAGAGAGCGGGAAGCCAGGAGGCAGCAGGAACGGGAACAGCGGAGGCGAGAGCAGGAAGAAAAGAGGCGTCTAGAGGAACTGGAAAGACGGCGGAAAGAAGAGGAGGAAAGGAGGAGGGCCGAGGAAGAGAAGAGGAGAGTGGAGCGGGAGCAGGTTAGCTTACAAGTGCTAAGCCTCCGGTGTTTATCTGTGGCGGTTGTTATCCCACTGAGCTGAGAACTGGGGGCCGAAATTACACACATGTGCATGCACACGCATGCACTCAGTTTAGGTGTCTATAAACAGGTGGGAAACACTAGTGACTTGATTCCCTAGCTTCAGAAGGAATAGAAATTGATACAGTTTAGAGACCCTTTGAAGCTTGCTAGTCTTGACAAGTGTGACATATGACAGATTTCTGAATATATGTTTACAGGCTTGTCTTACATTCTGTGAACTCCACATGTCTGGGTGATGTTAACTTTTTAGACAGGGAAGTTGAAAACCAACTGTAAAGGAATTTCTAATGTTTGAACTATCCCATGGCTGAGTAAGTTCGCATATATATATATATATATATATATATATATATATATATATATATATATATATATATATATATATAAGTGCTAAGACTTTTGGTATAGATTACCAAAAAACAGTTTTGTAATGCGTACAACTTTACTATTGCTTTCTATAGTGTGTTTGTAAATTTCTTAAACCACTTCTTTGGCTTTCCTGGCTTTGAATTGATCATTCCTTGTTTTGCGTTCTGAACAAAGAAGAAAGTCAGTGAATGGAAACCATTTGAATAGTGCTTGGATTTCAGATTCAAAGTTCTTACAAGCCATGATTGCAGCTTCCAAATGTGTCCTTGATTGTATTCCTGGACCTTGAGTGTCTGAGCCTCTGGGTCTGCGTGCACACCAGTGTTGCTAGAACCCCCGTGGTACAGCCTGTGTGTTACTGTCTACTTCTTGGCTCTAACAGTACTGCTTATTTGTTTGTGGTAATGATTATTAATATTTTTATCATGTTTATACCTGAGGGCTACAAATTTGGGGAAATGTCAAGAAGTCACTTGGATGTTACTGTGTCTAATTGTTGGAAGAGGCTTGAGGGTGGTGCTTCATGTTAACAGCTGTGGTGGTGATGGCAGTTCAGATTTTGGGACTAGAGGCTGGTGCAGAGCAGGCTCAGCATTTGAGAGCACAGCTGCTCTTCCAGAAGATCCTGATTCAATTCTCAGCACCCACATGACACTTTACAACCACTTGCCACTCCAGTTCCAGGGATCCATGACTGCTTTATGGCTTTTTCCAGGAATGCATATACATGATATACAAACATACATGTAGACAGAACACTTCTGAATAAAAATATAAATAAATATTAAGAACCTTTACAAAAAATTGGCTAGCAAGTACCCTGCACTTTAAGGACTTTTAAAAATTGGTTCTGTTTACTCTGCTTTTCCTTTTTGAATGCAAAATAATAATTCTTTATTAAATTTGCTGTAGTGCACATTGTATTCACACATCATGTATGTGTCATGTTCACAGTGTTCGTTATGTGCCATGATCTTTGAGGTTTGGATAGTATGTGATCCCCCTCAAAGCCTCCCCCCCCCCTTTGAAAGGCAGAACATAAATGAGTATATATAGCAACTTGATCTTTCAGGTTAGATTTAATTCTGTTATTAAATACACACACACACACACACACACACACACACACACACATGATTTGGGATTCAGATTCTCTTTCTCAGATAGCTAAGGCATTTAGTGACTTATCTGCTTATCATGATCTTGGGGAGTCATATGTAAGTAAGTAAAGACTTGGCTTTGGAGGCTCAGTTTGCTTTATAAGAGGTGGTACCCTGAGAGTGTTTACAGACCATTATTGCTCTGTTGTCTAGTAGTCTCCTGATTAAGCATCTGTTCAGCCAGTGCCTTTTGCTTGTTACTTCAAGACATATGCCATGAAGTAGGGGCTGGTCAGTAGGAGGCACCCATAGAAACAGAATCTAATTCTATGGAGCAGACCCTTCATTTGCTCCCCTTCTGGGACAGTTGGGTAGTTTTCTTTAATCTGAGGTGGTAGTGTTTGTTTTCCCGATGGAAAAGCCTTTTGTAAAATGCTTTTGTTCTAGGTTTCTTTTATATCTAGTTCATGTTTATTCCTCACATGAAAAACACAGATAATGGAAGGTTGGATGTATGCAGCAGGTCACACAGCTTGTCTTTGTGAAACTGGATTGAGGGTTCTCTTGGTCCAAATTGGATGTTTACACAACTTCAAGTTTGAGTGTGTTCCCACCTCTCACTCCCCTTCTCCAAAACTAAGGACCTTAGGCATGTCCGGGCAGTCTCGTTAGCTCTGTGTGTTATGCGTTTGTTATATGTGATTACCTCTTCCCATTGTGAATCAGTCTGCCCATACACTATGTGCTGGTGCACAGTACACAAACACACCTGTGGAGAAGGGCCTGAGCCTCTGACCCCTGACCACATCCTGCACATAGTAGGCATTCCATGGAGCTTTGGAGTCATTAGAAAAGCACAAATTGTCTTTTCGGTTTTTTTAGGTCTTAGACAGATTTGGGTTTTAGTTTTCAAAAATTGCTGAGCTGTAATTATTTAAAATGATGCCTTATAAGCAGATATTTAGTTTGCAGGGTTCCTTATCTAATTAAACTACATCTTAAGAGGAAGATATCCTCCTTGAAATTCTGTGTTGGATGTGGTAGTAGTACCATACAGCAGTGCTCAAACACTGCCATGTGGGCTGTGTTAGGCTGTGTTAGGCTCCGTGCACTTCATGGGCAGCTTGAATCCTTTACAAAAGTTCTCAGCAGGAGACTGGGGGTTAGGCATTCACTTTCTGGTGAGTTTGCTGTAGTTGTTGGTGGTCACAAGGCTAATTCCGATGCCTCCTTCTGGATGTTCTGACTGCTGGGTAATTTCTGTATGACAGGAGTACATCAGGCGGCAGCTAGAGGAGGAGCAGCGCCACCTGGAGGTCCTGCAGCAGCAACTGCTCCAGGAGCAGGCCATGCTACTGGTAACGCCCCGCCTCTGTCCCATTCCCTGCCCCAGGGCCATCACCCCTCCCTAGGTCCTGTTTGCTTTTGCTGTGGAAGCCAGGTTCTAGTGAGGATGGCTTCTTGGCCATGCTGTCAGGCACAGTGTGCACTGGCCTTTGCTTATCCCCACTAGTAAATTCACTGCTCTGGTTTGGTAGATGTCTGTCAAGTCTTAAACAGAACTTGGCATCCAGGGAATGTGGAAGTGCTGAGAGGGCCAGGCTCACCCACAGCCTATTGCAGTTTTCCTGAGTATGTGTGTATGCACCGCTGAATCTGATGGCTAATTGAATTCTTTTGCTCTGCAATGATGGTACGGTTAGCAAATGCTGTCAGATTTCACACAGGTAACACGCTGTTTAAGATCCTAACCATCTGCCTTCCTCTTACACAAGAGGGAAAGTGCCATTTAAATAAACAAAAGCCAAGAAGGCACCCAGAGAAGAGGTGAGCTCACCAAGGCCCCCAGATTCAGTGTCCCTCTCCCTCTCCAAGGAGTGCCGATGGCGGGAGATGGAGGAGCACCGGCAGGCAGAGAGGCTCCAGAGGCAGTTGCAACAAGAACAAGCGTATCTCCTGTCTCTACAGCACGACCACAGGAGGCCGCACTCACAGCAGCCACCCCAGCAGCCGCAGCAGGATAGGAGCAAGCCAAGCTACCATGCCCCAGAGCCCAAGCCTCACTATGATCCTGCTGATCGAGCTCGGGAGGTATCTCCTTTCATTTGTTACTTAAATGTCGTGGTCCCTCCTGGCTGTTGGGAGCTGTCCTGTGAGTGCCAGCATGGACTGTAAATTTGCCTCTGATTGTATGTAGATGCCTCTTTTAACAAATATTAGAGGAATTGGAAGCAAAACTACACAAAAGGAATGCTTGGCACCATTATTCTCTAGCATGTGGGCTAGTAAGAGAATGAAGAGGACCTTGAGCCTGGTTTCTTACTGGATCAGTTGGTCACAGAGCCTCAAACTAGGATCAGCCAAGTAGTCATCTCTGGCCTAGACGGAAGGGCTTGCTTGCTTCCAGGAGTACTGAGCACTTCTGGCCTGTAGGTGGCACCCTTCCTCTACAGCCTTCCTTCTAGGGACAAACTGGGCACTGAGGCAGTTTTGGGGGCAGCTTTGCTTTGTTTTCATAGTTTTAAAAAATACTATGTTAAATCTAAGCCCTGCCTTATGCAACCCCCAGCTGCTTCTCTTTTCTTACACCTGAAGAAAACAAAATTTTTCCTGCTTTTAACGTCCTTCGTCTCTCCTTTCCCTACTAACATGGAGCTCTGTCTTCTAACTCTCTGATGCAGGTGGAAGATAGATTTAGAAAGACTAACCACAGCTCCCCTGAGGCCCAGTCTAAGCAAACAGGCAGAGGATTGGAGCCGCCGGTGCCTTCTCGATCAGAATCTTTTTCCAATGGCAACTCCGAGTCTGTGCACCCTGCCCTGCAGAGACCAGCGGAGCCGCAGGTAGCGGCAGCCACCTTTGCTGCTGAACAGAACTGCTGTATTATGTAGCTAAAGGAGGATCTGCCTTCAACTGGAGGGAGAGGAGTGTTGTGGGTTTTTTTTAAATCCTGAGATGATTTTTTTTAAAGATTTTTGTCTAACTCTTTAGGAATACCTGTGGTCAATAATTTTATTTCCCTCCTCCTTAACTCAGATGTGAAGTCCCTCCTACCTCTTAAACATGCCCCAGAGTGAGTGCTTTTTCACAAGGTTTTTAGAAAGTTTGTTTTGCTGTGTGGTCCTCTGCTCCATGTGGGACCATTGGGAGCTGAAGGTGCCCTGTAATTCCTGCAGAATTTTATTTATTTGATTAAATAGGTAGATTTTTCTGGGAAACTTTTTTTTTTTTTTTTAAACCAGAATCACAAATACTTCAAGATTTTAAATAGGTTATTACCAGTGAATTAAATACTGATTTCCTGGAGGAGGTCAGGACAAAGATTATGACCTTTCCTTTAGTCTGTACCATATTCTGCCTTGTCTGTGTGGTCAGAAGAGAAGCTGCCATGTGTCTAAACAGGAAAGTAAGTGGCCAAGATGGCCCAGGCTGAATGCCAGCCTCAAACCCTGATTCTTGTACTCTCCCTGCAGACAGTCTTTGGGTGTCTCCTCCACTCTGCTGGCTGCCTCAGACAGACCCTAAGCTTCCTTGCATGTGTCACCGGCATTTGCATGTCTCCTAGGAGAAAAGTTTGTGTGTTCAAGACAGAAGTAGTGACCTAGTGACCCTGCTGTGACAAGTGCATTCACACAAGAATTTGAATGTGCTTCATAATAACAAATCCTCCTGTTGGACAGTGAGTGCTATGACAGGGAGCAGATGTGAGGCAGTGTGTGGGGTGGGGCTTATGTGGGTGCAGCAGCAAAGAACTCCAGAGAATAAATAAAAGATGAGGAGAAAAAGTTACAGAATAGAGTGAGAGAACAGATCCAGGAGAGTGTGGCTATCATTTGCTCCTAATCTTGGAGCTTGCTTCCTGGTGAGATGCATGCTTAAATGCTCAGAAAGCATTTGTCTTGAAAATGAGTTAAACCCAACACAAGGGGCAAACCTATCTCTGAGCAGTAGACTTGAAGAGTTCCTGAGTTATATGAACTCACTTTTATTTCATGAGTGAATAATACAGCTTTAGAAATAGTCTCCCCTTTCCTCCTTCTTTGCTGAGAATGCTCTTGGCCTAAGGTAGCATCTGTGAAGTGTTCTTGGTGGGAAACTTTGTCATGTGACACCTAACATTGACTGTTACTTGGTGACCCGTCCATTTGTATGCTTTCCCAGGGACCATGTGAAATATTTTAGTAGTATGGAATTGAACCCAAACTAGGATTATTTGGATTCACCTGTGAGCCATAGAGATTGTGCACTGGGGCTTAACTATAGGTTATATATGCAGAAGCCAGGCAAGTTAGGATTTGGTGTTTTCAGTTTTCACTAAATAAACTGATTAGTAAGTATTTAGCTAGAGTTAAGAGAATTGTAATGCTGGATAATTATTGCAGCAGCAAGACACTGTTTATTCAAAGTATTTTGTAGACTTTTGAGAGAATGTTTTTGAAAGCAAGTGATTAAATTCACTTGGCAAATAGTCACCTTCTTGAGTTCTCATTTGAAAGGCACATTCCGACACTGGTCAGCCTGGGGTGATTTGACACTGAGTATTTTGCTAAAGAAATTTTAATTCCACATTTTTTCATAATTGAAGGTATAGAAGATTTGGAGGAAACAAGAAAAAATTATTGATGTATTTGAAAACGTGGTTGTTCTTAAGTTATCCTGCTACTATCTCCAAATAGGAAAAGCTTTGATTGCTCAGTGTGTCCTTTGTTTCTTGGCCAGACTCTGAGTCTTATGAGGGTGGAGGGGAGGTATGTAGTGTAGCAGTGCCTCCGTCCTGTGTTTTCCAGCTCTGCACTGACTTGGGTGTGTATGTAGTACACGCTTCTTCTCTCAGGGGGTCTGTAAGTGCTCCGGATACAGCTGTCTGCAGCGTGTCCCCGTGAGTGCACATTTGCCCTTTTCCTCCCTTCTTCAGAATGTAACCGCTGGCGGCTCCATGCCTGACACTGTGCTGCCTGACTCACACTTCCTCTGCTAGCTCCTGTTTTGGACGTAGTGTTGACCAGAAAAGCTAGTTGTATGCAGAACGCATTGAATGTTTTGTGTTTTGTTTTCTTGTAAGGTACAGTGGTCCCACCTGGCATCTCTCAAGAACAATGTTGCCCCTGTCTCGAGATCCCATTCCTTCAGTGACCCTTCTCCTCCCAAATTCGCACACCACCATCTTCGTTCTCAGGACCCATGTCCACCTTCCCGCAGTGAGGTGCTCAGTCAAAGCTCTGACTCTAAGTCGGAGGTACCTGACCCCACCCAAAAGGCTTGGTCTAGATCAGACAGTGACGAGGTGCCTCCAAGGGTAAGAAGCAGAAAGATAGATGTGTGCTGCTTTTACTTTTAAAACTTATTATTTACTTTGATTATGGGTATGGTGACTTCACCAGATTTAAAGGGGCAATGAAATTTCAAAGTATCTTTTTATAGAGGGAAAAACATTCCATATTTAGGCAATTACATTGAGCCATTGGTCAATTAACTTTTTATTATTAACTTGTTTTAAACATAATTTAATTAAAAAAAAATCAGAGGGAGTTGGAGAGATGATTCAGAGGATAAAAGTACTAGCTGTTCTTCCAGAGGTCCTGAGTTCAGTTCCCAGCAACCACATGGTAGCTCACAACCATCTGGTGCCCTCTTCTGGTGTGCAGGCAGAGCACTGTATACACAATAAATAAAATCTATTGTAAATTTATACAGGAGCAACCCATTATTATGCATAGCATCAAGGATTTCAGAAAAAGTCTTATGAGGAAAAAATTAACAAAGTGATTTATTATTTTAAAGTTGAGTATTTTATTATTAATAGTAAAATGAAATTAAAAGGCATATTTTAGTGTATTTTTTTCTTTACTTGGAATTTGCTTTCCTTATTTTCTTGCTTCTTTGCCAGTCTTTGCTTCCTGCTAATCTATTTTTAGAGCATTGTTTGGTTTCTTTGAGCTTATTTCTTGATGCTCACATTATCTCAGCAAAGTACTGTTGTATGTTCCCTGCCACCAGCATCAGTCCAGACATCACTTGAGTGTTGCAGGAGCGCAGAGATTGCCCAGGCTCTGAGACTGGGAGGGGGAGGAGCTTAGTGATAGGTGTGCCAGCCTGAGGAGGGCTAGTTTGCAGAGGAGAGCTTTGTTGCTCATCTCCTGTCTTCAGCTTTAACTCCTATGTTTTCCTACCTAAAGGTTCCTGTGAGAACAACGTCTCGTTCCCCCGTGTTATCTCGTCGGGATTCCCCACTGCAGGGCAGTGGGCAGCAAAACAGCCAAGCAGGACAGAGGAACTCCACCAGGTAAAAGAAGAACAGCAGGGACCGATGTGTCATGTACTTGCAGGCTCTTAGAGTCTACTGCTGTCTATTTTCCTAAATGTGCTCTTCCCAGCACTGGAGTTTTAGACACACACACACACACACACACACACACACACACACACACACACACACGCACGCACGCACGCACGCACGCACGCACGCACACACACACACACACACACACACACAGAGAGGGGGGGGGGTTGGTATGAACAACAGATTAATCTGTGGTAAAAATGTTTGAATCTTGATATGTGTTGCAGTTGAGATGAAAACAACTTTATGCACTAGAGAATGGAGGACTTGGGAACAAATTCTGAGAAATTTGTAATATGAGGGATATTTTAGCCTAAAAAAATTGTGAAGGTGTAGACTGGTGTAAGAAATCACAGCAGAGTCAGTGATACAGTAGTCTGCAATAGCCTAGTAAGCTAGGCAAATGGTCACTGATAGGGTTGGGGTGGCTCTGGGTGACTCAGTAGCTCTTAGTTTCACAAGGCTAAGCAGGAATTTAACTGAATTAAAATGAAACAAAATTAGCACTTCATCTTGTCGGTGGGGTATTAGCCATGATTCAAGTGCTGGCATCACATGCAGTGCTGTGATATATGGTCACATATATGTGATAACAGCTCGGATATATGGTCAGATGTGGATGTCTTGCATGTTCAGTTTACTGGAAATTTCTACTTGTTAATATTACCCTAGAGATCACTGTTCAGTGAGTGGCAGTTTGGTCACCACTGAACTTGTCATATTGGAAAGGTTACTATAGTTACAAGTGTCTAGATGTGTGACAAGTCAAAATCTGCAGACAGCTTCTAATGCCAGCGACCAGAGAGGACATTCTCCTCTGACAGTGTCCAGGACATGGATTCTCCCCGCAAATGTGTGCTGTGGGTCTGACCGTAGCTGGGAAAGTCTCTCTGGTTTTGCGCCCCCCCCCCTCCCCATCTCAGACAAAAGAATGGACCGTGGATATTCAGGGTGTGAGAGCTGTAATGGGTGAATGAAAGTAACCTAGTACAGAAAAGTTTCTGAGTGATTATCTGAGTGAAGCTTATTTACAGTCTGGAATTGAGTCTCTGATAGGACAGAATTGTAGCTATATTCATGTGTATGTAACTCCCACCTCACATGTAATATGGATTTTATATGCTTCAGTAAGAAGATATTATCCAGCATCTTCTGGTGTAAGATACTCACTATGATAACTGAACAGGTCTGCACCACCATGTAGTGCACTGTGTATTGAATGCTGTTTACAGGTTTTCTCTTCTCCCCATGTTCCACATGGTGTACACACATTTATGCCACAGTGGAATGACACTGTTCTCTCTTTTTTCTAACAGCAGTATTGAGCCCCGGCTCTTGTGGGAGAGAGTGGAGAAGCTGGTCCCCAGGCCAGGCAGTGGCAGCTCCTCAGGGTCCAGCAACTCAGGATCCCAGCCGGGCTCCCATCCTGGGTCTCAGAGTGGCTCTGGTGAACGCTTCAGAGTGAGATGTAGGCTATTTCTCATACACACTTTTTCTGGGAACAACCATGGCTATACTTAGTGATCAGAAGACCTCCATGTGTAAAAAGAAACCTGGGTTTGCATATACCTACATTTCACAAGTGATGCTTTGACATAGATCGCTGAGGACATAAGTAAAACAATTTTATTTAGAGAGCTGTATTTTCAAAGCTTCACACATAGCTAACACTATAAGCACTTTTGAGTTGAGTGCAATTAAATAATTTGCCTAAGGTGAATTAGCTAAATACCTAAGCTGGGATTTGAACACATTTCTTCCAGTTTAAATTCTGAGGCCTATGCCATTGTCAGTACTTATTATTGAAAACAGTAGTTGAAAACTCCCTTCACTGTGTTCTTCTCAGTACTTGGGAGCATTCATATAACAAATGCAGGATTTTAGTAAGACATCAGAAAGGCTGCCAGAGTGTGCCTAGTTCTGTTTTTCCCTGAAGTTCAGACTCCATGGAGACCTTGCTCTGAATGGGGTCAACAGAAGTCAAGCAGAGAATGGGGCAGAGAAAGTTTGTGATATGCCTATAATCTGTGTTTCTGCTTTTTTGTCTCTTGAACTTAACAGCATCATCCAAGTCTGAAGGCTCTCCGTCTCAGCGCCTTGAAAATGTAGCCAAAAAACCTGAAGACAAAAAAGAAGTATTTCGACCTCTCAAGCCTGCTGTAAGGACTGTGTAAAATCAATCAGTCTGTCTCAAGCTTGAAGGAAAGCTTAGTAATAAGAATATGGCTAAAGGGCTAGGATGTGGGGTTGCATTTAGGAAGTTCTAAGTTCAGTCTCTTAAAAAAACGAAGGAAGAAAACCTGCCTGCAGTGGTTTGATTCCCTCTTGTGAGGAAGGAGAAGGGATGCCCTCTACCAGGTTGCACGTATGGGTCCTCACTTAGGCACCACAGTTCTGAAGTCTCTAGTGGGCCAGATTTTTTTTTTTTTTTTGCTTATACTTTCTGTCCATCCCTCTTTATGGAGAAGTACAGAACAAAATGTAGCTTTATTTGAAAGGCAATTTTAAAGGAAACATATACTTTATAGTCATACTAAGTAAAAGCTAAGAGCTCCCCGACACACACACACACACACACACACACACACACACTCTATCACTGCTGGGCGTTTGCCTTATTCTTGATGAGTTTGGCGTTTATAGTTCTAGCTTTCAAAATGAACTGTTGTAAACGAGCTGTTCAGACCCTCCTGTTGCTTCAGTGCTGCCTTTGGTCTTTGGGGTGACAGCTGTGACCGGCTCTCATACTCCCCTCCTTATTATAGTAAAGTTATGTGACTGTGGGTGGATGCGGATTTAGGTCTTTTCAAGTTTTAATTTCCTGCTTGAACTGATTTCTGGACTTTTCCCTCTCTCTCTTGTTTCTTCTGTCTGCTCCCTTTTTCTCCGCGTCGACGATGGCCTCCCTCACCGCCTCATGAATTGCCGTATCTTGAAGGGTGAAGTGGTAAGCCCTAACTCTGGCAAGTCTAGCTTCAGCGGTGCTCTCTCTGCCTTTTAACTTGGCTGAAATTTGAACTCTACCCTCAACTTGCCTTATTATTTTCTAGACTTTACACACTAAACTTAATGATAATCAGCTGTTTTAGCAGATAAAACATGACCCAACTATGTATTGATAACAAACTTACCTCTTTTGAACACCTGTTTTAAAATTGCTGTATTGCCACAGATAACTAATTAACAGGATGTAGTGGACTCAAACTGGGTCCCTGATAATTCAGATGCTCAAGTTCAAAAGAAAAAAAAACATACTCTTAACTGCTTAAAAGAAAAAAGCTAGTTAGAACTGCTCTTTAAATAGGAAGTGAAAACAGCTGTATAGTTGGTTTTTTTTTTTTTAATATTGTTTTTAAAATTCTTAAGTAGACAAGTGAATTTGGACTCAGCATGTAAATGGGAGGGGCAAGTAATTAATACTCTGGGAAATTAGATTTAGCAAATTGATAAGAATCTTAAAATATCTCAGCACAGTAAGGAGAAACTAAACCCGGTTTAAGTAAGTTTCCTCTGATGTTGATGCTCATTGCCATGTTACAGGGAAAATGGTTAAATCTAGAAGGAAGGACAATGGGAAACTCCCTAGCATGTGGCAGATCAGACTTACCCCTGCAAGTGCAAGTACCTGGGAAAGTGGTAGTTGCTGGTAGGGAAGTGAGGGGTGACCATATGTCAGGAGCACTCCTCTGTCTTGTAGGCTCAGGATTCTTCATGAAATGTGGAGGAGAGAAAACCCAGACTTGGTAACTCAGATCTGTGTAATTAGAGGTCGGTGTTCTGAATAGTCCCCTTACAAGAAATGTTAGCATATAGTCACATCACATCTTCACAGAAAGCCCTGTCTCTAGACTTACAGACATAGAGTTTTACTCTTTATTTGAAATAGAGAGTAGAATAGAATCCTGTCAGCTTATTGTAAGCAGATGTTGTATTGCGATTGCCTATGACATCTGTCTTTTTCTATAAAAACTATACAAACTCCTTCCCATGAAAAACAGTCTCCTCGTGGCCCTCTCTGACAGTGACTCTCCTTATTTACTGGCAGCAAGCCTGCAAAGCTTAGCCCTGTTTTCTCCTGCTTTCCCCTTTGCTAACTCTCTTTTCCTTCCTGTGTCTTAGGACTTGACGGCATTAGCCAAAGAGCTTCGAGCAGTGGAAGATGTACGGCCACCTCACAAAGTGACAGACTACTCCTCCTCCAGTGAGGAATCTGGGACCACGGATGAAGAGGAGGAGGATGTGGAACAGGAAGGGGCTGATGATTCCACCTCAGGACCAGAGGACACCAGAGCAGCGTCAGTGCTTGCTGTTTTAGTAGATATGAGCCTTCCTTCTGCACAGCCTTTGCCCTAACACTGTTGCAGACGTTTGGTGTAGTTTCACACACACCCCAGCGCCTCCTCACAATACCTCATGATGTGTTTAGTTAAGGGTGTGGTAAAAAGGAAGTTTGAGTGTAATTAGAGGGAAGTATTCATCCTGGTGTTTTGCTTAAGAACAAAGTAAACTGTAAAGGACTCTGTCAGAAGGATAAGGCCGAGTCCTTTCTGTCCTCGAAACTCATGCCTGCTGTCTCCTCTCACCTTACAGCTTTGAGGTGGTAACAGGAGTCAGCTTGATATCCTTGACTTGGGCATTTTGTCTCCACAGGTCATCTCTGAACCTGAGCAATGGCGAAACAGAATCTGTGAAAACGATGATTGTTCACGATGATGTTGAAAGTGAGCCAGCCATGACCCCATCCAAGGAGGGCACCCTGATTGTCCGCCAGGTATCCGTGTCTCTTCTTCCTGTGGTCAGAGGCTGAGCTTCTCCTGTAGTCATTAACCCACTTGCTCATTCACTCACTCATGCTATTTCTACATCATCATCTGTTTTCATGTTAACACAGCTCTGAGGGTAGGGTGTCCTGGGCTAGGGAGGTAGGTGTGTGCCGCATGCCACAAAGGTAGCCAGTAGTCGTCCACCCCACATTGCTGCTCCCTGCATGCCCGCCCGCAGCAGCTTCATCCAAGCACCATGCTGAGTCTCACAGTCTGTTTCAGAGTGTTAGAAAAGCCACAGGGAGACCTCTGGAGGCTTACAGAATGAAGGTGCAGATCTGGAGCCTCCAAGAGGGCCCAGGAGGCTCTGCTGGGCATCGGGCCCTAATTGCCTGCAGCATTGCCACAGGAGTGGGGCAGGAGGATGAGCAGGTCTCCTGTGGTCCAAAATGACTACCTCTGTCTGTGATGAAGATGTGTTCTCTTTGGACCATGATGTCTTACAACTGATGGTTCATGCTTAGATTTCGTCCCAGTGATAGGCTCCTCACTGAGGTAGGACAGGGCATTCTCTCGGCTCTGGGATTCTGCCCTGAGTGATTCATGCCACAGCAGTGTATTTGGATGGAAAGTAGGGAGAACAGGAGGAAACCAGCATTCACAGAAACCACAGGGTACTTTCTAGAGGCAGTTTAGGCAGATGTACAGTGAGAGCGAGGGTGGCCTTCCATGCTATTGCTGCAAATGAACCAGAGGAAGCACCTTGCTACTCGCATTTTGGTTGCATTGGGAATTTTGATTCAATTGGCTCAAATTGGGCATTTGGCAAGGAAGTTTGAGCGGTTCTGGCTAATTTCCTTGGATTTTCCTTGGTAATTGAGCAACTTGAAAAGTCACACAGCACCTTGAACAAAGCAGTTATCAGTAGGCTTGTCAGCAATGTCAGCAGTGCTTGAGCGAGACCAGTGTGCCTGTTTTCTCTACAGAGTACAGTTGACCAAAAGCGTGCCAGCCATCATGAGAGCAATGGCTTTGCCGGTCGCATTCACCTCTTGCCAGATCTCTTACAGCAAAGCCATTCCTCCTCCACTTCCTCCACCTCTTCCTCCCCATCCTCCAGCCAGCCGACACCCACCATGTCCCCACAGACACCCCAGGACAAGCTCACTGCTAATGAGGTATGTCTCACACCACAGCTGGCTGCTTTCCTGGGGTTAGACCGGCACTGCCTAGGAGCTAGTTTGCAAAGAAGCCCTTCCCAGAAACCCTCTCCCTCTTCCCCCTTGCTTTTCTGTCCTCTGCCCTCCCCCATCCCAAGTAACATGTTCAGATCTGCATACAGATCCCTAACCCTAGATGGATTGATCTCCCCAAACTTGCCAGTTCTCTGTTTACTTTCTCTAGATAAGTATAGTTGCATGGCTTGCTTTATTCTGTTTTTTTTTTTTTTTTTCCTTTTTCAAGTAAATAAAATGATTGCTGTGTTCTCAGATCCATTATGTATTTGGCATGAAATCCTTGAGGTCATCTGTGGAATTTGCCTCTTTATTCTTTTATAAACTCTAGGAAAATGTGACTACATAGATTTGGGCTTACCTGCACAAACTTCTTGTCTTGTGTGAGAATCTCCTTCAAACAGGCTTCAGTTGTGTTTTGGTTACTGGATTCATTTGTTTATTTTGGGGAGGGGTTGCTTGTTTGTTGATGACTTTGGTTTTCATCAACCCTTTTAAAAGGATCTTTTTTCTTGGCATCCAGATGTACTCAGGGTTTCAGAAGAAGTCAGGGGCTTTCAGGGGGAAAATCTAGAAACTTTTGATGCTAAGCAAGGACAAAGGTCTGAGCTTTCTTTTAATTTAAAATTTTGTATAGGAAGTTCTGTGTGTTCATGGCATGGTTGTCCTGTTGAGTCTGGGTCATAGGCGGGGGAGCCTTTGTTCTTTATATAGGTAGTGCCCAAGTGCAGTGACAGAGCCCTCACCTGCTTAATTAAACAAGTGATTTGATCTCATAGCTTTGGAGACTTACTTAGTCCATTTGTTTAATGGTTGAGAGAAGTCTAAATGACATTAGTTCCAGCCAGTCTTGTCATGTAAACACCTGACAAATGGGCAGCAGCATTACTTTGGTTCCCTCTTTAGAAAACATGAGAAAAGTCTCCTTTTGAAGACAGCATGAAGCAACTGCTTTCTGAGCAAATTTGGCCATCAGTTGCCTTGGCCACTGATTGATGGGGCAGGGAGAGAAGCCTGCAAGATGGCAACCTTGTCAAGTGGGGGAATCTTAGGATGGTATTGTGACTGTAAGGTGTCCCACAGAACAAGCATAGCGGAAAGGCTTGAGCAGATGTCTTCTGTCCCAGAGACCTATGCTTGCACTCCCTGTCTGTATCTCACACACGCTTCATCTTATTATAAACCTGTAACTCACTAAACTGGCAAGTTTTTCTGTTTGATTTAATCATCATTACATTTCAACTTAACAGCTTGTTTCACTTTCTTTTTGAGCTTTTTGTTTGCTTGTCTTAATTTTTTGGTTTAAGTTACATTAATAACACCGATCAATGCTCCTAAAGATCAGAAAGTCAATGCCTGTTGTCATTTGTACGTTTACTTATGAGCCCCTGCTGTGTGGTATGGGCTTAATGGTGATGCACTTTTTAGCTACATTAGCTAAACCTTTTGTAGCATTCTGGAAGAGGCTCAATTTAAAATAAAGAGCAAAAGAAACATTTGTCTATAATCTGTCCTAGTAGATAGTAGGTCACACTAATCACCTATCATAGTAGATAGGAGGTCATACCAATATTTTCTATCACAGTAGAAAGTAAATCACACCAGTAGTCTATCACAGAAGATAGGAAATCACACCAGTAGTCTGCCACATTCTATAGGAGATCACACCAGTAGCCTATCACAGTAGATAGGAGATCACACCAGTAACCTATCACAGTAGATAGGAGATCACACCAGTAGCCTATCACAGTAGATAGGAGATCACACCAGTAACCTATCACAGTAGATAGGAGATCACACCAGTAGTCTGTCACAGTAGATAGGAGATCACACCAGTAGTCTATCACAGTAGATAGGAGATCACACCCAGTAGTCTATCACAGAAGATAGGAGATCACACCAGTGTCTATCACAGAAGATAGGAGATCACACCAGTAGTCTGCCATATTAGATAGATCACACCAGTAGTCTATCATAGTAGATAGGAGATCACACCAGTAGCCTATCACAGTAGATAGGAGATCACACCAGTAGTCTATCACAGTAGATAGGAGATCACACCAGTAGTCTATCACAGAAGATAGGAGATCACACCAGTCGTCTGTCACAGTAGATAGATTACATCTTTATTTAATTTTTAATGTGAAAAGTAAATGCAGAAAGTACTGAATTGATGTTAAGACACTTCAGATGCTGTTTTTTAGAATTTCCATTAATTTCTTTAAAGCTGATGGTGAAGTGGCACTTTTTTGTTGGTAGTTTGCAGCATCACTGCCCTAAATGTGCATCTTGAGGCACAGATATGTCAATTGAAATGCCTGCTGGACGTTTTTAGGAAATGATGCAGGAAGAGAGGACTTGGATTGGGAAATTGTGCTGTGTATATAAGTGGACTAAAATGGTCTTTTTTTAATGTTCATTTTTTAAGTGTCTCTTATATTAATGAAATTGAAATTTACATTGCAGACTCAATCCGCTAGTAGCACACTCCAGAAACACAAATCTTCCTCCTCCTTTACACCTTTTATAGACCCCAGGTTACTACAGATTTCTCCATCTAGTGGAACGACAGTTACTTCCGTGGGTAAGTACAGCAGCAGCAAGGAAAGTGGCTGACGCAGGACCTGGTCCCTTGTGTAGCTTCCCCAGTGGCTTAGGCATGGACAAGTGCTCATGTGCAGAGCTCTGCTAAGAAGGCCATCCCACTCTTACTGCCTGATTAGCAATGAGCCTCACAGCCATCTCCTTTTCCATGTACATTTTGCAGAGTGCCTTTTATTTGAGAAAGTGTCAGTTACAACATACGGATATTTATCTGGGCCATACTGAGGGAGTAAGGCAGTTGTGTATGTATACAGAAGATAAAGTTTCAAATGTACTATGTTTCAGTGGGATTTTCCTGTGATGGAATGAGACCAGAAGCCATAAGGCAAGATCCTACTCGGAAAGGTTCAGTGGTCAATGTGAACCCCACGAACACTAGGCCACAGAGTGATACCCCAGAGATTCGTAAATATAAGAAGAGGTTTAACTCGGAGATACTGTGTGCTGCCTTATGGGGTAGGTATCTCACTGCGATCCAATTATGTAGTCTTATTCTGAAGAATGCGTCATTCAGAGAATCATTGTTTGAATAGTTCAGGGATTTTTTTTTTTTTTTCCCTTTATGGAGAACTTAAGATTTATGACCCATGCCTTAAGTATAGCTAACAGTGTGTTGATGGAACAGAATGCATGTCATTTCAGCAGTAGGATGTTGGAAAGAAAGACCTGTCTCCATTTCTCTGTGTAAGGATGAACAGTGAGGATGAAACTGGAGTTAGTCCTTAGCACAGGAACAATGAACCTTCCTTGTACTCACCTTTTTGTCTGTGAGACTCTTGGAAGCAGTCTGCAGGGGGACTGTCAGCCTGGCTTGTCTTACATATGTGTACTCAAGGCAGTCTGCTGCACACTCAAGTCTGCCTTTCTGCCAGCTTCATCCTGTCCTTAACCTGACATCTAGTCCCACAGTGTGTGTTCTGCTTTCAAAGTACCCTGCTTTCTACCCAGAACAGTTCTTACTCCCTGTACCTGCAAATGGCGTGAAGTCTCCTAGTGGGGTCCTCAGCACATACTGCTGTAGTGCTGCCCCTGCAGTCACCTGCAGTAGGAATCAGTTTTTCTCCCACCTAGCCCAGCCTCTCGTGTTCCTGTCTATTATTTTTGAGAGAAACAAGTGAGGCTAACACAGGGACTCAGCTTTTTCCTTTAGAACCTTACAGTCTCCCAAGCTCCTGTTCTCACCCACCTGGTTTGCCCTTCTCTCTCTCCTGGCTCTGAAGCTCCTGCTCAGCCCTCTACTGAGGTCTTTTGAAAAGTTGTCCACACTCATGGCAGACAAACTTGCTTTCTTGGGGTTAGGATCTCTGCTAGGTCATGGCTGTTTTAAAGTTCATAGCCATCTTCTTTTCCATGTACAAAATATTTTCAGTTTAGGTCAGTTGTTCTCAACCTGTGGGTCACGACCCCAGGATCACTTAAGACCATCAGAAAATACAGATATTTACATAATGCTTCATAACAGTAGCAAAATCAGTGGTGAAGTAGAAACAAAAATAAACATGATTGGTGGTCACTACAATATGAGGAACTGTATTAAAGGGTGGAAGCATTAAGAAGATTGAGAACCGTTGGCTTAGGTATCTATTAAGGGTTTATGAGCACCATACAGCAAGAACCTGACACAGACATGTGCCGAGCACACTGCTGCTGCTAAGTAGATGTCAGGAGCTATTATTTCAGGAAGGAGACTGTCATTTATTTATTCATGTTGAAAGATTTTAATGTAGTTTATAGATTATATCATATTTGGTAGATAGATTGTGTTAAACATGCCAGTTATATTGAAATTGGTAATAAATGTTTAGCAATGACATCATTTTCTACAAAAAAAAGTTAGACTTGGGAACAGTCTTAGTATTTATTATATTATGTTCCTCTAATGTCCCAGCAAATCCTGGGCCCCATTTTCTATACTTTTGTCTAGTTTATTGACCATCTAAAAGGACTTTTAAACGTTCAAATACCTGACAAGCCGTATAAAGAAAGGATTGTTTTGATTCATAGGGCGAGTGCTGTGCTGCTGTGCTGTGATATTAGTCATTAGTCTGTTTCCATGGATGGAGTACCTATGGCTAATTCAGTAACATGCAAGTCAAGGAAACTTAAAGTGTTGATTTAGAGCATATGTCCTTACAGCTTCATAAACTTCCAGCAAAGCTCTTTAGAAACCAATTCTTTAGTAGTTACACAATCTGATAATGGCAATACTGGGGAAAAAGTGCTCGAGTTCTAGAGACTTTCTTAAAAATGTCTCTAGCTGTTTTATAGACTGCTAGGCTTTAACAAACCTGTCTTGACTTTCCCCACTCCCCATTTCATTTGCATAAGATTCTTCTTATTATTATTGACCTAGCAGGTACTTTGTAAGAGAACAATACTTTGCTATTTGTCTTGGTGCCTTTATGCCCAGCTTAGAGAATTGACATGAATGAGTGTGTTTGGAAGCATAAAATCGATGCTACATGTTTGAAGATGCTTTCAAAGGTGAAGATTTCAGACAAAAGAAGCACAAACATTTGGATAAATATGTGAATTTAGAGGGAGGGTTCACTGCCTCCAGAAATAGAGTATTGAATATTAGCTGAGGCTTTTAGTGGAAGAAGCCTACTGACTAGAGAAGTATGGGACCCTGAATGCCAGTGGAGAGTTTGAAACTACATCTTGGGAGGTATAAATTTTAAAGATATAGCATGACTCTGTGTTTTTAGCAAATGGACTGTTTATGAGAAAGAGATTATCTGGACAGTCCAAATTAGGGCCTGTCAGCCTTAAAGGTGTGGTAGATCTCTGGACAGTCTGAATTAGGGCCTGTCAGCCTTAAAGGTGTGGTAGATCTCTGGACAGTCTGAATTAGGGCCTGTCAGCCTTAAAGGTGTGGTAGATCTCTGGACAGTCTGAATTAGGGCCTGTCAGATGTGAAGGTGTGGTAGATCTCTGGACAGTCTGAATTAGGCCTGTCAGATGTAAAGGTGTGGTAGATCTCTGGACAGTCTGAATTAGGGCCTGTCAGATGTGAAGGTGTGGTAGATCTCTGGACAGTCTGAATTAGGGCCTGTCAGATGTGAAGGTGTGGTAGGTCTCTGGACAGTCTGAATTAGGCCTGTCAGATGTGAAGGTGCGGTAGATCTCTGGACAGTCTGAATTAGGCCTGTCAGATGTGAAGGTGTGGTAGATCTCTGGACAGTCTGAATTAGGGCCTGTCAGATGTGAAGGTGTGGTAGATCTCTGGACAGTCTGAATTAGGGCCTGTCAGATGTGAAGGTGTGGTAGATGAGAGCAGGAGGACAGAGGAAGGGACAAGAAGAATGCTACACGGACTTGGTGGCTCAGATAGTTAGCTTTGTCAGGTGAGAGGTCTGTTTGCAGTAGACGTCTGTAGTGTGAGGAAGAGGAAGGAATTAAAGCATGGAGAAGGAGCCACTGCTTCTGAGCTGAGGCCTGACATAGATGGACACGTGTGTCATCAGCTAGCAGCTCCAGTGTCCATGGAAGAAGCAGAGAAAGTGTATGGGAGAAGTGTACTTTTAACTAGGAGTCCACCATAGCGTGGTCAGCTACTGAGTCACACGGGAGGGCACACTGAAAGGTGAGACAGCAGTGCAGTTATTTCTTTATCTTGGAAACTGATGGAGACCAGCTCATAAGCCATGGAGATTACAGAGGACTACTTTCTCTGTAAGTCATTCTGGAAGTTTGCCAGTCATGAGGCCATGGTATCTATCAGATGAAGGTTTTTTTTCAAGTACCTAATGTGACCAGCTCTGTAAAACCTAAGAAATAATGAGCTCACAATACTCTCAGAACTGAAGGACTCTGGGAATAGTTAAGGTGATGGAACTTCCTCAGTTCACTTCCATACCTAAGTAAATGTCACTGGCATGCTTATGTGGCAAGAATTAATTGCTTTAACCTGACTGTTCTGAGCATTTCTTTCTGAAGTAAGAAGCTATCATCCTTTTAAGTAGAGAATGTCTGGGGGCTTTTTTCCCCTTAGGGTATAGCTCCATGCAAGTACAGCTTAAAATGTAAACTGCTCTGTGTTCTTGAAACAGGAGTGAATTTGTTAGTCGGCACAGAGAGTGGTCTGATGCTTTTGGACAGAAGTGGCCAAGGAAAAGTGTATCCTTTGATCAACCGAAGACGGTTCCAACAAATGGATGTTCTCGAGGGCCTAAATGTCCTGGTGACAATATCTGGTAAGTGTTTTGTAAAGCAGAAGCTACAGCATTGGTCACTGTGTCTAACTTTACATACTGAACTCATCTCTTTCTCAAACTCCTGGCTAAATAAGATACAACAGTATTTATTGTGAGTTTGCCTGATGTGAGATGTATACACCTACTACATGCACCCAGTTGCCTCTATTACTAATATCTTTTGTATGTGGTGCACTTGTGGTACATTGTTTTATATTTGTTAGTAATAATATCGTATTACTAATTAAAATGTAGTTTATATTGCTGTGGGATGCATTAGCTTGGTTTTGACAGCTATACTATGACACATACATTTCTTATTCTTTCAGTGCCCTAAAACAGTAGTGTGCTATTTGTGGTTCCTCCCGAGTCCCCTGTTACAATGAGGTCTCTGGGCCCTATCCAGCCATAGGTCCAGACCCACAGACCTGCCATCCCAGACTGCTTAGCTGCAGCCACTGCTCAGACCTCCAAAAATGACTCAGAAGCTTATATTAAGTCCATGCTGTTTGGTCTATGGCCCAGGCACCTTGCTAGCTTGCTCTTTCATCTTAACTCAACTCATTTCCATTAATCTGTCTTGCCACGTGGCCCATGGCTCACCTGTGTTCCTTAAATGTTACTCCTTTGGGAGGCTGGCTTGATCTGATCTGACTCTGCCTTCTGTCTCCTAACTATTCTGATTCCCCACCTACTTCTTCTACGGTGCCTGCCATGGCCAAAACAGTTCTTTCTTTAAAGATTGATATGCACAGCATACAGAAAGACATTCCCACATCATCTCCCCATTTCAGTCTAATCAAAAAGGAAGGTTTCAATTTTAATATAACAAAATTACATGCAACAAAATAGCTATCAAACAAGAATTACAGTTACAATATCTAGTCTATTTGTATTTAGCAAAATTAAAATACTCTATCATCTACCTTATCTTTGTGAATCTAAAGTTTCATATCTAATATACCTTTTAAAATATCTAAGAAAAACTATACCTATAACTATCTAATCTTCAACTACATCAAAGACCACAGAAGGATATATTTACCCAAGTAAACCGGTAGTGCAAACAATTTCCAAAATCTAGAAATGACAGAGATGACACCTATCTGCCTAGACATCACCCAAAATTCCTTTACAAAGTTGGGGCATCCATCTCCAGCCTACAGGCCCAGAGTCTCTTTTCATTTCAGTGAAGCAGGAAATCTGCTCTGCCTATTCTGGTAGAATTTATCAGTTGCCTCTCCTTGAGTCCTGAAGAATGTCTGACAGTATTCTCTGCAAAGCAGGAACCTGAATGACCATCTTGGCTTGTTCTGCCAAAGTTCAGAGGTCACCTTCCTATGGAACCTGCATATCCAGTTTAAACAGCATACTGTCAAACAGTCAGTACAAGAACAGGTTCTTGCCACAAAGTAAACTCCATATGGAGTTTCTTCGATGCCCATTTTTCTCTTGAAGTAGATTGCAGCCAGGAACAGATCTGTCTCACTGTCCAGAAAAGTCTTAAGTTATTAAAATAATTTTGAATGCCATGTTCTGTAGGTCTTAGAAGTGTTGGAAGATTACCTGTCTAATTGAAATCTATCTTTGAATACCTAAAAAAATCTAACTAACATGCATTTCTTAATTATACATTATAATTCTAAATCAATTACATAAACATCATACCTTAAACAAGAGTAGAAAAATATACAGCATAAGAAAACTGACCTTAAATTTGTATCAATAAACCAAAATCCATAAGATTAACAGCTGATTTTTTGATCAAAGTAAATTCAATAATCTAATTTTAAAATCACTCATATACCATATTCCCTCTTTCTTCTTAGAAAGAGATTAACTATGACCATTAATCGTTTATAATGAAAACAAACATTAATAAACAATATTTTGGGAATTTGGACGTAGTTTTTCATTACTACTTCTTGTTGAGTAAGGGGTGTTGGCAGTCTTACAGATTCTTGAGACTGGATCATCTTAGTCTGCAGCCCTGAAGCTGATGTGACCATCTCTTCTCATCAGAGAATTTTCAGGGCGTCTTGGTTGATGAAACCATATTTGCCTGGAAGCAATCCACAAGTTCTCGTCTTCTGTGGAAACAAAAACAGAACTCTTCCAAAGCAATAAATCCTAGACACAAATTTCAAAATCAAGATACCTTTGAAGTATGTATTCTTGTTTAACTTAGCAGCCTTTGCAATCCATTGTCTTTCTGCAATTAGCTCATTAACAGTTAAGAAATTAAAAGAACACAATAACAACCATAATCCAGATTCTGTCTATTTTCTATTTTTACGTGGCTTATTATATTCTTATTACTCTATTTCTCTTTTTTTAAAGACTTTCTCAACCTTCTTTCTTTTCTCTGAAGCCTTGTATATTTTACAGACATTATAACCCGTTTACACGTTTTTTTTTTAAAATCTGAATCTGTTTTATTGTGAATCCTTAATTATTTTCCAACCAGAAGAGCTTTTAAAATGCTAGCACTCTCTTCAAGAGCCACAGTTTTTGCAGATAAAGCTGAGTCAGAAAGTTCTCTTAAAGGGGCTGCTTCTCTGTTTGCCGCCAGCAAACAGAGCAGACCCAAGAAATGTTCCTACTAAGAAACCATCTTTGTCCCTTGTTTCTTTTTGTTCAGTATAAACAGAAACCTTAAATCAATCACATGCTACCGAGTCTCTGTGAGACTTGGGGAACTGGCCTGATTGCAGCTTATACTCCCAGCCTCCGGTCCGCTGGTGCCATTTTGAATGTGGTCCGAATACTATGCTATCTCTGTACAATGACCTGCTTCAGATACACAATTTGAAATCTGCTAGTGGCTGTGTTTCTAGAACCCTTTTTAAGCTTTCTCAGGCTTTATGTGGGTGTTCGGCCCATGTTGGGTGCCATCTGTTACAATGAGGTTTCCTGACCCCATCCTGCCAGAGGTCCTGACCCACAGACCCCTTAGCCACCCGCTGCTGCTTTGGCCCTCAAAAGTGAGCTTCATGCTGTTTGGCTTATGGCTCAGGCACCTTGCTAGCTTGCTCTTTCATCTTAACTCAACTCATTTCCATTAATCTGTCTTGCCACGTGGCCCATGGCTCACCTGTGTTCCTTAAATGTTGCTCCTTTGGGAGGCTGGCTTGATCTGATCTGACTCTGCCTTCTGTCTCCTAACTATTCTGATTCCCCACCTACTTCCTCTACGGTGCCTGCCATAGCCAAAACAGTTCTTTCTTTAAAGATTGATATGCACAGCATACAGAAAGACATTCCCACATCAGTCCCCGGTGACAGCTGACCAACTTTTTAGTGACTTTACTAGTTTATAATGTCATCTCATTGGATTCACACAGCTCTAACTTTGTATGACTGACTGTGTGGATCATGTAGTATGTAGACTGACTTCTTTCTTTTGGCAATACACATTCAAGTTCAGGTCGCTTTGTGTCATTGGTAGTTCACGATCTCTCCCTTATATTGCTAAATGCTCCTTTATACAGATGTAGCACTGTTTATCCATTCACTTATTGAATGACATCTTGGTACTTCCAGGTTGGAAATGATATGGTCAGCTGCTACATAAGCTTTTGCATGCAGCTTTTTACTTGAATGTCAGTTTCAATTCATGTACTTGGTAAAAAGCCAAGTAGCATAACTTAGACATCGGGCAAAGGTGTTGTTGGTCTGAAGAAATGCTGAGCTGTCCCTCAAAGTGTCTCCATTGTTTCATAGTTGCTAGTCAGGGAAGAAGGGTTTATGAGCCTCATCCCTGATACCTGAGACCATCAGTATTTTGGATTTTCCATCTTGATAAGTTACAAGAGTCATGATACCTTGTTATAATGTGGAATCCCCTGGCGATGTGTCTTCTCCTGCTTGTCTGCCTTCTCCGTCTTCCTCTTGGTAAGCTGTCTGCTTAGATCTTTAGCCCATAGTGCAACTGGGTTGTTTTTTTCCTCCTACTGACGGAGTTTAAGAATTTTCTGTATATTATAGATAGCAATCTTTTATCACATGTGTTCTGAAAATACTTTTCCCTGCCTGTGGCTTCTCTGTTAATTCTCTTCAGTATCTTAAAGAACAGAATCTTTAGTGAAATCAGATACTTTCTTCATTTTGTTTTCTTTTTTTGTAGATTGCTCCTTTGGTGTTTTACCCAAAAGGTCATTGCCAAATCTAAGATCCATCTAGATTTTACACATGCTTCCTTTTAGAAGCTACGAGCTTGGATTTTCACATTTGAGTTTATGACTCACTTTTAATGTATTTGTGAAGCATGGAAGGCTTGCAGACCTCCGTTTCCATTCACGGCATTCTCTATGTTAGAGGAGACTCCTCCTTCTGCTGTTTGTCCATGGTATTTGTGTGCATGTTTCTGGGCCTTTTATTTCACCAGTTCATCTTCCTTTCTTTGCTGATAACCATATGGTCTTGGTTATTGTAGCAGAGTGCTTAGTAAATCCGGAAACTAAGAACTGTCCAAAACCTTGTTATCATTTCAGAATTTTCTTCACCATGTCACTGTTTTGCCTCTGAATATAAACTTTAGAGTATGCTTATGATATGCACAGATAACTTGGCTGTGATATGGGCTAGAATTGTTTGAATCTGTAATTCAAGTTGTGAAGAATTGACAGTATGTTTTCTATCCATGAACATAAAGTATTTCTATGTGTAATTCTTTGATATCTTTGACAAGAATTTTATGATTGTCCTCAAATAGATCTTTACAAGAACTATTTGAGATTCGTGCCTATTTCATTTCTTTACTATTAATGTGAATATTATTTAAATTTTATTTTTATTTATTTATTTTTGCTGTTGGTGTATAAGAAAGTAATTGGCTTTTGTATAATAGGCTTGATATCCAAAATCATCACTGTAATTATTTCAAAAAGCTCCCATGGCTTTCCCAGGTGGACTGTCTCCCAGCACCTTCACATGTTCAGCAATATGGAAGTTTATCTTAATTCTGTAATTCTGGTCTTTTATGAGGACTTCATTATATAGTTTAAATCCTTGTTAATAGAGTTAGGCTTAGGAGACAAGAAGTGGAGCTATCTAACTTTTCCTGCCTTCCTGCCTTGGTCTTTCTGGTTCCTAATTCTCATCTCGAGCTACACAAGAGCCTGCTACCCACCATTCCATCATTAACATATATACATACAGTATAATACTAATAACCAGAAGCATTCCTACTATAAGGCTTAGGAACTTTGTGTAAGTGAAGATTCATTATTTTTTCAAAACCTATCCTTCTAGACATTCTCACTTATACTGTTGGTACTTCTTAAGGGGCTTCAGAACTCCTTGGAATAGTCCAAATATGAATTTCAGATAAAAGTGGTATTAAATAATTCCCTTAGGGGAAATGTATTTACTGTTACTTTTGGATATTGTTATTAATGATAAGATTTATTTTTGACCATGAATGTAAAATACTTATATTTGTCTTGTTAGGCAAAAAGGATAAGTTGCGTGTCTACTATTTATCCTGGTTAAGAAATAAAATACTTCATAATGATCCAGAAGTTGAGAAGAAGCAAGGGTGGACCACTGTGGGCGATTTGGAAGGATGTGTACACTATAAAGTTGGTAAGTTCTTGGGGAAGCCTAGTGTTTGGTTGTTCGGTGTAATTAGGGTGTTAAGTTAGTGCACGCTTTGAAACTGGTATGGTCTCATCATCTCCAAGTGCAGCACAGTTTGTTCTTCCTGTTCACTCTGTCTTCAGTCTCTCCTGTGAGAGTCCTTCTCCTCTGTAAGGTGGATCCTAACAACCACTCAGAGAGAGCTGCCACGCTCAGCCCTGACTTTGTTAGACTCAGTTAGAATGTGCTGAGGGGCCCTACATTCACAAGTAGAACATTTGAGAATTGAACTGACATTGTGGCTTTTTATTTTAATTAAGTACAAGTAAGAGCTAATTTAGCCCTTATTTATAGTGACTCTGGCTGGCTAATTGTTGTTTCTTGGCAACTTTTTTGTGATTGGCATTTTCTTCCCTTGAAACATTTGGTGATTCTCACAAAGTTATTTAATGAACCCAAACCAGCTCTTGTTGCATATGAGAAAAGCGAGAGTGCTGGTTAGAAATCAGGGAGTAATGGGCAATAGCAAAGTAGTTCTAAGGCCTAATGATGTGATTGTATAGGGTTCGGGAAGCCGTGAACGCTAATTTGTGCTTGCTTATTTACTAAGGTACAGCAATTGCTCTGCCCACCTCCACAGGACATTGTAGTCTGTGACATTGTCTTCTTTATCTATAGGATCAGTTCATTGGTTATAATTATTACAAGAGTCATCCTACTATTTGGAATGATTCTGAGTTTCCACCTGGAGCAGGAGGCTGAAATACAGTTAGTATAATTAAGTTCCCATGCGGTCCTTGTACCTCCTCAATGTCAGTAGGTATGATACTCCCTTCAGGGATTATCAGTTTCCATCTCTCCAGAAAAGTCTATTAACAGTGTTCATTGGAAAGCCTCTTAGAGTTTTTGTATGACTTTTGAACATTTGACAGTATATGCTGTTCAAATCTGTATCAAATATCAAGTTCTTGCACCCACAGTTATCAAGTGACGGTGTGATGTTAAAAAGTTGATATGGAGTGGGAGGCATATGGAGCAGACATCACATGTGCTTAGGACACCCTAGGGAAAGGGGAGAGCTGTGAAAGAACAGGAGAGCTTTATTACCCACACAACATTCAGTTCTTCGCGCCTTTCCTCTTCCTGTCTGTGTGAGCCCCTGGTTGGTTTGTCCCATTATTTTTATTTTGAAGTAATAGTGAATCCTCTAGTTTTTAGGGTTGGCTGCCTTGGTAATAAAATACTTAGAATCTAAGACATTAGGATCATCAGCTAAACTGTTTGTTGTTATTTTAGAATTGATTGATTTAGGGAGGTGAATTACACACTGAAGAATTAGGAAAGTGAAGTACATGGCTTGTGTTCTCTTTTTATTTCTCACCCAGCTTCTTGCATTTTGGATGCCATGTCTATCAAGTTTTCAAATGGCAACTGAAAGAATTTATAGCTCTATATTAATACTGATAGTATTTTCCTCGAATTTTATGTTTGTTTCAGTAAAGTATGAAAGAATCAAATTTCTGGTAATTGCTTTGAAGAGTTCTGTGGAAGTCTATGCGTGGGCACCAAAGCCATACCACAAATTTATGGCCTTTAAGGTAAAACTACCAGTTTTAAATTGTCTAAAAAGTTTGAACAGTTAATATAAAGCTATGTATTAATATAACATACCTGTCAAAGAACAAAACTATTTACAACATAAACATGTGTGACCATTTTCTAAGTTCTCAGATGATCATTTTGCTTAAATGGTAGTTGCACCCTCCTTTTAAAAAGTAGATCTTCAGCTGAGCATGGTGCCACACACCTTTGATCCCAACACTCAGGAAGCAGATGGATCTCTGCAAAGTCCAAGGCCAGCCTGGTCTACAGAATGAGATTCTGGACAGCCAAGGCCACACATATCTAACATAATGTCTTGAAAGTCTATCATAAGGATAATGATGTAGATCTTCATGAAAGACATAGATGTGATCAAGACCCAGATATGTGGTTAGAAGGGCCCAACAAAATTCATTTGTAAAGTGGATATGTTTAGTGCAATACAATTTAAAAACTAAGTAATAAGCTGCATGTTATAATGCATGCCAGAGAGGTTGAGCCAGGAGGGTTGGTGTGGAGTCAAGACCAACCAGGTATACATAGCAAAACTCTATCACAAAATAAAGCAAACAACTAAAAAAATTATAGAGTCTTGATGATATAAGCAATAGTTTCTAACATTAAATGGAAGAAGGAAGTTAAAATATTTATAATATGGTCCTGATTTTATTTAAATTTTTAAAAAGCTGTCAGTTTAACAGCATCTTGATATTTACAGTAAGATGGTTTTACATTCTACACATAGAATTTGGGTGAAATAATAACATTTGTGCTAGACTTTTGACTGTTTTGGTTCTGAGTTCACATGTACTTCTATTTGGTCTTATGTTTACTTCCAGTGCATGTGATAAGAGGTAGTCTTATGGACCATTCCTAGTAAGCTTCATACTCCATAAGCTACCTCACTCAAGAAATGCAGAGAACTAACAGTCATTGTTCTGTGTATATTTTTAGTAGTTTATTTTAGGGATTGCCCTAAATCTAATGTAAAAAACTTTTAATTAAAATTGATAATGTTCTAGCATTAGGTGGAAATAATAATTATTTCTATTTTGAGATATAGAACCTTAAGAGTAGTTCAGGGACATTTTTGTAGAGGGTAAGAAATAAACTAATCCATCTAAAATGATGGCATTACAAATGATTTTAATATGGTTTATTGAAAGAGTAAGTTTCTGTCACTTGGGAAATTTGAAATAAGGACGTGCTTTTTGCTTGATTCCCCAATGAATCAAGAGTCAGTAGGGTTAGCATTTTTGGTAAATCTAGTATTACTGAGTAAAGATAGTAAATTAGAAAATTACTTACATTGTCTTCTGGAATCTAGTCTTAATATTCCTACATGTCAGGTGCTGTGAATGTTGCTCTTAGAAGCATTACCTTACTTTACTATTTCATTTCACTATCCAAGTCCTGAGCTGTGCTGATATGAAGAACTGAGGGTCTCTAGGTAGACTCACAGAAAGTCTGTAGCTCTCATAATAACAGTCCTGACCAGATTTTCAGTGCCACGATCCCTACATCTTCTCACTCTACTTGTTGTGTTCCAATATTCAAATACTGGACTCTGCCCAGTCCTCATTGTTGACTTTGCACATGATCTAATAAAGACAAAGCCCAGGACAGGACAGGTCATTTTTCTGCTAGGTTGGAAGGAAAAAGTGTCTTTCACATGATGAACCAAATGCCTGCAGCTAACTTCTCATCTGATGCTGTAAGTTTGTCTTCCTGCTTCTGTCTTGATCATTTCTGTAGTCATTTGGAGAACTGGTACATAAGCCATTACTGGTGGATCTCACTGTTGAGGAAGGCCAGAGGTTGAAAGTGATCTATGGATCCTGTGCTGGATTCCATGCTGTTGATGTGGATTCAGGCTCAGTCTATGACATTTATCTACCAACACACGTAAGAAAGAACCCACACTCTATGGTTGGTTGACTGGCTTCACTTTGTTTTGACTTTTCCCCTTACTCTGCTTAGTGAACTAACACAAGCAGGGTTTCCTCATTTCCCCGAGGTATAGGGTGAGTATTTAAACGAAGCACCGTTTTCAGCAGAGATCTGCTTTCCTGGCTCTGTGAAGGCCTTGGACTGTTTAGCACTTGCTTTGACTAACATGGGATGGAGTTGGGACATTTGCTGTCAGGCCAGAACACCCTGGGTTGGGAATGTTTCTTAAATGAGTCTACTATCCAGTTATGGTTTTGGGGAATCAAAAATGTCAGTAGAATACATGATCTGTAAATGATAGACTTAGAATTGTCTATTGCATGAATTTCCCAAGATGCCTTCCTATTTGTAATTGGTGTGGCCAGTGGTATAGCACTACTGCATTCTCTGAAATGAACACTTTCATGGGGCTGTCGATAACCACAAGCATACTTCTTGTTTCTGTTCTCTAGATTCAGTGTAGCATCAAACCCCATGCAATCATTATTCTCCCCAACACGGATGGAATGGAGCTTCTGGTGTGCTATGAAGATGAGGGGGTTTATGTAAACACCTACGGAAGGATCACCAAGGATGTGGTTCTGCAGTGGGGAGAGATGCCGACATCTGTAGGTATGACACATCCTGTATTAGCTTGCGTGTCACTTATACCTTCTGGTTATTAACAGTTATCAGCAGATGGGAGAAGGTTAAAACAAAATCCAAGTGATTCTTTGGGACTTTTAAGAGCTGTGCTGTTGCTGCCCCTGTTTGACCCTTAATTTATCTATATAAAATGGGACAGATTTTTTTTTTTTTTTTTTTTTTTTTTTTTTTTTTTTTTTTGATCAATTTGTGTGGAATGAAGTGAATCCACGAAAGAAATGTGTTTTGTTTTTCAGGGTGGAGAGCCCCACCTAGAGACAGCCTCTTGCATAGTCTTCTGGTGTTTGACATTTCATGGTCTTGTGTTTATGTCCCTAAACTGCTCATCATTTGTTGTTCACTTGCTTTCATGGCTGGGTTGATGAAACATGTACAACAACAACCCACACACCATGGCTATTTCCAGGAGTTGTATGAAAGGCCTAAGGAAAACTCTTTCTTTTTCAATGATTGATTCATATGCCTACTTCCTGTGATAGACAAGGCATAAAGGCACACTCCCCCTTTTTGGCCAGTGCTGTCATTTGAACCCAGACCTTGTGCATGGAGACAGGCTTTCACTGATTGAACAAATTCTGCCAAGTTCTCCAGTGCCGGGCACTGAGATAGATGTGCATGTGCATCAGAACATCTTGTCAAGTTCTTCATGTTAATGCTTTCCCCCCTCTCTCCAAAAGCATATATCCGATCGAATCAGACAATGGGCTGGGGAGAGAAGGCGATAGAGATCCGGTCTGTGGAAACTGGTCACTTGGATGGTGTATTTATGCACAAAAGGGCTCAAAGACTAAAATTCTTATGTGAACGCAATGACAAGGTAATGTTTCCTTATGGCTTCTGTGTAATTGTGGTTCTTTTTTAGAGTGGTTTATTCTTTACAGACATTGATGGTAAATTTCTTTGCATTTCTGTTAGAATCTAAAATAAGTTAATTAAGGAAAATTTAGCGCATTGCTTTTAGGCATATGCTGGGGTTGAGCACTGGAAGTTGGTGAGGCCTGCTAACTAGGTCTCTCTGCTTGTGTTTGCAGGTGTTCTTTGCCTCCGTTCGCTCTGGTGGCAGCAGTCAGGTTTATTTCATGACCTTAGGCAGGACTTCTCTTCTGAGCTGGTAGAAGCAGTGTGAGCTGGATCACTGACCCCCGGAGTCGTCAAGACCCTGAGAACTTGGAAATCCTTGCAACTGGAGCTCAGAGCTGCACCGGTGCAGCCAGGACAGCTGTATATGCAGGCCTCTTGCGTGTTGGGTCCTCTCCCCTCCCACCTACACTTTTTGCCAGTTTATTCTCATTCTCTCCTTTTCCTTACTCAAAAATAAATCAAGGCTGCATTGCAGCTGGTGCTGTTTAGACTCTACCATCGGTGCTAGGAGTGTTTGGGGACGAGCATCAGACCAGAAAGAGGCCTTTCTACAGCTCCAGGATTCCTTGTCTCTGAGTGACTCTGGCCTGAGAGTATCTGAAGGTTGTGATGAGCACACCATCAGATGTTGACAGTGGGCACAAGGAGGTGAAAAGTGTGTAAGAAGCAGTTTGCTGAAGCAGAGAACAGATTTAATATAGTAACATTAACAATGTATTTAATTGACATTTCTTTTTTTTGTAATGTGACAATATGTGGACAAAGAAGAAGGTGCAGGTTTAAGAAGTTAATATTTATAAAATGTGAAAGACACAGTTACTAGGATAACTTTTTGTGGGTGGGGCTTAGGGTGGGTGGGGTGGGCTAAGGGGTCCCATTTTGTTTCTTTGAAATTTTTTGGAGGGCGTTGTCCTGGCCAAGAACTGAGTCATTTTTGTGTACCAAGTTTTGCCTAAATTGTGCAGATGGTTCTAAACAAAAAAAGAGAGAAAGAGAGAGAAAGAAAACGTGTGTTATTCGATGGCCAGACTGTGTTGTGTGACGTATTAGCAGTGCCTCTGCTAACGGTCTAATTCTGTTGAAGAGCTACATACAGGAGCCCCCCCACCGTCTGCACCAGCAGTAGGAGAAAGGTCAACTTCCCCGGGGATTTCGTTGTTTTGTTTTTTGCCTACCTCATTGTTTTTAATGCATTGAGAGGTGATTTAGTTTATGGACTTGGCAGAAAACATTATTGTTTAATTTAACCTTAATACCAAAACTATCTGAAGTTTAACTGACTTTGTCGCAAGTCTAATCAGGTATAAGAAAAGCTGTCTGTGAAGGCGGGACTAGCCTCGTGGTTGGGTAGTCTGTGTTTTCACCAGGCTCACAATTAGTGGTTGGTGGGCAGCTGTCACCTGTCACTAACATGTGAGATTTCATTGTTCTCAATTGGGGTTTGGTAGCAGGCAGGTGGTCACATTTGAGTAGTCACACAAACTGTTCATTGTTTCAGGAACCTTTTCTTGGGGGTGAGGGTATGTCCCTTTTATAAAAATGCAGTGCACTAAAACTATTTTAAGAATGTAGTTAATTCTCCTTATTCATAAAGATGACATCCCCCTGTGTTTTAGGTGTAATATTGAAGCCCTGGCTTTTCTTGTTTTCTTGCTCTCTTGTTCTGTTTTTGTTTTTTTTTTTTAAACTAATTTTTCTTTATGAACATGTCTGTGACATTTGTAATAAATGTCTTGTAATAATTGGCTTCATGGCTTCATGGTCATCACTCCATTGCTCTGAGGATGCTAGTGTCTCAGTGAAGGAACAGTCATGCTGAGTCATGACCACCATGCTCTAAGTGCCTCTTCTGACAGCTGCAGTGTGCTCCGGCCCCAAGGCTCTATGGTTAGTTTTCTTTGACAGCATGATCCACCTGTTCCCCTGTCCACAGAACAGTTATCTGTGCCTAGCGCCAAGCCTGACTCCCACTGTAGTTGTGTGAACAACAAAAGTCTAGTGCAGTGTCCATAGAACTAAAGGGGTGGCTGTGAATACCAGCAAAGACGGGTCAGGACAGCAGCAACCCTTAGTCTCAGAACGAAAGGGCGGGGGATGGTTTTTCATTGGCATGACTTCAGAGCATCGCAAGAACTCTTTTCCTTCTCTAGTTGTGGTTAACCTAGACTAGGTTAAAGAGTTAACTCCACCCGAGAACTCGAAATCTAATGCTGATAGTGTCCTAGCCACACTCAGGTCTTTTATAAAATGAGAAGTAACGTCGAGGCAAGTATCAAGAGGACACAGGTGATGGCAGCCTCTTCCTGGGTTTTAGGGAGCTGTAAAGGTGAGCAGATGGCCTTGAATAAACGTCAAGCTCCAAATACTAAGGAGCACAGAGTGAAAATGGAGGCTTCTGTCCACCTTACTTCTGTGTCATGAGGCACATCTGTCTCATCCCATCATCCATGAGCGGCAAGCTCTGTCTTAAGTGATAGATTGTAAATAGTACAAATGTGTTGTTGGAGTTATTCATATCTAGAACTTTCCCTTGGCACCAGAGGGGTGGGTGGACTCAAGTCAGCTGTGTCTGTTTGCACAGCCTCCCAGCCCAGTGCACATTCCCCCAGTTGACTCAAGCTTGATTGAGTAGAACAGAAGCAACTGCTCCTTCTGTCTTCCTGACCTTCCCTTCTCCAGCCTGACACCTTGTAAGCCAAGTTGAGATTGAGTGTAATTCAGGGGTCTAGAGAAAGTTGCCTATGAGGAAACCTTCTCCAGCCTGACACCTTGTAAGCCAAGTTGAGATTGAGTGTAATTCAGGGGTCTAGAGAAAGTTGCCTATGAGGAAAAAAGTAGGCTCCCATGACTTCATACTTGTTTAGGGTAGGATGGGCTTTCCCCTGCTCCCTTGCCACAAGACCGTGCTTTCTTCATATGTGTCATTTTTGGAAAAACTGCAGAAAAGTATTAGGTGACACCTGTATGGATCATGGAACTGCTGTGGGAGCGTACCTCACAGTGTCACCATGCCCAGGTGTGTCTAAGAGCAGCCAGAGCTCCAGTGCCTTTCTGTGTGTAAGTTAGAGGACCCTCCTCTGTGTGAAGTGCAGTGTATTGTGCACATTTTACATGGGGGGGAAATGTTTACAGAAATGGGTTTGTTGCACTGATGTGCGTCCCATTACAGTTTACTTTTAAGTTCTGGCTGAGGTGTAGCACACTTAAGGATTTGTAATCCCTAATTTTACCACTTATAAATTTGCTGAGTAATAATACAGAGATTAAATTTACAAGTCATGAAGTCGAGCAGGCTATGACAAGTACACAGCCTTTGCTTTTTTTTTTTTGCTTTTTTTTTTTTTTTTGGTCCAATGCTAAGTTGTTTACTGTTATATAAATTATTGTTCTCCCCTACCTTTCTTTCCTAAATAAAGTAAAAATAATTTGTACCGAAGTGTGTCCTGACCCTTTAGACATCTCTTTCATACAAAGATCCCTGTTTTGTGCAGTCCCTCCCTCCCCCATCTGGCCCATCTAGGCCCGGACAGGCTCCCACATCCTGCTGTCTCTGGCTATGAAAGTAGGAGACAAATGCACAGACTTCTGAGAAGTAACATGAAAAGTTCATCTCCGGCCCCTAGCCCAAAGTGATGGTAAAGGAAGAAAGGAGACTGGATTTTTGCATGTCTGATTAGGATCAAGATGTAAAGCCAGTAAAATTACTGGTGAGGTGGCTCAGCCCCTAATAGTACTTTCTATTCTAACAGGACCAGAATTCAGCTCAGCGCTCACATATCAGGCAACTCATAACTGCTGTTCCGGGACATTGACACCCTCTTGGCCTGCATGTGGAAGAACGCAGATGAAGAAAAAAATCTTTTAAAGTATAAAATAGCCCGTTCCCATTAGGACATAATGGGACCCTTTCTCATTTGGTGCTTAAATGCTGTCTTGGGTACAATAGCAAAGTGGTGTCAGTGTGACTGAGCACCTGGCCCTGTCCCCAAGGTGTTTCAATCATGCCACTTCTGACAGATTTGTGCTAGCTCTTAGGACCATCACTTTGCCTATGCTGCCAGGGATGCATACGCTATCGTCAAAAAAGTACTGCCTGTCTCAGAATGTGTTATCTCCAAGATGAGAGCACAGTAATCAATTCCTTGGCCACCAGATGATAAATGATCTAAGGTTTACCCTGCTTGCAGCTGGTAGCAATTAAGCACTAAAAATCTGGTGGCATCTTACTTGACTATGAGTGAGTCTTCCTCTTAACCCCCTCCCCTCACTGAGAGTTCCCTCAAAGGCAGTCACTGGAATCAAGTTTGGCCTCTTAGCTGCTCCTGTGTACCATTTTAAAAGAATGTCATCTCCATTTCCCTTAACAGAAATTGAACGAGTGCTTTAAAGAATGACTAAGAAATTAAAAGTTGGCAAAAAGTCATTACCACATTTTCTTAAGATTACAGGTGCATTCAAACACTAGGTACTCATACCTGACATTTCTCCTGGCCTCAAGATTAGTCTGTTTTTCATAATAAGAATGAAATAAAAGTTGCTATTAATCCTGGAGAAGTTCTGCCCTCATCATGCAGTGTGGATCTGGTGATGAGCTGCACTAGTCCAGCAGGGCCCGAAGAGAGATAGGGTACCGCCAGGCTGGGTGAGGTCAGTGTAATGGCCCATCTTGGTTGTCAACCTGGGGAAGTGCAGCAGCAGCTGAGAACTGCCTCTATCAAATGGGCCTGTGAGCATGTCTGTGGGGCATGCTCTTGAATGCTAATTGGTGGAGAGTATCTCAGCACATTGTGGCCAGTGCCACCCCTAGACAAATGGTTCTAGGTTGTATATGAAAGCTGGCTGACAGAAACAGAGCAATCCAGTAAGCACTGTTCCTTCATGGATTTCCTTCCCTGATTTCTCTTAAGATAAATGTGCTATCTGAAAGACTGATGAGATTAAACCTTTTCCTTTCCAAACTAGGTTTTGGTTAGTGTTTTATCAAAGCAACTAGAACTGTCAACCTGTGCATAGGTGGCCAGTGTGCCCAATTGGAGTTGCCATGGCAACACTGAAGGCTCTCCCTGAGTACAATTTCCAGGGAATTTGAGTTTGGTGTTGACCCCCCCCCCCCCCCGTTTGTTTGTTTGTTTGTTTCTAAGATATCTTCATTTCTAAAGTGTAAAAGTCTGGCAAGGTGCCTACATGTTCTGGGCAGAATATAGAGCTGGAGCAAGTGTATCCTGTCCCTTCTTTGAGTTTGCAGAAGTTAGACCTAATTACAGCCCATATAAGCCATTAGCTGACCTCAATAGACAATACTGAATACTGTCTTGATAGTGACATAGGACTCATCCACTGAAAAGCGCACAGGTTTGTTTAGGCTTCCCACACCCTTTTGCAGTTAACAACAGGCAACCTCCTGTCTCCTGGTCACCATTCATGGACCACACCATTTGTGATTTGATCTTTGCCTTGAGCATAATTTTCATTCTATCCTCATGTAGTATGTACCAGTAGTTCTAAATATGTTTTTATTAGTGATATGTTATATATTTAATAAAACCAAGAAGAGATCCACACACAGTCAATCCAGAAGGATCAGAGAGTGGTAACTCACATCTGTAATCCAAGCACTGACCAGGCATGGTGACTTATGCCTTTAATCCCCGCAGATCTGAGTTTGAGGCCAGCTTGGTTTACAGAGGGAGTTCCAGGCTCCCAGACAGGCAGTGGTAGTGCCAGGCCTTTAATCTCATAACTCCAGGGACAGATCTTTCTGTGTTTCTGTGAGTTCAAGGCTAACTACCAAATAGTAATAGCTCATACTTTTAATCTTAATCTGGATGTGAAACAACTGGGCGAAGAGGATATTTAAGGCAGGCATAGATTAAGACAGTAGAAGCCAGGAGGAGGAGGAGGGTGAGGAAGATGGAAGATATCTGGGTGAGATGTGACTGTGGTCCGTTTCCTCTCTTTGATATTTCAGCCTTTCCCTGATAATCTGACTCAGAGTTTCCTTTATTACAACCAGAATTCGTGCAACAACTCTTGGTTCTTAATCTGTGTCCAAGGTGCCTGCCTTCATCTTTAGAGCTGACTACCAAAACCACAGCTCAGAAGGCTTCTCTCAAGGAGTTATTCTGTCATCCCTTGGAAAAAAGCTCCCAAAGTCACCCTAGATTTCTCAAGTGTTTCAGAAACTTTTCCTACCTAAATACTGCTGTTAAACATCAGGTTCATTGCACATTAGATCCAGGGGTCACAATTTACAATGGAGGGAGGCCACCTGGGAGCTACCATCTGCAAATTGTGCTCAGGGCTTCAGTTATCCCCATAAACTTCCTGCTCCTATGAAGAGGCAGAACTGAGCTGCTTAGGATCCGTTTCTTACATGGGCAGATAAGCGGGAAAGAAATTTCAAAAGGTCTTGCTTTGGATGTGTTACTGGCATCAAGGATACTTCCTCGGTGTGACTTCTGAAGGACTAGCTGTCCCTTCTCTAGCAGGGTACATCATTGAGTAAGTTCTGAGAACTTGGTGGCTTTTTGGTCGAATTGAGTAATCCCAGTGTACTGAGCAGTCTTAAGGCACAATGCTCCTGTGGGGAAACTGACCTAAAGGATGATTTGGAAAAATGAGCACTACTCTAGAGGCTAAATTAGAACCTCTAGTTGAAATGTGTGTGCTGAAGGTTTTGATTGTGTATATGTCCATGTATTTGCACATATGTACATACAAAGATGTAGAGAGCAGAGGTGGGTGCCAGGGGTTCTTATCAATTGCTCTCCACCTTGGTTTGGGTGGTGAGCCTAGCCCTTAAGAGCTGAGCCATCTCTCCAACCCTCTCCACCATATTTTTGACAGAAGTCTAGCCAAACCTGTAGCATCACTGATTGGATTAGATTGGCTGGCCAGCCTACAAGCTTCAGGAATCCTCCATCTCTCTAGAGCTGTGGTTCTGGTTGGAAACATGCCTTTGTGCTTGGCTTTTTACTTGTGTACTGGGAACTCAGAGCCTATGCTTGCCAGCAGGGAGTGTACCAACTGAGCCATCTCCCTAGCCTCCATAGATCTGTACTTTGTTAAGCTACAGAAGCATGTGGCTGTCTGAAAAGCCAGTTTGAGTTTGCACTTCCTGGAAGTAACAAGTGAGAGATGACTCTGGAAGACTGCACGTTGATAGGCTTCTGCTAGAATCTGGACCTGCATCATGTATCAGCCTTGTTACAAGAGTGCAGGCCAGCTACAAGGGGCCATAAGCTAGTGCCAGCAAAATGTGGGTAAGATAAAGGAAATAATTATGTAAACTAGAAATGCTCAGCTGATGAGACCATCCCATCCTGCCTCTTGGGTAGTAACAGTGACAACAATTGTGTTATGCTAGGCCCTGAGCCACGGCTTTTAAAAGCACCCTCTCAACCTGGGCTAAAGGAGACTTAAGACGCCTCCCTATTGACTATTTGAAGAGATAACACTGCAGCGGCTGATTGGAATATTAGAAGAGAAAGGCACAGAAACAGGACAGATGGGCCTCAGCATGAAAGGGACAGAGTTTGGAGACAACTTCGATGGCTAGCCAGGCTTTAAGCAGAAAGGAGGGCCTTGAGCTAAGGAGAGCCCAAGGTCCCTTTGGTGACCAGCTGCCTGCCTTTGAGAAGTTAGTGCCCAGTATGTTCAAAGATGGTAGATAGCCCATATAGTAATTTGAAAACATTTTGGGCCCACTTGAAAAGAGGCTTTGATGTTTTTTGTAGAGGACTCACATACATGGGTCAGCATACTGGAGGCTTGCTCTGGGTGCACCAAAATGGACTCAGCAACAGCAGAGGTGGTGGCTTCCTCCAGCCCCTTTCCAGGGCCTGTGAAGGGCTCCCATATGCTTGAATTGAGGAATGTGGATCACTTCCCAGTGACCTGCCAGCACCCAGGTTGGGGATTCAGGAGAAGAAATGGTCAATTCCTGCCTGACCTGTAGCCAGATGATTGTCTTTGTAACCCCAGACAACCTTCCATCAAACCCATCATTGGCAAAGGAATGGCTGTGTATTCTAAACCAAATTTTTCTGGTTTCCAAATGTAAGCAGTGCCGACATATGAAGCTGACTTTCAAGAGTGCTAGTGTGGATTTCAGGTTCAGATGTAGGCCTTGAAGGGCAAGCAGTGTGACATGCTACTCTTCTGGTAGAATCCATGAGTACATGTCAGTGTCCACAGCAAGTTTACTTTCCTGGGCTCAATTTTCTAATGCAGAGAAGATTCTCATTTGCTCTTGGTATATGGGCATAACTTAGCTTTGTAAGATAACAACTTAAAAGGTTGTAGAATCAACAATATTGTGATGCTTTCTAATAAATAACTCACAGGTATCAAAGATATGCTTACAAGTAAGTCACTGGTAGTGCAAGCTGTATTTATTGGCATATAGTATAAGATGGCATGCATTTAATTATGTACATGCAAAGCTTTATAATGTACTTATTCAAATAAGCATATCCTAGAATACAAATATTTCAACACATAGTTTATAAAAGAAGGCCAGTCACATTATTTTCCATACTAAGAAGGCTTTGAACTTTTCCAGAGGCCTTATGGACACTGTCACAGTGATTTCCTACAGCTGATAATATTTTACTATGCCTCAAAGTTAAATAGCCCATGGGGATCATTCTAGAATAGAAGATCCTGATTTGGGACATGGTCTGCTAATCTCCATGGGCTAGTTTTTATGGGTATATATGTTACTAAAATCAGAGGCCTACAGGATAACCAAGACAAGGTCCCACTAAAACAGTGGTTCTCAATCTGTAAGTTGTGACCCCTTTGGAGATCAAATGACTCTTTCACAGGGGCCCTATCAGACATTTACCTTAAGATTTTTAACAGTAGCAAAATTACAGTTATGGTAGGAACAAAAATTTTATGGTTGGGAGTCACCCCATCAGGAACTGCATTAAAGGGGTGCGGCGTTTGTTACCTATGCTGGATTTTGCAAAATCACCCCTACTCGAACATCTACAAAGCTTTTCTGGGTCTATTAAAATGGTGCTGTGAGAAAGTCAATGAGGGAAGCCATAATTTGCAAACTTCAAGGCACAAACTGGCTGTGAATGAAACCTAAGAAACCCTCCTGCCCAACAACAAGCCAGCACTCTCCAGTGTGCTGCAGAGTTTTCTTCATTTTATAAAGGCTGTAAGGAAGGAAGGCATGTCTCCATATGAAGTAGGAAGTTGTATGTCCACATAGACATGACTGCTGTTGCCAACACAGGTGGTGTTTTAGACAGAAAACTCATGTGCTACAGAGGTGTCCATCTGGAGCCTCAGACTCGCTGATGGCAGCTATCAGGGACCCAGCAAGCTGGTACATGAAGTTCTCATAGGCTTATGGTTGTGGGAGAAACCTACCCTTTCACTGCAACCGGATCTCGGTTCCTACCATTGTGTACTCTGAAAATGAACAGAGCAAAGATCTTATCAGAAGGAATTGGGAAGCTTAATGATAGCTGTGTAATTTGTTGTCCCCATGGCACAGTCAGATATATTCCAGTTACTGGCTAACAAGATTCCCAGTGTTCCTTCATAAGTCACCTGGGCTGTTCTAAAGGATGGGAATGTCACCTATGTCCAGATCACAATCTCCTTGGCTGGTTTCAAGTGAAACTTCATTGTCAGCTCTTACTGATTGGGCTTTACTCTAGCTAACTGTAAGTGCTGTCTTGAAAAATGTGCATCATCATTGCCATGAGTTGGGAGTAACACGAGAGTGGCCATGCCATCATGTAGGTCTGACCCCTCATCTTCGATGGAATTTCCCCAGCTTCACATAAGCAAGCTCAACTATCATAGTTTCTAACTGGCATGAAGCAGCATGAAGTATTGTCATTATTGTGTTAGAAACTAAGGGGTTTTGTGTCCATGCAGTGAACATTTATGAATTGCTACACTTGTACAAGCCTCCATGATTATTACTTATGGTAATTGTAATGCTCAGACACTGAAGTTACCATGGGTGATGATCTAATTTCTGACTATATAAAATAAAAAGTGCAGTGTGTACAGATCTCAAGGGAGCACATGGACAAACACAGCATGGAGCTCCAGATGGAAGCCATCTAAGTGCAGGCCTTAGAGGCATGTCCAGCTGCAAACACCAGGACCTGGTTGATGGTAGCATTCTCAAGCATGGAAAGTTCTTTTTTCTTTTAACTCATTTTATTTTTTAGAGTAAGTTTTTGTTTGAGACTCTCTACATGCATATATACTGTTCTAATCAAATGCACCTTCCATTCCCTCACCTCCAATTTCTCTAGTATCCCCTTCCCAAGCGTTCAGCTCCAGACTTCATGTACCTTTTTTTAAATGCAGGGTTGACCGGGCTACCTATGTGTGCATGGGCGTAGGTTGGTCTGCTGGAGTATAAATAGTCTTCAGGGGCTGCATCCCTGAAAAAAATGAACTTTCTCCCTCAGTAGCCATCAACTGTTAATAGCTCCTCAGTGGAGGGCAGGATTTCTAATCCCTTCTCCACTACCGATGCTGGTGTTTTGCTTGGCTTGATTTTGTGCATGCAATCAGAGCTACTATTGGGTATACGGGTGCAATGACCCTGTCATGTTCAACAAATACTGTTCGACTGCAGGTGTCCACTGTGCCTTGCTCTCATACTTCCATGCTTTCTTCTGCTGATCTTTATGCAAGGACAGAATTTGTTGGAAATGGCTGCTGGGTCTCACCCTTCAGTATGTTTGATTATCCAGATTTGAGGTGTCATAGGAAAGTCCCAAGTGCAAGAGATCACTGGGGAGAAAGCAGAGTCTCTAGACAAAAAGTTCTGTCTTCCTCTTAATTTTCAAATTGCTATGACCCCCAATGTTTCTGGTATAATCTTAAGAAGTTGTATAACCTAGTTAATCAGAGGATTCAGACAGTTTTAGATCCAATTGTGAATATGAATGTGTGAATAATGTGAATGTCTTCACTTGACCATTATGGAGAAAGTTTACATCTTTTGCACGATATGCAAATAGGCTAAATTTGTTTTTTAAATCTTTTAGTTGTGGGAAAATTAAATTGTTTATAAAAATGGTATAGGTCTGGATAAATGGCTTAGCAGCTTAAGACCACTTACTGCTCTTGCCACAGAGCTGAGTTCAGTTCCCAGTTCCCAAATCAACTGACTGACAACTGCCTATAACTCCAGTTCTAGGGACATCTATTGCCTCCAGCATTCATGGGCACAGCTCCCCCCCCCCACATACACAATGAGAAATAAATATTAAAAATGTTTCCATCTTCCGGCTTCAATTACTTTTAAACATACGTTTTATAAATATCGATGTCTGCATATATGCCTGTACACCACAAAGGCCAGTAGAGGGAGTCAGATCTCCTGGAACTGCAGTTACAGATGGTTTTGAGCTGCCATGTGGGTGCTGGGAATTGAATCTGGTCATCTGGATGAGAAGCCAGTGCTTTTTCATCCACCCTCTGCTTCAAGTATTATCATCTTAGAGTTATCTGTTCTTACCTCATTTTACCCATGGGTCATTTCAAAGTAATAGACCATTTTACTTATATATATTTAGTATGCTTGCCCATATACATCAAATAATTGCATCAAAATCTAACAAAGGTAATTTCATCAAATATTCAATTGTCATGTGTTCTTGTATTTTTCTTTGTTTTTTTTTAACTATACATGAATCATGGTTTAGATGAGTGAAGCATACTGTTCACAGTTGATAAATCCCTTTGTTGAAGAACCTTAGCTGTTGATCCATAGAAGCTGGTTCTCATTAGCTGTTGGGTGTAGGAGACAACTGTAGTCTGTGGTACTTTTCCTGTACCCACTGCATTCATTTATTTTTCTAAGACCATCTTAAAGAAGATACACCATCTTCGTGAGAAATAGTTTTTAGCATTCATGTTGCTAGTAGCTACAGTTAGCACTTTTTTTTATTTCCTTGCAATTTACAGAGTTTTTTAGGACTGCTCTGTACTCACTTCAACAGCACATATAATAATATTGAAATGATACAGAGAAGACCGACATGGTCGCAGTTTAATGACATGCAAATTTGTGATTTTTTTTTCGGACAAGGTTTCACTGTGTAGCCCAGGCTGCTCTCAAATTCTCTGTCTTTTTTTCTTGAGTCTCTTCAGTAGAGGAATTGCACTTTGGGCTATCATGCCTGACAGAATATTTTATAAATAATATTTTTATTTATTCTTTGAAAAATTGCATTCATTCGGTATATTTTAAGCCTACCCATCCAGCTCTCACTTTTTCATCATATCTTACTGACAGCAAATGCTGGGCTTACCCTCGAAATTCAGGTTAACAAGATTGTTTGAACTCTTTGGTTGGCCCTATAATTCTAGATCTTCTTTCTCCTCTTCTGAAAACCAATATCGTTCCCTGGTCACAATACATACACCAAAGCTCACAACACTATTGAACCAATCATAAATGGCATATGGCTATTGGGGGAAAGTTAGGAGTTTGTTAACCGACTTTGATTTTCATTGTTACCTTTGCAGTTAGCTGGACTATGCGCCAGGTTGGTGCATAAGTTTGTTTGCTTCAGAGTGTTTAGGATTGCTTCTTAAATTTAACTTTTATAAATAATAGTAAAATAATAAATGGTAAATTATTAATAAATAGTAACATAATCTCTGTTACTGGCCAGTTTTACTATACAAAATCTAGTCAGTCAGGGAGTTGAGGCTTCTCTCCCTCCTTCATCATCAGCCTCTGTATCTTTGAGGGCCCGGGAGGTGACACACACTGTAACCTCAGCACTTAGGAAGCTGAGGCAGGCACATCGTATTTTAGGTTATCCTGGGCTAGCATGAATTAAGGACCACCCAGGGAAATTTAGTAAGAACCTGTTTTATACACATTTAAAAAATACAAGCAAATATGTTTGTGTTGTTGTAGACACTCCTTTATGACCTCACTTTCATGCTCAAGTAGGAATTAATCTTAGACCATCCTAACATGAAAGGGCTTTGCATTTTGTTTTTTCAAAATGGCTTTAATGAGATATAATTTAAATAGACCTCAGAAGGTCCTTATCTGAAAGGTCCATGCAGATGAACTCCAATCATGCATCACACATCACAACCTCCTTTAGAACTTTCATCATACCACAAAGTCCCTTTCTTGGTCAATTATGAAACCTGATAGTGTATTATCCTTTGCATAGTCTGAGGTCAAATGTGATCTCTATACCACTGAAAGGGGACATTTCTGATACATGAGAATGAACAGTCTTTCCCAGTACTCTGTTAACTCTTCAAACCATCGTAAATAGTTTGACCATATTTTCCCTGAATTTCAGTATGTTCTTCCCCTAGATTGTTGAACAAAAGGCTAAGAAGTTATCATCATCTGGTCTACCTGATCTTCCATCTCATCTCTCAGATCTTCAGTCTTGCTTCCCCCCACTGAAGACGTAGAATGCAATGCTCTTTTCCTGTCAGGATCCCTTGTGGACCACAACAGCTTCCTCTTCTTCATGGATGAGTTGCTGTCTAGGACTGTTGGCCAGGTCTCACTCTGGACTTCCTTCTGTGACTGCCGCTCTTCTTCTTTACCTGGGTGAGATGTTTTCTGGATTTCATTTCCTTCTCTCTTTTGTTTTCCTTCCTTATTTTCTTTGAAGAACATCCTTGAGCAACTTCCTCAACAGAGCTTGTGGGAAGAAACCTTTACTGTAGTCTTTCTGAAAATGTTCCCATTCACCCTGTGTCTCATAATTGATAGTTTTCTGGGAAGTAAACTTGTATATTGACCTGAGCTTTCTTTAAGTTCCATTATGTCTGTCATAATGATACTCATTCAAAGACATGTATTGATATCATCCTGTTCTTCGGTACTTGAAAGTTTTCCCTGTTCTTGTTTCCATTTCTGTTGCTGTGATAAAATACTCTGACAGAGAGCAACTTAGAGGAGAAAGAATTTGTTTCAGCCTACAATTTCAGGTTATAGTCCATGATTTCAGGGAATTCATGCACCGGGAACTTGAAACAGCTGGTCATATTAATCACTGGCAAAAGCAGAGAAAAATGTGTGCTTGCTTGCTTGCATGTGCCTAGCTTATCTTCTGCATTCATACAGTTCATTTCGTGACTCCCTGATTAGAGAATGGTGCTACCCATAGGGGGCTATATCTTCCCATATCAACAAACTCAAGACAATCTGCCACAGATATGCCCACCATATTTAAACAATCCCCCAATGAGACTGTCTTCCTCAGTGATTCTAGGTGTGTCAATTTGTCAATTAAAGCTAATCATCACACCCACTCTAGAAGCATTAAGGATTTTCCTTTTACTGTTGGTATTTGGAATATTGTCATTTCATTTTGGATTCAATTGTTGAACCTAAAAACATCCTAAATGGCATTAATAGACGTTTTCAGTCTGTTATCTGATAGTACTTATTTTCTCCACTGTTTTCACTAGCTCCGGGACAGTTGATCAGGTCTACTGATGAATTGACTCTGTCTTATTTTGTCTTTTTTTTTTTTTATTATTATTAAGACTTTGTTGTCTTGCTTATTGGAATATCTTCACCTTAACTTACCTACTGATTTTGATTTCATTTTGGCCAACACTTTATTCAAGCTCAGGTAAAAGTCTTAAGCATTGGCAGAATGCATGCTTTCAACTACTGGCAACAGCTATAAGTGATTTTAAAAGAGAAAAAATCAAATCCACATGAAAGAAGGGTGAGCATTGCAAATGAGCCAATGTTCTTTAGTATTTCTGCTCAGAGGATTGCTGTTTGGAAATTGTGCAGCCTAAGGTTTGAGACATAGAAGCTGATGGCCTGAGACCTAAAGCTGGACTTCCAGCAGTTTCTTAGTCATTGGGAGACAAAAACATGGATGCTCGGTCTTCAGTCATGGGAAGCCAAGTCTTAGAAATCTTATACTAAAAGGAAAAGCCAACTGAGATGAAGCAAGATTTTGTTCTGTTTTCTGCAAGTAACTGCTGACTTCTGTAAGCAGCATGAATTCAAAGACCTAAGAGGACTTCTAAGGAAGGATACAAAACCCTGATAGTCCCACGAGTCTGGGAAACAAATAATCCAGGGGCTTGCTTAGTAAGTATGACCCTAGAGAACCTCCTGACTCCATGAAAACCAGAGAAGGCCTGGGCTGCACTCTGAGATTAGGGAAAAACTTGAAAAATGAGCCTCCCCACACTCTAAAAGCCAATTTCATCAGATCCATCCTGGACCAGACAAAGTGCGTTTCCTCTAACCCAAGCTGTTGTGCCAAAAAGCAAAAGAGATTCCCTGGAGAAATACAAGTTTAGAAAACCTCTAATTGTATCTATAATTTTCCCATACATAATATTCAGCACATAATAAAAATGATCAGGAAGAAATACAAGTAATTAGTAAAATATACATGTCAAAGAAGCTATCAGATATTGAAGTTACCTTGAAATATTTTTAACATGTTCAAGAAAATCAGACTAGAAAGTTCTGTATAAAGCCACGATCAATGAAACAGACTCATGGAAATTTGAACTATTGATTAAATTTTACTTTAGGGGCTTTGTAGATGCCACTGTTCCCTGCCACTACTTTGCTAGTATTCCATGGTAACCCTTCCGCATGTTATTTAATATCAAGGTAAAGTTCCAAAGCCAGCAGAAAACATTTGTGCTCTGAGCAATAGAAAAGATTTGGATATAAGGGCTCATCCTTTCACAGAATTAATCTAGGACTCATGTGTCAGGGTGGTAACGTCACACACTGTAATGATACTGGTGGCAATTCCATCTATGACAAGAAATTTAAAGATGAAAATTTCATCCTGAAGTATCCAGATCCTGGTTTGTCCATGGCAAATGCTGAACCTGACATCAGTGGTTCAAATTTTCACCTACACTGTCAAGACTAAGTGACTGGATGGCAGATGTGGTCCTTGGAATGGTGAAAGAAGGTACGAGCATTATGAGAGCCATAGTATATTTGGGGTCCAGGAATACAAGACAACAAGAAGGTCTCCATTGCTGACTGCGGACAACTCCTAATTCTTTTGACTTGAAGGTATCTTACTCACCAGGAGAGCCACCCCACTCTACCTAAGGGTAATGCTGGATAATCTCTGCTCTCAGCGAAGTTCTTTGGGCTCCCTAGTTTCCCCATTCCCTTCCAAGTCTAGATGGATTATAAATGTAAGTTTATGATAAAAAACTAAATTTAAAAAATTTAGGGAGAAAAAATTGCATACTATGTATCTCATAAGAGATAATATAAACTCTTATGTATCAGGACAGAAAAAATAAAAATATATTAAAACATGGACAAAATACTTGAGTAGACATGTCCCCAAAGAATATGCACCAGTGGCTAAGATTCACAGAAAACATACTCAACGTCATTAATTGGAGATATTCAATTCAAAGGTCAACAGAAAAATAAATGATAAAAAGGTGTGGAGGAATTGGGATTCTTGCTGATAGGAATGAATGCAAAATACCTCAGCACCTGTGACTGTCAGTCTGAGAACGGCTCAAAAAGGAAGCACAGAGTCACCCACAGCGATTCCGCTTCTGTATGTGTGTGTCCCAAAGACTAGAAACCAAAGTCTCAAATATTATTGAAGGCAGAAGCAGTTCTAGTGTCTGTTGTTGGATGAATATATGAACAAAATACAGTATACCGCTGCAGAATGATGGTCCTCTGAGCTAGACGGTCTCTGTCTTCATCAGATCAGCTGTTCCTGCCTGCGAAAGTAAATCGCAGTGGGCATTGTTAAGGTGCTGATATTCCTCATAGACGAAGAGAGCAGGAGGGTTGTTGGAACCTCACTTGAGTGTCCAGCTGTTCCTCCCAACCATTTTATCCAATTCTGCCCTAATTACATGTGATTTGGGGGGCTGCAGGGGTGCTAGGTACATAGATGGAGAGGGTTGGTTGAATGAGGCTGCATCTATGCATTTATGAAGAAGCCATCATCTATGCTCGATGCAGGCTTTCCTGGCTGCTTTAGAGTCACCCACATGCTGTAAGTAATCCTAAGAAACTCATTGATTCCCCAAGGTAAACTATAGTGGAACCAAACTTTGGTTTGTGGTTGGGGGTCTTACGTAGAGAGAATAGATATTTAATCTTTCAAATACCCTGAAGAAATTCAAACACACACATCCAAAAAACAACGTTGTTTACCCAGGACAAGGAAGTTCAAGAACATGTAAAGAGGTGGCAAAGGTAGATAGAGACATGAGGTGAGGCGAAATAAGGCAGCTACGAAATGACAATTCGTATGAACTCCCTAGCTAGTTCAATTCAGAAAGATAGAAATAGAATGATGGTTTCCAGAAACTGAGAAAAGTTTCTTGTTTGCAATACTAAAGAACCACGGACAAGGAGGCAGTCTGAACAGTGTGAATGGAGCTAACACTCATACTAAACTCACAAACATTTTTGTGCATGTATGCACACATATGCAGTATTTGTGTTTTGTTTCCTATTCCTTTATAATGTAATATGTCATTAGTTAAATGCTGTTAAATCTGTATTATACTTGCCATGAGATATTAAAAGAGCAAGCATTCCTTGTGGGGTTTTGCCACCTATTCTTGGGAAGAATCATGTGTTTTGGTTACATGTAGGATAGTTATTTCATGCTAGATGGACTTGTGGCTTGGTTACTATCTTTATTTGGAAATTAAATGTGACATAGTGTGGTAGGATGTCAACTTGACAAGTTGTTCACTTTTGGTAGCTAATGTTGACTGTCAATTTGATGGAATTTTGAGTCAACTAAAAGACATAGCCGGAGGCATACTATGAAGGCATTGTGGGAAGGGGGGGGGAGAACTGAGCGGGTGGCACCTTCTGAGGGGTAGCCTAGATAGAAAGAGCTTCGAAGAAACAGCAGGGTTGCTTGCCTGCCTGCCATGGCTTCTTGCTGGTGAGCATATCTACTCTTTGCTGACATCAGGTTGCAACTTCCGACATACACCAAAGAGCAGCAGCTCTCAGAATCCTCCAGTCTTTAGTGCCTTTTTCCTTTGCTCACTTCCGCGCATCTTATTTCACTGTTACTCCATAGCTGGCCAGGTGGCTCAGTGGGTGGCCCCTACTGTTCTCCTCTCTTTCATACCTTGATCTCTCTTTTTTCCCCTTCTGTTTGTTCCCTCTGCTCCCAGATCTGCCTATTTTTCCTCCTGTCTTGCTGCTATTGGTTGTTCAGCTCTTTATTGGCTCACTCAGGTGTTTTAAAGAGGCACAGTAACACAGCTTCACAGAGTTAAACAAATGCAACATGAAAAATGCAGCACATCTTTGCATCAGCATAACGAAATGTAAGACATCTTAAAATAATACTCTACCGCATAGTGTATATACTACCTAATAAACTACCATTAACTAAAGAATGTCTCTTTAAGAAATTAAGCATACTAATATATACATTGAGAGCCATAAAGTAATGTACATAGTTGCTGACTCTTCTTCAGTGCAACTCTCTTGAACATTCTCATGGCATAGTAAAGCTAAAACTCAGCACAGAAAATGAAAATATTGGCTGGTGGTAGCGGCACATGTCTTTAAAGTCAAGCACTCAGGAGGCAGAGGCAGGAGGATCTCAGAAGTTGAGGCCAGCCTGGTCTGTTGCAGGATGGCCAGGGCTAAGCAAGGAAACCCTGTCTTCAAAGTGAAACAAAACAAAACAGTAAACACACACCCATCCCCCACACATAGAGCAAACAACAAACCAAAGCAAAACGGAAAATAAAAAAAAAAATATTGAAAGCCAAAAGAGAAGTACCAAGCCACATACAAAGGCCAATTCATTAGAATAACAGATCTCTAAACAGAAGCTTTTAAAATTAGGAGGGATTGATTGGAACAGTGTTCTTCAAACTGAAAATCAATAACTGCCAACCATATTTGCTATCTGTAAACAAACTATCATAATTGAAGGATAAAGAAAAATCTTCCCACGGTGAAAGCAAACTAAGAAACTTAATGACCACTAAAAAGACACGTGAATCCCTTCTGAATTTAAGGGAAAAATACATCATGAGGCTATGGGGGAGAAAAGAACTCTAAATAGTTATGAAAATGTGAAACAGGAAAATACCTGTCTTAGTTACCTCTTCATTTCTGTGACAAGGATCCATGGCCATGGCAACTTCAAAATAAGGCATTTTAATTTGGGGCTCAGGGTTCCAGAGTTAAGACTCCATGACCATCATGGCAAGGAGCATGGCTACAGAAAGGCAGGCATGGCACACTGGTATAGTAGCTGAAAGGTCACATTTTAATCCACATGCAGAAGGCAGAGAGAGAAAAAGAGAGCTAATTAGCAGCGGTGTTGGCTTTTGAAACCTGAAAGCCCACCCCCACGGACCTACCTTCTTCAACAAGTCCATAACTTCTAATCTTTCACAAACAGTTCTATCACCTAGGGACCAAGCATTCAAACATAAGAACCTATGGGGTCCATTCTCATTCAAACCACAATATCAAACTACAAAGTGATAGAAACATATTTCTTTCAAGAAATAATTTCAAGCACTAATGGGCTCATCCCATAATCAAAAGATATAGACTATCCAGTTGGACTAAAAAACATTCAGCTCTTTGTTGCCTCCAAGAAAAACACAACCTTAGGATAAAATCATGGAAAAGAGTATTCTAAACAAATGGAACTAGGAAGCAAATGGGTGTCACTGTTCTAATATCTGATAAAATAGTCTTCAATCCATAATTAGAAGAGAAGAATGTCACATCATACTGACATATAGGTAAAGAAACAACACATCAAGAAAATATTACAACATATTACAGCATATACATACTGTGATGGTTAATGGTGCAGGTAAACTGGACAGGCTACAGAATTACCTTGGATACAAAACTCTGGGCATGTCTAAGGGATTTCCTAGATTAGGTTCATTGAAGTGGAAAGGCCCACCTTAACCCCTGAACCAAATAACAGTGAACCTACTGATCAAAATTAGGTCAACTGATATGTGATAGTGTCCCAAAGCCCCAGGATGTGGCTGTTAGGGTCCACAAAAAGTGGACCCATAAAAGACCACCAGTCATGTATGCAATCAGCAAGAGAGTTTAATAAAAAAAATTCCATCATGCAGGGGTCAACCATCTGACAAAGTGACAAATGGTGACCCAGAGAAAAGTTTACAGGTTCCTTTTAAGTAGGATTAGGAGAATTTCAACTGTAGTTAAGTGTACTTAGAAGTGATTGGATATAGACCCTTACTGGTACAGGAATCATTTTATGATTGGCTTATAACATCTGGTCAGCAACTTTGGTTACAGTGTCAGGGGTCTGTTTGACTAAAAATAGCATGAACCGTTCCTGCTTGTGGCCAAGTAGGACCCTGATTGGCTATCAGACTGGATATACTTCTTCAAGATCTGATTGAAGCCAGACATTAATCAATAGAGAATGGTGGGGTAAAATGGGGCATAGGTCTTAGCAAACTGGCCGTTGGTGGGAAGACGACTAGCCTTAGGGTTATCGGTGGTATCATTTCCTGGGTCAAGTGGATCTGGAGCTACACCAGCTATCCAGTCCTTTCCACATGACTCTTTGGGAAAGAAAACCAATTTTCGCACAAGGTGGTCAGTTCACCTATCAGCTCCCTTGTCTACCCTGCTATACAGAAGAGGGGAGCTTAGCTCACTAGATCTGTACCTGTGACCTCAATATAAGCTGAGAAGACAGCATGGATGAGAACATCTATCTAAAGCAATAGTTCCCATCACTGCTCCATAAAGCAGGGGTTCTACCAAGAAGCCCTGCCCTTATCAAGATATACAATGACACCTCAGCATCTGGAAGGTGAACCCCGAATCTAGCTCCTTTCATCTGGTCCAAAGTAGCTTTCTCTCCCCAGATAGTTTGATTTGGGGTCTTCACTGAGATTTTATTGCTTTCTAGTTGTTTGGTTTGGGTTTTTACCAGGCACACGGGTAGAATGCACCCCCATCTGCTATATAATGTTGTCTGGGGGTCAGGAGTTGTAGACCATCTTGGTATTTATCTTACAAATCCTCTACAAGCATCTCAGAATCTTTGAAGAAGGCTGGGTGGACAAAGGGACAATTCTCCCTTTCTTCTGAGAATAGACCTCAATTGCTACTGTTGTTTTCTTAAGAAAATTATGAGTCAAAATTTATAGTCACAGTGAAGGTGTCAACCTCAGTGATTGGCAGAGTGACTTCCTTCCTCTTTCCATAGTCATGTGTCTGGCTTTGATTCCAATAACCCTCGCTTCTTAAATCCTTGGGTAAACCACTTCAGAAACATGTTAGGAGTGGCCATCATCTAAGTATATCTTAGAGAACTTGGCCCATCTCTATTTCCATACAGTCAGCACCACAGTCAAACTTGTTACACAGCCTCACCAGAACCCTGGTCATCACAGCATATCTACATAGGTTTCCATAGAAAAAAAAGGATTCGGCTTAAAAAAAAAAATATCAGCATCTTTGTTATGTTCGATGATGGAAAAGGAAGAAGAGGTTTGGGGTGAAGAAGAGGAAAGAGAGGAAAGGGGGAGAGGAGGGAAAGAGAATAAAGGAAACAGAAGAGAAGGAGAGGCCAGAGGGGGGGGACATTCACCTTAAGGAAATGATTGGCATCATAATTCCATTTCCCTGGGGAGGGCTTTTCCGCTAGATACTAGGTTAGAAGGGCTTTGAAATGTGAGCTTATTAGAAAAGATTTCTCTGGATGTTCCTCCTGTGCCCTTGGACGTGTTTCCACACATAGAACACAAAACATGCACATCACACTGTTCTCTGGAAATATATCCAGTTGACCTTAGACAGTGACAATGACAGGAACCTGACTGATGGGGGCAGGGAGGCAAAAGGGAAGGAAGTTCAGCTGAGGTATTGACCTCAAACCCCACAGTCCCTTCCTGTAGATGCTCTGTTACCATTAACGCATTTTCCCTAGGATGATAAACTAGACACCATGTAAGAAAAAGATGGCTACACGCTTAACGACATGGTACCAGTTAAGTAAACATAGCAGACTTTTACAAACCAAGCCTAAGTTATAAACATTTTAAAACAAAAAGGCAAACCTGCAGTTTCAATGATGTTTTAAACACATGCAAGTTTGAAATAATAAAAACTTAATTTTAAGACATTTGCATCTTTAGGCAAAATTACTGAAATAAAGGAATTAAAAAATGGAAATTTATTCCAAACTTAAAAGTAAGTAAGCCAGGTAGTGGTGGTGCATGCCTTTAATCCCAACGCTTGGGAGGCAGAGGCAGGCAGATCTTTGCGAGTTCGAGGCAAGCCTGGTCTACACTGCATGTTTCAGTAGAGCCAGGACTACACAGAGAAACATTGTCTCAAAAGAAAAAACAAAACAAATAAAATGTTAATTAAGTATAGAAGAAGTATAAGTCATTCACCCTTTAAAAGACTGTAATTTGAAGGAAGAAAGGGTCATCGTGAAGGGGACAGGAACCTAGAAATCTGAACAGGCTAGGAAATGGCACACTAGACCTCTGGATGGAGTGATACTCTGCCAATATCCCCTGAAAGGTACCGAATATAAGATATTCAGTCCCTGAGTCTGTGGTATTTTATGAATAGAGTGCTAGGAAACTAATACTGTCTTACATGTTTCAATATTACACCATATACCATAAGCTTTGCTTTCTCTGTCCAGTTTAGTCCCTGTGACCCTAGATCAGCAGTTTTCATCCTATGGGTTATGAGCCCTTTGGAGGTCGCATATCAGATATCCTGCACATTAGATATTCACATTAAGATTCACAACAGTAGCAAAGTTGCACTTAGAATATAGCAATGACAATAATTTTATAGTTGGGGTCACCACAACATGAGGAACTGTATTAAAGGGTTGTAACATTAGGAAGATGGAGAACCACTGTCCTAGATACTATGATTGGGTTGCTAATACATATGAAGAGAGGTGTCAAGGCATCAGAAAGGGCCTGTGATGGGACAGGATGGAAGAAAGAAGACTTTTCAAAACAGATGCTACATTAGCCAGACATGGTCTCGGAATCCAGAGAACAGAATAGAGGGTAAGGTATATCTCCTATTCTCATTCCAGAAAAGCTGAGTCTTAATACATCATCTTAGAACCTCAGGGCTGCCTGGACAGAACAGTTTACAGGGCAGTTTTCCTCCTTGGATGCGCCAGCCAGCTACTCCCAAATGAGGTTCCCTGTGTACTAGAGAGTCACAGTTTCTGGTATCTGGGAGATGGTGCCTGAGCAGCAAGAATTCAAGGAGTCTCTGTGCAAGACTCATGGTGCTTATGAGAAGTGGGTTTCAAAGGCTCTAAGAGCAAAGACAATGTCACAGAGCAGTCAGGACAGGGAAGCCAGGCTTCCTGGGGAAGGTATGTAAGCCTTCCATTTCTCTTCTAACGATAAACTGGCTTTCAGTATCTGCAGTGGAGAAAACTGTGACATTATTCAGGGTTGAAGTGTTTCCGACAAAGTGTAAACTTTGTCTTCAGTTGTCTGAAGGAAAAGCCAGTACCAGGGAACCAGAAGTGGCAGCCATAGAGATACCACATCCCCTTCTTTTCTGCTGCTTACCTATATGAGGTCACTATGGCTTATAGCCAAGCTGATTTCAGGATAGTGACACCTTCAATGGGCTGGGTCTTTCCACATCAGTCATCTATCCAGAAAGTATTCTGCAGACTTTCTGACAGGCCAATCTTATAGGGGCATTTTCTCAATTGATGTACTTACTCCAGTTGACTCTAACCTGTGTCAAGTTGGCATAAAAATCAGCCAGCACACAAACCTAAAGTCACACAGACAGGAAGTGATGGAGCTGATACAGGAAGTGATGGAGCTGATATCCCAAATCAGACTGCCTGCTTTTTGACTACTGCTTGTGTTGTCTCTCTTGAGCTAGTTTAAGATTTACCCATCACATGTGTTGGTGCCAATATCCTCCATCAAACAAAAGAAGAGGTGTCTGTAAAGATGACTCAGTGGTTATGAATGCTCACTGTTCTTGCAGAGGACCCAAGTTGGGTTCTCAGAACCCATAGAAGTGGCTCATAACTGCTTGTGACTCCAACTCCAGGGGTTCTGACATCATCTTCTGGCATTGCACACACATGCATGCACACATACTCATAAACGTAAAATAATTATTATTTTACAAAAAGAAAATCGAACTCCCTTATCTATATCACAGAACATGTTACTCAGATCAAATGTAAACATATTTAAATAAAAATCAAAAAAAATTTTTTTTAGTTTTTGTTTTGTATTTGTTTTCTTGAGACAAGGTTTCTCTGTGTATGCAATAACTCTAGCTTTACTTGCTTTTTAGACCAGGCTGACCTTGAACGCAGACAACTTTTCCTTCAGACAACTGAAGACAAAGTTTCCAGCATTTGGTAAGACTTAAACCCTGAATGACATCACAGTTTTCTCCATTTCAGGTACTCAAAGCCAGTTTGTTGTTAGAAGAGAGATGGAAGGCCACGTAAGGACAGTCCCTGCCTCACGAGTGCTGCATTACAGGTGTGCAGGGGTCACCACTACCTACCTAAGGAAGCATATTCTTATGCTTGTGGTAGCGGAGATTTCTTAAGTCAATAAACCTGGAAAGTATTATATATTAGGAGAGACAGATGTACTTGATCATACATACATTTTTGAATATCAAATTACGCTAGACATGAAGCTATCAACTTTTCATTGCTGTAATGAAATACCTGAGATAATCAACCTAAAAAGTAGAAAAGTTTACTTGGGTTCACAGTTTTGGAGAATTCAGCCTGTGGTTGGTTGTTCATGTGCTCATTGCTTTGAGGCTTGTGGTGAGGTAGCATGTCATCGTGAGCATATGACAGAGGTTCACCTCATGACCAGGAATGGAAAGGGGAAGCAGAAAGAGCTTCAGGTTTCTGACCTCCACCACAGAAAGAAGTTTCACCTGCACACAGTTCCTCTGGCTCCATAGGCTGAGGCCCTGAGGTCTTGGTCCTCTACCCAAGGCTTCTATCCAATACATGTACATGCCATAGTGGAAGTCGGGGGGTAATGATCAGATAGAGGGGCATATTTTTAATGCATATTGAATACTACTGATCCCCCCAACCTCAGTAGCTTCCTGAAACACAGACTCTGTAGAGTCCCATCATAAGTGGTGAGTTTCCCTCCTTCCAGCCAACCAGCCAGGCCAGCCTCCAGGGCTGGACAACAGGACACAAAACATGCTCCCCAAACTTATCACAGCTCCAGCTGCAGGCAAGGCTAACTATCACTACCCCTAACTGGACCCTCCAGCCTACCAGTCCCTCCCCATCCCCCAAACCCATCTATCCTCTGGCGACTTCAACTGCTCCAAGAGGCACAGACTCCACTGGCTCCTATTTTGCCAGAAGCTCCAGTCACACCAAAAGCACTTACTGGACCAAGAACAGCTCCCTGAAACAGACAATGCTTGCACTGATTGGTTAAGAGATGGGTAGACACAAGTGCAAAATTACATTCAACAACATAAAGAGCAATATGGCACCACTAGACTCTAGTGAGACCTAGCAAACCTAGCAAGACCTGAACATTTCCATATAGAAGATTCAAAGGAAAAAAACCTTAAAAATAACTTTATGAAGATGATAGCAGCCTTTAAAGAGGAAATGAAAACTCCTTTAAAGAAAGAGAGAAAAGGACAAACAAGAAATTAAGAAGAAATTGGTAAATCCTTTAAAGAACACCAAAAAAAGCAACTGATCAGGTGAAGGAAACAGTTCAAGACTTAAAAACTAAAATAGAAGCAATAAATAAGACACCGACCAAGGGATTGCTGGAAATGCACAATCTAAGCAAATGAATAGGACTTATAGATGCAAGCATAACTAACAGAATGCAAGAGATAGAAGAGAGAATCTCTGGTGTGGAAGATACAATAGAGGAAATAGATTCATCAGTCAAAGAAAACACAAAAGTAAAAAAAAACTCATAACATAAAATGTCCAGGAAATCTGGGACACCTTGAAAAGATCAAACCTAAGAGTGATAGGGATAGAAGAAGAAGGAGAAGACACCAGCTCAAAGGCACAGAAAATATATTCAACAAAATCATAGAAGAAAACTTTTTCAACCTAAAAAGGAAAATGCCTATAAAGACACAAGGCGCTTACTAAACACCAAGTACACTAGACCCCTCAAAAAGTCTGCTCACTACATAATAATCAAAACACTAAACACAGAATAAGGAAAGAATATTAAGAACTATGAAGGAAAATTATCAAATAACTTATAAAGGCAGAACCATCAGAATAACATTGACTTCTAAATGGAGACTATGAAATCCAGAAGTCCAGGACAGATGTTATAGAAACCATGGCTGCCAGTCCAGACTACTATATTCAGCAAAACTCTCAATCACGATAGTTGGAGTAAACAAGATATTTCATGGCAAAACCAGATTTAAACAATTCCACTGATGTGGGATGTCTTTCTGTATGCTGTGAATATCATTGGTTAATAAAGGAACTTTTGCCTATGGCAGGACATCTTAGAAGCAGGTAGGAAATCTGAGCATAGATAAAGGAAAAGGAGGGTAGAGTCAGAAGGGATTTGATTCAGCTTCCTAAGAAGCAAGATGTAAAGAAATAGATAAGACAGGGCCACATGGCAAGACAGATTAATGGAAATGGGGTGAACTAAGATGAGAGAGCTAGCTAGAAATAAGCTTGAGCCAATGGCTGACTAGCATGTAGTTAATATGTGTGTGAGTCATTTTGGGGGGCACAGCTGTTGTGAGTGGGTCTGGACCTTGGGACTAGGCTGAGCCAGAATTTTCTCTTACCTACCTATTCATAAGTCCAGCCCTACAGAAAGCACTAGAAGAAAAACTGCAATCTACGGAAGTCAGATGCACCCTCAAAAACATAAACACTAAATAAACTCACATCAGGAAATCCAAAAGAAGGGACACATAAACACACACACAACCACACACACACACACATAAACACACACACTACCACCAAAATAACAGGAATTAACAATCTCTGGTCATTAATATCCCTTCATATCAGTGGAATCAATTCTCCTATAAAAAGACCCAGTCTAACAAAATGGATATGAAAGCAAAATCCATCCTTCTGCTGCATAGAAGAAACACACATAACCTACAAAGACAGACAGTACCCCACAATAAAGGATTGGGAAAAGACTTTTCAATTAAATGGACTTAAAAAACAAGTTGGTGTAGCTATTCTAATATCCAACAAATAGATTTCAAGCTAAATTCAGTCAAATAAGATCAGGAAGGACATTACATATTCATCTCAGAAGAAAAGTCCATCAAGAGCTAATCTTAATTCTGAACATATATGCCCCAAATACAAGGACACCCACACATGGAAAAGAAGCATTACTAAAGCTTAAATTGCACATCAAACCCCATACACTAATACTGGGAGACTTCAGCACCTCACTCTCACCAATGGATAGGTCTAATAGACAGAAATTTAACAAAGAAATAGGGAATATAACAGATGCTATGACTCAAATGGACTTAATAGATATCTATGGAACTTTCTACCCAAACACAAGGGATTATACCTTCTTCTCAGCACCCCATGTATGATGATATATTCTTATATATAACACAATCAGCCTGGAATATCAGAGAACAGATTTGCCCACAGTCAAGCCATGAGGGTCAGAGAATAGTAACTCATGCTTTTAATCTCAGCACAGGTGTGACAGTTGATAACGCCATGCCTTTAATCCAGAATCCTAGCTTGGGAAAGACTGAGTGGTGAACTACGCCTTTAATACCATAACTCCAGACACAGAGATCTTTCTGTGTTTCTGTGAATTCAAGGCCTAATAACCAAATAATAGCAATTCACATCTTTAATCCTAACTCTAGGATTATAATTCAGAGTTGAACCCAGAAGTAAAACAGCTGGGCGGGGAAGATATTTAAGGCAGGCGTAGGCAGACATTGAGGTATTCTGAATCAGTCTGAGGACCTTTGAAGATAGCTTTTCCCCTGAGAAGTTGGCTGGGTAAGATTCGACTGTGATTCATTTCCTCTCTCTGATATTCCAGCTTTCCCCCAATATCTGGCTCTGAGTTTTCAGTAAATACCACCTAGAATTTACGTTTTACCCATGGAACCTTCGCTAAAATTGACCACTTACTCAGTCATAAATCATATATGAATAGATACAAAAAATAGGAATAACCTCTTGTGTTCTATAGGACCACCATGGCCTAAAGTCAGAGTTCAACAACAATAAAAACTAAAGAAAGCCTGCAAACTCACAAAAACTGAGCAACTCTTAGTTGCACCACCTCTGGGTCAAGGAAGAAATAAAGAAAAAAACTAAAGACTTCCTAGAATTCAATGAAAATAAAGCCACAACATGATAAATTTCTGGTACACAATGAGAGCAGTGTTGAGAGGAAATTTCATAGCACTAAATGCTTACATAAAGAATTTGGAGAAACCTCACACAAGTGACTTAGCATCACATCTGAAAACTCTAGAACAACAAAAAGGTAAACTCACCCAGAAGGAGGAGAAGGCAGGAAATAATCAAACTCGGAGTTGAAATCAATAAAATTTAAACAAGGAGAACACTACAAAGAATCAGTGAAACAAAGAGCTGGTTCTTTGAGAAAGTAAATAAGATAGACAAACCCTTCTTCAAACTAACCAAAAGGCAGAAAACAAGAATATCCAAATAACAAAATCAGGGATGAAAAGAGGGACATAACAAGAGACACAGAGGAGATCCAGAGAATCGTTAGGTCATAGATCAAAAACGTGTACTCCATAAAATTGGAAAACAAAAGAAACGGATAGCTTTCTGGATAGGTATCATTTACCAACACTTAATCAAGACCACATAAGTGATTTAAATAGACCTATAACCCTAAGGACTTAGAAGTAATTATTAAAAGTCTCACAGCCAAAAAAAGGGGGGGGGCAGGACAAGGCTGTTTCAGCACAGAATTTTACCAGATTTTCAAAGAACTAATACCAATACTCCTCAAATTGTTCCACACAATAGAAACAGAAGGAAAATTGCCAAACACTTTTTATGAGGCTACAGTCATCCTGATATCCAAACCACACAAAGATGCAACAAAAAAAGAGAATGAAAGACCAATCTCTCCCATGAATATTGAGGCAAAAAATTCAATAAAGTATTAGCAAACTGAATCCAAGAATTATATATAAATCATTCACGATGATCAAGTAGGCTCCATCCCAGAAATTCAGGGATGGTTCAACATACAAAAATCTGTCAATGTCATCTACCGTATAAACAACATGAAAGAAAAGAACCACATGATCATCTCATTAGATGCTGAAAACACCTCAGACAAAAAACAACAACTCCTCATGATAAAGGTCTTAGAGAGTTCAGGGATACAAGGACCGCACCTAAGCATAATAAAGGCGATATAGGGCAAGCTGATAACCAACATCAAACTAAATAGAGAGAAACTCAAATTGATCCTACTAAAATCAGGAGCAAGACAAGGCTGTCCACTCTCCCTAGATCTGTTCAATATAGTACTTGAAGTTCTGACTAGAGCAATAAGACAACATAAGGAGATCAAGGGAACAAAAATCGGAAAGGGGGAGTCTAACTTCCCCTATTTGCAGATAACATGATCGTATACATAAGTGACCCCCCCCCAATTCTACTGGGGAACTGCTACAGATGATAAATACCTTCTGCAGTGGGGTAGGATATAAGATTAACTCAAAAATTAGTAGCTCTCTTATACACAAATAATAAAAGAACTGAAAAATAAATCAGGGAAATATCACCCTTTATGATAGCTGCAAATAACATAAATATCTTGGGGGTAAATCTAGCCAAAGACATGAAAGATCTGTGTGACAAGAACTTTAAGTCATTGAAGAAAGGAATCGAAGAAGATATCAGAAATGGAAAGATCTCCTGTGTCTTGGACAGGTAGGATCAGCATAGTAAAAATGGCAATCTTACAAAATGCAATTTACAAGTCCAATGCAATCCCCATCAAAATCTCTGCGATCTCCACAATTCTTCACAGATTTCAAAAGAACAATACTCAAGTTCATATGAAACAACAAAAACCCAGACTTGCCAAAACAATCCTGTATAATAAAAGAAATTCTGGAGGCATCATCTTCCCTGACTTCAAGCTCTACTATAGAGCCACAGTAATAAAAACAGCTTGGTACTGGCATAAAAACAGACATGTAGATCAATGGAATTGAATTGAAGGTCCTGGCATTAATTCACACCTGATTTTTGACAAAAAAAAAAAAAAAAAAAAAAGGCCAAAAATATCCAATGGAAAAAAAGAAAGCATCTGCAACAAGTGGTGCTGGCATAACTGGATGATGGAATGTAGAAAAATGCGAATAGACCCATGTCTGTTACCTGCCCCAAACTCAAGTCCAAGTAGATCAAAGACCTCAACTGGAAATGCCAGACTATATTGACTCTCCCTGTGTATCCTTACCCTCTCTGAGAAATGGGTGGGGGGATGGGGCAGGAGGGAGATGGGGGATGACTGGGAAGAGGAAAGGGAGGGGGAACAGTGTTGTGTTGGGTATAATATTTAAAAAAAAAAAAAAACCTTTAAAAAATACAGCAGACATGCCGATGCAGACAGAGGGAAGCCAGCAAGGCCCTGGTCTACAAAAAGAGCAGTCACCCAAGTAACACTGAGGGGAAATAAGCAGCACACAACTTGGCTGTCAATACCAAATGGTCAGCCATGAAAACATATACAAATCACATTATACAGACTAAGAAGGTTGTATTTGTGTATTTAGGACTACAAATAATTATATGTGTACATAACACATTAGTAATGAAAAGAGAGGCCATTAATTTTAAAGAAGAGCAAAGGGGTTGTATAGCCACACAGCCTCAGGAGAGCCCCAGCACAAAAGGTGAGTTTCCCTGCCCCCAGCCTGCTAGTCAGACCACCCAGGACAGCCTCCTGGTCTAGGGCAACAGGGCACAAAATGTGCCCCTCTAACCCATTACAGCTTTAGCTGCAGGTAAGCAAGCAGGACCCCTTGAGTAGGACAGGTTGTAAGGACATACCAGATAAGGAGGAAAAGAGAGAGAGCTGCAGAGCGTTTGTTTTGTGGGGTTTTGGTTTTCTCTTCACAGTCAGTCAAAATGTATAGTTTTACCATTTTGTTTGTTCTCTAGATCTACCTTGGCAGAAATTTGGTATATCTTTCCTTAGGGTTCACAAAAGACAAGTGTTTGAAGTAGCTATCTATAGTAACCACGTGACTCAGTGTGGCGGCTGATCACACAGGAAGAACTACAAGTGTTCTTTAGCATTTGAACTTTGGGTCATGACTGAAGGATGCAATCTGGAGACTGAGATCAGCTTCACAGACACATAGTGGGGCTGGAGGAGAAAGTCTAGATCTGGAAACTCAGGTTAGTGATTGACATTCTCATCCACAGTGTGGCATATCATTACTGGGCTGTGTGGGGGGAGTGGATCCTGTCTCCACATTGCATTGCTCAACATGAAACTGGTTTATCAGCTGTTTGCTGATAGAGATGGAAAAAGTGATTAGACCACGCCTGTGGTGTCCCTTGGTCTCCCAATGCATGAAGAAATGGTTCCAATGAGTGAGACCTCACCTGCATCTCAAATCACAGCGGCAGGTGTTCGGGGATCATCAGTATGAGAAAGTTATACTGACTGTACTTCCGGCCAATCTAGTCTTTCTCTCAATTATCTTAACAGTGTGGCTGATCTGGGGCCTGGAGCAATTGCATGTCTCACCTTTGTTGGGTAAAATGCATGTGTGATAATGACCTGGACAGTAATGATTAATCCATATAGCCTGATTTTTAGCACAATGTCAAAACAATCAACTTGACCTCCTTTGATTATCTTTGGAGCCATAGGTCTCTCGACCAACTTAAGTATTGGCTGTGAATAAATAATAAAGTATTTTGTCTGTTTTGACCAGGTGTGGTGAATGGTGTGTCTAGAACTCATAGCAAGTATATTGGGTATTGTATAACTAATTTGTTTTGTTTCTGTAACAAAATACCTGAAGTTGGGTACTTTATGATGAAGAGAGGTTCACTTAGCTCCCAAGTATAAAGATTCAGAAGCCTAGTGCTTGCCCCTGCTCAGCTGCACTGAAGACTTTTCTGTTACATGCCAAAATAGTTGATGCATGCATGCAGGAATGGGGAGATCTGGTGACTAAGGAAGCCAGAGAGCTCTAGGGAAAAGTGTTCCTAGCATAATCACCTGCATTCATGGGTGCAATAATTAGGATCCTGTGAGGTCCATCTTTCCTGGACCTCACTTCTTAAACATCTTCACATTTCTCAGGGCATGGGAAGTTAGCTAGTATATCTTGATGATATGCCCAGGATACAATCTTATAGAAGTAGGAATAATCCCATTTCAGAAGGACACAGCCACATTCTCTGCTGTTCTTTCTGAGGATGGCAGCCCCCACTATACTGCTCAGTTGTTAAACTTTCCCTGGTAGGCCAGGGAATGATGAAGCTTGATTAAACAAATAGAGATTGGCATTGGCATGATAACCAGGGCCCCTTTACTGCACAGTACTGTTTTCCTCTTGCATCTGTCTCAAAAGGTGGACTCAAAGGATTGACATATGGGTAAGGATGGGCTCCCATTAAGCAGGGAGTTCTGTCTAGAGATGGTTTTCAGGGGGTTCAGTTGCTATGAAAGGATGGAGGGGGTCACCCGGATGCTTAAGAAGAAATCTTTGCTGTCAGCATAGGCAATGCCAGAAGGAGGAACATAGCCAGAGCATAGCAGGTAAGCGAATTGGAGGCTGGCTCATGACCCCCTCCAGCCCTCCAAGGTCACCCTTAGGGTCATCTCACCCAGCCTCTCATTAGACAAAACCAGGCACCCAGAGGAAGGCTCTGACTAACTTCTACTGCTGTCCAAGGCTCCTGAGTTATCCCTCCCTCTGTGAAAGCCAGAATATTCTTGTATTCTTGTTTACAGCTGGAGACCCATAAAGAAGACCTGTTTTTCCTTTCATTAAAGCCTCCAGGCTAAAATAGAAGGGGCTGCTGAACTTCATGTGCCTTAAGACACTGAGGACTCACATCTGCCCAGTTGCCTATATTCTGCTGTCATGAATGAAACCTCTGCCCAGCTATGCCTTTGGCAAACGAGAACTGAAGGGGGGGGGGACGACGGGACACGACACCACACACACACACACACACACACACACACACACACACATACACACACACTAATTGACTTGATTTAGCCTGTCTTCCAGAGCACTGTGGCTTGCTGCCTCTCCCAACACACACACACACACACACACACACACACACACACACACACACACACACACACACACACACACACACACACACACACACACACACACACACACATTGACTTGATTTAGCCTGTCTTCCAGAGCACTGTGGCTTGCTGCCTCTTCCAGCCAGAGCCCTGCACTCACAGCCTCTCTGAGGGAGGAATCATTTGCTCTGGGACATCCCTGCTCTGGGCCTTTCCTCTTGCTTGCATGCTAGGAGGGTCTGTGAACTTATCTCAGAGTCAAAGGAATTCAGGGGCCTCTGAGTCAGCTGTCTGCCTAGGGGCTTGTTTCCCAGGACCCCTGGCACAAACTCTCCCTTGGAGCTGGGAATTAATGGCGGCCACCTGGGCTCTGCTATCTGCATTTCATAACATGTTTCTGTTTTTGCAGAGTCAACTGCACTCTGTTTTTCCAGGAGGCAGAAGAGTTCTGGCAGACTTCTTCACAGACTCTCTGCAGTTGGGAAATTCCTTCCCATCACAAACCTGGAATGATGCCTCTTGCCCTGTTCAGATTTGGCAGCTCAAGTCTATTCAAGCGCCTGCTGTGCTCGGTTCCCACACACTGGCAAGGGGACATCTTGCAGGCTGTGTTACTTCCAGGTGTTAGGACCTCTGTCAGGCCAGTTCCCTGGTACCCCTGTCTCCACACTTTTAAAACGGGACAAAGCACACTACCGATGAAGTGGTATCTGCCACTAGTACCCAATTCCTGCCTCACCAGTTCTTTTTGCAAATTTCCCCACAAAAGCCTCAGAGTTTCCAGTTTCCCGCCTCACAGGACAGTGACTCACTTTAGGAATAGCACAGTAGACTTAGCCAAGGGTGTCTGTAGGAGGTGCTGGGCTTGGCTGAGACCCAGGGACCTTATCACATGAACAGAATGTCCTTGTGCAGTCATGGATATTGAAAAACAGCAGGAGACACTGTGCACACATGCAACTGTATCCACCCTTACAGCAAACAGTCCTGGAAGGGACTAGGTAGTTTGTCACGGTAGTTAAGAGGCCTGTTGCAAGGTCCAGGAATCAATTCTCCTCCCTCTCTGAGACAGGGTCTTCTGTAGCTCAAACTAGTAGCAAGCACAAGCTCACTAGATGGCCGAGGCCTTGAGTGTCTCACCTTGCTTTCATCCCCTGGGTGTTGGGATTACAATAATTATACCGTGGAAGTTGATGGCAGGGGCAGGCTCATTGGTGGTGTGTTACCTAGCTAGACCCCAGACCTACCAGAGACAAGGCAAGAAGTGTAGTCAGTCTCTGCAGAAGAGTCTCTTACCTAAGGAGAGGTGAAATGAAATGAACCACAGTTAGAGGTGACCATAATGAGAGGTTTTCCAACAGGGACAAAAAAGCACAACACACTTTCACTAAGTACCAGATCCAGGGGAGGGGACACCTGTGACTTGGGAAGACGCACCTTTTGGAAATCTCTCATATTTCCATCTCTCGCCTGGCCTCCAGCGAGTCAAAGAAAAGCCTGGAGAATGCACAGGGGAAGGGATAGCCAGCTTGGCCTAGCTAGTGTGAACATGTGTATGCATGTGCAATGGAAAATTCCAGGCTCATCACCAAGCCACTTTGAAGCTTGCCTGTAACAGGATATCTATGCCCTGCCTTCCTCACAGGTGGTCCTGCAGCACATGGGAAGGGCTTCCCCTATTTGCCCTTCAGGGAGTGGGGCACGGAGTGCAAGGCCAAACACAACCCCCAGGATGAAACATGAACACACCTGTGCCCTCCTAGGCTAACTCAGTTGCCAGGGTGAAATCTTGACTCCACTGCATTGTGAAATCCTGATTTACTTTCTTTCTGTAGCGTGCTTTAAGTGAACAGCTGAACTGCATAGATTGGCTCTGGGAAGATAATCATGTTTAGCTGGTGGCTTGCTGTCAGGTCACAGGGCCCTCTCAGCCCTACCTCAGCTAGTTTTCAGCCCAGCAGTTTGAACTGTAGCCTGCTACTGCCTCTGGGGGTCAACTCTGAGAAGCTGCAGGGGGAAGTGGATCCCTGTTCCCTTACAGAAGCCAGGAGCATCAACATGCATAAAAGAATTTTAGATAAGCCACACATGAAGGAAAATGTCCCAGAAGAAAAACTGCCAACCCCCCCTGGAGGCTCTCTAGTCCTGTCCCTCAATGGCCCCTGGTCACCCTTCATGTCCTGACTCTTTGGGGCCATCCCTTTTTCTCTGAGCAATCTTGAGTTAATTCACATGTGATGTGTGTTAGGATTCTGAACTAGCCCTGAAGCCACACCTGGCCAATGACAATTAGCCTGGCCCCGTCATGAGTTCTGGATTCAAGTGCCATCTAAGAAGTGTCCACTGTCGACTCTCTTTTTCCATCCTTCCTTCCCCCACCCTACTGGAAGGGCGTGCTCCTCTCCACAACCCTCTCTATCTCTTCTCTGTCTTCTCTTCCTCCTCCTCCTCTTCCCCCATCTCTTTCTATCTCTTCTCTCTATATATATAATAATAAAGTCCTCCCACATGGGCCCAGTCTAAGTGTCTTCCTCCACGCCACCTTCCACCCGGCCCACATGGGCCTCTATCCATCGCCACTACACTGGGTACTCGCACCATCCTTCCAATGTGTCCACATGGGGCATGGACCTCCACTCAAGGACATCTGTCTGTCACAATGGGTACAAGCGTTATCATAACATAACAATGTGGAGATGAGCATTCAGCACTTATGGGATTGCTTACATACTGCACTATGTCAGGATGGGAACTTGAGAACATGACCTTGGCCTCCCTGGGCTTCAGCCCTCAGGACCAATGGTTGCTAATCAGGGTAGGAAGGCTGTAGTAACCCTTTGTAGCCCCTCCTCACCCATCAGTTTCAAGTACCCCGTGGTACAAGTTTGTTAGCCAGCTTTCTGTCACTGTGACAACACCAAATGTAACAATTTAGGACAGAAAGGCTTTAGATTTTTGTTGTTCATCTATCCTAGGTTGCTTTGAGCCTGTGGGCAGCAATGTACGGTGGTGGGAGTGAATGGCACAAGAGGCCTGTTTTTCTCATGCACTGGGAGGACAGGAAGGGGAAGCAGTGTTAATTTCCTTTCCCTAAGCCCCAACCCCTGATGGTTTTACTACCCACAAGCTTGAGTTACAGGCTGGTAACCAAGGCTTCCACAAAGGAGTTTTGGGGGAAACACTTATCTTCTGCCAGGGAACCTGTGGCCCAAGAGGACCCTGGGCTTCTGGGAAAAGAGGAAGTTGGTGATAATTTATCTGACTTAGAAAATACGGTAAAACATGAAATTGTCTCCCAACCCAGAAAACCTTTCTACAAAGGCACAAAAGAAAGAAAACCATTTTATCAGTATCATTTAATAAGCAGTAATGTGATATGCATCAAAGACAATCTACTAAGAAATTTCAGACAGAAATCTCATCCTTTTACACAGCCAAATGGACATGGGAGGAACACTAAAGAGTAATGATAGCATTGTTAATGACACACGTTCCCTTCATAGCTTATCTGATACTCGGGTCACTATAGTGCTAATTCATTGATCTCACACAGAGGCAAGTTAAATGCCTGTCTATGTGATGCAGGTGGCATGGTGACAGGACCTTAGGTCTCAGCTCCCACAGGAGCTTAAGGCTATCATGCTGCCTCCTTAACGTCTGTACCTCAGAGAGATGAAAGACAGGTCTGGGTCATAAGGTGGCTCCTTTCAGTTCTAACATGGTTGATCCTTATTTCAAAGACACAGCCGAAAAGATGTGGAACTCCCGGAGTTATAAAGGACATCATGTAGGAAAATGGAGAAGGAAGAACCCATCTTTCATTATTAATTTCTGTTATTAATTGTGGAGAAGTCAGCGGACACAAGTGAGCTACTACAGAATGTTTTAAGGGGAGGTGTCATCATCTGATGTTAGCTGGGCTGAGAGGGATTTATGAGTGATTATAAGGCTGTGGTGAGGATGAATAGCTTAGAACGAGACAGGACTCTGGGAGAAATGGCAGGTGTGGTTTCTGTCATTGACAGGGCTCCTGTGTCTCATGGAGTGTCTAATGAAAGACCAGCCAAATATCATGACAGGCTCCAAATAGCTCAGCTTAGAATTGGGCCTCCGTTCCTGCGTCTTGAAACTGACCAAACCTCCTGCCCCTGTTTCCTGAGTACTGGGATCAAAGGCATGCGCCACCACCACCTGGGAGATGGTAATTTCTTAATTACAAATAGAAACCTTAATTTGCAAGGGCTTAAGACAGCACAGATAGTAACCTATTCTTAACTGTTTTAACTGCAAACAGACTTCTTAACCTGCAAGGTGCATCGTTGTGTATGCGTATCATGTGTATTTGTTCTCACACACGCACGTCCCTTTTCATATTTACTTACGTATTTATGTTTGTTTATTTTTAACCGTTCTTCAAAGATCCCTCACAGACTACTTGTAGTTTGATCCTGGATCAGACTGATGAGCTGGTCAGAGAGGGTCTTGCTGTGTTTTCAGGAGATCTGTGGAGGCTGTAACTCCTCTAGTCACCTAGTGAGAGGCCGTGAGAAGGGGAGATGTGGAAACAGCGTTAGCTCTTGGAGCTTAGCTTCTCTCTTCTGTGTGACATGAGAGACTTGGGGGACAGGCCGTGGGACTGGGGCCTAGAAGCTGTAACAGATAGAGGTCGGCCAAAGAAAACTTCTGTTCCCTATTGGACAACAGTCATGGTGTTTGGACTGGCTGGAAATATACACTAGAATAAGAGGGTCAGTGCTTAGACCAGTGGTTCTCACGCTTCCTAGTGCTGTGACCTTTAAAACAGTTCTTCATGCTGTGTTGACCCCCAATCATACAGTTATTTTGTTGCTACTTTATAACTGTCATTTTCTACCATTATGATCATAATGTAAATATCTGATATGCAGGATATCTGATATGCTACCCCTGTGAAAATGTTGAACCCCAGAAGGATTACAACCCATAGGATCACAATCCTTAGAGCCTTGACTGGTGCATGTGAGGTCCTGACACTGTACAGATAAAGTCACCATGTAAATCACTGCAGCATCCTTGTACCTTGGTAGATGGTGACAGATGCAGAAAGGGCGACCATTAACTCACTGTCTTTTGAAAAGTTCTATGGTAGCTGAGGATCACTGGCTCAATAATCACAAGCTTCCTCGCCCTCTACGCTCCCCCAACCTTGACTCCAGGGTGGTAAAGAACGCTTTGGGAGAAGACTCATTTCAGGGCCTCCTGTCTCTGTGTTTGGAAGTGTAAGGTGGCGGTGAGGATCACCCCAAAGGAAGAGCTTTCAGAACACAGCCCTCAGAACACAGCCCTCAGAACACAGCCCATCTCAGACACTTTTTGGAAATGCACTGATAAGGTGAGTCTTCCCACTATGTATCAAGCTCTGTTTGTGTGTGTTGTCTGACCTTGTCTGTCTTTGTATTCAGTCTTCCACCCTCCTCACCTGCCTGGGGCTCTGAACTGGACTTTGGATTAACATGGACAGACCCAGATGGAGAAGGGCAGAGAGAGAGTCCATGGTACTATTGAAGAAAAACCAATAGTTTACTCTTCTAGGCTGGATCACCAGAAATGGCCGGGAGACTTGGAGACCTTGTGTGCAACATACTGCAAGAAGGGAGCACATTTTTAAGGATCCTATTTGGAATTTGGAGAATCTTAAACAGCATGACTGCAATCACAAAATCCTAAGAAGATATAAAGAAATCAATCTCTACAAACAGGAAATCCTTCAATGAGAATGAACAGCATGCCTGGATGATGTGAAAGACTGCCTTTGTGCCTAAATTTTGTGTTATATGTGGGTCTATCAGATGGGCTGGAAGCTTCTCAGGCTTTTTATGTGAATTATGTGAGATACTACAGCAATGAAAGGCAGACTGGGTGGCCAAGGAACGAAGCTGCTGAGGTATCATCCCCCATGGCTTTGAGGGTGCACTGTTCCAAGGGCTGGCTAGTTAATGAGGACTTCAAGCATGTCAAAACATACCCCTGGCCACTTAGAAGGCTGTTTTAATACTTTAGAAACTAGGCATGGTTTTTCCAGCCTTGGTTGGAGTTAGGAACTTGGGTTTATTGGGGATTAGCTCTTGGTCTTGGCATGTCTGAAACTGAGTATAAAGAATAAGAACTGGTCAGGACATTTATATAAGACAGAACTCTGACCCAGGTACACAACAGCCAATTCAGGACATACATGTTGTTTGCAATGATAGCTCCAGTTCAGGCAAAGTCAAGCTTATGTAGAGTGATAAAAAATAAGAAAACAAAAATATTGCTTCAAACAACTGGAGTCTGCAGGCTCAGAATCAGTGAGACCACAGACTATGGACCGAAGCCTTTAAAGCTGTGGGCTGAAATGAATCTTACTACTCTTAAGTTGCTTCTGTCATGTTATGTCATGTGTGCTGTCAGTGAGGAAGCTAACACAGCTGCTCTTCAGATTTGGAATAAAGAAGCCAGTCTTGAGCTGGAGAGATGGCCCCACAGTTAAGAGCAGTATCTACACTTCCAGAGGACTTGGGTTCCTTTCCCAATGCCTTTATTAGGCAGCTCACAAGTCTTGTAACTCCAGCTCCAAGGAATCTGACACCTTCTACCCTCCACAAGTACTCACGTACAAATACACACACACACACACACACACACACACTAAAAAAAACCAAATCTTTAAAAAAACGCCCAATTTAGATAAAAGCCAAGCCCTGCTCAGTGTATAGAGCTAAACACTGTATTTCTCATTTTAAAATGTTTATGCAGGGGTTAAAGAGATAGTTTAGTCGTTAAGAACACTTGAGGCTCTTTCAGAAGACCCAGGTTTATTTCCCAGAACCTACATGGTCTCTCATAACCATCTGTAACTCCAGTTCCAGGAGGATCCAATGCCTTCTCTTGACCTCTGTTGGCTGTAGGCATAGAGTGATGTACACAGATAAAAAATGCTCATCATACACAACATAAAATAAATGAATACAAAAAATGTTTAATCTTGACCTCAGCTTTAGAACGGAGAGATTAGAAGGACCCAGGCATCATTAGACTGAAAGATACCCAGGTAACAAATAGTTGTAGTTTGGTTAGCAAGTATGGGGTAAGAATCCTAGTACCACAGACAGCTAAAGAGCTCCCTTCATTACATTCCAGAAAGGGGACCCACAGAGAAGGCTGGAAGAACCTGGAATGTCCCAGGGGCATCAGGGAGGCTGAGGGTAGGTGTGCTATAGATATTACTGTTCCCTATCACTTTTGGAAAGTTCCTCCAGAAGCACCATCTTGGAAGTGTTCTGGTGTTTGTAACTATGGAAGGAAGCCAATGAATACATGGATGGAGATGAGGCAGGTGTGGGCTTGTCAGATGCTGTCTTCATATATGTACCTTAAAGATGGAGGTAGTGGCTCACTGCCCACCATAGGAAGAAGGTGCCCATGAGGCCAGGTCCTTGTTTAAGAATGGCCTGTGTTTAATTCAGGATGTCGGGATACTCTCCTCTGGAAGGTGAGGTTTCATCTTATGTCTATTTGCATACTCTCTCTTCCTGCTCATAAATGCTGATTACTCTGTGGTTCTGCTGTCTTGACCTAGGGCATCAGCCCTGCTCTGGTTTTCTCCCCTAGAAGCCCTAGGTTAATGAGCCCCGATGCCAGCCAACTGTTTTCTCTAGGAAAGCTGATGGGTATTAACTTTTTGTCAAAATTTCAGGGCACTAGGAATCAAAAGCAGGAGTTCAGAGATTCCTCTTTCCTTTTTTGGAGACCATGACAGCAGCATCTTGAGCTCTGACTTTTTGGGTCCTTGTTCTACAGTACTGAGCTATGCATTTCAGAGACAAAGGCCAGTGCTCTCAAGTGATGTGGTTTGGGACTGTATGCTCCTGAAAATGGTTCCCACCTAGAGGAACTTTGACCCAAGAAGGTAGGAAAGGCTTGGCCTGGTAGTCAGACAATGTGAGACTAACATGAATGTAGTTGGAGGCTGGGATGAGAGGTATTGGTTATCTGCACAATGTGGGCAGATTGTCCTTAGAGTGACATCTTGATTTAGCTGTCTAGGAGACAACTATGGGCTCCATTCTACTGAACCCCAATTCTTTATCAGATTCTGATCATGTTACCAGGTGAAAAGTTTGCATTCAAGGGTCTCTTGTGGCCAACCCTTGTCATCTCAGAACAAGCTGTGATAAGCCCTGACTATGCGTAGGACAAAGAGACTCAGTCTTGCTGGTGTGTGTGACAGCTGGCGACCTGTAGTCTCCTGGTGGTCACTCTTAACCAGGATGGTGAGGAGCCTGGTGCTCTAACATCTCAGCTTCATCCATGCATCCTGAGCAACCAGCTGTCAATTCACTACTGTGAATCTCCACCAACCACAGGAATGAACAGAATGAGAAGGATCCCTCAGATATACTCACAGCTTTGGAAGTTGAGGGAGGGTAAGGAAGAAGGGACCAGATGTGGGCATCAGGAGGTGATCAGGACATTTGAAAAAGTGTCGTTAGCCTGAGAGGGGTGCAGGCACAGGAGAGGGAGCCGGGTGTAGGTCCCAAGATGCTCTGGGGTAAAATCTTTTTCTTTTCCTTTTGGAACAACATGACTTGGTCTTGCTGACTCAGGCTCTTTGTCATCTTGACAAGATGAGTAACTGTTACTCACTCCCTGGAGGTCTGCAGGCCTGGAGGCCTGGGACATCAGGACCTGGTGCGTGCGTACTGCATAAAGCCAGTGAGCAAGTGCTTTAGGTATTGGTTCCCTGTCCCTTTTTCTGAGGAAATTCAGTGCCTAGGACACATGAACACAAGGGGAAAATCTTGAGGTCTATCCACAGACCAGGTATCTGGGAGAGTAGCCTATCTCCTTAGGAAATTGGCTCTCAGGGTTTTAGGCTGGGTCCACTGGATATCTCTGGAGGAAGAAATGTATCCCATTTCCCTCTCAATCGCTCTGTATCTCTTATTCTGACACCCTCCACAGGTGTCACTACCTTCTGTAACCTGTGTCCTGACATCTGTTCTTGTTTCACCATCGTGCCTGGCTTTAGATGTTGGTGCCAAGTTATAAGGGAGAGCAGCCAGAGCAGGTCCAGGCCTGAGCAAGAAGTGGAGCAAGGTGGGAACAAGGTCAGGAGCTGGCAAGGTTGACATGACCCTGAGCCAGCAGCTTCAGGCTCCCTAACTTGGGCCCTACTGCTTAGAGCAGTGCTCAGGCACATAGTAAAAGGCAAGACCTAAGAGCTGGTCTTGGTGCTTTGTGGTTTCCTATGCTCAACAGGGCCTGCTTCTTACTAGGACTCACATGGCATCACCTGTCTTCTGTTGACACTTTGAGCCTTCTGTGTTCATTAGTCTATGCTGATACTACTGGGCATTTTCCTTTGTGCTCAGCCTTTTCGAGTGTCAGTTTTATCCTAAAACAACTGTTAAGGAGAATATGATTGTCTTCACACTGCAGAAGAGCACACTGAGGTACAGAGGGTAAGCAATATACTCAGTTAACATCTGTGGTAATTTGAATGTAATTGACCCCTATAATCTCACAGTGGCACTCTTAGGCATGGCCTTGTTGGAGGAGGTGTGTCACTGTGAGGGTGTGCTTTGAGGTTTCCCATGTTCAAATACTACCCAGTGTTACAGTTGACTTCCTGTTGCTTGCAAGATGTAGGATTATCAGTTACTCCTCCAACATCACATCTGCCTGAACATCACCATGCTCTCTCTACTGTGATAATGGACTGAACCAATGAAAGCAAATTATCCCCCCTCAATTAAATGTTTTCTCTATAAGAGTTGAGGTTGTCATGTGTCTCTACCTATAGCACTACCTAAGACATTGTATAGTACTAAGACACTATCTATAGCATCATGTTCACCTTTATACCTTGACTGCACAAGCTAACCTGGTGCTTACTAACTGTTGAGAGGGAAAGGGCTAGGGTGATGGGATGGCTCAGTAGTTAATAACACTGACTCTTCCAGATCATCTTAGTTTGCTTCCCTAGTTCCTGTGTTAGGCAGCTTACAATTTCCTATAACCCAAGCTCCAGCAGATCCAACACCCTCTGCTCATTTTTGATGCTCCCTGCACACACATGGCATATACCCACACAGACACACATATACATATTTAAAAAACAGTCTAGAGGTTGGAGGCGTGGCAGAGTAGTTAAGAACACTTGCTTCGCTTTCAGAGGACCTGAATTCAGTTTTCAGAACCCACATTGGGCCGTTCACAATTGCCGGTAACTCTAGCTCTGGGGGATCTGATGCTGTCTTCTGGCTACCACAGGCACATGAACAAATATCACACACATAAATAAATAATAAAATGCTAATATTCAAAAGATCAATAAACACTAGGCAAGCTGGGTTGAATTGGTGACCTGTACCCCAGGAGCTGTTGGTAACTACTTTTGTTCACTGGGCCTGTGTTTTTAGGGTGACTGTTTGATGCCTGCAGTGTGGATGCTAGTCTGGCTTTAGAGTGAGGGAACTCTCCTTCATATATTCCCCTCAGTACTTCAGTTTTAAGATTGCTCCACCCTGGTGCTGCTCATTCTTGGCTGGGGCAAGCTTGAGACTGCCCCTCATCAATGCTCTGGGCCTCATTCCAACCAGCAGGACTAGAAGACTCCGGTGCAATTCACTGAGTCAAACCCTTGCAGAGTGAAAAATCACTTCAAAAAAATAGTAAACAAGCCCAGCCCGTCACTAGGGTACATGCCATTCTTCACCAAACTGTTCTGTTACTACAAGCTGGAGAGTTGGGAATGGTTCCAGTCTTGTTGGAGAGGTTTGTTAGCTTGCCTCTGTCTATCTTAATCCTTTAAAAATGTAGATGTGCAAAAATGAAATGTTATCTACCATCTATCCTGTATCTCTGGAGTTCTTGGATAGCTATCGCCACCTCTACCTCCACCTCCATCTCCACCACCACCACCTCCACCACCATCTCCACCTCTACCTCCACCTCCATCTCCACCACCACCTCCACCACCATCTCCACCTCTACCTCCACCTCTACCTCATCCACCTCCACCACCACCACCACGAGTGTACATCATGTCTGTGTTAGGCTCCCAGCTGCCTTATTCACAGTCATCCTAGGCTCTGAACTACCAGAAAGCACAAATGTGATTTAACCTAGCAAAGAACAGCCTGCTGGATGGTTTAGAACAATCAAATTTAATTGTATCTTGTTTGGAGATCTTCCATCTGAGTTCAGACTGTGGGTTCAGCCACATTCCCTCTGGTGGTTGCAGGACAGCCCTTCCTTACCTTTTTCATATCCTGGTGTTGCTGGCATTTTTGGAATCCCTTGGCTCCTGACTATGTCACACCAGTCACAGTTGCCCCCTCAGTGTGCCTTTAAGTCATCTTTGCCCTCTCTGTGTTTTCCTCTGTGTCAGCATCTCTCCTTTGGGTACAGACCCCATTCAGTGGGTAAGAGCTCATCCTAATGATCTTGCTGTACCTTCTCTCTGTAGAGACCTTAGTTCCTAATAAAGACACAGTCAGAGGTATTAGGCATTATAATTTCAACATATCTGCCTTGGGAAGAGCCATTTATTGCCTTACCTTTGACAAGTTATTAATGTCAGCGGGGATCCATTTTCTTATCTGTAGAATGGGCTGTTAGCCACTTCATGATTAACTGAGCTACAGTGTGAATGAAGTGTTTGTAACAGTCAGATTCTTAGTTCCTGCTGTGTGGGAGCTGCCATCACTACCATCTTATTGCACTTGTACAAATGCAGGCTCTGAGGTCAAGGTGTTCACTGAAGGGTTCAAAGTTGGATTAGCAGTCCGAGTCTGCCTGGACTGGGAAAAAGCTCTGGGCTAGGCTTTCACCCAGTAAGCAAGCCAGTGAACAGTGTTCCTCCATGGTTTCTGCTTCAGTTCCTGCCTTGACTTCTTTCCTCCGCAATGGACCATAAGTTGTAAGCTGAAATAAGCACTCACCTTCCCGAGTTGCTTTTGGCCTTGGTGTTCACCACTACGGTAGATAGCTAATTGGGACTGTAAAGTCTGGAAGAGCCCAGCTCCAGACCCCACCTTTCATGTTCCAGTGATTCAAAGTTGGAATGGAGCATCTGAAGTAAAGCTTCCCAGAGTGTTTGGTGAACACCAGGACCATCTGGGGCATGTGCAGAAAAGGATGCTGGGTCCAAGCCCAACTTCTGACTCAGGAGCCTGGTGTTACCTGAAAACCCAGCATATCCAGGGCGCTCCCCCCAGGGCGCTCCCCCCATGTTCCCCTGCTGTTAGTCTGCCTTAGGGCACCTCAGACCAGGCTGTTTCTTGCCTTCTGTGCCTACTGTCCCAACTCTTCCTTTCCTTTCTCCACCCAGGGTGCTCCATTTCTTCCCTACACTGACTTACCCTTTGATGGGTGTTGGCCATTCTATCAGGGAGTAGAAAACGGTTATTCTTTGCCTCAGTCCTAATATGACATTGGACTGCCACCTTAGGCTGCCCCAGGCTACCCCATTTCCATTGGACTGCCGCCTTAGGCTACCCCAGGCTACCCCATTTCTTCGGAATACCCAAGACCGGGTGGTTTATGGAGCATTTAAGTTTATCTTACTCCAAGTTCTTGAGGGTAGACAACTCAAGAGCACGGTGTGATAACTAGGAAGGCCTTGTGATGCCTCATACTATGGCAGAGGGTACCCTGTGGGTAGGCAGTGGAATGTGGCAGCTCAGTTGGTGTTTTATTCATTGTAGACACTGCCATCTCAGTTCCCATCCTCAAGATCTGCACTATCCTGATAGACTTGCAATATCTTCCTCCAAAGGTCTTTTAAAAGGTTGGAGATTAAGTTTTCAATATGTGAACCCTTGGAGCACCCATTCTGACCACAGCAAGTGTTTCAATAAGTGGGCAACAGAAGGAGTGGGCTCTACATAACTAGGTGGTTGAGGACACAAAAGTGAATTCATGGGTGCCATGTTGCTTCAGAGAAGACCAGAATGTGGTCCAGGGGACCAGCCAGGCACATTGCTGGGGGAGCTGAGGCAGAGTAGAGGGCTGCTGGGACCTTTCCTGAACTCACCCTGGATCCACTCTCTGTGTCTCCTTTTTACCTTCCAGGACCATGACAGGACTCAGCTCTTGGGAACTGTGTAGCTCCCTGGATCTTCCTGAGACTCAATTCCAAGTCTCCATGAAAAAGAACAGTAGCCTATTATCAGGGGTCAGCCCTGAGGGTTTGAACATTCAGTAGGTGAGTTTTTTTTGTTTGTTTGTTTGTTTTTATTTTTTTAGATTTAGGTGTGGCAAGGCTATCCAATTATAGATGTTTGCTACTGAACAGACAGCCTGTCATCACAGTTCCTGAGAGGAGGTGGCACAGCACACCACAAAAGGAGTAAAGTACTGGTGGGGCAGAAACCAAAGGTGATGGAGGAGCAGTCTTCATTGGGGGTGGGGGCGATGTAGACCTAGCACTGGCTGATGGGGTAAGTTCATGAGGATCTGGGGTGACGGTTCTATCCTTAGTTATCTGGTACCTGGACCTGCGAGGTAATTTAGGGAGTGAATGGGAACATAGAGTGTGTGCGGGTGATAGGGTGGGTGGTCAGAGTGTGAGCATTGCATTGGTTGGTTTAAGACAGTAGCAGCCTGTATGCAATAAATAGCCCAGTTAATGCAGGGTAGTCTTCATAGAAGTGGGGAATTGTGATTATGGAATAGGTGGGCCCCTATGGATCCGCTTCAAAAGCGCTTCTTTTGAGGCGAGGATGTGGCTTTTTAATTTTTTTTCCTTTATTTTACATACCGGCCACAGTCTCCCCTCCCTCTTCTCCTGTTTCCTCACCCCATATCCCTTCTACCTGTCCCCATCCTCCTCCTCCACCTTCATTCAGAAAGGGGCAGGCCTCCCATGGGAGTCAACAAAGCATGGCACATCAAGTTGAGGCAGGACCAAGCTCCTCCCTCTGCATCAAGGCTGACCAAGGCAACCCAGCATGGGGAATGGGCTCCCAAAAGCCAGCTCAAGCGCCAGGGACAGGTCCTGATCCCACTGCTGGGAGCCCCACAAACAGACCAAGTGACAAACTGTCACACACACAGAGAGCCTAGGTCAGTCCCATGCAGGCTCCCTAGCTGTTACTCCAGTCTGTGAGTTCCCATTAGCTCAGGTCAAGTCAGCTGTCTCTATGGGTTCCCCTGTCATGGCCTTGACCTCCCTGGCTCAATCCTTCCTCTCTCCAGCAGGATTCCCAGAGCTCGGCCCAGTGCTTGGCTGTTCATCTCTGCATCTGCTCCCATCAGTTACTGGATGAAGGCTCTCTGATGACAATTGAGACAGTCACCAACTGATCACAGCTCAGGCAACCTCTCCACTATTGCTAAGAGTCTTAGTTAGGGTCGTCATTCTTAAGGATTCCTGGTAGTTTCCCTGGTACCAAGTTTCCCTCTAGCTTTAAAATGCTTCCCAATCAAGATGATATTATTATTATTATTATTATTATTATTATTATTATTATTATTATCTTTATCCTTCCTGCTCTCTACCTACCCAACCAGATCCCTCATGTTTCCATAACTTCACCCCACCCCTAGTTTACCCAGAAGATCTTTTCTATTTCTTCTTCTCAGGGAAATCCATGCATCTCTCTTTGGCTTGTTACCTAGGCTCTGGGGCTGTGGACCGTAGTCTGGCAAAACTGCTTTCTGTAGAACAACACCTGATTCGCTCTTTTCTGAGTTCTGGAATATTCTTGACAGGGGTGGAATAAAGATTTATTTTAAAAAATTATTTTCTTCATGGATAATATATTAAAGAATGAAAATAAAAGCTTCCTCTTGGGGCTTTTGACCAAGAGTGAGCCAAATATCAATCTCCACTTGCCTCCTTGGGTTGTCTGTCTTTCTCTGGATTGATTGAACAACACAGAAAACGTGGCATGGGAAATAATGAAGGACTCTTTACAGATTTTTTTTTTCTATTTGAAGTAAAAAATGTAGTTTATTTATTTTGTAATGTCCCTTGATTTTATATATAATACATGTTTTTTATTTAAAACATTTTTTTCTCAAACCCTCCACTGCTCCCCCTGCCTCCCCTCTTCCCCATCTTCCCTCAACCTCTCCCCCATCCCATCCCTTCGTCCATTTCCCGGAGAGGGCAAGGAATCCCAAAGTGAGTCAGTTCGGTCTGGCATATCCAGTTGAGGTAGGTCTGAGTCTCTCCTCCTAGTTTCAAGGCTGAGTTAGGTGTTCCCCTGCAGGGCATGGACTCTAAGAAGCCTGTTCATGCACCAGGAATAAACTCTGGTTCTACTGCAAGAGGCTCCAGAAACTGCCCATGTTGTTCCACTGTCATCTACATTCATCTATATTTTCATGAAGGTTTGTCAGCAATTATTTCAGAGTCAGTAAGCTTCCAATAGCTCCAGTCAGCCATCTCCTTGGGTCTCCTTCTCATGATCCGGATCCCTTTCTCATATACTCTCTCCTCTTTCTCTTCAGCTGCTTTGGGAGCTCAATATGGTGCTTAGCTGCGGATCTCTGTGTCTGCCTGCATCAGTTGCTGGATAATGACATTTAGGGTGGTCATTCCTTTGAGTATAGATAGGGGAACCCCTGATTAGGCATTCTCTCCACTATTGCTTAGAGTCCTAGCCAGGGACACTTTGTGGGTTCTTGGATGTTTCCCTAGCACCAGGTTTCTCTCTAACCCCTCAGTGGCTCCCTCTATCAAGGTATCTGTTTCATTATTCTCCCACTCTGTTGCTCCTCCCACTCAATCATCTCATTCTCCCATGATCTTTTCCCACCTCCCCTTGCCTACTCCTACATAAGATCCCAATTTACTCAGGATAGCTTCCCTATTTCCCCTTCCCAGAGGGATCCATGGGTGTCTCTCTTAAGTTCGCCCTTGTTGTCTAGCTGTTCAGTGTTTGGGGACTGTAGCCTGGTTATTCTTTGCTTTATGTCTGAAATCCACTTATGAGCAAGCTCATGCCATGTCTATCTTTCTGGGTCTGTGTTACCTCACTCAAGATGATACTCTCCAGATCCATCCATTTGCCTGAAATTTTCAGGGTGCCTCTTTTTCTTTTTCTTTCTTTCTTCTTTCTTTCTTCTTTCTTTCTTCTTTCTTTCTTCTTCTTTCTTTCTTTCTTTCTTTCTTTCTTTCTTCCTTTCTTCCTTCCTTCCTTCCTTCCTTCCTTCCTTCCTTCCTTCCTTCCTTCCTTCCTTCCTTCCTTCCTTCCTTCCTTCCTTCCTTCCTTCCTTCCTTCCTTCCTTCCTTTCTTTCTTTCTTTGTTTCTTTCTTTCTCTTACTGCTGAGTAGTATTTCATTGTGTAAATGTAACACAATTTTTAATCCATTCTCCATTCTTCAGTTGAGGGGCATCTAGGTTGTTTCCAGGTTCTAGCTATTATGAATAATGCTTCTATAAACATAGTTGTGCTGACGCCCTTGGGGTAAGAATGTGCATCCTTTGGGTATATGACCAATAGTAGTATCACTGGATCATTGGGTAGATTGATTCCCAGATTTCCAAAGTGGCTGCACAAGTTTACATTCCCATCAGCAATAGAGGAGTGTTCCCCTTGCTCCACATCCCCTCCAAACTGTCGTCTGTTTTTGATCTCAGCCATTCTGACAGATGGTATTTTGGAGTTGTTTTGATTTGCATTTCTCTGATGACTAGGGATGCTGAGCAATTCTTTAAGTGTCTTTCTGCCATTTGAAATTCTGTTGAGAATTCCCTACTTAGCTGTGAACTCCATTTTTTATTGGATTATTTGGGGGTTAGGCTTCCAGTTTCTTGAGTTCTCTATTTATTTTAGAGATCATTCCTCTGTCAGATGTAGGGTTGGTGAAGGTCTTTCCCATTCTTTAGGCTGTAATTTTGTCTTATTGACTGTGTCCCTTGCCATATAGATGCTTCTGTTTCAGAAGGTCCCACTTATTAATTGTTGTTTTTATTGTCTGTGCTGCTGGTGTTATATTTGGAAAAGTGGTCACCTGTGCCCATGTGTTCAAGAGTATTTCTTTTCTATTAATTTCAGTGTAACTGGGTTTATGTCAAGGTCTTTGATCCACTTGAAGTTGAGTTTTGTGCAGGGTGATAGATATGGATCTATTTGCATTCTTCTACATACCATCATCCAGTTATGCCAGCACTATTTGTTAAAGATGCTATCTTTTTTTCTTTTGTATATTTTTGGCATCTTTGTCAAAAATCAGATTTTATAGATGAGTGGATTAATGTTGAGGTCTTCTATTTGATTCAATTTATCCACAAGTCTGTTTTTATGCCAGTACCAGGTTGTTTTTATTACTGTAGCTCTATAGTATAGCTTAAAGTCAGGGATGGTGATGCCTCCTGAGGTTCTATTATTAAACAGGATTTTTTTTGGCAATCCTGGGTTTTTTGTTTTTCCATATTGAGTATTGTTCTTTCGAGACCTGTGAATAATTGTGTTGGGATTTTGATAGGGATTGCATCAACTCTGTAGATTGCTTTTGGTAAGATTGCCATTTTTACTATGTTGATCCCATCTATCCAAGAACATGGGAGATATTTTCATTTTCTGATACCTTCTTTAATTTCTTTCTTCAATGACTTGTCAAGTCCTTGTCACACAGGTCTTTTACTTCTTTGGTTAGAATTACCCCCAAGATATTTGAAGTTATTTGAAGATATTGTAAACGGTGATGTTCCCTTGAATTCTCTTTCAGCTCTTTTATCATTTGTGTATAGGAGAACTATTGAATTTTTTGAGTTGATCTTGTATTCTGCTACCTTGCTGAAGGTGTTTATCAGCTATAGGAGTTCCCTGGTAGAATTTTGGGGTCACTTATGTATATGGATCATATGATCTGCAAATAATGATAGTTTGACTTCTTCCTTTCCAATTTGTATGCCCTTGGTCTCCCTTTGTTGTCTTATCCTATGTGAGGTTAGGAACTGACTTCCTCTTCTGTGTCTCTCTCTGTTTCTGTCTGTGTTTGTATATGTGTATTTCTTTCTCATTGCAGTTTATTGACATTGGCTGAAGCAGCACACATCATATGCAAATGTAACTTCAACAGAATTTAGTGAATGGCATCATGTGGTCACCACACAGTGTCTGTTATATAGAACTATCCTCCAAGCCTAACAGCCATGAGCCATCATCTTGGAAACTTCAGCTGTGACCTCTTGTAAAAGATTATCCCTCTTGGGTTTTCAATTGTTTACATCCACTTATTGCATGGGAGAAAGGCATAAGACTCACCCGAGTCTCCAGCTGCCTTCTAACTCCAGGTGTATGCATCTCTGCCCTAATTGCACTGAGGAAGACTAAGGGAGTGGATTTCATCTATACCACTATCGGGAAAACCATCATTTCTACTGGTAAAGATCTTCTGATATGTTATTTTGGTGGGAATTTCCACACTCCAGTAAGTAACCCTTCATGTATGTCCTGTAATGAAGCTCAGTAGCTGCGGAAAACAAATGTTCTGTTGTGTGACTGAAAGACCAGTCTGAAGCACAGAAGGCTCATGATTCCAGAAAGAAAAAAAGGCTTCAGAGCTAGAAGATAATATAGAAGCAAGGGGTATGGTATGATGGGCAGCTGAAGGCTGGGGATGGAACCACTGACCTAAGACTCAGTCATACAAAGCTTTGGGTGATGGCTTTGAGATTTGTCTTAAATGAGTTCTACATATGGGGTCTATTTAAGTCCTGAAGCAGTTTCCTTTTTAAAAATAATTTATTTATTTGTATTTCATTTGCATTGGTATTTTGCCTGCATATATGTCTGTGTGGAGGTACCAGATCTTGGAGTTATAGATGGTTGTAAGCTGTCATGTGGGTGCTGGGAATTGAACCTGAGTCCACTGAAAAAGCAGTCAGTGTTCTTAACCACTGTGCCGTCTCTCCAGCCTCTGAAGAGTTTCCACATGTAATTTTTAAAATACCAAGCCTGGTGCTTGCTACTCTGTGTTGACATGGGTCTTTAAATTTTAATATTACTGAAAGCTTCAAAAAATGTGATGAAGTGTGTGACTTCTCACCTGTTGGCAGCCCTGTCAGGTTTAGATGGAAGTGGCAATGACTGGGATGGCGGGAGACTGGGCATGGCTCTGTGGAGTGGGAATGAAAGGTTTGAATTCATCCATGTAGAAGAAAAAAAATCTACAAACATGTAACACCCTCTCCACATGTCTGTGGGATCATAAAGTAGAGACCTCATTTAAAGCTTTTAGTGTGGGGTGTGTGTGTATGTGTGTGTGTGTGCATGTGTGTGTGTGCATGTGTGTGTGTGTGCATGTGTGTGTGTACATGTGCACACAGATGTTTATGTGTGTGATGTGTGTGTGTGTGTGTGTGTGTGTGTGTGTGTGTGTGTGTGTGCATGTGTATGTGTGTATGCCCACACAGGTCAATTTCATTGTGAGTTACGCGAACTCAATTTGTCAGTAAGTTTTACTTCTGCTTGAAGCCAAGAGGAGCCAATGAGTTATCAGTTAGACTTTCCACTACGAGAATACCCATGCTTTCTGATTCTAAGAGAATGAAATGTTTTCTTCACCCCTCCAAAGCAGGGTTTATGAAGCCCACTGCAGTGAGTGACCTGTTAGTGGTCAGTTTCTGGGGGTTCGCTCCTAGCTAGGCCCAGCATGTAGAAAGGCAAGGCCGAGGAGCAGCTGTTTGCCCTCCATATGCAGTGGTCACTTCTGCCAAATGCTAATGACACGGATTGTTATGAAATTGGAGAGATGTGAAGGATAGAGTCTCAGGCATCTAAACCTCGACCAAGACCATTACACAAGACTCTTCTAGAATCAACACTTTGCATAATGTTTGCATAATGACTACCATAATTCTACACACACAGAGAGAGAGAGGGGGGGGGGAGGGGGAGAGGAGAGAGAGAGAGAGAGAGAGAGAGAGAGAGAGAGAGAGAGAGAGAGAGAGAGAGAGAGAGGGAGGGAGAGAGAGGGAGAGAGAGGAGAGAGAGAGAGAGAGAGAGAGAGAGAGAGAGAGAGAGAGAGAGAGAGAGAGAGAGAGAGAAAGAAACACCTTTTGCTGACCGCAAACTTCCTGTTTAATGTAACTGAAGCCACACATGTTATCAATCCTGTGGCCAGCCATTATTATTTCAAAATGACTTATGCAAGCTTCCCATTTCCCCTTAAAGTTGCCCCTGCTCAATTTCCTTAAATTCCCACATTATTTACTATGATGCATTCCTACCCCGATGTCCATTTCCAAATAAATTCATTGCCTTTGGAAGCTTTCCCTGTGGTCATTAGTTAGTGTTTGACTCACATAAAGGAGACAGCGGGCTCAGATTAGGGAAGGAGACCTCTTGGTGTCCCTGGAGCGCCAGGATTGGAGAAAAGGCTTTAGTGGAATTGATGGAAGAATACACAGGGTCTCGGGTGCTGGATTAGGCCTGAACGCTCTTGGGAAAGTCAGTCAGCTGAAATGAGACTAAGTTCTTGGAGCCCTTCCATTAAGTCTTGGGTCCCGTGGGAAGATGGGCTGGTGTTAGAGTGATCAAGCTGGCCAATGGTCAGATCTCCCCCTGGGATTCTCCTTCACTTTTCCTGGAAACCTGAGGTGGGTATAAGGAAAGATAGAAAGAAACATGAGTTCATTTTGTTTCCACTTTCTGTTCAACTTTAACCTTAGGTATAAAAGGAATGGTGAGATTCCAGCAAATAATGATGCAGAGCCATGTCATTGTTAAGACAGAGGGTCTCTAGGCTAGGCAGACTGGCCTTGAACTCTGGTACTTGAGTGATCTTGACGCAGTCTCTGAGTGCTGGGATTCCAGGTGCACAAGAAAGAACCACCTTCTCTAGTCTTCTGTTTAGAATTGTAAAGTACAGATTGTGAATACTGGAAGAATGCTTTGCACTTACATAGGCCAAAGAACTGAGCCAAAAGATGTCTGTATCTGAGACTTTGGAAGCTGGAAACATGCTATCTAATGAGGAGAAAGGGACTTTGATAATGTGAATAAATTAAGGATTTCCAAGTGGGGAGACAGGCCTGGTTTGAGTGTGTAAGAAAAGAATGGCAAGATGGCCCAAGGAGGAAGAGGGTAGTCTGTGCAGGGCCATAGCCCATGAGCAAGAAAGCCACAGAGGCTAGAAAAAGACCAAGACATGGATGCTGCCCTTGGAGTTCCAGCAGAGACCTAGTATTAACTGCTATTCATTTTAGCTCACGGAGACCCATGCAGGCCTCTGACTTCAAAAATGATGTAGTAACAGGGAACAAAGATGTCATTTATCTTTGTCTTCACCTCATCTCAGAAAACAGGAGCCAGAAACCCATAGCTTCTGTCCTTGGTTTATGAAATACTTATGGGCAAGAATAGCTTTTCTCGTGTCTCTCTGAAAAAAATAGAGTTTTCTGCTGTTCAGTCAACCAGAGTACAGTCTAGAATTCACAACTGTATGATGCACCACTGTGAATTTTACCCCAGGTGCTTGACAACCACACTTTTTCCCATCAAAACTTCAGGATTTGGATCTGATCAGAACAAATGAATTGTATTTCAGAGTTAAGACTGTACCCTCAAACTGGGGACAAATTCATGGCATTAGGTGGCTTACATGCTTTCTTCCTGTTCACCTTCCTCTATCTGCTGACTTGCACATAACAAAAAAAAAAAAAAAAAAAAAAAAAAAAAAAAAAAAAAAAAAAAAAAAAAAGGACCTTTGGCAGAGGGTTTTCATGGGTGGCTGCTGGTTTCTGTGCCAGAATACATGTTGGGAAAGCTTCTTTGGGTCTGAAAGGAGGAATTGCTGCTTCAGCCTTTGGAACAAGCATCTTGGGTAACAGGCATCTTGAAGCTCAGGGTATCTTCCAATGTCCCTGTGCATTTCCCATCAGCTGGTGGGGAAGTTAAATGGACCATCCTATTGCTGCTTGGGCCACAGATGGAAGAGGGGTACAGAGGAAGCAGCCAATGTTCCCTGAGTCCTGCAGCAGGCTTGGGGATTTAGGGCCCATGACCTTAATTATATTATTGTGGTCTTCCTTCTCCTCCTCCTCTTCCTCCTCTTCCTATTGCATAGATTCTAGTTGGTATATAAAGTAAATCTGGAGCCAGATATTGGGGAAAAGCTGGAATATCAGAGAGAGGAAACAGACCACAGTCAATTCTCACCCAGTCAACTTCTCAGGCCAAACAGGTTAAATGCTGTCTTCATGGGTCCTTAGCCTGGCTGGTCACTTCTACAGAATCCCTAGTTTCTGCCTTCTCCTGTCTTCCATGCAGCTACTCCACTTCCTGGTTCAACCCTGTATTATAATCCTGGAGTTAGGATTAAATGTGTGAGCTACCACTGCTTGGCTGCTAGGTCTTGAACTCACAGAAATCCAGAAAGATCTCTGTCTCTGAATGATGAGATTAAAGGCATGGATCACTACTCTCTGACCTTCTTGGCTTGGCTGTGGGTGATTCTGTCCTCTGATATTCCAGATTGACTTTATTAAATATATAATATATCACCATTTAATCCTAGATAGACTGGAACTTCCTATGTAGACTAGGATGTCCTTGACTTCACAGATTTACCTGCCTCTGTCTCTCAGATTTCTGGGATTGCTAGCATGCATTCCCAAACCAGGCTTAGACCATTAGTACTTGAAGGGATTATTAGACTCTCTGATTGTCTTAATTAAGTTTTTAATGTCATGAAAAAAACACCAGGACTAAGGGCAACTTGGGGAAGAAAAGGCTTATTTCAAGGAGACCATGAAGGGATGCTACTTACTGGCTTGGTCTTCTTGTATATGCTCTGCCTACAATCCTATACTCTCCAGAACCACCATCCCAGGGATGGCAGCCACATCCCCCTGCCTAGTGCTATGCACCTTCCCATATCAATCAGTAATTAAGAAAATTCCCCCACAAACTTGCCTATAGGCCAATCTGATGGAGACATTTTCTCAATTAAAATTTCTTCCTCCCGGATAGGTCTAGGTTTGTGTCAAGCCAACAAAAACCAACCGGCACAATGATCAAGCTTTTCCATATACGGAAAATGAGATTGAATAAATTACTTTTTTATAGATCACAAGGTCTGCAGGTGCTCTTGAGTGTAGACAAAGGCATCTGGCCATGATCTTGTTTCTCTGAGGCTGTCTTAAGCTGTGTGTCCCTTGTCATTGAGCAAACAGGATCCTAAGTTAGGCAGATCATCTAGAGTGACAAGTAGGCTATTTGCATGGCCTTTTTGCCAGGATGATGATGCCATTTAGAAAGACCTTCCTGTCAGGGTAAATTTCTGCCTTTGTAACTTAATGGGCATGGCTTTAAGTTTATGCTTTTCTCTTCAGCTTTACCATGTCAGAATTAAGAAACAAAAGCAAACGGTCTGCCTTCAAGACTCTTTGGAAAAAGAATAAATATGGATATAATTTGAGACTTAAGACTTTGCCCTAAAAACTCATTTTGGGGTAGTTACAAATTCATAAGACCATCACCTAGTCTTCCTGTTGATTTTTGTTAACTTGACACAGAGCTAGATATATCAGGAAAGAAGGAATCTTGACTCAGAAAATGCTTCTGTAAGACTGGCCTGTAGGTAAGACCATGGGCTATTGTTCTGATGAATGATTAACGTGGGAGAGCCTAGACCATTGTGGGTTCTGCCACCTCTGGGCAAGAGGTACTAGATAGTGTAAGAAGGCAGGCTGAGTAAGCTCTGGAAAGCAAGCTTTTGGTCACTGTTTCAGTTCCCGCTTTTAGGTTCCTGCTCTGACTTCCCTTGGTGATGGATTGTGACAACCTGGGAGTTATATGATGGATGAAATAAACCCTTTTGTATCCAAGTTGCTCTTGGTTATAGAGTTTTAATCACATTAGAAACCCTAACTAAGACAGCTAATATGATGTTATGTGTGTGATTAAATTAACATAGCTAACTCAAACACGGCCCTCAGAACTGCCTGGACCTCACTTTACTCTTTCAACTGGAGGGTGAATTTGACTATCACCAAGTTTTTATCTAGTTCTTACATTTTATTTTTATTACATACTATTTACTCAGTCTAAAATTCGAATTGCAAGAATTGCCTTCATTGCCATCCAAAGGCTGTAAGTTTTAACTTGACCTTGAGACTCTAAAAAATATTTTGTTTCATTTTTTGAAGTTACATGTCTGTGTGTGCATCTGTATAAGGTCAAATGTATTGGGATGCAGTGTCTTCCATAGCAAAAGGAGGGAGTCGGATCCCCAGTAGATGGAGTTACAGGTAGCTGTGAGCCACTTTGACGCTGGTGATGGAAACCCAACTTGGGACCTCTGCAAGAGTAGTACGCACTCTTAACTGCTGAACCATCTCTCTAGTCTTAGCCTTGAGACTTCCGTTGAAGGTATGGGCGTCTCAATCCTTTTATTTCAATGTTTTGGTCCATCGGATGGACTGATACAAACAAGGTATAAAATGTCATCAGGGTGAATAGTATGGGTTGTTGTTTCTTCCATCATCGTTCTTCCATCATCGATATTGTCGGTGATTGTTATTTGAAGTGCTAGATTTTAAAGCACATTTTGTAAAGCATTATTTTCCACCCTCTAATAGGGGCCTGCCTATACTGTGTGGCACTGTCCAGCATCTATTCAACTGGACAAAGAAACTGTTGGGATTGCATAGAGCTGGAAGATTAGCAGGGGCCAAGAGCTGGTGCTTGTCTTCTGGAAAGGCCAGGCCACTCTCTCCCACTTGGCTCCCTATCCAGCACCCAGTGATAGACCATGATGCCTTTGATATCTTGCTAACAATCAGGGGATGGATTTGAGGTGTGTGCTGAGAGACAGATGTGAAGTTGGCCTGTAGCTTTCAACTTGTGAAGACCCCTCATTGTGTAGAGCTGACCTGTGAATGAAAGAGAGCAAACAATGGGATCATTTGAGCCTTTGGGGGAGTTAATGGGATGTTTCTTTAAGAACAGAAACTAGTATTAAAGCAATTCTACAAACTGGAAAAAAGAATTAGGTAAAACCAACCCTTTATAACACCTGTCTTTGAAAAAAAAAAAAAACCTCAAACACCCAAACAAAAAGCCAAATCCCAGCCCCTAATACATTCCCATAAGCTTAACCCTCTTTAGATCCCAGAGAGTTTCTTGTGGGAAGAAGTGGGGATCTTCTCTCCCATTCATTAAAGCCTTCTTCTCTCTTCAATGGGACCATGCTTGGGTTTTAACCAACATCCAGCTGATGGGGTGAAGTCTCATCCATGAAACTGTTTACAAATTTTAGATATACAACCAGAACCACTTTAAAATGTATTCTCAGCTGGAAGTACGTCATTTTAGCCACGCACATACACAAACACACAAAAAATAGGGAAACTCAGAGTTTCCAAGGCCACTTCCCCATCTAGCAAGCATGTACGCACAGAGCACCACGAGCTGGGTGCTCCCCTGTGAGGAGGGAAAAGGTGTGTCCACTGCCAGCCATTTAGAGTGAATGACACAACCCAGTTAGGAAATTTGAGCAGACAGGAGCATATAAATCCCAGTGGGGGCTGTGGAGACATCACTGAAGGGGAAAGTCTCGCCTGGCAGCCTTCCCTAGGCAAGAAGCAGCAAGGTGCAAGAATGCAGAACTCCAGGTAAGCTTTGCAGAGACAGGGAGAGACCAGAAAACAGAACGTCAGGCTCTATTTTTTTCTAATGGGACCTCAGACAACTCACTATGTTATCTGGGTGACCTTTCTCCTCACTGAGTATCTATACAAGTGTGAAGGTCACTTTAAGCATTTCTTGGCCTTTTTATACTTGGATTTTTCTATTTTAAAAAGTGTACATGTGTGTGGAGGGGCAGAGGACAGAGGACTTCTGAGGAGGGTCTACAATCCCAAGCAGCAGATAAGCATCAAGAATCCCAGAGTCCTTCTGGAGGTATTAAATAGGCTGGGCTTTCAACTTAGGAGGCTAGCCTTATGGGGCAGAATGCAGAGCACTTCTTAGAAAGGTTCCTGAGACTTTCCTAGTGTGGAATTTGTTTGTTTTTAATGGACCTGAGGCTTCTCAGAATCAATAGTTCCCAGGCAGACTGAGCAGCACTCTAGGATATGCACTCACAGGTATTAGATAAATGATGTGGTTCTTTTTTTTTCTCTTGCTCTTTAAAGCCCCCTCTCCTGAGTTTCCCACTCCCTTTTGAAGCCTTTTTTCATCTTCTGAGCCCCAGATTATCGGTCCCTGACCTCAGCCTCAGATTACACACGTGATCTTGGCCAGAACTTTTCTCTGGGTAAAGGGAGGTAGAGGATTGTGCTGTCCTGCCCAGTCTCTCCCAGGGCTCTGCTTACAGTGATATGTTGCTGTCTTCCCTCTGCACTCCATATCACCTCCCATCAGCCTCACCCTCTTCTAGCTCTGCCTTTCCAGGAGGCTTGCTTTCTGGGATCAGTGTCTTGTTCCTACAGGCTTAAGTGCAGAAGAATGCCTTCCCCCAGGCTTCTCTCAGCCTCTCCCTCTCCTGTCCCAATGTATTCTTTTCCTTCTTTAGCTTCTTAGGTTTTTCCAGTTCATGTAGGTCTGGGAGTGCTCTGGGGATGGACCTTTCCCCACAGGCTGTAGGTTGGCTTGGGCTTCCTCCAACATCCTCACTCCCAGTTCATCCTCCAAGTCCAACTGTTTGACAATCAGAGTTGAGCGCTTCTCATTCTTCAGGAGAGCAGAGCCAGCCTGTAGTATCAGCAGAGATAAAGTACCGCAAGTGGTCCTGATGCAGGTGCTTTTCATGGAGCTTCCTGTGAGAAGATACTTCATCGTAGCAGTGCCTATGCTGATCAGGTCCCTCAAACTTTGTCTTTATCAGATCTGCCTACAGCAGAGATTGCTTCACCCCCAGGGATTCTCAAATTCTCTATGCGTGGATGGGTGCTCAGGGACTTGCATCATAGACTGGAACTGCTTGTATGGGAAGCCCATTTTGAGGACTATTTTCTTAGGAGATAAGATAAGGTTTATACCTATTAGTGAGCTTGGGAGGGAGTCATTTGGGGACAAGGACCTTGTGAGATCATTGTTTCTTCTGGGAGTTTTATAAACATGCAGGTGACTTTTATTGATGAGAACTGATGCAGGGCCTGAGCGTCCATATTCCTCACAAATGTTGCTCATGTTGCTGGACCACACTCTAAGTAACCAAGCCTCAAAGAATTTGGAAGAAACCTTACTTGAGTGTGAGGAAGGAGCAAATGTAAAGCATTGGGTGGGTCTTGAATATTGTAGATGTAATACTCACCAGAATGTTTTACATGTGTGTAATAGAGAGAACTGTAGAATGGACCCACTGATTCATGCCTTGTATAATCCCCTCTCTTTGAGTGAAGCTGGGATGTACAAAGAGATGGATGTTTACAGCTATGGCTTACATTACCTTATATAGTAAGGCTGAAGGACTTTTGTGGGTGCAGTTCAGGCTCTTAATCATCTAAGCCAAAGGAACAGCATATTGGTGAATTCCATGTGAAAGCCTCACTCTTTGTAAGTGTGTCTAGAAGTCAGAGACAGAGAGAGCTGAAACAATATCAGAAAGTCTGTTGGCCTTGAAGAGATGCATAAGGTTAGAGACTAGGTGGTCACTGGGACCCGGCCTTTAGCTGCAGAGGCTTTAGGATTTCAATCATAACCAATAACCATCCTGCAAACTTGGAAGATGACTCCTACAGGCTCAAAAAAAAAAAAGAATGAACATAGCCCAGCTGACCGTTGGCTTTAATAATGAAGGACTTTGAACAGAGAGGGCATCTAAGCTGAACTTAGACATTAGGCCTATAGCACTCAGGACTAAATTGAGTGTATGGTTACTGGTTTCACAGAAATAGAAAACAAAACTGTGGTCTTTGTCTTTGACGTACTAATCCAAGCCACGACGCAGTGGTACCTACAACACTCTCTATTTCAACTCAGTATCAGCCAATCAGTCAGGTTTTTCTCCTGCTACCTCATCTTTCGTAAACTGTGCCAGACCTTGATGATCCCACCCAGCTTCCCTAGGCCCCCAGCTCATCTGTTTTCACATCAGCATTTACAGAGAACATCTGGTGGGTTATTATTGTTTTGACATTCACACACTCTCTCTCTCCGACTCCCCCTCTCTCTGTCTCTCCGTCTCTATATCTTTCTGTCATTTCTCCATCATGTCTGTCTGTCTGTCTGTCTGTCTGTCTGTCTGTCTGTCTCTCTCTCTCTCTCTCTCTCTCTCTCTCTCTCTCTCTGTGTGTGTGTGTGTGTGTGTGTGTGTGTGTTTATAATACCCCATAGGCCTGCTACAGGACATATAAGACATAGCTTTCTCTGTCCTACAAAAGTGGTTTTCAAAGTGTAGTTCCTGGACTTGATGCTTCAGCATCAACTGGGATCTTCCTAGAAATGTAAATTCTCATGTCTCCACTCATACATACTTCCGGAAATAGACAAAGTGGGAACAAACACACTGATCAGCGGCTGGATTTTAGACATCCCCTGTCTGGGTGGCCAGCTGTGTCCTGCTGTCAGCATTCACGAGAGCTCATTATTTACCATGGCCAGAGAATAGAGGGCTGGAGAGCACACCAGCTGGGGATTGGGTAGGCCAGGAAACCCAAGTGTTCCTACCAGTGGTGTGCCAGGTCTACCTTTAAGGAGAAAAGAAATTATGCTAGAGTAAGAATGTGCCAGCCATAATGAACCCGGTGTACTGTATCTACCATATCCTGTTGCTCAGTTATGTTAGCCGGGAGTTGCTGGGTGGGAAATCCTGGGCTGGGCTTGAGAACTCAAGCTTCCTAGGAATGTTCTCATCGCTAGGAACATGCTGATCGTGTTGTCTTTCAGCAGAGAGAAGCCAGAGAGTTCAGTGAGGGAAGGGAACACAGCCCTTTGGGTAGAATTGAGAGTTTTCAGACGCATGGAAAATACAGTGGGTCTGGGATGAATTCTAGTCAAAGATTGCATTTTCTTACAGCAAGGGATTTTCCCACACAGTGTAGATTAAAAGTTCATGGTATCTATATGTGCCTGTGTACATGGGTGTGTGTGTGCACTGTTGATCTTTTTTTTTTTTTTTTTTATTTCTCACAGACATTTATCATACAGGGCTCAGAAAAGCTTCTTTCCTTGGTCATACTCAAAGGAAAGCACATCTTAGCTGTTGTCTTTAGTTACTCTTCGACTGATGTGTGGGGGATATGTTTCATATTTAATAAAAACCAGTCTGAAATATCAGAGGGATCTAGGAGGATCAGACAGTGGTAATTCACACCTTTAATCCCAGCACAGGGAATATCCGTGAGTGGTGACCTATGCCCTTAATCCCAGCAAATCTGAGTTTCAGGTCATTTTAGTTTACAGAGGGAGTTCTAGGCTCCCAGGAAGGCAGTGGTGGTGCCAGGCCTTTAATCATAACCTTGATGTGAAACAACTGGGTGAAGAGGGTATTTAAGGCAGGGATATAAAGACAGAGCAGGCAGAAGAAGCCAGGAGGAGCGAGGCTGAGGAAGCTGGAAGACAGCTGGGCGAGATCTGACTGTGGGGTTTACTTTTTGATATCTCTGCCTTTCCCTGAGATCTTGCTCTGAGTTTCCTTCATTCAAGCAACAGTTGTGAATTCTAGGTTGGGTACAATTTCTAGAGAATGGGAAATAAAATAATCTCTCAAAGCAGCAAAGGAAAAGTTCTATCTGTCCTGACATCTTGACAGTCCTAGAAAAAAATATTTCTACAATATATAGATATAGAAAAACCTCATACCCACTCATTGCCCTTCTCTACCTTCATTCACTGTTGTGAGAAGAATCTCACTTGGTTTGCCAGGCTTCTTTCCACAGGGGAGGGAAATTCAGCCTGATATTATGCATCTCTATCTCAGATGCCTCACATTCATTCCTTCTGTGCTCATCAGATTCCTTTAGGGAGATGCTCACTGTAGTCTCTCATCGGCTTCCTTCTAGCCTTCTTCTAGGATGCATTCAAAAAGAATTGTAGAAGGAAATGTGCTCGGTGTACACCTGCTAACCTGGGGGCACTCACTAGCTTGCTCACAGCTGTATTTGTATCTGCTTGGCTATAATCTCACTACTGCTGGGATCCATGGCTGGGAAAACCCATAGTCTATTGCCTAAGGTATGTGGCAGCCATTGTTCTGGCCAATTTGTCCCACATGCTCCTCACTGACTCTATCAGTCCTCTGCATGTGGCCATACCTTTGCCCCTACCCCCATCTAGAATGTTCAGGCGATAGCCATATAATTAGTAACTAGTGGGGGACCCTTCCAAACTGAATGGATGCTGCCACATCTATTGCTCAACCAAGGTGATGTCTGAGAGCATCAGGAAAGCTGGAGCATTAGTAGAGTTCAGGACTTTGGCAAAGTGGGTATGCCGTGGTTCCTTCTTGACCACTTTGTTGCTTCCAACGTCACCCCCATCTAAGTCATTCTCTTTCACTATGTGACCTAGCCCTGCTCAGCTCTTGGTTTGCCTCCTATTCTTCACTGGAAGTACAGGGGAAGGTCTCAATGCTCTCCATTGATCTGTGGAGTGAGACGAACAGCAAGCAGTCTTGTAGAAACCTAGCATCCCTTTTGCGGATATATTCCATTATTATTGCCCCCTTTTCCATTCCTACTCTATGAAGGGCACTTAGCCAGACCAAGATAGGGTTCCCATACAGATCCACTTGTAGTGAGCAAGAGTTCTTCTGCTTTCATCTTCTTCTTTTTTTTAAAAAAGTATTCTTTTTTGCTTGGCTTTCAGGTTTTAAACACAGATTAGGTCTATCTGTCTCTTTCATCTGGAACCTCCCTTCCCCATTTTCCTTGGACCTTTCTTTTCTGCTTGTCTTTCTGCTGGGAAGGAGTTTCTTCCCAGCAGGAGGCCTTGTGTAAGGGGTCTTGACTGAGCTGTCAGTCAAGGTACCGCCCCTGTGAGGTAATCTTAGATCCCAAAAGCAGGATAGTCCTCCCTATATCCTTCTCTCCTTCCTGAACAGTTGTGCTGGGGCCATCTTGCAGAGCAATCAGGAATAGCTTCGAAAATCACTCTGCCTTTACTAAAAATATGCCCTGGTCCATCTCACATGAAAGACCTTGAACTAGAGTGGACCTTTGTGATCCAGGGCCATCCCTGAAAACCTTAGCTGCATTGTGCTCTCACACCCCAAAGTCCTTATTGGGAGCCAGTAACATGGAGGGCTATGTTTGTGTCCATCTCCAGATGGTTATTTGCTTTATGTTTCTCAACAATCTAGTTCTTTCTTGTCCCCTTTGTCACTGGGCAGCCACCTGTATTTTCTCCTGTCAAGCATCTAGTTTCCTACCACTAACCAACTCCCCTTCCATCCTCTAGGAACTCAAACATGTTCCACCACAACACTGGCATCCCCTTGTGTCTACTTTTGAGTGAACATTCACCCTCCACGCTAAACCACAGTAAAATGTTGCTTGATACAACCACCAGTTTTTAATAACTCCACAGGCCACACTTGAGGAAAAGGCTAGATGCTGTGTATTTCAACTGAGTTCCAACAGCGGTTGTCAGTTAGTGAATGGACCTGCTTGTGGAATCTAAGATTACCTCACATTGGCGGTACCTTGGCTGACAGCTCAGTCAAGACCCCTTACACAAAGCCTCCCTGGGGACAGGCAAGCTGTTTCCAAGGAGGCTGATTTTCTGCAAGGTAACTAGGTGGAAACTGCTTAGCTCGCTCACCTAGCTGTAGAGTTCACATACAGTGAACTCACTTCTGCTGCATTCTTCTGGCCACACGTGAGTTACTAGCCTGTCCACATTCAAGGGAGGTGAGCTGGACTCCACCTCTTGATGGAAGGCTCATGGTAGTACTACAGAGGACATCTGAGGGATGAAATACATGCTCATGGACATCTGTAAGGACTAATCTACTCTGCAAAAAGAGTCACATCACATAGAGAGAGGAAAAATACCCAAGAGGAGCTGCCAAGTTGCCGTTGTGAGTAAATACACTGACTCTTGTATCGAGAACCTATGGCTTCTTCAGCTATTCCAATCTTTTGGCCCTTGTTTGTTATATCTGTTGTATTTTAGATGGATAATTTTTCTGACTGGCTGGTTATTTGATGATTGTGTTGTTTCCTGTATTAATTTTAGAGGAGTTGGAAGCACATGTATTGTCTGAAGGGTGCTGTGTATGCTAGGAGCCAGGCTTTAGGTCCAGTGCCAGCGGAACAGCTGGTCACTAGTTACAATCACCCAGAAGTGATCCAACCGAGGCAGAACTCCAACACCCAGGAGAAACCCTGAGTCCTGAGCACTTGTTGTGTTCCTTGCTGGCTGAACAGCCTGCAGTAGACGCACTGACTTGGTGTGCCTCTGTCTGACAAAGCCCCTAGCCTTGAGTCGTTTGAAATGGAAGTTGTAAACCTGACCAGGACCTCTGTTCAAATCCAGATTAACTTTGAATCCGGGGGATTTTAAACTTGGTAGGGAGGCCCCATCAGCAGAGCCTTTGTACTTTAGAGATGAGGAAGCTATTACCCAGATTGTGTAACTGACTTTGTGGTTGCCCAAGATTACACAGCTAGTAAATGGTAACAGGAAGACAGCGCTCAGTTCCAATCTCTATTACCTGTGTTTAAGGACTCCATCACTAAAGGGTTAGTCTGAAAGAAGGTACTAGAAAGCTTAGAATTCCCAGCCAGCTTCATAAATCTGTATATATTTTTTCCTCTGTGTACTTAAGATCATATTTATATGTTGACATCTATAATCTGGATTTATGTATTTGGTCTTCCTGATTCCATTAGGCAACATTATATGCATTTCTAACATGGTAGAGCTTGGTTATTGACTGTGATGCCAGAAAGGTCCTGGCTATGGGAGTGAAACCAAGGCAGGAATCAGGCAGAATGCAGAGGGTGAATGTTGTAATCTCTCACTCAGGTCTGCCAGCTGCGTGTCCTTGGCCATGTCACTAGCCCCCTCAAGCACCAGCTGCCATCAAAAGCCAGTGAGCCCTGCCATGTGTTGATCAGTTTCTCTTTCCAGCATTGACTTGAGTTCTTCATGTGACATCATGAAGTCATCCTGAAATTTCCACAAGACTGGGTCCCTTTTACAGATGAGGGAAATGGACTACCCACATGTGATGTGTGTGGCCATGCCTTTGGCATGCCTGTGTTCTTATTTTCTAGCCCCGTATGCTTTCCACTGTTTTCTAAAACTTCTCACTGAGATCCAGTTCTACTGACCACGGTGAATAAGCTTTCTGTGAACAGCTCTAGGTAGCAAATTCTGACCAATGAATGTCATTTAAAAGAAGGCAAATTTGGGCTCCGAACTGACCAAAGTTTCAGATTATGGGTTTGTCTAGAGATGGGAAATGCCTATCTTTTAAGGAAATATGTTCATGACCTTTACAGGTGGTACTGATGGAAAGAATTTTCTAGAAGTATCAAATCTCCCTAGGCTTCTCCAGGGCATGGTAGTAGTGAAGAAGTGGTTCATTCTGACACAATTTTGCGATCAGAAACAGCTCCATCATGCCACTTGAAGGCAGAATTCTCTTTAGTATGGGGATAAATTCTAGTTGCTTATAGAGTAGCAATTAACCTGTGAACAACCCATCAAAGGCTTTATTTCCCAGCTAGCTCATTTGCCAATAAAGGATGCTACTATCTTGTCATATATTTCTCCTGATTACACCACAGATGCTCCCAGCCCTTTCATTTCTTAAAGTTCTGAGATTTCCTACCTGAGGTATTTTTGAGGTGACTATTTATTGTCTTACCAGTTGTAGAATGGTAATACAAACGTGTTTCGTTTGATGTGCATGAGGCATGTGCAGGCTTTTAGAATTTTGTTTACCACATTCAGTGTGACTAAGTGATGGGTGCTTGAGCCAATAGCTAATCAACTTGATTAATATTCAGTACTGCCACCTTGTTCTGTTCTTCTGTTGACTGTTCTGTCTGACTCAGAGGTGGGACGGTTGCCCCAAACCTTCCAGCATTAAAATGATGATAAGCACAAACTAAAGCTTAAGCTTCAGATTAATTAAGTCCTGACACATTCATATATAGTATAGGAAGTTTTTTTTGAAATATTTTAATTGATGTCAAAAAAGAATTTTGTATGCATACTCACCTACAATTCCATTCAGATCACCTCTACGTCTCTCTCCCAACTCCAGGACCTCTTTTGATAACTCATTGAGTCCAATTAATATGCCTATGCCTTGGAGATATACGGTGTAGAGTGGGCCATTAGAACATGAGAAATCTACCAGGGGCTGAATCCCTAAAGAAAGCTGACCCTTCCTCCCTTAGCAACCATTAGCCATCAATTGCTCATCAGCTGGCAATGGAGCTTCACAAATCCCTCCATCATCCATGCTGAAATGTTGAGTAGCTTGAAGTTTGCAGGTCATTGGCAGACAACCCCAGAGGCTAGTGAGTTCATGAGTGCTATGGTCCTGTCACACCCTGAAGACACAATTAAGCAGCTGTCTTCAATGACTCAGGTTCTTAAAGTATTTCCTTCTTTCCTGTAAGATGTTTCCTGAGCCTTTTGAGGAGGTGCTATAGATGCCCCATTTAGGGATGAGCACTCCACAGTACACTTTGGCCAGCTGTGAAAAGAATCTTCAGTGATGAGGGCTGAGAGCTGCCTAATCTATGGATAGAAACCTAAGTGTTTAGAAGGCAGTCTGATGCTGTGTCTGTTTAGACAAACAATGACCATAGGTCCGTCCTTGGGGCCAATGACCTCCCAGCTACCAGTTCTTATTCTTCCTTATTTCTTCTTAATCTGTTAAAATGTACTTATTCCTGTATGTATTCTGAAGTATTTGGAAGTTTGATGGCACCTATAATTTTTAACTGTTGTATTTTTCTGTACATGGAATTTTACTGGGGAGAGAGAGAATGAGTCTAGGTGAGATATACTCTGACGTGTCCCATACCATTTTTCATTTCCAGTCTGTTTGTACCTTATAAAATATAAACTGAAAGGTGATATAATTACCTATGTGCTCTTAAGCTATTTACATTGTCCCAGAACAGAAGTGTGGGGACCGACTAGCTCGTCCAAGGCGCAGGTACCCATTCTCCCAGGTCGGGTGAGGGCAAGGGAAGGTTATGCCTGCTCAGGGATGGGTCATTTGAACCTTTTTTGGTCTCCTTTCTCTTTTCACCTCATCTTCACACATGCTCATTGTTTTCATGTTCCCTGACATGCTTCTCAGCCCATCCCCACTTTCTCAAACGGAATGGGAGGTGTGAAACACGATTATTTGTCTAGAACAAAACAACACCGACTTCAAATTATAACTCAGACGCTTTGAATGAGCCACCCTTGAAACTTCCTCCTGGTATAACAAGGTCAGCTCGGATTCCAGAAGAAAAACCAAACTGCCTGTGATTGGGAGATTTGTTTAAAGAAAGTAGGGCTGGGAATGTGTTTGGATGGGAACCTCAGCAAATGATTTCTTCCTCTCTCTGGGCCTGCTGAGGACTTGCTGTTTCCTATACTATAACAATTTTGGTTTCAGCCTTTTGGGAGGTTTTGATTGTTGAAAACTGTCACCTCTATGTGCCTGTGGTTTGCTTGTCTGAAGCCACTTCCTGGGGGAAGTCACAGAGAAGCAGATGCTTTGCTAAAGTTGAGAGAGAGAGAGAGAGAGAGAGAGAGAGAGAGAGAGAGAGAGAGAGAGAGAGAGAGAGAGAGAGAGAGAGAGAGAGAGAGAGAGAGAGAGAGAGAGAAACAGAAGCCAAGATAACCTCTTGGCTGGGGATGGTCCTGGGCATGGACAGGTGCTAGCAGAGCTCAGGGGGCCAGCACTTGAGAATCTTCCTTTTTTACTGGAAACAGTTATCTTGTTGCTTGAGCAGATGGACAACTTGGGGAGAACAGTCAACTTCAAATTCTGTTTGGTTTCCTGCCCAAGGAAGACATTGGAGTAGAATTTATGTGTTATTTACTTTTCTTGCTTCTGAAACAAAACAAACATATTCATAAATATTGTTTTAAGGAATTGCCCCAGGAAGACTACATATTCCAATTATATCCCATTGGCCCAAATTTTTTCACTTGGACACTCCTAATTACAGTGGATGATGGGAAGTGTGGTCTTTGTGTGGACCAGTGGAGAGACAGAGGTTATATTATTGGGGGGAACAGGGTAAGTAGGTTTTGGGGTGGGGAGGAATATCTGCCATAGAAAGTACAGTTCTGAAGAGCCTGGGACTTTTATGTCAGCAGTCTTGGGTTTAAATCTGGTTCTTACTTAGTAGCCAAGTCAATAATCTCTTTGATTTATTCTGATATATCGTATATAAAAATTGTATGTCATTCACCTTTAGGGGTAAGCGAAGGAATATATGCTCAGTATTTGTCACAGTCACTGTGCTGTTACATTAGCCCATACACTTGTATATTTGGCTTCATTTTCTTGTGCAAAAGCATAAGCTAGACATGGTCTAATTTTTACTTCTTTAACACCACAACTAGAGATCAGTAGGTCTGGTTAGGGCCAGTATAGATGGGGACATGAGACACAGGTGAGTGTCTAAAGAGAACAAAGCAACTTGCCCAATGATTGCACAGTTTTCATGCTACCAAACAAGGGGACAGACAGGTTTAGAGGAGATTTAAGAAGTATTTGTGTTTCAAGAATGTGTCCATGAGAGGAACATGGGGAAGCCAAAGAGCTTGCGGGAAATAGTACAAGATAACATACCTTAGAGAGAAAGGTCCACTGTCCTGTTACTAGAGGTAGGCACCAGGCTGCAAGGATGAGTGTGTGGACCCTGAGATGCTCTGCTTGCCAGAGAGAATTGCTAGAAGATTCTAAATGCTTTTCCCACATTAAGCATGCATACTCATGTGGACTACTTCAAGTTGTTCCCAGAGGAAGGGAGGTGTGGTGGTGGTTCAGGCTATACCTCAGGTAGAATTCCAGTCATAAACATCCCCTGGTCTGCAAGTTGTTACCACCCAGGAGAAACAGGAAAAGAGCAAGCACAATAGAGAACTAACTCTTTCCTTGACCCCATGACTTGCTGAGGCCAACGGAATATGGTCAAGTAAGAACTGACTAGTTCCAAGCATAGCATCGATTGCTTCTGTCTGCATTGCTTGGCCATTGCTGAGAATGGGTGTTTACTGCTTTAAGGATGTTGAGAGAAACATGGAGTTGATTTGGAATCCACCTGTGTCTTGAAGTTAACCTAAGCTTTTCCTGGTCTTAGCTTGTCAGCCTCTATATGACAAAAAGACTTGTGAGCCAGAGCAAATTATCACTTTATGTCATCAGAACTGGGAATAGCCTGCTTATCTCCCTTGCCATAGCAACAGTTGTGTGGTATAGTGTGAAAAGGACCAGAGGGAGATTTAGACAAGCAATTGATGGGCCATTTTTAGGGGAGGAATGCTTCATTAACTTGTATATGATATTCACTTTTTGGATACTCATTCTGTCAAGATACTCTTGCCACAATACTTTAGACCAGGAAGTTAGCAGTGTGTAGAATCTCTAAGTGCGTGTCAGAATTGTATGAAATAAGAGTCACTCTCTAGGAAGTTCATTTGTTCCTTGGTGTCCAATTGACTTAAGGATCTTCTAGATACTAAAGACAGGATACTCAAGACCCCTATAGAAAATGGCACAGTACCTGTTTATGAGTTGTATATTCTCCTGTATACTTTGAATCATGTGTATGTCACTTACGATATCAAACACAAAGGGAGTCTTAGATGTGTAGCTGTTATAATGTCTGGCTTAGGGAATAACACCAGGAACAATGTCTGTGTGTCTAACAGAGAGGCTGAGAAAGAATAAGAAAGGCCAAGTTTCCCAACCATGTTTCAGACTTTAGCAACTAGGCATTTCAGATAAAATACCAAGAGAAGGAAGGTAGGAAGAAAATTCCTAAGTACAGGCCTTAGTGAAATGCCATCAGGACTCTATAGTGAAAAATCTCCTGTTGTGTATCTGTGTGGGTAGGTCTACAACTCCCTAACTCAGACATGCAGACTCACCCCTCTATCTGGTACCTCACTGGCCCTGCCAGCGGGGTCTACAATGAGAGCACTAACCCTGGAACGAGAAGAGGGCGGATGGGAGGGCGAGAGAGGGGCGAGAGACGGGAGACATGACAGCCAGGCCGTGAGTTCTGGTCAAACTGCGATTTTTATTTTTCTCAGGGGGGTTTATAAAGCAAGTGATGTGGGAAGTTGGCTGTGTGGGGAAGAATGGGGAAGAGAGGTTACTTAAGCAACCTAATCTGTGGAATGTCCTGTTTTAGGAAGGTTGTCACGCACACCCTGACCAGCTGCTTACAGGCATTCTTATCTGACAGGGAGATAGGGCTGCATTCCTAGAGAGTTAAGGGTCCAAACCTGCAGAGGGTCTTAATTGGCAAAAAGTTGCACTTACTCATTTCTGGAGAGCTAGGATATATCTCATAGGCTCTGTAAATTTAGCTTCTAAACTAGGTAAAAGTGACTTTTATTGCAGCCAGCACAGTCCTTGGCTCCTGGCACCTCACCACTCTTCAGACTCCCCCTCCTCCCATACAGAAAGCTGCATTTGAAAAATTTTTTCAAACCTTCTTTTGTATTTGAATTTAGAAAAAGCAAAACCTCTAGTTAGAAATTCTTGACACACATCTTTAAGGGTATGTCTGAGAGGGTATACAGATCTAGCAGCTTGCCTACTGTGAGTTGGAAGAGTTGATTACTGATTTGGGGATCCCCTTTCACCTGTAATTTCTCAGGGTTTTAGGTACTTTCTGAAAGCTTCAAGTGATTCTAGTATGCAGCAATGCTGAGAAACATGAATCCACTGGGGACTTCCTGAGAAGACACGAGTCAGTCAGAATCTGGGGCACCACAGTGTCCTAACTTAATACATGCTAAGCTAGTCAATTATGCTTGGCAAGTCCTGGTTAGATACTATCTGAATACACAAGGGGTATAAGGACTGTCACCTCTACAAACAGGTACTTCAACAGGACCATCTTGGTAAAAATGCTTGTTCCTACTTCCAAATACAAGACGTAATCATGTTGACATACCAAAATAAGATTCATGTACAGAATTTCCCTTATAGTTTTCTATCCCAGCTTTTGAGTTTTGAGTTATTTCATCCTCTTGGCCACCTACCCCCATATATCCCATCTTTAATAAGACTAAAGTCAAGAAACCAACTGACACTCTACCCCAGGCAAGAAAATCAGTTTCCATCGTGAAATTGAAACAGAGGAATAGTCAGGGTACAGGTCTCCCTTTCAGCAATGGATATGTCCCAATGTAAAGACAAGCTTGGTAACTTCTCAGAGAGCCCCGAGAGATTCAGGGATGAGTTCCCCTTGGAAATGTGTTATTACAGCACTCTGGGACAACAGACAATATATGGCCACATAATTAATGTCCAGTGATCCAGAGAAGTTATAGTTTCATATGGTGGGTCCCCACTGAGACCTGGAGAACTCCACCTTGGAGTTAGGGAGAGAACAGAGTATCATATGGCCTGTGTTTCTGAAGAAATGAGGGCTTTAAGGTCCAGTCTGTTCTCTACAACCAGGTTAGGCCTTCTCGAACCTTTATCTGGGTACTCTTGAAAACATGCTAGTACTGTCCCATGCTCAGGGGAAAGAAGGGCTTTTGTGGCCACCCGTCTTATGACACAGCCTGCACCAGATTGCTTTAGGAATTGACACAGCTTGAGACTGACTTGGACCTTTCATCAGCTCTGGTAGAGGCCTCAAAGGCTTATAAACACAGAGGATGTAGAAGGTATGAGAAGACTATATTAGAGAAACCTGTGAAGCTCTAGCTTCCCTCACTTGACTGCTACCTCAGGGCACCCCAACATGGCCCTTGAAGATCTTACAATGACAATTGCTAGCTCCAGCAATGACACCTAGATCAGAACCAGCATGCATACCATTAAAGGGAGAGAGTCTGCTCTCTCTGGTCATCCTAAAGAGGGCAAGCTGAGTGGCATCCCACACTAAGCCCAAGCTCAGGTCTGGTCCCCTAAGGGGGTGTCAGTACCTGGACTAAAGAGGTCTGAAGGTCCTCCAGGCCTCTACCACCTTCCCCACAGACTCACTACCACACCAGCAGAATCTTGGCTTAGGTAACTCTGGACCAACAAACAGGAAAACAGTTTTTTATTATATAGAGAGTTTTCTGTTCTGTACTAATTCTTGGTCCTCATTGTAGTGCCTGCTGTCCAATGATGGCTATAAGTAGGCAGTAAGGAGTTTTATCCTTCCAGTTGACACCTGTAGTAGGAGGTTTCTGGCCCCGACTTTCCGGCCTAGCCTCAAGGTTTAGGCCCGCAGACCCGCAGACCCGCAGAGACACACAGATGCTTACAATAGTTTCAGGCTGATCGACCTAAGGCACAGGCATATAACTTGCTAACTCTTTAGCCTTAATCTAACCCATGACTCTTATCCTGTGCAGCCATGTGGCTCAGTACCTTTTCTCAGAGTTGCATAGTTGTCCTCCGCTTCTTCTGGCTTCTCTCTGGCCTTCTGCTCTGTTCTGCCTGTTCCTAGAGTCTTCTTAGTCTGGTAGCCCCACCCACACTTCCTGTCTGCCTTTGGCCAATCAGTGCTTTTTATTAACAATTATTTACAATGGAACAACATAATCTCCCTATAGACACCTGTTTCTGTTTCTCTCTAGAGAGAATGGATAGGTTTCTCTAGGGCCAGTAATGTCTTCATGAAAATACAGCTTGGCTCTGGAATTGCTAGTGAGATTTCTTAGGCACGGAGTCCTTAGACCCCACATGTATCCAGGAAGATAAAGGGAAACACCAAACTTTGAATCTCTTCAGAGTCACACTTGTTCTTTCTTTCTTGAGTGGAGCAGAAGAACCCACAGCGGACGAGGCACAGTAGCTTCCTGTGAACTGAGGTCCCAACACTGGCAGGGCAAAGAGGTAACAGGAAGGGCTGAGCGGATGAGTGATAAAAAGAGAGAAGTGCCTTCTGCTGGTTTTCATCCATGATCTGTTCAATCAGCCCGTATGGATCCAGGAAGAACTTCATGGCAAGTAAAATGTGTCATCAGGATTCACAGGAAACTACAGAGCTTTCTCGGGACAGCCTTCATACATATATATTAACTAGGAAAACCATGTTAAGAAAAAGGTGCAAACATAGATAAATGCAATTGTTATGGCGAATTATAGGTCTGTAACCGTTACAGACCTATAGTTCTGGGAGAGAGGAGAGGCATCAGGACCACATGTTACTACAACAGTCAAGGAGAGATTCCTATGCCTCCAGTATTTGAGTGGCCAGAAACGGATCCTATCAGCCTTGTTAAAAATCTCAGAAGATAATAATCTGGAGGCTGGAGAGTGGGATGAGAGAGATAAAGTACTGATTTCTCAATGCTGTTTTCTGTCTTTAATGAGAAACAGGCTCTGCAGGATCACACTATTTAAGCCATTTCCCTCACAGAGGGACTTCAGTTCTGAGTAGTCTCGGGTGTCCAAAGTGAGCATCTCTGTTTGTGTAGGCTTCCTCCTTCCTCACCACTCAGAGTGATCTGGGCGGGGGGGGGCTCCAGCTTCTGGTCTGCTCCCTTACACCCACCCGAGCACAATGCCCATCCAAGTCTCCCTCAGATGGAGTTACCTGCTTTATTCCTATCTCTAATGAAGAACCCACAGCGGAGGAGGCACAGTAGCTTCCTGAGAGTTGAGTTCCCACCTCTGGCTGGGCAAACAGGTAACAGGACGGGCTGATGGGTGATAATCAGAGTGGTTCTTTATCCATGATCTGTTAAGTTTGCCCATGTGGATCCAGGAAAAGCTTCTTGACAGGTAAAACTTGAGGATCCTTTGGCTTCTAGCGATTCGTTGAATTGTTCATAAATTCAGCAACCGAGTCTGGGTCCTCATCCACATAGAGCTTGTATGTGTTCAATGAAGCCTGTTGCAGAAGAGACCACGGAGCCAGAGAGGAGAATGTGGAGGGTGGAGTAGAGTGAGAAATTGGCTCAAGGCGCATGCTGAGGGTGAGGAGAGACCTCACTCAGAGACTGATGTGTGAGCACACGCCTGGAGGAAGAGACAGTACAAACAGAGTGGCCCAGGAGATGCGGAGATGCCTTTCTGGAGAGGCAGACACCCGGGACCTGAAATTTCTTTGCCAGGGAGGTCTGTGGGAGGTGCTTGGGGCTTAATGTTAGGCTCGTTTAAGAGTACAGCCACAGACAGGCAAATACAAATGGTTTGAATTTTCTTATTTGACAATCTCCTGACCAAATGTTCCCATTCTCAGGTACAGTTTTAAGATTTTGTGCTAACTCCCACCCCAACCCTGGGACCATCTTCCTGCGGAAGCTCACATTCCAACTGACTCCCCTTTCTGCTCTTGTAGGCTCCCCCAGTCGTGTGGCCTAGGGAAATTGGTACGGACAATGTTCATCTTGTGTGTGTTGGTGACTGGGGTTTCTGCTCTCACCACATCATCAGTGGTGTACCCAGAAACGGTTTCTGGACCCTCCATCACATCAGAGAAGCATACAGGTAAGAAACAATCACTTTGGCTGGGAAAGGGCCGGACACAGTGTTTCTGGGGAACAGAGTTCTTCAGTGGGGTTCTGTGAACAAAGAGCAAACTATAAATATTTAGAACATGACCAATCTGCTCTTATTGAAAGATATGTTTATTATGGAGTTTGAGACCCCTAGAACAGACCTAATAGACCTAATCCAGACTGTAATTAGTTAAGTTTATTGAAGCTCTTAGGAGGACAGCAATCTCTGAGTCAAACTGGAGACTGCTGCTTTATTGGGAGGGAGGGAGTTTTAAGATCTACAACCACAAGAAGACCTTGAATATCTGCACAAAAAAAGCCAAGAGGTGTTCTTCTCTGCCAAGATTAGGTAATCAAAGTTGCCTCAAAATAGTCTTTGAAACTATCATAAAAGTAGACGGTCCTGGGTGTATATTTCTGGGTGGGGTTCACTGAAACAGAGTTACTGGGAACTTATCTTCTAGGAACTGGAGTCTAAGACAAATGGGCAGTGGGTCCCAAGGTGGAAGTTTAGCAAAAAATAGTGTCTTTAGTCATCACACCTTTGATTCAAAAACATACACTCTGTCACAACCAATCCAATTTATCTATATTTATATAGCTCAACTTTTAATATCAACAAATGAAAAAAATGACCATGTATATAAATCTTTAAAAAATGATTTAAAATTTTATTTTGTTTTGATGTGTGTGTGTGTGTGTGTGTGTGTGTGTGTGTTTGTGTGCATGCATGTTTTGCAAGTGCCCTGGACTACCAGAAGACAGTGCCAGATCCCCTATAACTAGAGTTACAGATGGTTGTGAGCCCTGTGATGTAGATGCTGAAGAATGGAACTTAAGCTCCTCATTTAAAAAAATAATAATGTGAATCTGATTTAACTGCCTCCTCAGGATGAAAATCGAAATTGATGGCCCCCAGGTTATCATTAGGGGACTCTAAAGCATAGTAACAGAGGAAGCTGCTCATGGAAACCTGGGTGCAGGTCCTTTTTCTGGGAACACACAGAGTCTTACTTAGATCACTTAAATTATGTATCCTTTTGTTGGGGCCTTCCTCAGTTTGGGGACTTGTGGTTTTGTGGTGTGAGCAGGCTTGGGACCTAAAGCCTACTATCTCTGATCAGCAGTGCCTGGAGACAACTGCAGATTTCACGGCAGAGATTACAAATCTGAATTCAGGCTGGAAGGTGAGCCTGTGGCTCTGAGGTGTCCTTTGATAAGGTCTCATTCAGATGCCTCTGCCAGTTCCTACACCCTTCTGACCTGGCATAAAATGAATTCCTCTCAGCTGATCCCAGGAGATGAGTCAAGGTTGTGGGTGAAGAATGCCACCCTCTGGGTTCTGCCAGCAATGCAGCAGGACTCTGGTACCTACATTTGCACAATCAGGTAAGACCCTCTGGGACTGAGCAGTCTGGCTCCAGACAGAGTGGAGTCTAAGGTTGTTAGCACACAGAAGGCAATTCACTCTGTTTTTCTTGGTGTCCCCACAGAACCCCTGGGCTGGTTAAGATTTATTTATTTATGTTTATTTTGTCAATTTGACATAAGCTAGCTTCTTGGAGAAAAGAAATTCCACTGAGGAATCGTCTCTATCAGACTGACTTGTAGTTAAATATACGGGACACTTTTGGATGAATGATTTATGTAGACAGGTCTATGCCACTGCCTTAGTCACTGTTCTGTTGCTGTGAAGAGACACCATGACCATGAAAAATTTTATAAAAGAAAGCATTTAATTGGGGCTTACTTATAATTTCAGAGGTTTTATTTAGTGCATTATCACCATGGTGTGAGGCATCATGGCAGCAGACAGACACGGTGCTGGAGAAGGAGCTGAGAATTCTACATCTGGATGTGCAGGCAGCAGGAAGGGAGACTCTGGGACTAGCTTAGGCTTTTGAAACCCCAAAGTTCACCCCCCAGTGACATAACTTCCTCCAACAAGGCCATACCTCCTTCGATAGGTCATGCTTTCTAATCCCTCTCAAAATAGTGCCATTCCTCAATGAATGTATTTGAATATATAAGCCTCTGAAGGCCATTCTTTTTCAAGCCACCACACCCACTGTCAGAAGGTTCTGGGTTGTATAAGATAGTAGGCTGACAAAGCCATGCAGAGCAAGTCAGTAAGCAGTGTTTTTCCAGGCATCTGCTTCAGTTTCTGTCTCTCTGTTTCTGCCTTGACTTCCCTTCATGATAGACTGTGGACTATAAGCTGAAATAACCTTTTTTTAAAAGTTGCTTTTACTCATGATGTTTATCAGTGATGAAAATCAAACCAGGACAACCCCTCACCGGAACATTATTACAGCTCCCTCCCTTCTGTAGTGTATTTGATCTCTGCTCAAATGTCACTGTTCTGGAGATGACTCTTCAGCTATTTTAATTGACAGCATTTGATGTTACCTTTTTTTTTTTTCTGAGAAAGCTTTCCCTACTAGCACATCTGTTGTGTGCACACATACATAACATTTGTCTACCATCAGAACATGAGACCCAGAAAGATGAGGACTTGCTTTGTACTCTTCACTGGTGACTCCACATGCTAGAGAATTTTAGAGCGGGAATTGATGATGAGGGATGTCTTTCTGTATGCTGTGAACATACCTTATTGCCATTTGCTAATAAAGAGGCTGAAAGACGAGATATTGTAACTGCAATTCCCATTTGACAGCTGTTTTGCCATATGTAATTTTGCTGTGTTGAAATTTAAACCTTCCTTTTTGATTAGACAGAAAAGGGGAAGTGATGTGAGATGTATTTTGTTGCCATGTGTTAATAAAGAGACTGCCTTGACATAGGCCAAAGCAGCTTCTATATTAACAAATGGCAATAAAGCATCTTCACAGCATAAAAGAAAGACATCCCACATCAGGATGGAATCTTAGAAGTCGATGAATCCAATTGATTCTTGCTCAGATGTGGAAATATATTTATATATTTGTGAAGTTCTTCTGGGACAGGAGGAGGGAATACACCATAAATCTGGACCAATCTTCCCTACTTTATGTCCTATTGCTTTTGGAAAAAGTTGTTGTAACATACATACAGCACAGACCTGACCATGGTAGCTGTCTGCTGTTTTCTCAGCACTGTTAAAAACATCAGTTTCTCTGCAATGATTGGTGTTGGTGTTGTCTTGCTGCTTCTTGAAGGGTAAAGTTGTTAGCTTCATGTTGATGATCTTAATCATTTCCTGGTGCACACCCTTGTGCATGCCTGGATTAGGGCACACCCTTGGCATGCCTGGAGAATAAATGGCCTTCCCTCTCCAGATGGTTGCTTCTGTTCCTGGGCCTCGCTTGTTCCACCTACTTGCTGGCTTTAGAATTCTTCTAGATTTCAGTAACTCATTTATGGAAAGATTGCCCAGGATATTGACACTTAGAAGGAGATTCAGACAAGCTGACATTCTTAGCACTAATGGAGGACGCTCAGACAATATCATCCTTAGTCTGAGGTATATAAGAAATGTACATGTGTTTGTGGCATCAAAAATTCAGATCAAATCTAGCTTGGTACTATGGTCTGTGTGCCTTATTTCCTTTACAAATAACTCTGAGACAGGTATAGTCTTGTTGACTCTTGCTGAGAAAGCAGGCCAGGGGTCTCTTACTCCTGTATCGGGGAAACAGAAACATCTAATTTTGCAGCAGGAGTAAGCCTCATTCTTGCCAGGTTTTCCATTTGACTCTCTGAGAAATATTACCAGGAAAACTTGAACGTGTGGCAGAAAAAAAATAAAAACAACTTGATCTGGAATCAGAAAGACACAAATGGGAATTTTAGCTACCCGTCTCCCACCATATCCTGATACTCAAGTCTCAGTTTCCTTCCCTGTTGAGAAGCTTGTTGGAGCTCCTTCCCATAGCATGGGAAGGATCCGGTGTATGGAGACTCATGATCGATAACTAATATGAGCACAGAGCCCCTGCAGGGATACTGCCTAGAGGTGCAAATGTTAGAGAGGACTGAACAGACGCATGCTGGTAGTTAGTTTTTTTGCTAGATTAAGAGTTACAGCTAACGCCTTTATTTTTGCAAGGAAAAAGGGAGCTCTGAGATTGGAGTAGGGTGGTGAAATTCTCAGTGTTTAGGAGTTCCTTGCCTTCTCTTCCAACTGTGTAATGCTGGGATTAAACTAGAGTGGAAATCTCCAGCCTATGCTAGGACAAACTTGGGCATTTATGGTTCCAGGACATGAGACTGCCCTGCTCTTCTGTTTATGCTCTTGCTATTGAGAACTTCTGTGACCTTTCTGTTGCTCAGAGTGTCAAGATAATCCTTCCTACCAGAACAAACAGTCCTCACTCTCAGTGTTTGCCCAAGGGGAAAATAATGAAATAAAAAAGTGGAAAAAAATCTGGAATAAATATAAGATTAATAATGTGAACAAGTTTGGAACTCTCCATGTGTCTGGCAAGCTTGGTTTCTGGAGACTTCTCCTAGTTTGTGGGATTTTCAAGAGCTTTTATTTTTGTATTTTATTAGCTATAGAGACTTAGAAGTTTACTTAAATTTGAACTTAATTTGCTTTAGTTGAAAACACTGTAATAATCACATTATATAATTATATTATATATGTGTACACACATACACACATATATATGTATGTATACACACACACACACACACACACATATATGGTTAAATTAAGGTTACTTAAATGTGTACTTAATTTACTTAAGTTGAAAACACTATAATAATCATTACTCCCATATATACTATTTGACTGAAGACAACTTTGCTAAAACTAGTTACGTTGGGTATTCTTCAGAGACCTTTCTGTTGCTCAGAGTGTCAAGATAATCCTTCCTACCAGAACAAACAGTCCTCACTCTCAGTGTTTGCCCAAGGGGAAAATAATGAAATAAAAAAGTGGAAAAAAATCTGGAATAAATATAAGATTAATAATGTGAACAAGTTTGGAACTCTCCATGTGTCTGGCAAGCTTGGTTTCTGGAGACTTCTCCTAGTTTGTGGGATTTTCAAGAGCTTTTATTTTTGTATTTTATTAGCTATAGAGACTTAGAAGTTTACTTAAATTTGAACTTAATTTGCTTTAGTTGAAAACACTGTAATAATCACATTATATAATTATATTATATATGTGTACACACATACACACATATATATGTATGTATACACACACACACACACACACACACACACATATATGGTTAAATTAAGGTTACTTAAATGTGTACTTAATTTACTTAAGTTGAAAACACTATAATAATCATTACTCCCATATATACTATTTGACTGAAGACAACTTTGCTAAAACTAGTTACGTTGGGTATTCTTCAGACTTCCAGTTCTCATCTCTTTAATTTGTAATGTGATTATTTAATGGGCAACTTCATACACATATTTGCTGAGTTTTGGTTATTTTCATACCCTATTACTGTCATTCATTCCTCTCTTTTGTTCTCCCAAGTCCTTTTCCAACTTCAGTCTCTTTTTGTATTCACGGCCCATTATGTTTAATCATGGTTGCTTGAATAAGCATGAGTGGGATGTTCTTTACTAATAGAACACGGGTAATTTATCAGTGGCTGCAAAACTGAAGAAGACACCGATTCCTTGCCCTGGTACCCACTCACTGCCCATAGTTCTTCAGTGAAGGGCCTTAGGAGCTCTGCCCTGTGCATTATGTGGTTATTACCAGCCCAACTTTATACAGGCAATCACAGATGCTGTGAGTTTATGAATTCAATGGCCGCATAGCATCCAGAAGAGGCTATTTCATGGCATTACCCCAACCTCTGGGTCTTACATTCTTCCCAGCCCTTCTCCTGCAATGTTCTCTGAGTCTGTGAGTGAGTGATATGAATGTTCTAGCTAGGGCTAAGCACTCCATAGTTGCTTTGTACTAGCACTGAGTCTCTGTGTTGCCACCCACTGCTTAGAGCAGCATTCATCTATGGGTATAACCATAAATATTGACAGGACAGTTTGACGTCATGTTCACTTAACAAAACAAGACTAGAAAGGCTTCCCTTAGGGTTTATGGCCTCTCTAGTTTTGGAGAACAGGTTTCTAGAACCAAGCAGGCATTGGATCGGAGGAAGCCTCAGATCCAACCAGGGAGTAGTAGGCTACCCACATAAGAGACATGCCATTCTTACATCAGTGGGCATATCTTGCCAGACAGGAAGCTACAGTTTATGGGGTTCACAGCTAGTTAGACTGGTGCTGACTTTTCTCCTCCAACAGTGTGCATAGCCCTCTCTGATGCTGGAAGCTAGCCAGTGTGAAGGCAACTTCCAGCATAGATCCAGCTTGATTTCTCAATGTCCTTCACATCCCAAGAGTCATTACTCATTTCTTTTTAAAGTAAGAGTGAATTCATTTTCTTTGTGCATAACTTGCCCATGGAACTTAATTTTTCTTGGTTTTATGTTTTTAATTCTTTTTTTAGAGCCTTCATCTAATTAAGTGATTGTCAGATCTCTCACATATATTTGCCATATGTTGTTAGTTTTTTGAATGTATATTGTTAGACTTTTTGTGAAAGTAGCTTTTATATTATACTTGCAATCAGTTCTCGCGATCTCAATTGACGTGATATTCATCTTAGATAGCTATTCATCTTAGGGTCTTAGCTGATATACTTGCAGTTTTTCTGTTTTATTTTGCTTCATTTCTTTTGGATGCTGCAAATTAAGTGCAGAGCCTCATCCACACTAAGTGCATGATCTACTTAGTTCTACCTCCCAATCCCTTGTTTTTCTATTTGAAATATCAAATTTATGATTTTTTTCTATCCTTCATCCATTTCCCCTCACATTTCTAACAGTATTTTCCCCCTGGCCTTTTCTCAGTTCAAAGAGCTTGATATAATCTCAACATTAGGATTATAGGTGAGCTGATAATTAAAAAAATCTTACCAAGTTAATTATTCCCTCACTCCTGCCATGCCATCCATTTTTGTCATATCTTTTAAAGTCCAAACATTAAATTCTCAGCAGTTTCCTGAAACTAGAAATCAGTTGGTAAATAATTCCTAGAGGAAGGCAAAGAGAATTTTTTTTTAATTTATTTTTTATTTTTATGAAGACAGTGGTTCTTGGGAAACCATGTGTTTGGACATGATTCCTTGGATCATATCCAGGCTGAGTTCAACTTTCAAATCCCTTTGGAGAAGACTTAAGGGTTTCTTAGCCTCTGGGGCACTGGAAGGAAGCTCCTGCAGCGTCCTTCAGGAGAAGCACAGGACACACCACTTCTATATTACAGTTAGGAAATTACACTGTATCCCAAGAACTTAGCACAATCAAGAGTCAAGCACTAATTAATCACCAAGATAACGCAGGCGTGACAGAATGGGGGTGGGAAGCTGTTCTTGCTCGCATTTAGTTCTTGTATTTCTGTCTTGCCATTCATTGCCTCTTTCTTTCTTTCTTTCTTTTTTTTCTCAATAAACAATTAGAAATGCATCTCGCTGTAAGGAAATGTCTGTGGAACTCAAGGTTTTTAAGAACACCGAAGCATCTTTGTCATTTGTCTCCTACTTGCAAATCGCAACTGTCTCAACCACTGGGTTACTAGTGTGCCCTGACCTGAAAGATTTCATCCCCAGCAAAATTGGTACAATGGTGCAGTGGTATAAGGTATGCTTTGAAACATGCACACCATTAAAACATTAAAGCTGCCCATAAAACACATAGGCAAACCTGTTTGAAGACCATACGCCTGTGTAGATACACTTACATATTTGAAATTATAATATTATCTGAAATGATGGTGATGGTTAGTATTGTCTATTGGTCCTTCTGTGGTTTGGGTGAGGTTCATGTAGACAGACTATGAAATGATTTCAGAGTAAATAGCTTATAAAGAGCTTTTGACTGTCACTTGCCTGAAAATAAGCACAAGAAAGTCCTGTTTATTTCTATAAAAAAATTTATGTACGTGCTAAAGAAATCTCTGTTAATGCACAAGGCAACTTTTGGGTTGCAGGAGTAAATTCAGTTACATCTTCCTCCTTGTCTTCTTAAATAAATAGCAAGTGTTGTATGGATTCTGAGGTCATCAGACATTGTTATGATGAGCATAGGCCTCAAATTATAACCTAGAGTCATATAAAGTTGTCACCTGATTCTGTGTAACTCACCAAATGTGAAGCGTTTTCAGTTTTTAAACACTTGAAAAAATTAAAAGAATACTTCAGAGCACATGACCATTGACTTAAGCTCAAAGTTCAATGTCCATAAACACACTTGTTCTGAACTGTCTGTACCATTGAACGGTTGTGACAGAGACCAGGCAGACGTTATAGCATTAAAATATGTCCTATCTGTCTCTTATCTGAAAGAATTCAGATCATAGAGTGATGCTGAACTATCTATTTTTTATTTAGTCATTGATAAGACTTAGTCCTTTAATCAATAGATTGACCAGTTGGCTGGTATTATAATGACAAGACGCATATGCGCACATGAGCACACATGCATTCATATACATCATGGCATTGCAATATCGGAAACTTTAAAATGCTTCTCTGAAGCTAGTTTGTGCCTGCACACAAGCCTGGTGAGGTGGAGAGGGCCCTCTTTAGGTTTAGAAAGAGCACACAGAGGACAAATGCAAAGTGTCACATGCAGAGGGTGGAAGTGGATCTGTAAGCAGTGAGCCTGAGTTAGAAACCTTTCTTCTTCTGGTTTGATCCATTTGCTCCCTCTGTTGAACCTGTTTGTTTCTGCTGTGATACGGGAACTAGCTCTTCCTGTTCCCTGGAATTGTTTGGAAGGTCACAAATGGAGTGAAGTGCCAGGCATAGTGAGAGCATCTATACCATGCTTGAAAAATGAGGCTAACATGATGGCATAAACAGTAGCTGCTCCCTCCACTATCGTGCTGGGCGTGGCTAAGTACGTGCTACGTTGACCCTGTTCCAACCTCAGTAAACAGCTTAACAAGGGTAGGAACTGCTCATTGTGCTCCTTTACAGATGTCAGAAATGGAAGAAACTGACCCGGAGTCTTAATTTGTAGAACATGTGATATCATGCCCTGTGTTCACGTTTGTCTGTTCATGCAAGTAATGTGGACTGTGAGTGGCTGGCTCCCACGATCTACTTCAGAGTCATAAAAGGAATGTCTCAGAATGGCTACAGATAAGAAACATTTTTATCATAGAGTAATAAGTCTCTATCTAACTGACTGGCAAAATAAGGAGACATATATGCTTTCTGATGGTAACTTTCTCATTTACTTCAACTTAAAAATGGTCTCTAATTCTTTCTGTCTCTATTCAGGTGCACATCTTCACAATGCTGCATTCTATAATACATCCACATATCTACATACATACCGTCACACACCTCTATACACAGTTATATCTATTTTCACATGGCTTCATATCTTCCTTTTACATCCATTCTCTTCTACATCTCACAGTTATACATCTCCACACAGCCATAGCTGTTCATCTCAAATGCAGAGGTCTCTCACCATATAACATTTTACAGTGCTCTTACACATGCTCATACAGCTCTTTGCACAGTTCCGATACATGGCAGAAGCCCTTTCTCACAGCTCTATCTCACACACCTTCACTCACACACATGCTTCTTCTACATCATTCACTCACTCTTCACTCATCACTCTCTCATCCATTCTCTCACGAATCTCTCACCCTCTCTTTTGACTTCTTCATCCCTCACTCAACACACATACTCGCATCCTGCACAGCTTCAGCCCTGCACTGCTGCTCTTACACACTCCCATTCACCCATACTCAATCCTCCCCCTCCCCCATTGCTGCTGCTTCTCCTTTAGCCAAACTCTGGACAATTATATGCTATCTTTTCAGGGCCCAACCAACTGACCCTCATATCACATGAAGCCACATAAGTGATGTGGGAATTTTTTGTGTGTGTTGTAAATATTAATTTTAAATAAAAAACTATTTTAGTTTATAACAAAATAGTTATATTTTATTATAAAAACTAAAAAATAAATCACAACATAAATGAAAAAAATCAAAACAAAGTAAAAATAACTAAGCTAGTTGCCAAAAAATCATATAAAAAACACAAATAAGACATGAGCCACATGATAAACAAATTAATAAAAATAAATTAAATTAAAATAAAAACCTAACTAACAATACGCCTAAGCCATAAGCCAAATAACATAAAGTTAATATAAATGTCTAAATCATTTCTAAAGCCTAAACAACAATAAATAACTAAAAAAAACTAAGACTACAAGTCTATAAGTCTAAAACCTCTATCCACCCAAGACCAAAAAACCTCATTATTACAACATAGTTTTTCTCAGGCTAGGAAGGTCACGAAGACCAGCCAGCATAAATGCTTGGCCTTGCATGTAACTTTTTCCCAGACAGAGAATGACACTGAAATTCAGGACTTAACAATAGCAGTAATAGAACTTTGAATGGTCAGGATATGTGCAGAAAGTCTCAAAACAGCCTGGCCTGATTTAGTAATAAACAACACCTGGGAGTTAGTCTTTGTATATTTTCTGCAGGAGCTGCTTAGTTTGTTGAATTTGTCCTGAAGTCTAAAGTTAGTTTCTTTGAGACAGAAAATACTGTTAATTTCCTGTGTCAGTCAAGAAGAATATTCTGGTATTATTTCTAAACATTAGAATGGTAATAGCTTAAACAGATAAAATCTTTCTTGACTATCTACAACTATAAGTGTGCCCAAAGACGTAAAACACCCTACCAATGGGCTGTGGAAAGAACTCCAGAGCTGTTCTTATTAGGGAGGCAGAGCAGTGGGAACCAGGAAAGTTACAGACAGAAAACAACTGGTCACCAACAATCAGTGTCCCCACAGCTCTACCAGGTGGGGTCCCCATCAGAGAATTCTACATCTAGTGGGTCAACTTATTAAACACGAGTTGTCACCTGCTGTATACCCCATGGCCCTTGGCATGCCAGGAGCTATGATCCCCCCCCCCCCCCCAATTAAGTATATTCTGAAGACAAGCCACTGGCTGTCACAATTTTGTCTATGTTCCCACCCAGAGCACAATTATGACATCACCCAACGTTATACTTGATGACTATGTTGAGCTTTGATCACACTTTCTTTCCTTCCCTTCCTCCCTCCCCCTCCTTCAGCTCCTCCCTCCTTCCTCTTTCCTCCCCTCCCCTCCCTCAGCCCCTTTCTTCTACTCCTCTTCCTTTCAACAGGGTTTCTCTATGTAGTTCAAACTCTTAATCCTCCTGTCTCGGCTTCCCCAGGGCTGAGATTACAGGCACACAGTACCATGGGTTTATCATGGTTTAGAAAGCAATATTCTTGAGGCCATGGTATGCTAAGGATTTTTTAAATCCTGTATACTTCCCCTATTTTACTGGAGGCCTTGCCATTGAGGATTTTATCCACAGAGAAGCTACAGGACTGTGTCCATATGAGAATACAGACTCTGTCTCCTTTATTTATTTACTTAAAAAATGTTCTCTCTTGTATAAGTCCTAAAAGTGATACGATTTATAAAGGAATTCCTGCAACATGCTCTCTTCACACCTCTGTTCTTTCTGTCTTCATGGCTGTTCAAGAGTGACCTTCCATGATATTGTTCATAGCCACTAGAAGGCAGTTAGATATTAAATATATTTGTACTTAAATGGCCTAAAATAAGTTAATCTTTTTTTTTTTTTTTTTTTTTTTTAAAAAAAAATCAGATGTCAACAGATTTCTTTTCCTGAACTGGGTATCAGGGCACATTCATGCTATACCAGAATCCAGAAAGTGAAGGCAGAGGAATTAAGATGTAAGGCCTTAAGGAAAACCAAAATCATTTTCCTAAAATGTGTCACTAAGACACAATTGTCAATGTAAATACGTGCCAGGGAAATGTTTGGTTTACAGAGTATACACTGATTGATAATGATGTGAATGTTTGAGAGCTATGTTATTCTATGGTGTAACTTCATGATACATTTCTCCTCAAGGGCTCTGTACTCTTGGATAAAGGCAATAAGAAATTTCTAAGTGTGGGAGACCCCACACGCTTACTGATATCCAACACCTCCATGGAAGATGCCGGCTATTACAGATGTGTTGCGAAATTTATCCATGAGGGCAAGGAATACAACATCACTAGGAATATTGAACTCCGTGTCAAAGGTAAGTACTTAGCCACTGAGGTGCCAGTCATGCCTAGAAGCAGCATGACAATAAATTCAGAATCACACAGAAGCCCGCAAAAGTATTTGCATGAAGAAAAAGAAAAAGTGTGAGCTATACTAACGGATACTAAGACATATACAAGATACCTCGAACAGTATAGGATATACCAGGGAGTTCTGAGGGAAGGAGCATGAATTCTCAAGCAGGTAAAGGATTAAAGTAGGCATTGGAAAATGGCAAACCTAGAAGGGGACAAATAAAGGTGTCCTGGAACATGGAAGTTGCAAACTGAGCTGCTCAGGACACATTTGCCATGCCTTAGTATATACTTTTAAGGTATGAAGATTTCACTGCAGTAGTTCTAAACCTGTGAGTTGTGACCCCTTCGGAACTCCCACATCAGATATTCTGCATCTTAGATATCTACATTAAGATACATAGCAGTAGAAAAATTGCAGTTATAAAGTAGCAATGAAATGATTTTATGGCTGGGGATCACAACATGAAGAACTGTATTAAAAGGTTGCATCATCAGGAAGGCTGAGAACCACTGTTTTATGAGTTTTTTTTTAAATTAAATTTATTTTAACTTATCATCATGAATGTTTTGCCTCCCCAATGTTTTGTATATGTGTATCACGTGTCTGCCTGTTGGATCCACTGGAACAAGGGTTACATATTGTTGTGAACCACCATGTAGGATCATTGAACTCGATCCTTTTGCAGGACCAAGTGCTCTTAGCTACTGAGCCATCTCTCCAGCCCTGTTTTACTGGGTGTTTGATCTGAGCACTGTGCATTGACATGGCCTGTTCGGAGTGCCTTGGTTGTTGCCTGGCCACAGCATGTCTAGTTGTCCTTATTCATGCTCAGTACTCCCCACCCCCAAGAATAGGCATATTTGCACTGGCATAATGAGATATCTTGGGAACAGGTACAAGTTTGAACATGACATTTTTATGCTTCATATATGTTTTTACACATAACCCAAAGATAGTTTGATGTAATGTTTTATATAATTAATTAATTAATTTTTGAGGCAGGGCCTCAGGCCACTAGGATGGCTATCACAGTATTTTAAGTAACTCTGTGCATAAAGCCAAGTTTTGTAGCATGGAATTTTCCATGCACTGCATTACATTGTTGCTCAACAAATTTTAAATCATGGAGTACTTCAGATTTCAAAAGGCTGGAAAAGTGATGCTCAGCCTATGCCGGGACACATTATATGTAAAAAGAATGTGGTAGGCAGGGTTGGCTAGCATTAACAGCTGGCCACTTAATGTTCATCCCGCCTCTTATGTGCTGGAGAGAAAGCTAAGTGATAAGTGAAAAGATGTGAGCCATATGCTCTTTCTTGGAGAATATATTGAGGATCAGATACAATTGGAGTCTTTAAAGGCGGACTTCAGAGAGCTTTGGAAATGTTGGGGGTTAAATAACTTATGTGAGGGAAAAATAACTTTTCTCACAGGACCCAGACATTCATTTGTGTCATAAGAAATATCTTATTCTTCATGAACCCAAGCCGCTGGGTTATACTGTTTTCCCTGTCCTGTGAGAACCCATTCATAACTGCTTCAAGGTAGTGCTTGAGACTCTCTTCTCAGTTTGTGTGATTCTGCGTAGAAACACTAGGGGGCAGCCGACTTGCACATTGTACTGAGTTGTGAAACTGGGGAGGCACAGTGGTTCTCAAATGGTGGTCTTGAACCAGAAGCAGCAATGTCCTCTGAGTACTTGTCACACACAGAATCCAAGTAGTCCCCATGCAGGAGAATCTAAGCTCCTGTGCAGATCTGTTAACCGGAACTTCAAAGTTGAGATGTTGAACTTTGCTTTCTCCCAAGCCCTTCCCTCTCAAGGCTATGCAAAGGCAGCCTCAAGTTGGAGACCCATCCTTGATGCTGGTCTTCCTCTCTTTGCAACTGTCCCAGCCTTGTTATAGATCTCACTCTCTGTGGAGAAGCCATTGACTTCTTAAGCTACATATCAGTTCAGTTGGCACTTATTTCAGTGGTAGTTAAAGTGCTTTTTAGTAGAAGAAATGGGACTCATGAAGCCAGTTGAGGGATGATCCCAAGCCTTCATTGGCTCCCCAGCTGTCCTTTCTGCCTTATGTAAGGTGCCCAGTTTCTTCAATCTGGTTCAAATACCTTGGAGACTCACTCCAGCCTTCATAAGGAGTTTATCTCCTTAGTTAATAATACATCCGTGATCAAGGCTGTGTCACTGACTTTAATACCTAATGTCGGATTAGTCTCACACAGGGATCTCTTTCCAACCCCTGTGCCTGCTCTTGAGGAAGTGGATCTTTAATGTTGATGGGTAGGGCAGACCTTTAGGCAAAACTATCCTGTAGATATCAACATTCAGGAAGCCTGGGAGAGGACCAGCTGATTGTTCATCACAGAGCAGATAAAAAGATCATCTGCCAGGGGAATGTGTAACTGTGGCCTCTTCCAGTAATGTTTCTGCTGGGAAAAATATTGGCTTAAGATGCTCAGTTTTGTGGAGAGCCCATTTCCGCTGCCAGACAAAGGCTGATTCTCGAAAGGCCTGGCCACATGGGGGAAGGATCACTTAATTAGAACAATGGAATCCGAATCTCAGCTTGAAACAGAGGCTTCCCTAATGCAATCTCTTTTCCTTCCAATGTTCTCAGAAATAACAACAGAATCTATCCCCGTGATCATCTCTCCCCTAGAGACCATACCAGCATCTCTGGGTAAGGATCTGCAAGGACTGGGCATCCCATGTGGTGCTCATGACAGTGCCTGAAATCATCAGGTGTTTGGGGACCTGCATCTGCTGACCACACCATGCCTTTGGCTATAGGGAGTGACATGACCAATGCAGGGGACTTCTGTCTTTGCCAAGTATTTTTGTCAGTATTTGAGAGCAATGATACTTTATTTTTTCAAAGTTAAACCCACAAAAAACTAAATATAACGAGGCAAATAATTTGGTAACAGTTACTAACTGTAAGAATCTATAGAGCTGCTGGTTTCTTTAGTACATTTAACTTAATGTTTAGCAGCTGTTCAGAATCCCTAAAAGACTCTGTCAAGCAAAGCTAGCTGGTATAGTCATTCAGTGGTCCTGATGAAAAAAGGAGTTTCCATTGTCACCCCATGCTGATGCAGGATGTCCTGACCACACTTGTTGGATGGTCCATAGTGAGTGGCCAGTGAAGGCACACGAATGAACTGTAGTAGGGACCTTTTGATATTCATGGGAGTCAGGGGCCTGGCCATCTATTGAGCATCTACTCTGACCAGTAGGAGCTCATACCATGCCAACGCCAACTCTGTAGGAAGGTTTTATCTCTACTCTTCACTGACGAGTCCTGAGGATAGGGTATACTTCAGAAACTCACATTTGGGGTCAAGTTAGGATGTAGATTCTGGTCTGAATGCCTGAGAAAACAACCAATGTGTACATACCCTTTTTATGTGCTTGTTTTTAGTAATAAAGGTTTTTATAGTTCTGATGTTCCTTCATCAAGCCCTGGATTCAAAGTCCTTTTTAAAACAAAACATTATTATTACTTCTGTTTAGTGTTGGATTTAAACGTTAAAGTTTAACCCAGAGGCCATAGAGATAGGTGGCTCTTGTGCATCCCTTATGCCTACTTATTGACCAGCTATTTGAGTAGAGGAGATGGTGGTTGGTATTGCCTGGCTCCCAGGTTCCTGGATCTCAGGTGCCACCCAGCTAAATGGAGCCCAGTCCCAATCTGTTACCTTGAAGGCACTGCAGTGTGTAGTGGAGTCCCTGTTTGTTTAGTTTTGTCCTAGGTCTGGGCATGGGGCCAGACTTGCTGTACATTAGGCATGACCTAGATATAATGGGCTATACTATAGCAGGGGATGGGGTTGGGGTGTCTTTAAGGTCACAGGGACCAGAAGTGATGGAGGAGAGCTGATGATCTCCTGAGTGTGACAGAGGACCAGACATACTAACAGACAAACTGCAGAAGGTGTATCTTAGGAGTAAGAAGTGAGTGAATGGGATTTGCTCTTTTTTTCCCATTGTCTCCTCTTCAGTGACTCAGAGAGAAAGATAGTTTCCTGTGATTGAGGTGAGGCATTGGCACCATCACATTGTACAGCAGTGTAGAAGGCGCTGTCCTTAGAATATGCACTTGGTTTTCAAAGGGTTAATTCTAAACTTGGGCCCTCTTGGAATGGAGCATTCCATTGAAAGAATAGACCTGAGAACAGCAATGGCCCAAAAGAAAGAATCACATATGGCTGGGTTTTCTCTAGTTAGAATCAGTGTGGAAAAGTCAGTCCTTGAATACTGAGTGCTCTGTAGGAACTGAGTGACCTGATGATGCCTTTCAACTACATGTGTTTTGGGCCATTTGCCTGCATAGATCAGTGCATGGTTCTGGAGACATCTGATATATAAATACTAAAGCTTCACCATTTGAGGAAATGAAATCTCCTCTTAAAGAAGGGATTGACTTCTGAGGTGTGTTTAAGAAGACAAGGAAGGCCCTGTGTTGAGAGCTTCCTGAGAGATGTGAAGGAAGGTGTCCCCTTTCCCTGCTGGGATCTAATGGTTGATGTGTTATATCTTGCTATACTCAGGGTCAAGACTGATAGTTCCGTGCAAGGTGTTTCTGGGAGCTGATAACTCTTCCAACACCATTGTGTGGTGGATGGCTAACAGAAGTTTTATCTCAGTGGCCTACCCAAGAGGCCGTGTGACCGAAGGGCTGTACCAGTAAGTGGGTGAAGGTCTTCTGCTGTGATTTATTTCATTCTGGAGGTAGTGTTACATCCACTTAATTAAAGGACACACATATATTATTATAATGAAAGTAATATTTTTAAAAGTTATAGACTGTTGGTGATTTAGAACTTTAAAACTTGAATTTTTTTTAAAAAAATATATCTTGAGAACCAAACATTCTCTAGACTTGTATAAGTGGCAGTTTACTAGTTGACTTTTTGAACATTGATTTCTTGATTTTTTTTGCATGTCTAAAGTATTTCAGAGTTGATATGTTTCCATTTCCAACTCTGTCACATTTATTACTCTTAAAGATTTTCATAAGCTCCATAAACACTGTGAGAACTTGCCATAGTATCTGTACTAGAACTGTAGCTTTGTAGGAGGGAGGGAGAGAGGGAGGGAGGGAGGGAGGGAGGGAGGGAGGGAGGGAGGGAAGGAGAGAGGGAGGGAGGGAGGGAGGGAGGGAGGGAGAGAGAGAGAGAGAGAGAGAGAGAGAGAGAGAGAGAGAGAGAGAGAGAGAGAGAATATGAATTAGTTGTATGTAAGCATTCACCTCATGAATAGGTTTTTGCACTCTGAAAGTTGATGGGAAAAAAGACAGATGGTTCAAAATGTCCTCTACTTTAAAGCTGTACCCTTGATACTTTGACTAAGCCTGGACTTGTGTTTGTTACTCTTTTTCATTTGGGGAAAGATTAACAAAATGGTCTTTATCCAATTAGTGGATGAAGATGATGCATGGTAGCATAATCATTTCCTTTCAGTTCCTTGACACCAAAGACTTAGTCATAGTAAATGTCCCGTGTACATAGGCCCAGAACACTTACTCAATAGTCCTAGGTAATATGTTCTGGGTGCCTTTATTCATATGAATGGGCAGGAGTAAGATACCCTTGGCTTCTGCTAACATTACAAAGGGTAGCCACTCTGACTAGACCTTTCCCCAGGCTGACTGATGCCTCTGACCTGGATCTGTTTCTGCCATGAGGGCAGCAATAGCAATGAGGGAGGACACCTATGAGGGAGAGGGGGCTGAGTTTCCAGAAACTCCCTCTGCTTCACCATGAAATTACTGACTGCTGAGGAATGTCAAATTCCCCAGACTAGAGTTTTCTGTTTCTATTTGATTATTGAAGGTATTTTTGTTTACTCCAACATGAGGTTTTCCATCCAAACCAAAGAGACAGTATGTGTTTTCATTGTTAACAAATGTTACAATGAACAGCATCTTCAAGGACACATTGTCCTCCGGGAATAGGTTAGAAGATCTCTCAAACGAGAATCAAACATGACAGCAAGTTCTCTGAACGCCACAGATGTCACGGTCAGCTTGTTTCTCATTTGAGAATGTCTGTCTGGCTAGCTTGTAAAAGGCGAGTCTACTTGTCAAGCGTACATCATGCTTAACCAAATGTTTTCTCGCCCAGCCAATATTCGGAGAATGATGAGAACTACGCAGAAGTGTCACTGATTTTTGATCCAGTCACAAGAGAGGATCTGAGCACAGATTTTAAATGTGTTGCCAGGAATCCATGGAGTGTCCAGTCACTCCATACCACAGTCAAAGAAGGTATGTATCTGGGGCGCACTAAGAGGAAAACCCACTTGTTGAATGCTTCATGGATGCTGGGCAGAGCTGCACACTGATGCTTCCTATTAAAGCATTGAAAGCACACCTCAAGTGTGTGTGCGTGTGTGTGTGTGTGTGTGTGTGTGTGTGTGTGTGTGTGTGTGTGTGTGTATACTGTACATACATGTGAGTGTGAGTGTGTAGGGGTCAGAGAGGGATGATGAATGTCTTCCTCAGTTGCTCTCCACCTTACATTTTTGAGATGAATCTCCCACTGACTATAGAACACATTGATTTGCCTAAGCTGGCCAGCCAATACGCTTCAGGCATCTGCTCATCGCCATCACACCACAGAGCTGAGGTTATAAATGCACCCAGCTTTTGCGTGGCTGCTGGGAATTCAAATTCAAGTCTTCATGTTTTCACAGCAGAGACTTTACTGACTGAGATATCTCCCCAGCCCCCTTTTTGACACATGTATGTGTTGTATGTGCACATATGTATGTGTACTCATATGAGTGCATGTGTGCAGGACAGAGACTGAGTGTTTTTTAAACCAATCTCACTTTGTTTACTTAGGCAGGGCCTCTCCCTCTAACCCAGAGCTCACTGAATTTAGGAGTCTAGCTACTCAGCCAGCTCCAGAGTTCCCTGTTTATGTTTCCCAGGTGCTGGGATTACAAGCAGGCTGCCACATTCACCTTGCATATATGTAGGTGCTGGGAACCTACAGTCTCATTCTCATGCTTATGTAGACAAATACTTCATCTACTGAGACACTGTGCTGGCCCCCAAACCTCTGCTTTAAAAAAGAATTATCAGTAGAGTGGACATTTGACATACTTAGATGAAAAGAAAAACTAAGTTGGAATGGAATATTTAGCAAACACAAAACTCTACAATGAGCTGAACACCTTGTGTCTTTTTGGGGCTGTGCCTTGAATCACCTGGGTTTGTGGACCTCACACCTCACAGGGTCTCTAGAAGGTAGGTAATAAATCATCCTTTATCTGAAGCTTGAAGTTGAAAATCTCTACCGTACTTTGTAAGGACCCAGGTTTTAGAGCAGCTGTAAGGTCAAAACCATCAAACAACAGGACATAAATATAGTATACAAGGTCATTTAAAAAAGAAAAAAAATATAAACCTCAGTGATTTAATCTTATTGTTTGAATGGTGAGCAGTTAATACAGTTTCTGTTGACAGCCACAGGATATAATAACCTGTCACTGTCACTCTAGAGAGGAATCTGCACCAGGCAGTTAAATGCCTTTGTTCCACATCAGTTTCCACATCCAGGGAGGCAGCTGTAGACATACTTTAAATTGTGAAGACAAATGATTTGGCCAAACCTCAGAATGGCAACTGGTACTAAGGACATCTCCATCTGAGCTCTGTAGCTGCCAGCATCTACCCACCCAAGCCTCGATTAGACCAAAGGCATATCTATTGCCTCATTCAGGCATCTCTACACAAATTCTTCTGAGCTGCCCCACATTGAAACTGCCCTGGCTCCTTCCAGATTGAAGTTGTATAACTATAGCTTGTGTTCCTGGGGTGGTGTTGTTGGGTCCAAGGACATGTAAAAAAATGGGAGGCATAGTACCAAGTCTAAATAAAGAGTAAACTTTATTTAAAAAAAATAAATAAAAATTACCATGGGGCACAATAGGCTTATCAGTTAACTGAGGCCACAGCCAGGGTTGGGATTTTGTAACCAAGGCAAAGGGTGTGGGTCTCGAGCCTCACCTTTTTATAGTAAATGTGAGCATCAGGCAGGGGATGCAGGCTAGGAGTCACATAGACACATTAGACATAGAGAAAAGAGGTTTTTTGTTTTGTTCTCTTTTTACAATTTTGAAGTTAAATTTTTAGAGACAAATTGTAGTTTTAAGATTTACAGTTTCCCATTAACAAGGTTTCAGAGGGTGCCAGCTAATTGATAAGTGCATGTCCCTGCAGTATTCTCCGACATATTTATTAGAGGTTAACTTTGGTCCAGGGCAGTTTTTGGTTATAAGTGGCAAGGAGGCTAAAGTGAATCCATGCTGTTGACAGAGGACCTGGCTGTAAAGCAGATCTGGCTGTTAAGTTAACTTCTAGTAGCCGATGTCGCCGATGTCTGTCAGCCCTCATTTTTTTAGGTTTATAATTTTATATTTCTGTATTCCTGGACCTTTCAGTGTCTCAGGCCATTCAAGGTGGGAGGGAGCTGGTGAAATAGGAGCTGTATAGATTTGAAAACCAGAGTCCCACAGAAACTTGCTTCCCCATCCGGGGATCAGATAACAAAGGAACCTGTACTGTGTGTGGTCCCTTCACTCCAGTCCTCTTATGCACTGGATCACCAAGTCCTAACTTAATGTGTCTGTCCCTGGGGAGGCCGTGGCTGCTTCTCAAGGGCACATTAGGATTGAGAGGTATATGCAACTCGTTTCTCATAAAATTACAGCTTTGCATAGTTCTCATCCATGTGGAATTATAAATTGTGTGAGAATCCCAAGTAGAACTGGCTTGAGATCCTGCTAATTCCTGGACAGAGCATGGCAAATAATAGCTTCAAATGTGTAATCGGATATTAGAGAGAATTTTAGCAGCTAAAGTGGAGCTGAGTTCAGATGCCAGGCAACCACGTAAAAAGCCAGCAATGGTAACTTGTACCCACATTCCCAGTGTTGGGAGGAGGAGGCAGAAGGATCCTGGGGCTCCCTGGCTAGTTAATCTAGACAATAGATGAACTCTGAGTTCAGTGAGAGACCCTGTCTAATAACATATAGACTGGAGAGTGATAGGGAAGACACCCAAGCTAGTCTCTGGTCTCTGCACATATATACATCCATCCACACATAGCAGAATAGACTCCCACTGACTGTACAAACCCTCCATGCATATCTCCCCCTGTACATAACCACATGCATACATCCTCACACATACCTTCCAACTACCACACACACACACACACACACACACACACACACACAGGTGTATGAGCATCCCTCTAACAAAGGTCGAATCTTACATAACTCTACCCTAGTCCTTCAACTGAAGCAAGGGGGATTAAGAGTGTGAGGTCCTACTGGGCTACATGGCCAGATCCTTTCTCAAAAACAACAACAACAAACCACAGGGGAATTGTTACCTTATCAACATGATATCTAATAACAGTCTTCTCATATACATTTTTATTATTATATTCACAATATCTTCTTGTATTTCCATAACAGAGATGTCTAGAAATCAAGTACACAATATTGGACCCAAGAAAAAATCTTGGCGTCCAAAGTCCCTTAACTAAGGTTTCTTATGCTTGCCTCTATTTCCTACTTAATCCCCATGACACCCTTGGTACCGATGTCATCATCAAATGGCTTTGGTGTAAGAGACGAACTTCTTAGAAATCAGTGAACATTTATCAAGGAAAACAAGTTTTGATTTTTTTTCCTCCTGCCCTGGGCTGCCCAGTGCTATATTGCAGAAATATTCATTTGCAATATATTGTATAAAGGATTAATATTTATCGAAGGGTCTATGAACACTCACGATACAAACTGAACCTTAAGGCTATTCTTGGAGAGAGGAACTGTCTCACAGCGGGCTGTTGATCCATGCAGGAACAAAATAGGGGTGGAACTCAGTGTTCCCTGGGTCCCAATAGATTCTGGCCAGACCCTGTAGGGGTTGTGATTCTCAGGAGCTTCTAAGGTTTCCCTAGATAATGCCCGAATCCCACTTTAACAGTTATGCATCAAGATGTTTCTTCTAACACTCCCTCTCATCTCTACAGTCTCTTCCACTTTCTCCTGGGGCATTGCTCTGGCACCCCTGTCACTGGTCCTCCTGGTTGTCGGGGGAATATGGATGCACAAATGGTGTAAACGCAGGGCTGGAAAGACATATGGACTGACCAAGCTACCAACTGACAACCAAGACTTCCCTTCCAACTTAAACCAAATAAAGGAAATGAAATAACATCAGGTTGGCCTGTGTCATCTCTTATGGAGGTGGCTGAGTTGTTTAGAGGTTATGGTTTCTTCCTCTGTTGCTGAGCAAATCTCCTGTTTGTAGCAGAAGTTGGAAATTCACACTCTACACTTCTTGAAAATCAGTGCGGGAGCAAATACATAGGTGAGTGAAATGGTCCATATATAAAACAAGGTATGAGGAGCACCTGCCCACTGGGCCTGATCCTTAGAACCTTCCTCACCCTTCCAAAACAACCACGAAAACAAGGAGCCATTAGTGTTAAGTAAGAATGAAAGCTCCCCAGAGTACTTTGAAAGTCCAACCACTCTTAATTAAAGTGTTTGAGAAGTCTGTTTGGTTAGACTGATGGGAGGTATTAGAGGTGCAAAGATGCTTAAGACATATTATACCTTTAGAAATACTGAAACAGAAGAGTCAGTAAGGATTAGTGATTCAAATTAGCAATTGTTTCAAAACAGATAGCAGCCACCACAAGAATCCTCAGTTGGTCAGAACTGCAAAGAACAACTGCCTGTAGAGTGAATGTCCTTTCCCAATGGATACATCTATAAGAGCTCCTAGACCTAAGGCTCAAAGACCATCTCAGAGGGGGTGTAAAGATTGCAAGAGCCAGAAGTCCAGGACATCTGCTCAGAGGCAATTCTTCTATACATGACAAGGAAGTTGTACCAATGAAATATCAAAGATAGGGCCTTCTGAACATGGCAACAGTTGATGGGTGGTCATTTCCCAAGTCCCCATTTCTAGATAAAGAGCTCCAGCTAATTGACGTCTGTTGATGGAGGGAGAATCAGTCTTCTCCAGGGCTGAGCCACCAGCAGGTTACTCAGTCCCCAGTACTGAGCTCTGAACACATACACACATAAGCATCACTAAACGGACCCAGAAGGTTATATGTATGCACACACATACAAAATAATGATAATTAACATTTTGGTCATGAATTTTAGAGGGAGTTGGGGCATGGGAAGAGTTATATGAAGGAGGGAATGGTGGATACAGTGAACCCGGCACTCATGTATGAAATTCTCAAAAAAAAAAAAATCCATAAAAAGCAAAAGAACAACAAAATATAGCTTGCTTTAAGAATTCACTATTTTTCCCCCACAGACAATGGGGTGCTTTAAACTTTAAAGTTATTTAACACAGAGGCTTCATTCTTAGTGTGTTTTTCTACTGTCTTAGTTTGATTTCTCTTGCTATGAGAAAACCCAATGGCCAAGAACATCTTAGGGAGGAAAGGGGTTATTTGGCTAGAACGTTAGATTCATCACCAGGGGAAGTCAGTGAAGGACTCCAGACAGGAACCTGGAGGCTCGAAGGAAGCAGAGACAATGGCTTATTGGGAGCTTCTTAGGCTCACAGTTAGTTCCCTTATGCCTCCAAGGACAAACTGCCCAGGGATGGCTCGTCCACAGTGGGCTGAGCCCCTCCCACATCAATCACTAACCAGGGTTATTTGCTCACAGTCGTTTTGATGGAGGCATTTTTTAAAAGTAGATATTCCTCATCCCAAATAACCCTAGTTTGTATCAAGTTGACAAAAACCCCCAAAACAAACAAACAAACAAAAACCCAAAACCTAACCAGAAGAACTACTGTAACAAATTACAATAAATGTGTGTGTAAAAATGTTAATGGGGAATTATAAAGAGTTTTATATGATCCCCACCCCCTCCCTTTTTTTTTTTTTTTTTTTTACCATTCCAGAAGTTGGGAGCTCAAGATCATGGTTCCCATGCTTTCTGGTTCTTACAGAGCTGCCCAACAGAACAACTTCCTTTCAATGGCCCCACCTTGCAAGAGCATTCTGTTTAAGGTTAAAATTTTAACATAGGAATGTTGGGGAGGCAGCAGTAGTCTAGAAGCACCCACACCTTTGTCAATGTGAGAGTGTGAATAGGAGACACACATGCACACAAAAGGCTTGTGCCAGTGCTGGCGATCATCAGATGTGATGTGACTGAGTTACCTACGCTCTGGGCTCGCCTCCTATCTGGAGTCACATCAAGACTGACTCCTATATCCCATGGCTCCTGTAGTTATGTGAGAGTCGGAAACAAAGCAATAAGGATGAAGCCAGTGAGGAGCTGGGGTCCACTTGAAGACGTTTCCAAGAACCAAGTGTCTTTTACCTTTTCTGCTTAGTGACACCATGCTGGTAACGTCTAGTCATCCTGAGCTTATTTCGCCATAAACAGTGGTAAACCGCCGCAAATGAGCACTGCATCCCCCCCAGCTTTGACAAAGTCGAGGAGGTGTCTGTAGATCTAGCAATTTTAAAAAGGGAGTCAATTAAAAATGTGCAATTGAGTGTTTTGACGATAAGAAAAACATCAATTATCAATTATAGTTGCTCATATCATAAGACAAAGAAAATGTCAATAGGAAATTATAAAGAGTTTTATATGATCCTTAGAATTTTGTCACAAAAGATGGTTGGAACTGAGAGTGTTTCCAGGTGGTTAGCCTCTTAGTTAAAGAACAGAAATAAGACTACACATTGATTTGCGAAGGTGGCAAGGAAACTTTCCTCAAAGCAGATTGATAGCACAGGTTGGCACCACGTTGTTAAGACTGACAGAGGTCCAAATGAGTGAGGTAGTTCAAGACCTATTTTCCAGGACTTTCTCTTAAGGGATTCAAAAGAAGAGGAAGTTTGGTTAGTAAGGCATAGTTGGAGCAATTCTCTGTTTTGATTGATTGATTGTGTTGCCTAATCATTTCTCTTGGTGTGTTCCTTCTCATAATGCATTATAATCATATGCACATGCAATTATGTATATGTATAACATGGCAAACAGAGGTTTCTTCTCAGGAGTTCACCTAGGGACACAGTTTTACATCATCACAAAACGAATCCAAAACCAGTCTAGGCTAGGTTGGTGCTCGATCTTCACACCTAGCCTTAAGCAGAGAATGACTGCATAGAATCTAAGTTTGATGATCATTAAGATAAGGGAAAACATACACTATTTTTCAGTGCATTGTCTGGAGTGGGGTGTGTGCATAGGTTGAGCCAAGTAGAGTTCCAGTTGACTAGGCTATCCCCCATGCTTGGCTGCCTTAGTTACAATGCTGCTAAACCGCATCTAGCCAAAGATGAAAGCCGGAAATAAGGAATTGAAAGAGATATCTGGGCTCAAGTTCAAGTAGTGGCTTGTGTTAGCTTTGTGATTCTGTATAAATCCTTTCTTTAATCTACCAGTTTTCTCATTTGAGACATTGGGAGGATACCAAAAACTCCATTAACTATTTAGCTGTATATTTATACCTTTTCTTTTTAAAATGTGAAAGTCAAACACAGGAAGCATCACCAGAAATCAAAATGGCTGCTTTGCTTAGGCTCCACACAAGGAAGCCACAGCTTACCAGAAGCTCCAGTCTGCCCTTGGCTTCTGTCCATTACTTCCTATCAGAATGTAGCCATGCCCAAATGTTTATGGATTGCCATTGCTTTGCAGACAGAGCAGGTTAAAGAGTAAAGCCTGAAATACTTACTCTCTGGCTCTTCACAGAGAGAGTTTAACAGCCCCTGATTTGAACCAAGACCACTTTTGACCTTTATTTTGACATTTCCTTGCTGTTGTCTCCTCCTGTTTTTTAACCATTTGAGAGGGATAAGAAACAGGCAAGGGAAGCAGAGGCTTTTGAGCATCTAAGCTCACATGGCTTGAGAGGTAAGGACCAGGCAGTGCAGCACAAGCCAGTGGGGGTAGCAGGGCTTGGGCTCTAAGTGCCCTTCATTAGTCTCTTCAGCTCCTTGGGTCCCCACCTACAGATTTTGGCAGCTTCAGAAATGATCCCAGAAAAGAACCTGAGTGTGCTTAGAAAGGACTGCCAGCTAGTCTTTAGACTCACCTTGACTGTGCCTTGAGCATATTGCCTTCAAACTATTTTTCTGAAGTGTTAGAAGAATATTATATGGGGGTTCTAAGCAACTCATATTTATGTCAAAGAAGAAGCATTAGAGCATCAATACAGTAAAAGGAAAAAAAGCATTTTTTTTCTAATAGTGTGAAATAAGACTGCTCATGTGTTGACAATTTTTGTTCCTGGTGATAATTTTCCTGAGCTTTTCTATGCCATCTTATCTATTCTTGTTTTTCATATTGGAGAATAAAATATAAGGCAGAACCAAGTCAGGTATCTAGTAGGCAAGGGGTGGGTACATAAACTGGAGCAAGTAGCATGATGGGCTTACACAATGGGACGATAAAGAAGCCTGTAGGGGATTGTGTTGTTTCATGGTAAATAATTGTCCCATCCACTAGTTTAATAAAAAGCGCTGATTGGCCAAAGGCAGGCAGGAAGTGTGGGCGGGGCTACCAGACTAAGAAAACTCTGAGAACAGAACACCAGAGAGGAGAGGCCGGAACAAGCAGAGGACAACTATGCTGCTCTAAAGAAAGGTACCGAGCCCCAGGCCTGAACAGGAAGAATCATGGGTTAGATGAAGGGTACAGAGTTAGCAAGTGATATGCCTGGGCCTGAGGCTGATCAGCCTAAAACTATTGAAAGCATCTGTGTGTCTCTGTGGGACTGCGGGTCTGCGGGTCTGTGGGCCTAAACCTTGAGGTTAGGCCCGAAAGTCCGGGCCAGAAATCTTGTACTACAGAAGCCACCATAATGGATAAATGGAATGCAACAGTATCATTGGCTCTTAGAAGTCTGTTAATGAGTGAGGTCCAGGAAATGTTCACTCCCACCATGCTGCCCTTCTGTTTTTCCTTTCTCTGTTTGTATAGATACATGTCTGTGATTTCAGTACAGTTTTGTCATGCATATATTCCTAAATATAAATACGTGTATGTATGAAGAGTGACTGTGTCAGATCACAAGCCAAGGACAATGGCTGGAAAAATGGGGAAATATCAGATTCATTAAGTTCTCATTCTCACATTGGGAAGTGGATGATAATTGCTTAGCCTATTATCAAATAAACAAATTACAAACCGGGCCATTCAGAGACCAATGAAAAATGTGTGTGATGAGCCACGGATCATGACTAACTTAGATTCCTGCACTTGAGTCCAAACTAAAGACACCAGCAAGTTAGTTTCTTAATGGGGCTGATCCCATCTATCCCAGGTTGATTTTCTTAACTATTGTAAGATGTTGGTTTTCCATACCATTTCTAGAAAATATGAGTGTGGGGAGGCAGATCACATTAGGGACTTCACACTTTTGTGTGTTACTGAGAGTAAAAGGACAAGCAATAAGATGCCACCTCCAAGAGAAGTAACTGGCGGTAGCAGTGGGGGGTCAACAACAAAGTGACTGGAGCACTAAAGGTATTTCAAATGCCTGAGAGAATACAGAGGAACTCTTAAATAGGAAAGGTAGAGGTTCTTATTGCACAAGTCTCAAGGCAGGAGAATTCTCACTCCTGGGAACATCTCCAGCACTGGGCATGGTGCCTTGCCACACTGTAGACCTTTACAACATGTCTGCAGCATGGATAACCTGCTCCTTCTCCAAACCTGCATTGGCTTTTGTCCTGACTTTCTGCCAAGAGTTGGGCACCAAAGCTCCCTATGTTTCTGTGATTGTTTTCCTGAATATGCGCTCTCTCTCTCTGTCCCCTGGGCATCTGCCATCCTTGTCACCTCTCCAGGTCTACTTGTTACTGCTCCTGGGCTCCAAGATATCAATGCCACCCACAGGTGATGTGGCCTCTTGGAGTTCAGGGACAGCCGTTCAGCTGCCACCCTTGGTTGCAACCACAGCCAGCTACGGTCATCCTCTGTACCACAGGGAAGTTCTTTTTTACTGAAGCTCATGTGGTCAACCAGACTCCACACTAGGGTGGTGGTGGTTGCTGTGAACTCCATTTCTTCCCATGTCTTCAGAAAATCAAAGCAAAACAAGTCTGTTCTGGACAGACTTGAGGAGCCCACTGTCCACTGGTTCTTGAGAAGCTGCTCAGGCCACAGATATAGGGCAGAGTTATCAGGTCAAGGAGTGATAGACCAGCTCCTAGGACATGGGGAGAGAAAGCTTTGAGTGAAGCAAAGGAATAAGGAAGAAAGTATCATGAATTTATAGTATGTAAGAATCTACTAGATAGTTACCCACATATTAGAGATAAAGAAACTGATGCACATTATTTATTTATTTATTTATTTATTTATTCATTCATTATTTATTCATTATCTATCTATCTATCTGTCTATCTATCTATCTATCTATCTATCTATCTATCTATTTATTTATTTATTTATTTATGGCAACCACCCTGGAGAGATGTCTATCTCCACTCTTTGGCACTTAGGTTACAGGCACAGGCTACCATACCTGGCTCTTACGTAGGTTCTGGGGATCTGAACTCAGTTCCCCATGCTTGCACAGCATATGCTTCACCCACCAAGCCATTTCCTCAGCCCTGGCATTCAATTTAAAAGTTACGTCATTGAGTAGCAGGGACATTAGGTTTTCTAATTCCAGATCCCAGAATTTGAACACATCTGTCTAACAGCTGGCCCAGGTCAAGGTTACTGCTAGAAAGGACAGAGTAAATGCTTTCATTCCTGCTGGGGAGCTGGCAGATGAGTGTGGAATCTATGAGGGAGCAGAAATGAGTGGCTAACAATGATTCCTCCCTGGAGAAGGAAGCATCAGAAAGGGAACTAGAGCCCGGCCCTGAAGTGCCTTTGTAGTTCTGATTTGCTAAGCTGGGCCACCCGACAAGCTCATGATCTGTTAGGACAACCTGTCATCTACAGGTCTGGATATGAGCCATCAGAACACTCAAGCTTGGCCACCACTTTTGCAACCCGCTTTACCAGGGAAGTGTAGATGTGTCTTTTGAGACCTTCTTGAAGCTATTGGGAGGGAAATCTGGATTTCACCCCCGGGAAGCTCTGAAATATTCAAGACAGTATGTGAACTAAATGAGTATCAAAATTCCCACTACCTCAGAGGCTGACGACTCACCTTGGATGATGCCAACAGATCAGGAAGCAGGTGCCATTGGAGAGATACAGGACATGCATGCATAGTCCACCCATCCTTCCTCTTCTTCTTTCTTGCTATTCTAACAGACTTCTCTAGCTCATCAGTGTGGCTGATAAAAATGCTTTAGTTCAGGCTTGACAAAAGCTCCCTGGAGAACTGGGGGCCAAAAAGGGCCCCAGAACATGACTTCTTAATCATGACCTACCTCCTAAAGAACGGCAGGTGAGCAGAAGAGCAAGGCACAGAAGTTCCAATAAGGTCCCACTCTCCCGCTTGGAGGAATGTCTGAGTAGAAGCAAACATTGAACAAGGGGATCCGTTGTGACTTCCTCAGAAAGTAAGCGTTTCTCTGTAGTTTCCAGCAACTGTGCCAAGGCTTTTCGGTTCCTGCTCTATTCTTCATTACTATAGTGCCCCTGGGGCTCTTGCCTGGAATGCAGAAATGGGTGTTTGGGATGTGGTTTTGAAGTTGGAGAACTGCTGAGCTATCTCTTTGGCGCCCAGGCCATAAGAAATAGGACAAGAGTCTTCAAAGGCCCCTGTTCATGCTCCTGGCCCCCATGTTACATGGTCTCATTTTCATACCACAGGGTGTTTGTGGCAGAGCCCAATGCTCTTTTTCTTATGCATTCATAAAAGAGGTTTAGTAGACAGTAGGCAGTTAACAAATGCATATTGGATGGACACATGCATTAACAATGCTTAGTTTCTGCACAGAGGGGAAGGGACATGAGAAAGCTTTTCATTGGCCATTAGCACTTCCACAAAGGCTGGGGTTGGATTCCCGTTGTATCTCATTATAGCATTAAGTGCTATAGCATTATAAGTGCTTCCTACTTCCTATGATGTCAATTTTGTTTTCCTTCTTCAGCTCTGGTTTTGAGCATGGGCATATTGAGAACAGGTTCAAGGTTTGATTGATGTCTGCCTTTCAGAACTCGTACTGTGAGATATCACGGGGTAAAGACAAGGGATGGGCTCATGTAAAAGCACTGAGGGAAAGGAGAGTCACACAACTGGGCTGTGACACAGGACAAAGGCTGGAAGACACAAACTTCTCTGGCTTGCTGCAGATTGCAGATCTCTGTTGAGGATGCAGGCTGTGGGGATGGGCAGGATCAGCTGAACCAATCAGATACTCTCCTAGGAGTCAGGACACTCTAAAGAGAGTGAGGATGGAAACATCTTGAGGGAAGCACACAAACACAACTGTTGAGCCCACTACAGTTTCACTTCCATTCCGGGTAGTTTGCAGTGTACCTTTGTACTTCCCTTTGGTCTATCGGATGGCAGCACCCCCTTCCTCCTCTCTTTACCCCTCTTCCTCCACTTCTCTCATAGGCTAGCTGGAGCAGTCTCTCTAGCCCACATCTGATAGCATCACACCTCAGCTTCCCACCTCCGAACGGCTGCTTCATGCCCATAGTCTCAGTTTCCTAGGTAAGATGACCTTTCACTTCTTTAGACCATGCATTAGGTCCACTGCGTTTCTTTTAGGATGTGAGATTCCAGAAGAGGTTACTGCTGTCCCTTCAGCTTCTGGAAGTTAATTTTTGCCACAGAGTCAGGAACCAGAAAATACTGAATGTGTAGATCAGCTCTCAGGTCTCTGGTCTCATCTCTTGCCACTCTCCTCCAGCCTGAGGCTAGTCACAGACACCAGTGCTTTCCCTGGGCTCTCCATTATTTCTTCTGTTGGAGCCTTGGAACATGTATTTCTTGCATCTGAACAGTCATGTACCATTTTGTCCGTGGGATGATGCCCCCATTTCATTTTATTATCTGTTGTGTAATTTTTAACTATGTAAAGATGTGTTATATTATTTCTGCTGCATTTGTTTAATTATGTAGGGATGTGTTACATTTGTTTCACCTTGCCTGCCTAAGGCACTTGATTGGTCTAATAAAAAGTTGAATGGCCAATAGCTAGGCAGGAGAGGGCTAGGCAGGGCTGGTGGCCAAGGAGATTAACTAGGAATTTAAGTTGGAGGAGAGAAGAAGAGAGGAGAGACCATGGGAGACACCCTTGGCCAGCCAGGTAGGTGCCAGCCAGAAGACACAGAGTTGGACATATAGGTCAAAGGGTAAAAAGCCCAACACAAAAGGTGGATAAGAGAAACAGGTTAATTTATGTTTAAAAAAACAAGCTAGCCAGAAATGAGCATAAGCTAAGGATGAGCATTCATAACTAATAGTAAATCTCCATGTCATGATTTAGGAGCTAGCTGGTGCCCCCCACCCCACTTTGAAAAAAGTCTGCCAAGGGCCTACCTAGGAGGTCCTTTCTGGAACCCCTTCCATCAGTTGGCAGGAAGGTCTTCTTACTGGATTTCAGAGCGTCAAGCAGCCACCTCAACTTGTACAGTTAGTTTTCTTGTCCCTGAGACCCCCATACCGGTAGGTTAAAGAAGGACGTGTATGGGAGGGAGTCAGTCCACAGTCATTCTGCCGGTGAACCTTGGCAGACATGGTATCTGGAAGAGGGAAGAGATGGGGGTGGAAAAGAGATGTCTCCTTCATGGCCCAGGAGGATGCAGACAAAGAAAAAGCAAGCAGCCAGGGATAGAATATCTTCTGGGAACCCAGGGATTGTTGTCCTTCAGCAAAACCTACTATCCAAAGTTTCTCCAACCTCTCAACATAATGACACCATCTGGAATCAAGACTTCAAAATACAAGTCATGGACAACGCCCAGTGCAGAATAGTTACCCTTTATTAAAGTGACAGACAATGGTAGAAGCTGAACTCTTATTATCTACTGTTGGAGGCCATGTTTCTTCCTTTTTCTTTTTTCTTTTAAATTTTCCTTCCTTCCTTCCTTCCTTTCTTTTTTTCTTTCTTTCTTTTGAGTTAGAGTCTTTCAGTGTCATAGCTCAGGCTGGTTTTGAACTTGTTATTTTTTCCCTAGTGCTGGGATGGCAGACATATACCAGAAGCCTAGTCATATTTATCTACACATATATCTTGTGTCTATCTATTTGTATATGTCTGTCTATGTATGTGTGAATGAATATGTGTTCAGATGCACATATGTGTGTATTTGCGTATATGTAAAAGCCAGAAGTCAATCTTGGGTGTTTCTTAGGAGCTATATCCTCCATGTGTTCCATGGTAAGTGTCCTGTTCCATCAGTCCTCACCTAATTTCCTTCAGAGAGGGTCTCCCAGCAAACCTGATGTAGTCTGGCAACCAGCAAGCCCCACTGACCTTCCTACCTCTGCCCTTCACAACTCTATGGTTATAGGTGGGCACATGCCATGTAAGCTCTTTATGTAGTTGATGGGGAGTCAAGCCCAGGTCCTCATGCTTACACAGAAAATGCTCTTTCCTGCTGGACTATTTCCCTAGTCTCTGTAGTGAGGATCTCTCACCCAGACCTGGGTCTTGCAGATTGGGCTAAGCTGACTAGCTAGTTATCCCTAAAATTCTCCCTGTGTTCAGCTTTTCAACAAATGAGACTAAAAATGCACACCATCATGCCAGACTTCCTACACAAGTGCAGGGTGTGTGTATGGATGCTTGAACTAAGGTCCTGATACTTGCATGGCAAACACTTTGCTGACTGGGTTGTTGTCTCGGTCCCACATCCTGTATTCTTTGCACCTACATGTGTTCTGAGTGTACTGACATTGTGTCCTTGTCTGTCTCTGCTGGACTGTGAGCTTCTTGAGGTTGAGGATTTATCTTACGGACTTTGAATTGTCCTTACTGACTGACTGACTGACTGACTGAGTTCACCATGTTCTAAGCACTCAACAGACATGAGTTAATGAACAATCAGCGGGTAGTGTAAAGTTCTGAGGGGAAGGAAAAGAACCCTGTCTTCTCCCTCCATGGCAATGCAGAAGGCTCAGCATTGGGGTGTCTATATTGCTGGCCCCCAATCAAATGTTTCAGTATCCTTATATGGAAAGAGAGTGTTACAAGTTTCTTAACATCGAAGTTGTGTACATGCACAAATAAATTAATGAACTGAACATGGTAGTCATGGGGTGTTATATTTAGAGAGCTACCACAGAGTCCTTTCCCTATGATAGAGATCTGAGTCCTTTTTCAGGCAACTGCCACTCTTCAGAAATAGGTTTTTCCCTCTTTCACAGCTAGACTCCAGCCTCTGCTACCCAGAAGTCCTTTATTTCATTGTAAAAGGGAACTCCAAACCTTCCCTTTGGTTTTAGGCTGAACTTATCTCTTAGTGGAGCAGGGGATGCCAGGGAGGGCCAGGGAAGTCTGCTCTAAGCAGGGCGGGTAGCTTTTCCCAGCCACCTCTGGCATGGTTCTAAGTGTTTTTTGTTCTCTGGACTCAGGGCTTCCTGTTGAAAAGGTCGGAGGGAGTATCACAGTTGGGCACAGAGCACTTTCTGAGCTCCAACTAAATGCATCCTCTGATTAAGTCCTTCAGACACTAATGAAAATGTTTTTTTAGGAGACTCCTTTGGGAGGCATGCCAAGAGTGCACTTTTCTCGGTAAATACTTGGACTTGCCTGTCATCTTTCTGAGTCAGCTAGTACTCAGCATGCCCATCCTGAGGAAATTCAGGATACTGATCTTCAAAGCCTAAAGTGGGAGTCGATTTCAGACATCTCCTGGAGATAAGGGACCCAACAAGACAGCTCATGGTGTTACTGTTTTCTGTTTGTGTGTATTAACGTCTTGATTTAACATTTTAACATTTCCAGCAACATTCTAGAAATGTCAATGTGTCAGGAGAAAAATCCACAAAGGAATTTTCCTTCACCTCTTTGTGTCCTACTGTCCCGTAAATCCAGACTATGTGATGGTGGGCTGTGGATGACATGGGAAGTTTCTTAACCACAGGGTGACAAATATAACATGGAGGTATCATGTTCCCCCCCCCCCCACCAAATAGCCAAAGTTAATTCTCTGTTTCTCCCTGCCTTAAAGCAGAATGGGCACCACTGTGAGTGGAAGGCCATGTTTGTCGAGGACTTGGAAGGAAGCATGTTTGTGGACCTTGTGGTTTCCTTGCAATCGGGAGTAGGCAGGATAGCTCCACAGGAGTCAGCTGCCCTAGGCTGCATGAATGGCAGCTGAGGTCTTCTTTAGATCAAGGTCTGTAGCAGTTAGGGCTTGGTTTGGCAGAAGGTAACAGAAAATGGAATACAGCCACTTAACAGTTAATCCTGCCGATTTCTCTCCCAGTACTGGGCACTTAGTAGCTTAACTGTGTCAGGATGTCAAGGCTGTGACTGCTTTTAGTTTGGGTTTTTCCTCTAGGCCATAGGGGATTCTGTTGGAGTGCCATGGAATCTACACAGTAGATAAGTAGCAGAGAAACAGAACCACTACTTTTACTATTTCCAAAGACCTCTCCCTCAGCTCCCTCTGCATATATATCGCTGATTAGAACTATCTCTCAAGATTCACTTCCTCCAAGGGAGGGGAGGAAAGTCATATTTCATACAACACACATTCACTTTTTCTTTTCTGAAGACCACTGTATCCAAGTACAATATTTAGGGCCATCTACAATGGATGAACACTATGTTTTGTTGGCCTATCTTTATTCTGAAAGCAATGTACTGTAACAACTATTTCTGTAGCATGAATGCATGTGTTGGGTGTTATGATAATCTAGAGATGATTACAATGTGGAAAAGCTCCCTGGGGCTGTAAATGAAGATAACAGGTATTGCATGTACCATGTGGCTTCCAACATGTCCCTCAGCTCTCATTACTAAATTAAGGGTCTCCAGGCCTGGTTCCCAGGATGACATTCTTTCTCCTGGAGTGACTTCTTTTCCCAGGAGGCCATATTTTGAAGATTATTGGGGAGTGGTGAATCTGTGGCAAGACTAGATATCAGACCTGTGAGTAGCTCAGCAGCTTCAGGGGACTCAAGAATGTGATGACAACAGGCAAAGACACCCTGGGATTCCTGTTATTCTAAGAAGGGAGGAGAGAAGCAGAAGGGAAGGGAAGGAGAGAGGAGGGGAGGGAAGCGGAGCGAAGAGGAAGAAGGGGAAGGAAGGGAAGGGGAGGGGAGGGGGGAAGGGGAGAGGGGAAGGGAGGGGGAGGGAAGAGAAGGGGAGAGGAGGGGAGGAAGGGGGGAAGAGAAAGAAGGGAAAGGAAGGGGAGGGGAGGGGGAGGGAAGGGGAGGGGAGGGGGAGGGAAGGGGAGGGGAGGGGGAGGGAAGGGGAGGGGGGAAGGGAAAGCTATGAGAGAAGAATGAAAGTAAGAAGGAATTAAAGTAGAAACACAGTCACATGTATACAGAGACAGAGGGCACAAAAAGCCCAAACATGTTAACTGTGCTGCACACGCGTGCGCACACACACACACACACACACACACACACACACACACACACACACAGAGAGAGAGAGAGAGAGAGAGAGAGAGAGAGAGAGAGAGAGAGAGAGAGCAAATAAGGTCACCACAGTGAGAAGTGAGGCAGACCAGGGAGAAGTGACTCAGAGGTGGAGGGGGGTGAGTGAGAAGATGAGGTCAGTGCGTGTATCACAGAAGAAAGAACATCTCATTCATTCATCCATTCACTTATTTATTCATTCACTCATTCATCAAATATAAAACACTCCTTCCTTAGCTCCCTGCCTTGTAAAAGGGACCTGCCATTGTCTCCCTGAGGACAAAGATAACAGAATGACCCTAAAATGGAAAATGTGAGGAAGGAGAACATAGAGCATATTAGGTATAATCAAGGGATCCCACATCCTCTGGATATTCTGGAGGTTGTTCCAAAATGGGTGAGACATTTGCATAGGGTAGAATGGGAAGGTTTTGATTAGAAGGGGCAGGCTGAGCAGTGCATAAAGCTGATGGGAACAGTTGACAGTGTATAGGAAAGGCAATGGCCTGGATATCTGAAAATAATATACCTGGGAGGTGATGGTGGTGTTTAAAGGGAAACAGAGGAGTAGATCTGAGGGAGAAGAGAGGTGTGGGGGCTGGGAGGAGTTTGGGGGGAAACTGTGGCCAAGATATATGTGTATACACACACACACACACACACACACACACACACACACACACACACACACACACGCATATAGAGAGAATATAAATAGAGGTTGGGATAACTGCTTTCGGCATGAGGCTCCGTGCCAGTTATTTTTCATATTTGGACTTCTCTTATGACTCGAGCAAGCCTGTAAGGTTCTCTTAGCTCTAGTTCTCCTGAGAGCAGGTCCTGAAACAAAGACTTGGGTGCTGGTAGTCGTGGACGTGGCAATTCCAGGAAGCAGAAGAAAGGAAGACAGGAGAATGAGTCTGCATGAAGACTGACTAAGGGTGGTAGATGGATGTCCTTGACCATGGCAGCAAAGCTCTTATCTGCTGGCATTTTCTGAACATTGTAGCTGGCCCTCAGCAACCCTCAGTTATCATAAATTCATAGAAACATAGACTATCATCACATACATTCTTATCATCGTACTCTAAAGACCTCATCACTATATATTAAAACAAGATTACAAAAAAATGTAACCAGATGCACATGAACATTAATATCAACATGGCTATGGTATTTTCTTAATAGTCATTAGTTCTTATAGCTACAAAAGTATTGGTAAAAATTCTGGTACAGTACTGAAAGAATAGGGTGCCACATCACTGGGATCAGTGGACCAGATTAGTATTTCCCCCAAGCATAAAATAGTGAGAGAAGTATCAGAAAGACACTCCGGTAGCGTAGTGGTTGTAATCAGGATACTGATTGGATGATAATAGCCAGCATATAAAATGCCCATGAATCTCTTGCTACTGGGCCAAGAGATACCTGGCAGGGGTAGAGTACTTGCCTAGCATTCACAGGGCCTGAGCATTCTCTCCTCATGGGTGAGTTAGATCAGACACACAAACACAGACAGACAGACAGACAACCCCCCCACATACACACTCCCACCCCCCCCCCCCCACACACACAGAGAGAGAGAGAATAGGCTATAAATCTTCTTCCCTTAACTCTGGTCTGGACCCAATGACATTTGACCAATAAAAAGAGATAGATCTGAACCTGTAGGACTTCCAAGATATGTCCACAGGAATCAACAAAATATAGGACATCAGCTGGTCAGAGGTTCCATGTTGGGAAGCCCAGCTCAGTGCTCCATCAAGTGCCTGCTAAGTACCTCAGCCAGCCTTCCAACTGCCCTCACAGGGCCAAATGTATGAGAGGACCTCAACTCTTTTCTATCTGAGTGTCACCAAGTAATTACTGTTGATGCCACATAGAATAGATGGTTATTGATATTCTTGTTCTGCTAATCTCCAAGCTTCATGGTTATTTAATAGTAGGTAAATACAACATGGCCCTACTTTCTGTCTCCTCTATCACTACCATATCACACTTCTTAAGAAGGTATAGATGATCTTTACATTTATGCCAAATGCTTGGTTGAAACAGCTGTTTGGACTAAGTTCTGATGATCATACATTTAGTAATCATTGCAGGAGTTTGGAAGTCTCTAAATTATGTCTGGATTTATTTATTTATTTACTATTTTTGCTGCATTTAGGGCAGCATGCACTCAAAGCATGCACTCTATAACTAGTCCCATGACTGGATCAAGTGCTTGCATGACCATCCCCCATATGTAGGTGGATGCACACTCCATCATTATCATTGAGCTTTAATTGGTGACTGCCCTTCTTAAAGTCCACTTATAAATGCAAGCACGCAGAACAGTTGAATCTGTCCCTAGTATGAGCAGCTTCCCAATGAACTCTTGGTAAGGAAAAGCCAACATTATAATAAAACTTGAGGGGATGCTCACAGTGAAGGATGCAGAGCTCATGTGGAAATTGGATGAGGAAGCTCTCTAGAGGAGGCATTGATGCCCTTTGTAAGCAGAGGTTCAAAGGACAGAGATGGAAGTAAAGATGAGATCATGGCCCCTCACTGTTCAGGTACCCTCATTTGAGTTCCTTGTGACCTCATCCACAACTTTAGGTAGCCATATATATGCTGTAGTGGGGGAGAACTTTGCTTCCATGGGTTATTTTGATTTAGTGAAGTAGCTTACCATGTTGAGGGCACAGGTATGGCCGACTCACTCTTGGTTATCCTCTTATGAGGAGTTCTTTATCTGAGGGGGGGATTCCCCACAATTCTATTTGATCTATTTTTGTGACTTTATCCTTTTTAGTAATGCTGGGTTATCATAACTGTCTAGTTTTGATTTTAAGACAGTCTCATTTATTTTAACATCTTAGTCACATGGCTCATTTCTTCCTTTTCACTTACTGCCATGTGTAAGAATTCCTGGCATGTGTTAACCCCAACATGGCACCTGCAGAGCATGCAAGTATGGAGAACACACCCCTAGGCATGGCTGTGTAAATCTCTCATAAGGAGACTTCATGTGAAAGGTTGCTCTCATTTCTCTTCAGCCTTTCTCTCTTGTATTTGCTCTGCAACTTTTCTGCATAAACTCTAGTGTGGCAGCTGGTAGTGTGTGTCTGTTCTCAGGTGCAAAACCAACATGGTGTGCTTGTAAATGTGAGAACCAAGACCCTTGCTTTGTTACACCACATTCAAGAGACTAAGACTAGCAAAAACAAAGACTTTAAAAAATTTATCTTGCTAATTAAAATATAAGTGCACCATTTTCCTCTTTGCTTTCCTCCATGTAACCCTTCCCATGGCCCACTGCCTGTCAAATCCATTAGCTGTTTTTTAGTTGTAATTGTTACACACACACACACACACACACACACACAACCTGCCGAGCATATGATTTCATGTTTTTCTACTTGTTATTAGATAACCAATTAGAAGGCTCATCCCTAGGTAAGACTAAATCTCCCATTCTCAATGTTTTTTAGTTGTCTATAGACCTTTGTCTAGGGATAGAGCCCTGTGGGATTTTCCCCTTCCACATCAGCACACCTATTGGTTTGGTTTCTGCTCAGTTCTTCCTTAGGAAGCCATATTGTTTAGCTATCATAGATGACGCTTCCCTGTCAATTCTAGGAGACAGGTTTCCAGGTCTTCTGGCTCCTGAAATATTTCGTTCCCCATGTCCTCAATGTTCTCTGAACCTTAGATGCAAGATCTGTACATCCATTGGGGCTAGATACCCTTAACTCTGGAGATCTTTGTATTTTGACCAGCCATGGTTTTCTGTAATGGTCTTTGTCTGTTGCCAAGAGAAGCTTCTTTAGTAAAGGGTAAGAAATACTTCAGATGTGACTATAAGGATAAGTATTTAAAATTCAGTTAGGAATTGTACTATTTTAGAAATTGGCAGTAGTAGGAGCTCCTTTTAGATTCATGACCTCGTCTGCCTGTAGTGGTTGACTAACTTTTCAGTACCCAGCATGACTTCCCACCTGTTGAGAAGGTCATAAGTCTAATTAGACAGCTGGTGGTTACCCTAACATATGAGTATCACTTTAATACTTCTAGGAATATCTTGCCATGATGGTCACTTACATGGTTTGTAGCCACCACAGCTGGGTAGAATATTTTTGGTTGCTTCCCTCACAGTAGAAACTTGCTTAGCATATTCTGGCACCATGGAAGTCAGTCCTCAGGGAGGGCTGACCCAGACCCAGCTTTGATTCTCTGGGTCCTGTGTCCAAAGGGCATGCTAGCTTCAGCAATAGAGACTTAAGTTCCATGGCTGGGAGATAAGGACAAAAACAATAGTCTGTATTATTTTAGGAGTCTCTGGAACAGCCTTGACAAATGATTTAAATGGGTGTTTCTCGTGCCTAGAACTGAGATTTTTCTCAGATTGTATGTGACTCTTGAGTGGAGCATTGTCAGTCAGTCCAAATGGCATAACCTCATATAAATTGTATGTGTGTGTGTGTATGTTTTAATATGACATTCCGCAATAGAACACTAGTACAGAAAAAAGGCAAAATGGCTGATGTGTTGATTTGGTTCAAGAGAATAGATTTTTAAAGTCTCTGATTATGAGAAACTCCTTCCTCTCCCTCCCACAGGCTGGTGTCCGGGAGGTATAGTCTTTCTACTCTTCCAGGGTATCCGCTTCCCCAAATTCCCCGTCCTTACTGGCTCAAGACACAAAGCTGTACCTAATGCATATTCTGTGGCTTGAGGTTGCCCCTTTCTCTGATCATGAGCTCAGTTAGAGGGCAGAGTGTCTGCAAGTTTCCAACTATCTATGCTCTGAGATCCAGCAGCCACCAGCCACTGGCTGGGGAAGCCAGATTCCTAGAGTCTCCTGCTCAGGCACGACTCTAGATGAGGTCTAGTTTATTGATTACAGTGCATTTGGGGCATACATTTGGTCTTACAATTTCTCTCTCATAGTGCCACAGCGCTGGGTTGGCCGGGGCTATACGAGGGAAGGGGAAAGAAGCTGCATGGCTGACTGTCTCAAGACAGGCTGCTGCCCTTGTCCTACTGACCACTGTGACTCCATCTTGCCTTGATTCCTTCTTCCATAATTCCTGCAAAGTGCTGGCTATATGAAGGTTGAGGAGGGCTTGGGCTGGTTTTTCAATGTTCTCCTGGGTTGACTGGTCACAGACTCTATTGTTCCTTGTCTTCTATAATAATGTTAATGTCACCAGTGTCTTAACTTGTTCTGGCTGAAGAGTCCCTATCTATGTTGTACCACCCAGAAGAAGCAGCTCAACCCATCCTCAATTCTCCTGAGCCTATACTCTGTTTACCAGCCACCATGAAGAGCCTTTCCAGGACTGATTGTTAACCCCAGCAGTCCTCTTGACTCAGGAAGAAACTGAGGCCAAGGAGGCATAAGGCTGCATGGAGTTTCACTCAGGGCCAGAGCTCTTATAGAGCCCTTTCCTTCTGTCTGCTGGTCTTCATTCTTTGTGTACACACCCCACAATCTTTCACGGTGCTTCTGAGAATTACTTTCAACCTCATTATGTATTTTTTTAGATGTGGTTGCCTAAAGTTCGTGCAGTTCTCCAAATATGGCCAAAGCTGGGTCTGTGGAAACACAGGACAGTGGTTTGGGTGTGTTTCTGACAGTGGCTTCTGCTACCTCCTGACTCTGATGAGACAACGGGAGTGTGGGGTTCGAGGGATGTTGCCAGGAAACCACCACAGTGACCTCCAGGTCTATTTTCTGTGCTGCAATGAGTAGGGTGGAAACCTTTATCTTAAGAAAATAGTAGAAATGACTTTTCTGGAAGACATTTTAAAGGAAAACTATAATCAGAAAATATTCCCCAGGAAGTGTAGCTGCTGCTTCCTCCCAACTGTTTATTACATTTTTTTTTTTTCAGATCTTCCCCCGAAGCTTATTGACTTGGCATCATGTTATCTGAGGGATGGGAGTCATTCCTGGATCAGAGTTCCCTGTGCACTCTCCCAGTAGACCGTGGAGAAACAGTCATTTATATTAGAGGTTGGGTTGGCTCCCAAACTTCTTGTCTAGACTTACTAGATGCCTGTATTTCTACTGATTCAGTTTTGAAGTCATCAGGCTATAAGGGGAATGCCTCTGAGCTTGGGGCATGGGGGGATGGTTTTCACACAGGGGCATTTTATCAAGATCTGGGATTTTCTTCTTAGGAAAATCAGGAATGGGGATATACACATCATAAATATACATAATTATGAGGTATTTAAATGAGATTTCTAGATCATAAACCCACAAACTGTTAGACATTGTTCAGGAAACTAAAGTGGCTTTTTCAATAATAAGGACACATGTGGGAGTCATTCATAATGAGGAGGCATATGATCAGGTACCAAAGTGTCACTTGAGATCTGAGTTAATCACCGGTAATTTATAAATAAGGAATCACTTATTGGAATTAGAGACTTGCTTTCATTAGCTAGCATTAAATTACAGCAACACAGATGTAATAATTTATAACAGAGGATATATATCCCAAGGAAGTAAAATCATTATCTTCTCATGTCCTCACAATAGCCAAGATATGGAGCCTGTTTCCTCTATTTTAAATTCATTTTATCTTTTTGAAAAAAAAAAAGAAGCAGTAACAATTTTAGCTTATTCTTCACTTCCAGATGCTTTTTGGAATAGCATGCACCAGACTGGAAGGGATGTGGAAATGTGTGACTGATTAACACTAGAATGGCTAGATTCAAATGGCAGCGCAGACCTTAGGGTCTGACAGAGAACTGGTCCCTTAAATCCCCATTGGAAACTGCCTGTCTCGTATGATTGGTTAGTCTGGAGATTGAGTGAGGGATAGAATAAGTGTCTGTCACTGGAAAAGGACTTCTTAAATCAGTTAGGTGCATCCAAGACAGTGCTTTCAATCTCATGAAAGAAAATTAGACGCCACTTAAAATTTTAAAAGTTTACCGAAACAAGAAAAAGTTTTGGAATTTTGTAGCGTCCTAGGCAAGAGTAGGTCTTGAACACCTCTTTTTACCATATGTATAAGCTATCTATAGAGACAGGGAAAAGGGACAGGGAAATTCAGCTGCTTTGCTGCAGTCACCATTTGCCTTACATGGAGTGGTCGGATGGGTTGACAAATTGCTATTGACTCTAGCGCTGTGACTGAGATTCAGCTGTCTCTTCCAATATATGTTTAAATTACTCTACAACTTATTTACACACCAAGTTAGGTTGTACTTATTTGGTGTCTAAGATGTTTGGGGTCAAGTTTTATCATCCCCCAAATACAGAAACAAACTTAAGCTGAGTATTATTTTAATAGTTCCCCCGAATCTTGATGTGTAACAGCTCAGACCATCTCCTAGTCAGGGGATCTCGAACTATCTAAGAGTGAAGAATTCAAACTAAGAATAAGGAAGCAAACGTGTACGCATTAATTTCTCTGCTTTCTGCTCTGCACTATGGATGCCATGTGACAATCACTGTGACATCCCTGCTGCGTGGACTGTACTTGAAAGTGTAACTCTTTTCTAAGTAGCTCTTTGTCAGGGTAATTATCAGAGCAACCAAATGATACTAGAATAGCAAGGCTTCTGGTTGGGCACGATTGTATACGTCACTGAATTTTTAATCAATGGCATGCATTTTCTTTCCAGTTAGATGAATGGATTAGATTTCTCTTGTTCTGTTAGGGATTCTGTGTAACCTTAGTCACATATAACTTAACATGGATGAATGACATGTTTCTGACAGAGCAGTGATTTCAGTTAGGGACCTTTAAAACATCTTTTGTAGCTACTCAGGATGACTTTTTCAAGTTTAAAATACCCTGAGAAGTTTTGTTTGCGTTATGACTATTTTCCATTGAGAAGCTTTCGTTAGCAAAGACATCTGCCAAGTGCCTCTCACCCTGGGAAACCTATAGCTAATACAACCAATATTTGGAGGGTCCGTAACACATCATTCCCTGTTGATATTAGGGAAAATGGGAGGCCAGTACAACACTTCCAGAAACAACAGATTTGACAGATCCCCTGTCTTGAAACAAGTGAAAACACACAGCCTTTTAAGCTAAGCCAGAAGCTGAGGTTCAGGAACATAAACATCCGATAGATGGTAGCAGCTTGTTTGATCAGCTTCTAGTTCCTCAACCAGAAGATCTCCTCTTGCTGGAAGCTGGCACTAGCCAGGATTCTGAGATGCAATGTGGTTAATGATTGGTTTGCATTCTCTAGAAAACACTTTAAGATAGAAGGATTGACATGCTACCAAAGCCAAGAGGCTCAGCTGCTCTGCCATTTCGCTTACGAAGAATCGAATGCATTAGGGGTTGTTGTCAACATCCAGTTGGGGAAAACAGATCAAACTGGGTCAATGTGGGGAACACTGCCCTTCCTGTGGCTGTGTCTACTCAAAGTCCAGTGTTCCTAGGTCCCCTAATTTCTTTTCCTATTGCTTCAATAAACACTATGACCAAAATCACTCAGAGTACATCCACCTTACAGTGTCTATAGTGCATCATGAAAGGAAGTCAAATCAGGAACCTGGAGTCAGTAACTCATGCAGAAGCCATAAAGGAATATTGATTATTGGCTTCCTCTATGGCTTACTTGGCTTGCTTTCTCATATTTATGGTTGTGAGCTTAGAATTTAATGGCTGGGCCATCTCTCCAGCCCATTAACTTGCTTTATACAACTTAGGACCACTTTCCCAGGAATGTCACCCCAAAAGTGGCCTGGGACCTTCCACATTAATAAGGAAAATTTCCACATAGATTTTCTATAGGACAATGTGATGGAGACGTTTTTTTCAATGGAAATTTTCTCTTCCCAGATGACTATGGCTAGTGTCAGGTTGGAAAGTGAAACAGCCAACCAGCACAGGAGGATTGTGGTTAAAGAATCCAGGAAGAAGGAATCTGAACACATAGAGAACCTATCCAGTATATTTCTCTTCTTGGGTTTCTTTGCAAAGGAAAAACTGTCGGGGCCTTTGCAAGGAGGCTATTTATCCTCTGATGCTCGTTCATCCAGCTTCCTAATATAGAGTGGTTAAAACCATCTCTTTTAAAACACAGAGAAGTTGCTGGAAGCAGACATGTTGGCAGCTATATGAATAGTCCAAAGAATAAATAAAAAATAAAGTCTATAAAGCAGAAGTAAATACTCAGAAAGGATGGCCCTCTGGCGACATTCAGTGGCTTGATTAAGAGAAACATTAGAACCGTGCACTCCCTAAGATGTTCAGCAGGCAGCATTTGAAGCTGAATGTTCTCACCGTGGCACATGGTTCCTAGGACATTTGTAAAACTTCACTTGGAATTGGGCACAGGGGACCAAATGACAACGCAAAAGTGGCTGATCTCTGGCTGGAAGTGACATTGAATGGGGAGGGCAAGATTTACAGAGGTCGGGGTGGTGGCTGCACATAATATTGAATCAGTTCTGAGCGAGCTTCCAGTGAAGCCACTACAGTAATGGGAGGAAATGAGACTCCAGGACCATCTGCCTTTAATGTCTTTTTATCAGTGCTGTCATCTCTTGGGTAGTTATTAATTTTTCCAATGAGTCTGCTATGACGTGGGCTTTACAGAGATGCTGTGATTGACAGGTCACTTTGTAGTCTCTGACAGAGACAATTTGGTCAAGTGACAATTTGTGTGTATGTCTGTGCATTCACCAGGGACATGGACATACCAAGTCACATTCTTTTCTTTTTTTTTTTTCTACTTTGAACTGGATGTGCTCATGACTTTGCTTTTCTGTCTACAAATGGAGGCAGTTTTTAAGGCTTGCCCCTTATGTCTATCACTGTACTCTTACTTCTCTAGAAGAATTTTTGTTCAGAAAAAATTTTTTAAGATGTCCTAGGCATCTGAAAGAGAGAGTAAATAAACTATGCAAGGAATAGTTAGCTCTTAATACAGAAGTGATAAGCGAAGGAGATTAATGTCCCTGTCAGTATAACTTGGTTTCACTGTTAACTGCATCTCCCGCATGAGACCTTTTATTTCCTTTTTCCTTGTTTACAGGTGTTTTGCTTGCATGCATGTCTGTGTACCACATGCAGAGGCTAGGAAAGGTTACCAGATCCCCTAGATTAGATTTACAGATGATTGTGAGCCACTATATTAGTGCTGGAATTGGAACCCAGGTCCTCTATAAGAGCAGCAAGGGCTCCTAACTGCTGAGCCATCTCTCCGGCTCCATCTTTGAGGTCTTGAACAACCACAAGCCTCCCTCAATGCCCTCTGTTATTTAAGCCTTTCTAGTCTGCAACTCAGAGCACCTGGTTTGGCCTCAGGAATGGTTGCATACTCAAACTCTCATCTGTAGATTGTGATGGGGACAAGAAGACATGTCTTTTGGTGACTTTCTCTAGTCAGACACATATGGAAACAGCATTCTGAACTGCACTCCAGGCTTGCCTTCTTCCTCTCTAATGGAGAAGCTGCTGATTTGATGGAGGGCTCAGGACTCTTCTGGGGAATTTTGAGGAGCCGGGTGAGGATGGATGGATCCTTGAACCTGCGTGTAGGTAGATCTCATATGTAGCTCAGACCTTTAGGACTGTTCTGTTTTTTCCATATGCTTCACCAGACTATGAACAAGAACCTACATCCCATGGAGACTTGAGTTGTTTTATTTTTTTCTTCTTCCTGATGCTAAGCAAGGCAAGTCACTTCTTCAACTTTACCTCCCTTTCTGTGGGTACTGTTTTAGTTATTTTCCTTTACTGTGGCAGTATGTGACGAAAACCCTTTAAGGTCGAAGGGCTCCTTTTGGCTCACAGTTTGGGAGGATACAGGCATAGTCCACCATAGTGCTATGGCAACAGGAACATGCAGCAGGTCACGTGGTCACGATGCATGTGTGATCAGAAAGTAAAAGGAGAGACAGGAAATGGGGCTGGCTTATAAAACCTGTGGCTCACCTCAGCATCTCACTTCCTTCAGTGAAGGTAGACCTCTCACAGATTCTATAACCTTCAAAAACAGGCCCACTGCCTGAGGACCAAGGGTTCATGTGAATGGGCTTTTGAGTGATATTTAACACTCTGACCACAGCACGGACAAATTTCTGTTGGCCAGTCACGTTCTCTAAACCTATTTTAATTTTTCATGTGAAACCTTGGTGTGTTCTTGGTTTCTCTTCTTATCTCCCCTCCCCCACTTATAAGCTACAGTTATTGTACTAGTGAGAGGAAATCCTGGAAGGGAAGTTTCAAGTTTGGCTGGTCTGGGCTTACTCTCTGAGAGATATGAGAGATAGCACCATTCTCTTAGAAACACCAAGGACAGTCAGTTTTATATCATCACAACAAAATGGCGGAGGCAGGCTAATATTATAAATAAATGAGGTTTATTTAGCTCACAGTATGAGAATCTGGAAGTCTAAAGATGGCTCAGGCCCTGGAAAGAGCTTCCGCCCCCAGCCTTGGTACCCCATGTTGGGAGGAAATGGTTTGAGGATGGGGATGTGGGGATGAGTGATTGCCTCCCACCTGAGAAGCCAGAGAGCAGGACATCAGGCTTGGGTTTCTATAGCAACACTTTGAGACTGACCCAGGAGAATCACTCCCTAAAAGACTTTCCACTAGGCTCTGTCTTCTGAAGTTTCTATATCATCCAATACTACCACCCTGGAAACCAAGCTTCACATTTTTGAGGGATTCACAATATGTAAGCTATCACAATCCTCTGAGGGAAAACCACTGTGTGTTCAGTATAGTCATTGAAAGGGATGTGAGCAATATTTAACAGGAGGGTCAACAAAAGACTGTTGAAAAGGATTGATTAAGCTATTATTTTCTGCAATATGATCGTATTTGCCTTTTCTCTTCAAGTTTGTGCATGCACATGCATATGTGTGTGTATGTATACAACCTATGTATGTATTGTGGTATATATACTGTTAACATAAATAAAGTAGAAATTTAAACTCAGCTATAAAAAATGATCTATATAGCATTATTTACCAAAAACTTTAAACAAACTTGTGAAACAACTGGAATATAGGGTGGAGGGTGGTGTATAGGGAGGCTCAGTGGTAGAACACTTGCTTAGCATGCACAAAGCTCTCTGATCTCTGGTGTTGCCAGAAGAATAAAACATCTGAATTTTTACAGTGACAATGGGTATCTTAAAATTTGGGGAAGCCAGAGAGAGGCAAAGCCCTATCTTTCCCAGTACTGTTGAATCCATACAGGTGCCACCAGCAAGACTCCCCACATGCAGGTGTCCTGACATAATTGGCCACAAGGCTTAGAGAAAGAGTTGGAAAGATTAGCAAGTTCAGGGGCAACTAGCTCTGCAGGGCAAGGTCAGGTTCAAGTCTGAGCTCTGCCACTAGATAGTGCCTGTGTGATCTTGGACACATCACCTTCTTTCCAGGCCTCCATTTTCCTTTTGTGTAACTAGAATTCTCCTAAGCAGTCCTTACAAAGCCAAAAGTACTTGACAGTAGCATCTCAGTGCAGGTGACAGTCACAGGAAACCAGACAGAATACTGTATAAAGAGCTGTTACTCCATCACCTTCACTGAGGAGCTTTGACTGTGGCCACAGAAGTTAACTAACTGCACGTCCAGGTACCTCTTTGCAGTTTGGGGCTATTATTGGTCCATATCTGTTTCACAGTGTTGTTTTGCAGCCAGCATCCCACAGCCATGACCCTTTCTCGCTGCTTCAAAATAAGTTGAAAATGGCTTGGGAATCTAGGCCAGGGCTCAGAAGCCAGGGCCCCAGGTCACTTATCAGCATCACATTCCAGAGAGTAAGTAGCAGCAATTAGAATTTCCAGAGAATATTTCCCTTCAGCTCCTTGGAAGCACTTTTGCAAAATTTCATTACTACAGCACAACTGTTCTCTTCTTGCATTAAGGGTACAGCGATGGTTAAGCATTCTCTCCTTCAGGGACATTTCCTTTAGATAATATTTAGCCCCCCAAAACCAAAATAAAACCACTCTTTGCAAAGCCTCTGCCTTGACTGTTTTGCCAAAACAAACTTCAAATTTAGACCCATTGAACAGGCAACTTTTCTCATTAACATATTTAGAAAAGCAATATTTCAAAATTTCCATTTCATATGGTTTTCATTTAGGTCATTTTTTTGTACTTTCTTTTTCAGAGTCAACTATGTAGAGGAATAAAAATGTAAATTTTTGCACACAACTTCAGCCTTCATAACTAAGAGTTTATATTAGTGACATTTTTATCTTAGTGACAACTTACTTCAGCTAGAGTGGGAGATTCTTAAGTAGAACAGAACTCAGGTATGTCAAGTTTCAGATCATTAGGAGGTCACTTCTTACTGTCTTTCTGGCAGGTTTTCTTCAAAATGGTAGGCACATTGCTCATGGTTGCCCAAGTTATATTGTCACAGCAACCCACATAAGAACAAAAAATTCTCCCAACATGTCTCACTAAAAGAACCCAGCCCATTTCCTGTGTTCCTCTTTGAACTAATCCCTAATGTAACATCTGAATCTTGCAGGGAGCTCTATCTATAAACTCCAGTGTCACAGAGCAGGCTTTGCAGAGCAAAGACCTATAGATTGGGACATAGACACAGTCTACTCCTCTTGAACCAAGAATGCCCTTTATTCAAGCTCAGGGAAAGCCTTATATAGTGGGGGTTGCCTGTTGACCTAGACTAACCTCTGCAGCTCACATGCCTGACCTTAGCCAGCGTCTTTGTCCTCTGTTAACTTCCTCATTCCTAAATCGCAGCACCTGCTTGGGCATAGTTCCTGATAATGGAAATGGATCAATTGGTTCCTGTAAACACCATAGGCCACTAAACAGTGCTAACCCCTGGGGACTGCAGGCTGACCTCTACACTCTAAAGCCAAGGAGATGTTCACACCATGAAGTAGCATGACCTCATTCATTCTACAGTTTCAACAGTGTGAGTTTGTCTTGGTGACATAGCTTTCTCACTGTTTGTTAATGGCCAGAAAGATATTCTGATTTAATCCTGGTGACCATTATGCCACTGTGCAGAGAGTAGTCATTTAGAAGGAATGTTTAGTTGTCTGCCCTTATGGGAAAGAATCCAAAGTAGAAAGCTAGGTTGGAATGAGAAGCTTCAAACAGAGCCTTGAAAGATCCTGAGGCTCTTGCAGCCTCTCTGTGGGCTTCAGACTGGTATCTGAATGGACCTGCTGCCCTTAGCATCTTTGACCTACTAGCCACTGTGCCTTCTAGTGAAGGCTTGTTCACACAAACTCTGAGGTAGGTGCGTGCATTTCCTCTTTAGAAAAGAGGGGATTGGTATCTTGAGGTTGTCGTTCTGGTAAAGAAATCCCCTCAACACTGAAACAAGTCACCCCTGCTATCTTAGGATTATACTGTAAGGGTTGAGAAACTCGCCACATAAAGACTCCAAGAGTCTTCTCTCATGCAACAAGCAATGGGATTTTTATTTACCAAGTATACTTGGGGCTCACTGAACACGCAGGAACAGAGAGCCCCGAGCTGGAGTGGAATGGGTTTTTATAGGGTGTAAGGAACAAAAGAAGTTCAACCACAGGACATGAGTTTTGCTTCATGCAAGAAGCAGATAAGGAGCAGATGTTCTGTCAATGTATATTTTATGGCTTTTTCGAGAACTGGGTGGGTAGTACATTCTTTCCTGGAATTTCAGCCACATAACTCTGAGGAGTCTCTATCTGTTAACCTTTGGCCCTATCTGTTTTTCTTGACCTTTTGCCCTATCTCAGGAGGTGGTCAACAGGAGCTCATCAATCCTGGAACTTTAAGCACACCCTTTGTTTATCAGAAGGGGGTGGTACAGAGTTCAACCAATTTTTCTTTACAGTACAGAGAATTTTATGAATGATGTTAGGTGAAATTCTCCTTTCTGTGACATTCTTTTTTATTATTATTATTATTATTATTATTATTATTATTATTATTATTATTATAAAAGTTTTACCACATGTATCCCTCTGCTCGCCTTCCCTTCCCTCCTCCCAATCCCTCCAGTCAGCCTTCAGCCTCTCCCTCTCCCATCCTCTCCCCCAAAAGATCAAGAAGTCCCAAGGTGGGTCATCTCAGCCTGGTGCATCCACTCCAGGCAAGTCTGATTTTCTCATCCCAAAGTAAAGACTGGGTTAGGTGTTCCTCTGCAGGGAATGAGCTCCAGTGTGCTAGCCCATGCACAGGAACACAGTCTGATCCCACCACTCAAGGCTCCACATACTGCCCATGCCATCTACAGTTGCCTATAACTGGAGGGCCTAGTTCCTTTTCTGGATGGTTCCCCAGTGGCTGTTCTTGATTCAGTGAGCTTCTCAGAAATCCAGCCAGCCATCTCTATGACTTCTCCTCATAATCCCTATCACCTTGCTCATACAGACTCTCCTCCCCTGCTTTCTGCTGGACCAGGACCTCAGCCCAGTGCTTTGCCATGGATCTCTATCTCCACCTCCATTTATTGTTGGATGTAGGTTCAGTGAACTTAGGGTGGTTATTCATTTCATTAAAGGGGAAGTGTAGGGGGTTATGTTGTTCCATTGTAAATAATTGTCCCTGCCTATGAGTTTAATAAAAACTGCTGATTGGCCAAAGGCAGACAGGAAGTGTGGGCAGGGTTACTAGACTAAGAAGACTCTAGGAACAGGCAGACCACAGCAGAATGCCTGAGAGAAGCCGAAAGAAACAGAAGACAACTATGCTGCTCTGAGAAAAGGTACTGAGCCACATGGTTAAACAGGATAAGAGTCATGGGTTAGATTAAGGGTAAAGAGTTAGCAAGTTATATGCCTGGACCTTAGGCCGATCAGCCTAAAACTATTGTAAACATCTGTGTTTCTCTATGGGTCTATAGATTTACAGGCCTAAACCTAGAGGCTAGGCCCAAAATCTGGGCCAAAAACCTCTTACTACACACCCTCTCCACTATTGGTTGGAGACCTAGCCAGGGACATCCTGTGAATTCTTGAAGGTTTCCCTAGCACACAGTATCTTTCCAATCTCTATCAAATATTCATCTCTTTTTTCCTCCCTCTTTGTTGCTCCTTTCACTCAACCATCTCTTTCTCTCATGATTTGTTCCCAACTCTTCTTGGTTGCAACCTGTTATGACCTCAATTTGCTAAGAAGATCTTCTATATTTTCTCTTTCTAGGGGAAACTGGATCTCTCTTAAGTTCCTTCTGATACCAAGATGTTCAGGGATGATTTGCAGCTTGAGTATCTTTGCTTTTTGTCTAAAATCTACTTATGAGTGAGTACAGCCCATGCCTCTCTTTCTGGGCTAGTGATACCTCGCTCAGGAGGATATTCTCCGTTTGCCTGAACATTTTAGGATGTCATTCCTTTTACTGCTGAGTAGTACACTATTGTGTAGATGTACCACAGTTTGCTAATCCAGTCTTCAGTTGAAGGGCATCTAGGTTGTTTCCAGGTTCTTGCTATTACGGATAATGTTGCTATGAACATAGTTGAGCTAATAATGCCTTTGGGGTACAAATGTGCATCCTTTGGGTATATGTCTAATAGTGGTATTGCTGGACCCTTAGGTAGACTCCAGTTTTCTGAGGAACCACCATACTGAATTCCAGGGTGGCTGTACAAGTTTAGACTCCCACCAACAATGGATAAGTATTTTCCTTACTCCGCATTCTCTCCAGCATAGGTTGTCATCTGTGTTTTTGATCTTAGCCATTCTGACAGGTATAAGGTGGTATCTCAAAGTTGTTCTGATTTGCATTTCTCTGAAAGCTAAAGATGTTGAACAATTTTTAAGTGCCTTTCAGCCATTTGTAATTCTTTTGTTGAGAATTCCCTTCTTAGCTCTGAACCCCATTTTTTAATTGGGTTATTTGGGTTTTGGGGCTCTAGTTTCTTGAGTTCTCTATATATTTTAGAGATCAATTCTCTGTCAGATGTAAGGTTGATGAAGATCTTTTCCCATTCTGTAGGCTGTCATTTTGTCTTATTGACTGTGTCCTTTGCCATACTGAAGCTTCTCAGTTCCTATTTATTAATTGTTGTTCTTAGTGTCTGTGCTACTGGTGTTATATTTAGGAAGTGATCACCTGTGCTAATGCGTTGGAGGATATTTCTCACTTTCTTTTCTATCTAGTGCAGTGTATCTGGTTATGATGAGATCTTTGATCCACGTGTATTTTAGCTTTATTCAGGTATTTGCATTCTATTGCATTCTTCTGCATGGTACCATCCAGTTATGCCAATACCATTTGTTGAAGATACTATCTTTTTTCCATTAAATATTTTTGGCATCTTTGTCAAAAATCAGCTGCTCATAGCTGTGTAGGTTAATGTTGGGGTCTTCAATTTGATTCCATTGATCCACAAGTCTGTTTTGTGCCAGTATCAGGCTGTTTTTATTACTGTAGCTCTATAGTATAGCTTGAAGTCTGGGATGGTGATTCCTTCTGAAGTTCTTTTATTGAGTAGGATTGTTTTGGCAATCCTGGGTTTCTTGTTATTCCATATGAAGTTGAGTATTGTTCTTTCAAGGTCTGTAAAAAAAATGAGTTGGGATTATGATAGGGAATGCATTGAATCTGTAGATTGTTTTTGGTAAGATTGTTGTTTTTACTATGTTGATCCTACCTATCCAGGAACATAGGAGATCTTTCTATTTTCTGATATCCTATTCAATTCCTTTCTTTGATGACTTAAAGTTTCTGTCAAACAGGTCTGCTACTTCTTCGGTTTGAGTTATGCCAAGATGTTTAATGCTATTTGCAGCTATTGTGAAGGGGGATGTTTCCCTTATTTCTTTTTCAGCCCTTTTATCCTTAGCATATAGGAGGGCTATTGATTTTTTGGTGTTAATCTTGTACCCTGCTACATTGCTGAAGGTGTGTATTAGCTGTAGGAGTTCCCTGGTAGAATTTTGGGGGTGACTTATGTATACGATCATATCATCTGCAAACAGAGATATTTTGACTTCTTCCTTTCCAATTTGTATCCCCTTAATCTCCTTATGTGAACTATACTGAATAGATAAAATAGAGAGAGAGAGGACAGCTTTGTCTTGTTCCTGATTTTAGTGGGATTGCTTTTGAGTTTCTTCCATTTAGTTCTATGTTGGCTGTTGACTTGCTGTATATCGCCTTTATTATATTTAGGTATTTTCCCAATATTCCTGATCTTTCCAGAACTTTTATCATGAAGGAGTGTTGGATTTTGTCAAAGGCTTTTCCAGCATTTAATGAGATGATCATGTGTTTTTTTTTCTTTCAGTTTGTTTACAAGATGGATGACATTCACAGTTTTCCATATGTTGAATCATCCCTGCGTGTCTGGAAGGAAGATTACTTGATCATAGAGGATGAATTTTTTGATATATTATTGGATTTGGTTTGCTGGAAATTTATTGAGTATTTTTGCATCATTGTTGATGAGGGAGATTGGTTTGTAATTCTCTTTCTGAAGACAAAAACAAAAAAACAAAAAACAAAACGATGATTGGGAGAAAAATGAATAATCTGATTGATACTTTGATTATTGAAAGCCTTACAATGATCCATACACTAACACGATTCCATACACACTGTCTTCCTTTGGGTGGGGACAGCCTCTGATCCTGGTGGGGAGCTTGGGGAGTCCCCTCAGCCACTAATGTCTCATTCTAGCTTGAGTCTAAAACTGTGTGACTTCTTGAATTTTTGTAACCTTGGACGCTTTTACATCCAGATTCAGTTTGGGATTTCTCCTCAAGTCTTTAGGAATTTAGACTAGGCTAGGACTCTGTTATCAACAGAACTCTCCCTCACACACCCTGAAGTTTAGAGTCACCTAGAATAAAGATCTGACACCTTTTTCCCCTCAACTCAGGTCAGTATCTTTCTGCAGAACTTCCTGGCCACACACCCTTCTCTTCAACTCAGGTCAGTATCTTTCTGCAGACCTTTCCGGTCACACACCCTTGTCTGCTTAGGAACAAACAGTCTCTCCTTGTTTTCAATTGTCCTTTGACCTTTTTTTCAAGTGACATTGACCTCCCTTCAAATGTACATTACCAGTTTTCCCCTTCCAAAAAAAAAAAAAAAAAAACTTTGAAGTTCTGTTCTTTGTGACTACAAGGTGGCCTGGTCCCCTCCCTGCAGCATTTACTGGAAGTGTGGTATGAACTGCATCTTGGCTTTGTGTCAGTGCCAACCTGTAAACAGGTGGCCTAAGGACAGTGTGTGATCATGTGTTCTGGCTTCTAGCTGCAGGTGGCTTCCCCGTTGCTTCTCATATGAGAAGAATAGAAGGCTACATTTCAAACTTTTGAATCTGTTGTGTTTATGTAAAACTTTGCGGATCCCATCCCCATGAGTAGATGATATTTAGCATTTCTATCTCCTGATTGAATTCCTCTCCCAAGTCTTGGATTGTCTTACCATTTCCACCAGCTTTATGTTTGTGTTTTCTTGGGCATCATTCAGGCATTTATTCACCTTAAATTCAATCTCCTTAGTCTCATTGAGCTGATCCTTGGTGTCTTTAAATTCTTTGAGTTATTCGATGAAGTTTATAATTGTTCTTTTAAATTCTGTGTCCTAAGTTTCATCTAGGTAATTTTCGATGGCAAGCATTTCTACAGAACTGATAGGTTCTGGAGAGAAGTTGCTGGCTTGATCTTTTATATTGTTGCTATTTTTGCAATGAGATGTGGACATGTTGACTTATTTTGTTAGGGACAGAGTAGTTTGGAGGCAGAAGAGGGGATGTGCAGGTAGGTTGGGCCTAGAGGTAGACATGGTGGAGTACAGTCAGGTGGACGGAGGGAGCTGGGCTGATATACAGGATATGCTTCCCAGTCCAAGCCTGGCATGTGGTGGTAGATCTGGCTGGGCCGAAGAGTTGCATATGGCATAAGAGGGCCCTGTGGCTTGGGGGATAGGTAGAGATGATCCTGGACAAAGTTTAGAGCTTGTTAGCAGTGGAAGAGTGAGAAATCAGACTAGGCAATCAGACGAGGCAAGGGCATTTGATGTGGGAATGCCTTTCTGTATGCTGTGAATCTCAATCTTTAAATAAAGGAGCTGTTTTGGGCCATGACAGGCACCATAGAAGAAGTAGGAGGAGAAATCAGAGCATAGGTAGGAGAAGCAGGGCGGAATCAGACAGATCGAGCAAGCCACCCAAGGAGCAACATGTAAGGAACACAGGTGAGCCACAGGCCACGTGGCAGACAGATTAATAGAAATGGGTTGATTTAAGATGTAAGAGCTAGCTAGCAATGTGCCTGAGCCATAGGCCAAACAGCATGAAGTTAATATAAGCGTCTGAGTCATTTCTGGGGGCCAGAGCAGCGGCGGCGGGTGGCTAAAGGGTCTGGCACAGCAGGGTCTGGGCCCCTGGATGCCCGGGATCAAGAAACCACACTACAACAGGCATTGTATGTGGGATTCAGGCTAGATCATGCAGATTCAGGATCAGCAAGTGTGCTGGATAGTTTTATGTCAACTGGACAAAAGCCAAAGCCCTCTGAAAGGAAGGAACCTTAATTAAGAAAATGTCTCCATAACATCTGGGCTGTAGGCAGGCCTGTAGAGCATTTTCTTAATTAGTGTTTGATGGGGGAGGGCTCGCTCTTTGGGGGTGGTGCCATCTCTGAACTGGTGGTCCTATGTTCTATAAGGAAGCAGGCTGAGCAGGTCATGGAGAGCAAGCCAGTAAGCAGCACCCCTCCTGCCCTAGATTCCTGCCCTGTTTGAGTTCCTGTCCTGACTTCCCTCAGTGATGGACTATAATGTGAAATAAACTCTCTTGTTTTCAGATGTTGTTTCACCACAGCAACAGAAACACTGAGACCTACCTAACTAAGGCTTACCAACATCCTGAAGAAGGATATGGGAAGTCTGGGTACCAAGTGAGGTATCTGGAAGCTGAGAAAAGAGACCTGTGGATGTTTTTGAAGGTTTCATCAGTGTAGGTAGAAGACTAGCTGCAGCCCAGACTTGGGTAGCTAGCCTAAGCCAGGCACTAGATGTGGGACCCTGGCTAGAATTTGTGCTTTGCATAAAAGGCTTTAATGGGTAGATCAGGGAGTCTCACCAGGCTAGACCTTGGAGGAAAAAGTGAAAAATCTGAGTACCAAAGTCAATGGCTGGAAGCAGCATAGAAGAGACCTGTGGGTACACCTGTTTAATTTTGAACAAATGTTGGCAGTGCCTTGCTCTGGTGCCTGTCTCCCAAGGTATTCATGTGTTATGCTACAGGATTCACAGGGGACCTGCTCCGGATCATACTGCTTGCTGAAGCTGGGTTACATCCATGCCACTCATGCTACACTGAGGGTCAGAAAGTAGAGATTGGGGGGAAGAAGGGGGCTGGAAACCACTGCTGGCACAAAGGTCCTATGTCCAGATCACTAGCGAAACCAGAAATGTTAATCATGTAGGATATTTCCTCGAAGGAGGAAATGGAGGAAATGCCTGTTTCCATCCAGAAGGCTGGGAATGGATGTTGGTTATGACCTTTCACTATCTGTAGAGGCAGACCTTACCCTCACCCCCACCCTGCAAAAGGATTATTCCAGACTCTTCCTCCCTAGAGCCTTACATTTAGTTCCAGTTAATAGAACCCATTCTTAGAAGAGATGTTCCCTGCATTTTATGGCCTGCTGATGTCTATGCTGTCTCTGTCGGGGATAACATTGAATTCTAGGTTTTCTATAGAACCCATCTTCAAGGTCACATGTACTTTGCAAAGGAGTTTCTATGTAATCTCACTTTAATCTTTATTGTTTACTTGAAATTGGAATGATTGTTGCGTGGAAATTTTCCTCCAAATTCTCTTGTGTTTAATATGCTGGCAATAGACCTCCTGGTGTTATATTCATTGAAGTTTGATACAGGTTGTAGAAGTCAGTATGAACCGAGTTTCATTCTCACCTCTTTCTGTACATTTCCCTGCCTGCTGTGACACCTACTGGAACCACATCTGTTAACTATGTTTATGTGTCTCAAAGACTTAAGCTCAGCACTGAGCCACAGCCCAAAATTCCTCTGTCCCTTCCTATTGTATAGGACTCTGAGCCAAACTACCACTAAATCCAGGAGTTTTGTTGGGCTTACATTTGAAAGATCATCACAGCCATGGCTTGTTGACATTCCCTCTGGGAAGGGAGGATGTGGAAGGTCACAGCCCCTCACCTCACTTGAGCATCCAGAACACCTTGCCAACCAGTTGTGTGCAATTTTTCCCTAGTTGCATGAGACTGTGGAGTCTGTGGGAAGGACGGGAGAACATAGGGGAAGAATGATGGGAGAGGACTTCATCTATATAACTATGGTTGAGTCTTCCATGTTGGGTACAGATCTTCCAGCACAGCTGTTTTATGGCCACACATTCTCCTGTCCATTAACCCTTCACCCATCGCCTTATAAAAAAGGCCAATATACTCCTGAGTTCCTAAAGTGGAATTTTACCCTGGTATGTTGGGACCTTAGGAGAAGAGGGTAGGTGGTGTTTATGCCCCCCCCCCCCCAAGGGAAGACAGTTTAGCAATACCCATTCAGCACCTAACACTTGATTCTCTTGTCAGAGGGATTGTCTTGCTCCTTTCTGGGGCTCTTGAGGGATACTCTCTGGTACAGTTGCTATCTTTAGAATGTCAGTCCAGAAAGGGTGATTCTGTAGCCTTTACTTCCAGTAGTCATCTGTCCAAAGAAGCATGGACAGGGAGGCCTATCTAGGCAGATAGGGGGCAGGAGGTGGGGCTAGAGTGTTTTTCTTTTCTAATAAAGGGACCTGATATATATATCTTCCCAATTCCCCAAATCCATGGTGTTTATTCCAGGACTTCTCTGTAAATCCCAAATCTGCACATGTTCAAAGTCCATAGGTGAAGTGGTACACTAGTTACATAGGATCTGTGTATATAATTTATTTTCCCATATTATTTTCAAACATCTCTAGAATATTCATATTATGTATGATGACATAATGTTGCATAAATAATTGTTTAGGAAATGAGAAATATACAGATGAAATTTTTTCATCATTTTTTTTCTTGGTTCTTGTAGATGCTAAGCAAGTGTAGGTGTAGATCTAAGCTGTTGTACCTGTGTCGAGGAACCCCTGAAGACCACCAAGGAGCTGGATGCAAACACATGAAGGTCTTTATTGTTATGGACAGGTTCAAACAAACCCAGGCCAAAACTCTTTGTTCTAGCCTAGTGGAGAGTTTCCGGACCCTAAGCCCTTAGGTGAGGGGGATTTTAAAGAAAAGCCTACTTAAGTGGGTTGTTGTACATCTTGGCATTTCAGGATTGGGTAAAGAAATATGGAGTACAGCAGCCATTGGCTGAACTTTCCGGTGCGGCCCGAACCAAAGCCCTGAATCTACTGATTGAACTTTTGGCATAAACCTAAGTTTTGAATCTCTTGGCTGTCAAGCACACTCTCAGACCTGGGCTCCGCCCTCAGGCATCAAATGCTTTCCTGAAACAAAGCTTTGTAAGGATAAATCCATGCCTTCACAAAGCAAGTGCTTAACACTGAATCACATTCTGTGGCTCTTTTCCTAATATTTTAAAATATGATATTGATGGATCTGCAGATGAAGAATTTGAATGAAGAAGACCACTGAGCACCAAATATATGTATATATTACATGCAGCATATTAGAAATACATTACAAACATAATATGCTTTGTGATTCACAATGTCTGATATATTTACCCTTGGTCTCTTTAGACAGAGCCTGTCTGCTCTGGTGTATAGCATGATAGGCATAAATTAGCCCATAATGAGGCAGCCTCTTTTCAATAATAACAATATCATTAGCTATTATTTATTGCAATTCCAAAAGGTTATATGATTTATCTGAGGGTGCCCAGTTAGTAAGTAACAAAGTAGAAATTTTCAACTTGGGAAAAGACAGTCAATGGCAGACTTCCTTTTTTTTACCCTGGAAATAGATGTAGCTTTTGGTCTTCAGACTCTCAGGGGACAGACATTCTCATTCCAGAGCCACCAGTCAGTCAGTGCTGGGACCTCTCCTGTCTGACGAGCTCACTGGAATTTCTGCCAAGATCTCTTAATTATTAAGGCCGTGCGTGAGAATACTTTGGCAGAGAGTTCACGTCTTTTCTGAGCCTTTCCTGTGTGGCCTCTCAGCTTCAGCCATTTCCTAGTAGCTGGCATGCTTCCCTCTGGAAATGGAGACTTCCTCATAGATTTCACTTTGTGGGTTTACAGAGCACACCATTCTTAATCAGAGCTCAACCTTCCAGTGGCTGTCCCCCCCCCCCCCCATGATTCATCCCTGAGAGCAGTCTCGGCTCACTGAGATGTGCCATTTAGGAATGTGCGGGTACCTGTAGTTTCCAGGAATTGGAGGCTTAACACCAGCTTTTGGAAACTTGTGACAACTTTGCATATTGATTTAAACAAACAAACAAACAAACAAACAAATAAACAAACAAACCAATATTTTCATAAATTCTTTGAGAATGTCACACATGTACTTTGATCATCTTAGCTCTCTTCTCTACCTCCTCCCATATCCACCCACACTCACCTCTCTGCCCACCAACTTTGATGATTTTTTTCCTCCCCATCAAGTTCTATTTACCGTTCCAAAACTAGGGAGAGGGGCCTGCCTTGAAGAGCGGTTGGCCTGTCAAGGGTCGCATCATTAAAGAAAACAGCATTTAACTTCCCAAGAAGCTTTCAAATGCCAGCAGCTCCTCAACTTGGGAAAAGATTTTATTCCCACCTTCCCCAGCTTCATACTGAGATTTCTGTTTGGCTGGAGCTTGCACAGACCTTGTAAATACTGTCATAATCGTTGCTAATTAGTCTTTGTTACTGCCCTGTTGTGTCTGAAAACACTATTTCCTTGAAGTTATCAACTACCTCTGACTCTTAAAATCTTTCTGACGGCCCTGTCATGAGGATCCCTGAGCTCTGGAAGGGTGTGTATGTGACTGGTATATTCCATTTATGCCTGAATACTTTTGAGCTCTTGTTCTCTGTGGGTTGACCAGAGGGTCTCTGCCATCTATTAAGGATGATGATCCTTTGATGAGGGTTGAGTGATGCACTCAACTATTGTAGTATGAGGTTTCTGGCCCAGACTTTCAGGCCTAACCTCAAGGTCTAGGCCCACAGACCCGCAGTCCCGCAGTTCCTCAGTCCCACAGAGACACACAGATACTTTCAATAGTTTTCAGCTAATCAGCCTCAGGCCCCGGCATATAGCTTGCTAGCTCTCTACCCTTCATCTAACCCATGACTCATCCTGTTCAGCCATGTGGCTCGGTACCTTTTCTTAGAGCAGCATGGTTGTCCTCTGCTTCCTGCAGCTTCTCTCTGGTGCTCTGGCTGGCATTCTGTTCTCAGAGTTTTCTTTAGTCTGGTGGTCCCGCCCACACTTCCTGCCTGCCTTTGGCCAATCAGCTCTTTTTTATTAAACCAGTGGGTGGGACAGTTATTTACCATGAAACAATACAATACCCCTACAAACTATCATTACATCAATAAGTCCTTCAGAGTCATTTTAATGCTGTGATCACTGAACAGAAAAATAATGTTGATTTCTCCCCTATGACCTGGGGCCTATTTAGTCATAGGTTCTTGATATCTTTAATAGTGTCATGGAGTGGGCCTTAGAGGCAATTAGAAAGTGATTGGTTATTCCCAGGACATTTGTACCATTATTGTGCCAATAGGCATATGCATCCTTTGGTAGGACTCATGATAACATTTAATCTTTCCAACAAATGTTTTTTAGTAACATTGGTTAATTTGTGAACAGGGGCACGAATGTGGCTAGCATGTTAGCTATACTACCCAAACTAGAAGATTGATATAAAGTCTTAAAATTTGATTCTTTTTCTGTGGATGGGGATAATTAAAGTATAGTCAGCCACCACTCCCCACATATATTAGCAATTGAACCCACCCAGACACCTATAATCTATTATGTTCAAGTTCCTTAGAGGAAATAAAAAAGCATTTGGATATACTTTGCATATATTCTCTAGTCTTCTAAAGATTACCTTTATATCCCTGATAATTCATAACCTGATGTAAATGGGTACCACACTGTAATGTTTAGGAAGTGATGTAAGAACAAGAGGCTATCCATATTTAGTGCAGATTATTATTTTCCTTTGAAAATTTTTTGAGACAGGGTCAATATAGTCCACTTTAGTCTTAAATTCATAATCCTCTGTGGCCCAAGTGCTAGAGTTATAGAAATGTGCTATCATGTCTCAACTTAAACCTTATAATTTTGGTCTGTGGTCAGTTGAATTTGCAGATGGAGCTACCATTGGGAGAGGGAAATGGGACAAGTCACTACAAGCCCCCTGACAGGAGGACAAGCCTTCAGACTAGCAGGAGGCTGGCACATAGTGTGGCTGCTGCCCAAAGATGGCTAGAATGACCCACGTGCCACTGGGCTCTTTGCAGCACTGATGTCCAGTTTGGTCCATGGTGCTCAAGTCCTCGTCTGGAGCATTTTGAACACTCCCTGGAGCCCTCCAACACTGGTGGAATTTTTATTTCAGAGTGTGCCTTTTATGCCTGGCATTTAAGTTGGGTTGCAGGAAGAGTGGCGTCTTACTTCCAGTTGTTCCCAGGTGTGAACCTCCACACTCTGGCTGTTCCTAGAAAGCACTTCACTTGCCTTGGTTAATTGCTTTTCAGGTTGTCCCTGTCCCACCTCTATCAAGTCCTCTGGCCTATTCTCAGGGTGGCGCAAGTGCTCAGTGTGATGCCACCTTAAAGTTTTATCCCCTGTAATTTCTCCAAAGCTGCTGCTCTGGTTTCTCTCTATCCATCGTCCTGAAATTTGTGTTCATCTGATGATCAATTTAGCCTAATGGATTACCGTGTCGGATAGTTTTTGTAACTTGACAGGAACCTAGACATATCTGGGAAGAGGAAATCTTAATGGGGAAAATGTTTCCAACAGATTAACCTGTGATCAAGTCTGGGAAGGATTTTCTTGATTGATGATTGACATAAGAGGGTGCAACCATCAAGGGTTATGTCATCCCTGGGGCCCGGGACTCTGGATGTTATAGGAGCAGGCCGAGAAAGCCACAAGGAGCAAGGCAGTGAGCAACACTCTCCATTGTCTGTTTCGGTTCCTGCCCCGACTCCTTCAGTGATTCCATGTGACCGAGAATTGTAAACTGAAATAAGTCTTTTCCTCACTAAATCACCTTTGGCCATGGTGTTTTATCACAGCAACGAACACCTAACTAGACACTTAGAATTATGTCTGCAGATAGTATGTATACATCAATGTATCAGTCAACCCGTGCTTCTCAGACACATAGAAAACAGGTACAGAAAGGATGGAGAGCTTGGCTAAGGTCCCAGTGAAGAGGGTGTTTTGATCTGGGTCTGAAGATTGCTTCTCCATCCTCACTTCTATGGCCTATGGAGAAAACAGCTGGTCCAGGAAAATAGCTGATGCATTAAAAAAATTAATTACATGATGAGTTGGCAGGCCCTAAGTGGCTGGGGAAATCTTATTTCTCTTTCTCTTCCCAACAGCGAGGAACCAGCTATTAGTTTTTAATAGATAAACCTGAACTGTTAACCCAGAAAGGTTGAGGGTCCCTCTTCTTTATTCACACCTTTGTTTCTCTTACTATGCTAGCAGAGAATTTATCCCTCTGTCACCCCAAGAAAGGATGGCAGCCTCTCTTGGCTCAAAGGTGTCTGACTGGGGTGGGGACATAGCCATACTGTGGACCTGCACTCCCAAGAGTACCTGGTCCCCATCCCAATAGGAAGCCTCCCCAGCGTCTTGTGGGGTATGTGGCTTGATAAGGGGCTCTGATTGTGACAGCTTCCTCTGAGTCCAGTTTTTCTGGGTGGCTGCAAGCGGAGTGTTGCTACACAGAGAGTAAGCTGAGTCAAGGGAACTGAGAGGGACTGCCTTCTCAGAAGCCAGAACATACTGTGACTCACGTCCAGTTTGGAACCATTTGCCAAAGGTCCTTGCAGTCTTGGCACTGAGAGCTACAAATAAAAGAGCTTCTAACTTCCTAGCTCTCCTCCATTCCTGAACCCTGCAAGTCAGCTCCTTTTAAAATTTTCTTCCTAGTGCATAGTTCATGTATTCTCTTCTACACACACCCTGTAGCAAGGTGCCAGCTTTTCCCAGATGCCACTGGCTGAGAATTGTGGTTTTCTGCTGGTGTCTGTAATATTGTACTCAGAAAGAAAGAACTTAATTTTGTTGTAAATATGTTGACCCGGCTGTATATGGTTCATACCCTACTGTACCATCAGTTCTCTGTTCCACAAGGTAGGGTTGTGTCCCACTGATGGGAAAACAGCAGTGTGGCTGCTTTGACACTGATCTGAGTTCCAGTAAAATTGAGCAGGGATGGTGTGATTGTGTCATCCCAGTGTGGCAGGCTTTGTTCATACACACCCTGAAACAAAAAAGCCACATGCTTTAGTATCATGTAGAATTGCTTGTTTTTAATTTTTGGGACCCACAGTCCATCACTAAGAATGTACCTTAGAGACCCTTTAAATGAGAATGTTTGAGAGGTGCTGGGCTATATAAACTATGTAGACTGGCCATTTAGGCCAACCACACTTGGACAGGGAGGAGGTGATGCTCTCAGGTCAGAGAGATGAAAAGCTCTCTTATCTGGCATCTGACTCAGGTTTAGAGAAGAAGTTAATATGGGACATCTGAAAGCATTTCTGGGAGTCTTGAAAGAGTTCACGTGGGCCACATGGAGATGCAGAAATGGTGCTTTGGTAGAATTGCTGAGCCTGAACCTGTTCCCTCATACCTTCTGTCCACTTGATTTTGTCTTAAATTTGGCTGTTCAATAAGTCAACGCTTCCTGGTTGAGTCTAACATTCTGCTGCATGTGACTTTACGGTTCCTATGGCCTTAGCTTCCAACTCAGTCATTCTATTGTGTGCTAAGACCTTTTCCAAGGAGAGAGTACACACACATCTAAGTCACCCAGATTGGAAGCCTATGACAGACCAAAGTATGGGTACCACTAAGGTACAACATGGTAAACCAATGTGTTTTATGGGGTTACTTACAGGAATATTGGTGAGGAGTTCCTTACATGAGCAGAAATGTCTTAAAGACAGATGCATCACCTTAGCATGGGTGACAGTTCACAAAGCTGGAAGCCTGAAACAACTTTCAGACATCACCATGTTGCAGTGTGTTCTTCCCCAGTGACTCAGTTAGGCTAAGCCTCTTCTAGGCCAATCAGCCAGTGTCTGCTGATTGGTCTCAACCCAGAGTCTTTGTAGCTTATCTTGTCTGAGAGCGACTTTCAGCGTCTTTATTGCTTACTCTTAGAGTAAAAGGCTTGGTAAATCTGGTCAACTTCAGGGACTTCCAGAAGCTATTCTGTATTGTTTATGTTCCTTCTCAAGGAGCTTTCTGGCAGAATAGTGTTTCTGTCTTGGAGGAAACCGCTATATGACACATTTCTTCATTCTCTTGACCTTACCTATTGACTAACCTTCTTGTTTCTAGAGTTACCCACTGTGGCTCTCTCCTAGACATGAATACAAAACATTTTTTTTCTGAAGCATGTATGTCTTCCAGACAGACTCTGTTTAGGGAGGATAAAGATAATGACTCGTTGTTGACATCCTGTCCCTGATCCTTTGTTACCTAGCAACCCTCACATTTGGGTCACACTAGGTATCAGCTCCATCAAGTCCTAATTAGTAATGTATTACCTGTGTCATACTGCCTTGCTGCACTTGTAGAGGCTCTGAATGTCACAGTTGAGCAACATGAGGGCAGAGACAGAGTCCACTGAAGGCCTTTCCCAATCTCTCCCAACTCAATTTCTCGATTCTCAGTTTTTATGGAGTTTCTGCCCTACCTCTCCTCTCAAGTCATCCCTTGACCTCACAGTTCACACTTCCTTCAGCATCTCTATCCCACCTTCTGGTAGCCTGGCTGGCCCACAATCCCTCACTTTCTCATCTATTCAGTTCCTTTCAGCTCGGCTGTCCCAGCCCCCGAGGGAAGACTTCATTGACTTGTTGGGCTCATCCTGTTCTTATTTGTTATACTGTTTATTATACCATAAGTTACCATGTCTTGATGTTTTGAAAATTAGTTTTTTTGTTAATAATCTAGGTTATAAACCAGGAAATGCACCTATTTGAGGCATGCATCTTGCTGAATTTTGATGTTTGTAGTTTTTTTTTCCTGCAACAATTAACAGGGCAAGATAGAGATTATTTCCAACACTCTCCTGGGCCATTCTCCCAGCCTGGTGACCAGTGCTCTGGTTTCCTTCACTCTGAAAGACATTTTAAGGTTCTCTGTGTGCATTGTGCATAGGAGGTCACCCAATCTTTTGACAATTCCACTGTGTGAACACACCATTGTTGGCTCACCTAAAGCTAGATCCTTTCTAGTTTTGGGCTACTTTGTCTAAAGCTACTATGCAGTACAATCTTTGATGCTCACACAGTTTATTTCTTTCTTAATAATGAACTGTTGAGTCAAAGAGTAGGTATGTGTTTAGATTGAAAGTGCCATCATGTTCCCCCAGGTGAGTACACACATGTATAATTTCTTCCAACAGTACCTGTTCATAAGTTCCAGTTGTCTCATGCTCCTGGCAACATTCATTACTGTCCATCTAAATTTAGTCATTCTAGTATATGCACAGAGATCTCTTGTGGCATTAGTTTTTACTCTGTCTATTCTGACTTACTGACTAGGTTTCATGCTTAGTTATTAGAATTCAGTTTAGCGATACAGTGCTCACTTTTCCTGATCGAATGAACCCAGTCTGAATGTCACAAGTCCCTCCTCCCTGCTCCACTTAAAATCCAAGTGGGACATGTGGACAAGTAGCAGGTAGAGTGGCCAACCATCCTGCTCTTGGGACTGAGGAACTCTTGGGTTATACGATCTCCAGTGTATAAACTGAATGATGCCACACTAGTGGTCAGCCAGAACATTTGAAGACCAGTCTCAAGAAGTAGGGCGATGTCCAGTTTCCAAAATGGTGCATGAGTTTTCTATAACTGAAACCATGGATTCTGCCTTCAACTAATGGTAGGAAAAACCCCCTGTTGTTCTAGTTTTGTTCTGTAAAAAATGCTGAAAAGCAACTTTGGGGAAGAAGGGTTTATTTGGTATCCAGTTTCCAGTGGGTCCATTACTATGGTAAACACCAGGCAGAAATGTAAAGGCACATATTCACAGTCAAGAGCAGAGGAGGAGTAAATGTGTGGTGCTTGGTTGTTCATTTTGCACTCAGCTAGTTGTCTCTACCCTCACATAGTCCAGGCCCTCAAATGAGGAAATGGTGCGTTCACAACGGGCTAGCGTCTCCCTGTGTCAACAGTGCCTCCATAGGCATGTCCATGGCCCAACCTTATTGAGTTCCTCTGTTGAAATTCTCTTCTCAGGTGATTCAAGGCCCTACCAAATTGACAGAATGATCCAGCACACCAGTTCAAGAAAACTCAGGTCCTTTTAATTTACATATGGCCAACCAGGAACTTAAACTAGCTCAGTATTTTCTCCCACCCTCTTTTCCTTCTGTTCTTCAACATTGCCAACCCAGTAGGTACCAGGTGATGGCTGTTAACTTGGGCATTGCATTATTAATCCCCAGACATCTCACATTGTCCTTGGTCTTAAGGGGTGGGGGAGACTTGTTTTATAGGAGGATCCCTGTAGCTTGCTTGGTTATTTGAATTTTGGACTTACTGTACATCTGTGTTCAAAGCATTTCTCCTCACTTGTCCATAATCTCCATTGTGGAAGAGAGCCTTCAATAACAGGTTTCAGTCTCTTGGATTACATCCTGGAATTGGAGGCACAGATTCTCATTCATCTTTCCACTGAAGTTTCAGACCCAGGCACACTCCCATGGTACTTGTATTACATGCTAGATCAGTCTTAGAGTTTTTGTTACTGTGAAGAGACACCATGACCATGACAACTCTTAAATAGAAAACATTTAATTGAGGTGGCTCACTTACAGTTTTAGAGGTTCAGTCCACTATCATCATGGTGGGGGACCATGACGGCATTTACGGTGCAGGCAGGCATATTGCTGGCTACCCCTTGATTAGAAGGCAACAGGAAGTAGACTATGATACTGAGCAAACCTTAGAGAAAAGAGACTTCAAATACCACCCCCACGGTGACACACTTTTTTCCAACGAAACCACACTTACTTCAAAAGGCCACACTTCCCAATAGTGACACTCCCTATGAGCTTATGGGGACCAGTGACATTTAAACTACCACAAATTCTGATGTGTGTTTCTTTGAAATAAAATTCCATATAAGGTCTATGCTCTTGATTTCCAGATGTTTGTCTCTTGATATATAGGGAAGTATTCTAATAAATAAAAAACCAAAACAAACAAACCATTATGTTTCAGATTTCTGGTTAAAAGTTAAGGTTTTTAAGATTTGAGTTTTGAAAATCAATGGTGGTTAAATGGTTATATTGCCTGTCATCTTGGAGAAGGTGGTGGGAGATGACAGGAGACACAGGAGAAGAAGGAAGGGAGAGGAACTCTAGCTACCTCTTTAGAAAGGGGACACAGGAGGTTGTCTTTAAAGGAATGGTAAGGTTTTTAAAGAAGGTTCATGAACTAGAAAGCCCTTTCAGATGAGGAGCCTGGAATAAATCAAAGCATGAAGCTGCCCAGCCTAATGCTCAGGCCACTGATTGGGCAATGAAATGGCAGGGGAGGATATGTGTTCCAGGGCAGATAAGACTGGGGGAAAAGTTGCTGAGGAGCAACTTTACTTCAGAATCCAGAGGGGTTTCAGAATCCAGCTGCATGCCAAGACTACCCAGCCCTCCACTCCCTTTTCGTCTGCTGACAAAGCATTGTATTCAGTCTCAGGGCCACCCAGTGGAGTAGGCAGGATTGTCTTTAGTCACAGAGAAGGAATTGAGGCTAACAAAAACAAGCCATTTTGTTAGATCCCCTAGTAAAGGGTCATTCTTATTTTCCAATCCATAAAACACCTGTCTTCAAAGTTGCTATAGACAGTCAATAGCTTCTGGAGAACGAAGACTTGGTTTTCCTTAAGTGTGTGTAGATCAGATCTTGGTAGATTAGTATGTTCCAGTGGCAGGGACACACACCCAAGAGTATATGAACAGCACAAATTATACTTGATACGCTTTTTTTGTTTTTTTTGTTTTTAAAGGAGGACATACCATTGGGTAGGTAGGGAATGAGGTATATTTGGGGGGAATGGGTAAATATAGTTAAAGTATGCTATACAAAATCTTCAAAGAACTAATAAAATTACATTCTTCAAACAAACAACAACAAGCATTTGTCCTTTAGTACCTAACTGCTGAGGATTCACATCACCAGCATTCACTTCTTTCATACTTATAATGCTGTAAAAGAGCATGATGACATCGCATCCTAACTACACAGCCTGTGAGGATTCCGGGCCTTCCATAAGTTTCCATGGGGGTACTTGTATACCTAGTAATAGGGTCCTGTTGTCCCTGTGTGTCTGTGGGTGCCTCAACCATGGATTTAACCAAATACAGATGGGAAACATCTTTTAAATGTTGCACCCATGCTGGACATTCAGATTCTGGTCACTATTTTCTAATAATTTATAACAGCTATCCTTGTAGCATTTAGAGTAGAGGAGTCACTCAAAGGTGATCTGAAATGTAGGGGGTGAGTGGGTCAGTTATATGAGAGTAGTGTGCTGTTTGGCATGAAGAGCGTCTGAAGATTTGGATATTTTGGTTGGTAGCAGGACCAATATTTTGTGGATGGGAAGATATAGTAATTCTTATGAAGATATGACTTTTATAAAGCTGTGTTATTTGTTAGCATTTCACTTAAATATGATATGATAACCTGATAAAGAGCCACACTAATGATTTAATGAAGATATTTAATAACATCCAGGGTGTGTGTGTGTGTGTGTGTGTGTGTGTGTGTACACATCTATAACACTTTCTGAGTCTGTTTATGTATTTGGTTTCAGAGGCGACCCCTCTGCATTGGATCACCAGAAGGAGGCTTATCCCTGGGAGAGGCTAATTCTCCTTCTCCCAACGGTCTCCCAACTGTTTGTCTGTAGTTCTTTGTCTAGGGGTAGGACCCCAAGAGAAATTTTCCTTCCCTTTAACATGCCACTGACTTTGTCACTGTTCCAGTCTTGTTCATGCCTCCCATTTCTAGGAGACACTGTTTCTCAACAGACTTCCTGGTCCTCTGGCTCTTACAATCTTTCTGCCCCCCCCTTCCTTGATGCTATCTAAGTCATAGATGGAAGAGCTGTGATGTAGATGTGTCAAATCTTTTATCTCAGCATTGTGGGCTGTTGTACTTTTCTGTAATGTCCCCCTTTTAGTAAAAAAGAGGCTTCTTTGATGAGGGGTGGCAGACACACATAAGGATACTCTTTAGAGTGTAGTAAGAAATTATGTGGGTCTAGCAAAGTGGTGGTAGTAGAGTCTTCTCTAAGATCCGTGACATCACTAGCTGACTAAGTTTCTAGTACCAGGCATAGCTTCCTTCCTGTTGAGTGGGCCTCAAGTCCAATTAGACAGGTGGCTATTGGTTGCCAGCAATGTGTGAATGCCTCTTATTGCACCTTTATGGATAGCCTTTCATGCTGGCATTTGCTATGGGTTATAGGTATTACAGCTGGGTAGGGCTATTTAATTACTTTCTTCACTTTTTAGTTTGCGCAGTATTTTCTGTAACCATGGAAACTAGACCACAGGAGAGAGGCTTTCAGGCCAGATCCTGCTTGAATCATTCAAGTCCTGTGTCCTAAGGATGCAGTGTCTTTAGCAGTAGAAGCCTACCCCCAATGGAAGAGATGTAATCAAGGGCTACATTGATAATTCTGATCTAAAGATAAGTGAAACCCATGAGCAAATAAATGGATAGACCTTGAAAAAGTTATGTTGAGTAAGGCAATCCAGAGCCAGAAAGACAAACACCATGTGCTCTCATCTGTGGTTCCTGGCTCCAGATCTTCATATGAAAGCATACAACATGGATTAGCAGTAGAAACCAAGAAGCCTGAAAGAGACGGTGATAAAACACTCAAAACAAGTTGTGGAGGAAAGGTTTATGAGGCTTACGCTTCTAGATCGTTCATCACTGAAAGAAGTCAGGACAGGAACTCAGACAGGGCAGAAACCTGGAGGCAGGAGATGATGCAGAGTCCATGGAGGGGTGGTGCTTACTGGCTTGCTCAGCCTGCTTTCTTATAGAACCCAGGACAACCAGCCCAGGACAACCAGCCCAGGGATGGCACCACTCACAATGTGCTGGGCCCTCCCACATCCGCTGCTAATTAAAAAAAAAATGCTCCAGCGACTTGCCTACAGCCTGATAATATGGAGGCATTTTCAGAATTGAAGTTCTCTTCTCTCAGATGACTTCAGTTTGTGATCAGATGACCTAAAGCTATCCAGCACAGGGACCATAGGTGGGGGAGGGGGAGCTTGAGAGAGGAATTGTAGAATACAGGTGATATGAAGTGAGAAATGGAGAAGCTGGGGGAGAGTTTCAGATGGGGAGAGAGGAGGATGTTAATACAGAAGGACAAAGGGGAACAAGGGACAAACCACACCACGGTTATTTGACAAAGCCTCAAGCAGTTGAATTATTTTATATTTACCTAAAATTGTACACATTGCATACAAGATATGTGTATATACATCTTAAAGAAAGTTAAGCCACTTGGGCTTACAATGCTCCCCAAACCACAGACTAACAAAAATCCCACTATTAAACATGCATCACAGTATCCCAAGCTGCTCCCTAAATAATGTATTTTCAATATTGAAAAATGAGGTGTGACACTAGCTTAGCAGAAATACCGAATAACTTATCTTGACCAATTGTGAAAAACCAGAAGGCAGGCTGCTGCTCTCCCAAGGGTCCTTTACGGGGAAGTACATGACTGCAGCCGAGCTTCCTGGTCCCCCCTGTGTTGGTTTGTGGTTAATATCTTCCCATTTCCAGGACTGGATGGCCCAGACCTGGGAACTGCTGTGGTTTGCAGCATTTGAAGAGCTGTAATTCCAGAGGAAGAGGCATAGCAACCCCAAGCTTAGAAATATCAGAAGGCCCCTTTGCCCTAAGAAAGTGAAGTGACAGCCAGAACCACTATGGCTGAGCCTTTCTCTGCCAGACTTTGTGCTGAGGCCTCTGACTGCCTCGTGTTCACTTCTCCCTGGGATCATCCAGACACATCGTGTCATTTATTTTCTTGGTGGTTCTCAGACATGAGACATGGCTTATAGAAATTGTATATCTGAGACATAGCTCTTGCTTGTTTTTAAAATAATTTTATAAAGAAAAAAACACGTTCCGTAGGGGCTGAAAGCTAAGTGAGCTCAGTGTTTTGTGAACTGATCTTGTACAACAAAGCAACCATTTATGGCTATGTTATTAATAGATGCTGTTTTGATAATTTTTAATGGATATTGTCAAGAATGCTTCACCTCTCCAGAACACCATTCCAAATGCTGTATTATGCATGTAAATTGCATATAACATATCACCCCCAAAGGCTCAGGGATTGAGGACTTGGTCCCTCACTGGTATACATAAGCAGTGAGAGGTGATTGACTAGATAAGCTTTGATCATACTTAGTGGATTATAACTTGAAGGTATTATTGAAAGATGATTGAAATTTAGAGGTGGAATGTAGTTGAAAGAAATGGGCCACTGGTGTCTAGTGGGATCTGTAGAAATTTATATGGAATACCGTGCTTGCAAAAAAATTTTTTTGAGACAGAGTTCTTTGTGAAGCAGTCATGACTGTCCTGGAACTCACTCTGTAGACCAGGCTGCCTGGAATTTACAGAGTTCTCCTGCCTCTGCCTCCTGAGTGCTGGGATTAAAAGCATGTGCCACCACTTCTCTTATACTTCATTTATCTGGATATTAGGACACTTTTGGTTCCTGGAAAAATTGTAGTATTTCCTATATTTTAACTTATATTTCATTGAGTATTGGTAATACTGAACACATTATCTTCTATGGATAGCCCATCCATATCTCTTGCTGCATATTTTATGGAGATTGTTAAATTATAGTAAACATTGATTCTATGTTGGTAATTCCTATTGCAAACATTTCCTCTAATTCTTCCAAACTTCTCAAACTTTCTTGAAAAAATGTACAAAAAATGTACTTTATGTATATGAATGCTCTGCCTCCGTGAATGTCTACATTTCAGAAGAGGGGATCAGATCCCATTAGGGATGGCTGTGAGTCACCATGTGGTTGCTGGGAATTGAACTCACTCAGTACCTAAGGAAGAACAGCCAGTTCTGTTACCCTCTGAGTCATCTCTCTAGCCCATGAAACTTTTATTATACCAAACTTATCTTTTCTACACAAAGATTTTCACTTTCAGGTAATGGAAATCATGTTTTCCTTTACTGCTTTTTATTATGCTAAGATGTCCTCCTATCTAGGGTCATAAAAACCACCTTCCAGTACTTTGCTATACTTTAATTTTATTTTTCCATCTCAGACTCTGACTTATCTAAGGCTGTTCTAAGAAATAAACCAGGTTAGGAGTTCGATTGACTCATCTGTCTGATCCCATCTCCACTGCCTTCAGTGTCCTCTGTGCTGCAGACCACCAGTTCTGAAGCGTCCCTTCTCTGTGATCATTCCTTCATTCTTGCAGTAGAATCCCAGAACCAAGCATATGCAGCACACACACACACACACACACACACACACACACACACACACACACACACACACTCATACACACACATAGTTGGGGGACAGAGAAAGACAGACATAGACAGAGACAGTCATACACAGAGCCAGAAAGACAGACAACAGACACAGTGAGACAGAGAGAGAAACAGACACACATACACACACAGATACGCACACACACACAGACACACAGACACACAGGCTGGGGTAGGGAGAAAAACAGAAAGACAGGCAGAGAGACAGACAGACACAGACAGATGGACAGACAGACACAGACAGATGGACACACACATGGCTGGGGGCAGGCATCATCGTTTTACCTATTGGGATAAGATCAGAGTTTGTAATCTGACCCAGCATGTGTGGACTACAGTTTCCAAGAGCAGCAGGAGGAGGTCCTCACTGTTCACTGGCCAAAGGCCTTTCTTGGTCATCTTTGAGTTTGACTAAAATGAGAGGATCATGCTATAAATAGCTCCTTGGTATGTATGTAATTTTTCTTTCTTACTGTGTCTGGAATACCATGGTGATGTCTCTCAATGTTTGTGGTTTCAGGTGCTAGATTAAGTGTTTCTCAATTTTAAGTACCCTAAGATAAACCACTTGCCCCAGTAAGTAAGAGGCAAACTCCCGGCCCCATTCCAGATACAGTAGGTCTGTTAACAAAAAAAGAATACCTGGTGGCAAAGTTCTGGCACCACCTTGAACTTATACCAAGTCATTCTCTTACTTCAATGCTTCAAGTGGGCATTCCAGCAGCAGGACTATCTGTAAGGAAGATTTGGAGATATTGTAGGTAACTACTTGATCAGCCTGAGTGAGAGACCATAATAGCATAGGTGATAAGAATGGCTGGCTGGAGACTGCATTTGAGTTTCCCAACATTTTCTAATAACCAACTAAAGTTATGAAACTTGAGTTCAGTGTTTGAAGAATAACTTCCTCCCGGGAACTGCCTTTGAGATTGGGTTTGGGCCCCAGCCAACTTTCTGAGTCAACTGAATTTTGCCAGAAGCGTCAGGATTCTTGGTCAGGGGACTTAAAAGGGTACCTTGAAGGAGAACAGGAATGTGACATAACTTAGGGGGTCCTCCAAAAGGGACACTCTGTACCTAGTGTCGCACAATGACAGCTTCCTGAGGACATCAAGGTCTGTTCTGGACTCTGAGAAGCTCTGCTACTGCCTCAGGAGGGTAAGTTTTATGCACTGACTCACTTCCACACTTTAGAAGGCAATTTCTTTGAGTATTCAGAAGTAAAATGGAGGCTAGATGTCATGCTCTAATGACTTCCATGAGCAGTGTCTAGAATGGAGTCTCCCCTGACTTCTGGCTTGTCATCTCCTCCTTTATGGTTGCCTGATTGGCTTTCCCAAGGGCTGGTGCAATTTAGGTGAAGTTATCTCAACCCCTTGTGTAAAATACTCTTAGTTCCTTTTAATGAAAGACTTGGAAGTTGTGGGTGGTGAAGAATAAGCTCTGAAGGGTCTTGACACAAGGCAAGATGGGCTTCTCCACTCGGGACATACTGTTTTGATATGTTGTGAAAGATCAGAGTAGTTTAATTGGTCTGAACATGGCTGATGATGCATTGAGATCTTTTCCTCAAGTACCTAAGACTATAGTTGGTAATTATTTTTAAAAAGATTGCAATGGCTACAGATACCTCATAAAAGGGGAAGTATTACTAAGCACTTGAGTGGAATACAAGTTTTTTGTTTTGTTTTGCTGTTTAGCTCTGTGGCCACATCTGAAGCCTTAGAGACTCTCAACCTCAGTTCCTTGACATTAAAATTGAGATGTTACATCTGCAATCAGAAGCATGAGCGAAGAAGGGCACGTGAAGGCTGGGGCTCATTAAAACAAATCCCAGATTGGTAGAGCCTGGTCCATTGATGAGGTTGTGCATCTCAGTTTGGTTCCCAGGAATTCAATAGAAGGAAACACTTGGTTTGGACACAGACTATAGTAAGTAATATCTACATGATTCTTTGAGTACCATGATGGGACTTATTTACAGAAGCCAGCAGATTGGCTCTCTTAACACAATCATAATTTGAATGAAATACAGTTTACAGTGCAGTCTGATATTAAGGGTCAACAACAAATAATTGGCAATATAGCCTAGTTAAGAAAGTGCTTTCAAAGCAAGTATGATTATCCTTCCCTATACATACTAACCAGTCTTATGTTCTGCATGAATAAACCCATCTTTCTAAATGAAGTGCATTATATAAGAGTCATCTTGAAAAACTCAATGGATTTCATGAAGTAAAATGCTATGAATGTATCTGTGTATACACTGTGCTGCTGAGGGGTACTGGAGTGGTTTCCAGTTTGAATCTATTCAATGTAAAACAGCTATCAATGCTCTTAGGTGTGCTTTGTGATAAGCTCTGCTACACTTTTACACTGATCATAAATCAGGAGTAAAATTAGTAAGTCTAGATTGTAATCATATTCTTCATTATTCATCCCTCAGAATGGTTTTATGAATATTGTGCTCATCAAGAATGCTGGAGAGTTCTAGATGCCTGCTGAATCCTTATCAACCCAGGATTTTGTTTTCCATGTTAACTCTCTGGTAGATAGATGTGTCCTGATATTTAATTCTAGCTTAGTTACATTTGCTTTATGGCTAATGAAGTTGAAATAGTTAAGGTTTAAAGTTTCAAGGGACAGTATGATTCTCTTATAAGAATCTAAAGCAGTTGGTGACTTGGAATTGTATTGTGTTCATTTTAATGACAAATGCCTGTGGGTCCGTTAGGGCTACTCTACCTGCTTTACATACATGCAACAACAAAGCACACACAAGGACACATCTGTTAAGCTTGTCTTTGGGTGGTGTCGGCGATTAAACCCAGGGCTTTTGCACATGCTAGTTGAGATCTCTACCAGGGACTAATGCTGAAATCTTGCTCAGGTAGTTTCTTTTTTAAAGCAATATTGCCAGGGTTGAAGTGAAGATTCAGTAGATAAAACACAGGCTATACAAGCAGGCCTGGAGTTTGAATCTAGAGAACTCTTGTAAAAGCTAGGCTCCTAGGAGGTAGAGGCAAGGAATCTCTGAAGTCTCTGGCTAACTAGATGATGCAGAATTGGTGATTTGGGTTCAGCAAGAAACCTTTCTGTAGTAATAAAGACACCCAGTGGCAACTTGAGGGCTCCTCATGCACATGTATATATGTTGTACATGTGTTGTGGAATATTACTTAAACTGTGTCAAGATGCATTACATTTATTTATGCTGCAGAATGTTACCTTAACTGTGTAGAGGTGTGTTAACATTTGTCTATGCTCCATTTGTTTAATTATGTAAAGATGTGTTGCATTATTTTCACCGTGCCTAAGGCACCTGATTGGTCCAATAAAAAGCTAAAGGACCAATAGCTAGGCAGGAGAGGGATAGGTGGGGCTGACAGGCAGAAAAAATAGGAGAAGGAATCTAGGCTTGAGAAGAAGAGAGAAGAGAATGAGGAGAAAGAGGGGGACATGTCCAGGGCCAGAAGAATGGAAGCTGCCAGCCCATAATCAGACACAGAGACAGCGGGAAAGTAAGATCTACAGAGAGGAAGGTAAAAAGCCCCAAGGCAAAACATAGATAAAGAGAAACTAAAATAAGGTTAAGCATTCATAACTAATAAGAAGTCTTCAGGTCATGATTTGGGAGATGGTTGATGCCCAAAAAAGAAAGCCTGGTACATGCATGCACTTACATACAATTAATAAACATCAACACACACACACACAAAAACAAAATAAATACAAATTAATACTGTATATTGGCAGTTAACCTAGCCATTTAAGAGTTCTGATGGAGGTAAGCATTGAGCTAATGTTTTCATGCTTGTTAACACAGCATCCCTTCTGGGCTCACAGGGCAAGGAGGACTTTTGACTTTCAAGCCAATATAAGGCACTTGCTGCCATAGACTCTGATTCCTCTGCTGGATCTGTGCAAAGTAGATCATAAGCCAGGGAGAGAGAGAGAGAGAGAGAGAGAGAGAGAGAGAGAGAGAGAGAGAGAGAGAGAGAGAGAGAGAGAGAGAGAGAGAGAGAGAGAAACGATGGGGGCACACATCCCTGGGACCATACGAAGAGAAAGTATTTTTGAAGGGCAGTGTGTCAGCTCATCATCATCAGTCTGGCTGGATTTAAAGGGCATGCTTTGAACATGGCTGCGAAGGTGATTAGAAATACAGTAGAAGTTTTGAATGAGAACTCAGTTTTTCAGCAGGCTTTTGACTTCTAAGTAAAATATCAGGAAGTTTCCTGGATTTGAAAGGTTTTCAGCCTTCTTCCTCAGCCACTTGCACCTTCACAGTAAAGTGAAATCTCTTATTTTATAAAATAATCATGTACCAAGTTATTTTTAAAAAATCTGAGTAGACCCATGCAAAGATGATAAACTTTATGGATCACTTTACTCAGCAAAGGTTGTCTGTCTTGACCAGATCAAATTCTCAGCTTGCAACTGGAATGGTGAACTTCTTCTAAGACTAATAAGTTGGAGGTGGGGTATGGTGGGGTTGGCAATCATTGGAGGACATCCTAATCAGTCTGTCTTTCTGTTTCTGTGCAGTCTCCGTGCAGCTTTCGGATGCTTTCCAAAGTACAACTTCATATGTTTCATCCATTTGTATTGTGGTTGTGACAAGATCTGGCACTTCCTGTGCCTGTTATTTAGATGTGTATGCATGTTAGGTTATATGTGCACAAGTGTGTAGATGCCCTCAGATGCCAGAAGAGGGCAATAGATTTCCTTTGACGGGAGCTACAGTTGGTTGTCTGTTGTCTGATATGGATATCAGGAACAATCTTGGGTCCTCTGAAAGAGCAGCAAGTGCTCTTAAATGCTGAGTCATATCTCTAGTCTCAACAACCTTATGATGATATTTGTTTTCCAACTATACAAATCCATGTTTTGCCACACTCCTCAAACCATCTAATTATTGAGAATGAATGCTCACTAATTCCTTTATGAAGTCTTTGGGAAGCTTTTTGACACACAAATATCAAGATATCTGTGTCATTCTATGTGAAGAGATTGTGAAGAGCTGATATATATACATACACACTTAGCAAATCAGGAGAGTGACACAATTTTTCTACCTAACAGTATACTATTACTACCATGATATGTGGTAGTGGGGTTTCTTGGTCCCAGGCGGCCAGAGGCCCAGACCCTGCCTAGCCAGACCCCTTAGCTGCCCAGCCGCCCGCCGCTCAGGCCCCCAGAAATGACTCAGATGCTTATATTAACTTTATGCTGTTTGGCCTATGGCTCAGGCACATTGCTAGCTAGCTCTTACATCTTAAATCAACCCATTTCTATTAATCTGTCTGCCACATGGCCCGTGGCTCACCTGTGTTCCTTACATGTTGCTCCTTGGGTGGCTGGCTCGATCTGCCTAACTCCGCCCTGCTTCTCCTACCTATGTTCTGATTTCTCCTCCTACTTCTTCTATAGTGCCTGTCATGGCCCAAATCAGCTCCTTTATTTAAAGATTGATATTCACAGCATACAGAAAGACATTCCCACATCACTTCCCCCTTTCTGTCTAATCAAAAAGGAAGGTTTCAATTTTAACATAGCAAAATTACATATAACAAAATAGCCATCAAGCAAGAATTACAGTTCGAATATCTAGTCTATTTGTATTTAGCAAAATTGAAGAAAATACTCTTATCATCTACCTTATCTTTATGAATATAAAGTTTCACATCCAATATACCTTTCAAATGACTAAGAAAAACTGTACCTATAACTATCTAATCTTCAACTACATTGAAGACCACAGAAGGATATATTTACCCAAGTAAACCAGAAGTGCAAGTGACTTCTAAAATCTAGAAAGGACAGAGATGACACCTGTCTGCCTGGACAGTCACCCAAAATTCTTTTATAAAGTTGGGACATCCATCTTCAGCCTACAGGCCCAGAGTCTCTTTTCATTTCAGTGAAGCAGGAAATCTTCTCTGCCCATTCTGGCACAGTTCATAAGTTGCTTCTTTTCGAGTCCTGAAGAATGTCTGACAGTTTTCTCTGTAAATCAGGAACCTGAATGACCATCTAGGCTTGTTCTGACAAAGTTCAGAGGTCATCTTCCTATGGAAACTGCATGTCCAGTTTAAACAGCATACTGTCAAGCAGTCAATATAAGAACAGGTTCTTGTCCAGTGGCTAACCATTGCCACAAATAGACTCCATATGGAGTTTCTTCGATGCCCATTTTTCTCTTGAAGTACATTAGTGCTGCCAGGATCAGACCTGTCTCACTGTCCAGAAAAGTCTAAGCTCTTAAAACATTTTAAATGCCATATTCTGTAGGTCTTAGAAGTGTTTGAAGATTACCTATCTAATTGAATTATATCTTTGTATACCTAAAAATCTAACTAACATGCATTTCTTAATTATACATTACAATTTTAAATCAGTTACATAAACATCGTATCTTAAACAAGAGTAGAAAAATACATAGAGCATAAGAGAACTGACCTTAAGTTTGTATCAATAAACCAAAATCCATATCAGTGTAAATCATTTTGAGATTAACAGCTGATTTCTTGATCTAAGTAAATTCAATAATCTAATTTTTTAAAAATCATTTATATACCATATCCCCTTTTTCCTCTTACACCATCAACCACTTATAATGAAAACAAACATCTAGAAACAATATTTGGGGAATTTGGGCATAGTTTTCCATTACTACTTCCTGCTGACTAAGGGGTGTTGAAAATCTCACGGTTGTTGAGACTGGATCAGTCTGCAGCCCTGAAGCTGATATGGCCATCTCTTCCCATCAGAAATTTTTTTCAGGGGGTTCTTGGTTGATGAAACCATATTTGCCTGGAAGCAGTCCATAGGTTCTCATCTTCTGTGGATACAAAAGCAGAACTCTTCGAAAGCAATAAATCCTTAGACACAAATTTCAAAATCAAAATACTTTTAAAATATATATCCTTGTTTAACTTAGTAGCCTTTGCATTTGCAATCCATTGTCTTTCTGCAGTTAGCTCATTAACAGTTAAAAATTAAAAGAAAACACAATAACAACCAAAATCCAGATTTTGTGTCTATTTTCCATCTTTACGTGGCTTATTATATTTTTATTACTCTATTTCTCTTTTTAAAGACTATCTTCTCTCTTTTCTCTCTGAAGACTATGTTGTTGCATTGGGAAGATAGGTGTCATCTCTGTCCTTTCTAGATTTTGGAAGTTGCTTGCACTTCCGGTTTACTTGGGTAAATATATCCTTCTGTGGTCTTTGATATAGTTGAAGATTAGATAGTTATAGGTATAGTTTTTCTTAGTCACTTAAAAGGTATATTGGATATGAAACTTTATATTCATAAAGATAAGAGTTTTTCTACAATTTTGTTAGATACAAATAGACGAGATATTCTAACTGTAATTCTTGCTTGATGGCTATTTTGTTATATGTAATTTTGCTATGTTAAAATTGAAACCTTCCTTTTTGATTAGACAAAAGGGGGGAAGTGATGTGGAAATGCCTTTCTGTATGCTGTGAATATCAATAGTTAAATAAAGGAGCTGTTTTGGGCCATGACAGGCACCATAGAAGAAGTAGGAGGAGAAATCAGAACATAGGTAGGAGAAGCAGGGCAGAGTAAGGCAGACCAAGCCTGAAAGCCAAAGGAGCAACATGTAAGGAACACAGGTGAGCCACGGGCCACAGCTTAATAGAAGCTTAATAGAAACATGGCAGACAGATTAATAGAAATGGCTTGATTTAAGATGTAAGAGCTAGCTAGCAATGTGCCTGAGCCATGGGCCAAACAGCATAAAGTTAATGTAAGCATCTGAGTCATTTTGGGGGACCTGAGTGGCAGCAGCTAGGTGGCTAAGGGGTCTGGCGCAACAGGTCTGTAGGTCTGGGCCTCTGGCCACCCAGGACCAAGAAACCCCACTACTGTACTATGTACCTTCTCTCTGTTCTCTCTGAAGACTAGGTGCCTTTTACACACATTGTAACCTGTTTACAGGTTTGTTTCTTTTTAGTCTGAATCTGTTTTAGTGTGAATCTTTAACCATTTTCCAACTAGAAGAGCTTTTTAAAATACTCTCACTCTCTTGCCACATAGTTTTTGCAGATTCAGCCAAAACAGTAAGTTCTCTTAAAGGAACCTTGTCTCTGTTTGTGGCCAGCAAACAGAGCACACCCAAGAAAATGCTGCTACTAAGAAACCATCTTTGTTTCCTTTTTGTTCAAAGTAAACAGAAATCTAAAATCAATCACATGCTACTGAGTCTTCGGTGAGATTTCAGGAACCTGCCTGATTGCAGCTTACACTGCCTGACGCTAGTCCGCCAGTGCCATTTTGAATGTGACCTGGATGCCACACTTTCTTTGTACAATGGCCCGCTTCATATACACAATTTGGAAACTGTCTTGGCTCAGTTTCTGTGATCTAGAACCCTTTTTAATCTTTCTTGGGCTTTAAGTGGATATTCGCTCCACGTTGGGTGCCATCTGTAGTAGTGGGGTTTCTTGGTCCCAGGCAGCCAGAGGCCCAGACCCTGCCATGCTAGACCCCTTAGCTGCCCGCCTCTGCTGCTCAGGCCCCCAGAAATGACTCAGACGCTTATATTAACTTCATGCTGTTTGGCCTATGGCTCAGGCACATTGCTAGCTAGCTCTTACATCTTAAATCAGCCCATTTCTATTAAGCTGTCTGCCATGTTTCTATTAAGCTTCTATTAAGCTGTGGCCCGTGGCTCACCTGTGTTCCTTACATGTTGCTCCTTTGAGCTTCAGCTCTATCTGCCTGATTCTGCCCTGCTTCTCCTACCTATGCTCTGATTTCTCCTCCTACTTCTTCTATGGTGTCTGTCATGGCCCAAAACAGCTCCTTTATTTAAAGATTGATATTCACAGCATACAGAAAGACATTCCCACATCAATGATATGTGGTAGTCACAGGCTAACTTTCTAGTGTTGATTCTCTCATTTCACTATCATTCCAGGAATTGAACCCAGGTCATCAAGCTTTCACAGAAAGCACTTTTAATCTACTGAGTCATCTTACCACCTTTTAGTTGATTTTTGGACTGACATTTTTTTAAAGCTATGCAGTGGTGTTATATAGAATATTCTATGGGAGAAGAGTTTTATTTAGCAAAGTAATAGCAGTCAATTTTCTGGTATCCTGAAATATAGACACACACACACACACACACACACACACACACACACACACACACACACACACACACACAAATTATATAACCAAACATAGATACAGATAACACTCGTCTATACATACAAACCACACACATACATACACCCTCATACACATATAGTCATACACAAAAACACACACTCATACCATACACAGATATTCACATAATGAACATTGGCATGTGCACACAAACCCACACAACAACACACATCTATACATATAGCCACACACACTCACATATACATCTTTCTCTCTCACACACATATACATTCACACAAAATCACAAACACACAAATATAGGCACACATACTCATACATACATACACACATAGTCACATATACAGTCTCTCACACACAAACTTCTGTCACTATTTTATATATTTACATATATCCCTTCTGAACATGGTATAGATAGAAATACACACATACATATGAGCATATTCAGAGGATATATGTATAATTTCTTTCATATAAAATTCTAGAAAATGCAAATTATGTAATAGTAACAGAAAAGCAGATAGATGTTGGCCTGGGAAAAGATAATGAGGTGAGTTGCCAGTGGAGCTGGAGAAAAGTTTAATGTGGTAGGCATAGTCACAGAATTGGGGCAGGGGCCAGTCACTATTCTGAGAGGGTAGAAGTTCTTCATAATATTGAGGGAAAAATTACTTGCTTTTATTTCATGAGGCATTTTTATGGGATCCAGATAGAAACATGGTCAATTCACTATCTTGTTAGATTAAATTAATAAACTGTTCAGCTCCAGACAGTCTACACCTCTAAGGCATGTGTGAGTCCCTAGGAGTTAGGCTCCAGACAGCAAATTAAGACGTTGAAAACTAAGAACCAAATGTTCTTGGCCTAGTTGTTGAAGTATAGAGATTCAGCTTTTTGTTTCAGCCTTCTGTCTTCCTCTTTACCCCTGACAGATCAGCAAAATCCTGTCATTGATGGTGACAATAACCTGTCTCTGAAGGTGCTTCAGAGCTTAGTAGAGGCACCAAAGAGGTCCTAGTTGATGTTGATGATTTGCCATAGGGTCATAGGATTATAAAGCCTAGAAGGCTCTGGAGAAATCTTTGGAGAGAAATGGTACTATCATGAGAGGTCAAAGATAGATTGACACCATTCAGAAATTGAGAGGTCCTTGATGGCAAGAGATGGATACAAATTCTGATAATTGTTGATATCCCTGAGATACACAATGGCTTGTAGTCTGAAACATATCAATTATATAGAAAGTTAAGAATCAAGAGCCATAATCATAGAGCAGAATTCAAAAATCAAGAAAGGATCTATGGTATTCCATGACATATATAACAGTATGTTTTTGTATTTTTTTTCCTGGAAGATCCTGCAGAAGTTTAACCCAATATAAGATGTGATATCTCAGCATTTGGCCTGGGAGAGATGGACCAATGTCTTTTTACATTATTTTTGGAAGCTTAATTAGTTGGATTTGGGAAGAAACAAGCTCAATTAGTCATTGAAAGATGAAGGGACCAAGACTATTGTGCATCCATTTTACTACAGGATTAAGAGATGACATGTCTATTAAATAATGAGTAGGAAAGAGAGATTGGCAGGCCTGGCATAAAGTTCTACCAAGTAGGGAAGATAAGAACCTACTGTGCCAGTAAGTGAAGGATTTGGGTCTTATTTTTTCCTGGAAGTCCCTCTGAGGTAGGAGAGGCAAGATAAGAGAGGGATAATAGATGTATATCTGTTGCTCCGTGATGTGCTTTGAGTCCTTTGGTTTCTGTTACTTGTCATAGAAGTTAAAGGTTGTATTTTAAGAGTACAGTGGGGGGCTAGAGAGATGGCTCTAGTGGTTAAGAGCCCTGCCTGCTCTTCCAGAGGACCAATGTTCAATTCCCAGCATCCACATGGCAGCTCACAACTGTCTGTAAGTCCAGTTCCAGGAGATCCGACCTCCCTGACAAAATACCAATGCACATAAAATAAAAATAAATAAATTAAAAAATACTTTAAGATTAGGGTAAGTTGCAAGCAATGCAGGCTAATTCTGGGTATGAATCAAACAGATCAATTGGGATGGAGATTTTTTCTAGAACTAATGGAAAAGACATTAAATAGAGAATTGGGTTTTTATTTTCTCAGAGCTCAATTAATTAGTTTTGATAAAAGACTATAACATTTTGAAAATATGCCTGAACCATTAAGAGAGGATTAGGTGGTGAGGCCTGGGCTAGGGATGGACTTGAGTGTTATCAAAACATTTCCCACTTGAATCTTTGGAAATTAGGAGTTAGGGATCATAGGTCCAAGATTTACTTATCTGAAGTTGACTCTTGTGTTATCTTGTATCTCACCTTGTGTTCTTTCTAGAAAATAAGGTTTAATACCATGTACCCTTTCTTAGGATTTCTATTGCTGTAAAGAGACACCATGACCACAGCAACTCATACAATGAAAAACATTTAATTGGGGGCTGGCTTACAGTTTCAAAGGTTTAGTCCATTATCATCATAGCAGGGAACATGGCAGCATGCAGGCAGACATGGTGCTGGAGAAGTAACTGAAAGTACTACAATTTTTCAGGCAACAGGAACTCAACTGAGACACTGGGTGGTATTCTGAGCACAGGAAACCTCAAAGTCCACCTCCATAGTGATACACTTCTTCCAACAAGGCCATAATACCTACTTGAACAAAGATGCACCTCCTAATAGTGCCACTCTCTATCAGCTTATAAAGTCCAATTACATTTCAACCTCTACACAGCGGAACTAAGTTGCTATTCTCTAGAGTTTTGCTATTGAAGAATTTAATAAGACCATATAAAGTCCATTGTAAACTGGCTAAAGCTGGTTGTATGTCTGTCAGCCTTTTGGAACACCAGGTTTACAACTTAGCAAAGTAGGGGGGAATCCTGCTTAGGCATGGATAAAATTTAATTTTGTGATATTTCTAATTATCTTTCAGGTTAGATATTTAAGAGAATGGAATGGAACACTCCTTCCTCTACTTGAGACTCAGTGGGTATTGTCCTTAATCTAGGAAGAACTCCTTGGTGTTTTAAAGGTTGATCTCTATCAGCTGTCTCATCTGCTGGGATAAGTCAGATCCTGGCTAACTATGTGGTTCCCATTTAAAGCACACGGGCCATTTCCCCTTCTAGTGATTTTCTGTTTTGTAGGACGTATTAAAGTTCAATTTCTGGGGGCACCAAGGCCTCTTTGCCAAGAGGAGATTCATCATTTCATGACCCTGGAGAGCAAGGGCCAAAATTTTATCTGTCTTTGTAGACATTTAACCTCTTTGCCTTAGATTTCCCAGCTTTTGGTTAATGAACACACAGAAAGTGTGTAATCTTCAGGCAGCCTTTGGTAACCAACAAATACATTTTGAAATAAATCCTAATGTTGCTATGACTCAGGTGCCTTAACAATTAAAAGCCTTAGCAGAAAACATTAGTAATTATTTTGATAGCATATAAACATTTTTTTTAATGCCAGTTCTTATAAATCTTACTAGGAATAGATCAGTGTCCTAAGAGAACCTCATTGTTTTATTTTACTTTTTCATTACAAGTTTTTGTTCCTTGAGAATCCACACACGCTTACAGGGAAACATGCTCAGGTCTACAGCATAGGCTTCCTCCCCCATCTCTCTCTCAGTAAGTTTTATTAGTGCTGTCTATGGGTGTGAGGCCACCCCCTAATCTACCAATAGTCTCCTGGGAGCTATTAACTGCCCAAGCTCCTCAGTAAGGGCCTGGTGCTAGAGAGTGCCCCGCCCACCTATGCTCTCCCTTGAGTGGGTCTTTTATCGTCAGCACGGTTGATGTGAGGTTCTGAGTGCACTAGCATCTCACTGACCTCCTCCTCCTCTTACATGCTTCCTGTCCCCTCTTGCACCCTGTCCCTTGATCCTTGGTGCATAAATTTGGGGTGGTTCCCAAAGTCGGGCAGCCGACAGTCAATTTCGGGCTGAGCTTGGTAGTCTCTTATTGTCAGCATTATGACCACTTAGCTTTGTTGTTTTAAGCGTAGGGCTGCATTTTAGTTGCGTAATTGTTCTGAATTTTGACCTTTGGAATTATAACAACACAATCATTATCCACACACTTGCGTTAAGTTTTATCTCTTGCAAACTCTGTGGCTCATGAGGACCTGCTGAAGAATTTTGCTCTGTTGTTGTTTCTCATCTTTTCTCAATTCGGAGAAATCTAATAACTTTATCTTACAACAAAACCTTACTTCACCATGCAAGACTTTTTCTTATGGCAACAATAAACAAAACTGAGCACCGCCATCAACAGTAACAACCTCCCCCCAAAAAATAAGTGGGAAAAAAAAACTCATTTCTTAATGTTCATCTTACTTACTGGTCCTATCTAGAATCGAATCTAATTTATATTATGATGCAATGTAACAAGCTAAAATTCTTTGATTACATGTTAAAGAACGGGTTTTTATTTGCCATCACTCTTAGGTGGGACTTTATGGTTGCTTTGATTTTTTTTTTTTATATATATATATCTTTTTTCCAAATTGTCTTTCTTAGTCTTATAAGAATCCAAATTATTGATTAAGAAATAGGCAGGATAAAAAAGGCTTTTAATGATTTTAGATATCAAAACAGGAAGGAAAAGTACAAGGAATTCAGTGTCTGTATGTTAACCTTTAATCATAGTTTGGGTAACAAGGACACGTGTTTGACAGAGGAGCTGGAGGGGAAGCTAATGGTTACTTTTCCTTTTATAAGGTCATTTACCCAGAGTTTCAACAGAAAACAAAAACAAGCCATTCTTGTTTAGGATTAAGTGTAGGGTGAGCATTGGAAAAAGAAATATGTTCTTTCTTTTTGAGGGTTTAGGGATCAAATTTGGAGAAATCTCTGTGTGTGTGCTATTCCATGGAAACTGCACACATTTTATTATTATTGTCATCATTTGTCTCTTTGAGACGGATCTCTCATTGGTCTGACTCTTGTGAAGTTGGCTGGGCTGGCTGGACGGCGATCCTCAGGGGTCTGCCAGTCTGTGCCTTTCACTAGGACTTTATTTTATGTGTTTGGATGCCTTGTCTACATGACTATGCAGCATCTGTGGGGACCAGGAAAGATGTCAGAGCCCCTGGAATTGGAGTGACTGTTGGTTTTGAGCTGTCACATGGACACTGGGAACCAAACCCTGTTCTTCTGCAAGAGTCAGCAGCGCTCTGAATCACTGAGCCATCTCCCCAACCTCAAACACCTGCCTTTTTAATGTGGCTTTTGAGGATCAAACTCAGCTATGCTTGCAAGGCAAACACTTTACCAACTAGGCTAGTGATTTTTGAGACTACTTCCCAAAAGCAAGTTAGGAATGATGGACACTGTGTGACCCCTTATGGTGTGCTACTGCACTGTTTGAAGGCATCCCCAACGGGTAATGAACCTTTCATTTATCCACAATAGAACAGAGGCAATGCCCTATTCTGGGGAACCCCCTTTGAATAGAGGGCCTCATATCTGTGAAAGTGAAACCTGTTTGAAGTCTGGTGCCACCCACAGCACCACATGACCCAAATGTCTGTCGGGTTATACCAGACTGGCCTTGAGGTCATAAACTGAAACATGACCACAGTTTGGACATGATGGCAAGGAAAATCTCTCTGTCCAGGGAGAAACAAACTCCCTGTCACCATTTCGTTTCTCAAATCAGGAAATCTGGCTGTGAGGAGAACAGCTGGCACACAAACTCTAGGTACATATGCTCCGTTTCCTGCTGCCAAGAAACTGTAGCCACAGAAGTCTGAGGGAGGAGTGAGAGAGGGGCAGAAGCATCTCTTCTCAGAGCAAACACTACAAAGGCCAAGGGAGGTGAGGAAGGAGGGCCCATTCACAACTCACTGAGGGCCCCCAAGTCAGAAGCAACATATGAGAAGTGAGATACCAGTACCATTGACATCACTACCTCCCACCTCATAGAGAGCTGTCAGAGACTAATGCTGTGGTGTGACCCCACCTGCGTGGACTAACCAATGAGTTTGCGGGAATTTATCTGTAGTTGCTTCCAACAGTTCCGTTTTCAACTCTAAGAGGTGTGTGGAGCATAAAGAAAGGTCCTTGTCATCGTCCTAGTCAGGCCTTGGTAGTCTCTGCTGGGGAGACTGAGGCCTCAGGAAAAGAACTGCCTACGTGGGCACCACATGGAGGTCCTGGGAGGGAAAAGGTGTTCCCCTTTCTTTATACTGTGGCGGTGTGGATTGGGATCAAGCAAGGAATTGTATTCCTCTTTGTGCTGCCGAGAAAAGTGCTCAGAAGCCAAATTATCAAATACAGTGAACACTGCTTTGAAAATCTTTGTCAGGTTTTGTCGCCCCCCCCCACCCAATATACCTTTGCATTAGAAAAACAGAAGGCTAGAACCATGAGACCAGGTGCCTTTCCTTCAAAATGGCAGCAGGAGCATCCCCATTTACATGGTTTGATATAGTGCCATACCCTCATTTTGCTCTGGGGCTTTGGGGTGGAGCTCACCATGGCTGTAGCAGGATAGAAAGGAGGTTATATACACACTCTGATTTTAACCCCATGCCCAAGTGCTAAGGTGGATCCCAGCCACATTGTTCTCTCCTCTCACCTCAGTTTGTGCCAGGGTTTGTCAATGGCTCTGTAGAGATGGTGGTGAGTGGAAGGAACCCAGGGGGAGTTAAGGCACCAAGGGAAAGAGTGAGTGGTTCCTGAGTGTCTTGTCCTAAAATCTTGAGGAATGATGGAGCTATGATAGTGGAAGGGGAGGCAGATTTTACTAGGTAGAGAAGCCACTCCCTGCAGCAAGGAAAGGCACTCAAAAGCTTCTGACAGCCTCTTTGGGTTGGTACTTTTAAACCCAGTGTATTGTGTGTCCAGGCTCCTCATGATTGTATGTATGTCAGAGACTGAGTTGGAAGGCTTCAGCTTAGCTAAATTGAATGGGCATAGGAACTTTGGCTCGTAAGAGATAAAATAGGAGAGCATCGCCTCAGGGAAACCTTCCAGTGGAGAAAGACTCACCCAAAGTTTCAAGAAGATGAAGAACCGGAAGTGAGGCAAGTGAGGGCCATGGCCAGCCATTACTAAAGACCAGTTGTCAGCCATGACCTTGATAAATTGAGCCTTTTAAGATGTACAGCTTTCAGGTCTGAGAAATGGTCCAGAACATAGAGTGCTTGTTGCTTTTGCAGAAGACCTGTATTCAGTTCCCAGGGCTAAAAATGGGAGTCACAGCCATCTATTTCTAGGGGATTTGATGCTCTTTCCTGGCCCCCATGTGCATGTACACTCACAGATTTTAAAAAAGAACATTAAGATTAAAATGAAATAAAACTTAAAGCTTCTGTGCTAAACTCATAGCTGTTGAGCCAAATTTTCAGGTTTTGAATTCAAGTTCTGCACTCACTGTATAGAGTTCATCAGGATCTGACTCTTCCAGTTTGCCTATGTTTCCTTCTAATAAGCTGAGTGTGCTGGTTAGATGACTAAAATCATGCAGGGAAAAGAGACCTTAATGGGTGGATTGCTTCCATCAGTTGGTCCGGAGGCAAGTCCATTGGGCATTTGCTTGATTAATGATTCATGTGGAAGGGCTCAGGCCACCTTAGGTGGTGTCAATCCTGGGCAAGTGGTCCTGGGTTGTATGAGAAAGCAGGCAGTGCAAGCTGTGAGAGCAAGCCAGCAAGCAGCGTTGCTCCACGGTCTCTGCTTCAGATGCTCACTGCAGGTTCCTGCTCTGTTTGAGTTCCTGCCCCAACTTCTTTTAGTAATTGTGAGCTGTAAGATGAAATAATCTCTTTCTTCCCAAGTTGCTTGTTGTGATGATGTTTATCGCATCAACAGGAAGCAAACTTGGACACTCATGGCTTCTGTCAGTGTAGACCTCGTTAAGGTAAGACCTTTATTTTTAGTGATTCTTCATACCCCAGAAGCCTGTGTAGCACCTTCCATCCCTATGAAAGCTAGTCTAGTAGGAAGGAAGCATCCAAATCAATTCCAGCTTGTTTCCTTCATATACCATAATCACTTACTATACTGGCCCAAGAGGTTATAGTAAGTCATACCCAGTCAGGAATTCTGTGAGCTACAGTATTGACCAACCTGGCAAAATGTGTGCCATTATGCAAAAGTGGCATTGATATTAAAGGGGTAACAAATTGTTTCCTGATTGAATTTAAGACCCATTCCTAAGGGGATAACTCATGTGTTTTTTTTTTTCCTTTATAAACTTGGTCAAGAATCTGTGACTGTGATTATGGAATCTAGAACGCTAACTAGAACACATATATCACCCCTACCTCTGCAAGGCTCAGCAATCATCTTGGAAGAAAGGGTAGCTAGATAGAAAGACAAACTTGAGGCTAGGGAGAAGTCCTGAAAGAAAATGTCTTCTAGACATAACACCACCATTGCATGCATGGATGCACTGCACCTGTGGTCAGTTGCACAAGATCCAGCTTGTCAGCATTTTATCATCAGAGGGAGAAGGGCTTATAAGGCTCCAGCCTTCCTTGAGGCACCACTGACAGTTTGTATTGACTGGAGAAAGGGTGTCTTTCTTCAGTGCTGTACCCAGTGGTAAGTCATAATAACCCCCCACCCACTCTCATGTAGGCAATGCCAACTAAACTCAGTGGGTCGCACATGAAAACAGACACACAAATGGGAGGGGCTCCTGTTGGGGAGCAGAAAGTTTTCACTGGGGAAAGAAGGTGGAATGAGCCAGAATAATAAGAGGTGAGAAGAATAAAAACTCCTTTCATACATGTATGAAGTCTCGAGGATTCACGAAGTTGTTCCTCAAGGTACTCATAACCCCTGATGTAGTTACTAACAAGTTGAGCAAGGAGCTCCAGGGATATAGTTTTGTGAGTTATCACTCATTCTGAGCTGGGGTCCATAGCAGCCACCTTTGAGTCATCCATAGTCCTATAAGGAGCCTCTCACCCATACTCCTGTGAGCTCACCAGTAAGCTCAAAGGACCATTGAACAGACTTGATAGAATCCCTTTGGTCTGTACCCAGTGGCCTATTTAGAGTAAATACATATTGCTCATGTCTCCCTAGTAAAAGTCAGACAACAGAAATACTCTAGAGAATAAAAGAAAATGATTATACATTCCAGAACTCTAATTAAAATGACAGGAGATTAGGTGACGAGATCTTGGGTGGTTTTTAAAATCCTCTTTACTTTATTTATTTCTCTGTATCTTAAGTGCCATGGTTATACTTTTTATAATGAAGATAATCTTAAACTCTATATTTTTGAGTCACTTTAAAAATTCTAGTAACACTGTTTAAGTCCTCCCAGAGAACATCTGGGAAGAATGCAGTTTCACAAAACATTTAGAAGCACAGCCATTCGGACATGTTTATTGGTCTATGACTCATATTTAGTGGCTAAACATAATGAATGCCATGGCAGATTATCTTCTATGGTTACAAACAGTAAGTTCCTTATCCACTGTCAGAACTGAAGATGCCATCCAAAGTTCACAGAAATGCAGATCTGGGCATGGAGAAGAAAAAGAGAGAAAGGGGGCTGATGTCTATGGACTCCAATTCTTATTTAAGATTTGATTCTGCTGACCTCAGTTTTTTTTACTTCAAATCATGTGGCATGAACGTGACTCTTTCGTGTCTTGATCTGTCAAGTAAGCAAGACAAAAGAACCTAACAAACTACTCAAGTGAGAGGGGCCTGGAGGAAGGAGATAACAGGAGCTTGTGATGTGGAAGCCAACACAAAGGACTTTGTTTAGGTTCTTGATGTGGGAATGCCTTTCTGTATGCTGTGAATCTCAATCTTTAAATAAAGGAGCTGTTTTGGGCCATGACAGGCACCATAGAAGAAGTAGAAGGAGGAATCAGAATAGGTAGGAAAGGAAGGGCAGAGTCAGAGGCAGATCGAGCAAGCCGCCCAAGGAGCAACATGTAAGGAGGTGAGCCATGGGCCACATGGCAGATGGATTAATAGAAATGGGTTGATTTAAGATGTAAGAGCTAGCTAGCAATGTGCCTGAGCCATAGGCCAAACAGCATAAAGTTAATATAAGCATCTGAGTCATTTCTGAGGGCCTGAGCAACAGTGGCGGTGGCTGGGCGGCTAAGGGGTCTGGCGTAGCAGGTCTATGGGTCTCGGACCTCTGGCCGCCTGGGAACAAAGAAACCCCACTACTACAGGTTCTTCAAGGACACAAAGGTTTTTGAGTTTGGCCTATGGTATTGCTCTGGTCTGCACAGTTACAGATGTCTGCTTCATTGGTTTCTTGAATGCTCATGCATGCTGTTTGGCTCCATTGCTGAGGTCCATCACTTGGACTGTTTTGAGTTTGCATGGATACTTCTCACCTCAGTTGCACTTGAGTTAGACACCTCACATGCTAGAAGCTCCGTGACTATCAAAAGTCAACCTGAGATGTGATCCTTGAGTTCACACAATCACGCTACTGAAGATGTAGTTAAGTAATGCTTTAGTAAGATGTGTTAACAAAAATAAGACATTAAGGAATAGAGAAACCCCTGATAGGGGGGAGAATTCCCAAGGGGGAAAATATAACCATTGAGCTTCTTTGTCTGGGGCTTTTTACAGGACTGGGTCAAAACCTGGGAAAGGTTGGAACAATTGCTTTCAAATTGCTTAGCATTTGGGGATGTCGTGGGTCAATCATTGGAGATCTACATGCTCTATACATGCCCCTGTGTCCGAACCCAGGAGATGATCATGTGGTCTGTCCAGAATACACCAGTCAGGGGTGGCTGAGGCCTTCTTTATCTGTCTCTGACTTCAGATATTTTGGCTATTGACCTTTACTGGGAGCCATTTGTCACTGGTTGGCATTGCTACCTCTGAACTTGAATGTGTCTGATGTGGGAATGCTCTTCTGTATGCTGTGAATAGCAATCTTTAAATAAAGGAGCTGTTTTGGGCCATGACAGGCACCATAGAAAAAGTAGGAGGAGAAATCAGAGCATAGGTAGGAGTAGAGAGAAGTCAGACAGACCAAGCCAGAAGCCCAAAGGAGCAACATGTAAGGAACACAGGTGAGCCACGGGCCACATGGCAGACAGATTAATAGAAATGGGTTGAATTAAGATGTAAGAGCAAGCTAGCAATGTGCCTGAGCCATAGGCCAAAGAGCATGAAGTCAATATAAGCATCTGAATTATTTTTAGGGCCTGATCATCTGCGGGCGGCTAAGGGGTCTGGGGCTGCAAGACTGTGGGTCTGGGCCTCTGGCTGCTCTGGACCAAGAAACTACATTCCAACAGGTGTCTCAAATGCTGCAAATTATATACAGAACTTTCTTTATAGTTACCAAGAAGCAGTGCTGGGTCTTGTTAATTAACTCCCTGCCTACAGGATGGCCTGAAATGGGGCAAGGCTCCTTCAGCATCTCTCTTCTCTTAGCCTGCTATATTTACATTACATATATTTGCATTACACCAGAGCATATAAGAGAATAGTAATGTGTTGTGTGTGTTTTTCAAAGACTTGGGGGGAAGGAGATAGCTGGCCTCTGCCACTGGCTCTGTCCTTCCTTTTATCTATTCTGCTTAGCTATCCTATACCCAGCCAAATGCCCTCTTTGTTGTAATCTTTAGTGTCGCAGGCTTTGACATTTTAATCATTAATCTGCCTTTTAACCCAGGTTGAATTCTACTAATTTGCAGTTTTACCAGGGGCCCTTTTTTCTTACGACCTACAGAGAGCTGGCTTCTGCCTCAGTTTTATGACTTTGGATACACAGAAGACAGTTCTGGTATATTTCCCACGGGTAGGATGGCCCCGCTTGCCTTCTCTGGCTATGAGTAGCCCTTGATAATGTTTTCTCTGATGAGAGATGGGAGAGTGTTAAAAAACACTGCTCTGGGAGACAGCCTTGATGATGACTACATTTGGACTCCATGTTTTCGGAATTCTGATTTGATTCCTCAGTGACTTGATCATTCAGTGACTTTGTCATTATACACCAGGTCCCACAGAATGCAGAAAGCTTGGCAGTACCAGCCTGTGTGTGCTGTCAGAATCAACACTATCCTTTCTAGCTCCCTCCTTTACTTTCGCTTTGGCTTTGAGAAACCTTCCTTTCTTCACTCATAGCCTTAGGAACTCTACCAGAACCTACCTGCACACCATTTGGTTTCTTTAGACAATGTTATTAGTTCAACCTTATAACTCTGCACAAATCTGTTTTCTGGTGCTATGTTAGAATGTCTGAGGTTGGGTACTTAGAGAGAAAAGAAGTTGTACTCTGGAGGCTTACAGTCCCAATAACATGATTCTGACTCTGTGGGCCCTTGACTGCATCACATGATGGATAACATCATGGTGGCTGCACATGTATGATGGAGGGATTATATAGTGAGAAGGGAAGCCTGGTGTGGGAAGAGCCAGATTTGCTCTTTCCGAATAACTATTTAGGGACTACAAGCATCACTCCATTTTGAGGATGATTACCCAACCGCCTTGCACCAGATTCCCCCTCTTCAATGTCCCATCGCTTCCTAACATTGCTACCCTGGGGAACCAGGCTTCTCATGTGCGCACCTTCAGAGAGAAATTAAATCAAAACCGTAGTACTTTGAATTTGCTCTTTTAGAAAATACCTCTTCTCACGATTCTGTGTCCCTTGGCTCTGGACAATAGAAGGGTACCCTGAACATGTCTAGGCCCTGATTGGCTGCTTCCTTCCTGGGAGGAGATCGGCTGATGCATGCACAGGAGTCAGGAAGGGACTAATTATATGGCTTAGAGCCTGTTGCTAGAACCCATTCTTCCAGGTCACCCATTTATGGCATCTTTGTATCCATCACTCTAACCACATTGTATATCTTACTCACTAGACAGATATTTCCAAATTATTTTCGAGAAGTTAAATTCCACTAAATTCTGTCTAATCCCCACCAGAAAACCTCACGAGACAAATGAATGAATGAGGTTCATCCTATTTGGCTAGTTCTTTGTTGATTCATGATTTCTCTCAGCAGCCTGGTTTCATTAAGTGCCAGAAGACAATCCCAGTCATAATTTACTGGAAAATGTCCCTGCTCCTTTACCTAGGCCTGAAAATTTCCTGAAACTCAGCAGTGGATGAGAAAGTAATTTTTACAGGTATAGAGAATCAAGGATATATTTTCCTCAGAGGTCTGCTAGGTTGGCAGGGCACAGGATGGTCTGAATTATTTGTGTGTCATTGCCTGGAACAAGTGGGCAGTTTTCAGGCAAGCAATAAAGCCTAAGTCTCCCAGGCTGACCATAAAGGCTGCAAAGGACCATTGGACATGACACAGAAGCTGTCTCTGTGTAAGAGAGAAAAGCTTAAATTAACAGCATGTGTCGCTGGAAGGCATTGTAGAGATCAGTTCATTTAAACACAGAATTTTCAGACCCAGAGAAATAGAAGCCTATTATTCTTTCTTAATGACCTATAAGTTCCAGGTTACACTCTTTGTAACAGACTTGTATGCACATATGTTCATGCATCATCATGTACATTACAGTATCCATGCTTCTTTAACTTCCTTTCTCATTTAGGAAATATATGGATTTTAGATTCAATAAACATGTTTATAATTGCACACCAATTCTGAGTTGCTCATTTTTCCAGGAAAATATGGGAGTTATTTATGACTTTTAATGTACCAATACATGAATGCAGACAATGACATGTTTGCCAGTGACATTGGGTAATAACTGCACTGTCTGATACCGTTAATACTAAATTCTTTAGAATTGGCTTATGGTGTCATGTACTTTAGCATTCAGGAAGAAACTTGGAAATTTTCCATTCTCTTCTGGTGTTGGATTTTTATTGCCACCTATGACTATTTGTTTCTCCTAAACTCTGTGCATGACTAGGCAACTGAGAAAGCCCAGGCAGCAGTGTATACGTGGGTTTCCTATCTGCTAACCAACTATATATATATATATATATATATATATATATATATATATATATATATATATATATATATATATATATATATCTCCCTAGCATGTCACTCCTTGTTGAGAATGGGAGGAGGAACTGCATTTAAAAAGATGACCAGAAACTTCCTTCAAATGGAAACTGTCCTCTCTGCTGTTAAATAAGAGCGAGCTAAAGTGGTTAGAAGGAGAAGCGTGGGTACCAGTCTCTTACATGGGAGGATGCTTAGTGCCTTGGGTGGGTTAGTGTCCTGCCATTGCCCATTGCCGCCACCTCCTCCTTCTGCTCCTCCTCCTCCTTCCGATTCCTTTCCTCCTCCTCCACTCCTTTTTTTTCTTTTCTTCCTCTGCTCCTCTTCTTCCTCTGCTCCTCTTCCTCTTTCTTCATTCTGTGCCCTGCACATTTCTGTGTTGCCCACCCTAGGAAGACAAAAGAATCCCTGGAATGAAACTCCATTCATCCTCTAAGTCTGTGGCTCCCAGTTGACACTGCATTTTTGAGTGTTTTACTTGGATGTAAGCACATCACCAGGCATCTGGCTGAAAACTGCAGGCACCCCCTAAGGGAGCTTCTTTGTCTGATGGTTTCTGGTCCACTCAGAGCCTCTCTACCCACTTGGTATCTTCACATGGGGAAAAATCTAAAGAGGGAAAAAATAGGAAGAGAAAAAGGAAGAGAGAGAGAGAAGGGGGAGCAAGTAGGGGGATGAGAAAGAAGGGGGAAGCAGAAGTGAAAGGATGTGGGGGATAAGGAAGAATGTAAAGGAAAGGCCTGGAGGAGAGAAAGGGGCCTGGAGGAAGGGAGGAACAATGAGTGACCACACCATGCAAGCTGTTTGTGTGGAGGAAGTGCAGGGAGGGCTTCATCTCCCCAGGGAGATGAAGAGGGGGTGCTCCCTCTTGCCCTACCTCTGTCCCTGCTCTCTGCTGTGAGTGTCAGGACAGTTGGGGTTCAGATCACGGAATCCCTAATTCACCTGGTCCAGCCAATAACAAAGATGTACCAGCTCCATCTTTTAAAATTCCAGAGACAATCTGGGTCGGATCAGTGAAGAGCACTTTCTCTGTCCTTTCCTGGAGGGGGGGGGGGTCCTCCTTTGAGTGTGGACTCCATTCTCAAGTGGAGAGTTGGAAGGGGGGGAATGGGAGGTGAATTTTACCAAAATACATGAGCATAAGCATACATGACATTCTCAACAAACAAACAAACAACAAAACAACCCCTCCAAACCAACAATAGTAACTCTCTCCAGGGTCAGCTTTCCATTATTACCCAGAATTAGACTCTATCTTCCTTGGCTAAACTAGCCCTGAAGGCATACACCAGGCGGCTGGGTGATGAGCTTGCCTGCTGTGAGTCTGTCCTTGAGTCCCCTGTGACTGAACCTGGCATTGGGACAGATCAGCTCTTCCCAAACCTGCTTATTACTGGAGCAAGGGTGGAGAGTTCCATCTTTCAGCTGCCTTGCAAGGCTAGGTCTTATCATCAAGGAATGCTGGCTCAGACCAGTCTCCACATCGTAGGGAGCCTTGACATTGTCACAAGACCATACCCCAAGATTACCCTGCCTTCCCGTCTCACAGCAGCCACTCAGTGCTTCATCCCTATCTGTGCTTAAATTGGATCATTTGCTTTTATTAATTACCAGTTCATCGCAGCTGCTTGGTCGCTGCCTACCATGAGGTCTTCCGGGAAAGGGCACCCAGAAGGGTGAGGCAGACTGTTAGGAAACCGCACAGTTCCTGACTGGACAAGCCTTTTCCCAAACCATTCGTCTGGATCCCAGTTAAGATTCAAAGTGCTGCAGCGGATGGGGGCCCCACCTCTGCCTGGCTGAGGCGTCTTGGGAAACGTAATTAATACAGCAGGTTTTCTTTGTCTTCAAAATGGGTTTAAAAACTTAGAATTCCCAGAAGAAAGCCTGTCCCAAATCCCTGCTAGCTCTTGCAGAGAGAAGGCAAAGTCTAAGCAGGGAGCATCACCCAAGGGAGAGCTGTTCTCCAGGGAAGAGTGGAAAATACTAGATGATGAAGAGGTGGAAAAGAGAAGAGGTTCTATTTGGGGTTCCATGGAGGGAAAGTGGTAGAAAGGGGGTTCAAGTGTTCACATTAAGAACGAAGATTCAGCCATGGTCTTCTGCTGTCAGTGTGACAGTCATTATAAATTGCAGAAAGGCATCTTAGGAAAAGTAATGACCATGACTATGAATGCCCATCAAGGCCATCTGACAGGGTTTTTAGTTCTGAAGTCCACATTGGTTAGCCGACTTGCCTCCTGTGCCAACAGAATCAAGATCAGCATGGTGACAGGCTAGACACTTGTGACACTGATAACATTCTCTTGAGTGCAGGGCCCAAGAGGATAGTAAGTGAGAAAGGCCTGCCTCACCCCCTTTCTCAGGATGCATCAGGCTGGCAGCTGTGAGACTCTGGGTCCCATCTCTCTGTAGAACTGAATGAAGTCTTGTGACATTGCCTGGAAACTTGTCTCAGTGGACATTACTTTGCTGTCTCTCTCTCTCTCTCTCTCTCTCTCTCTCTCTCTCTCTCTCTCTCTCTCTCTCTCTCTCTCTCTCTCTCTCTCTCTGTGTGTGTGTGTGTGTGTGTGTGTGTATGTGTGTGATGGTATGGGATGAGACCCCAGGTCAGGCTTTGTCTGTGAAGAACTCAGAGCAGTACTGCAATTCTAGGCCAGGTGTAGGTGGTGTGCTCAGCTAGATTTAATGCCGGGTTAGACAAAGAGAGAAAGCCTGCCTTGAGAAACGTGGGAGACTCATGTGCAGCCAGGGTACTAACATTTCATAAGGACTTGGCACGTTTGCTGAATGATTCTGGCTTACTGCCCAGCTCTGAGTTTCCTGTTCTTACTCCCCACATGTGTCACTGCAGGATTAAAGCCCCAAGAGGCTCTGACACAGGCTTCATCAGGAACCCACTTTCTCTGTGTCTTTTGACAAGATGTGAGCTGTCACTCTTGTGCTCCCCAGCCCCAGCCCAGTGCTCTTTGGAAGGGAGAGAAAAAAGTAGCGCAGTTCAGGGCTGACTGAAGAAAGCAGTTTTGATTTTAATAGCCAACATCAGGCCAGCAGACTTCGTCCCTGGGAGACACACTACCGAAAGGTCACCAGAGTTCCTAGTGCCCCAAACCGTGAACAACACGGACGGTAAGATCTCTTGCTGCACTTTAAAATTTCTCATCTTAGTATTTTTACCTTGGGGGGGGTGCATAGAGATGCTTACTTATACATTTATTAGTTATTTGGGAGGGACAAATGGAAACAGAGTAAAGTTTACATGCTGTTCTTTCAAACAAGACACAGAGTTTCTTGGTATTGTGCATCTCTGGGGGCATACTTGATGTATAGATGTGTGTGAGCATGTTAAGATCGCCTATGATTAAGTTTTATTATGTGGGAGATTCACTATAACATACATGGAAATTGTATTTTATAAGTACTTTGGGGGCTTATGTATACACTCCTTTTAAGCATGCTATTTAGTTTACATCACTTGCTTTTTACTACTTAGAAGCTATCATAACCATGGCTTTGTATCAACACTGAGGCTTACAAGGTGAAGGGCATTTTGTGAGGTCCCTCTAAAACACTATTGTGGACTTAGAACTGAGGTATGACTTCGCATCAGTGACCACAGTTTAGAGGGGCACACTCTCACCAGGGAGTTTGCTGAGGGTCCTGCATAGGTATCACCCAGATCTGCTGGTTGCGTTTGAAGTCACCATGTACTCTGTAGGCAACTTTCACACACACTTCCTTCAATAAGGTTTAAAACAAAGCCTTAAAATTATGTGCATGCCTTCTTTTTATTTTGTTCTGGAGACAGAGTCTCACTCTGCAACTCTCTGTTTGGAAGCTTTGTATAGTGATGGAGAAGATTAGAAGAAAATAAACTTTGCCCTGGTTTTTTTATTGGAAACTTTAAACTTTACAGTTTCCACCAGTTGTACTTCTGGTAACAACAACATCATCATTATCATCAAAAGTAGGACAGAGCCAGAAAGAATAAAGACAGGAAACAAGCAAGGGAAGGAGGGAGGGGAGCAGTGTGAAACTGACTGTCTTCAACTCAATTCAATGTACGAATTCCCAAATTGCTTTATACACAAAACTAGCTTTGTGCTGTGCTGGTGATCTTTTGACTGCTAGAATGTGGGAGGGATTCTCTCAAAGGTGAGGACAGGCAAGGGCCAAAGGGTGCCCAAGGGGCAGCTGGCCATGTGTAGGTTATGTTCAGGGTCAGTCTTCTACCTTCACTCTTCCCAAGATGATCTGTTGCAAAGGGATGTAATGAGATGGCCCAGGAGGTTGGGGAATACTCTCTGAGATTAATGTGCTCTTTCTAATAGGGTAATTTGTTTTTAAAAGATTCATAAAGTCATTCTCATAGCACGTACACCTAGCTGTTGTTGAAAACTTTGGGCCCACAAACCTTATAAGCCTGACAATGTAGTTAGAAGAAAAACTGTGAACAGCTGTTATCAAGAAATGGTGAACGTTCTATTTCTAGTAGATGCTTTTCAAAAATGGACAGAGACACATTTGTTCATTGTTACAAAGGTAGGTGCATATAGATAATAAAAGGTAAATAATAACAACAGGTACCTGCAAGCAGAACATGTGGGTGAGCCATTGTGCATACTTTGTCTGGAAAGTCTGGTGTGAATGTTTCAATCTTGATTCAGAGACTTCAGAGTGTTGGATTAGGAAGACTTAATGGCTAAAGACTATATAAATATTCCCAAACCAAAATTTTCTGAAATTTGAACCATTCTGGTCCCAAGCGTATATTCCAAATATGGAAGATTTAATCTGTAACACTAATGAATATTTTGCTTTCTGAATATATTTGTATTTTGATAAAAAAAGCTTACACTATATATACTTCATTACTCAATTATACCTTCTAGCAACATCATATGAGCAATTTTCATAGCAATGAATTTCTTTTTATTAGAGCTTTAGGCATTGGGGAGATGGCTCGGTGGGTAGAGTGCTCACTGTCTAAGGATGAGACATTGAGTTTAGTTAACCAGCACCCACGTGAAAGCTGAATATACCGATGAGTGTTAATGACTCCAGTACCAAGAGGACAGAGACTGGAAGATGCTGGAGGCTCATAGGCCAGCCAGTTTAACCAACTAAAGAGCTCCAGGTTCAGTGAGAGACCTTGTCTCAGAATTGACGAAAAAAAAAAAGAGAGAGAGAGAGAGAAATAATTGAAGAAGACAGCAGAAGTCCATCTCTGGCCTCCACATGTCCACCACACTAGTGTTTTAAAATATGTTGCAAATCTTATTAAATCTTATTGGTAGATGAGACATTATTTTCTGTTGTTATCACTATTAAAATGAACATCATTACAGTTGAATCTTTGTATCTCGTCTTGAATATTGCCTTTGGATAAGTCCCTTGAGGTAAAACCCACTGCATAAAGAATCCCAGGAGTGCTTTATGTAAGTCCTCACCCATATATGTATGAATATAATTTGGCAAGATTCTCACTATTCTTCTTTATTTGTTTGTCTATTTTTTAATTGAATTGTACTAGCTTGAACTGTTGGCTAGTTCAACACAAAGTGCACTTCTCTTGTGTTGACTGATTTTGGGAAAACTTTCGGGAAACTGGCTTCCTCTCTGTCCTTTGGGTTCAGCTTATTATTTTTTTTGTTGTTGTTATTTTAACACCAAAATAGTGGCCGTTTACCGTAACTTCTGCCAACCCAGTTTCAGAGGACTGTGACCTCCTTTGAAAGTGTGCTAAGGGGGTGAGGCTGACTTCTTTTGCTCTGACTTACCTGGGGAAAATCCCTCACCGTTACGGTGTTATCTGGTCTTTAAAGTTGACTCTGAGATTCAGTTGTGTTTCAGCAGCATGGGAATACTGCAGATAAAACTGGTCTCCAATTTCCTGTTGCTTCATCCATCTGCAATTAGGACACCATGGCACCCCTCTGTTTTGTTTTGGTCTCTAATGGCCTGAGAATCAGTTTCTCTCTTCAGGGCTTGCCTGGATGGAGAGTTTGAAGTACTCGTAGGCTTTAAACACAAACAAATCTAGAAGAAGTCAATGGAAGGGAGACAGAAACATTGTTAGCCTACTTTTTAAGCAATGGAATAGTCTAAAAGAGACTCAGAGATTTAAAAAAAAATCATCCCAGACAGAGTTTTTCCGGGGTATAAAGATTGGTTGTTTTTCTATTGTGTGTTATTTGCAAAGTTCTTAACTGGTGTTTCCAAACAAGTGAACACATGGACACAAGACTTGACAGGAGCATGATTTGAGGGGGAGAAGGACAGAGGGGTTGACTCTCTGTCCAGCCCAGTGCTGGGCTGTGACAATCAGGACCGAAGAGATGTTTATTTTGAGGGGTAAGAGCTACTACTGGTCAAAGCACCTGTAGACCTGAGTGAGACCTGGTCTCTGTCTCTTTACATCAGTGTTGGAAGAAATCATTATTGGCAGCTTGTTTTGAAGATCAGAAAACTGAGGCACAGAAAAGTGACTTGGGTGAAATCTCATCAGAAGTTGGTGTAGAGGTAAGATTCTTGGTGCAGACAACCTGACTCTAGAGCCCAGTGGACTTTGGGAAAATGTCATGACACGTGATTCCAAGCTGCTGCAGTCAATATGGTTGACTAGGGTATGTGCTTAGGTCTTATTAGATCTTCCCTAAGGAAGGACAATTTGGGTTTTGTTTGTTGTTTGGTTTTTTTGTACATATTATCCCATATATTTCTCATGACCTTAAGCATCACCAAAGATCCCAAAACTGAATCTTTTTTGAGCCACATTCACATGGTGCCTTTAGTGGAAAATCCCACTCACGAACTGTTGCTTCATGCACAAGATTACTCAAAATACTGTATCAGACAGTGTGCAGGAGATCCAGGTGAAACAAGCAATTTGTGTTTATTCTTAGCTCTCATCCTCAAGGTATATCTTCACATTCGTGAAAATACTCCAAGGTATGATGAAAAAAAATCCCACAATCTAAGATACTTTTGTCCCAACTCAGATAAAGGATACACATTATTTTTCTGCTTTAGGGACAGATGAGCAAGCCAAGACTCAGAATGTCAGGAAATAGCCCTCCATTCAACCCATCATCCTCCATCAAATGTGCTTAGCTGTAAGCCCGGGTGCCATGGGGTCCTGGACAGCTGAGTGCTAATGTTCATGATTTTTCCAGTACAAGCCCTGAGATCATAATTCTGCTGTCTTTGGAGGTGGTGAAACAGCAATCTTAGGCAAGCTGGCCCTCCCTTGAAAGTGAGGCAGAGCTCTCCTTAATTTCTATGAATATACAGGGGCCAGTGCAAAATATCATCTGGTTGAATTTTCTGACGATATTCTCCCTGGCTGGGTATTCAGTTTATCTCGTCAACATAAAAATGATAGGTGCTTAAAATAGTCAGGGACTGTTTTCTTCTTCCCATTTGTAGAGCCTCCAAGCTGTCACCAAGGAAGCTCAGAGACTGTCCCTGAGAAGGTTAGGGTGAGGTGCAGGCTGAGGAATGGAAGCCAATGTGTTTCTCATGAGCAATATCTCTGTCTTCCCTCCACTAAGCCGTCCCATTTATAAAATGGGCATGAATACAATTACAGCGGATTTCTGTTTACTTTGGTTAAATGTTTCCATGAGCTGTTGCAATTTTGAATTTAAATAACTTACTGGAAGTGCCGTGGATTGGATGCAGGGCTTTCTGCATCCTGGGCAAGCAGCTGGATCCCTGAGCTACATTCCCAGCCCTAACTAAACCTTAAATTTAAAAGTAGGATATTTAAATACTGACAACAGAAGGTTTGTTGGTCTTTATACACTTTCATAAGTGTAACTCTAGGGCTCATCCAGGTTGAAGAAATACTTTGTATGCCACTTTTTTGTTGCTGTTGTTGAAAGAAATGACACACGGTTTACCTACTCCAGAAGTTTAAGAGCCTGTTTAGTGAAGTGTTTCTCCCCTCCCCTCTCCTCTCTCCCTTTCTGCAGCCTCCTCTCTCTACTCTCCCTTCCTCTGCAGAAGTTCAAGCACCAATGTGACTCAGATATATATTATACATATTTCCCATCCACTCCTCACCAGCTGATGTCAATGAGCAACCCCATCAGAAACACACAGGAGAGTGTTTCCCTATGTCCGTGATGCTTCCCTAGTAAGTGCGTGCATGCATGCGTGCATGTGTGCGTGCGTGCATGTGTGTGTGTGTGTGCACATGCTCACTTTTACATGTATGTGTAGAGGTCCAATGTTGATGTCAGCTGACTTTCTCCATTGCTCTTTATCTCATTTTTTGAGACAGGGTTTTTCATTCTACCTGGAGTTTGCTGTTTTGGCTAGACTGGCTTGCCAGCAAGTCCCCAGGATTCACCTGTTCTTGCTCATTCAGTGATGGGGTTACAGGTACACGCTGGCAAGAATAGTTTTTATGAGGCACTAGGGCATTGGAACCCATGTCCTCATGCTTGTGTAGCTTTACTTACTGAGTCGTCTCCAAAGCCTATTAAGCTAATTTTTGTTGAAGGGAATAAAAGGTGAGTTCAGTGTCCATGAAGGGGATTTGGAGGCTAGTGGGAGGGTGTGTGAGCTGGAGAGCCATGTGCTAGGTACCATGAAAGACTAAAGACAACTAATGGCTGAGATCTATGTTAGCCTAATAACCAAGACTTCTTGAGGGGGAAAGATGAGGTGTTGGGCATGAGATAGAGCATAGAGAGAGAGGTACAACATCATAAGAGTTCTATTTGAATAATCAGGCACGCACCCACATTCTAGCACTCAGAAGGCTGAGGCAGAAAGTGAGGCCAATGTGGACTACACAGTGAGTGAAGATCCTGTCTCAAATGTGACAATTAAGTAATGCCTATTTGATGATCATAAGTAACTCAAGATGGTGGTGAAGAGAAAGGGGGAAGAGTGCCAGAGGAGCTGAGTCAGAGACTGAGGGCACTTCATGATGGGCCTTGGAGCAGAGGTAGGAGTTTGGGCTTTAATGGGAACTTCAGGGAGACTTAGGTTGTAGAGTATAATAATGGAGCTGGAGTTTCTGCACTTAAACCTTGGGGAGGGCTCTTGTTTCCCTGGGTGATATTGGGAAGAAACGGACCCTTTTCACCAGCACCTGTTGATTTTACCTCAGGAGATCATAACTGGGGTGACAGTGGGTGAAGGACCTGTACTTTACCAAGTGCTGACCTCAGCATGTGACAAATGATAAAAGTTTCATCTGAAATGGCCACAGAGGTGTTTTACTAAAATACATTTTCTGTTTCCTAGAAGCAAAACTCCACATCACACACAGCATTCTCATCTGTTACTGACCATTTGACATATGGTCATTGTGCAGCTTTGCCTTCTGGTCCAGGGAAGGGACACAGGTTATTTCTGAGAAGTGACTCCCTAGTTGAATTCCCAGTTCCAGATTCCACAGTGCTAAGCACTGTGCCAGGCTCCACAGGTGGCAGAGGAAAGGGGACGAGGGGAAACATAAAAATAAAGGACATTGGGGAGCAGTCAGTCCACTCTGAGACAGAATCAGCTTCGGATTATCAAGATGAATGCAGAAAGGACCAGCAATCTTGCTGGTCTAAAATTAAAACTTAGACCTGGTGAGTGTGGCTGCTAAATCTCACTGGGGTTCTGCTTGGTGCTGTGGTGGACTCAGCATCTGGAGTCCTGGAGACTGCAGTAGGTGGGGGCCTTTTAGATCCCTTTCTACAGCTGGGGTGTGGGGAGGTATGGTCACCTTTAGAGGTAAGAGTCAGGCTTCCTCAGCACCACTGCATGAACAAATACTGAGACCAAGACTTCCTGGTTTTGATGATCTAATCTGTTCTTCAGAGCTGAACAATCTTTCTAGGAAGTTTTGCCAACCCTAGAGGCAGTGAGATGGTGCTCCTTTACAAGTCATCTTTCCCTCTGGACCATTACTGTAGGCTGATTTGCTTATGAGTCTTTAGTGCTGGTTGGGTGTGTGCTGGACCATGGCTTACATTCCTGGAGGCTCTAAGCCCAGAGATGCTTCATGTTATGAAAGACAGGGAAGAGACAAAATGGCTTTGATTAGACACTCAGCCCCATCTCCGTGGCTGAACTGTCCTGGGTGATCATTTATGGCCATAGAAGAGTAGAGTTAATATATACATGTATCAGAAGTGGAAGTGTTTGAGACATGTCTTTCAATAAATGTGACCCTGGGCAAGCAGTGATGGAACAGGGTTCTGTGGACCCAGGCATATCTGAGCAGGAAGTGGGGTAGCTTTCAGGTCACCTAACATTCTAGCAGCTTTGCCTTCTGGTCCAAGGAAGAGGACATGGGTTATTTCTGAGAAGTGATTTCATAAGTGAATTCAAAATGCATGACCCAGGCAAAACTGCTCCAGGCAGATTCAACAGAGGTGGTGAGGTGTCATCCAACAGCACTGTGTGATGAGATAAGAGAAATACATTCACCTCTGGTTGTCTGCAGGGAACTGGTTCCTGAGTCTTTAGTTGGGTCCAAAGTTCAAGGATGAAAACCTATTACACAAGATGGTATTGTATCTCTGTATGGTCCTCTGTGTTCTTTATATCATGTCTACATAACAGAGTATTTGTACACTGTAAATACTATATGTATGTTATTATACTAGATGGTTTACAGAATACTGACCAGATAAAGCATCTCTACATGGTCAGCACAGACATATTATTATTATTATTTTGGATATTTTCCACTGTGGTAGTCTGAACACATGAAGGATTGTATGAATATGAGAAGCCAGTTATTTGCAAGAGTCCAGGAAACTATAAACTTTGGCATGCATCTGTAGAAATTGTAATGGAAACATATGCTTTAGGATTTAGAGATTTTTGGTGTTTGGTTTTCCTATTCTTGTGTATAATGCTTGGTTAGCTTTTGATCCCAGTGTGATGATATTCAAAGGCGGGCTCTCTTAGAGAGATTTAAGTTCTGAGGTAAGGCGTGCATACATTTAGTTAACACAGAAGCTAAGCAGACATTTGGCCATGTGTGTACACAACAAGAAGCCAGGAGCTGGCAAGCCAGGAGGCAAGCTGCCACCAGACAGTGGATCTACAGCTACCTGGATCTTGTACTTCCATCCTCCAGAACTGTAGGAAATGGAAATATTCATTTGTTGTTTAAGTCATTCTATGGTCACTTGTCAGAGCAGTCACAACAAACTGAGGCACCATGCCTGATCAGTTCACAATGATGGTGTGAACAGATTTAAATAATAATAATAATAATACCTTAGAAGGGATTTTTGCCTATGTTTTTCTGAACACTTCCAAAAGTAGTCAAGAACAAGCCATGACATTGTTCTAGGGCTATGACAGCATATTTATGTCCTTTGTGGATGCCTGGCTTATTTACCATGGGGGAGGAGTCGTTGAACTTGAATATGTCTTTTCTGTAGAGACACTGAACCTTTTGGCACTAAGATTGATTACTTTTGTCTGAAGTCAGCAGTGGGGCTGCTCAGGCATTGCTACCAAGAACACAGCCCAACATAACCACAAAAGCAACATATTCCAGAGCCATAATTAAGTCCCCAGAGTTTGATGTTGTGTCTATAATTTTAGAACTGACTGAAAATCATGAGTCAGTTATTCTTTGTTGTTGGCTTACAGTTTCACTTGCTGGCCTCCTGACCTCTCCGGCTGTTCTGGAAAAGGACGAGTGGTCAGCCTCTTTGCCTAGGGACCACCTCACCAGAAAGTTCTAGAACAAAGGGTTGGCAGACCTCCATCTCCTCTCCCTGACGAGACGACTGGAAGCTTTTAAGGCATTGCTTACATTTCTCCCAGGCATTTTATAATTTTCAATTTCTTCCAAAAGAAACTAGGATTTAGAAGTAGGAGTCATGTTTCTTGAGCTGTAGCAAATCAACAGAAAACTTTGAATTTGAACACTGGGTTTTTTTTTGGACTCTCAAACTTCTTTCTATATCATTGCCAAAGTGATAAAGTAGTCTACGAGTGCATTTTTTAAAAAGAGATGTTATATATTTTTTGTTTTATGGGTTTTATGGGTATGCATCAGTGCCTGCATAAGTGTATGTGCTCTTGGAAGTGACTCCTTTCATAATAATTACAGATGGCTATGAGTCATCACCACGTGGGTGCTGGGAACTGAATTCAGAGCTTCTGTAAGAGCAGCAGGTACTCTTAACGGCTGAGTCCCTCTGCAAGTTCTTCTTTAAAGAAAGGTATTAAAGCTTTTTTTGTTTATAATTGGGTTACACCTTAAGAAACTGAACATAAACCAGAACAGTTACTTCACAGTGCACATAATCCACTGACCTTGCCAAACTTCGTTGCACGGAGCACAGTGTACTCTCGAATGTTTGTTGAGTGCTGACCTGGCTGACTGGGAATCTTGCTGCAGTTGCCCAAGTTAGTTAAGAATAACACTGAAAGTCAGTATCCCAGGAAAAGATCCAAATTCACAACACAAAGTACAGTGTCTTGAAACACTCTAACTCTGTCCCTCATAGAATGGCAAGGTTTAAGAGCGAGCCTAGTTGTGGGTCTGAGTCAGTCTACAGATAAATAGTCAGCATCTGGGCCATAAGTTTTCTGGCTTGCTAACATGGGGTAGATTCAGGCTTCCTTCCAGGCTTGAGGGATATCACCCACACTGGCACCTCTAAATAAGCTAGCTCTTTATAAAGGCATCATGTCAAAGTCTTATTTTTAGTCCCAAAAAGGATCTGCAGAAAACCTCTGGAGAGTCTGATAACAATTTGTGCTCACACCAATATAAATTAAATATTTAACAATAAAGTATGCATCCAAGAATCATGGGAACCCACTAGCAATTTCCGTGAGATAACTAGACATGTTCTGCTAGAAGGGGGGGGGGGGGTGAGGTCTTACCATCAGCACCGTCTCTCTCTTAACTGGTCTCTAAAAACATATTCAGAAGTTCTCAGGATTTTTTTAACCCAGAGAGAGAGAAGAAAAAACCCTATGATTCTGCTCTATGATTGTACTCAGCAGTAACAGGATATATGATGAAACTTCTTTTGATTAAAAAAAACCAAAAAACCTCATGGGAACCCGCTATAACTATCTGTTTGAATCAATTTCCCTCCAGGTTTAAGCACTTTTCTATATTAGTTCCTGAGCTGACTCATAGGGATAAAAGAAGGCTACAATTTTTGCTGTTGTAAGCATGAGGGCAATCACACACATCACCTCTCACCACCTGTGTGGGGATCATCAGCCTCACACTGGGAATTTTTTTTCTCACACTACAATTGGAAGTCCGCACTTACTCCTCCATGGTGATGCTTTTTAAGAATTTGGCAAGGTCCTGTGCCCTAGATATAGAAACTACGTTGTGCCCTAGTACACAGAAACTAGGTCCACAGGAGTATGTATAACCATGGTAGGAAATGGGGTGAAGGAGGCACTTCTTTTAAGGTGGGATTGCACTCAGTTGTTCTAAGGAAGCCTGGCGTTCCTTCCTTGCTTGGCACCAGTCTGCAGAAATGGATAGAAAACAGTTGGGATCAAATTCAAGCAACATTATTCATTCTCTGTCATTAGCAACTGTTATGGATCCTGGCTGTGTGTGGAAAGTAGCTGGGGAGTCTTGAAATTACAGATGCTTGCATCTTACCCCCAGGGGTTTATACATGCTGGTGCAGCCTGGGCTTTCAAAACTCTTAATGGTGATACTATGCATCCATCACTGCATAACATGGCTTTGGAATCACTGACCCAGGGAATGGACAGCTATTAAGCCAGTCAATTACCCAAGTAAACAAGGAGCAGGCTAAATCAAGCGTGTTTAGAGGGATTGCCAAATATTGCCTGCTGGGAGATATTTAAGTCCATTTCTCAGAAAACCTTGACCCTGTGAGTTCTGGAAAGGTTATTCCTGCTGAGTGTGCTCCCTACTTCCTCAGGAACTGGGAACATTAAGACTGTAATCAGGACTACTTTGTTCATTTGACAAACATTTGAACATCTGCCTTGCTTAGCTATCATCAACTAGAGATAGGAAATACCTTCAAGTGTCTTAAATGAGCAGCAGGGAAGTTAGAGGAGAATTGGAAGGGAAGAGGAGGGAGGAGGAGGAAGAGGGTATTCTTAGAGGATTTTGCAAGGATAAGATTAAGGCTGGATGCTAGGGAAGGTCACAAGGACACTTAATAATCATAGAAAGCTCAAGGACAAAGAGAGACTTGTTCAAAACTGAAGGACCAGGGCTGAGAGAAGGCTCAGTAGGTAATATGCTTACCATAGTTTTGTTGGATCCCAGAAGTTAGGTAAAGCCAGATGCAGCAGTGCCATTCTGTAATCCCAACACCCTACAGCATGATGGGAAGCAGAGATGGGATACTCCCTGGAAGCTCACAGGCAAGCTAGCATGGACTATGTAGCAGAAACAACAAGAGATCCTGTTCATTCACAAGCAAGGTGAATCAAAGCCATGCATTCAAGGTGACTGTTGGATCTTCACACGCATGTGCACAGAGGTGGGGAAGAGGGGGCTGAAGAGAAGGGAACTGCCTTAGCTTTGCATTGACTAGGTAGGTGGGCGCTCTGGCTCCGCCCAGTGCTAGGCAGGCCTGTTCATGTTTTCATCTCTCCTTGTCTCTATTGTCTGACACTCCATCTGCTCAGACCCCCCTCCTAAGAAGCAGAGGGCCTTTCTTTTGGCCCTGAATCATCTCAGTGTTGCTAGCAATGGCAGTGAATCCCTGAGGACAGAAGGTAAAAGTGATGTTGGAGGTTAGGTGGTCAATGCCACAAGGACTGTGCAGTGCTGACTCTTAGGGAAATATGGCAATGCGTAATAAGTTGTTTCTGGCCCAGACTTTCTAGGCTATCCCCTAAGTGTGAACCCACTTGCAGCCTTTCTGCCGTTTTGCCCCAAATAATCACACAGAAGCTTACATTAATTTCATGCTGATTGACCAATGGCTTAGTCATATAACTTGCTAACTCTTAACTCTTAAACTAATCTGTGATTAGCCAAGTGGCTTAGTACCTTTTCTGAGAGCAGCATCCTGGTCTCCTTTCTTCTGTGTATGCTGGTGTCTCCTCCTTATTTTTCCTTTTTTTAGAGTTTTTTTTTTTTAAAGTCTGGTAGCCTCGGCCATACTTCCTGTCTGCCTCCTGACCAATCAGCATTTTACTAAAGCAGTAGAAGGGACAAATATTTACAACATACCCAGAACATAATCCCATAATAGCAATAGCTATTTTATTTTCCAAATATAAGAAAAAGGTGTAAGAGGTAGCCAGATTTGGGTATAAACATTTTTTTTTTTTTTTTTTTTGCTTTTGAATGTTTAGTAATATACATTGGTAGCAAAGGGGAGGAGAGAGAGAGGGGAAAGGAGGGACAGAGGGAAACATACACACACACACACATACACACACACACACACACACACACAGAGAGAGAGAGAGAGAGAGAGAGAGAGAGAGAGAGAGAGAGAGAGAGAGAGAGAGGAGATTTCCTTGTAGCTGAGGTCTCTACCTAGGTCTAGTTATTCAATGCCTTACACTGTGTTAGATCTGTTGAAGGATACAAGAGGAAAAACTAGATGATTCTAGAATCCTCTCTCCTGCCTGGGTTTTCTGTTTTTCATTGGTGAAAGGAATGAAATCATGTTAGTCAGCCTGACTTGGCCCTGGGAATTATGACATTTTTCTATGTAAACTTTGCGTGTTGGTAGTTTCTGAGGCTCAATCCTCCTCAAGTGCCACCCCAACCGAACGCCCTCCTCGCTTCCTTGTCTGCCTTTCCGCATCCTCCTCCTTCCTCCCCTTGTGCCCGTGGCACCGGGTGCGGAGCGAGGGAGAAAAGACCCCGGCAGGGAAGGACAAGCGGCCGCCGTCCTCCGCCCCCTTGTGCGCTGCTGTCCACTCCTAATGCCCTTGTGAGATGTATTCGGCAGGATTTGAAAGACTCTTATATAAATGAGGAATAAAAAGAAATCGTGTTAAGGAGATGATGTCTCACCACACAGTGAATGGTAGCAAAACTGCAGCTGAGAAACTGCCTAAGGAGGCAATGTACTGGAAGGTCTCAGGATCTATCATCTCCTCTTGAAAGGCCATAGTTTTAATGAGCTGGTTTCAAATATTGGGCAGTACTATCCCCTAACTCCTCCTTGAGTGGTCCAGTGAACTTCTAACAGACCACTCTTGCAGGTTTGGGGATTCTTACCATTGTGTTCAGTGTTTTTGCTTGTGTTCTAGGGATGGAACTCAGTTCCTCGCCTTTGTATGGCAAGCACTTTTCCAATTGAGTCCCTCCACTCAGTCCCCATTAGATACGTTTCCCCCCATTAAGTTTTGTGTCTAGTTTTTGGATAAACAATCAACTTCTTCCCATTTAGAGTGCACCTAAAATCATATCCCCTTCCCTGGAAGTCTCTGTGGGTAACCAAATAATAACCATAACAACGCATTTACTGTGTGCCACATAGTATCACACTCAAAACATCAATATTTTGCCCTCTCTCAGGATCGGCATTGTGACCCCTGTGATCAGATGAGGGACCTGGACAAAGACTGGGGAAGCACACCGGGGCAGTGCTGACCTTGTCCATAGGCTCCTCTAGCAAGCCTGCAGGCAGCTAACGGGATCCTCACCCAGGGCATTTAGTGTTTGGCTGTTTTGTGGACATGGCGTAATATAGATGGATGCAAACATCACTGTTTAGTTTCTTTAGATTTCCTGGATCATGAAACTGTTGTCAACATTGGACTTCAGTTGCTTATAATTCAGAGGCACATTGGAAATGCCCTCCTACCCATTTTCCAGCATGTTCCCTACTCATTGGTTTATTTGGATGAATGTAGATGTATTCCAAGCCTGGGAAGTCCCTGTAGGGAAGGGTTATATGGATTTCTCTGAAATGGCCTTTGAGTGTGGAAATTGCTGGGCAGAAAACATTTGCTCAGTTCCATGTTCCAAGCAAGCCCTTGTTTCAAGAGTCAATCTCTTTTATTAAGACCATGGAAAAGTACCAGAGTGGTTACCTCCCGGTGTTTTCCATCAAAATCAGACTCTGGTGCAATAGAATGTGCATATCCTTTCCACCAAAGAATTTCTCTGTCTCTAATTTACACATGTAACACAGTAACCTAGTTTCTCTTTGTTTGTAGGACCTGGTTGAAATTCCAAATGCCTTAGGCTTTTCTGGTTGAAAGAAGTATCTTTATTTTAGGAGACATAAGCAGACATCCTCATGCTACTTAAAGATGGGTTTGGGGCACCAGGAAGATCAGGTCAGGATGAGAAACTTGGAACATTCAGCCTGCTCCCCATCTTTGGTGAGGGAAGACTGATTGCTTGATCATCCCCAAGTGGAGAAAATTCTGTGAATATTTATGATCTAGGAGCTGGGAAAGTTTGTGGGTGTTTGAACATGTCACGGGAAACCTGCCTGCCTGGCATGGAATCTTGAAGCCCCTTCCCATATACCTCTCCTTCTGTCTCTCATCACCTGGCTGCACATCTGTGTCCTTTGTCATATCCATCATTGTATGAGAAATAGCTGTGATCTGCAGCTGTCCTAGCAAATTATAGACTGTGGAAAGGTGTAGGAACCTTGACTCAGGGCAGTGGAGAGTGACAACCTAGCCCTGGAAATTGATATTTGCAGCATCAGAGATTGTCTTTTGTGACCAGGCCCTCTGGAGTCTTCACTAACAATTGCCGGTATCAGAATTGAACCGAAGTGTAGAACACCCAGATGGTGTCAGAGAATTCCATGCAGGGGGATAAATAAACATTTCCATGTATCTGGTCACAGACCTGTGCTCACAGACAGAGGTGCAAGTGGTTTCTTTTCTTGTCTTTAAGATTTTATTCATTATGTCAAAATAACATAAGGTCAACTCTGCAAGTAGCAATTTGAAGTATTCAAGGTATGGTAAGAATAAAGTCCTTATGCTAATATTATTATAGGTGATACCTTTCTTTGAAGAGTCTAAATACATTTAAAATGTAAATTCCTGTTGTACCACTTCCCAAACACTTTTGCAGAGGTTTTTAATTTTTTTAATACTCTGTGCTACCTGGCTACCTGGTTATTCACTGGGGAACCAAATCATACTGCTTTTAGTCTGCCAAAAGTCAGAGAAGACGTGTGTAGTAGTATGCTATTTTATTAAACTTAAGTTCATGAGATTAACTTCTGGATCAAGTCTTAGTGACAGTCTCAGAGAGATCTTACATCCATGGAATATATTGGGAAATATGTGGCAAGTCTGGTGCCAGGCTTTCTCCGCCCAAAGGGGATTTTATTTGAAGAGACTTCATGGAAATTACATGACGATCCCAAGCTGTTAGCATTTGGTTGAATAGATTTTTTTTTTTTTAATTTCCAAGCTACATTGAGATATGATTGACAAACAGCTGCATCTTTTTAAGATACATATTATGGTGATATTATGAATTTATTTATTGTAAAATGAGTTCAGAAAATCAAGCCACTTGGCATATCACCTCATCATTTCCCCCCTGTGGGTAGAACATTTATGACCAACAAATGTACAAAGCAATGTCACTTGTGACTTAAATCTGGACTGTCGCCCATAACTTCATGTTTTAAGGCTTCAGTTTGTGAGGATATTTTTCTAATTTTTTTTTTTTAATATTTAGTGTGTATGGTGCATATGTGTTCACGTGTGTGATAGCAAATGTATTCACTCATTCATGCACATTTAAAAACCAAAGATGGATGTTGGGTATCTGCTTCTACTACTCTGTACTTTAGTTTTTGAGACATGATATCTCACTGAACCTAGAGCTTCCCATTTTGGTTAAACCAGTTGGCTAACACTTTGTTCTTAACCTGTCTTCTCTCTTCCCCACAACACTGGGGTTACAGACATGTGACTCCATACCCGGACATCACGTGAGTGCTGGGAACTTGAACCCAGATACCCACTCATAATTGCCCAGAAAGTATTTTATCCATTGAGCCATCTCCTGGGCACTTACAGTGCTAGCTTGAAGGTAGGGCAGCCTTTGGAAGGCCTGGCTGGTTGAAGTGGGTCATTAAAGGCTTGCCTTTGAAGTTTATGACCGCCAAGAATGCATTCTTTCAGTTTTGGCAGATCAAAGAAATGGCAGTTCAGTTTCTGTAGCAAAGAGCCCGACTTCAGGAGGCACCACCATATCGGTGTAAGCCCTGCTTCTGCACTCCTTCCTCCTCCATCATGGCTATGCATTTCCCACTAAAGTGAGCCGAACCCTCTTGGGAACCATCGCCCACACATAGCTCCTTAATTTGCTTGGGGGGGGGGCAGGGGGCAGTAATTTTGTCTCAGCTTTAAGAAAGCAGCTAATACAGTTGCCAAGTTTGTATGTTAGATCATAAGTACATGTTTGTTCCCTGTGACCACATCTCCCGTTGTCTCTCCCAGTCCAGCCCGAATCACCATTCTGCTTTTACAAATTATCCTTGTGTGTCTTACTCTGTGTGGGAGTTCCATGGTGGACTTTGTGAACAGCTCAACCTCAAAGCCCCAACAACACCCCATCTCATCCCCCACCCCCACCTCCCACCCCCACCCTATCCCTGAGTATCACACCTTTCATTTACAGCCCCATGCATTTAACTAAATAACTTCATTACTCATCTGTCCACATCAGCCCACACTCCTCATTGGTGTTTAAAGAGAAAGTATTTACAGGCTTTTGGGTATATGTTGTATGAATATGTATAAGTGTGTGGTTGTTACGTTTATGATGTGTACTTTCTATACATTGTGCTAATTATATGTGTTGTGTATAGTTCTTGTGTATATTGTGAAAGTGCCTATTGTATGTTGTTTTCAAAGCATGTGCTCTTTGTATACTTCATGTACTCCAATGAGAATATTATGTTTTCTGTGTTTATATACTTCTGCTGTATGTTTTTAAGCATGATGTAAGTGTTCTGTGTGTTTTGTTTGTGTTATATGAGTCTGTTGTGTAAATGACTATGTTGTTTGCATTGGAATTGTGTGTGCACTGCATATTCTGCATCTTATGAATATATGTGGTGTGTAAAATATAGGTGTATATATATATATATATATATATATATATATATATATATATATATATATATATATATATAGCCTTATAGTATATGTTTGGTGAGTGTGTATAGTGTATATTGCATGTATAATCTATAATCTGTATGTTGTGTGTGATATATGTTTTGAGTGTATGTAGTGTGTGTTGCATATATTGTGTGTGTTGTTTGTGGTCTGCATGTTGTGTGTGTGGTATATGTTTTGTGAGTGTGTATAGTGTGTGGTACATGTGTTGTGTAATAGTGTAAGTTGTATGAGTACCTGGAAATGGACATATTTGACTATATGCGTTGTATATACTTGTTGGATGGAAGAAAGGATATCATTCTGCCTATTTGAGGCCCGTGGTGCACATTCCCAGGGGAACTGTCAGTTTCTTGAAGACCTACTTTGTATTTATTTGTCTAGCCTTCAGCACCACACAGAGGGAAGCAGCAGTGGTGTGAAATAGAGGTGGGGAATGTATCTTATGTAACTAGATACCTGCTCTCAAACTTGGACTTCCTCAGCACACTCTTATTTTCTTCCACAGTCACTTCCTCCCTCACTCTGTAATTCCTTCTTCACCCTCTTGGCTGTCTATTGTTGCTCTCTTGGTAAGTACCCATCTGATCTTGTGCAGACTGTGGTGTTGTCCTTGGTGAGGCATTATATCCTACTTTGTCCACAGTGGCCACAAAACCATGATTTTCTTCCACTGGGTGTATGACCTGGCACATGTGGTGTCACTAGGAGTTTGGGCCTCCAGTTAACCATGAGTCTTTTTAAGTCCTGGCTCCCAGTCTCCGGACCTCTCTCCAGATCTCATGTGGTTCTTCAGTTCCTGTCCTTGGCCCAGAATCTGTCTTCCTGCTGAAGGCAGCTCTCTCCACTGTGTGGCTACTATTGCAAGCCTGATAGAGCAAGTCTCACTGAATCTGTCTTCTCTGAGAGATAAACTCTCTCAGGCTCTCCTGGGAGAGGCGGAATCATTACTGCAGGTGGGAATCTACTTTGAGATCTGAGGTCTTGCCTTATGTTTCTATCTCTTCATCTGTGAGTCCTTCCTGCCAGAACATGGGAGAGACCATTCTGGATAGCTGTGTGGGAGGCAGGCTTCCTGACCCGCTTTATGCTCTGTTCGTCTAGTCTTCTTCCATGAGTGTTGAGGTGTAAAGTCCAATTTGGGATTCTTGTTTAGGGACATGGGTCAGTCAAAAAAATGCCTATTTACAAACATGAGGACCTGGGTTCAGATCTCCAACATTTGGGTATGGCAGTCAATGAGAGTGTGTGTGTAGGGGGGAGGGGGAGTTATAAACTGAAGGATTGCTGAATCTAATTGGTCAGTCGGTCTAATTGAATTGAAGGACTTTAGATTCAGTGGGAGACCCTGCCTCAGCAGGCAAAGATAGAGAGGGATCAAGGAAAGACCCTATATCAGCCTTGTGCTCTGCACTCCCATGCAGCAAGCATGCAACCAGCATGCCAACACCAATGTAACACCCACCCCACATATTTATTGCCTCATTTTAATCCATTTGGTACTTCATTTTAATTTATACAGTTTTAAAGTTAGGATGCTCCTTAAAATAGGTATGTCCTAGGCACACAAGAATGGTTCTCTTTTCCTACTGTGTGCACCATATCTCATGTAACTTTTATCTAGACTGTTGACCTATTGTGGACCTCAACTCTATGATGGGCTTCAGAACTGAGCAACACCTTCTGTTCTATTAAGTTTTAAGTGCACATGAAGCTGTGTTTCTATTTGTTGTAAAAGTAGTATTGACATATGCACTTCTAGAAGCACAGTGATTTGTCTTATAAATGTTTCGTTTGTCTAAATATTCCTAGAGTCCCAAGCTTAAAACATTTAGGTAAATCAAAATATTAATAAAACATTAATATTGATAATAGACTATTAATAGATCAATAGATGAAAGGGCTAAGGGAAATAATTCTGAACATCAATATAGTACTCTCCAAATGAAAATGTAACATGACAGTTTAAAATGCTGTCTGTTAATGAAATCGTAAGGACATATGAGAATCTGTCCCATGTAGGTCTTTTTAGATTGACAGAAAGCAAAGAATAAGTCTTGGATAACTTTGTAGTGGGTGATGGGAATGTGTGTGAGAGAGAGTGAGAGAGTGAGAGAAAGGGAGGGAGGGAGAGAGGAAGTGCAAAGGGTAAAAGGTAAAGAAAAATGGCTTCACTGAGTGGATCATTCAGATAAATGTTCAAATGCCACCATCCTGTTCCCTAAGCTGGGAAATTTTCCTCATAGCTTTCAAGGGTAATAACTGGGAGACTGTCATGGAGGCTTCTCTTAGATACCACACATCCATCTAGAACTCCCAGACTGCTCGCCTTGGTGTTTCTTCTCTCTGGCACAGTGTGTTAATAGGAAAATCACATCTTCCTTCATAATTTCTATGCTGGGAATTATTTTTAGCTAGATTTTTTTTGACACAAAAAGTGCCCTTTCTCCTTGGGTACTGCCCATGATAACCTTGGTAATTCTATGATTGTTTCTTAAGTTTCCAAGGGAGTGAAGAGGGTCTTTTCTAGCATGGGTCATTGGTAGTATGAAGATTTGCTCAGAGTAATGTCACACTTGTCAATGGGAATATCCACAGTAGCATGACCAGGAAAGGGTAAGAAAGAGAATAGAGACCAGAGAAGAAAATGTCAGGGCTTCCCAGCCCCATTGTGGCCTTGTTGTTGAGATATCAGCTGATGTGGTTGGGTTAATTCCTCCTCTGGCTAGGGAAATAGGGCTCACCACAATTAAAAAAAAACAAAAACAAAAAAAACGTAAGACTTTATGGGGAAGTTCTAGTTATCTATTCTTCAAAATAAAGATAAGTTAATCAACCCAGTGATCCAGCAGCATCACTATTGGGCATATACCCAAAAGATGCACATTCTTACCCAAAGGGTATTAGCTCAGCTATGTTCATAGCAGCATTATTTGGAACAGCCAGAACCTGGGAACAACCTAGAAGGCCCTCAACTGAAGACTGGATTAAATAATTGTGATACATTTACACAATGGAACTGAAGAATGGATTTTAAAAATTGTGATACATTTACACAATGGAATACTCCTCAGCAGAGAAAAAAAAACACAAAACACCCCCAAAACTGGCCTTTTCCTATTATTATATGAATGACCACCCTAATTACCATTATAGAACCTTCATCCAGCAGCTGATGGAGACAGATCCGTAGCTAAACACCCGGCTGTGCTACTGGTCCAGCTGAAGAGGGGAGGAGAGATTGTATGAGAGAAGGGATCAGGATCATGATGGGGAGACCCATGGAGTAGGCTATCCTGTGATGCTGGGAGCTGGCACATTCTGAAATAAGAGCTGATGAATCTTCATGGAAAGGATCTGGTCCCCCTGAATGTAGATGAGAGCTGAAAGGCACAGGCAGTTTCTGAATCCTCTTGAAATTGGGCGGAGTATATCTGGGGTCCATGAACTGACGTCTCGGAGCCCATGCCTAGTGGGAAAACACCTTTCTCAGCCTTGATACTTGAAAGAAGGATTCAGTCCTACCTCAACTGGATATGCCAGACAGAATTTAATTGACTTACCTTGGGATTCTTTGCCTTCTCTGGGGAGTGAAAGGGAAGATGTGAGGGGGCAGGTAGAGGCTGGGGGCGCAGGGGGCGACTGGGAGAAGGTGCAGAAGAGGGACTAGTAGTGGATATGGAAAAAAATAAAAAATAAAATAAAAAAGAGAGGATGGACAAAGCTTAAGAGGCTGTGTGGTATGCAACCTCACAGGTATCCCACCTATGCTAAAATGCCCTTTTCTAGGATTTGAAGAAGCCATTCTCTATGTGCAGTAATCAGTGAATCTCTTCCCAGGCTCTTGCAATACAGTGGCTTTCTTGCTGGGCTGCACGCAGCTGTGCATTGATGTAATTGTTCAGAGAAACTGTTATAATGTCAGTCCTAGACATTGACTGACAACCTAGACTTGAGCTTATTCCTTTCTCTTCTGCACACCGCCATGCTCAGGGGTCTCCTAGTCAAGCATAAGAAGCACCTTGTTCCATCTCCCAGAACTCTGAAGAGAACTCTGAAGAGCTATGGGCTAAGTTTGCTCCTACCTACTTCAAAAGGATCCAGGTCAGGTGAGAAGCCCAGCATTAACACTCGCATGTTCATAAGCACACAGAATGAGAGGAGTTATAAGTGGGGGAAGAACTGTAAATGGTTGTAGGAAAAAATTGGGACAGAGAAAAGAAAACATTAACACTGGGATTGAAAAACTCTGAAATCAGGCACAGGGCAGAATTAAACAATCCATCCACTCAGTCAACCAGTGCACAATATGAATTTTTTTAAATATAATATAATTTTATTTAATATAATACTAATACAGCAATGGATGAATAGACCCAAACTCTATCCTCATGGGACTTACATTCTAGGGAAAGGAGTTAGTTATATCAAGTTAAGAGCTTACATGTGCTAATCAACACTAATAGGAACTTTAGTAATGTAGGGCTGTGTCTGTGCACAGGCATGCTCATGTTCCTACATATGGGTAGCTTTTAACAACAACAGACACCTAATATTTTGGGATATGTGTTTGGCAACAATCAAGGGGGATTTCTTCAGCAGTAGTGATTTGGACATTAACAATGTAGGAGGAACAAGAAAGACATATTGCACTTGTTAAGACAGGAAGTGATTCAAGTTTGGCTACAACTTTTTAACAATGGAAAGCCAGAGCAGAGGAGAACCACTTTAGCCCAGCAACAACTAAATGCCCAAGTTTACATAAAGAATGTTGTGAAATCTTTTGTTATAGGCAGCCCTTTGCTTTTTAATCTTTTGTTAACCTTTAAGAGCATTCAGATTTCAGTTTCTATGACTTCTTCATGTTATTGGCCAAGTTTATGGCCCTTATCTCACAGAGGTGGAGTTATTCATACCCATCAGATTTGGTTATTGTAGACTCAAGTATTTATATACAAATGCCCTGCTTTTCACATGTGGTTTGGGTTGCTGTTTGGGGAATGAGGAAATTTATCAGCTGTGGTGAGGAGCTTCTAGCCCTTTAACTAGCAATACTGGCCATGTTTTCCCCCCACCAGAAAACTCCCTATTACAAAAAGACATCACATTCTGAGTTCAAACCTAAGAAAGTCCCAGCAATAGTTACTTATTTGCATAGTGTTGTTTGGTAAAATTCTTTCAGGCACACTAAGAATCTGCAATCTTCCCAGTAAGTCTCTGGATTAAGTGGGCAAATAAGATTGTTTTTGCTTTCTAGAGTCAAAACACCCAAATCAACTCCTATAAGGCTGATACAAGTTCTGTAAGGCAGATAAAGATTATCTCCGTCACATGGCGTACACCAGACAATGTAAATTCTTTGATGAGTAAATTTTCTCCGTCCTCACAGCAACCCTGTCATACTGCAAGACTTATCACCACACTCATTCATTGCTTAGTGATGGAGATACATTCTGAGGAGTGTATCCTTAGAGAATTTGTGTCATGTTTGGACAACAAAGAGTTATGCAATGAAGATGGCTATGATGTTGGTAGTCTTACAGTCTCATGGGTCCCTTTTTGTACACATGGTCCACCAGTGACCGAAACCCCATCATGTACCACATGATTGCTGCATGACTTTCCCACCTACCACCGAGATTTAAGAAACATCAAGTGACTTGATCCCCGGCCACAGCTAGTCTTAGTAGAACTGTGTGAGTGGGTACTATCTCGGGCTATTGGAGTAACCACCATGCTATGCTTTCTTGGGACCTAGAAGGGAATCCTGCAACTCCCTCAATCTTAAGGCATTTTTACTGTGCAGTGATCAACAGTGGAACAGTTAAAAAGAGCAGTGTGAATGCGAGAGAACATCAGTTTCAGACAGTGACTGAAGCCTCATCCATGAGCCTATTCACTAGGTAATCCTTGGATTGTTCCTGCTTCCTTGTGGGACATCAGTTGCTGTTAATAAAACATGGCTCGTCATGGTGCTGTCCTAATACGTGGGTCAAACTTGTGGTCAAACACATGTATTTAGTTCTTAAACATTCCCTTCCTATGTATATGATTGACTACTGAGCATGTGCCACATGGATTCTTAAGAAGGCTGTTATGGTTTGAACATGAAAATTTCTCCATAGGCTCATGAATCTGGATATTTGGTTCCCAGCTGATGGTGCTGTATTGGGAGGTTGGGGCAAACCTTTGGGACTGCAGCCTACCTTCTGGAAGAGAGTCACTCAGGTTAGACCTTGAGGGTGACATCCACTTCTGGTTAGGGCATGAGTGTCCTGCCTCTTGGTCAGCACCATATTAGGAAACCCTAATATGCAAACGTCTGCCACCATAGACCAAGCCACATCAGCCACTCTGCCTTCCTCACCATAGTGGACTATTTCCTCTGAAACTATGATCCCAGATAAACCTGCCCTGCCCCCCAAACACAATTGCTTCTGTGGCATGTTTGATCATAACAGTAAGGAAAATAACTAATAGAAAAGCCATAGTCAAGTAACCTGCAGATGATGTAGTGACTCCGCATATCTTTTAGAAGGGGACTGAGCTTGGAACATTTTCCACCTAATGACAGTAAAATCTCGGTGATGGTTACACCATGTCCCTATGGGTGTTACTTAGCAAGAATGGTGTCCCTTAAGATATCATTTTAAAGCCAGAGGATCAAGCGGGACAGTTGATGCCCAGGGAGATTCCCTCCTGATCTGTTTGCCCTTTGTCTTTTCCTACCAAAATTCCTCCCAGACCTACCCAGTGATCTCATGGGGGCTGCTTTATTCAGAGAAGCCATCAGATTTTTGTCGGAGACACTTACACTCCTAAAATTATTGGAAATGCTAAAATCCTTTTATCTGTATGGTTAATTATACTTATGTTAACTATATTAGACACTAAAATTTTGTGGATTATTAAAAATACCAATAAAGCAATTGCCTGTTAATATGTGTAATGTGATGCCTTTTATGAAATAATTGTGTATTTAAAACAAATTGAAAATAAGAATAGTAGGATTGCTTTACAATATATACTGTGTTTCAGAAAATTCTTCTAGGCTTAGCTTAACACATAGAGCAAAATTTTAAAATTTCTATCTAATATTTGATCTTTGAGCTATATACTGTATAGCTTGTGGGAAATTCTACTGAATGCTTCAAGAGAACATGTATGTAAAAAGTTTCTTTGAAGTGCTATGAAAGTACTTGTGACTGTAAAGACCCTCTGAGGAGCTCTTGGGACCTTTTGAGAATCTCTAAAATAGAATATCCTTTTCTCTTTACTATTTTGAAACTTATTTTTAGTTAAAATGTGATAATTGTACATTCTTGCAGGTGAGAATGCATTGTACCTTAGGCCTTTATCATTCCTAATAGAAATAGTCACAATCTTCTTGGTTAACTCTTTTGAATTGTACAATTAGTTATCAACAATTGTAGCTTCCTCCACATGCTATAGATTAAAAGAACTCATTTTTTTTTTTACCTGTTTGCTTATACCCATTAAACATCATTTCCACACCCCCTCCTTCCCAACCTTTCCTACTCATTCTGCTCAATCAGGAGGAAGTCAAGTATTTATATCTAAGCAAGAACTTATGGGATTTATTTTTCTGTGCCTGTTGATATTCTGTAACAATGCCCTCTGGTTCTATCCACGGGGCTCTGATGGCCAGACCTCCTTCTTTCTATGGCTGAATATGATCTCACTTTGTATAAATATGCACACACATTATGTTCATTTCCTTTTTCTTTTCATCTGTCATGGGACACATGGATTTATTTCATATGTTCCAACACTTAACGATTCTTAAAATGATCTCAGAATCCTGCCTAAGCTTCTTCTTTGTCCCCTGCTTCCAAATGGCAGCTGGTAATTCGTTCTTCAAAATTCTGCATTTCTCAGATCAAAAGAGTAGATTGGAGTCTCTCCCTTCCTCTCTTCTCTCTCTTCTGTCTTCTGATGGAGGTTTTTTTTTTTTTTTTTTTTTTTTTTTTTTTTTTTTTTTTTTTTTTTTTACCACCTTCTTTTCTTTTCCATCTCCACTGACAATCTTGGGAGATTTTCCTCCCTGGCTGGAGCCCTACAATTTGTCTCTCTGCCTCTTGGACATTAGCCAGGATGCTTGTATATGGCACTCACAGTTAACGTCCTTCCTCAAAAAATCTTAGCCTTAGCCAGAAGTGAGCAATCTGAATTATGGTTATGTTTTATGAAGAGTTCAATACTTTTACAAAGTTAAGTGGAAAGAAAAAATATTTTGCAATGAGTGAAGAATGCCAGTTAGTTTCTCTGATGAACTTCAGAAGTTGTTGAAATGTTTCTGCTTCCAGTCAGAGTTGAGTAAGAAAGGCTGGATATGCTTTCTCACCAGACGCAACCAAATAACAAGAGAGAGTACAGGAAGCCAGGGTTTTAAGATACTAGGTGTCAATGGTGAAAGCCTACCACCCTGAGAGTTAAGAAACAAATGGGTGAGCCCTTGACTGTTTCTGTTTCTCAACATGAGTTTCCAGGTCACAGTACAGAAGAAGAAACTCAATCAGAGTTCAGGAAACTTCTGAATTGATGAGATAGATGGAGCTTCAGAAGGCCATGGTGGCAAATGCAAAGGAACAGAGAATGGGCATTTTAGAGACCATCAGAGTCTTGTAGGAACTCAGCATGTCTTACACCTGCATGAGAAAGCAACCCCATCCAGTAAGAGAACCATTCTAAAATACTTGATAAAACAGTGCACAAGCCTAGGAGCAACCATTATTGCCTCCAGGTGACTATAAAATGTTGGGGCCCAAAGCAAAGGGGTAACTGTCTTTGACCAAATTCTGCTTGTTGTGTTTCTGCCTAATGACTTAAAAGCAAGACCCCAAAGAAACAAACAATGTTCAAAAGCCCAACTGTATCCTGTAGGCCAAAGGATTCCGAGTCCAGAAAGTAAATATCGATGATGTTTGGTGCCCACCTAAGAACTACCAGATATGCAAGTCAGAGGGAAAATCAACAAGAGAAGTAAAGGATTAATACAAATGTTAGGATCAGAGTGTAAGATCAAGCAGAGAAACCTAAGGTAAAATGTGTTTATATACACTCATCCCATACAGAAAACTACAGCCTCAAACAGACAACTCTGCCATGCCCTTAAGGAAGACATAATATAAATTCTACTTGAACTCTTCTAGAAAACTGAAAAAGAGTAAATCATTTTCAATGTATAAGATTTTCCCAACTCTCCAAGGCCATTCCTGTACATCAAAACTAAAGACTATAATACAAAAACACTGTTGACCAATATTTCTCATGAACAAAGACAAAAAAAAAAAAACTTAAGCAGAATACTAGTAAATAAAATCCAGAACTCTTTTTAAAAAGGAAAATATACAATCACAAATTATCTTCACAAAGCAAGACTGGATCAGTACTGGAAAACTGTTGTGTGCAATTCGCCATATTAGTAAAACTAAAAAGTAGATGCCAGAGAAAGGGTTATTAAGTTCAGTTTGTATCCCTGATAGGAAGCCGTGCGTATTAGAAGAGAGGTTCCCTCCACCAAATAAAAGTATATCTAAAAAAGGCCCCGTTGCTGGCATCAGACTCAAGTAAACTGCTTCCTAGCCTCTGTTCAGTATTGTACAAAAGGATTTAGCTAGGACCAAAGAAAAAGTAAAGAAAATAAAAAATAGGGCGAATCTCTTGGAAAGAAAACTATCTACATACAACATAGGTTTCTAGATGGAGAATTCTATGGCACCCATACCCCCCAAAAAGAGTTAATGCAATGAATTAGTTAGTTTTGTAGGTTAGAGGTCAATGTACAAAAATCAGCCATATGCCTATATGTTAACAGGGAAACATTTAGGAAGTGCTATGTAAAATAGTATCTGCTACAAGAATGTCAGCAAGATGAAAAGTTAAATTAAATCTGACAAAATGTGTAAGGTTTTTATGTAAGGCGGTAACAATGGCAGAGAGGCCTGTCTTCCTAAGCCCACAGGGTACCCAACAACGTCCTTGTTGGCATCTTCTGGCCCGTCACACCTGGTGTAGGACCTCTCTAAGAGTCCACAAGTCCCTGTCTGTTGCTGGGTCTTCCAGGCACCGGTTTTATGACTCCATCAACAGGGAAGAAAAAGACCATGACACACTCATTTTCTCTCTTGCTTTTCCTTCCCCGTTCTTCTTTATTCTCTTTTAACCTTCCCTTCTCTGCCCCCCCCCATTTTCTCCCTCTTCTCCTGCTCCTCCCCACTTTTTCTTCCATCCACTTGGCTTTGCTGTGCAGCTCAAGAAGATTGATGTGTAGCTTACTATGTAGCCTCCAACACCTGTTCCTCCTGCATCAGTCAGCTCAGGGGTACAGAACAGAGGTTTGCCACCACACCAGCTCATGCCTTCTTTTAAACACTAGTTAAATAAAGAGTTTATTTGATTGGCCTCAGAAATCATTTCCACTTCCTTCCTTCTACTGCATGAGTAAACCACTTAAGCCAGCCCAGACTCAAGGGAAGGTAAGGAAGCACTGAGTATACTTTTGGTGGCGAGCAACTCAATGTGGCTCCTCAAGGTTAAAGAGCATTGTCATTAGCTGACGATGGGGATCATATTGAAGGAAGACCACTTAGAGAAGTTACATTTCGGTTATGTCTAGAAGAGATCAACAGATCGAAAGACTCCATCGTGAACATGTGGGCTTGACCGACACTTATAGAGAAAAGGAACATAGACATAATTCAGAAACTCACAGAGAAACAAAGATGGCAGGCCATTTAGAATCTCATTTTTACAGTAAGTTCATAAGTTAGCACTGTGTCTGTCTGACTTGCAAGCACAAAGGACCAAGTTCAATCCTCAGAACCCAAGTGAGAAATGCCACGCATGGGGGAGCATACTTGCTATACCTACATTGGGGAGGCACGGAAGGATGGGCAGAGCCTGAGAAATGACACTCAAAGTCATCCTCCGACATTAACATGTACGCACACACATGTACAGAAACCATCCCTCCACATAATTACACACACAGACATATACACCCACATACAATATAAAACATAAAAAATAAATAAAAAAGGAGATTTAAGGGGGCCATGCTTTTGTTGTCTGGCACATGGCAGAGTCCCAAGAGTTTCAAAAGACGTTTCTTGGGCAACAGGGAGAATCATGGGAAACAGTCTACTGGGCCACAAAATTTCGGTTACTGGTGTTGTGACTTTCTCAGGTTTGAACAATCAAGAAACATGAAATAAAAGACAAATGTGGAGAGGAGTTTGGGGAGGGGGAAAGGAAGCTGAGAGAAGAGAGCGTCCTCCACCATCTGTTTTCGTTTGGTGCACCAGGACATGGACATGCGTCTCTGTTAATATATGACACAAGCCAGGCACAAAGTGTCTTTCAGTCATTTGCATTCACTGAACAATATTAAGCTGCAGTGAAGCAAATAATTGGCTTGTCACATCTGTCCTGTCCCCTGTGCTTCTGAAGGAAGTTAAAAAGGCTCGTTGCCCTGATGTCTGTTGAGCATTTACATCAGCTCCAGTTTGCCTGTGGCTTTCTACTTAGTAAAGGACTGTCAAGAAAAAAATCACAGTACTTTGACTAGAAAGACAGTCTCAGAAACCCGTGATGAACTGCCTAGAGAAGCGGGGGAGGACACCGGACTGCTTAAAACTGAGGCGTTTCAGTGGCGAGACATAGGTTCAAAAGCGCCTGTTGGGACGTCAGTAGATGGAAAATGTGTCAGGAGCAGAAAAACTCGGCTCTACAAGGAAGTCCATCTGGGACAGTGGTTTCAAGTATGCGCTGTGGTTCTGTGAGAGGTTCCTGGAAGTTCCACAAATAGCCAAAAATAGGTGTAGCAAGTTAAGAGTCATAGGGGCCCTGCCTGTAAAAACATAGGTGTCTATAAATTATGCATTTCTCTATATGTTTCTTATGAATTCTCATTCTTTCTGGTGACAGAAAAAAAATGACAGCTTCAGAGCTGTTTTGTGTTTAGTGATTAAAGACCCAGGATCCTTGCCAGTAACAACACTTCCTAATTCTTTCCCTCATCTTGTTCTGACTGGAAGTCATTGGGGGTAGTGAAGGTGAAGGAGATTAAGGGCTACTTGATCTCCAGGGAAGGTTTCCAATGCACAAGTCATCCTGTGGTTTTACAAACTGGAGCTGAGCCCTTTTGGCATTATTTTGTATATAGCATTTTTTCCTCCACAGACTTGGTTCTTCATTCCTGGCCACTTAGAACGGTCTGGAGAATCCTGGATGCTTTACTGAGTGCTGTGATGTAGTAGGATGCACTCTCTTTGACTCAGGCCATGTTGGACACCAGATGTTGTTATGACACTGTTGAAACCAGGGCTGTCAACAGTGTTCAATAGCGGAGTTAGTTATGTCGTATGCTGAAACGTGAACATGCTCAGAACATTTGTGAGGTACCGAGAACTGAGCGGAGTGATGGGCAAGTGGCTGTCTGTGCTTACACAGATTCCATTTGAGGAGTTGAGTAAAGTGGCCACACATAAGTTATCTGAGGAAGAGAGTCAGAGGGAGAAGGTGACACCAAAGTCCTAGCTAAAACCTTTGAGATCATAATAAGGTAACAAGGGGAGGTCTATAAATATTATCACCTGGAAGGGACATTTGAGAGCACTGCCTGCATGTAGAGGCCTGTGTATCTCCAGGACATACAGAGTACAGGTAAGGAGAATGGGTCAATATGTAAAAAGAAGAAAACCCTATGGTATGTGCTCTGCTACTTAGAAGGTTGAGGTAGGTGGATCATGTGACTTCGAGTCCACTCAAGACTTCAGCGTTACCCTAGACAGCATAGTGGCACTCTCTCTCATGTGCAAATAAAGTATAAATGTTATCTCTACATAATTGCACAAGTCAATTTTGCTGCATGTAAATTGCTTTAAGATCTTATTGTATATAAATGCCCAGCAAATTTATGTTTACCAATATAAAGCTTCCATATCATTGTTTCATATATTTATTTATTTTGTTTGTGACAGTTAGGATAAAACCCAGGGCCTGGCACATGCTAGGCAAGTGCTCTACCACCAAGTCTACAATTTCAAGTTAGATCAACCTTTTTTTTTTTTTTTTAATCATTCATTAAACTACCAGGATTCTCCTCAACCACTCCTGGATATGTCCCTTAGAGAGTCTAGGTCAGCCTGCAGACACTGGCATAACCCAGTTTGAATGTAGCACTGTTCATTACAATCAAATCATGAATCAGCTTGGGAGCTTCTCAATAGATAATAAATAAAGAGAGTGCATATACATAAAATTAAGTCTTATTCAGATATAAAGAACTAAATGCAGCCAGGATGAAATCAGCCCTTTTTAGGGAAAATGTATGGAATTGTTGATAATCATGTTCAACAATATAAACTAGACTAAAAATAAAAGACAAATACTATGTTTCCCCTCATAAGTGAGATACTAAAGAGAAATAGAGTACATGGCCATAGAAGGGAAGCTATAAAATATTGGGGTAGATATGATTAAACTGCTATGTACGTGTGAGTTGTCACATTTAGCCTACAGTTACTGTGCACAGTTAATATGTAGTTTAAAAAGAGAAGTGGAGGCGGAGACTACCATAGTACACATTTGTTGAAACAGCCTTGAGGTGGAAGACTTGGTCTGCCTGCGTCATCATGGGAGCTGCACAGGAGTCACCTGGAAGTTTTAAAAAAATACTGACACCAGGTAGCCCTCGGTAATTACATGACATATTTGTCCGTGAAAGAGGTCAAATCTTTCAATGAATGTGAAGGTAGGTCAGACAGTGAGAACTTCTGTAGGAAGGATACTGACCCATGGAACAGTTAATGAATTTGCAAAGTACCATGTCACTGCCAGACTTAAGCCTACTTCTCTGAGAAAAGGAACAGTTTAAACCTCCGGAAACAGTTAAGTGAGAAATTTCTGCCCTGCTAGGCCACAGGCAGCCTCTATGGGAAGCCGTGGATGTTTTCTTCCATTCCAGCATTACCCCCCAGGCGATTTCAATTTTAAGTTTCCGAAGATGCTTATGGGAATATGGCAGGGAATCCAGGGCCTGTCCACCCTGGAAGACCTGATGCTCTAGAAGAAGCAAGCAATCTTTGTTTATTTGTATTTGTGTTGCAGGCTGGTCCATTATGACTGGGACAGAGCAGCCATTCCTATAACCTTGGCTCACCCCCCATCCCCACCCCACCCCGCATGAGTTTTTCTTTGCTTATAACAAGACAAAGTGTCATTCAGCTTGTCATATAGCAGTAATGCAACAAAGTGTAAAGTCTATGCCATATCACCTCTATGCTAAAGATCATTTAACCCCTCAACAAGGTGCTGCTGAGCGCCTTTATAACCAAAGAGGAAATCGAGGTATTGCAAATTTAGTGACTCGACCAAGTTCCCAAAGCCAGTTGGAAGTATCCAGAGCCAAGGTCTAGAAGTTGTGCTGAGCACAGAACTGTTTGTTAAGTGTTTGCCTCAGGATCTGTTACCCCGCGGGTCACCCTCTCAGATCTTATTTAGGTGGTCCAGGCTGGTTGTTATGTAGAGGTGAGTTTTCCAGCTAATTTTGATGGGAATCCTGAGGCCATTGAGACGGAGCCAAGTAGTTTGGGAACCTCAGCTATTCTTCCCCAGACCCGGGACACCTAGCAGGGATGCAAGGATGCTAGGTTGTCTATCAGGGATGCTAAGACCTTGGAATGCTCGGCAATGACGCAGAGACCCTGGGATGGAATGCCCAGGGGTGGGGGTGGCCGGTGCAGATATGCCGCGACGCCTGGCTGGGGTGTCGAGACTTTGGGATGCCTTGCAGAGACACGACTCGCCCAATCTCTCCGGCTCCTAGGGCGGGGCACCGGCACCAGGCCAGCTTGCTCGCGCCTGCGGCTTAATAGGGCCTACAGTCTCCGCCCGCTGCACGCCCCCGCGGGCCGGGCCGGGAGTGGGAACAGCGTGTAGATCCGGCGGACACAGCTTGGGCCCCTCGCCGGGAACCGCCTGGGAACGCGCGGCTCTGACTGCGAGGGGCGGGAGCCCAGCTGGTGGCCGCCTGCCCCGACAGCAGGAATGTGACCCATGAGTGCCAGCGCCGGAGCACCCCTTGCGCGGCTCCCAGGGCTCCGGTTGCTCCTGGTCTGGGCGCCTTTGGCTCACAGCTGCTAGATCCCTGCTCACCCCAACTGGGGCACCCGGGCCAGCCCAGGTAGGAAAAACACTGGAGAGTTGGGAAGATGGGATGGCAAATGCGTTTACCCCCACCCCCCCCTTCTCTCTCCCCCCCTCTCTAGTGCGTGCAGCACGCAGGAGTAAAGGTTATTTAAATAAATTAAGGAGCTTGCCCAACCTTCAAGTTTGTTCTAGGTACATGAGTCTCCTTGTGTAAATTGTTCCCTTGAGATCTGGCCAAGTGTAACTAATTTGAAACTAACAAACCCTCTTGGAGGTTTGGGCCCAGAAGGGAGATCTTAACATAGCAAGAGGTGAATTTCTTAATCCACCTGGTGGCATGAATCCTCTCTCCAGACAGGTCCGATCCTGGGGAATGTAGACACCTTGCTTACAAACATGCCCAGAGTCTGACAGTTTATAGGGCCTAATTCTTACTGCCCTTTACCCTTCCAGCGCTCCTGTGGGTGAGAGGCCAGAACTCTTATATGCTGTTTTATAGCAGCTTAGATGGAGTCTGTTTTGTTTGAGGACTGGCATCCCTTGGCCTTCAAACCCCTGCATCTAAAGTCTTGGGGAGGGTGGGAAGTGAGAGAGGCTGCAGGGGCACAGGGAGACTCCCCTTCCCACCAGAGCTCGCTCTTTGTTCTGTTTTGGGTTGTTCGCCAGATGGACACATCCCATAGTTTTGGCCTTGAAGAACATCCTGGGAACTGAGACAATAGAATGTAATCAGTTGGGCTACTCAGGCCACGATAAAGAGGAGCTGAAGTCCATCTGTCATTGGAACTGGGGCCTGAGTCACCCTGGCTTGCTGCCAATCTTCTCGGAGGTAGATCTGTGCATGGGACCCCATCGCTGTGGGCTAAAGCAGTCAGCCAGACACTGGGACAAGACCTACCTACCTCTCCTTCCACTATCCAAGCAGCTCCTGGAACCTTTCTCTGATCCCTTCTAATTTCTTACCATCCCACACATTATATTTTATTTAATATTATATGTCTACATCCTAAACTAACTCCTGAGCTAGGAGGAAACATGATGTCCATTGAGATGGGATCTGATGGGGGAGGTACCTGGACTCTTGTCTTATTCTCAGCCTGGGCTGATTTCCATTCTAGTGTATGAAGTACTTGCCAGGAGGCTCACTCTTGGGTGGCCAGTGTACAGTTCAATAAAGGATCTTTGCTCTAAATTCTCATGCAGCCTTGGCAAAGACAGACCAAGCTTCCCGTTTCTCAGGCTCTTCTGAAGCCCTGTGCTGTAATGAAGCATGAAAGTACTCTTTATGCTCCCAAAGCATGTAACATCTTCTAGTAAATCCTCTATCCCGATGAGACACTACTTAATATTAACTTTACTCATTGATCAAACAAATATTTACTGAATATTACTAGTGTGCCAGGAACTGGGGAAGTACTAGGGAGAGCCAAGTAAATAAATGAAAATCCCAGCCTTCTTACAGGCCCTCTTAGCAAGTTAGAGAATATCAGAAGCCCCCCTCCTTTTTTCTAAGACAGTACTTTGAAATTTACCACTTTGCAATGAGTGTGGGTCTTGTGAGAGTGTGGAGAGCCTGTAATGACTGTAAGCCTATAAAACACAGTGAGCATTGCCACTTCAGAGAGTATGGAGACAATGGTCGAACATATAGGTCTGTGGTCCTCTAAGGAATAACAGGGATGCTAAGATACACTTATGAGCCATCTGTGCAAGAGAACCAGGGTGGATTGGAAACCTGAAGATGGGAAGTGTGAGCATCAGGTGTCTATACATCTGCACAGAGATTCTACCGAGGGAACTTCTTGTTAATGAGCTGTGCAAATCTAGACCATTGCAGTGAGACAGTATAGGGTATGGCATACATCCACAGAGTCTTGGCACTATATGATGGATCTATAATGAACCTGCCACTTCAAAGGAGATAAGTTGACTCATTGGCCCTGGCCTTCCCCACAACACTACCCATGTGTCATTAAAAACTGGCGCTTCATTTGTGTTTTCCTTTCTGTGAAGTGGTTAGTGATATAGAAGGAAGATCTTGAGCATTAGCAACTTCACCCTACTTGCCTGCTGTGGCCTCCGGAAGTGCCAGATTTCTAGCCACATCTAGTACATGAGTGTGGGCAGAGGGGCCCTGCCAAAGAGAGCTGTCACCAAGTGTTGAAAATCCCTGAAGATTTTCCAAGTCCCTAGTCACTACCTTAGGATTCTGGGCTGTCTCGTTTTTATGTGTGTTCATTGGCACACATGTGACAGAGTAATTGAATCATTTTTCTATCTCATCATCTTGGGAGAGGATTTATATGGTGGCATTAATTAAAACGAGAGGGAAGTAAACATGGAGGTCATCATGACTAGAAATGTTTAAAATGACCTGGGAAGCTGCAGCTGTCAGTGTCTTCAAGATAAAGTGAAATATTTGGAGGAAATAAAAGAATTCTTGGTATAAAGTCAGTCAGATTGAGATTTTCATCTAGTTTTTATTTAAGGGATGGGGAAGCAAGGCTTAAGCCTCTGAAGTTACCCGTTCCTTAAGTGCAGCTTGGTGCTGAACTGACAGAAAGGGTCTAGAGGACAGAGAAAAGCTCTGCACATCTGGCCACCTCAACTCAGGTCGCCTGTGAAGACAGCAATGACTCCTAGCTGGCGGTGAAGTGAAAAGTGAGGTCTGTCCCTTCAGTCAGGGCTTCTTACCTCACCAATTACCCGACATGTCTGTGTGCAAATATGTTTAAGCAATCTGTTTGCAACTCCAAGACGATGTGATAAAATTTAGTGGATTACAATTTTAAAAACCAAAATATAGTGTCTGAATGGAAAGAAGAAATCAAAGCAGTTTGTATTAAATTCAGTGTGCCAGTGCTTAGGGTGTAGTTGACAGCTTTTACTCTTTTGGCTCATTGACCTGCCACCCAGCTCCCAAATAAATACACGTGGAGACTTATTGTCACTTATAAATGCTCATCCTTATCTTGGCTTATTTCTAGCCAGCTTTTCTTAACTTAAATTATCCCATGTACCTTTTGCCTCTGGGCTTTTATCTTTCCCCCATGTTCCTTTCTTTACTTCTTACTCTGTGATTTGCCATCTAGCTGGGTGCTGGTCCCTGGAGCCTCTTTCTTCTCCTGCTCCTTGATCTCCTTTCCCAGATTTCTCCTTCTATTTATTCTCTCTGCCTCCCAGCCAGCCCTGCCCATCCTTTCTCCTGCCTCGTGATTGGCCATTCAGCTCTTTATTAGACCAATCAGATATTTTAGACAGGCAAAGTAACACAGCTTCACAGAGTTATACAAACACAACATAAAAGAACGTAACACATTTTTGCATCATTAAAATAAGTGTTCCACAACATCAACAAATATAACCCATCTTAAAATGATATTGCACAACATTGGGGTAAGGCTACACATTACTTTCTATAAGTTGACCACAGAATAGTGTGGGGAAAAACTGAAGTCTTCAAGGGAACAGGTGAGCTGGTGGCTACATGAATATCTTTAACATGTTCTCAGCTCTTAGTTAATGTAGTCAGAGGTGAGTGTCCTTAGTCGTCATAGCAGTTAAATGCATCCCTAAGCCTTTCAGTATGTATGGAAATTGTGCCAACTCTGCATTTTCTATAAATGTGGAACAGAGTCATGGTTAAGCTCAAACACCAAATACATTTTCTCTTGCTGTATCTGGGGGTCACCTGGTGGTCATGAAGGACAGCGGTCAAGTCTTCATGAGCTGGACTGTTTTGTACTATTCCAGATTTTTTTTTATAGTTACCCCATGCATTCCGTGCCTCATCTTCATGGACTGGACCTAACTGGGTGAGGCAATGTAGTTAAGGATAGACACATACATACAGAAAAGCTGGGATTGGGTGGCCTGAGTTCTCTGATGATGGAGAAGCCCCATTGCCTCAGAAGCTCAGAGTGTTTATTATATATAGTTGAACTGAGAGGTGGTAATTGTATATAGCTGGGCATAGAGGAAGAGTTTATTGTGTACAGATAAACATGAAGTGAAGGTTGTTATATAATGCTGAGTAAGGTTGCAGGCTCTACTGATCTTGGTGGGATCTATCTCTGAAGGAGGGCAGACTTCTGGTTGTAAACATCCAGAGGGAAGAAAGCTATGATGGATATTTTCTGCAAACACAGTCAGCATTCATCCTCAAACTCAGAAGGGAAGGCTTTGCTATTATCTTGACCTGGGGGAAGTTTTGCTTTTCCGTGGATTTAAGACATTGGGATCCTTAACATAGCTGAGCCAATGTCAACCACATACATTCACCCAGGACTTCACTCACTTCCTATGTTTCCCTTCAACATAGTTTCTGTGGAATATTCTACAAGAGGTCCTGCCAACCATGTTGGGAGCCACTGTATGACTAGATAGAGTTAAACAACTTGTGAGGATGTAGAGCCTGACATAGTCGATGCACTCGTAGATAAACTGTAGTAGTAGATAGTATAGACGCTAGCCATCTAGGATGCATTTATCATAAGCTTCAGGGTTATGTGCACAGGTAACAAGAGAAGTCAGAATAATGGATGTCATGTATATGGTGTGACTACTGAGGAACACAAATGGAAAATACAGGAGGTATTCCTGGTAGCTACAGCTGTTCTGGCCTGTGGAACTGAGCACCTAAGGCATCTGCGTTCTGTGTTCTCAGTAAAACAGTGTATAAGAGAAAACAATGGAAATTCTAAGGGAGGATGCTGCATCTTCTGGCTATCTGTTGGCCCTTGACTAAGAGTCAGAGCTAGTCTCACCCCCACTGACCTAGTCTTGTTTGTAGTTTCTTGGGACAGCAGCCATGTCCCTGCCTCACTTTCTCCTTTTGTCCTTAAACCCATGTGCCTTAGTTGAAATGGACCATCTTGTAGCTTTGAGCTTGCCACAAATGAGTATTATCATTTCATTGCAGCACATGGAAACTGTTTGGCAATATCTTCATCTTTCTGGATCCTCTGTGATTATGAAAATATTCCCCCCCTTGGTGTAAATAAGCCAGATCAATTTACTCTGATTGAAAATGGTAGGGCTTGATGCTCATTGGGGTTTCTAAGAAGGGAGTCTCTTTGCACTCTTCTTGGATATGAGGCTTTGCTTGCTTGTAGTTTCGTAAAGCTAATTCAAGTGGTTTCCAGTAGTTCCCAAGGTCAGAGTGTCTGTCTTTGACCCTGTATGTCACTAATTTCTGCACAGTGAAAATCATTTAGAACATACTCCTGAGTCCTGGATGCTGCTGCGGTCATTACCACTTTCTGTTTTCACAGACCGACTCTGGCCATTCCTAAATAGATGGCCTTTTTAGAAGTTAGTGTGAGGGACTCTATCTTGTCCCAAGAGTTTGAGCTCCTGAATCTTGATGTTTCCATTTTTCGTGGTTGGGAATTCTGAGATGATGAGGAACATTTATTTAAGACAGTACTACTTAGACATTCAATACAAAGGCTGAACTGGAGAAATCAAAAATGAATGCCCAGCCCAGGACTACAAAGTAGCTTTCCTTATGGGATATTTCTCTGATGCCTCCTGATTTTTCCTGAAGAGATCATGGAGGCTTCTTGTCTTTCCACTCAATGCACACCCACCTTTGTTTCAGTATAAAAATAATCTCCTTGGGTAAAACTGATGAGCCCAATGGGATAGACTTGGGTCCCTTGCATGTCTGTAGATTTTTTCTTGGAAATGTACCCATTCTGGTTTCAGAATCAAGGGCTCTTGTAAGTATAGAATTGTAAAGTAGTTTTTATAGTTGTGTAGTTTTGTGTCTTTGTGCATTTCTTTCAGCCTTCCTTGTTACACTGACCTTTTTGGTCTTAAGTTTGGCAGCTGTTGAGATTCTGGTTGAATGCTTGTAACAAAAGGGTATCAAGGGGAGCATCATCATTGTAGACTTAGTTCAATACCAAAACTTACTCTTCACCACTTTTTAGTAGACACATAGGCAATGATACTTCATAAGCTGAGGAGCGTGCTTAAACTCTGCTTTTTCTCAGTGATGACCAAGTTATTGGGAGCTGAATTCTCTAAATATTTCTCCATTTATTAAATCTATACATATATTCGTATGTCTGGTGTAAGAGATTACAAATGCTGTAACTATGAGGCTTTGCTTGGAATGGTAGACATGTAGGGAAGAAGGCAGAAATGTGGAATGTGTGTGCTGTGGTTTGAATGTGGTCATCAAAGTTCACAAGTGGGAAATGTAATCTCCAGTATAATAGTGTTAGTCAAGATTTATAGGAAACAATTAGGCCTTGAAGGCCCTGGTCTCATGAATGGATTAATGCCAGTATTTTGGGAGTGAGTTCATTATTGCAGAAGTGGAGAATGTTATAAAAGTGAGAACATCCCTCCTTTGCTTGCTTACTCTTGCCCTTCCACATTCTGCCATGGATGGCATAGCACAAAAGCTGGCACCATGCTCCCAGACTCCAGAACTATAAGCCAAGTAATTTTCTGTTCATTTTAAGTTACTTGGGGTCAGAAATTATGCCACAGAAATAAAAAAAAAATAGAGAGAGAAAGAGACAGAGAAAGAGTAAAATGGTTAAGATTTCCTTTATAAGTTTCAAATTTAGAGGTTGACTCCATCAGGCCCCAAGAAGGAGCAAGGACCTTTTTTTTTTGTATTTATACTCACACTCCTGGCTTTCTATTGAGGTTTGACTTCCCTAGAACTTCCTGTAGAATTCCCCCAAAGCCCAGCGATTTGTACAAATCCCATCTGCAACTCATCAGCCGCATCCCTTGTTATAATAAAAAGTCTATAAGGCCTAAAGGATAGGCCTACTAGAGACTTGACCATCAGCACTTGCCTCTTGATGATGCTTCAGGTTCTCAGGTACTCTGAAATTCTTTCTTCAACTGTCTGGACTCCAATTCCACGGCTGCCAAAGGTTGTCCTGAGTGGCTTTGTGGGACTCCGCTCCCAAATGCCTGCCTTGGGGGGCCCAGGCAGGGCTGTATAGAATGGAATATACCCACATGTATAGACTAGGATGTCAATTTGTGCATGTGCTTAGAGCCTCTCATAATGTGGCAAGAACTGGCTGGAGAGAGGATTTGAAAATAACTAGATACGGCTACTGATGGGCTTGCTCTGGGAGGATCCCTCTATAGGACCAGAACAGCCTGTTCTTGCACACTAAGTGCCCAGTCCCAGGACAAGCTTCCTCCAGCAGCAGTTAGCAATTTCCTCTGTGGTAGACCCACTTATTGTGTGTCCTCAATGCATATGACAGAGCCAGTGCCTAGCTTCTATCCTGAAGGCAGGATTCACAGTGTGGGGAATTCCTCCGGAAGAAGGAATTCAAATTCGTGGGAAATTTCTTATTCATAAGAAAGTATTTAATAGATTCAGTATGATCATATGGAAGAAAAACACTCTCTTCAGGACTGTACTTGCCTCAATGAAAATGCTGGGGCCCTGAGCTGTCACTTTCTTGTGACTGCATCGGACAAGGTAGATCTTGCATAATGAGAGGAAGGCAGGTCCCCTTTCCCTCTGAGCCCTGGGACGAGGGACAGGATACTCCCACTTGCTGCTAGCTCACCCATCCCTCACAGCATGTGTCCTTTCCAGGAAGGGGCTTTTGTTGGGAGTCAGTAAAGGTCACATTGATTCTTGTACTTATTTTTTGTTTTTCATGATTTAGTTCACATTTATGCTTCTCAGGCTGAGTCTAGTGCTGTGTTAGACTGCGTTTATTGCTGTAACAGAATACAGAAACCTGAATAATCTGTAAGTAATGATTTATTTAGGTTAGGAGGCAAGATGGCTGCATCTGCTTGGGGCTTCAAAATGCTTTCTAACAGTAGATACAGGGAAAATCAAGCAGATGCTTGTGGAAGACACTGAATCAGAGGTGGACTGGCCCTGTAACAGCCTGCTCATGTAGACTTCAAAGATGGCAGGTCGGGATTCCTTCCCCTTACACAAGGCATATGCAACTGTGAAGGATGGGGGGCCCTGCTCACAGGAACTTAGGGGAATGGTGGTCAGTCCCGTCCTGCTTTCTTCCATCTCAAGTAGAGATGGCACCTGTATGTACTGCCATGGAGATGCTGTGTAACTTGTCCCTGGCTGTGAAAGACGGGATCTGTGAGGGCCCACGGCTGGTTTCCGATCAGAATCAATTCAGAGCTGTCACTAGGCCCTCGGCTGCTGCTAAGGAGAATAGAAGACATGCATCTGGGGCTAGAATGTCACAGGTACCTAGGACCAGCACCAAGATACCAGTTGTGACAGACAAGTAGGTTGACATCATCCCCAGAGTCAAAACGGGTTGGATGTGAGCCAGGTGATGTGAGCTAGAGATTGGAAGGTCCTTTGCCTGAAGAAATGAGGAGAGCTGTTGGCTTGGGCACTGTTTCCCAAGAACAGTGTTATCTTGATTAAGTTCTGGTGTTTCAGGCCTGGGTGAGAAATAGGGAGAGTGTGTGTAAAGTTTCTGGTGTAAAAATGAGGGTGGGAAGTGGAGCAGATTGGAGTGAATGGGGGCGGGGGGTCTTCTTTGCAGAAGGATCCTAGATTTACCCACTTGTCAGTCTCCCCCCTTCTTTCCCTTTTATGAGCCCCTCCCCTGCCCTGTGATACTATCTCTGTGGTTCTCATCAATTATAGTCATTTTTGAGGGTCCTGGGGATTGGGTATGGGGGGCTAGTCCTCTGCTAGAAACAGGAAGACCATGAGAGTTCACTTTGATTTTGTGCTGTAATAGGACCCATGATAATATATCACTGTGCCTCTGACAACTGAATGTGGTGCTGTGTTCTATCTCCCAAGGCATGACTAATAGTTTGGGATTTAGTGTATTTAGTCTACACAAATGTTTGGAAATGATCCGGTCTGTCTGTGTCAGTGGTGGACATGAAAAGGTCCTACTAGCTTTATATAGGCATGAAGAAATGACTCAGACATGAAAAAAAGATAGACTCCAAAATACTAGAGGAAATTGCAGAAATAAATAATGAGTAGTGAGATACCAGAAAGGCAATCCCAAACAGTTTGGGGGAATTATTTTAAATTCCGTAATATGGGGGAACAGGCATATTGATGTGTCTGGTTTAAGGAAAAAAATATTTTTTAAAAGCTAATGTGCCTGCTCTTAAAAGGGACCTTTCCATGTTTTCTTCTTCCGGCATGTGGCAAGTCCTTAGCTCTATTTTCCATCAGTAATGAGACAGTCATTCACAGAGGGATTTTTATCAATTTCTGTGTCCCTCTGACTAGCAGAATGCACAGTGCATGCCTTTGATCCTTTGTGTGTGTCAAGTTTCATATTCCCGACTCCTTTGACTTGTTTCTGTAAAAGCCTAAAAGGACCACACAGGACATAGACTTTTTAAATTTTTCATGAGTTTATAACACCTTTAGACTTCTGTCGGGGTGCTGGTGGCTCTGGAGCCCTTTCCACCTCTCCATTCAATCTATCCATCTTCTTTACCAGGTGGACACGTGCCTTAAAGATGCTCATTCCCTTCTGAGAAGCAAGACTACTCATATAGGAAGCAGCCTTCTTCAAGGTAACAGGCAGGCTTACCTCAGGGTTTCTTAGTCTGTTTTCATAAGCAGTGGAAGCCTTCTCCCTCAGTTGCAGACCGTCTTGGGACAGCTGCCCCGTATGCAAAGATGTTTTGCTGATACATTTTTCTTTAGGGACAGTATATGTGGGTTTTTTATCAGATTAATTATTATTTTTGTTTTTTATGGATGCACAGAATTTGGACACAGTGAGGTAATATGTATGGGACTGGAGAACACAGTGTTTGATGGAATAAGAAAAGAACCGTGTGGTCTCACATGTATATGGAAGCAAGTTCAAACAGTTGATGGCAGGGAAGAAAAAGCAGAGATGCTCGAAGCTGGAGGGGGGGGGCTAAAGGGAGGTACTGTCATATTTTTGAGGAAGTCTGTAGCCCTAGGGTTCTGCTGCCCTACAGCCCTGCTGTCCCATGTCAGGCCATTGCTGACCTTCTTCCTCAGGCCATCTGATTGAAAAGAGTTTCCAGTGTGGGCAGCAGGGGCCAGAGCCCTTTCAGAACATTCTGAGCCTCTTTAACACCACCCTCAAATCCCTAATCTCTGTTGGGAAGAACAGTCCTGGCCTCCCAGGGCTGATATTGGTGCAGGAAGCTTATTTATGTTTTATCAGAATAGTCTATGTTTCAACCCAGTCTACTTACTTACCTATGGTGTGGTATGTTCCTTTCTTCCTGTCCCCTCTCCTTCCAGGAAATCTGGCCATCAGTCTTTTTCCCCCACCCATCCCCCTGCTGCTCATCTGGGCCTCCACAAAGTCTGTTCTCCACATCTTTTTTCTTATCTCCAGATTGTTTTCCATACAGTGACTAAAATCACTATAGAAAATAAAAATTGAGCCATACCCTACTCTATTGTGTAGAATCTTTAAGTGACTCTCAGCCATCTGAAAATTAAAGTTCAGCCCCTCATTGCATCCCTCTGCTGTAGACACTGTCAGCCCCACCTTTCCAGATGTGCTTTTTGTCACCTATCTTCAGCATATGTCCCAGAACAGGGATATTTCTTAATAGGGGCCTGTCTTCAGGCACCCCTGTGTTGGGGGTCTCATCCTACATCCTGACCTGGTAAAATGAATATGGACACACTCACTTCCCCTATAGCTACCGAACTCCATGATCCAGTCTCTGGGTCATTATTCCTGGTTTTTGATCAGAGCTAAGTGTGGAGATGGCCTTTAATATATAATTTTTCATTAGGGCAGTGGCTAGAAAAAAAGACATGAATGGAAACTGAAAATCTTCTATCAAAACTTGTCATCAGTGTGGGTGTTTGGGATAATGACAGAGAGGATCTTTGCTACATATGGTTTCCATGTGACAACTCATTTCACCCTCATCAGTGACAGATACCATTATCAGTTCCAGTTGTCATATGGGGGAACTGAAGCACAGAGGCTGAGCTTACCCAACATCCCATCTCTGTGGAGAAGCTCTGTGAGTCTTCTAACTTCTAGCCCTGGAATATGTAGTCTAGGTCATGTCTACCTTAGGGCTTACAATGTTGTTGGTGGACAGAAGGGCTTAGTGTTGATTTGAGGCGGTGTCTGTCTGCTTGTTTGGTATTTTGTTTTGCCCGTTTTTTCAGAAGTACATACAGTTGTTCTGTGTCATTGATGTTGACCTCAAACTCATGCCTGTCCTGCTAGCTAGCCTGGTGGTGGGATTACAGGTGTGCACAACCATATTCAGCTTTGGTTGGTTTTTCTTGGGCACACAGTGGGTGTTTTACAGCCCCCACCCCATTCTGATCTCCTCATTCACTTAATAAAAATCCAGCTTGGTGTAGAACCTCACTCCTTAGGTCCTGATGACATGAAAACTCAGAAAAGCTGCTACTGGGGCCAAGAGGTTTTTGCACATCTTGCTTTGGTTTTTATTTTTCCTTAGAGCAGGGTTGTCCCCCTGTTTCTCTACCACTTAGTAAACACTAGGGAAGAAACTGGTCTTAGGTTATTGGCCATGGACTTGAAAGGATTAAGGATGAATTCCAACTTGAGAGCTATATACTGTAAAAGGGCAGCCTGACATATTTTTCTTCTTCTGCCTAGTAACCAAACAAGCCTGATCTTGTACTTGAGTGAAGCAGCAACTATCAGCATCCACATGCACATGTCTTCCTTCCTTCCTTCCTTCCTTCCTTCCTTCCTTCCTTCCTTCCTTCCTCCCTCCCTCCCTCCCTCCCTCCCTCCCTCCCTCCCTCCCCCCCCTCTCTCTTTCTTTCTTTCTCTCTTTCTCTCTTGTTGATACTGAGATGACCGAGTGAATAGCCAGCACTGCAGAGACTTGACACACACTTCCATATGCTCACAGAAGGAAGTAAGAAGCCAGGCCCAAGCTTCCAGGCCTCCTATCTTATTTCATAGTCTGAATGTAGTGTAAATAGAGCAACAGTACTATTAACCTGCATTGTGGTGGATGACTGGTTTTCATGGTGAAGGGTCAGAGTTACAGGGCATGGAAGGAATGCAGTCATACTACTTCAGGGTAGATCTCAAGGCTTAAGCCAGGCTTAGGAACCAACATCCTGATGCTGAGGTTACAGCCATAAGAACTGAATGGGTGTGTCTTATAGGTTCAGGTAAAACCTATCCCCCATCAACCTTCATTTTAAAAGTGTGTTGCAACATTCTATATTTAATGCAATTTCTCAAATAGGACATTTTCCAGCTAATACTTAAATCCTTCATGTATTTAGTCTTCAAGAGTGTCATTTTAGTTGAAAGACTTTATGTTTCAGACTTTCTTATAGCAACAGGGAAGAATATAGACACACTTAGTGTCTCATGAAATTAAAGGCAGGTTTTTTTATTGTTGTTTTGTTTTGTTGTTTTTTCCCAGCAGGGAGTTCCATAGACATTGCCCAGTGTTTGTTTTGCTCACCCTTTTCTGATTCTTTCTTTGAGGCTTAATTAAGGACTTCCGGGTTTCCAGTACAGCGTTACATCCCACCTCCCATCCCACCTCCCATCCCACCTCCCATCCTAGATTAAGTGGAAGACTATGCTTAGGGCATCGCAGGCATACAGGTTTCTGGGAAGGCCCAGAATGCGAAGCCAGGTGGGAACTCTGAGAGGCCTCTAGCCCTAGGGAGCTGCAATCTGATAGAGTAGAAGTGAGTGAGTTAAAGAGTAGAGGAAACATCTAAGTACTAGGCTAAGAGGCTGAGGCACATGGTGAAGGCTGTTGTGAGTGAGCTGGGGGGGGGGGGCATTCAGTAGAGCTAAGTGAGCAGAGTAGCACTATGCTTGGCAAGGGAGCTAGATTCTTCTCCACGCACGGGGAGTCAAGGGAAAGTGTTGAGTAGTTGATTTGATTAGAAAATAGAAATACCTAGTTAAAAAGACAAATAAGGAGCCTGGTAATGTAATGAATCCAAATGGGGTTGAGTAGAGCAGCAGAAAAGGAGTTTTGGATAAGCTGGGGGTGTTGGCTGTGAAGAACAACTTATATCTAGGGAGTGTCCAGGGAATATCTGCTTCAGGACCACAGAGGCCAGATCTCTCTTAATCGTATGCTTAGTAGGTCTGGATCTCTGTGTGGCTGTCAACTAGGTGGGAGCTCCACAGGAGGGAAATTTGATAGGACAAGAATATTTACTGTATTATTGGGATTGGGGTTCTCGGGGCCCCTGACTGGATTTGTATAAAAGCTCGCTGGAGACATGAAGCTTGAACTTAACTGAGTATCATCATGAGGTACCTGTTAAAGAGAAAGAAACAGGTAGAGAAGAGACACTATAATGCAAGTTTACTTCATTTGGGACATTAAAGGTGTTAGGCAAAACTATGAGTCTGGAGTTCTTTGCATTAACTTGAATTGTTTTAGCGACTTCATTTTGGAGATAGATGCTCAGCATGTCTTGAAGGTATAGGCAAGTAGTTAATCTGGTTATACTCTCTGCCAAATAGATTGTCAAGGGCCCGTGTAATTAAAATAGCCAAGGTATGAAATCAGCCTAGGAGTCTAGCAACATGGATAACACACATATGGTACATGATATACACAGTGGAACATTATTCAGTCATGAAAAAGAACCAAGTTATATCATTTGTAGAAAAGTGGATGGAACAGGAGAGGATCATGTTATCAAGAATGAAGGCAAATGCATTTTATTTCTTATGTAGAACCTAACAAAAACCCATATGTAACCTTGAACTCAGATTGGATTAAGGGCATAGGTCACCACTCCTGGGATATTTCCTGTACTGGGATTAAAGATATGAGTTACCACTGTCTGATCCTCCTAGACTGACTGTGGGTAGATCCCTCTGATATCTCAGACCGTTTTTATTAAATTTCAAACATAACCCCACAGGTGTAGAGCTCCGGCCTTGTAAAATGTATTCTTAAGGGATTTAAGTGGAATATAAGACTAGAAATGTGTTTGTGGAAAGACACTGGAGATACTTTAAGTCTTAATTTGTCTCCTGCGCTGTCACACACACCCTGACTTTCTAACTAGATACCTAACATACCCGGTTGGGCATGTGGAGGAAGGCTCTTCCATGTTACCTGGGGGTTACAGGGGAGGGACAGGGAGCCTAGAGATTTTCTGGGTTAATAACACTGTCTCCCCTTCCTTCTTCTATTTATCCAGGAGAATATGAAAGTGCTACTTGGGATCTTATGTTTTCTTTCTCCTCTGCTTTCACTGGAGACTGGTGAGTGTGAGGTGAGGGGGGACACACCACAGTTTTTCTATCAAAGTCATGTTCGTTCCCAGTTTTCAGTTCCACCGAGGTAATGGATTCTCCTGGACCCAGAACTGGCCATGTGAAAGGCCCTTTCTGCAACTTCATTTCTCATTCTATGCGTGACATTTTGGGAAACTGGGGCCTATGAGATTAAGAGCCCAGGGTCATGTCTCTCGGTTTGGAATAAGAGCTCCTGTCTAGGACTCTGGCTCTAGTCTAGGCCTCATGTCACCTCAGTGCTCATGAGACTGGGTAAGGCCTGCTTCTCCTGGAATAGCTGTCCAGTATCCACGGACGTGTGGCTACTTATTTGCATTCTCTCCCAGTTTCTCTTCCTGTTCTCTTTGTCTTCATCATTTCTTGCCACAATGTGCTAAAACTATAGCAGTGACGAATCCATGCAGAAGCAGCTGCTTACAGGGGACATTCCTGCTTGGAGAGACAGAACAAAAGTAGTCAGAAACAGTAGGGAAACAAAAAATATTTGAAGGATGGGAATAAACAAAATGTTCGGTTTTCCATACTCCATCTGGCCACAAAAATTATCTCAACTGAAAGACTGATTTTAATTAGACCTTGAAGTAGGAAAAAAAAAAAAAGCTATGTAAATTCCAGACTAAGAGAGGAAAGTGTCCTTGGCACCATGTGCAAAGGCCCAGAGGTTAAAAGCAGCTACGGTGAGAACTGAGAGACCAAGTGAGGTCATTGAGTGTGGTAAGGAATGACCCTATAAGAACTGAGGCCTGGAGAGAACCTAGTAAAAGTCTGAGCAGAAATTTGGAGAGCCAAGTAGGGACATATTTCAGGATGAGAGAATATAATAGGAACATGCCCAGTGCAGATGTGCCAAGTGAGATGGCATCTGTAAGTTACTAGATTTTGCAACTTAAGGGTTTGTGCCTATATTGATTGTTCCAGGGATGATCACTCTGCACTGAGAAACCAGTAACAGGAATCAGCCTTGGGCGAGGCTAAATCTTCCCCTCTCCCAGCAGCCATTGGTTAACTATTGTTCTTGTTTAGGGATAGGACCCCATGAAATTATTCCCTTCCAAGTTAATATGCCTGTTGATGTTGGCACTGTTCTGGTCTTGTTTATACATTTGTAGGAGAGGCTGTCTCATAGCAGACTTCCTGGTATTCTGGTTCTTAAAATCTTTCTGCTCTCCTTTCCGTGATGTTCCCTGAGCCATAGATGCAGAAACTGTATTGCAGATCTTCTGTGATGGTCTCCATTTGCTGTAAAAGGCTTCTTTGATAAGGGGTACCGTAGCTTCACTTATCCGTTGGTATAAGCATATGAATTAGAGTGTAGTTAGGAGTTATGCTGTTTTAGAAGGTAGCTTGATTCTCATTAGTTTATGTGGTTTTAAAACAAATAGTGAAAAGAGAGAGAATTTATAAGCCAGAAACTACTTCCATGCTTTATAAAAAAAATCTATTTAAATGACCTACTTGTACAATTGTGAAAGCAGGGTGCTGTTTTCTGATCTGCTCCCTTTCCTGGCTTCCCTTATTCTTTGTGTGGATATGAGTTGCTGTGTTGGTTGAAATATCTCAATCAGAATTACCCTCCCTGAGTATTTTTTATTAGTATTTTTAAAAGGTTTTTTTTTAATAAGAGAGTCATGTTTTTGATAACTCCTTGTCCTAGTTTATCTATAAATGTCTTCATTTCTCCTTTATTTTGAAATGTCATCTCACGTCCTCCTGGCCCTGGTGGGTTCTGGGAAGCAATTACACTTGATGTAGACCCCTTAGATGAACCTGCATCCCAGGTTCCCCTCTATGATAGGATTCTGAAGTACCTGGGTAGATGTGTCTCTCAGTTTATTCTTGCCATTTTTTAAGCTCATTAGATGTATAGACTAATGTGGTTCTGAGGGGAGATTTACTTCTTCGTGTATTCTTACAGGCCCTTCTTTTCATCCCAGGGGTCCCATTATACACATGTCAGTTTGCTGTCGGAGCCACAAACAACACTTAGTTGATTTATTGCCATTTACAAGTTTCTTTGCTGTCAACGCACATGTGTTGTTCAGCCCTTTATCGTGAAGCAGTCACCATCTCATTGGATTTCTCCACCTCAGGATTCCAGTTAGTTCTCTTCATCGTCTCTCTCACACTCTCCTTTCTTCCTTCCTTCTTTCTTCTCCTCCTCTTCCTCCCCCTCTTCTTTCTCTTCCTCCTCTTAATTAAATTTTTTGGTAAGACATTAGTGCCAAATAGTTCTTTTATATTTTAGAAATAGTTGTCTGATAGCTTTGTATATATTTTAAAGATATCATGAGTCCTTGTAGAGTAAATGAAACACCTCCCCCTCCCCCACTCCCCGAAACAGTTTTTATTGGAAGCTTTGTTCACCCTGTGAATGGACCTTACCTTCCCATTTCTTTGGGCAGTTCTTTGATAGCATAATGTATTATTCAGGAAATCAGATGGCTCCCCTTATATGTACCTATAGCTTGTTGTTATTACTGAGATTTTAAGATTAAGATTCTCTCTCCTCTGTGTGCGTGTGTGTGTATGTGTGTGTTTGTGGTTGTGTGTGTGTGTATACACAGATGCCCATGGAGTCCAGAAGCAAATGTTGGATGTTTTGGAGCAGGAGTAACAGTCATTTATGATATCTGATATTGGTGCCAGGATCTGAATTCTGACTCTCTGATAGGGCAATAAGCACTCTTCACCACTACCTGTCATTACAGTCCATTATTAATAATTTTTAAATTAAAAAAAAATGCTGTTGCTATTTCTATTCATTTGTTTAATGGATTTTCTGAACTAGCCTTGTTAAAGCCTGTACTGTATGGCCCCTGAAATCACTGGTAAATTCAGTGACTGACTAATGACAGGATAATCTGTGACCTATATAGTCTCTACCCTTTGCTGAGGAAGAGCATATACACTGTTTACAGCTCACCTTAGCCCTCACTTCCTGCCAGTATATGACTGCAGAGTTATTCAGATGTAAGTCTGAAACTTTTTGTGGATTGCTGAGCAGCTATGCATATGTGTGGATGTTTTTCATTCCCCAGGAATATGCCAGAGCATCCAAATCTCCCTGTAGGCTATGGCCTTTGTGTTCTAGCCTATGATGTAGTTTTTATTAAATAGTTGCTGCCTTAGTAAATAGTCAACACTGAATTTGTTCACCAAACACCTCAGGGATAAAATTCTTGCTAAGAATCTCTGGGTCAGGTCAGTGACCTGAGACTTTTGAGACTCCAGACCTGCTCTGCTCTTGCAAGGCTGCTCGTTCTCAGAGCTACTGTGTATACACAGGTCCTGGTTTCTGTGATATTAGGAATCTGAGAGGAGAGAGATGGTAGCTAATTCACGAAGCAATAAAGCACGCTGTTCCATGTTTATCAGCAACTTTATGAGTCTTCCATCTTCTCCTGTTCTTTCTCCTCTTTCTAATGAATGCTTCTCCGAATGTTGAAAGTCTCTGATTTAGGGGAAAAAAAAGTCTAGTCTTTTTCCTGCTTTTATGGATGAATGATTTATGGAAACTTTCGGACTGCAATTTTAGAAACTTTTTTAAAATTTCTTTTTTTCTTTAGAGTTTGCAATTTGATGAGACAGCCATCTCTTCTCATTTACTTAATACTTTTGTAAAAAAAAAAATCATTTGAATATATTTGTGTGTATTATGTTCACATCTCTATTATGTTAGAGTGACATATTTATCTGTCTCTATTCCAGTGCTATGCTGACTTTGTTGAAGTAACTTTATAAAACTTAATAGGTTTATAAGATGTTTGTAATCTATTTTGTGGTGCTCAGAGATAAGGAACCAAATGCCTGGAGCTTTTTGGCCAAGTACAGTCCCTGAGCTGCATCTCAGGCCCTGATAGTAAGTTTTTAACTTGGGCGATATAACTTTGCTTTAATTTTCCTCTTAAAATCAAATGTGTTTTGATTACGTCTATGTAGATTTAAAAATTAGTTTGTCAGTTTGTATGAAATGTTCTGCTTGTATTTTAATTGAGATTAAATTGAATCTAAGTAGGTTTGGAGAAGAATGAGCCTAGCCAACTCAAGTCTACTGTTCTGTGGACACAGTCTCTGTTAACTTGCTTAGAAATAAATTTAATTTATGGAAGTGACATTTTGTAATTTTTTATTGCATACTTTCTTTTATGGATTTATCTTTAGTCTTAAATACCTTTTGGTGCTACTGGGATATGGGTTCTTTCTTTTTCTTTTGGTTGTTGTTGTTTTTTAAGACAGGGTTTCGGTAGCTTTGGAGCCTGTCCTGGAACTCACAATGTAGAACAGGCTGGCCTTGAACTTGCAGAGCTCTGCCTGCCTCTGCCACGGGAGTGCTGGGATCAAAGGCATTGCACCACCGCCCATCTAGGAATGTGGGTTCTTAAAAACTCAATTTTGAAATATTTTTGTCTGTGTTTGAAAAGATATGCATTCTTAATTTTGCCTATTCCTGTTACAGTCTATAACTGGTAATATTCGTGTCTTTTGTGCATGCCATGGCAATTTTAGCATAGATGATTATGTTGCCTGCAAATAAAATAACTTTCCCTTTCTTTCTCAACCTGAATGTCATTTATTTATTTTCATTGCCTCTGTGCCTTAGTTTGAGGCTTTTCAAAGCCACCCTGTATCAATCAATGCAGGACATTTGCTCTCTCTCCTGGTTTTACTGAGAGTTTTTATGAAGTGTGGGTGTTCAATTTTAGCTAAAGGCCTTTCCTGCATCTGTTGAGATTTTAATATATATTTGATTTTTTTTTAGTGTGAATATGACTTCATGTTTCTGAAGTACCATTTCATAATGCATTATCTTTTAAAATATGTATTCTGTAGGATTCAATCAGGTAAAACGTTTTAAAGATAGGATCTGTATTCATGGTATAGTTAGTTTTGTGGGTTTATTGCAATGTGATTGGTTTGGGCAACAGACTAATATTGATTTCACTTGTGAGTTTGTGAGGATTGATGTCTCTTTAATATCTGGGAGGATTTGTTCAAAATTGACATCATGCCTTTAATACCTGGAAGGAACATAAAGACGAAGCCATCCTGTAGTGGTCTCCATTGAGTGTTTTAACTACAAGTTTGGTTCCCTCAGAAGGCACAGAACCATTTGGGCTATCCATTTCTCCTTGAGGGCATTCTGATAGGTTGTGTCTTTCAACCATTTTAGCCATTCTATTTATGGCATTGAACATATTATAATAAAGTTGTTCATAGTTCCCGACTTGGTCTTCTTGTCCCCCCTTTTTGAGCTTTATTAATTTTATTGATTTTATAAAAGGAGTCACTTTTAGAATTTTGTTTCCATTCTTCCTTTTAGTATATGAGTTTCTTCCCTTCTTACCGTCTGCTTACTCTGCTGCTGGATTGACCAAGCTTTGTATTTTCTAAATAATATGGTAGCTTAACAATAAGAGCCATTCACACCTGAGAGGCTATGCCTGCAAGGCCATCTCATTTCTAGGGTTGTGGACAATTGGTCTCCTAAAGTCTACTTTCCATGTGACAGTCTGACCCAGAGCTGTGCTTCCACACCCTTCATTATCGACCTTTCCCATTCAAGGGAGACTTTATCTCTGTGATGAGTCAATGCACAGCCAGGTGGCATCCAGCCATGTACATGATTCTGCCACCAGGACATTCTGCCTCACCGTGGATCCTGAATCAGCTTAGCTGGCCACAGTGTATTTCAAACCATAAGCTAAAGCAAATGTTTCATTTGTTTAAATTGTTTTTTACATGTTTTGATCACAACAATGAATTAAAAAATCTGATACAGAAAACTAGTACCAGAAAAGCGGCATTGTTGCTGTGACAAAATGTGACTGTCTTTGAAACTTATTTGGGGAAAATAAAGAGAGGTTAGTTAGAAAACTCTGAGATTTTAGAATCAGAACTTCATGCATGGTTTTGGAGGGAGCTCTGACCGGAACACCAGTAGGATTGTGGGACGGTTAAGAAAGGACTCAGTTGATTCAGAGCCACCTTCTAACAAAGAACTTAACTAATGTCGTCTGTGCCTGGAAACTATGTATGAGCTGAATTTAAAGGCGATTGACTTAATCAATTTTATAGAGGGAATTTCAAAACAGTTCAGTATTCAGACTATAGTGTGGTTATTGCTGGTGGTATTCAGTCAGGTTTATACCGAGATTCTGGATCTGAGAGCAGAGTAGGAGTTAAAACCTTGCCATTTGGCCAGAAAGGCCAGACTAAAGTTGAAGCCAAGAGGATGTGGTTTCTGAAGACACTGGTGCCTTGAAAAGAAGTTAAGGTAAAGGAAGCATAAACTCCTCTAAACAACCTTCCATGGTGAAGTGAGCAACTCTGAGGCACCCATCGCACCAGGAAGGGCTTTCTAGGGAGAGAGTACTATTTATTTCCATTCCTTGAATCACTCAGAGGCCAGTGTCTGAGGAGGCAGAGATAACATTAACGCTAGCAGCAGGGCTTGGTGTCATTCATGTGGTACTATCTTATATGATATAAAAAATATACAAGTTATGGGGGTGCTCAGATTTTAAAAGAAATCCTGAGAGTCCAGGCACTGTAACAAGTTTGGAGGACCCATAAGTAGCCAAGCCAAGAAGGTGAAGCATAGCTTGTGGTACGTTTCCCTAGTTAGTACTTGATGTGTGAGGGCTAAGCCTGTGATGACTGACATAATTCTCTTTTTGACTGTTCGGGTGCTCATAGTAAGAGGTGGAATTGAGTCTGAGCACTGTTGGAAATTCAAAGACCCTCTTGTAGATGCTTAGAGATGGGCTAAAAGCACCTTGCATCATAACCAGTCATGATCTTTTGAGGGCTGAGCTGGGGCTTGAATGTTAGGGTTTGAAGATGAAACTTCCCCTACAGGTTCATTTGTTAAGCATCCAAAACTATACAGCTTCACATATGAATAAAGTAGCACTTTTATATGTTATTATTTTCTTGTTTGTGAAGGACATCTTCGACTATTTCTTGAGAATGCAGGTCTTCTGATGATACTTTCTGTCATTTTGAAGAACAATTTTTTTTTTAACTGTAATTGCAGGTGCCTAATGCTTTTTTTTCCTTAAAAAGCCCATTTGTCTTTTATTCTAAGAGCTATTACTTTAAAAAAAATGCTCTATGGCTATAAAAGATTTCTCTTTGTCACTGGTGCTAATTTGATTACTTGGTTATTGGTGTGATTTTCTTTATCATTTATTTTTGTTGTTGTTGCTTGCTTTGAGACAGGGTTTCTCTGTGTAGCCCTGGCTGTCCTGGAATTTGCTCAGTAGATCAGGCTTGCCTTGAACTCAGAGACCCACCCGCCTCTGCCTCCTGAGTGCTGTGATTAAAAGGCTTGCACCACCACCACCTGCCTCAAAGATTTATTACTGTATTTTATGTATGTGAGTTCTCTAGCTGCATGAACATCTGCTTGCCAGAAGAGGGCAGCAGATCCCACGTAGATGGTCACCAGCTGGTTGGTAGAAATTGAACTCAGGACTTCTGTTGGGACAGCAGCCAGTGCTCTTAACCTCTGAACCATCTTTCCAGCCCTCTTCCCTTTTCTTAGAATTTATTGTGTCTTTGGGGTCCAAGCTTATATTATCACCTCTTGAGAAATTTCATCCTGTATTTCAAATATATTTTCTGTGTTCCCCAAAGAAATTGCACCAATTCATATTAGACATTTTCCAGTTGCTCTGAGCTGTCTGATGTCCTAATTGCTCACTTCTCCCCACTCCCTTTGCTTAATCTTGGATGTTTTCTAATATTGTGTCTTTTGGTTTTCTTAATTTTTCCCCTGTATACTTTCAACTTTACAATGCATTTTTTTATTACTAGAAGTGTTTTTTTCCTTAGCAGTTTTATGTCTCCATTCACTATGTCTTATATCTCTTTCAACATCTTGAGGAAATAGGAGATAGTATTACATCATGCCTCAAACAGTGCTGTCTCTTGTTTGTCCACGTGTTCACTGATCAAGTTGGAGGGTATTTCAGTCTTTACTGCTCTCCACTGTACAGAAGTGACTGTCTCTCCTCCATTGTCCCTATCCTTTAGGTGAATAGTAGAAAGTCAGAGGGGATAAGTAACCTGCCCGAGGTACAACCCACAGAGACATGTGGCAGGGTTGGAACTGAATGTAAATGGCCCAAACCCTGAAGACTGTCCTCTTAACCACAGCTCTAACTGTAGATATGGCAATGGGTTCAAATGTTGCTATTACATTAAGAAACACTGGATTTTTTTTTTAATGGAAGTTGCTTCCCTTTTATCTCTCTTAAAGATGAATGTAAAGAATATCCAAATGAGATAATTTTATTTTCATCTGTAAATGAAATTGATATTCGTGATTGTCCTCTTACTCCGAATGAAAAGCATGGCACCATCATCTGGTATAGAAATGATAGCAAGACACGCATATCAGTGGAACAGGACTCCAGGATTCATCAGCAAAATGAACGGCTTTGGTTTGTTCCTGCCAAGGCAGAAGACTCTGGAAATTACTATTGTATAGTAAGGTAAGGAAGGAACCCATATATTACAAACTTAGGTCCTAAGACTCTATGATAGATATGGACAGAAAGATCACTTTAATAATGATTAATTTCCATGTTTCACTTTATTTTAGAAACTCAACTCACTGCCTCAAAACTAAAATAAATGTGAATGTTTTAGAGAATGATCCTGGCTTGTGTTACAACAAACAAGCCACCTTTATCCAGCGTCTCCACATTTCTGGGGACGGAAGCCTTGTGTGCCCTTACTTGGATTTTTTTAAAGATGAAAAGAACGAGTTACCCAGAGTTCAGTGGTATAAGGTAATTTCGCTTTAAGTATGATATTTTACCTTTACTCAGTTTTCTGGTTTGAACAGTAAAATGCATCCACAGAATCTTTGACAGCTTGTGTACTATTTGCTCTGTACTAGTGCCTCTTCATAGAGAAACAAACAAAAATTAAACCTGTGTTTGTTGATCCTTATAACTTATCTAACATCTTAACGATTGTCTCTAACTTAGTGAGTTAGAGTTAGTAAGTTTCAAGAAAAGTAATAGAAGTCAAACTTGTTTGAGAAGATAGAATAGATAGTAAGCCATGTAAGAGATGGCTTTTCATAGCAGATATTTTTGTTTTGTTCAAAATGTTTATGTGCTCAGGCCACAGGGGATGGCTCAGTGATTAAGAATACAAGTGCCCTGGCATAGGACTGGGATTTGTTTCCCCAGCATCTGAAGAAGGCTCACCATTGTCTGCAACCACAGCTCCAGGGAATCTGACACCCCCTTCCAACCTATGTAGGCACCTGCATTCATGTGCACAAACCCATAATCACATACACACACACATATACATACACACACATACACAATATATACACATACAGACACACACATACATACACACATACACACACATACACAAATATGTACATGCACATACACACATACACACACATACACACACATATACACACATACACACAGAATTAAAGATAAAACAAAAGTAAATCCTAAAAGACGAATTAAAAGTTTAGTGCTTCACATATAACATTGTAGTGTCTGTAGCCATTTCAATATTAGGGTGGGGCACAGCATATTTTGTTATCTTTAATTAGGTAGTCTGGTGGAACTTTGATAGGAACATCATCTTTTAGAAAATAATACAAAATAAATAATATCAGTGCAGGAATGGACCATGATGTTGACAAATATCAACATTATTGCTTCAACTGTGTCTTCTGTGAAATAAACTTGTCTTCACTTGTCTTTATGGCATAAGCCTCTGGGCTTGAGATTCTGAAATGTAATTATCTAACTATTCTTCTCCCCTATCCCCCCCAAAACAAAAGTCACTTTTTGAGTTAGGAGTTTGCCAAGGTGAAAAACTGAGTTCCTGTTCCTGTTACTTAGGAAGTAATGGACATTTCCAATGCTTCAACTTCTGTCTTCTTGTGTAGAATTGTGAACCACTGCATCTTGATAACGTAAACTTCATTGGAATGAAAAACAAACTCCTGGTGAGGAATGTGGCTGAAGAACACAGAGGGAATTATACTTGCCAAGTGTCCTACACATACCTGGGGAAGCAATATCCAGTCACCCGAGTCATAGAATTTATCACAATAGGTGAGTCATATCTCTGACCCCAGGAGTTTGCATGTGGAACAGCCTGAAGACCATCATTTGATAATTACTTCATTTTTCACAAAGGGACTAAATATAGGAATTGGCCAGGTGACTCACAAGGTTGATTAGTCACAAAAACCAAGTTTGTGAAGAAAAAGAGTTTGTTTTGGCTTACAGTTCCAGAGAGAATACAGCTGGTCATGGTGAGGATGTCATAGCAGCTGGAGTGTGAGGTTAGCCCAGCAGTCAAGAAGCAGAATGATAATATTTCATGGGCACACTGGAGGGAGGGGGAGCAGTAAGTGGGTCAGGCTATAAAAACTTAAGACCCACTGTAGCAGTGGACGGTTTTTTGGTCCAGGGCGGCCAGAGGCCCAGACCCACAGACCTGTTGCACCAGACCGCTTAGCTGCCCGCCACAGCCACTCAGGCCTCCAGAAATGACTCAGATGCTTATATTAACTTGATGCTGTTTGGCCTATGGCTCAGGCACATTGTTAGCTAGCTCTTACATCTTAAGTCAACCCATTTCTATTAATCTGTCTGCCACATGGCCCGTGGCTCACCTGTGTTCCTTACATGTTGCTCCTTGGGTGGCTTGCTCGATCTGCCTGACTCTGCCCTGCTTCTCCTACCTATTCTGATTCCTCCTCCTACTTCTTCTATGGTGCCTGTCATGGCCCAAAACAGCTCCTTTATTTTAAGATTGAGATTCACAGCATATAGAAAGGCATTCCCACATCACTTCCCCCTTTCTGTCTAATCAAAAAGGAAGGTTTCAATTTTAACATAGCAAAATTACATATAACAAAATAGCCATCAAACAAGAATTAGTTATAATATCTAGTGTATTTGTATTTAGCAAAATTGAAGAAAATACTCTTATCATCTACCTTATCTTTATGAATCTAAAGTTTCATATCCAATATACCTTTCAAATGACCAAGAAAAACTGTACCTATAACTATCTAATCTTCAACTACATTAAAGACCACAGAAGGACATATTTATCCAAGTAAACCAGAAGTGCAAGTGACTTCTAAAATCTAGAAAGGACAGAGATGACACCTATCTGCCTGGATATCCACCCATTCTGGACAGTCATCCTTCACAGCCATGTGTAGTGGATTTGTGACACTACATTGTAAATAATTGTCCCGCCTATGAGTTTAATATAAAGCGCTGATTGGTCAAAGGCAGACAGGAAATGTGGGTGGGGCTACCAGAGTAAGAAGACTCTGGGAACAGGAAGAGCAGAGCAGAATGCCAGAGAGAAGCCAGAAGAAGTAGAGGACAACCATGCTGCTCTGAGAAAAGGTACTGAGCCTCATGGCTGAACAGGATAAGAGTCATGGGTTAGTTTAAGGGTAAAGAGTTAGCAAGTTATATGCCTGGGCCTTAGGCTATTCAGCCTAAAATTAATTTCAGCGTCTGTGTTTCTCTGTGGGACTGTGGGACTGTGGGACTGTGGGTCTGCAGGTCCAAACCTCATACTACAGCCATGGATCAGCCCACGGAACCCATCTTGTAAAGAAGCAGGAGATTAATTTTTAGAGGCTTTTTGAAAATTTTCTGTCTCTTTAAATAAAATATGCCAAGTTGCTTGTCAGTTTGCCAGTAGCTTCTAGGTTGGTACCACAGTCACCTAGCACATCAGGTCCAGCACTGGCCACCTTTGCCCAAGGAGGTACTTTTGCCCCAGCTACTGCCTTTACTACTTTGCAGGGAGAGGGGAGCCCCCCAGCTCCCAGGGTCCTTCCCACAGAGGTGCTGTGTATAGAATACATTCTTATTCATGTTTGTATTTCTGTAGAGATATATGTAATTATATTCATTTCTTCTTCTCTTCCCTCCTCCTCTCCCCCTCCCCTTCGTATGTGTGTTTTTACATATATGTAATAGTACAGGTGTATTTGTATACGTTGTGTGTGGAGGCTGGAGGACACCTCTCTGGACGGACCACCTGTATGGTGTGTGCGGTTCCGCCTTGCTTCAGTGTGCTGGTTTCTGGCAGCTCTCTCCCTCTTCTCTGCCCTCCTTCTCCTGCTGTACTTGATCTGTCTGGCTAGATCCTGACTGCTGGCATCACTTGGGATTCTGTCTGGTGACAGGCTGAATAGCTCTGTGGATTTTCTCCTTGCAGGTGGAAACAAGTATGACAGGCCCGTGTTTGTGAGCCCACGGAATGAGACAATGGAAGCAGACCCAGGTAAGCAGGCTTTAGGCAGGGTGTGGTAAAGTCATTATTCTGAATTCACGATGAAGGTCACAGGACTTTCACAGCACACACAGTATAAACCAGTTACCCAGTACATCTTTGGAGGGACAGTGGCACAAATTATATTCTGAAATGATTTTTTTTAAATGTTTTGAATTTATATCTTAAATTTACATATTTTCTTAAGTTTTTGCCTCTAATGGAAAAAAATCTAACCGTATCCAATTTTCCTACCTTATGTTCCAGTGGAGTCTTACTATCTATGCAAACAGCAGCCACGTGCCAAGGCTAAAATGTCTAAGAATATATATATATATATATGCATATATATATTATATAAAATATATAATTTATCTAATTGGCACAGAATTTTTTATTGTTGGAGGCAATCTTTTAGGCAGAGGGATAAAATTATATATGTCTAAAAGATGATAGTTGCTCTAAAAAATGATTTTTTGAAATTAGTCAGTTTTTAAAAATATCAAGAATAAAGACCTGTTTTGATACAGATCTACAATAATGTATACTCATTCCTGTTGTGTATGTAGCAAATCTTTTACTTTTTCTGGGGAATGTGCCATGTTTATCAAGATGTGGGTGTGCACTGAAGGGTTGTGAAGTGTGGTAGTGTGCACTGAAGGGTTGTGAGGTGTGGTGGTGTTCACTGAAGGGTTGTGAGGTGTGGCAGTGTGCACTGAAGGATTGTAGGGTGTGGTGGTGTGCACTGAAGGGTTGTAGGGTGTGGTGTTGTGCACTGAGGTGTTGTGAGGTGTGGTGGTGTGCACTGAAGGGTTGTAGGGTGTGGTGGTGTGCACTGAGGGGTTGTGAGGTGTGATGGTGTCCACTGAGGGGTTGTGAGGTGTGGTGATGTGCACTGAAGGGTTGTAGGGTGTGGTGGTATGCACGGAAGGGTTGTGAGCTCGAGGTTATCCTCAACTACAAATAGATTCTGTATTGAAAACAACAAAACAGGAAGAGAACAGGATGACTCAGTCAGTCCCGTGCTTGTGAGGACCTGAGTTTGGTGTGCAGCCTCCATGGGAAGAGCTGGGTGTGGTAATGCACATTTGTAATCCCAGGGCTGGGGAAGCAGAGACAGGAACAGACCTGTTACGGGATGCTGGATGTCCAGTCAGTCTGGAATAATAAGTGAGTTCTACCCAGTGAGAAATCTATCTTAAAGAACATGGGTTCTGTTCTTGAAGATGTCCAAGATTGTTGTCGAGCCTCAACACAAGTGCACACAGATATACCTGAACCCTTACATGCACATACATACACAGACACAGATACACAGATATATATGCATCTTTACATGTACACACACACACACCTACACCCTTACATGCACACACACATAAACACACATCCATACATAGTTACATCTGCTCTCTCTCTCTCTCTCTCTCTCTCTCTCTCTCTCTCTCTCTCTCTCTCTCTCTCTCTCACACACACACACACACACACACACACACACACACACACACACACACACACACACACACACCAAAACCAGGAAGGAGGATGAGTATAAGTATACATATTTATTTTACCTATTTTTACTAAAATAAATGAGAACTTATTCTATAATAAAGGTAACATAAATTGAAGAAGAAACTTTTTATCCACCAATGGTCTATAATTAAATTCAGCTACTTGGATTAAGACTTGATGTTCAAGATAGCCCAGAAGATGGGACATTACATCCTAGAAGATAGCTTCAGAACAAAAGGCCATGAACATATCAAAGACCCCTAATATGCACCCTAGTTCTTCCTGGTTTGGCAGTAGAGAAGGGTTTTATTATTATTATTATTATTATTATTATTATTATTATTATTATTATATTTTTTCTTTTCTTTCTTTTTTTCTTTAAAATAAATTTCAGTCTTGAAAAACAAAAGATTAAAAGTTCTATCAAAGAATTTTTGTAAATGAAAATAAAGACAGCTAGCCTGGGAAGTTTTTAATGTCTATGAAGAGTGAATATCTCCGATTAATGAAGAACAGATAGACACCTGTGAGCTTATTCTGAGAAAGAGGTTAAATAATGGATTCTCCATGTGAGGAGCAGCGAGGGCGCAGTGAATATTAAACTTGGAAAGATGTGTTAATTCGCCAGTAGTTCCATAAGTGTAGGTTGAGAGGCTGGAGAGATGGCTCAATGATTAAGAGGACCTGGGTTCAATTCCCAGTACTCACATGGTGGCTTACAGTGATCTTCTGTTTCAGGGGATCCAGCGCCCTCTCCTGGCCTCTATGAGCACTAGGCACATATGTGGTGCACAGATAAATATGCAGGCGAAACACGCATGCACACAAAATAAATCTAAAGAAAAATGCAGGTGGGCTGGGCTATAATGAAGAACACATCTGGTGGACTCTAGGCTTTTGGTCCCTGCTTTGGAGCTGGTCTTAGAAGAAAAAGGATGAAGTGAAAATTGGATTTGAGTTTTCTTCTCTCAGTGAGCAATGCTAAGTGACTACCCCTTGTTTCCTGGGAGTTGGTGTGAAATAAAGGGTGCATACGCTGCTGGAGGGGAGTGAACTGGTACAGCCTTACTTGATTGGAATTTGGATTTGAAACTCTATCTTCTTGGAGAACTGGAGATGCAACAAGGCCATGGGTTTCTGTCTCAACCCTATAAGGACATTCTGCCCCTAGATTTTCATTCCAATTAATACTTGCAGATATGCAAAAACTGTGATATAAGCAGGATGTTCTTTAAATATTAAACTTAAGAAATTCTGTCCAATAATAACAGTATTGTTAGTGTGTAGTTATATTATGAAATACTACGTAGTCTTTTACCAGCATGAGGACTGATAATGTGTGCTGAGGTGCCCAGGACACAGCAATGACAAAGTAATAGACAGTAACATCCCACTCACATTCTTGCTGTGTAAAAAGATCAAGACAGAGATATATAAAGTAACATATATATATATGTTTATATATATATAAACAGTGGTGGTCTCTGAGTGATGAGGACTAGGGACATTTCCCTCTTTCATTATGCTTTTCTATACTTTGAAATGTTTATTCAATAGCTATTTATAAAAACAGATAGATTCTAATAATGGCCAATTAGTCTTTGGACTCAAAATGCTTTGCTTTTCAGGATCCACGATACAACTGGTCTGCAACGTCACAGGACAGTTTACAGATCTTGTCTACTGGAAGTGGAATGGATCAGAAATTGATGATCCGTTATTAGCTGAAGATTTTCAATTGTGAGTTTACCAGTCAGCTTCAGAATTAAAGTCTATGCCACACGTGTTCTCGTTTTAAATCTAATACTGAGAGCTACTGTGGCCCTAGGTTGTACAGTCCATTTTGAGCTTTGCTAAATAATTTAGATAACATTTGTGAGAATGTATCTTTTGTTGTTGTTGTTAAAAATAACCGTCACTGTAAAAATTATGTACCAGATACAATGTGTATTGCAATGAGGTACTCTTCGTGTGTATTACATCCTTTGGGAAGGCACATGGAAGCAATCAAGAGTTTGTCACTCTTCCCTCAGTCTGTATGGGCTGAATAAAGATTCCCTGGGTTTCTATTAACCCGTCATTCCTGTCCCTTCATATGCAATGCCCTTGGTCACATTCCTGTCCCTTCATATGGAATGCCCTTGGTCACCTGCCTCAATCCTATACCCCTGGAGGCCAGAATGTTTAAGGCTGGGCATGGCTGTATATTTTTCCTTGCAAGCTCTTTTAACTTCATTTCTTTACTCATGAATATTCCTGACCTTGAGGTTGTAACATTTCAGATTCATCTTGCCAATAGATTATTTGTACATGATCAGTGATTATATTGTAACATAATTTATGTTGCAAATAAAGCAATTAACTGGATCCATAGGTCTTATTCCTTATTAAGGCATCTAACCTACACTAATCACTCCCCCCCACACCCCCTGCCTCTCTTTTGAACAGTGTGAAACATCCTTCATCCAAAAGGAAGTATATGCTCATCACAATACTTAATATTTCAATAGTCAAAAGTCACTTCTATCATCATCCATTTACCTGTTTCGTCAAGAACACAAATATTGTAGAGTCAGCACATGTCAAATTAATATATCCAGGTAAGTAACATGTACTTAACATAACAGATTATGTCGCATGGTGAATTCCTGTGTGATTTCCTTCTCCTGAAACATTCTTCTTCCTTCTTCAGCTACAACTTCTTATCATGCTTTGCTTCCTGTCCTGAATTCTCTGTTCTGTTAGGAAACTCTTCCACCTCATTGCTGGCCTGAACCTATCTCCCTGCCCCTGTTTGGGTGCCTCTCTGGAGCTCTGGAGGCATCATGTATCTCAGGCACAGGAACTCTTAGGTTTTTTTTTTGTTTTTTGTTTTTTGTTTTTGTTTTTGTTTTACTAAATTCTGTAATGATGCCAATCATTTCTCTTACAATTATTCTTTTCCCAGGACCAGAAGCTCCCTATATTTGCTCTATATTTACTATTTTGTGAATATTTTTAAGCACATGACCAAACAAGGTGGTTATACAGGGAAAGCCTAAATATCTTGTTTATAACAAGGATGTCTGAAGCCATTGGTTTTCAAGAATTGGTATAGTCAAAAACCAGGGCTGGAAATAATTGTAACTATTGTTTAAATACCCCCCATAGTATTTAAAACCAGGCTTAAAAATTGGTCCATGTGTACAAACACAATTTAAATAAATCAAACAGAAAAGTAAATTTATTCAGTACTTAGATATCATAGATGCTACCCATGCCTTAACAGCAAAAAAAAAAAAAAAAAAAAGGCCCTTTCTTTAGCTTTCCTCTTCTTCTGGATTCTTCTCCCCCCTCGTCCCTCGTAACTTAACACTTCTCTCTTTCCTCTACCTGAACTCTTTTTCTTTGGATGAATTATGAAGAGAGACCAAAAGAATGCTGGGGTGTGAAATGTCACTTCCTTTCTGCCCTCCTCTGTACTTTCTTCCTAACAGACTCCCCTCCCTCTGGGAACCATGCAGGCTTTGCATGATTTGACTTCTGTCACGCTATAGTGAACCCTATCTCTGTGGTCCCGAACAGGTTCCCTGTTCCCTGTGTATTATGCTTCAGGTAGAAATGTAAATGGATGCACCTTCATTTTCTGTGGACTCCCACTGCCTTCCCCAGCTCATTAGTGTGCATTGATGTAATGACTGAATAAGCAGACATGATCTGGGAGTGAAATGGTTCCCAAATAGTCTTTCTTTGCAACAAATATATTCAAATTGCTGCAACCAAAGTTTTCATTCTCTTTGGTTCTGAAATTTTCTTCTCTTCTTTTTCTTGTAGTCCCTGATTTCAAGAATTACATCATTGGGACCTTTATCATCCTAACAGCTACAATTGTATGGTGTGTTTTTGTCTATAAAGTCTTCAAGGTTGACATTGTTCTTTGGTATAGGGATTCCTGCTCAGATTTTCTCCCTCCAAAAGGTATAATTTTTATATTCCATGAAATGTTTTTTCTGGACAGTTAGAGATGATTCATAGTGTTTTTCCTGAAGGCTTTTAATGGTAATATTGGCTTAGGCAAGAAGAACATTTATTCTTATTTAGCTTCATAACTGATGTGCCTCAATGCCATTAATTCCAAAGTTACCATGCTAGCTTCCATATTGCCAGGATACATGGATATTTAGAACACTTGTCTGTAAATTAGATACCCAGAATCCATTGTTAAGGCATGCTCTGTGTTGCATGTGCCCTTTGGATCCATGATCCGCAGTCAAATGAAAGAAAGAGATTTCCACACCGGAGGAAGGGTACTTCTTTCTCTTCAAAATCTTGACATTGTATCAAACTGATACAGAAAGAAGAATAAGGAGAATATAGGCTTGAGATCTTTAGAGAACTGGGTAAGAAAAAGGTGATGCTGGTATGGTCAGATTGGAAGGATGCAGGTTAGTGTTAAATGCTATGTGAGGACCATTTTGTTGTAAAGCACAATAAACAGAAAACATGTAACACATGAGAATTTAAAAAGGAGCTGTGGAGGAGGGAAGAAAGAAAGGGTAGTGAGGGTGAGTGTGATCTGGGTGCCTTATACACATCTATGGAGATGTCACAATTTACTTTTTAGAGTAAATGTGTAGTAGTGAAAACAGATGCAAATGTTAAACATTTTTAACATGTAATTTTTGATGCAGAAAAGTAAAAAGCTTTCAAGAGTGACAAACAGTATTTTGTAGGTAAAGTCAAATGTACAAGTTGGCGGGGGGGGGGGTGTTATAGGAGCAATTTGTTGCAAGTTGCTAATGTCAACGTTCCCATACGGAGAATGAAGAGCTCAGGAAGCCCCACCCCTAGCTGAGGAGTGATTTGTAGCTGCTGGCTGCTCAGGACAGTCAATTTCCTTTGATGCTATGGCCCCTGATAGGTTGCTTGTGTTCCAGAAGATGGCTCGAGGCTGATGCAGCACATAGAGCTCTAATGGGGCTCAGTGGGATATAAGTAAATGCCCTGACCGTGACCTTAGGAGGGGAAATGCTCAGAGGCGGGGTCTGGGAGGAGATGGAGAGGATTAGTAAATTAGGTAAATATGACCAAAATACACACTGCGCATGTGTGAAATTCACAAGGAGTGAATGAAATATATTGTTGAAACAGAAAAAAAAGGTTGTTCATATCTTTTTAAAGTTAATGTCAGTGCATATAAAATAATCTATTATTTAGGTTATATTTTATATATTCAAAAAGTGATATGATGGGTTTTTGATAGTCGGCAAAGGTTTCAACCTGATGACAGGCTTTGTGACTATTGGTTTTAATTAGGGTTTTTAGTACTGTAAGAAAATGCCGTGACCAAGAACAGTGTGGCGAGGAAAGGTTGTATCTGATTTTACAGCTTGTAGTCAGGAAGTCAAGGCAGAAACTCAAGCAGGAACCTGGAGGCAGACACCAAAGCAGAGACCAGAGAGGAGGGCTGCAGGTGGCCTTGTTACCCATGGTTTGCTCAGCCTACTTTCTTATATCATTCAGGACCACCTGCCTAGGGATGGCACCACCTACAGTCGGCAGGGTCCTTTCATATCAATCATCAATCAAAACAATGCCCTACAGGTGGGCATGCCCACAAACTAGCCTCTCAGCTGAGGCTCCATCTTCTTAAATGACTAGCTGTGTCAGGTTGACAGGAACAGTTGATCTGGACACTATTTAAATATCTGAGGGAAATATCAAATATACACATAAAAATGTGTGAGAAGGCATAACACTTGAAAATGTTAAGGAGTTGGAAACAAAATTTACAAACTGCTACTATATTGAATGTAGAGTGGCCTGGTGTGTTGCTCTTTTGGTCAGGTGACTTTTCCAAGCTGAAACAAATGATTGTGGTATTGACTTTATCAAATCTCCTATTTCTCCCCACGGTTCTAAACATATTTCTTTTCCCCATTAGCCTCAGATGGAAAGACCTATGATGCGTATATTCTCTATCCCAAGACCTTCGGCCAGGAAGCCTCCTCAAACTTAGATACTTTTGTGTTTAAACTTTTGCCTGAGGTCTTGGAAGGACAGTTTGGATACAAGCTGTTCATTTGCGGCAGGGACGACTATGCCGGGGAAGGTATGGAAACGCTTCTTGTGAACTTAACTGCTGAATTCTGACTCTAAACGGGTGGCACCACTGCACATGTTTAAGCCTTTAAAGAAACTCTTCAGTGGTGTATAATATTAAATTTTCTCTTTGTTGGGTCAATGCTTAATTGATTCTTATTCTTTTGGAAAATTTAATGACTAGTTAGATCTGATAGTCGCTCTGCAACTGCTTTATAATCATGTTACTAATTATAACAGGAGTGTTGTAGATCAAATGACTTAGAAGACATTTTAAGATTTTTGTCTGAGGGTTTTCTGAGTTCCAAGAACAAAGTCCATCTTTCATGGGCTGCATCTTGTCTATAAAATGAAAACGTCTTTGGATCTCAAGTAAGGCAAAGAAAAAGCAACAGTAGCCATAGAACAGAGATTGTGAAGGTTCCAAATGTTGGGTTCAGGAAAGAATGTCTAGAGGGCAGCTAGACTGACCACATTGTGCTTTGTGTCTTGCAGATATTGTCGAGGTTACTAATGAAAACGTAAAGAAAAGCAGGAGGCTGGTTATCATTTTAATGAGAGAGATGGGTGACTTCAGCTGGCTGGGCCACTCATCTGAAGAGCAAATAGCAATATATGATGCTCTCACCCAAGAAGGAATTAAAATTGTCCTGCTTGAGTTGGAGAACATCCAAGACTATGAGAAAATGCCAGAATCTATTCAATTCATTAAACGGAAACATGGAGTCATTCGCTGGTCAGGGGACTTTAAAGAGAGACCACAGTCTGCAAATACCAGGTTCTGGAAAAACCTAAGATACCACATGCCAGCCCAACGGCAATCACCATTATCCAGACTAACCCTGGGTCCTTTGCTGGACACTAAGGAGAAACTGCAGGCAGAGACTCACTTACCTCTAGGCTAGCGTGGCCGAAGTGGACCAAGAACTTTGGGATGCTTCCTATCATATGATGATGCAGCTAGGCTCTGCCCCCCTCCCCCAGTAAAGTGTACTGTCATAAAACATACCTACATCATCTCTTATGCCCAGGTCACCTGGGATCAGATCGTTCAGGGACTTGGTGACAAGAGTGGTCCAGGTCAGTTCAGAGCGAGAGTTTGGGAAACTCTGGAGCAATGGCCGTTAGGGAATGCTGCTCTAGATGCTTACAAACCATTGAGGCAGTGAGCTGGGAGGATTAAGGTGCAGGAAATGGGCCCATCTGTGGGTGGTTTAAATTCTGTGCAACCCCACAGTGAGACTTTGGTTGTCTTAGGACATGTTAGGGGTGATTGGCAGAGACGTTCCCCTAAGCCACAGTGCAGGTGAGGTGTACTGACATCCCACAGTGGAAAGCGTAACCTCCTTGCATTTTTTTAGACACCTCAACCACAATACTTAGTTTTCAAAGACTAAACTTTATTTTTATAGACCTTGAAAACTGTCATTTCAATGAAGAAGGGTTCTCTGTGGTTCCCTCCACTGCAGTCACCTTAGTTTTATTCAAAAGGGAGTGGATTTTACGTTAACTGTAGAAGAAAGCCCACAAGTTCCTTCTATTCATGAATCCACTCTAGAATGACCATTGCATTTCCTTCTGCATTTTACTTAAGGCTTCTCTGGAAATGCAGCTTTGCAATGCATTCTCCCTCCATTCTGCAACAAGCCCAGCAACAAGTAAGCTAGTGTCTTACCCCCTGGGGCTGCGCTGATTCTCTGCAGACTGAAAGCTACACAGCATTCTTCCCCACCTTGTCCCCTTGTTCACCATCCTGCTGTGTGACTGCAGAACAGCCTCTGGAGCATTTGCCTCTGCTCTCAGCACACCTCCATCTTGGCTGTACTTCCCACTTCCTGTGACTAGAATTCGCTTTTTCGTTTTCTTCACCTGACAAGGAAGTTGCTGAGGTTCAAAGTTTATGTCAGTGCTAACATCTTCTCATGCCTCATCTCCCCTTCCTCTGAGCCTTGGCCCTTCTGTCATGCCACGCGTGCTGTCTGCCGGTGGTCACTTTAGAAGGTGGTTTCTTTGCTAGCAGGAATCCTTTCTCTGTGAGGGAGAGGGTGTGTCTCCGTCCTTCACTGCTTTCTGCAATATGAACATATGGTATAGATTTGCCAAGGCCTTTATTTTAAAATGTTCTTGCACGATCGTATTTAAAATTTGCAGTTATTCTAATGTTATATATAGGTCAGAAAAACTGATCTATTTAACAAAATTACCCTTTTAACTCTACTGGGACTAGGCCTTGAGCTTGAACTTTCTGGCTGCTGTCCCTGTGTGTCAATGTTTTGATTTTGGGTCTATTACTGTCTGCTTACCCTTATATCAGTCCTCATGGGAGAAGACATGAGTGTTTTATAGGAAGCATCTGAGGCCAGGAATGTTTTCACAGAAGGAACATACACAGTCCTTTTCAGTGTAGGGGTTTATAAAAACCAACTTTAGAATTTTCAGCATGATGTTTTATTTTTCAATACTTTCCCCCTAAAGGTCAACATTTCTTCTCTAACTAAAAATGAACACAAACTGGTTTTTGTGGTACAGAATTTTCTGTTTGTTTATTTTTAACTCAGTGACTGTCTTCAGAATAATCCTAATAGTTCTGGAAGATTGCAAAGCCAGGTTCACATGCCAAGAAGAAACCCACAGCTTTAATGATTGTTTGAATCTGGATACCCTTCTGACTTTCCTGTTTTCAACATCTACTCTGGGGGAGCATAGATATTATTTTAAAGGCATCTTCTCACGTACATAGAGGTAGACAAAAACATACAATGTGGGATTTTGACTCTTCACTTTTGACCTTTTTTCTCCTGGATCCATCCTGGGCACTGAGTGGATAGATCACTGGATTGCTGGGTTTGAGAAAGAAAGGCTGTCCCAGATGGCAGCCAGAAGTCGGATCCTAACCCATGATGCTTTAAAAGTTTAATTTTTCTGATAATTTTGTATCTGTCATCCAGAAAGGGTACTGGCATACATGTATGTTACGAGTGAAATAGAGCTCATGAGAAACTTGCCCAGAAAGTATTAGAACAATAGCAGAGAAGCACAATAGTGGGATGCTAAGAGCTGGAGGTAGAGTAGGAAGCAGAGGCAAAGATAAGCCTGTGCCAAGGAAGACCCTGAACAGGAAGGTAGTGTCAGTCCTGGTACCAAGGGGAGCATGAAGAAACTTCACATCCAGGCTTCTGTCGATGTATCATCCTCCTCTCCAGAAGTATCTGGCTTAAGCTATCTTTTATGCTTTCCCTATTACTCGCATTTAATTGTGCTTTGTAATAGTGTTTTTCAAAGGCCAACCAAGTGTTGCGGAAATTTGCACATGCAACGATGTATTAATTGCCAGTGTTTAAAACTGGTTTTGTGGAATGTATATTTTTCTCTCTCCTGCCTTTTGAATTTTACTTACAATGACAGAAAAAGTATTGAGCCATTTTAATGACATTTTTATAAATTATATTTATACTGGTCAATAATGATGTTTTTATTAAATTGATTTTATAATTCTGCAGCCGATGTCAAATATGTATCACAAACCACCAAATTGATGTATAATGTGTATTATGGTTCGAAAGACTCCACTTGTTTGCCAATAAATTGTTAAACCCTCTATTGGATATCGTTGACCATCTGTTTATCTTTTCTTCAGCTTACAAAGGACGATATTTTCTGCAGGGTGTTCATCTGGAGGAGGGGAGTAGAGATCTGTGCTGCTTAGTTTTATGTCGGCTTGACACAAGCTAGAGTCATGGGCAAGGAGAAAGCCTCATTTGAGAAAATGCATCCATAACATTAGACTATAGGCAACCTAGTAAAGAATTTTCTTATTAGTCATTTATGGGGGAGGGCCCAGGCTATTGTGGGTGTGTCCACTCTTGGGCTGGTGGTCCTGAGTGATAGAAGAAAGCACACTGAGCAAGCCACTGGGAGCAAGCCGGTAAGCAACAGCCCTCCATGGCCTCTGCATCAGCTCCTGCCTTTAAGGTCTTGCCTTTTGAGTTCTCGAATGATGAACAGTAATATGGAAAGAAACCAAATAAATCCTTCTCTTCGACTGTCTTTATCACAACAATGATAACTATAAGATACATCTGAGGTCACTGGCCAAACAGTCTCATAATCCCTGATTTCCCTTGGGTAGCCCCATCTGTTCCTTTGTTTATAGAGTGGATTAAAGGCTAGGCTGTTGCTCAGTGGTAGACCAGTTGCCTAGCATGTGGAGATTTGATCCCCAAACACAGCACTGAATTGATTAGTAAACATATGTAAATTTTATATTCTGTTATTGTTATCATTATTGTTATTATTATTACCCCTTGACCTTTCATGCTTCATGTAAACATCCGTGTTTTCTCTCAGACAAGAGCAAGGCATCTAAAATGAATGTGGTAAAGCTGCTTGACTTCAATGATCTGAGATTGTAGTTTCACTGAGCAAACCACTCAATTAAAAAAAATTAAAATATAGGAACATAAAAGTTTGCAGTCTGGTATCTAGAAAACTTACCTTTTCTAAATTTCCCATTAAAAGAAATGAATGTTCTGGCATGCTTCTGTTCTTTGACCAATTAATATTTGTTTTAGTAATGTGTTAGGTCAGAACTAACAATGTTAATAAGTCATTTGTAGCCTCTCTTCGTCAAATGGCATTCCTTGTTGATTTTGGACTAGCTTCTCTCAGAGGAAGAGGTCCTTGGAGTTATTTCTCCATAAGAGTGCTGCCTGCTTTAAAGGATCCAAGTTATAAATTTCTGACTAGTCATACTTCTGGATGAGAGCAGAGCACCTGGCTGCTTTGAATCTCAGCTTTGCTTTCTGTGGTAAGACTTCATATGAGTCTAGGTCACATGTGGAACACTTCTGTGTAGACTTTATATGTATCTAGGTCACACATGGAGCACCTCCGTCTAGACTTTATATATATCTAGGTCACACATGGAGCACCTCCGTCTAGACTTTATGTGCATCTAGGTCACACATGGAGCACCTCCGTCTAGACTTTGTATTCATCGAGGTCACACATGGAGCACCTCCGTCTAGACTTTGTATGCATCTAGGTCAAAGGAGGAACACCTCTGTCCAAACTTCATATGTGCTTAGGTCACACAAGGAGCACCTCTGTTTGGATTTCATGTGTCTAGGTGACACACAGAGTACTTCTATCCAGTATCTGGGACAGAATCTCTAAATATAACTTCTTAATTTTAGCAGCTAGTGAATGGTACATTAAACAGGTTTTTCATGATCACTAAAGTAAAATGCAGAAATTAGTCACTATGGGAGCACTTGGGAGAGGAAATTGTATACAAAGAAACATCATGCAAGATGGGGGGGGAGACATGGAGGTATAATAATACTCTTTTACAAACAGAATTAAGGCCTCCCTGTGGGGGGAGGGGGAAGGTATTTGCATGCATGCTTAAATACGTTTTAGAAAAGGAAAACATTACAGGAAATGATGACACTGTTTCAAGGGAGTACTGGTCTTTCTAACAAAGGCATGCTCCTCCTTTCTGTGTGTGTGGGGGGGAGGGGGGGAGTCTCCTGAGGAAGACTTGGCAGATCCAAGTGTCTAGTTCATGTACATTCACCTTCTTAAATCAGAAGGTGAAATACCAACACTACCTCTCTGAGATGGGAAGCTGCTAGACCAGTCAGGCCTGTATTTCTAGACTCTGGCCTGGAAGGATCCTGTTGACTCCTGTTCTGAGCTCAGCCTGCCAGGAGTGGGAGTCATGTTTACTCAACCTTTTTAAGGACCTAGAAATGATTGTGAGTATCATTTGGGTTTTGTTTCCTGGTCTAGGAAGTGTCTGGGGCCTTCTTATGGGGTTTCTGTCCCTCAGCAAGTTTTGAGAACAACCCCTCAGACTTCACATGATCACAGGGATTGCCACTTCCCAGCTCACTTGGGACTCCACCTCTGCTTTAGCCCTGTGCTAACTTCTGTCTGGCTCCTCTTTCTTGTCTTCAGCTGTCTTTCTTGTCCCTGAGCCTGCTCCAGATGCAGCACCTTGTTTACCTTGAGGGCTGTGGAAAGTAGCTGTCTCTCTTGACCACTTTTAATAGTTAAAACAATGCACTCTGCTTGACTGCTTCTGAAGTTTCCCTTACAATCAGATTCATGACTAATCTCCAGACTAAACTAAAACTAATCACCAAGGAAACAAAATGATCAATCTACAAACGGCCAGTACTTGAATAGATAGACTTCAAAAAGGGAAACATAAATGGGCAATAAATATTTTTTTCAATATCCCTAGTCATCAATGAAGTGCAAAGGAAAACTACTTTGAGATATGGATCTCACCTCAGTCAGAAGGGCTGCCAAGAGCAAATTTGACAGCAAATGTTCTCTACTGGTGGGAACCCAAGTTAACCTAGTCATTAGGGAAATCAGTTCGGAGGTTCCTAAAATTTAAAAACTTTAACTCTTACATGACCCAGATGTTTCATTCCTGGGCCCAGAGGGCTTCATACCTTTCCATAGAGATATTTAAACCCCAGTGTTTATTGCTGCCCCATTCACTATAGCCAGGAAATTGAACCAACCTGGGTGTCCATCAACACAGTCCACCAACATATGAGTGGATAATGAATATGTGGATTATATTTTTAAAAAGGAACCCTACTCAGCTCTAGAGAAAAATGAAGTCACAGAAAAAATTATGGATGCATGTAGGGTGTGTGTGTGCACGTATTTTCACTTATGTGCCCAAACAAGTTTTAGGGAAGGGAAAAATTACAGGAAATACCATTCCTTTCCTCCTCTTCAGCAGTGACAGTCAGGCACCTATCCACTTCTGCAGCTTGGCTGTCACTGGTTCCTCTTCCTGTCGGGCAGCAGCCACTTCCTGTGCCTGCTGCTCAGCTGTCACTGCTGCCTCTGCTGCTTTCTCTTCATGCAACCAGCTCAGCCCATGTTTAAAGTTGGCAGGAAGAGACCACGTAGGAGAATCCTTTCATTAATCTAAGGTTGCAATTGAAGATATGCAGGACAGTATCCCCTTCTGCTATACCAATGAGTCTGAACAGAAAGCTTAGTTAGATAGAAAAGGGTGTTTGTAGCAATCCCAGCATCTCCCATGCAGATGGAGGGTTCTACAGACATTGATCACAGCATTGTCACTTGTACACATGCCACAGCCACCCATTCTCCAGGCCACCAGGGCGTGTACTCCCTCTCTGGTCTGGGCAGAGGAATATGCAGCATTCTTTGGGGTTCACTGAGGTCCAAAGTAGCAATAAATCTAATACAATGACTTGAAACTGCCTGGCTGAGGCTGTACCTTCCGGAGCCAGCACATTGAGTAGAGATCTTGAGATGTCTTCTCAGGGCATCCACAGAGATTTCAAAATGATCAATGTTGTCCCAAGTATAGTCATGCTGGCTATGTGACTGACAGTCCATTTTCTGAGGGCAGTCAGAGCAGAAAGATAAGCTGTGGCAAATTAGGTTGTCATATTGCCTTTTCCTAAATATCTTTGCCCATCTACAGAGAACTCATCAGGAGTGCTTATAAATGCTTACAGTAAGATCATAGAGAATCCAGTGTTAACATCAATAGTAATTTTTTAAACATGTTTCCATGGCACTTTAACAATATTTAACACCCACCCAGTGCCAAAGTGAGCAGTGGGCCTCCCTTACCCATCTCCGCATGATAAAATGTCTCATATCCTCAACCGAATTATTTTGACTATAACCTTTGGAGTCAAAGGTCATTGGCTTTGTCAGAAGTCATTGGTTAAGTGCTCATTATAGACATAGAGAAATTAGGTGGCATTACAGTGAGTGGAATAACAAGGCTCCATCCCAGAATGCTTGTGTGGTGTGCACAGACTCTCCCTCCCTCAAAACAACAAAAATTGAGAGAAAAAAACCTTTAGGAAGTGGCCATGGTAATTCATTTTTAAAATTTATTTTTTCTTCCCTCATACATTACATCCTGACCACAGTTTCCTCCCGACAGCTTCCCTCTTCCTTCAGATCCACTTCTCCTTTTCCCTTCAGAGATGAGCCAGCCTCCCCGGGATATATACCGAACACAGCATAACAAGGTACAATAAGACCAGGCACATAACCTCATATTGAGGCTGAACAAGGCAACCCAGTAGGAGGAAAAGGGTCCCTTAAGCAGGCAAAAGAGACAGCGACAGCCCTATTTCCTCTGTGAGGAGTCCCACAGGACCATCAAGCCACACAACTATAATATATACGCAGAGGATCTAAGTCAGACCCACAGGCTCCCTGATTGTTACTTCAGTTTCTGTGGGCTCCTACGAGCCCTGGTTAGTGTATGGGCCACAGTCTCCTGGTGTCCTTGACCCCTCTGGCTCCTAAAGTCCTTCCTCCCTCTTTCATGGGATTCCCTGAGCTCAGCCTAGTGTTTGGCTGTGGGTCTCTGAATCTGCTTCATCAGATTCTGGCAAAGCCTCACTGATGGCGCTTGTGCTAGGCTCCAGTCTGCGAGTATAGCTGGTTATCATTAGGAGACTTTCTGTTTTCAACCATTCATGTTTGGTTTTATCCTAGGTCTCTGGATTATGCAGCTTCTGGTTACAGGCCGTCCAGACAGTGTCAGGCATAGGCTCCCTCTCCTGGCCTGGGTTTCAAGTTAGATCAGTCACTGGTTAGCCACTTTCACAAGTTCTGTGACACCTTTATCCCAGCACATCTTGCAGGCAGGACACACACACACACACACACACACACACACACACACACACACACACACACACACACACTTAGCCCAAATCTTTGTTCATGTTATTATATTTTATGACTGTTCTATAGGTTATTAAGGCTGTTATATGGAGGGCTTTCTTGTTTTTTGTTGTTATCTAGATTCTCTGTCCCCAGTTTTTAAATACACATAGCCTAAATGACAAACCACCCTTCCTACAATAACTTTGTGCTCCTCCCTGATAATTGCTTGCTGTGACTGCAGAAGGACATGGGTTTTTCAAGTTCTAACTACATACCACTGAGACTTTCTGTACTACTCTCTCACATGCAGGGCAGTCCTGGGATTGTGTACTCATCTGAAAATCGTTGCAAACTTGGTATCAAAACAATGTTCTTTGAAATGAACATTTCTTTGCCAGTTAAGTATTAATGTGTCAAAAACTTTATTTAGAAAAGGCCTTTGGCTGTGGGTCCTTTACTCCCAGATCATGTCAGCCTACATTCAGGAACAAGCATGCTGAGACAGGAGGCAGGTATGCTAACCACCCGCTTTCTCCAGTTGGCATTGATGAGTGGTATGGGCCCTTCTATTTTTGGTAAGAAAATGTGCCAGAGATAGTTTGAAAGCATGGCCCAAGAGAAGCAAGAATAAGAAAGGACTTGAGGTGTCGATGGCAGTGCTGGGTGAAACCAAAGTATGCCATCAGCTTGTGGGTCCTGTGACTGTGAGCATCACCTGCAGAATTCTAGGATTGGTGACTCCCTGCTGTCCAGGCTTGAAAAACTGGAAGCCATGAGCTGAAAATGAGAGACCTGAACACTTGTCTGCACCTCTAAGTCTGGTCTCTTGTTCTGAAAAGAAGGGTCATCGAGGAATCACAGCAACGTTAGCTAAATAGCCAACAGACAAATTAGGTTCCTCTTTCTACAGACCTAGAGTGTGGAACAAGAGTCCCTAACTGAAGCCACACGGCAAGGCTTCCTCTTTCTACAGGGGAAAGTGACTTGCTAGTAGGACTTTAGTTTGAGTGAGATCTCTTGGAGGCAGTGGGTCCCACTCCAAACCTCTGAACTGCTGAATGTGGGCGTGCATGGGCGTGAGTGTAAATATAATATAGAATCTACTGTAAATATACTATAGATGCAATCAAGTATAATATAGAATCCACAGCTCTATAGTGATGGTTATTATACCAGGCAGTGCTCCATATAAAATCAGAAATTTAGAGAGTCCTCTACCCAACAGATGTGGAGGTTGTGGCTCTCCAAATTTCATATAAGTTAGATTAAAATAGAGAAAGAGCTGAGACCTTGATACAGACCCAGAATGTATTCTCACTAGCACTGGCAAACCCTAGCCCTGCCATCTATTTCTCAGACTGTTCAAGAGGCTCCCTTTATCTCTACCTCTGTTAAGAGTTTTTCACTAGGATTTTCTTGATTTATCATGGTGCACACTTTGAAAGCCCATGGTATAAGTGAGTGAACCAATGTCATAGCATATAGGTCCAAAAGAGAGTCCCCAAAGGGAGCATCTTTTTAGAAGATCTGTGATAGCTTGTCTGACTGATCAACAGAGGCTTTCCCCGAGCCCCTGATGTATGTAAGGAACATAGTTCCTTTTCTAAATCAGAAATATACTTGGCTGAGCCAGTAATGGCGGGGGGCCAGTGCCCTGAGTGAGAGGTATTTTCAGATGCTGAGAACCCAACTCTTCCCACTGTATAAATCTATTGTTTAACAGTCCCAAGGCCACTATGTGCTTGGTCTGTAATGTCTTGAGATACCTACCCTGTGTTCCTCTTGTGTAACACTCTTTGATCAGCTTCCTGCTGACTTTGTATGATAACTCCTTTTGATAATCTCATTTCTCAAGATTCTGTACTTTTTAATAAGCTTGATAAGAGATAACTTGTACAAGAGTTCCTGCTCCCAAATTTTCTTATCTTCTCTCTCTTCTGCCCTCTTTATTTTCAGATCTCCTGATCCTCTCTCTCAGGACCTGGTGACTGAAGAAGAATCTGCTGATCTAGGTCCTCACCCCCCCCCACCTGTGACCCAGAAGAACACACTATTCCAGCGTTCAGTAGCATATACTGACTTTGCCTGGTTCTGCATATTATATGTACTCCCTTTCCCCCTCCTACCCTCACCTCCCCACCATTCTTTCCCAAATTTATGTGCTCTTTGTTTTAAAACTCCTGGAGTCCACTTAGTGCTCAACCTTTTTGGTGGTCTTTAGTGGTAAAGGTAACATTAAAACAATGAGTGAGAGATAATATTTTCCTGATTGAAGTATTCTATTATCTTTTAATTTTACCCATAATAAACTCAGCCGCTGTACTGTGGTTCTCTAGCCCCATGTGATCTATCTCTCATCGACTTCCATGACTCTAACTCTCCCCTTCTTTGAGAAGCGATCACAATGACCTCCTACCCGAGTTTCAGCTTTGTTGGACCTCTCCACTGTCCTCCAGAGGTTCTGTACTACTTTCTCACTGGGAGAACTCTCCCAGGCTGGGGACATGGCTCAGTAATTAAAAGTGTATACAGCTGTGGCAGAGGGCCAGCGTTTGGCTCCCAGAACCCGTATCAGGGAGCTTAACTCCTCTTGTAATTCCAGTACCAAGGTACCTGACATCCTCTTCTGGACCCATGATTACATGCACTGACATACATAATTAAAAATAATAAAAATAAATCTTAAAAAGCAAAAGGAGAGCTCTTCTCACAGTTGCCTACCTGCTGAGCTCCAGACTACTGCTCAGGGGCAAGCCTATGACTTTGACACCATTTCTATCTTTTCATTGGATTGGATATCTTGTGTGCTTCTTAATAGTTGATTATTCTTTCAAAATTTATTTACCAGAAAATAATGACTGCAAGCTGTAAAAGGCTCCATTTCTCTCAGCTGTGTTTGCAGCACTCAGCATGTCATTGGGCACATTGGTTATGTGTTTGGCAAGAACATAGGGCAAGGAAATTCCTCTCTAGAGAATGCTATCATGGAAACATTAGAGGTTTGCCAGTGCAGATGAAGACACACTCATTTAATAATCTGGGAACTGCTCTCAAACATGCAAGAGGACATTACCAGAATTGACACTCCAACATTATTTATAATAAATAGCAAAATGTAAAATTGGAGCAGCCAAAATGGCCAAAGGATAGGGACATGTAGGTTCATATTGTCATATAAAGAGATGCTATATAACAGCAAGCCTTCACTAAGGACAGCCTTGAACGTTTAAATCCCACAAATATAATGCTTCTATTAAAAAGTAAATTATATAGGTATGCAATATAGTAAATTTTATATAGTGATTAAGAAAAAACATACAGAAGAAGACCTTATATAGCTTAAGGAGCTCTCTCTCTTCTCTCTCTCTCTCTCTCTCTCTCTCTCTCTCTCTCTCTCACACACACACACACACACACACACACACACACACACACACACACACACACTGCAGCAGGAGGAGAGCATATGAACCCAATCTGAGATGAGAGTTTGGGCATGGGAGAGTAGTCACAGAAAGCCCAGAGAAGACTCCTTCCTTGTTGTTGCTTACATGACACAGCTTGTTTGGAATTATGTCACCCTTAACAACTGCATGCATGCACACACTTAAACAAGAAGACACAATGTGAAGAGCAGGAGCACAAGGCAGAGAGACTGAACTGGTCTCTGCTGGCCATCACAAACAAACATTTGTCCTTGGGACCTCTGCAAGTACACACCAGTTTCTCTGAGCCATTCCACAGATAAACAGTTTTCATAATGTTCATTTTAAAAACTTGAATCAATTCTGTGTTAATTGTTTACCTAACTTGGGTTCACTTTACACTTATTAAATCTGGCCCTTCCCTTAACAGCCTTCCCACCTACCCAAGAGTCATTCGACATATCAGCTTCTTTCTTCCTTTTTCCTTCTTTTATTTATTTATTTTTTAAGACTTCCATATTGGCAGAACCTGTAGCATCCATTTCTTGTGTTTCTCATTTTGCTCAACATCATATTACTCTGTGAAAAGCTCTCAATTCTCAAATCTGTTCTGTATTTCAAGCCCAGTGATTGATTCTTCATGAGCCAAAAAACCTACTCTACACAGAGATCACCCTGGAAATGTAAGGTTTGGGTTCAGAGTGCTTCTGGTAAGGCACAGTGCGAAACACCCGTCCTTCTTAATTTTTTGAGCTGGGACAACTCACATAAAAGACTGGCATTGTGGTTGTTTTGGAAGTCACACCGACCACTGGGAATGCCTGGCTAAGAAGCTGGTGGGCTGATCGTCTTTGGTGTCATTTCTCCCCGTATCAGGGGGAGGGAGGAGGTCTCTCATGCTTCTGGACAACATGTCCCAGTGAGCAGTACTTTAAGGCGAGTTAGACAGGAGCTATGACCAACCTGTGAGATGATGGCTGCTGTACAGAAGATATAGCAGAGGGTTAATGCCTTTCCGCAGAAGCCATGTGCAAAGGCTTCCACTTTTGGGTTAGTCCTTATTAGGGCGGTGCTGGGCATGTAAGAACCACTCAAATAGGGTTGGAAAGAATAAATTTCTTTTTCTTTTTTTCTTTTTTTCTTTTCTTTTTTTTTTTTTTTAGCAACAATCTGGAGCAGATTTTAAGCCGACATTCCTGATAGATGAACGTGTTAGTTTGGAATCGGGCAAAAACGACTGAATCTCTCTCTCTCTCTAGGGTTGGGTTCTTTCTGTCCTGCTTCACTTGGGGAAGGTGAGTCTGCTCCGCCCGAGGCTGAGAGGCGATGCTCTGGCTGGGCTGCCGAATGCGGTGACTGACCGGGATCGGCTTCCTGGCGGGATTCTCGCTCTGCTCCAGGAGACCCGGTGCTCCGCGACCCCATAGACAGGTGAAGCGGCTCCCTGTCCTCCTCCTCCTCCCCACCTCTGCTCCGGGCTTCATGCTAGGGGGTAGCAAGCTAGGGAAGGGCAGAGGGAAGGCGGCGATCCCACTGAGGCGGGCGCCTTGGCGACTGACTCCGCCCAGGCGTGGAGCTTGAATGTGAGCTGGGGTCTTCAGGCTCAGGTCATTCTCTCCGCTTCCTGCCTGCCCTTCCCAGATGGACCTGGGAGTCTGGAGTTTCCGGGGAGCTTAGCTGACCTAGGCGGATCTCAGGGGAACTCTGGGTGGGTCGATAGCCTGCTCTGGTTATGGTAGGATCACTTTAAGTGGCAGAAAGATGTGCCACTAAATCTGCCCCCTGTCTCCCAGCCTTCCCCATCGGTCACCTCCCAGACCAGTCTGAGTTTCCTGGCTTCTGAAGGTCTGGTACAGAAAAGTAGGTATGGAATGAGGGTGGGGACATGGCAGCCTTGGAATGATGGGGTGAACATGGAGAACTGGGTTCTCACAAATCTGAGCCTTGATGCTTGTGGGAAGGTACACTCAGCCCAGCCACGCACCTTACTTCTCGCATGTCTTTCCCCTCCTGTAGCCCAAAATGGGGATGCTGTCCTTGCTGCTCTGTGGGGTGTCTTTTGCGCTTCCTTTTTCTGTAACAGCAGGTACGTTTTTCGTGAGTCCTTGGGTCCCAGAGGTCTGTCACCTTGTGGGCAGCATCCTTTGTCACTCATCTCCGGGGCTCTGACCTACGTTCAGCACCAACTAAGCCCCAGCCTTGCTAATCACTCTTACCTCCAGATGGTAGACAGAGTCCAAAAAGTGGGGAAATAAGAGAAAGTTCGATCCCAAGTTCTTGGAGGTTCAACACCCAAATGTTGCCTTGGAACTTTGGCCTAACTTAGGTGGTACAGAGAAGTTCATAAATATTCACAGACTCAATTCCAATGCTTAAGTGGGTGAATTACTAGTGACATCTATTTCGTATAACGAGTTATTTTATAGTTCAAGGCTACCAGAGACCGAGCACATTTCTAAGGAAAACTAACTTGGTAGAAATGAACTTTAAAAGAAAGGTGCCATGAAAGCCATACGCTCTGGGATGAGGGTGCCTTTTATTCAAGTCAGTAACGGACTGCAAATGCCGGAAGAAAAGATAATTAGAATGGGTCGGTGCTGAGAGGAGAAATTAAGTGCAGAAGGGGAAAGTAAAGGCAAAGGGGGATGGTGGTTTTATGGAGGAGCCTGTGGAAAGTCTATCTTCATGATACATTTGGGGTCCTTAGCAATATGCTTCCAAATGATTGGGTTAGTTTTAGAAAACTCCCAAATAAAAATTCACATTGCCCAAAACAAGATGTTTTCTGAAAGGAATAACAATATCAGTTTTCTGTCATGGTATTTCTTGGGCCTTTTTTTTTTCCTTCCCTAGGATCATGTATGGATGTTGATATGCACGATGAGATTGTTTCAGAGGGCCAGCCTTTTGCTTTCAATTGTACACTCCCTCCAGTAACAAATGGGGCAGTCAATCTGACATGGCACAAAATACCCAACCGAAGCCCAGTCTCCAACAACAGAGAGCTTAGAAATCACCAGGACCAGAGCTGGCTCTTGTTTCTTCCCTTGGAAAAAGGGGACTCAGGCATCTACAAGTGTGTTATAAGGTAAGTCCCTCATCGAAAGGAAAACCAATTCACATGCTTCCCTCTCTGTTTCTATATACACATTTTAAGAAAATGAGTATTATTAACCTTTATTATTGAGATATATTATATATCATAGACCAGTCCCAATTTACCTAAGCCCTGGAAGTAATAAATGAAAGATTTGATCTACTGTAACCAGCAAAAATGTGCATTGAGGGAAAATGCAGTGAAGCAAAAATCCAGGATGGCCTTAAACTGTTATGAGGTGACTTCTAGCAAGCTCATTTGAAAGCTGGACCAACTTATGAATCAGTTTTGGAGCACAGGTTTCATCTTTTTCATTGAAATAATGTTTTGGGCCAGATCAGCTTACAGGGTCTGCTTATATCAATACTATGGCTACCATTTCCTTGGAATGCAGAAAGTTGTTGACCACTGGTTGATCCAGATCAAAATGAGCTTCCTTCAAAAATTTTTCTTAAGGAACCTGCTTAAAACTGGCATTTAAAAGGTAGCCAGCCTGGGAGACGTTCTAAAGTGTACATGAGCCTCTGTGCCAGATATAATGCCATTGAGTGACAGTGGCCTTTTGAGCTATTCCCATGAAAGACAGTTGATCTTGGAGAGAACTACAGTCAATTAGAAGCACAAGCTCCAAGACCTTTTGCTTGTGCGCTCTCTCTCTCTTTCTCTCTCTATCTCTCCCTTCCTCCTTTCTCTTCTCTCTCCCTTCTTTCTCTTCAGTTTGTAAGACTTTTCAATACTTCAGTAAAATCTACCTGTAAATCACATTTGGTCAGAGAAGTCTAATTCTGTGGTGACTTCCCACACTAGCTTGACTGACAACAATATACTTTGCTATCTCTCCAAACTTTGGTTTTCCCACCTGCAGATTGGGCGGGTCCCATGCACTTCTGTTCATCTGGAGTAGTTCTTGGTCTTTGCTTTCACACCAGCAACATTTTAAAGAACTGCAGACAGCCATTTCATAGTTGACCATTACTCTGACTTATCAAGTACTTCTTTGTGAGATAGTGTAGGTAACTTTTGTGGCTGCAATGAAGGCATCACAAACACTGTCTAGTCTCTTCAGAGAAACAGTGCAAGAGGCCCTTGGTGTTCCTGGGCCCCTCCTGGGCCATGTTGAATGAGACGTCACTGTCCCCATTACAGATAGCTCTTAATCTTGGGTAATGTTAGTAACCCACAGGCTTCTTGTTATTTCGTATGAGGCATAGGGTTTGTATAATGTCTAGAAAATGATTAGGAGAGATGTGAAAATGGCTTATTGAATTCTGAGACTGCTAAAGAATTCATTGGGTTCAACCTGCTTTCTTGTAGGGATGCTCACAACTGTTACCGAATAGTTGTAAACCTAACTGTCGTTAAAAATCGTTCATGTGATTCTTCCACGGAGAGCCTCATAAGTTCAGTGAATGAGTATCAACAATCATTACCTGTGGGAAAATCAGGCAGACTGATATGTCATCTGTACTTCCCAGACAACTGTACTTTGGATTCAATAAAGTGGTATAAGGTAAAAACAAGACAAGACAAAGACAAAACCCTCTATCAATATTATACTATTTCCCCTCTTATATAAAGCCCACTTTCTTTTCAAGGGAAATTTGAATTCTCCAGGGCAGATCTGGTATTTTGTATGTCTGAGACAATGAGTGTAGGACCTTGAAAATTACCCTAATTTTATGGTTGTTATTGTTTTGTAATATTGTTGTATCTCCTCCATATCCCCAATTAACCATTTTCAGGTTCTTGCTATTTTTTTTCACTCACATTGGTTTGAATGACTCTGATGTCCCAGTGTTTTGATAATTATGAGTTAGACAAAGTCACACCTAGGACAGACCCCCGCCATCCCTGTTCCACAGCACTCACCGCACATTGCTCCCAGCAGGTGGCTGCCTCTGCTAATTCTTGTCATAACCTCATATAATGCTGTATCTGAAAATTAACGTTTGTATCTTGGCCATTCCCCTGTGAAATGTGAACAGTTTCCCATGTTCATCTTTGTTCATTTGGTTTTCACTCTGACCTTGGCTTTGCCTTGACAGGAGAGCTACGGTTTGACATGGGAGCTCAGGCTCCTCTGCTTGCTTCTTAGTTCCCAGTCCAGTCAGTTGGCTCGTGAGTTTCCTCTATTGGTTTATATCTGTTGACTCCTCAGGATTATTCAAATGTCTTATTCTTTTCTTTGCTAAGTTTTGGTAGGATTTTGTTTCCTAGGGAATGGCACATTTCATTAATGGTTCATCTACTAGCAAACTATTTATTATCTCTTTCTTTTTTAAAAAATTGCATTTTAGCATTGAAGATGGAGTTTAGTCCTCAATCCAGAAAGTAGTCTCACCCTCACCGTCTCTCTTCCCAAGCTGGTACAACCTCCTTTCCATGTGAGGCTCATCCTTCAGAGCAAAGCCCTTTGTCCTTGCTTGTGTCACACATCACACTTCATCTCTATTTAAGTCCTTTGCTTCCTTATGTAGAATGTGGAGATAAAGGTCCTTACACCTGTCTTATGCATCTATGACAGTGTGACATTTTCAAGGGTGCTTGATCACCATTCCTAGGGCTGCTAGATGGCAAAGGTTCAGGTAAATAATTCATTCTGTTTCAAGAATGTCACAAATTGCTTCCAAAATTTTATATTGGTTTGGCTCACTAGGCCTATTAGTAATTTCTTATTAAGTTACATGACCTTGTATATAAACTTTAATTTTCAAAAATCAGTTTGACTCAGGAACCAGAGGCAAGCAGATCTTTGTGAGCTCAAGGCCAGCATGGTCTTTATGGAGAGTTCTAGAACAGCCAGGACTACATAGAGAGACTACATCTTTAAAAAAAAAAAAATCAATTTGGTGAGCATGAAAATACTGCCTTATAGATGTTATTTTAGGTTTTTCTCTTAGTTATAAGTAGGATCAACTACTTGTTGAATTTTTTGTTCATTTCTGAATCCTCTTTAGATCTGCTTATGTCTTTTCCTGTATATCTTTCTTAATTTTTCTTATCATTTTATTGTAACAATATAGCAGATTTTACATATTTCTTTATCTTAGGAAACAACTGAATGCATTGAAATACTTCCATTGAAATTTAAAATATATGTAGAAAATGGGTGAATGACATAGAGGTACACTAGCAATAAAGGATTATCAGAAAGTAAATACACCTTTAATTGCCCTTATGACAAGGCCAAGATTAACTATTATCGTTAGCTCTAAAGATGGCCTCTGTTATCTTTAAACCCAAAGCAAACCAAACCAAATCAAACTCAGCCAAACCATCCCTTCCTCATTCCCCAAATCACCATTTCCCTAATCTATACTCTCTCACACATTAGTACGATTTGTTTCTGAACTTCAGATTTGAATCATGTGTGTAGTATTTTGTATTTAGCCTTTTTGGACTAATTGTAAGGCTGCGAGAACCATCCACATTGCAGTCTATACTTTCCGATAATTGTCCATTTTAATTGTATAAGATGTTATCATTATCGTCAGAGTTTTGAGCTGCTTCCAGTTGGAAGTAAAGCTAGTGTAAACCTCCACGTGCATATCATTTGGTTCACGTATATTCACAGATTTGTGGAATGTTCTGTAGAAGAATAAAGCAGGTGGGTCATAGAGAATATGGCCAACATTAGCATTCTAATGTCTGTATCTCATAGCTCTGGGTGAGATTAACCCGATCTTTCTTCCTCTCCCTTCCTTCCTCAGGGAGAGGGATGAAACCCAGGGCCTTGCATGTGCACGAAAAGGGCTTTGCCACTGAGTTTCTTGCAGGCCTGCTCTTTATAGCCTGTGTGTCTTATTCTGTCTTTACTACATTTCCAGATGAATGATAGTGTTTGTTCCTCTGGAGTTTGCTTGTTGTAATTGAATATAAGTGTGGTGTGGTATGGTGTAGTGTGTGTATGTGTATGTGCTGTGTGTGTGTGCTGTGTGTGTGTGTAATGTGCTGTGTGTATAATGTGCTGTGTATGTATGTACTGTGTGTGTGCTGTGTGTGTGTGAGAGAGAGTGTGCACCTGTATGACATGCATGTTAAATCAAGACAACTTGTGGAGCTCAGGTCTCACCCTTCATCAAGCCTCGTCCTTAGGCTTGAATGCAAGCACTTTTACTGATAAATCATATCATCAGTCTTTCATTGAGTGCATAGTATTAGCTGGGCCCACCCCCAGTGACACACCTCATTCAATAAGGTCACACCTCCCAACCTTTCCCAAATAATTCCATAGATTAAGGGCCATGCATTCAAACATATGAACCCATGGGGCTATTTTTATTTAAATACCACAAATGGCAAGATTGCTTTGTGGGGCTTACAGTAATTTTTTTTTCTGGAATCCCTCAGCATGGTGTGAAAACACCATCACATTTAACTTGCTAGAGTTTTTTCCCTCGAGTTTTGCTTTTGTATCATGAAGGTCACTTTTCTGAACTCTTGTTCCGTGGGTTAACTCTATCTCAGATTTTCATACATGGGTAGTCTAGTTTTGTGAGGTAAATAGAGTGAAACGTTAGAATTTTAAATCTAGAAATGTTCCAGTTGATGTGCCAGTGACTGACTGCGTGTATACCACATGCAGTGCCCATAGACACCAGAAGAGGGTGTCAGGTCCCCTAAAACTGAAGTTCTACAGATTGTGTGTTTGTTTACTTGTATGAGCTAGGAACTGAACCAGGTCCCCCAAAAAAGCAACAAATACACTTAATCCTCACACAGATCCATATCTCCAGCTCCTGGAATAACTATATATATTTGTGTCCAACTAGCATCTCATACATTTTCTTAGTGTGAATTATCATCTTCTCAAAATATTCTTATTTTTTTGTATACTATTCATTATGGATTGGCATTTTCACTCAGCAATTTGAACATATTATTTGATGATTTATGATTTCCAGTATTTTTTAATGCTCCATGGATGGGGTCCACCTTTCTTATTTTTATATTCCCGCCCTTTTTGAAGATGACAGGTCTCAATCTCTGAATTCCTTGGAAATATTCTCATTGACTCTGGTGAGTTGAGATAGAGATCTCGCATCCATTCTGCATATGACTTTGAAATTATAGCGTATTGTGTATTTCCTTCATTGTTTCTTAGTAGTTCCTTCAGTATTTTTTATTGTCTTCTTTGGGACTCTAATAAAATATATATGCAATTCATTTTTTTAAATGTGATTTCTATGATTCACATGCATTTTCCTGTTCTCAGTTTCTTTGTGTGCATGTGCCTCAGTGGGTAATTTGTGACTTTCTTTCCAACATATTCCTTTTATTTACAGGTGTGTAAAACTTGCACTAAATTCACCAGTTCATTTAAGTGTAGCTGTTATAATTTTCAATTCTCTATATTTTTTCCTTTTCCCATTTTGCACATGTGTTTTGCATGTGCGTGGGTGCATGTGGATATGCGCAAATCCATTGCTCCCCTATGTTATTGATTGAGGGAGGGTTAAGCAAACCCAGGACTTACTTACCTATGTGGCTAGCCTTGCTAGGGAGCTAACTATGCAGGACTCCCGGTTGTAACCTCCTGACGCTGGATTTACAGGCAGTTGGCCACACCCACCTGGCAGTTGGCTCCTTTTCTGTAGATCCAAATTCTGACATTCAAGTTTACACAGCAAGCACTGTAACCACCAAGTCAGGTCCTCAGCCCCAGCTCTGTTCATTTGCATCGTTCTTTTGTACAACTTATCTACACATGGTTGAAGTTCTCCGTGCTGGTATGAAACCAGTCAAATTAAACACCACCACACCACTACTTTGAAGTCCTACCTGATAATTTCATTACTTGGTTTTCCTTTGTGCCCTCCATTTCTACAGTCAAGTTGAGGCCATGAAACTTTCCTGTTTCGAATTTAAAGTATCTGACTGGTTGTTGTTTTCTTCCTTGTTTTGGCAATGGTGTTCTAAACTGCTTCTCGGTCTTCAAGAGTGGCCCATTTTACCCCTCAGAAACCAATGTGACCGTCTTCTTCCCTTGCCAGCGACATTTCAGCTGCTCATTTTTTTTTGGCATCAATTTGGTAATTAGACTCCTGCCTGGCTCACCAATGCCATCTGCATTCGACTTTTATATCCAGCACATATTAGTTAGACTATTCTGGGATATTTTACATCTGCAAAATATTGTATTTACTGAGCCAGGAGTAGACAATGTGTTTGAATGCATGTTGGTTAATACTAGTATTTCCATAGTTATAATTATATTATGAACTATGAATAGATAAGACATCCACATTTACATGATCCCTTAGAGCTTATATTATTTACATTCTGCATTAGCTGCATACATTGAAGATATATTCAGAGGTACTAAAATGGATTCATTGACCAAGAGCAAATTCAAAATTGGATTCTTCTTTCTTTCCATGTCTTCTGTTTGTCTCAGTTTGTGGTTTTTGAGGTTGTCATTAGTCTGTTTCTTGTGGAGTCTGAAACAGTCCTTGTGCCTGTGTCTATCTGTGCCTGTATGATGTCTTTACTGTCTCTTGTGAGTCTCCAGCAAAGAGCTTTGCTCTGTATTTATTGAAGGTTGTAGCATCACATGGGAAAGAAAAGAAATGAGGGATTCTTAACAAAATTCCTTAACAGTTTTACAAGGAACTGGGTCACTGATTCCAGCTGACCCAAAGCCCTGAGTACTTCGGGCCATACCATTATCAAGCAATAGCTGTATATACTATTTCTAGTGGCTATGCTGGATATTTGTTGCATAATGTCTCTCTACATGTGCTTGATGTTTCCAGCATTTGCTACCATGACATACATGATATGCATGCATTCCTCTTTGGGCAAGGGCCAGAGTATACAATTTGAAATTACAACTATGTTTTAGCTGATGTTGTAAAAGCTGATACTTGGGAAATCTAAGGCAAGTAAGGTTGGCTGTTAAATTGTTCTCTTAAAGGCACATTAAATAAAGATGCTGACTACACAGTAAGATATCAGATTAAATCTTAAGAGATTTAAAGTACATTAGTTATTTGGCTGTATGCTTCAAAAAAAGTTCCAGTCCTTAGAATATAAGATATATTTTCATAATAATGCATCTCTATAACAATATAACTGGAAAACAATAGATGGCTGCTATTGTTATTATTTATACTTTAAATCTTTATAGTGAGATAACCCCTGAAATTTAAAAGAAAAAAAAAACAGCAGAAAGCCTGTACACTCTAGTAGATTGGAAAAAGTGCTGTTAGTTACCATAAAGGAGCAAGATGACCCTCACGCAGCAAGGTGAAGTGTTAATGTGATTGATCATTTGAAAATATGGAAGGAAAGGATGTGTCAGAAGAAAGAGCACTCAACCATGAACCCAGGACAGATTGTGTTTAGCCAGGGACTCTCCAGTTAAGTCTACACAGAAGAAAGATTTTTGAAGCCCAAGTATTCAAAATTTGTGACTCTGTACTCTGAAAAATTAGACCATGAAATTCAAGTAGCAGCAAACCATAGACTACATGCAGACAGAGGCACAGGGAGAGGAGAATTCAAACTTGAGTTTGCTCTTGTCAAATTTATCAAAGGGTAAGTGTTGAATTTTTTTTCATTAACGTAACACTAACAGATTTTGGTGCCTCTGAGGTTAGGTTAATGTATCTACTAGATGTAGATTGTAAATAATCTAAGCTCTATGGGACTACGTAAATGTGGATGTCATACTTCTCACCCCATTTTATAGGCTATTGCTAACTAGGAAAATACCTAGCATACCTCAACATTCATTTGAATGCCTTTTATATTCAAAGCATCAATTTTATTATGATAAAATTGCTTTCATACATCCAGTCCCTAAGAGTGGCTCTCATCTATTGATGAACAATTGTCAAATGATAGCTGGAGTTTCTTTACAGAGTATCTATTGGAGCAATACAAGACATCTATGAAGACATGTTGTACATTGTAACTAATTATGTACTTATTCTGACATTATTTATTAAATTTTCTTGCAAAGCAAATTTATTTTCCTTGTTCTTGGGTCAAGAATAAAGACAGGGTCATCTGCAGCTGGTTAAGTATAGAAAGAATGTAAAAGTGTAAGTTACATTTTTATTGAATTAGAATTTTATCTATTAGATTGTGAGCTTTACTAGGACAGTAGGTATGTCTAATTACCATGGCTGAAGTCTTCCACAGTGCTAGGAAAGGTATAAATTTAAATATTTGAATTTTAAAAAATAAACTCAACTAGCCAAGCAGCTTCTTTGTGGAGTGGGGCTTCACCAAGGAAGGGGGAAAGAACTGGGCAAGAGCCGGAAGTGGGTACATGAAGTGGAGGTAAAGTGAGCTTTTGAAGCAGGGGAAGTGAATCTCTTGGTAATATGTTTGTCTTAAAAACACGAGGACCTTGGTTTGATCCCCATAAACACATATATAAACAAGCTGGGTGTGATGGCGCACCAGAGACTGGCAGGTCCAGCCAGCCAAGTCAATGAACAGCTCAAAAACAAGTTGGACAGCAGCCAAGGAAGATACCTGACGTGTTGAGTTCTGCTTTACACACACACACACACACACACACACACACACACACACACACACACACACACACTCACACAAGGGAGGGGCAAGTGACAACTGTTCACCTCCTTTTTCTCTGTTGACTGTCAATTTCATTTGATTGAGAAATACTTAAGGATTCAAAGAGCACCTCTGGGTGTGTCTGTCAGGGCATTTCCAGTGAAGATTAATTAAGAGGAAAATACCTGCTCTGCATATGGGTGATACCATCACATTGGCTGTGTCCCAGATGAAATAAACAAGAAAAAGAGAAAGCCTGTACTTGAGACACTTTGTCTACTTCCTGGCCTTCTTGTATTCCCTCGAGTGCTCCTCGCACTTCGCAGCCTCTGAAGGAAACCTCTGAAGTCACAAGTACATTAAATGTCTTCTTCAAGTTGTTTGTGTCAAGTATTTTTGTCAATGAGAATAAAAATCTAACACAATAATCTCAATGTTTGTCCATTAATCCCCCTATCCCATCCATCCATCCATCCATCCATCCATCCATCCATCCATCCATCCATCTATCTATCTATCTATCTATCTATCTATCTATCTATCTATCTATCTATCTATCTATCTGGCTTATATTATGGTTAGATTGTTAATATCTAAGGTTTAGGTTGTAGGTGGCCATGTGGATATAGAAAACTGTGTCTCCTATAGCTCATAGATGCTAACTAACAAAGTGACTAGCATTCTCTAGAACTCATTCAATTCTTTTGTGTGTGTGTGTGTGTCTATAGGGTTGTGAAGAGATTAAAGTGGGGAATCAGTATGCTCCTTTGGGAATATGGCTTCTTGTGAACAATGTCACTGCTGAGGACCGTGGGAGCTATTCATGCACGGCCAGACTCATGTACTTGGGAAGAGAGTTCACCGTTAGAAATTTCATCGCTGTGAGCACCAGTAAGTTTACTTAAATATGTTGTCTGGTTATCAGCTTGATAGAGCTGGATGGCTTCAGACTTCAGGATGTGGACACTGGATCTTGATTTTGTTGAAGGGTATCAGTCCCTCAAATATGTCACTATTGGTTCAGAAAGCCAGAGAATGAGACAAAAGGGGGCAAGAAGCTTAGTTTTCCCAACTTTAAAAACAGAATATTAAAATCTCTTGGAGAACATTGAAAGAGATTGTGAATTAGGGGAATTTTCTGGGTGCCTAGCAAAGTGTAGGCATCCATGGTAGATAGTGATAATATTATCTTCATCTCCCTGTTTCTACTGCTGTATGTATTAAGGAAGGCCTTTCCAGGCTTGGTGCTGCCTCCCTAGTCTCAGCTTCTGCAGAGTTCAGGGTCTTTGGGTGTGATTCCAGATCACCTATTGTTTGCTTTGTGTAGGGTCTCAAGCCAGAGTAGTCAGTTCTTCTGGAAGCATGAATGCTAACTCTTGTTTCAGTGGCACCCAGAGTCCTGAGACATATGATGATCTGTGAACAAAAGGCAGCATCTTAGATAAGGTAAAAAATACCCCCCCAACCCTAACATATTCAGCTCAATTGTATTATTGCATAGATTCAGGGAGGGAGCAAATTCTCCGCATTCACAGGGATGATTAGAACCACAATCAGGCCCAGAACTGTGACCTTTAGTGTCCAGGTAAATATTTTTCCTTCTCTACATATTGAATGAAGAATTTGTCTGTCACTTTGGGCGTTTCTTCCTTTGGGGCATTCATATTTATTACTGTATATACAGAAATATAGCTTTCATTTTCTTTCGGACTTAATTTTATTTTATATGTAAGGATGTTTGCCTACATACATGTCTGTGCATTTTTGTGCCTGGTGACCAAGGAAGCAGACGAGGTGTCAGATCCCTTGGAATGGAGTTGCAGATGGTGGTGAACCATCATGTGGGTGCTGGGAACTGAACTCAAACTGTATCAGTAAGTGTCTTAACTTCTTACCATCGTATAATCTCTCCAGCCACAATATAGCTTATTATTTTTTTTTCTAGATTAATGGAGTTGTGCCCTCGGGCTATCTGCTCCCATGATGGCTTCCTGCTGCCCCCCTGGGGCTGATCAGGGCAACTCAAGGTGGATCCTTTATTACGGAGGCCATGTAGTCATTCTCTGTGTCTTGGCATTGTTCTTCCCAACATGGCCCTTCCTGCCTTACCTTGTACTGTTCTTTGTTGAAATCACTTATGAGATTTAAATAATTGGATGGTCTTCAATTTGAATTTTCTACCTCGTCATTAAGAAAACAAATTGCAGCCTATTTTGTGATTGACTTGCTCTTGCCTTTCCTGTTGATGGCATCTTCTGGAAGTAGCCCCTCATCTTGTTCATATTTGGGTGCCCACTGTTAGGAATAGATCCATTCATTGACTGTAGAACTGACTGCCACAATGCCTTCAGCCTTCTACAAGTAGCTGAGACTAAAATTCTAAGAAGTTACCGAGTCTAAGAGTTTTTATGCCACATCAGTAGAATCAAAATTTATCTACAGCCTGTTAGCTGATTAGAATTATGTTTGAACCTAATAATTAAAAAATTAAATACGTAATTCTATTATTGGGAATCCTCAGATCTATGGGTAGTGAGCTTAGAGCCAAAATGGACTGTTTAGACATTTTTTTTTTGCTAAAATTAGAAATATAGCTCATGTTGTAGGGGACAGAGAATGATCAGAGGAGCTAGAAGAGTGATAAACAAACAGGACGGACAGACTTCCAAGAGGAAATGAATTCTCTGGGGGATTTTGAAGATGAAAGAATCTTTAAATCATAAAGGAAATGAGAAGGGCTCTCTAGCCACAGATAAGGGAAGTGTACCAGTATCAGACATCATGGTTCCTGTTGGACTCATAGTGAATTTCACTACATTAAAAGTGTGCCAGGGAAAGAGGAGGGTTGAAAACTGAGTTCAAGTTTTGAATATGTTCAAGTGGCCACCCATCTGTAGCCATTATTACACGTATATCAAAAGACCCTTTGGAGGGTGTGAGTGACATTAGTCAATGACATAGGACAGCACAAGGATAAAACAGGTTTAGGAGAGATTTTGTCTTTAGGAAGTTGAGCATGTGGGATGCAAAAAGAGATATAAGATAAGCCACAACCTCTGTGGGTCTGGAATGCAGAGGGAGTCCTGGTGTTAAGACTTTCTGGGCATTAGGCTTTAGATGGTAATTCAAGATGTGACTGGTTAGCTGGTCTAAAAAGAGTAGAGAATAGAAAATAGATGGTTCTGAAGTCAAGACAGAGGCCAGCCTTTAAAAAGTTAAGAGGTAACATGTGTTGAACTGTGTGGTGAAGAATTTGAAGAGGATGACGAGAAAGCTGTTGCTTACAGTGACTTTCAGGTTTGACATATGTGTGATCTAGTAGGTATCACTGGCTAGCTGATGATTACTTCTACTTATAAATGAAAGTGAAGAGCTTTACAGAATGCAGCAATATTATGGTCATCCTAAATGTCTTCTTGTGTTTTGACTTTTCTTGACCAACGTTTGTAATTGTTTTCTCTTACTGCACTGCATGCCATTACCTTGAGTTTCTGGGGGAATGTACCATTTTTTCTAGTTCTAATGAATAGTTCTTGTGGATGTGATTTCTTATTAGAGAAAGTTGTGTCTGGCTTAAGGATTCCTAATATCACATATCCAAAGAACAACTCCATTGAAGTTCAACTTGGTAAGTAGAGCTGTTGGCGCCTGGTTATTGTAGGAAGAGCTCATTGTACCCACTTGTTTCAATGAATGAATTAAATGTTCAAGGTGGAGACAATCCCAGTTCATGTTTAATTTCCAAATCCTGGTATGCCTGAACTCAACAATATATCAACATGAAAACCAAGAGTTGAGTTGGGATACTATGGTGTTGACATTTTGGAATGTACTGTAGTACCCTGAATCTCAGTGACTTTTGTGAATTGGTTTAAGCAAAGGCATTAAAAGCGTATACACCATTACAGAAATGTGAAACTACTGCTACTAAATAACCTTGATCATTAATTCTTGATTATTTTTATCTCATACTGAAAAATACATTCAAGGAGTAAGGGACTACAGTACAGTATATCTACCATTCACACAGTCGGGGCTTACATTCTTTTTTTTCTGTAGAGATGTCACCAATAAAAATAAATAGAATGATACTTTCTAGGGAAAAAAAACCCAGTAAAATCAAGCCTTCATTAAAACAAAGTTCCTCAGATTCAGTCAATATCATAATCCAGTTAGGATTTTATCAGTCCAATAGAATGCTTTTTCAAAAGAGATATGTAAAGGTGCATGATCCAAAAGATTCAAAATAACTGCACTAGCAGGATACCATTTGCAAAAATTATCATGAAAATCAGGCTGGGTGAATTTACCTGAACACGTACTACCTACACACAGACATACATTACACATACACACAAATGCACATGAAAGAGGCAGAGAAATTAGAAGTTTTAAGAAGGAGGGTAAAGACAATTATGCTGAAGGATCTTTGGATATCTACTTAGCAATGCTAAGAAAATTACCTAAGATGTCATAATAACTTGTACTTTTTCTTTAAGACCAGTTAATACAAGGAAAATTTCCAAAGTCAGATTTACATGTCTGAAACACTCGTATATAACCTTGACATTAGCATGTTTTGTTAATGATTCCACCAGGATGTTTCTTCCCTCAGTATCCCCCATCTCTGAGGCACCAAGAGTACTATTCCAAGGCAAAACATCTAGAGCCAGTAGAAATGTAGTGATCAATTTTCAACTTGAATCTGTAAATATATAATATGATAACATGACTTTAAAAACGTACTTCAGAGAAAGCATTCAATAGTCAAATACTGGCATATTTATACATATTTAAATGGATTAAATATGATTAATGTGTTGAGAGAGAGAGAGAGAGAGAGAGAGAGAGAGAGAGATCATGTGTCCTAGACTGGTCTTGAACTCCTGATCTTGCCTTCATTTCCCTGAGTACTGGGATTGTAGGTTTAAGCCCATACTGGGCTTGGAAATTAAACTGTTTAAATAAATAGTACTTGATTATTAGATGGAATATATAATAAAAAGAAATTTGACGTATCATTTACATCATATAAAATAATTATGGGTGGATTGTAGATCTGAATATGATAGTCAAAACACAGGAAAACAACTTCATGATTCTGAAGTGAGAAAGGATATATTTTTAAAATTGGGACAATACCTTAGTTGTAAAGGAAAAATGTATAAGTAAAAATCAAGTTCTGTTTATTAAAAGACAATATTAAAAGTATAAAATCTTTGGAGAAAGAAGAAAATGCTTATAATATGTGAACACAGACTTTCCCCATATATAAGGAAAACAGGATCAGGTAAAGGAGAAAAAATGAACAATGTTCAATCAATACCATCCACATGACCAATAAAATACAAGGTGGCTGTTAGCTCCTCCACAGGGTAGAGAGATACAGATTAAATTCAGAGCATGAACATAAATAAAATGATCTAACCATTAGTATTATTGAGTATATGAAGAAACAATAGCTTACACAGTGCTGGTAACGGTGCAGCTTGAATCAACACTCTTGGAAACAGTCCATCAGGTTGTGAAGCTGAGTATTTTATGAAGCCAATACTAATGCTGGAGACATTATGTGTTCCTATCATGTATATAGATCATATGCATGTGTATGCATACACATTATATATCTCCATATCTATCTAATATCTATCTATCTACGTATCTACCTACCTACCTACCTACCTACCTACCTACCTACCTACCTACCTCCATATTTATCTGAAATGGGTTCATGTGTGCCTCAGGAAACATACAGTTCCTAAAATACTTGCCAAGCAAATATCAGAAAGGCACACAACACAAATGAGCATGTAGAGATTTTAGGAGAAAAAAATAAGCAGAGTATTTTCCACTATGTAACACATGCAATAGCACAGATGAGTTTTGAAAGTAAATGTTAAGCAACAGAAGCCAGAATCTGACAAATCTGCAATCAATGCAATACAAATGAAGGAAAAGGCATGTGGGAAACTCTGGAGTTCTGGAACTACAGATGACACAGATGTTTACTTTCTTTTAATCCACTGATGCTTAGCTAAACTCCATGGTTTTATATTGTATGTGTTCCACATCACAGTAAAGTGTAAAATACCACATAGAATGAAGAACTGCTTTTGAAAGGCAAAGTAGTAGGCCTAATTCGACTGAAGGAGATGATAAATTGAAAATATAAACTTACTAAATATGATTTGGGGTGTGTGTGGATATAGGCTAAGGGAAAGAAGAGAATGGTGAGACCACATCTGTTAAAGTAGGGCTATCACTTGGTTAGAGTCTAGGAAACTAGAGCTCATGTCTCACGTCTCCTTAAAACACATATGTCACCTAGACCAAGTCATCCAATCTGTCCAAATTTAAGCTTTCCATCTGTCTCAAGAGGAGTACCTTCCATTTTTCCTTACCGAATTATTTCAAGCATGCACAGTCTTAGGGGTGGGGGATGAGTAGGAAACACCTTGTAGACTATAAAATACTTTGCTAATGTCAGTGGGGGTAGATGAAGTCATACTTATGCCTCATATTATGGGAGACTCTCCTCAGAGGTGTCAGTGTCGAGGAGTACGTGCAGATCTCTTCACAGCACAGCCCAGAAGTCTTCTCCTCCACCCTGCTTTTATGCAGGAAGAGGGTCAAGAACATGGATGTCAACCTGGGGAATGTTTCTGGTAATTTAGATATCCCAGGCCCAAACACAAGGCTTATTTATTAGCTAGGTTATCAACCAGGTCCACAGCTTGAGAATCTGTAGCACTTTCATTTAGTGTTAATAAATTTGATTTCTTCAGGCTCCACCCTTATTGTGGACTGCAACATAATAGACACAAAGGATAATACGAACCGAAGGTGCTGGACTGTCAACGACACCCTGGTAGATGACTACTACAGTGATTCCAAGCGCATCCAGGAAGGGATTGAGTAAGTGCTGATTCGGGGTTTCTTTGAAAGCGAGCAAGAGTTACTCCACCCTGCCAATATGCTGTTACCACTGCTTTTGATGAAGAGTTCCACTGGTTTTCATTTCTGGTCTTGGCTTTGTCTTTTAATGATCATTATGCACTGAGTGTAGCCAGGCATCTAGCTCTGACAATGCAAGATGCTCATGTTTTCAGCTAAGTCGGTGCCATTGAAACATGAACTGTAGCTTAGAGAAACAACATCCATGTTTGTCAACTGTCAGTCAAATCCAGCCCATCTCCTTTGGTTACATTATGAGCTGCTGGCCTTCAATGTGGGGTTAGCATAGAGAAACCAGGGCAGGATTTCTTGTGGGAGACTGTGTGCAGGCAGTAGCATCTGAAGGCAACTTATGGTGCTATCATTTGTCATATAAATAAAATCAGGACTAATGATCATGGTGAGCCTTGCTGTGTGGACATGTTAGGATATAATCTGGGAGACAAGAAGATGCTCATTAGGGCTGCACTTGGCACTGTAGTAGGCAAAGCCACACTTTTTCATGGTTGTCCAGATGAAAATGAAAATTTAGAACTATAGAATCTCTATTTATTGAGTCATCCCAGTAAGTATCTTAGAGTAAAACACGGCTTAGAGAGTTCTCTAGGATAGACAAAACAAAACAAAACATCCCCCACATTATTTCTAGACGATAAGCTATACCTTATGTTGGGTGAACCTGGCTCGCATGTTAATGGATGACATTTTTTTTTTCCAGAACCAATGTTTCTTTGAAGGATCACATTTTCTACACAGTGAACATCACATTCTTAGAAGTGAAAATGGAAGACTATGGCCATCCTTTCATGTGCCATGCTGGAGTGTCCACAGCCTACATCATGTTGAAGCTCCCAGGTAATGTCCAGCGTATCACATGCTACCCAGAGCATTGAAGATGATGGTCAGAGCCAAGGCTTGCTACAGAGAAGTGATGGTCATATTTAGTAGGCAGCAACAGGAGGCCCTGAATAGAGAAGACAGGGGTACCACTTAGTGAAAGATGGTGCCATGTCTGATGTCTGTCTTGGAACAAAGCTGTGATTCCAGCAGAGTATTTTGGTTGGGCCATTTTCATAGACAGTGAGATTTTATGCATCAAAATTCCAGAAAATGGAGCTTTTCTTTTTTAACCAAATTGCTCAATGTCCATAATCACTTATTTGTGACTTTCAAGTTTCACTTTATAATAATTTATCATATAAATATAAATATTTATTTTTTTATTTTTTTCACCTTGCAACTTTGTGACATTATATATAAATCTGATTTCTGAACAGAAGGGCTGTCAACTGCACAGGCCTTTTTTTCCTTGATCATTTTTAATTAATAAAAATCTCTTTAATTTTTTTTAACTTTTGTCATTTTTAAACACAAATAGAATGTGCTGTAATCACATGCAGTCCTGTATGACTATGTCTTATCTGTCTTTGCTCTTCCTGGATGTCTGATTCTTAACTGGTCTGCCTTCTGCTTTCCTGTCATGTTGATGACTATTGGATAGAGTAAAGCCAGGCAGCAAAGTGCACGGTAAGAGCAGGCCTTGAAAGTAACTTGAAGCTCAGAACATGCCAGGGGGAGTATACCAAAGACTTCATGAGTGAAATGCTCTCTGTGTGTGTGTGTGTGTGTGTGTGTGTGTGTGTGTGTGTGTGTGTGTGTGTGTGTGTGTGTGCAGGTATAAGGGATGGCTTGAACTCATTATAATACAAGAATACATTGATAATCAATTAGTCACAAGCTGGGTGATAGTGGCACATGACATTAATTTCCACACTCGGGAGGCAGCTGCAGTTGGATCTCTGGGTTTGATGTGAGCCTGGTCTAGAGAGTGAGTTCTAGGACACTGAGGGATACTCAGAGAAACCCTATCTCTATAAACAGTCAAACAAATAAACTATCAGTTAATCATGCGCATCAAGGTAAAGCTCCATGGACAAGTTTTTCTAGAACTTGACCAATGCCACTTGTTACTTGAGGGAATGTCCATTACTTTCCTTAGAGCAGCTACAAGTAGAAACATGTATATCTAAGGCAATATACACTCCTGAGTGTGCATGCTGCATGCTTTCTCCCTCACTTTCATGACCTGGGTCTAGGCAAACTCTGTCCCTAGTTACATTACCTATGAGTGGACATGCAACACCTGCTTCCTTTTGGTTTCTCGGGGACCCTCATGGCTTGCTTGGATGGGAGGAACATCGGACTCATCTGTGTCTACCAGCAGCTTGTCCTTTCATGGTTTTTTAAGAGGAGTCAGTTTTGGTCACCTATGGCAATGGCTGACTAGCTTGCCCAGGTTTGTCATCTTCAGGCCTGCCTGCTACCTCTGCCTCGCCTCTTCATCCACTCTACTAGCTACCTGGATGGCAGGGTTTTTCACACCTAGAATTTAATTAGTAAAGTTTCTGTGCTTACCTCCTGGAGTTAGCATTGAGAAGCTGCATGGCCACCTAGTATCTGAGCTTGCCTGCCTGAAAGTTGAGAATCATGACAGTACCTTCCACACTATTGTGGGTAGAGGGGTTTGAGAACAAATTAGAGTCTTTTCAAGAATAACATACACAGAAAATGTACATACCACATACAGTTATAACTGTACATTAAATAAACGTGAAGCTACCATATCTGCATTAGAAACAACAAATAAATACTGTGAGATTGAAAGGCCCCTATGCCCTTCTAGGCCAAAACATCTTTCTTACTTTTATCTGTATATCTCTTACTTTTAGGAAAGTCATTTCTTTAGTTTATAATATTTATTCATCTTCCTAAAAATAGTTTATTTTTGCCTGCTTAGAATCTTTATGTTAAGAGTACTCGATAATTCTTCTGTTACATGATTCTTGTCTTAGGTATCTTGGATATTTTGGTTCACTGATAATATAGTAAGTAGCTATTTTTCATCTGAATTCTAGAAGCTTATTTTACTCCACAGTCAGGTCACCTTTCATCAGTTACATGATAAATGTATGGTTGTTTGGACTGTTTCCAGACTGGGACAGTTAACAAGTAATGACACCATGGAAGCATTCCTTAGGATATATTTTTGAGAGTAGAATTGATGAATGAACCTCAGCCACCAGCTTTACCATACAATGTCACATCATTCCATGTGGTGACTGTACCAGTCCACACTCACTCCCCACAAAGTAGTGTATGAGATAATCAGATGAGATAATTTTGCAAAGCAAACATGAAAACCAACATTCAGCGAGGTCTAAGACATTAGGTTACTGTCAGTGGTGCTTTTATGGCTTGGGCCATAATTATGTGCTATTTGCATGATTGTATCAGTTTTCCAAATGATGTCCTTGCCTGGGGAACTTTCTCTGGTGTAGTGTAAGGTAGTTTTCCAAGGATGACTGAAGCCGCACATCCCCTGACTGGACCTTAGTAATACTTGTTTCCCTGAGATAGAATAGACATTCTTGGCCTTTATGGTCCACTTCTTCCCATTTACTTCTCATCCATATCCTTTGTCTGGCCTGCAGAGCACAGTCAGACAGAGGAAAAAAGCCCCTGCCGAAGTCCCCCAGTTTTGATGAAGGAGACTATTATAATAATCCAACAAGAATATTTTCTTATCTGAGGAACAGAGAAGATCCTAAAGACATGCCAGTAGCTTCTAACAGAAAAAAAGTCTAGCTCAGTTAGGCCAGAGAGTGTGAGCCCAGAGAACAGACAAGTGCATTCTAGGACGTACCTTAGGCAATCTGTGACCGAGTGCGATTTCAATTTTTATCTGACTTAACATGTAAATTCGACCACATTGTTTAGTTATCTAACCCTAAGATGGCCGATACAGACTTTGTTCATACTGACTGCCTGGAAAACACTATGCTTGGAAGGATTTTGAGGGCAATCTCGGCTCAGAGGGGCCAATGTTCTTACTAGCTAATGAGTTAACACCTGCTAGTCATGTAGGAGTTGGAGGGATTGTTTGTCCAGGTTGTTAGGACCACTGTTTAGGAAACTCTTGCTAAACATCTCTTGATTTCTCCAAGAGCTCACTCCACAGCCCCCACACAGTGGCTTTTGGTCAGTTGTGTACCCTTGTTCAGTTTGCCTTAAGTTCTTAGGAACCTCACCCTCTTCCATCTAAACTCTTTGGTTTATTGGGTGGCTACTTCTTTATTTGACTTCCTCATTTTCTTTTTCTGAAGATACTTCCAGATTTGATTCCTACTTAGTTCTTCTGAAGCAGTGTCTCTAGAAAGTTGTCTTTCTGTGAAAGTTTTCTTTCTGTGCCTTCTAATCATTCTCTGCTCCCAGCTCATTAGACAGCTGCTGATGGCAGTTACATGAACTCAAATAACAAATCATTCTGTTTTTTCAAATTTTATTTTATTTGCATGCATGTTTTATTTGCATACGTGTATATATACATGCAACAGTGTTGTCCATGGAAGTCAGAAGAAGGCATTAGATATCCTGGAACTGGAGTTATGAGGAATTCTGAGCTGCCATGTGGGTGCTGGGAACTGAACTCAGTCCTTTGAAAGAGCAGCCAGTGCTCTTAACCACCGAGCCACCTCTCCAGCCCGGACACATCAGATTCTTAGTAAGGGTATCTGGTATATCAGCAATGAGTTTTACAATTATTTTTACTTGAGAGTCCCTACTCATTTGAGCTTCTTCATTAATAAGACAATTCCAACATCATCATCTTTGAGCACATTTGCAGGGCATAGTGTGTCAACACTGTTTAGTGGAGGAACAGTGACCTGGAAAGCTTTAGGCCGCACTCTGATTGCCAAGGGTTGAATTTCCTAAGCCCTATGGGCTTAGTCATGCAGTGGTCATATCAGTTTGTAGTCCCAAGATATCTGTCATAAGACTTTGATTCTTCCAGACTAGATCCTCCCAAGGGGAGAGATGGTGTTACTCACTCAACTTCGATAAGAGCTGGTAAAGATAAGCTGAGGATGGGCAGGAGGGGAGACTCCCTCTCATTGGTAGAAGGTGAATGATAAGGTTCTAAAGTGAGGGCAGAACCAGATTCGGCAATAGCTCGTGGAGCAGTCTCCACTGGCTGCACTAGGACTTACTGAGTGGACTGATTTAAGGTGATGGTGGTACCTAGTGTGTTTTCTGTTATTGTACATGATTGTGTGTTATATCTAAAGACATTCTAAAATATGCAGGAAGTCTTAGGCCTTGAGATGTTTACTATGTGTGTGGCCCAGGGATGATCTGATAAGCTCCTTCGTGAGTATTTTATAAACTGAAAGTTCTGGGAGATCCAAAGATGTCTCCTACTCACACTTTGCCCACCCAGACCCACCGACCCCCTTCTAGGGTGTGTGGACAATCTGAATGAGCTAATGAAGGAAGTGAATGCAGAAGTGGGTTCCCCTATTCTCTTCCCTCATTCCAATTCCCTCTGGAAGCACCCATTTGGGTTGTGGCAAGGTAGGGTGCTGCATGGTTCCTCTTCTTGGTGTTCCAGAGCTGTTCTGGCAGCAATCCAGACTTCCCCTCTGGAGTAGCTAGTTCTTCCTCCATCTGTCTGCCCACCTGCCTATTGTTAGAAATGTGCTCTGCAGCACACTCACACAGCAGCATAGGTAATGGGTACCATGTCAGAAATTCTCAGATGGACACCAGCCCTGACTTCAGGAACCTGGGGAAGGGCTGCATGAGGTCTGTTTCACCACTGGTCTTGTGGAACCAGCATGGCTGGTTTCTGGGCAGAGGGCCAATGGCTTTTTACCATTTTTACCAGGAGACCTGCTCAACTCTGAGGGTCTAGAGAAGAACTATGGTAGGATTGTAATCAGAACCTCCAGGGGAACTCCTAGAGGACATCCCAGATATGGCCAGACTGTACCCCAGGAAGGCAAATGGACCCACATGATCTTAAACAATTCCCAGTTCAACTGGAATCCCATTGTTTCAGTATCCTTACATAGGGCTTCCTGGTTTCCAAAGAACTCCTTTGTTCCAATCACCACAGTCCAAATTGAAATTATCCAACTCCCATACTCACAAGGAAACTTGGAGAAACGGTCAAGCAGTCTCCTCACATTTTCCAACCTGGCTTTGACGAAGAGAGCTGTAAATATAGAGTATGAAACTAACCTTCTGCCACTGACTTTCCCTGTCACCTGTAGCTCCAGATTTCCGGGCTTACCTCATAGGAGGACTCATGGCCTTTCTACTCTTGGTCATATCTATCCTGTGCGTCTACAACAGTTTTAAGATTGACATTGTGCTTTGGTATAGAAGTGCCTTCCACACTGCTCAGGCTCCAGATGGTAAGTATGTGTGGTCTTTGAAAAATATATAATGCCTCAGAGTTGCCGCCTGCTTACCTGTGGAACGTCTTTAATGTTCTTCTCATGTTGTTGTGAGTCTTTCTTCTGGTAGGAAAATTTGGTGCGAAGTGTCTCAGCCGAACTCCATGTGCTTCAGAGAAATGGGTGAATTAATATCAGCATTCTTTGGCAAATGAGCTAGGGGCCGGTAGTGCCCAGGAAACAGCCACCAGGTGGCAGCACTAGGCAGCAGTTGGCCCTCCTGGACCTTCATGCACAGGTGTGAGAAAGGATTCCATGTTCTGGGCCTGTGAAGTAAGGAATTGTTTGCAGGAGCAAAGTCTCTCTGTCATGATGTGCATTGCACCCCAAAGCTCAGCAGGAAATATAGTAAGAGAGGGGGCGATCTCTCTTTTAACTCTGTACTTGGTGCCTGAAGCAATTTACATGTCTGGGTAAGATTAGAAAGATAATTTCTTCTTTTTTTGAGCTACAGAAGAAAGTTCATAGAGAGACAGAGGAAGGAAGGAGGAGAGGAAGGAGGGAGGGAGGATGGGAAAGATAAAGGGAAAGGAATATCCTTGTATCTGGCCTTGCTGAAGGAGTCACCAAGCTGAGGTTGAAGAAAGTGCTTAGCAGGAGCCTGAGGCACAGGCCCTTTGTTTGCTTCTCTGGAGGCTAAAAATCATCTTGACTTATTCTGCTCTGTGCCATTAATGGTATTGTCACTTTTTTTGACACAGAAATGTCTCCATGTGTTTCACAGATGGCATTTCTGTCCATTCTGACTGTAAAACAATGCAATTAATACATTTTTAGACTCAGAATGAATGTGATCTAGTAAGGGCCCAATAAAGAACAAGCTGATTTGTTTTGATGTCCCTTATTTACCTATACAAATTAATAAAAAGGCAAAAGAAGTCTATACAAGTGATGCTCATGGAGATGAATAACTATATATCTTTATGGGCAGTTTTCTTGAACAGGAGCAAGAAAATGGGGGGGGGGGGGGAGCTCAGAGTCTAAACATATTCACAGGTGGCGAATCCATGAAAAATGCCATTTATTTTTCTAAGCAGCTGTGCATGAATAAAAGCTACCACACAAATTATTGTCTACATGTCTGTCTGCTAAAACACAAATGTTATAATTCTGACTGTATTTAACTCAATGTCAGAATCCAAAATTGGTAACCCAGAGGCTGGGGCATATCCCAGTGGTGGTCAAGATGAGACGCGGCCATGGCCATTGCCTGGCAAACCTAATACAACTTGAGGTGCTCAAAGCCCTGTAGATGTTGAGGTTAGTCATGGATAGGATAGACTCTCTCTTGACTCTGCCCCTCCCCTCCTATGACTGTCCCTCTGGCTGTCTCTGTGAGGAGAGGGCTCAACTCTACACTACTTGTTTCTTCTGATACAAATAGGAATGGCTGGGCCTTCTTTCTGGGTTGACTCAGAGAGCTTGACATTCTTTCATATGGTCTTTCTGGAAGCTCCGGCCACTCTGGCCCCTTGGTGTTTGTGCCTCTGACTCACTGTAACTCCCAGGAGTGTGACTACAGCCTGACTTATGGTACACAGATAGCATGATACCACTGCCTGCTAGAGAGATTGAGTTTGAAGAAAGGCATAAGGAAAAATGAATGACTCACCCCAGCAGAACAGGGGAACTCAAAAGATGACACGTCAGGACCTCACCCTCCCAGAGATAGATACAGCCCAGACTCCACACAGCCCCTCCCATGTGGTGGCTTTGGACATTGGTGCTGATAGGCAGCCAGGGGGCCTCATGTTTTCTTTGTTATTATTTTTAAATTCTGGAGTGATTCAATATTCCCTTATCTCCTTCTATTTAAATTACGCTGTAATAGAACTTTGAATATGGGCTCTAAAATGAATAGGGCACGAGCCTCTGAGGTTGATCCTAAATCCTGCTCAGAGCTTGGATTCTCTTGAGAGGATTTTCTGGAACATACACAGTATAGTAAATATAAATGTAGAAGAGAAGGGAATTGTTCTTCCTGAGGCAAAGTTTATGATCAATCACGCTTTGCCATGAGTAGGTATGACCTACAAGTTATGATATGATGGCCATCCACAAACCTGGCAGAAGTCGGGAAATTCTTTGTTTCTGTGAAGTCATGGGTGCTTTCAGAACTGGCCTGTTAGCTGCGGCTAGAGAGGTCAGTCAGTGACAGGTCACTTGAAAACTATGTGTATGCCTATTTTTATTTCATTCAGATTCACTAGCCATGTGCACAGGGAACAAAATGGTTAAAACCAAGCCAGCAAATGCACAGGTAAAGGACAGAAAAACACACAAATCTGTCTACAGAGTTGAGGAGAGGTCTTGGTCTCTAAAGATAAATTTGCTTTTGTACCCAGCACCAAGTCAATTGATTGTGGCTTTTCCCACAATTTTTTCTGTGGCTTGTGAGGTAACAGATTATTCTGGGGCTCATTTCCAAAGACTGCTTCCTGTGGAGAGTCCCCACTTAAAGTTGCTAGCACCATGTAAGGAATCTGACCTTCAGTGTTCACAAAGTAAATATGATCATGTGTTTGATAAGTATTGTATCTGGTTACTGGGTATACTCCGTTACTGCAACAAGCCAAATCACACTAAATTAATAAAACCAGGTCTTAATAAACAGAGCAAAGCAACTCATTGGTGACTCTATGAAAGTCAGAAGATAAATCACATGGCAGGTCTAGTAACCAGGTCTTAAATACCCTGAGGTGTGGTCTTGAGCAGCTGTGGGGAAGAAGCTGACTCCTGGTGGGCTGAGGGGCGATGTCTGGAATGGAAGGAGTGAGACCAGAGCAGAGATTTCCAACAACGTTTTATCTGGCTTTCCTTCTAGTTTATGTTATACATGCTGGGGGGTAGACACACCAGTCCTCAGGCTGCCCAGTTAAGGACCTTACATAGATTATCTTTTAAAATTCAAGTTTCATTTATCAACTCAGCTTGATTGGCCACTGCTCTGAGTTTTCAGGCATAAAATTTATCAGCGTCAAACTAAAAAAGAGAATTGGCGAAGCATTAGGTCATTTTTACAACAATCAAAGACGATCTTTTGGGGGCTTCATAAACAGCAGCAGAGGCATTTATAGATGCTTTTAAGTGAAGGAATGCTTAAATAGTCTCAGAAAATAGAAGAGCTTGGCCAGGACAGAAATACATTGCCACCTCCACTTTCGAGAGAGGTGGGTATTGGGAACAGTAACCAGTACAGCAGTACCTGCCAGGAGAAATTCTAAGGCTTCTGGGAGGTAACCAGAAGTCATCTGCTACTCTCTATTGCTGTTTCCTGATGCACTGCTAGTCCCGTAACTGGTTGGAAAACAAAGTCACCTTGGAACTTCACTGTGCACAACAACCATTCATTATCCTTGTGTGTGCCATGTGCTATGCAGATGATCACAGAGAGGTGTCTGGGGCCTCAGCTGGATGACTAGCTGTCCCCTTTTCTTGGTGTCTTTCCACAAGGGCATCTCTTGTCAGTGTCTCTTGGTGGTGGAGATTGGCTTCCTTGAAGTATAATGTGGGTTTCCAGAGATAAGCCAAAGCCTTGTTTTGTGTGTGTGTTTCCTAGATCTGAGGGTTTTTTTGTTTTTGGTTGTATGTGTGTGTTCCATAACACACAGCTTTGGAGTTTCTAATTCTAAAGGAGTTTTGAGTTTTCAAAACACATGAGACCTGTGCCACCAGTGTCCTCTCCATCTGTTCCAGATACAGTAAGTTGGAGACCAAGGAGAACTTGTGGCCTCAGATGCCTTGTTTCAAAAGAGAACTGGGATTCTGTCAAAAGAAAACATTTGACATGTGTGGGTCCCTCTGTTTGCTATTTCAGCGAAGCCAGTGGAGAGAGAATAAGAAACTATGAGAGGAGGGATGGCAGTGACTATGCCTGGGCTGGGGAGTGATACACTTGGGTACCAACCTGGGAACAGCATTTTCCAAGGAGGATACTCCCTGCTGTAAATGGAGCACCAAGCAGCCAACAGCTCCCCAGGGATGCCAGTATAAACACTTCTAAGTCCTTACATGGGAGGGTCCAATTCCTTTGTAAATAGTCAAGAAATACGAACTTGTGAAATCTCTGTTTCTTTCCTTACTCTTTTCTTTCACCCTCAGACAAACAAAAACATCAATAATAAACTCCCCACAACTTTGATTTTTAGCAAGTCATTTAATTAACACAAATCAGTCCCCTAATACATGCCTATAACCCCAAAACTGAATTACTTTGTGACCTAGATCCTCCTTGTCCCCTGCCTTGGGGGTCATTGTCAAAGTCTTTTAAGATGTTTGGTTAGTGCTGATGGAGGTCTCCCCTGCACAAGGTCTCCCTTAGCTCTGCAGCAGCTTCCTTGCATGACAGCGGGCGGGGAGGCAGAAACACTTGTGCTGGCTCTCTCTACCACAACCTTCTACTCCCAGATCCTCATCCCACCCCCTATCTCTCCCACTGTTTCACAGCCAGGAGCTGTTACATGGCCTCTATGAATATTGTCTATCAAGAACTCCCACCAATGAGAATTTTTTTTCTTTTTTGAATTCCTTTTGCTATTGTCATCTTAGGTGTTATATACTTTTTCATTTTGTGTATGTGAGTGGTGTGCACAGTCAGATGGTGTGTTTTGTTCATATTTGCCCTGGTGAGCACAGTGATGGCTCTCATAGTTACCCAAGAAATACTTGTCCACAATGAACATGTTGACCTAGTGCTGAACATGTGCTATAGTGTTGGGCTTCTCAGTGATAAAGGACAAACTTGGAATCCACTGCAGTTGGTTCTGTTTATGGTTAATTTTCTGGTGTGCTAGATTAGGAGGAACATCTTGCTTGACATGCTAGTATAGGTCTTCATTGTCTTCATGTGCAGTGAATGAGTCATGGCCTCTGTAGTCTCATTTTCAGCTCCAACACAGTTAGTGGAAGACTTAGGATGCAATTAGGAACTGCAGAAAAAAAAAAAAAAAGAATTGCAGAAATGGTACCATCTGTTTGGTCTAGATTTTAATCCCCTGTAGTGAGGATGAGACACGTCTCTCCCAGGCCAGCTGTGAGAATGTGGTATGGTAGTGTGGAATGCCAAGTCAGCTAGTGAGGCACATGGTGGTCATTGAACCCAGGCTTAAGTGTATAACGGCAGTGACCCAGGGTTCATTCGTTAACTTGAGGGGCCTGATAGAGTCATTTTGCGAGCTTGTCTCTTTTTCCTTTCAGATGAGAAGCTGTATGATGCCTACGTCTTATACCCCAAGTGCCCAAGAGAAAGCCAGGGCCACGATGTGGACACACTGGTGTTGAAGATCCTACCTGAGGTGCTGGAGAAGCAATGTGGATATAAGTTATTTATATTTGGCAGGGATGAATTCCCTGGACAAGGTTTGTTTTAACTGAATCGTTAGACAACAAATGTAAAAAATAATGAGGTCTCTGCTTATGATCCCAGGACAGGAGAGGCTGAACCAGGATGGATGGGATACATGGGCAGTCGAGGTTGTATGTAGAGACCCTATCTCAAACAACAGAAAGGGAACCCTCTCCTTTCCTCTCTACCTCTCTTTTATGTGACAAATGTCCCTGAATACATAGGACATCCTAGTCTTATATCCCTTACATTCAGAAGTTAGGTTACTTCATTAGGTTTAATGCTATAACACAAGGTTAGGGAATCCTGGTTTCAGTAATATGAATCTCCTTGGTGTGTAGATAAAGTTAACCCAGTCATGGGAACAAGCCAAAGTTTTGGTTAAAACTGTAAAAACAAACAAGCAAGCATACTGGAAACAGTCCAGTGATCATTCACTTTACCGACACTGTGAACAACCATGGTCTAGCTTCTCATTAGTTTAAATATGCGAATGCCATGATTTTTTAAAGTTGATTTTTGTACCAGTCTTTTCCTTTTGGGCCACCACCCATTTCCCAAATCATGACATGGAGATGTAATATTAGTTATGGATGCCCAGCTTGTCCCACTGGCTCTTATAACCTAACCTGTTTCTCTTCATCTATGTTTTGTCTCAGGGCTTTTTACCTTTCTTTCTTTCCTTCTGCATGCTCCAGCTCCCTGCTGTCTCCGTGTCTGGCCTTCTGGCCCCTGGCTTGCTGCTCTCTTTTTCCCTTGGTCTCTTCTCCCCTTAGCTCCCCTCCTATTGGTTGTCTGTGCTTACTAGCTCCACCTATCCCTCTCCTGCCTCACTATTGGCCCTGCAGCTTTTTATTAGACCAGCCAGGTGGCTTAGGCAGGCAAGGAAGAACAGCAACACATCTTTACATAAACAAATACAGCACACACAAATGTAACACACCTAACACAGTTAAAGTGATATTCTGCAGCTTAAACAATGTAACACATCTTGACCTAGTCAAAAAAACATCCACAACAGATCTTACAAACCACAATCGATACCATCTCTTCTCCTATATACATGATACTTTTCTTCTGTTCCTATGATAAACTGTCCACAGGAAAGTTAGGGTGTAAAAGGGGGTTACTGTCCATCATGGTGAGGAAGGCATGGCAGCAGAGGGAGAGGCCAGCCTGGAAGTTAGGGAGCTAGCTGATCATATTTCATACTTGCACAGGAAACAGAGAGAGAAAGAACAAGCAGTGAGGTCAGTCTAGTAAACCTCAAATGACTTCCTTCCTCCCTTAATGGACCATATCCTGAAATTTCTATTATTATTCCAACAGCGCCACCAGCTGGGGACCAGTATTCAAATAAAAGAGCCTATGGGAGACATTTCCTATTCAAACTATGTATGCGGCATCTTCTGTCTAAATAAGATGGATAACTTTTTGTTTATCTGTTAACTAGGCATGTGGTAAAGGGCAATTTATGAACACTAGGGCTTGCATGATTGGAACAGAAATGAGAATGTCTCACTGGCCTATCTTGAGAGACTGGTCTGGGCAAATTCCATCACAGGACCCATCTTACCCTGTTCATTTTGGTCTGTGTCTTGGAAGGCCACACAGTAAAGTAATTGAATACTAAGTACCCCTTTCTTCTCACTAGGAAAGAATAATTTTTTTAATGTTGTTTAAATAATATGTATTGGCTATCTCTAGACTGAGCAGCTTATATAGTAGAAATACAAAAAAAAATAAGCAAACTCAAAAAGTGCCTGTTCTTAGAGATGACACTGACTTCTTACATCTCATAGGAAGTGCCTGCAGACCGTATAGAATGTGTGGAGTTAATATTTGGTCGTCTTTTCCTTCCCTCTCCAAGAAACCATCATGGTGTGGTACCTGGCTTCAAAATTAGTAATATTAACACTAATCATTTAACTAACTATAAAGAACATGAAGAAAGGTTCCCTGCTTTTTAAAATTAGGTTTTAAAATATGCTTATTATATAGCATATATGAGGCCTCCTGTTACTATAGGAATACAGCACAAGATAGTCTCAGGGAAAGAGACGTAACAAGAGAACAGAATATAATGTAATCACCATATAAAACAAACAAGAGGTGACTGAACCCAAGAACCAGAGCACAGACTTTGCACAGAACAGCTGGGAATGACTGTTAATCCACCTTTCCCTCAGTCCTGTCTACTTGAAAGTCCCTTTTATTTCCCTGTGCCCATTTCTCCTATTTCTGGTAGCGTTAAAGCCTTGCTGTTTTCATGCCTGGTCTTCTGAATCGCTCTTCTCCATTCCAGCTGTGGCCAACGTCATTGATGAAAACATTAAACTGTGTCGGAGACTGATTGTTTTTGTGGCACCAGAATCGTCCAGCTTTGGCTTTCTAAAGAATATGTCAGAAGAACAAATTGCTGTCTACAATGCCCTCATCCAGCATGGCATGAAGGTCATTCTGATTGAACTGGAGAAAATCAAAGACTATAGTACTATGCCCGAATCCATTCAGTACATCCGACAGAAGCATGGGGCCATCCAGTGGGACGGGGACTTTACAGAGCAGTCACAGTATGCCAAGACCAAGTTCTGGAAGAAAGTAAGATACCATATGCCACCCAGAAGGTATCAGCCATCTTCCCCCGTCCAGCTGCTGAGGCACACACCCTGCACCTGCTCAGCAGGCAAATGGGATGCTGCCAGAGGGCTCATAACTTCCTGACTGGGAATAGTTGATGTATGGTGGCTCATAGCTACATCGTTTACCCCTGCAGCTTGCTCCTTGGTGCTGTGAATAACCTTGTTCTTGTCTCTGATGTTGGATGCTTTTAATCAGACTAGTTTTTTTAATACTCCTGTTTGCTTCATGGCTCCTGAACACCGATATCTCTCTTGAACATGGAGTACCTATGGCACTGGGCCTCCATGCCAGTGGGACACAGTGAATGGTCAAGTTCACAGACAACGTGGTGAGGATGCTTGGTCTATGTCTGGGATGGGAGGCAAGGCAGTCTGAGGATTCCAAGTGTGCAGCACTGGGAAAGGCCAGCAATGACAGTAGCACAATATCTGTGTTTGTCCAGTATCTACCAGGCTTTGGTCCTTAGGCAATATAGATTGCATCTGAATTTCCTTCACACTCCTACTGCAGTTAGATAACTAACTATAGCTAGCATGATGCCCCTGGAAGCCACTTAGATGTTATCCAGACCAGTAGACTCCAAAAATTTAAAGATAATCTGTCATCTTTTTAAAGATGACTTATATGCTAGAATTCTGAGGAACATTAGAGAGACGTGAATCACAGCTCTGAGGTGATGCAATTCTAACCCCAATAAATCTATGTGAGCTTTCGGTTAGTGAATGTGCCCTTTGTTATAGGCTAATTTATGACTTCTTTGTTTATCCACTATTTTAATGCTAAACAGATTGTAAATAGTAACAATGCCAACGTTGTTACTATTTTCCAAGTCCCAATCTGGAAAAGAATCAGCTCCAACCTAACTCTATCAAGTTGTGGTCAACACGTGTGACTGATTGGGGAAGTTTGAACAAATGTCTGCTTATCCAGATAAGCACTGGACACACACCATGAAAACAATTCCATATAAGTCTAGATTAATGAACCGAGCACTTTGTTATATTTCTTGAAGAGATATGAGTGAGGAGTTAGTTAAGAGCACAGATGACCCAAAGACACATTCCTATGGAAAAGCCCACCGAGCGTGCTGACATCATAAGACAGCTGAATCCCTAGAGCTCTGTCAAGCAGTCATAACAGGGCCACTGTCTTCTGTCCTAGTAACTGATTCTGCCTCTACAGCCATGGAGCAGGGTCTTGCGACTTTTCTTGGGATTCCTGAGGATTGAGGAACCTACACGAAAGGGAAGTTTCAGAAGTCAGGAGGAGATAACTAACTGCGTAACATAACACTGGAGATTAACAAGTGACCGTTATTGAGGAGGGTGGGGGAGGGGCTGACAGGTCACAGCAGAATGGGGGGGGGCGCTGGGAGGAGAGGTAGCCGGAGGGAGAATGGAGAGTAGTAGGCCTCATGGGAAGCCCATCTCTGTGCTCTGAGAATTCACCACGGCAGCCTGGCATCACGGCACTCACATCTTTACTTGACACTAGACCTCACTTGGTTTTTAATATTTTAATTTAAAAAATAATTATGGTAAGATATGTGAATACCACATTCACCATCCATCATTTTTAATTTTTCTTTTATTATCACCCATTTATTGAAAATAGACTCTTTTCTTATATAATAATTGCTCTTTCTCTTCCTCCACTCCTGGTTCCTCTCCACTTCCCTCCCATCCTGATCCACTTATCCACTACTTTTCTGTCTTTCACTAGAAAAGAGGCTTCTAATAGATATCAACACAACTTAACAAAATAAAAGATAATAAAATAAAACAAAAACTGTCATATTGAAGTTGGACAAGGCAAATGACAGACAGAAAAGAGCCTAAGAAAAGGCACAGAAATCAGACACCCACACACTCACATTGAGGACGAAATGATACCTGTAAAATTAAAAAGAAATCGAACATAGCAAGACATGAAAAGGTATTTTCTGCTGTCTCAAAATTACTAACAGTCATTTTGAAGTGAACAACCCAAGACCGTTAAGTATATTCATACTGATACAACCATCGTCCCACCATCCTCAGAAACCTCCTCATCACAGCAAAGTGAAACTGTTCTCAGTGAATAACTACTCCTCACTTCCATGCTCGCTAGCTCCTGGAAATCACCACACTACCTCTGAACCTTGACTAGTTTACAAACTTCAAATAAGAGACGTCATGTGGTATTTCTCATTTTATGACTGGCTTCTTTCACATACCACAGTGTCCTCAAGTGCCTCCTAGGCTCATCCATGACATCTACTTAGTTTCATCATTGTTACTAGTCTGGCTTATTCTTACTCTTTATATACTTTTTTCCTTCTTCAAAAGTATACTGAGAGGAGCAGAGATGTTTCTAAATGCTCTCAGAGCGATGAGCTCACTAAGGGCCCCTCTATTCACATTCTTGTAATAGTTTGCTTTCCAGTTTCTCTTTGTATCGTAGGAACTCATAACTTCCTACAGAGGAGTTGCTGCTTCAAGTACAGAAAGGTATTCGCTGCTTCCAAGAGACGTTATTGACTGGTTCTTCATTCTCTTTCACTTCCAGCAGTACTTGAGAAACCTAGGGACAAGGCTGACTAATGGCACTCAGTCTTTCTTGTGTGGCACCCAGGACACAGTGCCTGCCAGTGGGTTTGAGACACACCAGGTGGTACCTCTATGCTCAGGTGGTAACATATCTGCCTGTATGATTTCCAGGCAGTACAATCTGAACGGATCCTTTGGTTGAGGACTTGAGAGGCATCTCATCCCATTTAGATTTGGACTTTTACTTCCCTGGTTATCTCTTTCTGAAAGATTTGGGGAGGCAGTGGCTAAGGCTGTGTCAGGAGCAGGGAGACTCTACCCTATGTCTTCTCTATGAGACTCCTTGACACACCCTTGCCAACTTATTTTAGGAAATGTATTTTCTAGAGGCAATTTGTTTATTTCATTTCTTATGGTTATGTTTATGGGACATTAGTTGAGGCTGTCAGTAAAAAAAAAATACAGCCAACTCATTTGAAGGAAATATTTTCTAAATTCCCTGACTTAGTATGGCCAATCCTCCTGGATTTTTTTTTTTTTTAACCTGAGTTTCCTTTTTCAGTTAGAAAGTTTTCATCTCACTGATGTGCCTTAATTTTCCTTGTTTAAAATTAAAAACAATGTATTTTGAGTGCTAAAGTGTGAATGTGTTATATCAGCACACTGATATTTTTATTAAAGAATATTTTTTAATAAAACACAAAAGTTACTTTGCGCAAAGAAATTACTACCTCATATGTTTGAAAATCTGGCACATGCTCTAGAGTTGAATACATTCTTGTTTGTAGGACTTTGCTTTGATTTGGGGTTTGTGAAAATACAGACTCACATTTTAAAGATGAACAAGGCCCAGTTTCCAGCAGGGAGCCCCACTCTCCTTGATGTGACTACCTTTTGATAATTTAATAAAAGCAGAAATGACCATGTGCACACCATCTTGACTATACTTATAGAGGGTGATGAACTTTCTTACAACCTTTCAGTGAGATTTTCAGCAGGCTCAGACATTCCACACCCCCAAACTATCTTTTACTGTGATATTTATAATGCAGATAGTGGTACAATTTTTACAGAATTCTGAGTGATAGACCACTGATCAGGAACTGAGTCATTAGGAATCTTCCAAAGGAATAATTGGAAAAAAGCAGCCTCAAAGTTCAGTCATGTTTGATGAGTCATCTGGTCTAGAGCTCCCCAAGTAGGTGTTATATAGGACTTTCAAGTTTACTGGGGTACAGCATCCCCAGTATCTGCAGTGAAGTTGGTCCAAGAACCCCAGTGGGTGCCTCAAACTGGATGGTGCCAAACTCAATATATGCCACATTTTTCATATATGTACAAACATTTACATATTTATGTTTAATATATATTTAATGTATACTTTAGAAACAAGTAAACAATAGTGAAAAAAATCAAACATTTCTAGCAATATATACTGTCATGAAATATATCTGAACATGGACTCTCCATCTCTTCACTTACCATGTACCTGTCAATCTGTGCTAATGTGATCAGTCCATGCCTCAGTTGACTGAATAACTAACACCTCAGAACACAAGACCACAGATAACAATGGCTATGATGAAGCCTCTTGGTGTGCTCAGAATCTTGGCCTCATCTGTTCGTACCCATGACTATATTTACTGGCGTGAAAAGGATAGGACACTTACCCTCTGTTCTTGCTGTTCTAATTTATCATGGAAGACATTGAGGCCCAGAGAGGTGAAGCGAGTAATTGGAAGCTTCTGGGATGCTGCAGCAGAGAACCATTGAGTAGTTTAGATTCCTTAGAAGGTATGTCAATCCACTTCTTTGTCTAAAGTGTCCAAACTATATATATATATATGTTGTCCACAAATAGATACTCAGTAACTTGAGTTCCTGTAACTCTTACTTTACTTAGTGATGGCTCAAAGTGCAAGCATAGTCATGCTGGTAATTGAGGTTATTTCTTTAAATATCATCACATCAGTCTAAGATGGGTCAGTACAGCAAGGGGAAAGCTCAGGAGAGACCACAGTCGTGTGACTTCAGTTGCAGTAAATTTTTATAAATTATTTTACTTTATCATCAGGTATTGTTATTAATCTACTATATCAAAATTTTAAGCTAAACTATATCATAGGTATGATGATAGAGGAAAGTGTGTGTGTGTGTATATATGTATGTGTGTGTATAGATGTGTGTGTGTATACATGTGTGTGTATATATGTGTGTGTATATATGTGTGTGTATACATGTGTGTGTATATATGTATGTGTGTATATATGTATGTGTGTGTATATATGTGTGTGTGTATATGTGTGTATGTGTGTGTGTGTGTGTGTGTGTGTGTGTGTGTGTGTGTGTGTATGGTTTGGTTTTCTTCTCAGTTTCAGATACCCACTTCAGAGTCTAGGATCAATCCCTCATGGATAATGAGTGCTTTTATCTCTGTACCTAGGATAGAGAGATCATCAGTTACCACCTCAAAAGCTATGCTGAATCCTAGTGGAGGGCTTGTTGGAGAGGTCCGGGAATTCTCCCCACTCAAACTACTCCACCACTCACCTGTGTCTACAAGGCGGTTATTAGAACACACCTTTCTGCTATTCGGCATGTATTCTTTTAATCTTGTATTTTGGATACTTGTGAGAGTACAGAGAAGCAGCCCCTGTGCTCGTGGGGTAGGAATATAAACTCACCCAACAATTATGGAAATCAGTATGAAGGCTCTTCAAAAGCAAGCAAACAACAACAACAAAAACCAACCAGGCCTAACCTGTGGCCCAGATGTCCCACTCATGGGTGTACACACAAAGAAATCTCTGTAGCACCCTCCAGAGACACTAACTTTTCCCATTTGTGATTGTACTGTTCACAGCAGCTAAGATACAGAAGCAACCTGAATGGCCATGACCACTGGGGGCGGGGGAGAAGTACATTCATAGGGGAGCTTCCCTCAGCTGTGAAGAAGAATGACATCATGTCGCCTGCAGGAAAATGGAGAGAAGTGTGGATTCTTATGCTTTGCAAAAGAATTCAGACCCAGAAGGACATATAGCACATGTTTTTTCTTACATGCAAAATTCACATTTTAAGAACGTAAGTGATAAAAGTAGAAGGGGACCCCTCTGTGGTATGAGTAAAGAGAGTAAAGAGGGTAGAATTAAAATTCTCTTATATACACAACATGTATGATGTAAAATCAGAATAAGGAGACAGAAGAGGGTTCCAGATTTGAGCAAAGTTTAAAGATATGCGTGTCATAATAAAACTCATTATTTTGTTTGGTAACCAAAAATTAGCCAAAAAGTCTATTTCAGCAATTAAATAGCAATGAAGAAGTGGACTGGCCAGACAAATCAAAGGGTAAAAATCACTGGTGTGCAAGCCTGGTGACCTGAGGGCACCCCAGACCCTCTGCAAGGTAGAGGGAGAGATCTGACTTCATGAAGTTATCCTGTGACCTCTATAGACACATAGATGCCCCAAAATGCATTAATTACACACACACACACACACACACACACACACACACACACACACACACCACACACACACACACACACAGCACACGCACACGCACACGCACGCACGCACACACACAGTACACCACATAGATGTCTTAAAAAACAAGAAGTTTAAGTAAGCTCACACCAAATGCTTGCCATTTTCCATGCTCAGAAATTTCCATGTTATTTTTCATTTCATGGCAGAACTTACAAGTTTGAGATTTCTGCTAATGTTCAACAGCATAGTAGGATGAGGTGATGATGTGGCACCAAGAATATACTCAAAAAATATTTTTTTTTGGCATTGCAACTGAAATAGAGTTTGATAGGTTATGACTCAGTATATTTGTTTACCAGGAGCTGGTTTCAATGCCCATGAGAAGAAGGGGTTGTGTGTTCAAGAGCAGGTCCTGTGTAGGGTAACGACTATGTTAATTCCTGAATATTAGGTCAGCAGGACCTGGTGCAGATCTACAGGGTTTCTGTAGAAACTCCTATCACAGGAGAGTCTGTGCTGCTGTGTCCAGAGCTGACCTAGGGGTGGGGCTGAGAGAGGTGAGCACACACATCAGAGAGAAGGTAACATGCAGGTGCTGAGCTCCTGTGTTACTCTGTAGTGACTAAGTCAGTCACAAAACCCACTTTCTTGTGGTCTGTTTACCATGGATTGTCAGTAAAAATGGCTTGAAAAGAGACTGAGGCACATCCATAGGGGGTTGAGTCAGGTATGATCTTTCCTCAGAAGACCAATTGGAGTGATATATATATACGTACATCACTATATATATATATGCAAGCTGAATGTGGTGGTGCAGACTATAATCCCAATGACAGAAAGGCTGAGGCAGGAGGATTGTGAGCTCAAGGTGGTTACAAAGTGAGACCCTATTGTCTTTTTAGTTAGTTAGTTTTGAGAAAGCAAACAGTAGTCAAACAGAAGACACTTATGTGAAAACTCTTGATTGACCCCATGCTACCCAGGCAAGACCGGTGGAGAACTCTAGGTGGGAGCTGAATCTGAGTTTCATCTGCCCATGTGTGGGACCCTGCAGTAACTCAAATGGCTTCTGCAGTGTCACATTTCCATTTGCAAACTTTCCCCCAACACATGCTTGTCTGGTGAGTGAATACAGGATGTGTTTCAAGATGAAGTGGAAAATTCCTTTCTGTCTTTGGGATGACAAATACAGTCAGTTTCATGTCCTGGCACTGAATGCTGCCATATGCTGGAGCTCAATGGCCAAGGGCCATCTCGGTTTAAATATAGTTAGTCTTTCTGGTCACTGAAGGTTGGAACACTGAGTATACACTCTGAACCTCACATACCCAGAATGCATCTGGGGATCCTGCTAGTTGCCGTAATGCAAGGGCTTCACAGCAACCTAGTTATCTACAACACATTCCTAAATTGGGATGGGCCCCAAAGCCCTGGGTTTCTCCCCACCCCATATTGGTCTCTCACTCAGCTGCTGCTACTTAGTTTAAGGCTGTTGCCTAACCACACTCAAGATGACAGTTCATAGGAAACAGCTCGTGGGGGTGCCCTGTTAGGCGGGGGATAAGATTAGGAATCAGAATTTCCCACTTTCATCCTGAGCTGTGTGGGCAGCTCTGGCTCCGAGCACCCCTGGAAAGGACTCCGCCTCTTTTTCTCTAGGTCAAACCCCTGATGGGCCCAGACCAGAGATGTGCACAAATGCTCCTGTACTTCCTTGAACACATCTTGTATTGCTGTCTCCTCTTCCTCTTGTGGGCTATTTTCTGCTGTAGGGAGACAAGGTTTGGAGTATGGATATCCAGTTCATCTTGTTCCCTGACACTAACCTCGTAACAAAACTCTCTGGCTGGACAAGGTGGGAGGTGGAGATATCACGTGAGCTCTAGCCCCTTATGTTGCTGGTGACCCGGGAATGGTGTTGTATCCCCCCCCCCATCTTTCCTCAACAACATCAAAAAATTAAACTGTAACTCTGAGAAATGACAGATGCCCCTAAAATAAAGCTCTACCCTCACATCTGGGAACTAAATTATGGTACTATCTGATTAGCATTCGTGTTAGAAAAAAAAATCACAATTTTTGTCAGGCTAGCAAATGAGAAATAATTTCTCCTTCAAGTAAGTAGCCAGCTTGTGGACAATCAGATTCCTTTTCATCTGGGCTTTGTTATTCCGGTGGTGTCACCTCAAGAGCTTCGCAAGACTCAAAATGGGACTGCAGTTATGGAAAGATGTGAGGCTGATGCTCAGTGTAGCAGAAACCTAGATCAGAGCAGCAGGGGGTGGCCAGGAAGGTATCAGGCACCCATCACCAGAATGGCTGAAAATGTGTACGATGCCCATAGTTTTAAGGAGCCACAGGGAAATGAATGGGACTGGAGATCATGGTGTTTGGGAAGCAGCTAGAGACACAAAGACAAATATCACGAAATTTCTCTCATATGGAACCTTGAGTTTGCAAAAGGATATGAAACAGAAAAGCGACTATGCGGGAAAATGAAAGTGAGGGAAATACTGACCCTGGCTTCACAATAAGAATTCAGGAGGCCCAGAGTAGCAGTGCAGAAGCTGACGTGGAAGCGGAAGCAGAAGCCGAAGCAGTGCATCCCACAGCCTTGCAAAGCTGGTCATTATTGCCATAAGTTTTCTTGGTTCTGGGCAGCCAGAGGTCCAGACTCACAGACTTGCAGCCCCAGACTCCTTAGCCGCCCACAGCTGCTGAGGCCCCCAGAAATGACTCAGACACTTATATTATGTTCATGCTGTTTGGTCTATGGCTCAGGCACATTGCTAGCTAGTTATTTCATCTTAACTCAACCCATTTCCATTAATCTGTCTGCCACGTGGCCTGTGGCTCACCTGTGTTTCTTACATGTTGCTCCTTTGGGCTTCGGGCTCAGTCTGTCTCTGACTCCCACCCTGCTTCTCCTACCTATGCTCTGATTTCTCTTCTTACTTTTTCTATGGTGCCTGTCATGGGCCAAAACAGCTCCTTTATTTAAAGATTGATATTCACAGCATACAGAAAGACATTCCCACATCAGGTTATCAGCCTAGAGAAAAGGCAAAAATGGCGGCCTGCAGATTTGCAGCAGAACAGTGGTGTTTATATCTCCGGGTTCTTCAAGGAGACACAGCCTTTCCAGTGTCTAGCACTGGCCCCTCCTGTCCCATCAGCTCAGGAGAGTAAGCCTTTTCTGAGTATCCTGGCCCATGACGTTCTCTCCTTTTCTAGTAAGAGGGTTGATTCATGTAGCAGACTGCATGTGACCTCTTAACCCTAGAATGAACTCTCCAGTAACCAGCCAAACAGGTACCAGCTGTCAGCTAGGGAAGACAGGGTCCTAGAGGCCCCTGCTTATCTGGGATTCTCTGAGGTGCTCTGAGGGAACCTCACTCTAAAAATGCACCATGGTGATTCATTTCTTACAAAGGAAATTAAAGGGATCACAGCAGTGTAAGGGAGAGCTAATATGGTCAATGAACATAACATATACGTGTATGAAGGTGTCATAGAGAAGTCCACTATTTTGCATGATTAATACAGCCAAAGAATTTAGAAGACAGTGAGGCTGATATGCAGTACACCCTTTTCCACCTTATGAGTGGATTGTTTTCCACACTGACATCCATGACTGGACTCGTTCATATTGCTGTGTGCCAGGGTTGGGGGCGGGCACGACATGACACACTCCAAACTCAATCTCTGACCTGGTGGATCAGAGCCCCTCATTTCTCTACTGTCTCTTCTTTGCTATCATTTGTATTTAACCCCCTCTCTCAGCACAATAATCACTCTGAAAAAAAAAAGTGAAGCCATTTACAACGAGGAAGTGATGGGTAGTTGTTTGAAAATCATACAGTGCAGTGAGGCAGCATTATTGCGTCTTTTAACTAATCCCACAAGCAAGACAATGTGGAGGTGCTGAAGCCAGACTCCACATTTTGAGCCAACTAGCTAACACACTGGCATTAACCATCTATGAGAGACCTCACAGTTTTTTAAACTGTGATGAAGTGCTTGGGAAAAAAAAAAATAGACATCTTGTTTTGAACTCAGTATATCCATGCAAACATGGGACGTTTAAAAAAATCATGTCTGTGCTCTCTGTTCTATTTTGTTTTATTAATTTGTTTTCATGAACGGCTCTTGCTTTTCCGGTGTTATGTGTAACCTTTTAGTTATCTGACTGTGTTCCAGTCAGCTTTGTTTCCAATGAACACAATTTCCTGCCGGTGGAAAAATATGACATCAAGAGGGAAAGAAAGCAGTCCCGTGGGCGAGGAGCCTTGAAAGAGAAGAGCCAAGAGGCCAGGGAGAAACTCATGCCTGAGTTTGCCAAAGCGGAGCAAAGACACCCCTTGGCACCAACCCACGATTCCGTGGCGCCCTCTGGTGGACTACTCGTATGGCAGTCTCAGGAAGGACCGGGAAATATCCTGGATCCTCGGCAGGGAAGCCTGTTCCTCCCAACATGGAATCTGGGGAAGGTCAGGAAACTCTGTCCACCCATTATGTGGATCCCAGGGAGGTGGAAGAGGGGAATTAGGCAGTGTTATTGACGCTGTACAGTCCCATCCACACGGTTTTCAGGATCATAGCCTGGGGCTCTGAGACTGAGACCCTTTGTCAACAGTGGTCTTCAGAATAGGGCCCTGATTCCTGTTCTGTCTTGTCTCCTCGCTGCTGCCTGTTTATTGTTTGATTGATAGTTGACAGACGCGGGATGGAAGCACCTCGTCCACTCCCTTGGACTTGACTCTAGCTCTCTGGTCAGATGTAAAGCTCAAAAAACAGGAAAGGGAAGTGGGTGACATTTTGCTCCTTAGAGTGGCCCACATTTGATTTAGGATGGCCAGGCAAAGGGACCTTTGATTCTGCAACCATTCACAGAGTGGAAGAGGGAGTCTTTCAGCCTCAGACCAGGCACCCAGACCAAATTCTATACATAGTAACTTGGAGGGAACTGGTGGATAGACCCCAAGGTCTACTGCCACAGGTAAGGCCTTTCTTACCTCCAACCACTTCTACCCCAGCCCTTCAGGAAAAGAAGAAGACCAACGTGTTTCAGGGGCAGGGCCAGTGGGTGATGATGGGAACCAACAGTATCACTACTAGCCTTTTGCTACTGATGATCTGTACAGTTGGAGAACCCAGAATGCCTCTTTTACTGAGAAGCCCCAAGATCTGACTAACCTGTTAGAATCTGTTCTCTTTACCTATCAGCCCACTTGGGATGATTGTCAGCAGCTGTTGAACATACTGTTCATGATGGAGGAGTGGAATTGAATCCTGGAGGTAGCCTGGAAGCTGGTTCCAGGATCAGTGTGGGCTCCCACCATAGACTCTGCCCTAATAGATGCTTACTTCCCCAAAACCTGGCCCAACTGGGGCTAGAATACAGCAGAAGGTAAGGAGAGGCTCCGAGTTTACTGCCAGGCTCTATTAGTGGGCCTTAAAGAAGCAGCTTGTAAGCCGACCAATGTCTAAGGTCTATGATGTTAGACAGGGGGCAGATGGGACTCCAGCAGCACCCGCTAGAGGCTTTCTGGGAATATACTCCATATGACCTGCAAGCAGAGGAGTCTGCTCAGATGGCAATGTTGGCAATCTCCTGATATTAAGGGAAAGTTGCAGTCAATAGAAAGACTGGGGGGAAAGAATATTAGGGAATTAGTGACGAAAGTGGAAAGACTGTATAATAAGAGAGAGGAACAGAAGGAAGAAAGGAAAGAAAACGATGGGAGAAGGTAAGAGAGACAAAAAGCAGAAGATTCTGACCTGAATTTTAGAATAGCAACAGGCACAACACAGGCATGAAATGAAGGAGATCTTAGTGATGACATCAACTGCCGCCCAGTCCTGGGACCAAGATCGAGACAATGTCAGGCCACAAGACAAGCCACAACTGGGTAAGAAACAATGTGCTTATTGTAAGGAAGAGGGACATTGGGTGAGAGACGGCCCAAAGAGGCAGGGGCATAAGACCCAGGTGCTGCCAGCCACTGCCTGGAGGGAGGACAGCGACTAGGGGGGACGGGGCTCAGTGCCCTCCCTGAGCCTAGGGTAACCCTAAGAGTGGAGAAGAAACCAGTAGACTTCATGGTGGACACGGGGGCAGAGAATTCAGTCCTGCTCACTCTAGATGGTCCCAGTTACCAGTGGCCTCACTGAGGAATATAGACTCCACCAAAAACCTAAGGAACCAACCCCAGACATGAGTCAACGGCTTCAAAAGTTTCCCAGAGCATGGGCAGAAACTGGGGGCATGGGTCTGACCCAGCACTGGCCCCTGTATATGTAGAGATCAAGACAGGAGCTGACCCTGTTGAAATTCGCCAGTACCCAATGCCCCTAGAGGCAAAGAAAGGCATAATCCCGTATATTAGGAGACTTCTGGAGCTGGGAATTTTGAGGTCCATCCAGTTGTCATGAAACACCCCTCTGTTGCCTGTAATGAAACCACACACATATGACTACAGGCCGGTGCAGCACTTGAGGGAAGTCAACAAGAGGATGACAAACATACACCCCATGGTCCAGAACCCATACACCTTGCTGAATTCCATGTCTCCTGAACAACAATGGTATATTGTATTAGACTTAAAGGATGCCTTCTTCAGCCTGCCACTAGCCCTGCAGAGTCAAACCTATTTGTGAGTGGCATGACTCCAAGATTGGAGTCATTGGGTAACTAACCTGGACACAGCTGCCCCAAGGGTTTAAGAACTCTCCTATCATCTTCGATGAAGCCCTCCATGAGGACCTGGGAGACTTCACACTCCAGAACCCTGAGGTAAGCCTGCTGCAGTATGTAGATGACTTGTTATTAGCCACAGGGGGTCAGCAAAGCTGTCTGAGAAGAACCGAACGACTGTTGAGTACTTTTGGAGACCTGGGCTACCGAGCATCAGCAAAGAAGGCCCAGATATGCCAACGAGAGGTAATGTATCTGGGATATGTCCTGAAAAATGGGCAGTGATGGCTCTCAAATGCATGGAAGGAGACTGTGTTAAAAATTCCTAGCCCTAAGAATAGCTAAGCAAATGTGGGAATTCCTGGGAACTGCATCTGGATCCCAGGTTTCGCAGAGGTTATGAAACCTCTGTATGAAGCCACGGGGGGGGGGGGGGAGACAAGCATTCAAGTGGATGGAGAAAAGACAGAAGGCATTTGAGACCCTGACATGTAAGCTCTTAGAAGTCCCAACCGTGGGGCTGCCAGATGCAACCAAACCCTTCACTGCATTTGTAAATGAAAAATGAGATATAGCTAAGGGAGTGATTATTCAGAACATAGGCCATGGCAAAGGCCCATGGCATACTTAGCAAAGAAACTGGACCTTGTGGCAGCCAGATGGCCTCTGTGCCTCTGGATCATAGCAGCTGTAGCCCTGCTGGTCAAGGACGCTGATAAACTAACCCTTGGCCAAAATTTGACAGTGGCTACCCCACATGCATTGGAAGGGATGCTAAAACAGACAGGTGGATGAGTAATTTCCAGGTGACACATTATCAGGCATTACTACTAAATCCTGCATGTATAACATTCCTGTGTCAACTACCCTGAATGCAGCAACGCTACTACTGCCTGATTAGGACCTGGAAGCCCCATTGTATGACTGTGCTGACATTCTTTCCTAAGTTCATGGAATCAAAACCAGAAATGAGAGACCAGCCTCTTTGGGATGATGCAGTGACCTGGTTCACCAATGACAGCAGTTACATCCAGAATGGTCGCAGGTACATGGGGGCTGCCATAACAACTGCCACAGAAATGATATGGGCTGAGACTCTGCCACAGGGGACTTCACTCCAGAAATCTGAGATAATTGCATTAAAAATGGCTCTGCATATGCCTTTGCCACTGGCCATATAGGGCAATATATCAGGAAAGAGCCAGTAATGGCCCTAGCCTTAAGCATCCTGCTAGGGGCAAGTCTTGTGGGAATAGGCCCAGGTGTTGCCTCACTTGTGACTCATGTCCAGCACTATAATAGTCTCTGCCAATCTATAGATTAAGACAGAAAAATTAGAAAGCTCCATTTGCCTCCTACAGGAATATCTTTCTAGCCTAGTAGAAGTAGTGTTACAGAATCGATGGGAGTTAGAACTCATTTTATTAAAAGAAAAAGGGCTATGTGCAGCCCTGAAGGAAGAACGTTGCTTTTATGTGGATAACTTGGGTGTTACTAAAGATCCTGCAGCCAAAGTCCAGGAGGGCTTAGCTAAAAGGAAGAGAGAGTGTGAGGAGAGCCAAGGTTGGTTAGAAAGCTGATACTCCTGATCACCATGGCTCCCAACTCTCCTTTCTAGCATGATGGAATCCATTATCCTAATTCTTCTATTCACCCTTGGGCCATACATCCCTAACAGACTAGTAAAATTTATGAAGTCCAGGTTAGGGACAATTCAGCTCATGGTGCAAAGAGCCCACTATACCCCAGTGGCTACAATGAATGAATTTCTGAACACTGGTCTATGATTGAACCAGTCACATAAGTTTGGGAGGAATGTGGAAACTAAAGTCCCTCTACCCTCAAAAGCCTGGAGCTATTCTGGGAACTGAGAAGTTTCTATTTTCCCATCCTGAGAAGTTTCTAAACCTCCAAGTGCCCAAGGTCAAGCACATTCCTGGATAATCAGGGGACATTCTGGCCCAGCCAAAAAATATCTTTTCCCCATCCTAAGACAACCCACCTGAAGAATGAGATAGGTGTTGTATTAAGTTTCTGGCCCAGACTTTCCAGCCTAGCCTCGAGGTTCAGACCCACAGCCCCACTGACCCACAGAGACACAGAGACACAAAAATACTTACATTAATTTTATGCTAATTTGCCTAGGGCCAAGGCACATAATTGTTAACTCTTTATTCTTAAACTAACCCATGATTCTTATCCTGTTCAGCCATTCAGCTCAGTACCTTTTCTCAGAGCAGCATAGTTGTCCTCTGCATCTGCTAGATTCTCTGGCATTTCTGTGGCATCTCTGCTCTGCTCTTCCTGTTCCCAGAGTTTCCCCCATCTGGTAGCTCCACCCACACTTCCTGTCTGCCTTCAGCCAATCAGCATTTTTATTAAACTAGTAGGTGGGACAATTATTTACAATGTAACATAATCCCACTACATAGTCCCTTTTCTCTTTTTAAAACAAGAAGCCCAAATCTTTTTTCCCCCTATTACCTACAACAACTTATAAACAACACTGTAAATGAACACAAACATCCATAATCCATTTTTTAGGAATGTGAGAGACATTCTCTAGGCTACTTTCTGCTGAATGGGGGCACTGGCAACCTCATAGGGACCCAAAGAAAAATTTAGGAATAAGGACAAGTCTTTAGTGGAGTAGTCTCTAAGGCTGGATCATCTCAGCCAGTCTCCTTGAAGTTGTTTTGGATAGAGAACTCAGGGGAAACTTAAACAGAGGTGCTCTGAAATGCTGAATCTTTTTTTTTTTTTTTTTTAAATTTTTTACTAATCACCCTAAAGCTCTGGTATATTGCTAGCTAGCTCTTGTTCTTAAACTAACCTATGATTCTTATCCTGTTCAGCCATGTGTTCAGTACCTTTTCTCAGAACAGCATAATTGTCTTCTGCATCTGCTGGCTTCTTCACTGGTCTCTCTGGCTTCTCTGCTCTGCTCTTCCTGTTCCCAGAGTTTTCTTAGTCTGGTAGCCCGCCCTCACTTCCTGTCTGCCTTCAATCAGCATTTTTATTAAGCCAGTAGGTGGGACAATTATTTACAATGTAACAACACAATCCCACTACACTTAGTTTTCATTCTTGGCACCCAAAACCTGTTTTTCAAGTAACCAGGGACCCCAAAAATGCTCCCTGTGCTCATTATAGACCCATTTCATCAGGTGACAATCTTTCCAACCAAGGAGAAACACTAAAATATATGCTTTAGTGGAGTTAGTGTTGGGTATAACAAAAGTCAAAAGCTTGCCAGAAACAAAGTATGGCCTGTGGCTGAAGGTCTTTGTTTCCCAACCCATGTTCTTGCTTCGCGGGTTGGGAAACAAAGACCATCACTGGGCCCCTCTACCAAAACCAAAGAGGTATTACAGGCCGTTACAGAGGGAGGCCACACTTGGGTCAGTCACATCTGTGGCTACTTTTGTGTTTTGTAAAAGATGAGAGGCATAGACATCAACGTTTTCTCCCATGGTTATCTCCAGCCTCCCCTGTCCTGCCCATTTGACTCAGTCTTCTGTCCCCTTTCAGGTGGCATTTTCAAGGCATCAGTACAGCCTCCATGGAAACTCTTCTGTGCAGGTAGGAAAGACATCTGGTCAAGGAGTGCTAGAAGACGACAGTGACACCCAGGATATCCATTCTGGGGCCTTTGCTAGAACATTCCTAACTGACCACATAAGAATGTCTCCTCACCTTGAGAAGTATATGCACATTGGCTTCTTAAACTGTGGGTGGAGTCACTAAAAGTGGAGGTCAGAAAATATGGTAATACAAAGTGTCTGAACACACAAGGAACAACAACTGAGCCTCTGTTTTGGGCATACAGCATGCACACTCTGTGCTGTCTATGTTGTGTGCACCCACAAGGGCAGTGCACACTGCCCAGAGCTCCTCAACTCAGACTGCAGTATTTTTCATGCCCACACGAAGTTTCTGCTCTTATCAGAGCAAAATGGCCGAATCACAGGAAGCCCAGTTTGGCTTTGGTGGTGCATCCTCATTATGTGGTGTCTGTTCCAGCTCCCAAGGCTGTGGCTCGAGATGGAGACTCCAAGTGACATCTTTGGCCTGGGTTCTCAGAAACTGCCTTTGCTGAGGGACAGCTGGGGATTTTGTAAGTTGAATCCTACACGTTTCTCTTCTGAGCTAAAGAGAAGTGTCACGTGTTGTAGATGGAATTTCTTTAACTGTCTCTATGTTGACCTCTTTAGACCTGAGGAAATTTTATCCTATTCTAAGTATTTAGGTGCATAAGAGAATTACATAAATCAGGAATTTACTACCAATAAACCACAAAGAAATTAATTGTAAAACAATTCCATTGACATACATATAATTTCAATTATTAATGATGAAAGCAAAACTGCATATGAATAAGATAAATATACTTTATCTTTACAATAAGAATTAAGTGTTGGCTGAGTGTTTACTGTTGCAGGGCACAGGGCAAGCATCTTCAGTGCTTCCCAGAGTTGACTGATACTTTAGCTTTGCAATAAAAAAATGCCGAGAACTTTCCTTTGCATAAACACAGAGAACAACATGGAAGTATGTTTGTAGCTATTTCAGAAAAACTTGGTAATTCTGTTTGACTCATATGTCAACTTCATTTATTTTTCTCTTTAAATGAAACTCATTATTCTTCAAACAGCAGTTTTAGAAAAAGAAATAATCTAACACATTGCACTCCGAAGATTTACTACTTTGTTACATGCTAGAGAATGACAGGAGAAAAAGATTAAAACCATGTTTCTTGTGACTAGGTCATTATGCTCCCGCAAGAGCAGAAACTTCTTGTGGACATTAAAAATACTGCAGTCTGAGCCCAGGAGCACTGGGCAGTGTGCATTTCCTTGTGAGAAGACACAACACACAGAGCACAGAGTGTGCATGCTGTATGCCCAAAACAGAGGCTCAGTTGTTGTTCCTTGTGTGTTCAGACACTTTGTATTACCACATTTTCTAACCTCCACTTTTAGTCACTCCACCTAAAGTTTAAGAAGCCAAGGTGTAAACACTCTGACATTGAGGTGACATCCTTTTGTGATTACTGTGGTGGTTTGAGTAGAAACGGCCCCCATAGACTCATGCGTTTGAATGCTTGGCCTATAGGAAGTGGTACTGTTAGGAGGCATGGCCTTGTTGGAGTAGATGTGCCATTGTTGGAGTTAACAACAAAGGCAATTGTCATTATGGGGGTGGGCTTTGAGGTCATATATGCTAGAGCTGTGTCCAGTGTGGTCAACAGTCTCTCTCTGGTGGTTACCAGTCAGGATATAGGACACTCAGGTCCTTCCAGCTTCCTGCATGCTGTCATGTTTCCTACCATGATGATAATGGACTAAACCTCTGACTGTAAGCCAGCCCTAATTAAATGTTTTCCTTTATAAGAGTTGCCATGGTCGTGGTGTCTTTTCACAGCAATAGAAACTCTAACTAAGACAATCAGTGATGTTTCAGCATATGCCCCAAATGGATCTTTTGAGTGTCATTGTCATCTTCTAACTCTCACTGACCAGATGTCCCTCCTACTTGGACAGAAGAGTTGCCATGGAGGCTGCATTGATGGTATGGACCAGTCAAATGCCTTGAGAATGCTGCATGAAAGGGGACAGAAGACTGAATAAAGTGGGCAGGGTGGGGGGAGGGCTAGAGATAACCATGCAAGAGAAACAATATGATGTCTATGCCTCTCATCTTTAAAATATCTCTCTCTCTCTCTCTCTCTCTCTCTCTCTCTCTCTCTCTCACACACACACACACACACACACACACACACACACACACACACACACACACACACGAGTACCCACAGATGTGACCGACTCAAGTGTGGCCTCCCTCTGTAAGGGCCAGTAACATCTCTGTGGTTTTGGTAGAGGGGCCTAGTGATGGTCTACTTTCCCAACCCATGAAGCAAGAGCATGGGAAAGATGTTCAGCTACAGGCCATATTTTGTTTTCTGGCAAGCCGTTGGCTTCTGTTATACGCAACACTAACTCCACCAAAACATTTTTCTGATGTTTATTTGATATTCCAACCTTTTGGTGTTGGAAAAATTGTCACCTGATGAAATGGGTCCAGAGTGAGCATAGGAAGCATGTTTGGTGGTTCCTGGTCATCTGCAGAACAGGTTTTGGGTGGCTCACCTAGGCTGGAGGCTCCTGCATTGCCAAGAATGTAAACTGAGTGGTGAATACTGCCTTGTCCTTTGGACAGTTGTGACCACCTCTCCCCTTCAGTTCTCATGGGCCTGCTTGCCATGCTGTGAACCCTTCTGTATTATTTTGGGGGATGTGTACAAGTTTAATTTTAATCTCAATTCTGAGACTTTAAAACTAGTGTAGTTGGTCGATTCCATCCATACCCATTCCTTTCCCTGGTGCACAGGATTGTTTCTTTTGTCCTGCAGGGGGCGCCCTGGTGCTTTTCCTTCTTTCTCTGAATAGAATGTTTAGAGCTTACATAGTGCTGGAAGGTGTTATGTATGCACACTACTGGGGTGAAAACTAATTGTTACCCAACTGTGAAATCAGGATCTACAGAAATGACTGGATTAGCAAGATGTACACTGATGCTACAGTGGCATGAGTATTGCAGGGGTAATCAACCATTTTCTGCATGTATTAAGGCCCACTCCACAAGGCAGAACTCATGCCTGATACACTTAACAGGACCAATAGCACATGCCTGGGCAAGTCATAACCCCTAGAGGTGAGCATACTGTTGTCATTCTTCTAGATGATTCTGATATTAAACTGCCCTTTGAGCATTTTATATCCATAGATTAGTGCATTGGTAATTATCAGAGACGCTACTTTCTTCAATAAATGATGATAAATGTGGAAACTCACAACTGAGAGTAAGATACTGTAGAATGTTCAACCTTAAATGAGACATCTACATCACACCTCCTCCTCCAAGGCTCAAGGGGTCATAATGGAAGAGAGGATAGAAAGATTTCAGAGCTAGAGGAGATGGATACTTGCAGTGAAATGGTATTTTCCAGACATGGCAGAGGTGCTGACAAACAGTGGCTGGGAGTGAGCAAGTAGTCAAGAGTTATTTTGAGCAAGCAAGAAGGCAGAAGTGGAAAGTGCATCTTCTAGACTGGCAACCAACTAACTTCTTCTAGGATCTGGACTCAGAATTCTTAGTCAACCATCTCTCTTCCCCATCCAACCTCAGAGATGGTCTGAGATGGCATCCTTCCTCGGATAGGCAGATGTTTAGAAGCCAACTTCAACCACCATTCAATCTGCTAGCATTAGGATCATTAAATAAAATTTGATGTGCAAAGGTGTAACGGCCAGTAGAGCCGAGAAGCTAGCTGGAGCAGAGGGCTTCCTAGGGGAGCCTGAGCCTGCTGATACTGGCTTTGTTGTTCTTTCTCTTATCTCATTAGCTTGGCTAGCCCATACTCATCTTGGAGCCCCTTTTCTTAACTTTCTCTGGTGTTTCTGGCCTTACTGTTTTAATTCTAACATTTGCTTTAATGGAAGCAGTACTGTATACAGCTCTGTCCCCACTCTGAAGTTCTTTGTACCCGAAGTTCCCGATTCAGCTTTCTGCATTGGTCTACTCTCAGATACACCAGTACACCAGCAGAATCCTTTCCTTCATTTTCAGAAACTCGTAAAGTTTATGACTGACCAGGCGTGAGCAGTCTTTTCTGCCTCTGTCCCATTTTCTGGGCAGTGCTCCAGCATCCCCTACTTTTGAAGTTTATTCTTCCCTCTTTTGGAGCTACAGGATTTGTCCAACAAACCCACCAGCTGAGCTGACACAAAGCCAGAGTTACCCGGTTCCTCTTTCTTCCTGGCACTCAGTTCTAGGAAAATTTCTCTTAGCAATCTCTTCCTTGTTTGGCCTGGTTAGGTGAGGAAGAGACAGGTTCTGTTGTGAATTAAACACTGATGAAGGGTCTGAGGAAACCCTTGATCTCTCCAGATGAGTAGTGATGGCCATTGGGCTGGACTGGCAATCACTGTTGGGTAGGATCAGTTCTTATGGAATGTCATGAAGCCTGACCTGGAGCTTCAAATTCAGCTCTGTTGAAAATCTGGGACAAGAGAAACACTGATGGCATCATCCTTTGTCATCCAACTTCCCATGAGGAACGACAGAAGGTTTGAACCATGGTATAAGAGTTAGGTGCCTCTGTCCTCTGCTTTTCCCAGCATCACCTCAGGAGGTACAGTGCTGGAAATGGCCACCTTCCCTACAGCTTATTCTGGCTTAAAAAACGTAGGAAGGGATTTTAATGCAATGTGTATTTTTTAAAAATAAAATCATTGTATGAGGTTTTTCACTTGAAAAGATTTAAAGAAGAGCACATTATGATCAGTGCAATTGATTTAAATTATGAAATAGCTCAGAAGAAACATTCATAAACTATTTATGCATATGTATGCATGTCTGCTTGTCTGTGCATGCAACACCTATATGTAGGTGCTTGCATTGGTAAGGGAAGGGAGTCAGATTCCCTGAAATTGGAGCAACAAGAGTTGCAGGGAGTTGTGAGCCATCTGATGTGGATGCTGGGAACCAAACCTGGATCTTCTGTGACAGCACCAAGTACTTTTAACTGCTTCAGCTCCAGAAGCAACTTTTAATGCATCTACTTGCTGTAGCTAATAAATTCTGTTGTTCTCAGGAAAGGTAAATTTGAAAATGTGATGAGCTGCCTCCCTCTACTTCCCTGATATCTTCTGCATCTCCAGAAGCACGAGTCTTAGCTAGAGATGGTGAAGCTATACTTTCTTCATTGAGCCCTTCCACACATTCAGAAACACTCACCATGGACTGACAATCTTTGCTTTAAATGCAGTTGAATGAACAGCAGTTCTCTTTTGTGGGATGGGAAGGAGAGAGATTCACATCGTTCTTCAAAGACAGCAACTTTCCTCAGGTGAGCTAGGCAGCCCTCAAAATGCAAACCAAACCCAGCTACCTGCTGAGTCTTGAGAGGTATTTGACAGTACATGGTACTCAATCCTCATCCATCTGGAAGTTAAGTGTCTAGATCCTGATCACAAACAATCTTGATACCAGCCAGGTGTGCTTTTCATTCAAACAAACAAATGAGATCATCTGCTAGTATGCTGCAGTTTGGATAAATTTGAAGGATCATCCCCTCATGGCTCACATGCTGGGATTTGAGTCCCTTTTAGGTAGTGAGAGATGGAGACTGGACAAAGTCCTCTGTTAGGAAGGGATTAATGCAGCTCTCATGAGACCCCTGGGGTTTTGTGAGTGTGAGTAGTTAGAAGAGTAATACTCACCACTGAGTCTCTCCTATGTTTCCATTTGGTGATTTGGGTTTTCCATCATTGTAATGCCATCTGCCATCAGGTTGTCATCAGAGCAGAGCTGATGATGGCATCATGTCATGGAATCTACTGAACTCTGAGAAATAACTCCTTTTGCTTTATAAAGTTGCCTAGTGTCAAGTATTTCTGTACAGTAATGAAAAAGAGATTATTTCACAAGCCTGCTAAACCTAAGTTATTATGTAACCTTTGCTGTAATAATAAAGTTGTGATTTGGTGCTTGGGGTTGGTTTGTTGGGATTTACTCTGGAAAGAGGAGAAGTTGTGGGAGCCTTTTTCTGAGTCACATGAAAAAACTACTTTTAACTGGAACTGTGCGCTATAACTATCAGAGCACAGTGAGTTTACCTTTCTCTGTTTCCTTCCACTATTATCTATTTTTCTACTCTCTCTCCACCTATTTCCCCTTGTCCCTTTCTCCTCTTCCTCTAAAAACCCCATTCTTGATTATGTTTTTATCCATTTATTATGTATTTTAGTTTTTTTATTGCTTGAGAATGTATTACTGCATAGAATGAGCTTTTGTCAAATATACCCCTTCCCTTCCCTTCTAATTGCTTCCCTATACCTCTATCACTTATTTTTCCAACTTCATGCACTTTTTAAAAACAAACAAATAGCCCACTGAATCCATGTAGTGTTGCCTGCATGAGTGTGGGTGTAAAAAATATCTCTTAAAACCCCTTTATCCTTAAAGAAAACTGATTCTCTATCTCCAATTACCCTCCATTATAACTGGCTCCTCAGCCAGAGGTGAGACCTCACATGCTGTGCTGGGAGTCTGCCTGTCTTGATATTGTGTAGGTTTTGGACATCAGTCCCAGCAGCTGGGAGTTCTTCATGTGTGCAATTGTACTGGCTTTTACTCTCTTTTACCCTCACCCTCCCATGATTCCTGAGCTTAAGGGCAGGGGGTGTGACATAAATACTTCACTGACAGCAGAGCACTCCACAGTCTCACTGTGTAGCCTAGACTCAATCTCTTTAGCCTTCTACCTCAGCTTTGCAAATCACTGGATTTTGGAATTATGTAAGATTAGGAAACAACAGAGGAGGGGATTCCAGAGGTTAGCAGATGAGAGATGGATCCCTGAGAGGACTGACTGCCTCAGTATACCTGGGTTTCATTCAATCAAGGGGACATGATCAGAAAAGTCCCAAACACACAAAGTCAGGGGAGGCAGGTGCTAAGCTAATGGCCATAAAAAAGTCATTGGGCCTTCCTCCACTTGCTCTCTCTCTGCCACCTTGGAGCCAGGGCGAGATGTGGCACACCTCTGCATTCCTCTGTATCTTTCCTTTAGTGAACTGTCTGTTTCTTTTCCCATTTCTGTCCCCACTGTCTCTCCACAATTCATCATAAAGAGATGCAAGAACCCGGAAAACTCAGGGCCAACCCTCCTGACAAAGATCTGAAACTATCACAGTATATGTTGTCATGCCTGATGTCTGGTTCTGCCCCCTTGGTCTATCTTCTAGCCAGGAAGCCCTGAACTTACCACCATGAGCATGTGTGAATTCACATACCACAAGGTGAGTTTGATTTCTCATCATTTCTAAACAAAGGGTTGTTGTTTTGGTTTTGGTTTATTTCTCACTTCCTTGGTTTTGTGGCTCACAATAAGGTATTTTCCTTTGCCAAACAAATAAATAAAATAAAACCAACAAGAAAGTATTGTGGAAGAAAAAAAAATGCCACAAGATACCTTTAGAAAAGTTCAGAGGAAACTCTTGAAGACCTGAGAGGTAGCAAGGGTTGAGTGGCAGGGCCCACACAGGAAATTTTCTAGAAGAGATTCTGAACGTTAAAGCATACTTAGCAAAGGCCAGATTTCTGCTGGGCATGTCAATAGAGGCCCATCTTAGCAACACTTCATAGAATGTTTATTTTAAATGTGTTACCACCCTGGTCTGTGAGTCACGTGGCTAAGGTCAGGATATTTCTTCAGGTAAAGGGTAGGGAACAGAGACTAGAAGAAAAGTTAAGCCAGCTCTTACTGATGTAAAAGCACAGTGGTATGCCTTTCAGGGGAAAGGCCGAGACCCCAGAGAAGCCCTCACCCTGAGCCTTGAGCTCACTGGAGCTTTTGTGGAAAAAGAGGGCAAGTCAAGTGAACTTTTGGGTGTGCTCTCTCCCTGGGAACCTTGTGCATGAAAATGCAGTTTGGAGATATCAGCATGTGCTGTGTGGAGTGTGGTTGTAGACCTGTAGGCATGTGCACAGAGGCCTTCCTTTACCAACGCAGGATTGGTGCCACCCCATGAAAGCTTGTAGAGTGATTGTTTGTACTTAGTGGGGCTACAAGGCTCATGTGTAGCTTCTTAGGAATTTCTTTTCCTTAACAAAAGGCCAGTTTTTGAAAGTCAGGCTCTCTTTCCTGATTTCCCAACTGCCTACATACCCCTCATATTACTTAATGAAATTTTTGTTTGCAGGTGATTGAAAAATCTGAACAAGACTGCCAACATCCCTGATAGAATTAATCAACTTATTTCAAATGCCCTGACTTGAAACCAAAAAACTGTTTCAATGTTTTATTTTTAGTGTGCTTGTGTATAGTGTGTGCACCCAAGTGCAGGCACCATCAGAGGCCAGAAACATCAGGCATCCTAGGGCTGAGGTTACAAGCAGTTGTGAGCTGCCTAACATGGGTGCAAGAGAGGAACTGACATCCTCTGCAAAAGCAATATGTGCTCTTAATCTCTGGGCCATTCTTCCTGCCATCTCTCCTGGTTTTATATCTAAGGTCTTGAGTATGATTAAGGCATGAACATTGGAAAATAACCTGATGGAGAAATAGGCAGAAAATCAATAGCAACAAACAAATTATATCCTTTGCCCCAGTGAAATGCCACCTGCGGTCTAATTTATTTCCTTTTATCTCATCTTTCCTTTTGGTATAGTTTCTGTATAAGGTAGAAAGAGAAAGGAAGGCAGGACACAAGACATAGAGTTTTCTGAAGAATATTGACTTCGATACAAGCTAGACTGACCATCTCTGGCTGGTGAGTGTGGTGCTGGGGTAGAGTCAGGAGGAACCATGTGAGAACAAAAGCTCCAAATCACTGATAACTTTGTACCTCCCTCTCCCCAGGGGTGGTGACATGATAGTGTCTTGAGCTATTGTACTCAGAACACCACCAGTAGCCTTGCAACTTTGCCTTTTGTCATAGAATGTCCTATGTCTTACCTGAAACACCCTCGTGCAGTGTGTGACTGTAGTTTTCATGGACGGAAGCCCAGAAACCCAGAGCGAAGGGGCCATTACCAGAGTCTGAGTCAGAAGACTTAGACCAAGCTGTGACTGATGGCTTCCCATGTCTGGAGTAAGACAAAAGACTGAAAATCAAACCAGGTGCTGGAGAGATGTTCCAGTGGGAAAGATGATCATTTCACAAGCATCAAGACTCGTATTTGAATCTCTAGCACTGAACATGTAAAAGGCTAGGTATGACCAGGTCCTTGTCTGAAATTTCAGCACTGGTGCGCGTGTGCGTGCGTGTGTGCGTGTGTGTGTGTGTGGGTGGGTGGTCATATCTTGATCCATAGGCAGTGAGCCACTTACACATGGTTGTGAGCTGCTATTTGTGTGGTAGAATTTGAATTCAGGTCTTCTGGAAGAGTAGTACAGCCTCTTAGGTTCTGAGCTATCTCTCCAACCCTGAAGCTTTCTGTCCTAATGGGCTGTGACCTAAGTGTCCACATAGGCTGCTCGCTCACTGCTCTTCCCTACAGGTATCAACACTAAAACCAAGTTAGGAACCAGGCACTGAGATCCTCAAATTCCTTTGGTTATTTCACATTCAGTGATTGACTTGAGCTTCTTTTCGAGTTATTTACAACTATCTAGAAACTATGCTTACATTATGACTTTCAAGTTAATCACCCACCGCATTGAGATAGAAGAGCAATCCTAAAAGCATGCCAGGGCCTCAAAGTGTACATGCTTGTTTTTAATTGGCCTCTAAGTTCATTAACTTTTGCTTTCATTTCTCCCGTGTGGTTTAACCAGGTTAATGCCCCGGTTGCAGTGCCCCCACTTCTTCTACTCGGATTTATCTTTACACACAGTTTCTCACAGACAATTCCCTTTTTAGCCTTTGAGTCATTCTTGCTTTTATTTGTTGTTTTGTTGTTTATTTGTGGCTTTTGGGTGTTTGCTGGGTTCTCAGGTAAGTATTTAATTAACTTACTAAGATACTTGTCTGAATTTGAATTGCTCTGCGGCACAATTTTAGATGAATCCCAGAGGGTTTGTGGTTGGGAGGGGCAGCTCGGGATTCTTAGTTTTGCTTTTATTATAAAAATGATTTAAGAACGGACTGAGGAGGAAGCTCGAGGACAGTTTTCTTAGAGTTTAAAAGAATGCTTACAGGGCAGGCCAGCTGTGAATCCTTGTGGCTGAGGGTGATGCTGGAGGGAGAGAGAGAGGAAGCCATGCCTCTTGAGTCAGAGGTGGAGGTTCATAAGTGAGCAGCCACAAGGCAGAAGACAGGGGGGCTCATGCTTTATCACATTTAGGACACAGAAATATTTAAAATGAATCTTTGGCTTATATGCATGTATTTGATGTTATCTTTCAAATAATCAAAATTGGAAATTTTAATGACAAGGGGAAAAAAAACAGGCAAAATGTCAGACAAAGCATATTTGGGCTCTGCCAGTATGTGAAAGAAATATGTTGTTTTTTGAATTCAGTACTTGAAATCAAAACAGACTTGAAAGAGCCTGGTACTTTCATCATGGCCTTATGTGAATTCCCTTTCCTGAAGGCTTATCCCTTAGCTAGGCTGTTGACTAGTCTGATTGCATTAGCTATTACGTCTGTGTAGTTTGAAATGTTAGGGTTCCACTGGACCAGACCCTATGAAGGGAATAGCTTTCCCTTAAGTGATACGCTCATGCTACCATAAGAGTATGACATGTGATAGTCTTGTTTGAACCAGATTGACATGGGACATGTGCAATTTAATTTTACTTCCAGTCAGTGTTGATGTCATTTGCTTGTCCCACTGGCTTGGTTTCTGTGAATATAACTTTAAAAATTATTCCTATCTAGCTTAATTGTGTCATGAATTAAAAATAAATCCTTTGCCAATCATAATACACCAACATGAAGTTAAACAATATCTTGGCACAGTGTTGTCACTCAAATAACATTGGACACAAGATAGAAGATCCCTCATTTGACTTCATGTATGTAAATATATTCTTAAATCGCCAATTAAGTACACAGGACCAGGATGAGCATACCTGGTACACAGGCCTGAGTATTATTTCATGGCTGTTGCCAGGAGACAGAGGTAAATGGGCACTTCATCTCTTACTTCTTTGTTCTCTTCGATACTCAAAAGGAGTAAGGGTGTGATCGTCTCAGAGCCAAGATGTGGTTGGGATTTGGAAAACTGACATAGAACCTATGGTGTAAGTAGCAGTGGTTCAAATTCCTTGGGAGAAAGAGCCAAGGAAAGGATGGAAATGGGGTTCATATTTCAGGCAGGTGAAATGGCACCCATACAAGTAAAGACTGTTATGGAAGAGGCTGATGATACCTTCCTGACATTCATCATGAGCCCTGACTTAGACCACCAACTCCTGGCTTCTGCTCCTGTCTGCCTTTATTTCCTGTCCATTACCCTTAACCTCTATGAGACCTCACCCTTACATAACCCCCTAACTGGACAGTATCTGCTCTAATCTCCTTCCTGTCAAATCTTTAAGGACGATACTGCCTATAATTCAGAGGAATATAAACAAAGATGGATTGATTGAGACCATCCAATGACCCCTTATCCTCATATGGTGGGGTCTTCAAGTTCATTTTCTGGCTAGATGTCTCTTTCTAAGTTTATATATTCTTAATCTTAATTAAGAGTTTCTCATTACTTAATAATAAATAAACATTCCAGAATTTTTTGTTAAGTCCACTGGTAATCATAAATCTTTGAGCTTCCAGACTAGTCATTAGCTGCTTTTCTGCTTAGTGCCTTTAATATCGTATGGTTCCTCAAATTATCCTTGAATACTCTTTTCCTAAACTTCACACTCTTGCTCAAAATCAACACTAATGCCTATGGGAAGAATGCCACTTGTGTTTAGGAAGCGCACCCATCCTGGCTTGTTCTGTAACTTCCATGTCTTACAATGCTCAAAGTGTCCCTGCTTACTATTAGTCCTACACCTTCTCACAACATCAGGAATAGTATAAATAGCCTGAGTTCAGAATCCAACGGGCTGACACAGTGGTCAAATGACCTTAAAGTACCTCTTTAAAGGACAACTATGAGACTACCTTGTTGCCTGGAGCAGGAGACACTATGTGGAGAGAGTCATCTATGGCTCCCTCACTCTACTCAGGGCATTTGGGGAGAGAGTCTGTATTGTAAGGCTCATGTACGGAATCTCCCACCCGTCCACGAAGACTAAAGAAATGACTACACATTTTCACACCTGGTAGTGCTAAGGTAGATTTAGTGACAGGCAGTTAGACTTTCAAAACCACATCGGCTGCATCTCATAAGAGCTTCAAAGACCAAGGTGAAAAGTTTTTATTTCCCTTCTGAGAAAAGAAAACATGAAAATCACTTTTTCTTGTAAAGTGGTAATAAAAAACCCAATCATTGGTCACAACTGCTAATTCAGCTGCTCTCTAGAAGACATGCAACTGTGGATCTTGATCCCTCAGCTCTTCTGCTTCTCCAGACTCCTCTCCATCACACACACACACACACACACACACACACACACACACACACACACACACACACACACACACATACATACACACACACACTCACACACACACACACACACACACACACACACACACACACACACACACACACACACTCTCTCTCTCTCATAAGTGAGGAAACATACATGGGGAAACATCAAGCTTATATCATTCGTTTTTTTCTTCAATGTAAAAACCGGTGTAATTTCTGATGAATACCAAAGTTTTCATTTGATAGAGTGTCTTAGAACCAGGAGGTTGTGTACAACATTGTTACAAGACAGTATTATTTTTATTAGTTTTTAAAAGAGTTTTGTACAATGTGTTTTTGTCATATTCATTTCTTCCCACTCTTCCCAAGTTCATCCCTTCTTCCCTACTCATCCAGTTTTGTGTCTTCTTCTTTACTTGCCATTCAAATCCATTTTGTTCCACCCGAGCATGCTTGGATGCATGGTCTTCTGCTGGAGTGTGGCATGGGACAACCTTATTAAATAAAAAACCTCCTGTTTCCCAGTAGCTAACGCTACTAGATAAAAGACTTTGTACCCACCTCCTCACAAAAGAGTATTTTCAATTGCAACTGGGATATCTCTCTTTTTTTTTTTTCTTATAGAAGAGCAGTTGCTGGGCCTGCACCATCAGGGTTGGTTTTCCTTTCAAGTGTCCAAATGTTAGGTCCATATATGAATCTGTGTGATTTCCTTACCCAACTTCCTAACAAAAATAGTTTTTAAAGAAGATGCAACTTAAAGAAATGAACAAATTGGTATCAATTTTTTTTCTGGGAGTTATTGCTTCACAGAATAAAATATTTTCTTCCTTTCCGCCTTTTTTTTCTTCTTCCTTATTTTTTTGTCCTGAGTTTGCATAGTTAGAATAGGATATTACACATTAATACCCAGTCTTCTTGTTGATAATTAACTGGAAACAAATACAGCTTAATTTTCATCTAAATTCTTCATTTTCTTTTTCTTTATATTTTGTGCATATTCCAAATTTTGTTCATCCACTGCTCACCATCTCAAATCTGTAGTTTCCTCCAATTCCAGACTGAAGTTTCCAGACTGTTTCTTGGCTCTTGGGACTGTTTGCACAGACCAGTGTGGAGAGTTTAAGGAAACTCTGGACCTGGGCTGTGTCTGGTGGCAGCACAGAAATCTTCCAGGTTATTTCCATGACTGACATTCTGTGTTCTGACAGCAACTCTGTGGGTGATGGTAGTAATATTGGCAAGATATTGACCTCAAATGGAATGTGAGTTTGGTATGAGGATTCTGGGAACCAGTGTGTTTATAGATATCGTTAACCTAACCTTTGACCCAACAGTCATATTTGTAGAATTTATTTATTTATGATATTCTTTTGAGACAGCATTTTTTTGTGTGTAGCTCAGACTGGCCTCAAATTTGGCATCATCCTATCCCAGCTTCCCAAGTCCCAGACTTATGTAAGCTTATCAACATACCTTGTGCCCCAGATATTTAGTTTTTCAAAAATGTTTACTTTTATTTTATGTATACAAATGTTTGCCTATATATATGTACCACATACGTGCAATGCCCACAGAGACTGAAAGAGGGGTAGGGATCCCCCAGGAGCTGGAGTTACAGGCAATTGTGAACCACTACCTAGTTGCTGGGAACTGAACTTGGGTCTTGCAACAGCAGCAAGTGCTCTTAACTGCTGAACTGTTCTGTAGTGGGATTTTATTACATTGTAAATAATTGTCCCACTTACTAGTCTAATAAAGATGCTGATTGATTGAAGGCAGACAGGAAGTGTGGTTGGGGCTACCGGACTACAAACACTCTGGAAACAGGAAGAATAGAGCAGAGACGCCACAGAGATGCCAGATAAGCCAGAAGATGCAGAGGATGGCTGAACAGGATAATTTTGGGTTAGTTTAAGAACAAGAGCTAGCTAGCAATATGCCAGAACCATAGGCTGACCAGCATAAAATTAATACAAGTGTCTATGTAATTATTTGGGCCTAAACAGCAGCGAGGCTGAGAGTGGGTCCAAACCTCTGGGCTAGGCTGGAAATGCTGGGCCAGAAACCTCATACTCTACTGTTCTACAGCCCCTAGCTATCTTAACTACAGTTGTTTTTCTGTATTTTCTGTTTTTCTGTATATGTTTATGCATCTGTATATATTATGCATTGGCACTGAATACTTAACAGATTATTTCTTGTCATTAATCTCCAATCATCACAGAAACACCTGCTTTCAGGTCATCTGAGATTCTTAAATATTGTAAAAATCTGGAGATGGTGTGAATAGACTATGGGCATTTATTAGGTTATGTTATTTAAGACTTGAGCATGGGTGGAATTTGATACCTTCTTGGAATCCGGGAACAAATTTTTCATAGATACAGATACTTAGTTATGATAATTATGACCCCAGAAATGCATGAATGTATAGGAAAACGAGAATCAGGAAATGTCTAAGCAATAAGGGTACGTTCATTGCATTGCCATACTATACCATCATTAAATTAGTAGTGCCAAAGAAAAGCATACTATATCATGGGGATGCATGAAAAATGCTCCTGATGTAGTATAGAAAACAACACAAAATGAAATAATTATTTTTTTGAGGGGGAATCCATATGTATCCATATGTGTCCATCTCATGCTCACATTTGTAGGTTATAAAGCAAGGTCATGAACATGCAGCATTGTTGGAGTAGGAAATGAGAAGTCATTTTGATTTTTCCCTGACTTGCTTATATTATTTTTAGTGGCCATTGTATAACATTGCTTTAATTATATTTAAAAACCACTCTCTAGCCTGACGTTTTATAGATTCACTTTGAGCCTGATTTGAGTATAGTGTCAAATACATACCTTTCATTAAAGCATGCTAGAACTGAAGGTTAAAATATATTTTGTGGCTACCAGAAAGTATCTTAATTCACAGCTTTAAAAGAAAACAATTATCTGATCTGAATTATCCTTATTCTTTAGACTTTCCTGTGGATCACTTTTTTTCCATCCTCAAAGTGATAGAACATGGCTACAAATCCATGCTCTGCAATTCTGAGCTTGAACAGTGGGCGGCACTGCATTCTACTTTCAGATCACTCAAAGCAAATGGGAGAAATAGACTACAAATGTAAAACACAGGCCCAGTGAAAGGAATACATGTTCAATAAATATGTAACCAAGATGTGGGAAGGGGAAGATTGCAGGCCTTGGATAAACTTTTGTGGTGAAGCATACACTTAATTTTCTTGAGACCCTGAGTTCCATTTCAAACACCTAAGACTAAACATGGGGGAGTATTTCAAGCAAGAGAGAGGTACAGAGTCTGACCAATAGACACTGGAGAATGAAAAGGTTTTCCAAAGTGAGAATAAGGAATTTCTTTAGGAAGAGCCAGAAGAATCACATGTACTGTGTTGTTAATGCACAAGGCATATTTGGTAAAGATTAAATTGGGTTTGGGTGACAAATAAAGGGAACAACGTGATTAGGGAAAAATTTGGAGAAGTCCCAGCTTCTATGTACTCTGCTTTTGAGCAAAGCAGGGAAAGGCACTTTGACTTCTGACCAAACTCATACTCAAGCCCTGAGAACAGAATTGACAATGATTGGGGGATGGGTGGGATATTAATTTCTACTATGGTGCACTGTACTCCATCCATAGGCCACCTGAGCAACTAAAGACAAACTCACCAAGATGCCAAGCCCTTTCCCTAAATTCAGCTCATTTGGTGCAGTGCCCAGCATTTAGAGGAAAGAGTTTCAAGCGGTAGAATTGGGCATTTTTCTATGGGCTGTGTGAGCCACTGATGGCTGATCTTCGAGTAAGAGCTACTCTGAGATGAATATATGCATGGAGGATCATTAGGGTGTTGCTGTTAGACTCCGAGTGAGAGACAATGAGGCAGCTAAATAAGATAAAGATAGAAGCTTGAGAGCAGAGTGAAGTCTGTTGTAGCAGAGTCACTTATAAAGGTCCACCCAAAATGGAATTTGAAACCATCAACATTTATTGGAATTGTGGAAATCTAGGAGAACTATTAAAGAATGAAACAGGCCCAGCTCTTGGAAGAAGGCTTACACTTACTTAGATGAGGAACCAGCGAGGAAGCCCCGGAGATCAGAAGGAAAAAACTAAACTGGGAACCGAGGTGGAGTGGTGGTGGGTGGGTAGTCTCTAAGAATGGAGCATCAGGAGGAAGTGGTCACAATGACAAATAGTACCAGATGGAGAACCGAGAAGAACAAATGTTTTATTAGCAAGTCTGCCGGAAATGCTCTGGCTTTTTTGGTGAATATTTTAGTTTCTTCCACAGTAATTTGGATCTAAGATTCCAAACGGCAGCTGTGTAGTGCACAGTTCCTCTGTGAAACGCTGGGTAAGGAAGTACAGAGGAGGTCAAAATGCCACTCAATAGTAAGGACAGATAGAATTTTAATTATGGTGGGGAGGGGACCAGCACTAGACCATAGAGCCTACATGTGGGAAGCAGATAAATACTAACAGTAGGGCCCCTTTAATAGGTAGGACCACATTGCAGTCTGGGAGATTGAGGAGTCAAGTCTATTGTGTAAGTGGAAGAGCTAGACCCATCTCTCTCTTAGTAAGGAGGGAGCAAAGACAAGTAAGGATTATGGGAAATGCTAAGAGAGGATGATGAAAAGTCCAATAATGTCCTTCTTCTGAGCTAGGAATGGGGACCAGTGAATCTTAGCAAGGGGCTTGAGTATTCACATCTGGGCTGAATAGGACATCTGAAAAGGTTCTTGATAATGGAAAAGAATACAGTGGGAAGCAGAAGGTGTATCTGTGTATCTGTGGTGTATTAACACCCTTCTCCCAATACAGTCGGATAACCTAAGTCTCTAGGTTCTTTTTGGAGAGGAACCAGAGTTATTTTGTGTGCCATTGCATTGACACATCTCTATAACAGGACAGAATGCTTGCTCAGAGCTCTGCTCAGCAACCACTTAATAGGCACATTCCATAACTGTGCTGACTAGCAAAAAATAATTCTATCCAGTATTTGTTTAGCAGATGGTAGAGAAAATAAGACCAGAGAAAGACACGGCATACAGCAAAAGAGGAACACTATCCCGATCCACTGCTAAAATATAAGGCTCTTCAGACAATGATGATTACCTTGCCCTGCTATCCTCAATAGATGAGGTAGGAAATATAATCTCCACTATCTTCTTTTTGTCTCTTTTCTTTTTCTTTAAGCTGCCTGCCTACTGTGCAGAGCACCATTTGCATAGACTATTACTGGGAATGGAGTCTGCATGACCAGCTATGTGGACATGGATGGATTGTGGGCAGAGGACCTCCCATCAGTGCAGTGCAAGTGTGAGGCATCCATAGTTTCCCACAGTGGTGGTAGGGGTCCAACTAGCCTTCAATAGGGGCTGAGGCTTTTTTCTTGACTCTCCTCTGTACTAAGAAGACTTTCCCCTTTTAGTTTTTTTTTTTTTTTATTCACCTTTAATTTCTACCATATAATTCCTTATTTATTTCCCTTGGTCTTGTCACGACTTCCTCACCCTACCTCCATTTCTCTTCTGGTCTTTGAAGAATGATGACCTCCTCCCTGCCCAGGATCCATGCTTTGATGGGAATATCTGCTGCAGGGATCTCTGGCTCTCAAATGTAGCTGATGTTTCCCTAAGCTCAACTGCCTAACACGTCTCTGGTAAGGGGCATTCTCACCCTTGCTTTGGTTTTCTGGATTTGGCTATCTGTTTCCAAGATCCCATTTGGGGTATGATTTACCCAGTGAGGTTCTTCAAAGCAATTGTAGGATCCTGTCATTTCCTGTCTGGATAAGGGAAGGCTAATGTTCTCTCCAGCTTTCCCGCTGAACCCACAAGTCCACCTTACAGCCCTATTCTAACTTTCTGAACTCCTTCCAAGGCCACCCACTTTCCCGCTCATCCTGAAGACACAATTTTTCTACCTGCTCTTCTGAAAAGCAAATATGACACATAAGCATGGCCCCTGCAAGGAATGATGTCATGTATGGATTACACAGTCACTCCCTATTTGTGGCTGGAGAGGTTTGTTTGCCAATTTCGAGAGGCTGATGACTTCTTCTAGGTGGCAGGAGTGTCTTTCTCATGTCATATCACTTTCTCTGTGAGGTTTGCTCCATTTCTTTCCTGCTCTAAAGCAACAGGATGGAGGGAAATAATTTGAAATGACTAAGGTAGCATGTTTTTGTGGCATCCTTGCCTATGAGAACTTGAGTGAAATGATGACAAACAGACTGGATGACTTATATAACAGAATTGTTTGCCTTGGAGAATGGAGGTTCATGGTCAAAGAGCTGACATAGTTGGCTCCTCCTGAGGCTGTCTCTAGCCCCTCTTCTTTGTTTGGAAGTGGCTGCCTTGTGTCATCATGTGGCCTTCCATTGTGTGTACATGTCCCTAGGATCTCATTCTTTCACAAGGGCCCCAGGGGATCCCATGGTTAGTACTAAGTTCCCTGGATAGACTGGTATATATATATATACACACACATATTCTTTCTTTTAAAAGTATCTTTTTTTTGACTAAGTGCATGTGTTGTCTGTTTATGTGTAACGCATGCATGCACAATCCTTTGGAGAACAGAAGAGGACATTGGAGTTTCTAAAATGCCATGTGTGTGTTAGGAACTGAACTCACTGCTTCTACAGAAAACAGCCAGTGCTTTAAACCTCCGAGCCATGCTTTTAGCCCCTCATATACATACATTCTTATGATTAACCTAATTTCCAAATTAGGCACAATAAAAGATTAACAACAATTTACCATACAGTGTAGCTAACTCACCATTTTCTTTTTTCCCCCTTGGACATTTTCACATTTTTCTCTTCAAAGAAGCACTTTCCATATAAGAGTAGGTGTATGCAAATTGTCAGATCATATTTTTGCTCGTTTTGGCATCATCAGTAAGTAACACAGGGGTTGTTTGACATGTTATCTCTTTGTTCCTATGGCACACCTTGGAAAATTAGCTTCCGAAACTATTTGTCACAATTTTGATGATTTCACACATAATATGCTAGTCCCCATTTGGGGGGGGGCATGTGACAATATATCATTGCAGAAGAGTGCCATCCCACAGAATTGCTCACTTCAAGGCCAAGAAGTAGGATGGGATAATCCAAATGTCTCATTTGGGGCTAAACACTCCACAGAAATGCATTCTCTTCACTTTGACCAATTATGTTTTTCTGCATTAACCACTGTCCACTGCACAAAGAAACTTTTCTGATGAGATCCGATAGCTGCACTAATCTATGGGGGGAGAGGGGGGTTAGAGGGCAATTTGATGTGTCCATTTAGCTAAATGATAGTAGGCTTACTCCTCGGGTGCTTCCTGACATGGATCTCATTTACTATCATATATTTGCTATTTTAAATTATTTTTCCACGTTTCTTAAAACTAGTTCAGATGGGTTTCACTATAACTATCTCAAAACTCTTGTTCCCCCAAGTTACCATGATTTCTATGTTAATACGTTCAAAGGTTATTCCAAGTCTGTTTAAATTGCTGGTATTGTCTGCTGTGGTTGGCTATCCTTTCCTCTTTATGCTATTTCTTACTAAGTTCCTAGACTCTATACATTGCTGTGTTTTTTTCCTGTCTTAACTTAATGTCTGTCTCTGTTTTTATTGTCCTTCCTTCCTTCCTTCCTTCCTTTCTTCCTTCCTTCCTTCCTTCCTTCCTTCCTTCCTTCCTTCCTTCCTTCCTTCCTTCCTTTCTTTCTTTTTGAGAACCCCAGGAACATTTCACCATTTCTATTACTTTCTCTATCCTAGTGATCTTGTGTAGTTTTATGACTTAATGGAATCAATATTATAATAACTCTTACAGTTAGAATTCTGGCCCTCTCCACCAATCTCCTGATAGTCAATTCAACATTTTTTTTAGTAAAAGATTTGGGTCATACTACCCAAATCTTCAAAGGTGCTCATCTAACAGAAACAAAAATTAATACAATATTCATATTAGCCAGCAAGGGCTTCTCTACTGTACCCATCGTGGGCTCGGATGCAGTTCTTTTTTCTCCCCACCTCCTAAGATCTGAACTCAACCACACATGTTCTGTTCTATTTGGAAACTCAGACAGTGACTGTGTAGGTTTCACACCTGTAGATTCAAGACACCACATGTTAAAATACTTGGAACAAAAATATCCCCATCCTCTTAGGACTGCTTTCTGCATATTGAGCATTCCAGTGACTGAGATGATGACCCTCTGCATTTACCACTTGTGCCTAAGTACTTGACCTCATGGATCTTTCATTTTTGGTTCTGCTCAAATATATCCTCTCCTTAGAGGCTTTTGTGGCTCCTTTATTTAAAATATGTCATCTACAGATTACATATGCAGGTGTGTGTACATGTGCAAATGTGCACACACACGCGTAGATGGGTGAGTAAGATGAGTAGTTGAGTGGGTGAGTGAAGGGCCAGGTGAGTGAATGGATAGGTAGATGGATATGTGGGTGGATGGACAGATAGATGGATAGACTATAGTAAGAGTTTCTGGCCCAGCCAAGCCCTGAGATCTGGACCAACAGTCCCAAAAAATCACACAAAGTCTTATATTAATTATATGCTATTTGGCCTATGGGACAGGCTTATTATTATTCTATTAATCTATGTCTTGCCACATGGCTCATGGCTTACCTGTACTTTTACATCGTTTTTTCTCAGCAGCGGCTTGAAGCATCTCAGTCTGATTCCTCCTCCTTCCCCTTTATCTATGCTTAGAATTCCAACCTGCCTATAAGCTGCTTTGCCATAGGCCAAAACAGTTCCTTTATGATACAGCTGTAATTCACAGCATACAGAAAGACATCTCACATCAGTTAAACAGAGATATGAGTGGGTAGAGTGGACAGATGAGTGGAAAGACAAAAGAACAAATGAATAGCAGATGACTAGCCACTATCTTGCAAATTTATAATGGCAATGTTCATTTTACAGAGTAGGAAACAGAGCTGACTAATTGAGTAAAGTAGCTGAATGACAGCTGAAGAACTGTAATCAGAGATTACACCTCTGGTTAACCCTGATGAGCTTCTAGCACAGGTCAGCTGGCTGACTGCCTTGCTAGCTTCTGCTGAATGTGGTCAAGAGCTCAATCTGCCTTAGACGTTTCCTGTTCTTAGATATTTCCTGTTATAATCTGCAGGAGATTCCCTTCTTGCAGGTTAACTCAGAGATGGTCAGAAAACTGAAGATGATGTAATGAAATTTGCATAGCTGTGGGCAGACTAAAGAATATCATAGCTGAAAAGAAGAAAAGAAAAAAAAACACCATTAGAATAAAATGCCTTGATATACAATAGGTAAAACAGCTTGGGGTCCTTCACACAACCACAGAAACATCCATAGATAGAGTTAACTGATGCTTCATCTAGGGTATCAATACCTCTGGTGTGTTGGATCAGTCTGGGCACAGTTAACTGCTGCTTCTTTATCCAGGATGTCACTGGACATGTTCAATCTCCAGATTTTCAAGAGGACACTTCAGTCCCCTGAAGGCTTTACTTCATTGTTATAAGCAGTGACTGAATTTAAGTCGTTGGTACAGGAACTCAACTTCTCTAAGTATTTTTTTCCAACTAGTGTTGTAAAGGCTGCCTGTATTAAAATGCATCCATACCAACATGTCTACATTTATCTGTTTTAAGTAAATTAGAGCCAATAGGACTTGAAGTCCGTGTCTCCTCTTTAGTGCACACATTCCCTGTCATTTCTGTACTTTGAGGAACCAAAAGGGTGGCCTAAGGAGTTTCTAGTTATGCTTCCCTTTTTAAATATTTTGCTTTATGCTTTGTTGTTGTGGTGGTTTGTATTTTAGGAAAATATCTATAGATACTATAGAAACAGATCCACCTTGCTTGGGTTTTTGCTAAATATATAATGTCAGAGGTAACAATTTCATCTTTGTGGTTCAGGGCTGGATCTTCTTGACACTTAGGGATTTGATTCTCTTTCCTAGGGGCTTTAAAGATCTTTCCCCATAACTTCTGGGCAGGTTTACAGTATATGATCAATTCTGCAGTCTCAGAGATTATAAAAGCTAATGGAAAAACTTAGAAAGATTCTATTCAACCCTTTGCACGCAAGATCAATGTAGGTATTACAGTCACCTGTTACAGCTTTATACAGAATTTTCCAGACATGGTGTGCTGAATCCATCTTTGGTTAAGGAGAGAGTTGCCTGCCATTCTCTGCGCTGTGGTCTTTGCATGGTGTTCACCTCATGTCTTTCTGGATTCTTTCTTTCTCTCTTTCTTTGCTGTTTTGGACACCAAGATTCTGATCAGTTAGGTTGGATGCACTTTTCATTATCTTTTATGAAAATTAACCCTCTCCTTTAGCAAATTTCCCTCCTATAAAGCCTGTCTGTTTTTTTTAAACAGCATATCCACAAGACCTGTAATAAGAAAAATAATCTGTCATACTTTCTATAATTCTATGGACCACAGGACCATAAGCCATTTCCCAGAGCTGGCCACATTTATTTATTTGTATGTGTGTATGTATATGCATGTTTGTGTGTTGGTGGGTATGGAGTTAGGTGTATCTATCAACATGCATGTGGAAGGCAGAAGATAACCTCAGGTGTGTTTCATCAGGAAATATCCTTTTTTTTTTTTTTTTTTTTTTTTTTTGAGACAGGATTTCTCATTAGCCTTTAGCCATTCAACTAGTTAGGTCAGCTAGTCATGAGTGCCAGGACTCTAGGCGTCTCTGTCTTTCAAGTTCTGGAATTATAACTCTGTGCTTATAAACTATTTTTAAAAAAATTTTTTACATTGGTTCTGGCAGTCTATCTCAGGACCTTGTTGTACTGGAAAGGCAAACATTCAACCAATGAGTAATGCCACCCACCTTATTTATTGATTTTGACTTTGCTTAACAAGTGCCATTGTTTCTTAGTCTCCAGGCTAGCAACATTCTAAGAAACTGCAAATCTTTTATGAAAGCCTTTGAAGTTCTCACTAATGTTCTTTTCTTTGACCCCGAAAGATAGTTGATTTATTGTGTGATAATGTCATCAAACTCTTCATCTGTTTGAGATAAAATAACAAGGACTCCAGGGAGTAGGCCACAGGTTGAGTTCCTGAAACCAATCTTTACCAGAAACTACGCAATTGATGGTCTAGAACAACATTAGCTTGCAAGGCAGAGAGCACTTCTCTCAGCAGGACCTGTGTGCAGGCACTGAAACCCGGAAGTCATCTCCCAACAGAAAGCCCTCCTTTTCTATTAGAAGGAGGCCCAGAGTATGGGCAGAACACTTAGTACTCTCTCTCTTATCTCCTGCCCCACTCGCTGTTATGAGTGTGTGGAAAGACTACTGACCTCTGGCACTCTTAACAACCCATAGATGAGACACAGAATAAAGAGAAAAGTGGGTTCCTGTCCCAAGACTCTCACACAGGTGACCCTAGGCTTTGTCCTTATCCCTAAGTGGAGGAGCAGCTACACATTTTGAGGCACTTGCAGGTGGTCTTATAGATTAAGGTGACACTTATGAGGTGTGGTCCACAAAGGAGGCCACGATGTCTCCAGGAAGGTCTTTGTCTCTCCAATGTCTCTATCATCACGTGTCTAGCAGATATTTTTGTTTGTTTTTGATTGACATAGTTTGTGCTCTACATGATTGATGGTTTGTTTTTTTTAAAAATCTCTCTGAGTTCAAAGGTAAGGTACAAATTTGCATTTATTTTCCCTCCCAGGATTGTAGTAGGTGTCATCACACCCTCTATAGAAAAGGCTTCCTTCTAAAACCAAGTTCAGTTCAGAGGCTGATGACAGAGAGTCAGGGTCACTAATGCTGGTGGCTTAACAAGATGATTTCTTTTTCTTGGCATTTTCTCTCCATACTCCTTCCCTGCAATAAACAATTTTCTCGGGTTTTTGGAAGGTGTGTGTCGATCTGGGAACTTACAGTTGATCCTCTTTATTCATGGCTTCCACATTTACAAGTGTGTAAATTTTATTATAACCTCAAATCAGGGCTTCCTATGGCTAGGCATGGACAAAGAGAAGGACAAAGTCTGAGCTGATCACCATGCACATTCTCAGCCTACGTGGAGAACTTTCCTGAGCCTTGGTTCAGCTCTTTGGAGTAAACAACTCCTGTTCATACTGCCCCGCCTATTTTGCTTTTGTTTTTACTTTAATGTGTATTTTTGTGAGTTTTGTTATTGTTGCTGTGGTGATGGTGATGATTTAACTGTTCAAGTAGCATCAAGCTCTGTCTAGGGTTCTTGAGCAACAACCTGCCTCCTGGAAAGAATAATACATAGTTCAGCTTGCTTTACATTCAATTCTAAGGAATTAACAATATATATGAACTATAAACAAGTGTATACACTGACCACTTAGTGAACACCTGGTGAAGAGGTTTAGTTACCTAGTACAGCCTGCCTCCTTGGTGTTGTGGTACAGCATTCAGTCTTTTGGTACTTATGGCAGCTTACGTATACAACTGCTGACTGCTATGACCAACATCTGGGCATGACTGGGAGAAGAGTTTTCTAAATTTATTTTCTAACTTCTCTGGAAATAAGTGGGATTAATGATGTAATGTTTGGGACATTTGGGGAAAATGGAATGCAGAAAGAATGGGATTTCAGGAAATAACCTTAGCAGGGTAAGATGGACCAAAGAAGCTTAAGGTTCATCAGGCTAAGTTTTACAATGAAACCCAAGGGGAAGATAACTTTGGTCTTTAAGTCATCTGCAACTTTAATTCACCCACAACTTTAATTTCATATTTTAATGGCGCAAGAAATTTAATCTGGGGAGAATAGGGTAGTATTATATTACCACTGGGTTTGTTACTCGGTTTCTTTTGGTTTATTTGTAGATTATACTTGGGCACCATTGGGGATGAGAAAGAGATTGGGCTTGTCTCAGTTGTAAGGATATATTTGATTTGTCCTGTGCCAATCCCTGATTGAACCATTTGTGAAAAAAATCTGGATTCTTCTTTTTTTGGAACAGGGGTGGAGAGGAACTTCTCTGGCCTCAAAGTAGAGAGTATGACTTTCCAATTAGCTGCTACCTTACTATCCCAGGAAGGACAATCATAGCTAAGGTTATTAAGTCCAATGACTTAAGAGAGCTAGTTGTGGAGAACTGTTAGGACCTCATCTCTGCTTCTTCTTGGATTCCATGGAGATCCCATGTTATTCATGAGACCTGATGAGCATCTCTTCACTGAAGAGGTGGGACTATTGGACTCTTTTCTCTAACTGCCCTGTGGTACAACTAATAAAGACTATAGATGAGAAAGAAGTTTAGAATTCTAGGTTTGTGTTTAAGGGTAGAGGCAGGAATTTCTGCTTTTTGTTCTCTAATCCAGGCTTCTTATGAAAATTGATTAGTCTTTTGACTGACAGAAGATGCCTTTTGACTTGCTAGCCAGAAACCAAAGACTTGAGACCTTGAGCCTATTGAGATGAAGCACAAGGCTATGTTGGATCAGTAGTGTTGGGGAATGTTAAGAAGCTGGTCCAAATAATCTAATAATGGGCAGAGGTCAAACTCAAGGTCAAGGCACATTTAATTAAGTTCAAAAAAGAGTCTGAAATTTGGGGTCCACTGGAAACTTCAATATTTCTGAGATCCTGGCTTTGTTTCCAGGAGGCCATCTGCTTTAATACTTCACAGTGTGTGGAAATCTATACCCAGAGCTGGAGAGGTGGATGACAGTGTGAAGTGTGGCTTAGGCTTACAGTGTGATGTTTGGGGAGAGAGTTGGTCTTTTTCTTCAGGAAGGAACTGAGCTAGGCAGGGCATAAGGCTAAAGATCCAAGGCAGATGTGACTTAATGGGAACTATCCTGATGCTAATAATAATACCTGAAGTCTGCTTCCATGTATAAGCTCTGTTCATGGGGGTGGAAGTCATTTCCAGAGTGTGCCTGTTTGGGAGAAGGATGGGTCACAGCCCAGGATCTCACCATATTATGTCTTTTTCACGGCTGAGTGACAGACTTTTGACCCTTAGCAGAGGCTGAGCTTAGGCCAAAGGATGTATTTTATGATGAAATTCTTTCAGTCATTACAATGTGGCAGAATAATGGTTTTTGGTTTTTGTGTGTTTGGTTTTGCTTTGTTCTTTTGCTTTTCCGGACAGGATTTCTCTGCTTAGTCTTTACTGTCCTGGAACTCACTTTGTAAATCAGGATAGCCTGGAACTCAGAGATCCCCCTGCCTCTGTCTCCTGAGTGCTAGGATTAAAGGTGTGTACCACTATCACCCAGCAAGCAATAGGTTATTTACTCTTTGATATGAAGTTATCATAAATGTCATATGTTATGTTTTGCTTTAAATGTGGTTTACATCCACTTTTTATTTCTATATATTGTATGTATTATTTAGTATTCAGAAACATTTTAATTTATAAACAAATAAGAAACAACTGGGATATTACCTAAAGTAGCATTGGCATGACACTTTGATACATTTCATGTGTAGTAGAAACTTAAAATGTTGTGTCTAAAGTTTTTAGAGGGAGTTGAATATTTGGTTTCTACAGAACAGTTCAATGGAAAATTAAAATCAAGAACTACAGTTACTAAGCTTGAACATAGACCAATGGTTGTCATGACTAAGTTGACTTTCAACTCTCCAACTCATCATATATATTTACAAATAACTCTTTAGCAACCAGAAGAGGTATTGGTAGTAGTAGTGAATGACAACTGATTCATAAAAATTAAGATGTTTAAGGTTGGGCATTCCTTTAAAGAGCTCTTTATAACTAAAATAACTCTGAAAATGAACACCAAAATAGTAATATACAAAAAGGAAACATTAACCATATTTTTTTTACTATACATTTAGACAAATTGTCCATCATGAAAGCCTCGAGATTAGTATGGATGACATGGCTTTTTCTTCGGAATTAAACCACAGGTCTATTGATAGACCACAGACCTATTCCATTACCAAGGAACACACTTGACCTACTATTTGGGTTTCCAGTCATTCTACCTGACATACTGCAAATAGCATTGCCCAACTATGATGCTCTGAAGCCAAGGATTCCTGAAACTTTCTCAGCACAGTGCTCTAGGGACTAACTACATAGCATCACCAAGTGATCACAGTTGGCAACAGTGGGGTTTTATTAGTCATTCTTTATTTTCTTTACTCTTCCTCTTTCTATATTAAGGAGCCTAACACACTGCAGTACAGTGTGAGCATGATTTAGAGAAAGAATCATGGAGGAGCCTTGTTGGTGGCTCTTAGCACTGCATTATGTGACATTAGATGTGGCAACTAAGACTCTAGAATGGTAGGGTCATGCAGTAATCTTCCCTGTGTGGGTACACAGGGAATGAAGCAGGGTGGGTGAGTCAGGAAGCAGGAAGGTAACAGGAAGTAGAAGATGACATCAGATTCTGAGCTATAGGGAACTAGAAACAGACAACAATGGTAAGTGCATTGGAATGATTTAAGTTAGCATGGGATGTGTTGGCTTGCTAGCTCCAGAAAGCAACTGTGTATGTGATCTTTAAAATCTAAATGGAAGCTTGGGAAGAGGGAGAAGAACCTGTGAATGAAGAAGTGCCCAAGAAAGCATCTACTGGGCAGGCGTAAAATCTCAAGGTAAGTGTGATCAGGTCTGGGGATTGTGAGTGAGCATGTGCAGGAAGGAACTGGGCTGCAGACTATATACTGAAATGACAGAGATTTGAGGTTTCCTCACAGGTTAATGAAAAGTAGAGGAAAGCAGAAAATACCCAATGGATTTGGCCAAGATCAGGCTACTGGTTATTAAGTTCCAAAGCCAAAAGGCTGAGGTGCTTATTCAACATATGAAAGCCAATCTGACCTTGAGGTTCTCCCAGCATCCCTCAGTGCCTCCCTGTTACAGAGTATGGCTGACAGACTCCATCCTCTACCCTGACGAACTCTCCAGCCCAGGGGCTGGCTGCCCCTTCTGCCAGAGGCTCTTCTCTATATAATCCAGACATTTTTGTTACCCGCCTCTTTTGAACCGTTGGCCTTCTGGCTGCTGCATCTGGTTTCCCCTTCTCTCCTCACATCGCCATGGCCCAGCTCAGTCTGGTCATGTCCACTCTGGACTCTCCCAGATGTTCCTTCCTCTCTCTTTCATCTACAATAAACATTCTTCTCTACCATACCTAGGATCCGTTTCTATTCCTTTCTTTCCTTTTTATTTTTTTTCCTTCAGTAGTCATCACAGGATGAAAGTGTTGTGTATCTTCCTACTTCCCCCTCACACAGGCTTCCTCCATCTCTCACTTCCCTTCATACACACATTAAAGGAGCAATGTTGTGATTGCCTTATCGTGCTCCCATGATTGGCTCATAGTGCTCCATCCTCGGATTTCTCTTGCTGACCATCAACAAGACACTGATCTCCCTTCTATAACTGTTTTTATCTTGGCTTGAGGTGAAAGCAAAAGTTACCCCTGCTTATCCATGAATTCCTTCATTGCTTTCTGCCGTCTCCTGTCCATATCTTCTTTTCATTTGCTTCCCATGACTGAAAAAGTTGGAGTAACTCTTATGCGTGTTTAGTTTTTCTCTCTCTTTGTATTTTTCTCTGACATTGCTTCAGACAGTAATGACTACCACATTGACATCTGTGATGCTAATTTTTGAGGTCATATGTTCAGCCGCCTACTAGACTTTTTCCTGGCATGTCTTAAATGTTTCAACTCAACAGTTCTCAAGCCAAGTTCGGATTAGCCTTCCCATCAATTGCAGTTGTCATATGGGACCATCTTCCCCCTTCTATAGCCCAAAGCTATAGAATTCAATAGTTAATCCTTACCACCCACCTTTTCTCTGCCATCAACTTAATCAGAAAATCCTGCTACTTTCAGTTCCCTAGTACTCTTTCCCAAACTCTGATACCACCATCTTAGTTGAAGATTCTCTCACTTATTAATATCTCCATGGCAATGGATTTTCAAAGAGTGCCTCATGATCTTCAATGCATTTCTCTTTAAATAGTGAGTTCTGCAACTTATTTCTCTTGAATTTCAGAGATTGCAAGTGTGCTGGCCAAAGATGTGTGATTGAAGGATCCCCAAATGTGTCTTTGGAACAAGATCATCAAGGCAAGGCAGCCTGGCATTGTTTGCTGGGCTACTCCTGTTGGGATTCATGAGAGCGCAGCCACATAGAGACACATGTGGAACAACCTAGATGGGAGTTCTAGCCATTGAATTAGCAAGGCACAAACAATGAGTGAGCCAGCAAATCTATGCTTTAGTCAACCATTCACTGCTGTTTTTCTAATTCTTCCCAGCTAAAGCTCTGAACCTCATGCAATGGCCTTAAGTCATTTACTTTCTTATTCTATATTCCAGCCCCGAATGCCTAACTCCACCCCAGAAAGATTTAACCCTTTGGCACAATACAAAAGGGTAGTCTAATCTGGTGAACTTTGGGGGCAATTTGGTATGCTGCAATAATAACTGACACATAGATATATTTCATATATCTTCACATAGTTTTAAGCTGCTAGAGTAACCTCCCTATTTAAAATTGCTGAGTCCATCTCATTGCTCTATTGCTATTGGCTAAGGATCAGAATTATTATTATTACTTTTTGTTTTTCTGAGACAGAGTGTCTTAGTGTAGCCTTGGATGTCCTGGAACTAGATCTGTAGATTAGGGTGGCCTGGACTTTATAGAGATCTGCCTGACTGTACTTTTTCAGTGCTGGGCTTAAAGACGTGTGCCACCACTGCCTGGCAGGATCAGAATTCTTACTGTGACCTGGAGGATGCTTCAGAGTGTCTCCAGCCTTGTCTTTCAGCATACCCTTTACTCTGTTCTCCATCCACTTTGGCTTTATTTCAGGTCTCTGAATTGGTTCTGCTCCTTTCTGCTATAAGGATTCCTTGGTGTTCCACTCTCCTTCTGCCTCCATGACAATTCATCTGACAGATCACCACAGATCAGTGAGGCTTCTTCAGTGAGGCCTATTTGACCGCATATTCAAGGTCAGATTTCCCTTTGTCTCCCTTTATAGTCTCCTGTGCATTTCTTTTCACTGTTGCAGAAATTGTGTTCTTCTCTCTGAAGGCTATAACAAGACACAGAGTGGCTTGTATTCAATATAGGAAGTATTAATCTAAGGAAATGATATAAAATGGATTTAATTAAGAATCATGAGTACATTTTTACATGTTGGGGGTTGTTACTCAGAATTCTGTTTCTGTAACAACTGCCAAAAAAATCATCAATTTCTAAGAAGGAAAGGCCTATTATTGCCCAAGGATTTGAGCTATAACTGCTTGGTGCTATTACTTTTGGGCTGTGGTGAGGAAGCACATTGTGGTGGGAAGCATGTTGGAGAAGAAGAAACTTAGTTTGTCACAGTGGTCGGTATTTTCTAGAGATATAGAACCTATAGAAAGAATATATATGTGTGTATGTATTTATATTACAAAGGATATGGATTAGATTGGCTTATGTAATACAGGTTGAGTAGTCTAGCCATGACTCTCTACAGTCTGGAGAGGTGAGGTATTCAGGAGTTATAAGGATGGATGACTCAGCAGTACCAATCTGTTAGATTTCTAACAGTTAATTGCTGATATCTCAATTGAAGGCCATACTGCATGATAAAGAAGTCGAGGAAATAAAATGCACACGTGCTTAATGTATGTGGAAGAAATCACAGGCACAACAAAATGGCGATTACTATTTTCCTTCCTCTAATCGGTCACCTGGCTTTAGCTGGTATTTATACCACCCTTCCTCTCCTACCTATTGGGTATTTCTCCCACCCTCAATAAGCATCTCTTTAGGTGTTGGTTCTCTGCCTGGAAGACTGACTCACACATTCATTCCCAAGGGGTTTAGGGAGTCTATCATCCTGCCTGGATACGGTTGCTGTAGTTTCCTACTGACCTTAATCACAGGACATGCCAAACCCCTGAAGAATCTGTTACACTTCAGACATTCTTTTGTGGAGAAGCAGTCCAGTTTTCCCCGATAGCTGAATGAGTCATTCTTGGTAGCAATGTAACTTGGTGAGTTGGCTCCTGGCTCCCAGGAGCCTGAAGTGGCCAGAGGAAGTTTGAAGTCTTAACCTTTAGGTCAATGCAATGTTTGTTGTCCCCTGACAGAAGTTCCCCATTTGGAATGAAGACATATAGGCCGGCAAAGCATATACCAATGCAAACAAGGTGCAAATAAGTTGCACATGGGTAACTAAGGATGGTGGTGGGTTACATCATTGTCATGTTTGCTCCTGGATAGAGGAGAAACTGAACTGTATGTAGGATGCTGATGTAGAATATCAGCCTTTTGGAAAATCTGCCCAAGGCCTCTAGGCTCTTGCCATGTGTCAGTGCTCTATGTCTGAAATGTTCTCTTCACCATTCTTTCAGACAAGCTGCTCCAGGATGGCCAGTGGATTCTGTGAGCACAGGCCCACTGTTTTACTTCTTTGTCTGTGAAACAAGATCCCTTTTCAGGAGTAATGCAGTGTATGTAGAAGAGCAAGATGGGGGATAAGGCACTCTACTCTGTTGGGTCCATGGGTGATTACTGAAGAATTACACACAGGAGAGGCAAAGTTATATCAAGAATAAATGTACCATTGATGACAAAATATTACACTTTTTTTGATGGAAGTGAATCAAGTTAGTTAACCTGACACCAGGTTTCTGATTAGGCCCCTTGTGAAATGATGCCATCTTGGCAGCTGAGTGTTGGTCTCTGTTGACCTGGCCCTCAGCGATAGCTGGACCCTGGTCAGCCTTGGTAAGTGGAGGTCTATGTTGTTGGTTTTATGCATAACCTCCAACCTTGCCACCATGGCTACTTTGTTCATAGGTCCACCAGGAAATGACAGGGATGGTCAGGGAAAGAGGTTGATAGCATTTCTATGAAATGAAAGTAACTTTATATCCTGTGACCATTTGGAGAGATCTACCTTGTACCTTTTCTCCCAATGCCTTTCTCATCAATTTTATAATCAGTCTTCTGTGTTGTTGACTACTGGTTACAGCTCATGAATCAGTATATAACCACACATCTGGCCATTTTCCTGGGAAACAAAGTAAGAAAGGGGTAATATACCAGGTCCTACAGTTCCATTGGGAGCAGGTCTTCTGTGATTTGACTTCCACCCTCCAGTCAACACCTTTTAAAAGGTTCCACTATTTCCTGATAATGGTAGTGACCAAACCTTTAACACATGATCTCTGGGGGGACCATTATCTAACAATAGCAGATATTTGTTTGTTTGATTGATTGATTGATGCCTGTTTCCCATGCTAAGCAGTTAGCATCTCTAGGGAGCCGAGGCTATCTTTTTGTGTTGTTTCCAACAATATTCTTGTTCTAATGCACAATATACGTAACTGAGAATATATTTGTAGAAGAAGTAAACAAGCTAACACAAAAGGCGCTTACAAGGATGTCTTAGTTAATGGACTATATTTAGTAGCTTAAGGAACGGGGAAGACAAAGATTAAACAGCTATAATTATCCTCCCGAGGAAATTGCTGTCTTACTGGAGAAATAAGACAGATTCTTAAGTACCTCTCTGGGCTATTCTGATAGTCACTGTGATGGGCACTTCCACTCCTCGATATATCCTTCAAACACGGAGGAGACAAGTACCATTGTCCTTATTTTTCAAATGGAAGAACTGAGGTTTATAGAGATTAAATAGCTAGACCGGGGCTCTGTAGTTACTAGAAATGACTTGAACTTGAACCTTGACTTTTACTGAAATAACTGGGATAAAACATGGTGATGTTTCAGGTACACAATATTTTGGGAAGAGAAGTAGGAAACAAAGCAGATTGGATCACTTTTACAGGGCTTGCAGTTTTCCCTATTTGTATAGGGCAGTGATCTCCTAAAGAATCTTGAGAATGCCATGATTTAAATTAAGCCCTCAGTGCCCAGAGGAGAAAACAACTGACATTACATTAGACCTGTTACTGCAAACATTTAGAAAACCAAATAGGGACATGTACAGGGTAAGTTAATGAGCAACAAAGGCGGAGTATTTTAGACCCTGGCGCAGCCCTTTCCAAAAGCTTTCAGAGAACCGTGATGATGGAAACTTCTTTATGAGGCTAAGATTCAGAATTCAAAGAAAGCAACAAGATTCAGAAATGTAGTAACTCCACCTCCAAAATACCCAACATGCAATTTCAATCACTAGACTTTCAGAGGCAGGAGAATATGATTCCGGAGTTAAAAGGGGAGTCATCAAGTAGAAACAAACATGGATCCCAGAGGTAATGGAATCAGGAGACAACAATTGTATATACGTATTTTAATTTTGTTGAAGATTTGAAGAAATGATAATGAAGGTGTATGGAAGACATCTAACAGAAATGAAAATAAATAAACCCAAAAAGCAAATGAAAACTTGCAAATGAAAAAAAAAACAATATCTGTAATAAAATTACAGATTGGAGGAACAGCAGTGAAAAGTACATAAAAGAGAAATTCCAAGGGCCTGGAAGACAGGGTAAGAGAAACAGTTGCATAAAACCAAAATAAAATAATAAAATAAAGCAAAACAAAACAAAACACCAGGAAACTTGACAATATGCTAAGAAAGACTCAGACAACTTAGCAGAGAGTGGGGAGGAAGGCTGAAAATGTGAATCAATGCTTTTAGAGATTTATGACACAGTACTCAGCAGTCTTCCATACATGCAGTGGCAGGTGGCCTGAGCCTCAGAGATGAAGATGTTCTCCTTCTATAAAGGAGGAGAAACAGGTAAAGAGACAACTGAGTTGAGGAGTACAGTGAAATTTTAGTCCCATGGAAGCAGATGCAGGCTGGTCTGCAGATGAGTAGGGTGTGGCTTGAAATTAGGAACCAATGTGGATGAGGATTCCCTCCAGAGATAAAACAGGAGAGTCAGATTTTGTGGCTGGTTGATGGAGAGAGCCAGGACAAAACAGCTAAGGCAGAGCCAGGAAGAGGGAAGCAGGGTAGGTGGGTCATAACCCACCTTCTTACAGAGGCTCCAAGGACCCACCTTGGCCTTCAGATTCTAAAACTAGTTGCTACAACTACCTCTAACCCATGCTCTGTTTACAGATAAGACCTGGAGGGCCTGGAAAGATTTTAAGGAGACTTTACTTAATCAGAAGACCCACAGTCCCTTCTAGTTCATCTCTGCTCAGATGAATTGACTCCCAAAGTGGAGAACAGGCAGTCCCTGTACACAATGATGCTAGAAACAGAGATCTCGGGTGTGTCTCCTAAGTTCCTGAACCCCATACATAACCAGTCCAAGGAGGGATAGGATGATGCTTTTCAGTGGGCTGCCATGGGCTGCAGCCTTGGGGCTTTTGTGAGCCTTTGGGGCTCAGTGTTTTTTATAAAGTAACACTAGGGCTGGGGAGTCTGAAGCTGCCTATGGTTACTTTTGTGTTTGCCACAGATGCTCCCTTTCTTTTTCTGGAAATGCTCCTGTGAGACAGGCTTGAGGCAGAGTCGTGGGATAGAAGCTTCCCAGCAAGCCCTTTCTTACTCATGACTTCAATTGGCCTGAGTATCTTTTCTTGAGAAATAATGCTTGAGAGTCCATTTCATGGACACCTCTCTTATCTAGGAAAAGAATGTGCCAGGCAGAGCATTTCATGCTAGCATGTGAATGTGCACAGATCCCAATAATATAACAATGCCTACTTTCTTTTATTTGTACAGGGATGTACCTCCATGTTTGAGGAGCTGGTGAGGCTCCCACATCCTTTCAAATCTTACTCCATGACAGAAGGAAGCACAGCTGGCACTCTGTGAGGGGATCTGGAATTGTTATCTTGAGCAGGAAGAGGTTGTTTTGATTAAAGCTCACCTTCCACACCCATTTGCTAGCATATCAGCATCATTCATCAATTGTGACTTATTTCAAAGAATACTCATGTTAGCAAGGTAGGAGCCACAGCTATGACCACTCAACTCCAATTTCATAGTGTTCTTTGTGCAGGATGTCACTGCATCTTTCTGCACACTCTTGCAGGTAACACCATCATATTCATATTGCAGATCCAGGTTAGGAAAGATTACATTGCTCTGCTACGTGGCAGAGCCAAGGCCTTCACCCATTTATCTCGCCTCAGCATCAAGTCTTTCGGCATCTTCTTTTTCTCAGGACTTGATTACTTACTTGGTAAAACTTCTTCAGCATATCCTTCACCATCCTGCTTTAAGTACCACCATCTGTATCCCACCAGGCATTTTCTCTACCGTGGAGATCATAATCTCAAGTGCTATCCTCTGTCTCCTGTGCTCAGATAGATTTGAAGTATATGTCTAAATTCATGTTGAGAACCATGACTTTGTTTTTATTGCAAAAAGTGTGACTAAGAGTAACAGCTTTTTTTTTTTTTTTTTTTATCAACTTTGGAAAAAACAACAAGATAAGGGATTGAAGAAAGGGAGGCAGGAACTGCAGCCCGATGGGTGGAAGTGGATGTCAGAGGGATGATAACAGCCATCTAGGAGGAAAGAGAGGAGCAGTTGGAAACCTTCCAGCAGAGTGGAGTGAGGTACTGCAAATCCTCAGGTTTCAAAGTAGTTTTTGAGTTGAAGGATTTTAAGCCAACCAATTAAATCTTAGAGAAAGTAGTTCTGTGGTGTGTGCTGCTTGGGAAGTGCAAGATGATATCATCAGGGAGAGGCACTTCCTGTCCATAGAAGCTTCAAGGTTCTCCCTTGGAGGGTTCAGCATCAAAGCAGACCCCTGCTTCCAGATAGGAAGAACATTTGCTCTGAGATGCAGTGTATCTCACTCCCCAGGTCAACAGCAACTGCTCCATAAAAGCAGAGCTATCCATGGAAAGAACAGAGGGCAGTGTTGGTGAGTTATGTTTGACTGTCTTCACCGTTTTGGGAAATGGGGAAGAGACAAAACCTGTGCTTCTCCATGTGCTTCTCAGTCAGATTAGCTTTGTGTTCCTTTCTGGACGGAAAAGATGGCTCAGAGGTTAAGAGCCCTGGGTCCTCTTCCAGAGATACTGGGTCAATTCCTGATATCCACATATTGGCTTACAACTGTCTGTATTCTAAGAGATTGGACCCTCTTCTTATCTCTGAGGGTTACTGCACACATACATACATACTCATGCACACAATGCACATAGTCCATAAATAAATACAAAAATATGGTAGTTCTTTTGACACAGAGCTAGATGTAGAAAACATAAACTTACCTTAGTTTCAACATTAATCTTCAAATTTTCAAGGTCAAATTTTAAAGCAGAAGGCCAGATTAAAATAATATGGTAGCTGGGCATGGTAATGCACACCTTTAACCCCAGCACTAGGGAGGAAGAGGCAGGTGTCTCTCTGTGAGCTCAAGGCTAGCCTGATCTAAAGGAAGTTTTACCGTAAATGCCCAACTTTTATGTATTCATTACTTCTCTGTCTCCTTGAGTAACGGGAATTAACAAACATTTATTTTTAGTTCATGGTTCTAAGGTCTAGTCTTTGGATGTTTGGTCCCGTGTGCTTGGGCTGAAAAAACATGGTGACAAGAATATGTGGCAGAGATGCTACTTTACCATATTGTAAGACACAGACAGAGTGGCGTACAAAAAGGGTTCAGGCAAGAGGTAACCCCTAAAACATACCTCAAGGTCTACTTCCTCCAAAGATGCTGTGCGTTTTTTGCCGTCTTCCCAATGAGATCATCATACTATGAATGGACCCAGGAATTAATCATAAGTGAGACCAGAGCCCTTGTCATTTTACTGTTGTTGGGAGGCCACAGTAGACACAGTCAGAGCTGTGCTTCACTAACCTAGGCATTTCTTAGTAATCCAGTCAAGTTGACAAGATTAAAACAGCACTTTCCCAACGTTTCCTTTCTGTCTTCTGTGGAGAGGACTATAGGAAGTCATGTGGTGGGATTCAGGTGTCAGCTGATAAAGTCAGAAGACATTTATCCAAGGTCCAGGGCTCCTGAAGGGGGAGTGGCCAGACCCATTCAAGAGAGGCTGCTGGGATCTTGAGGGTCCCCTTTGGTTCCTGCCTGCTAGAGAGACTGGTTTGGCATCTACCGTTCATTGCGTGGATAATCTGATCTCTCAGGTGCCTATATAAACTGTAAACTGTTACCTATATTGTGAGTGTTGGTTTATATTCCAATAAATATTAATCTTAGATTGATATATTTTAAGAGAGATTTGGTTCTCAAAGTTGAACACTTTGCCTGTTTTTGCTTTTGGATGAGCCCCTATCCCTCTAAGCTGGTGGGTCAATGGCCCACCTAGGGATGCCAGATGATGGTGCAAATCTTTTTTAAAAATATCAATCTAAGATTAATATTTATTGGAATATAAATTAACACTTACGATACAGGTAACAGCTTATATAGGAACCCGAGAGATCGGATTATCTATGAGATGGACAATGGACGCTGAACTAGTCTCTCAAGCAGTCAGGAACCAAATGAGCCCCCCAAGATCCCAGCAGCCCCTTCAGGAGTCTGGGACCCTGGATAAATGTCTTCCAACCTTATCAGCTGACACCTGAATCCCACCAAAAAGTCACTAGCTTGACTATAATCTATGTTTCAGAATGATTAGCATACAGTTATTTAGGAGCTAATTTCTTATTAGGGGATTTATTATTGCTTACCATTATCCATGCTTGTCCCAGTGTGACTTACTCACACCACTCAAAAACTTCATATATCTTTCTGCAGATAAAGTACCCATGGCATATTTAGAATTCATGTGATTTCCACCAAGACTGGGTAAAATAGAAGTTCTGGGAGGAAAGGGGTTGAAAGACAACTGAACGGCTTCTGAAAAGGTCCCTTCTTGTCTCTGGGCTTGTCTGAGTTTCTTGTGAATTCTCTGTGTGGAGTTGGAAATGCACCATGCCACTTTCTCAGGGACCAGCATCTGCACTGATGAAATGAAGGAATGAGGGATGGCTGTTTTCTTAAGTGGGCCCTTCCTTTCACGTTTGCCCTTTAGCTCTCTCAACTTTGACTTCTTCTGCAAACGTTGCACTAACTGATCTAACCCTCCATACCAGTTACCAAGAAGCTTATCTTATCTGTCAACGTATCAGCAGGTTTTCAAAAAGTACTGTACTGTAGTTTTGACAGGCTGTTATCTGACGCTGGGTTTTGGCCTCATGTGATGGAAGATGTGCTGGAAATTAGAGGGTACTCCTAGGCTAGTGGGGGCTTTTGTTGAGGACCCTCAGAATTCCTCCCGGATTTTACCTTCTAGCCAAATATTAGACCTGGAAAATTAATTCATTTGCTCAGAAGCTAAACATGAAATCCTTCTTGTTTTTTATCAGTTTGGTTTTAAAAATATATTAGGAATCTAAAATGCATTTTTATTATGAGGATGCAGAATATACAGAATATGTATGTGTTTTGAGCCATTTGTGATTTTTATTTTGTATATTGTGTTTTTTAACCAATAATTTTTTATTGGCTGACAAAATTTTCTTAATTTGTTAAGAACATTGAAAGTTGACACAAGCCAGGAACTTCTCTCCTGCTTTCATACATGCCTTAGTTTGTGTAAGAATTTATTTATATCTTTCTATGAGGAAGGTTTCTATTTGTAAGATTTTTATTAACATACAGAGCTTAAAACTAATGTCAACAAACTATATTTTCTTTAATGATTTCTTACACACTCTATCACAGTTCTTTGTCTAGGTGCCTGTTGCCACAAAGAAAGGTCTTATTTGCTATTTCCACATCCCTGTCTTAATCTCAGTCACATGACTTGGAATTCAAAATATGCCTTGTAAATGGTTCTCAAGCCAAAACAGTAAAATGCCAGCATGGGAGAGAGCTCAGCCATGAAGCAAGCATGAGAAGCTGAGTTAGCCACTGTCCTCAAGTAGTAGCACATACTTGTCATCCAGAACTGGGACATGAAAGCAGGTAGCTTTCTGGGCTCACTGGCCAACCTGTCTTAGCCTACTTGGCCAGTTCCAGGCCACAGAGAGAACTTGTCTCAAAACCAATGTGAACAATGTCCTGAGGAACAACATCTTAAGTTGACCTCTTACCTCCATACACACACACACACACACAGACATACACACAGACACACATACACACACAGAGACACACATACACACACATATACAGACAGACACACATACTCTCTCACACAAATACACACACATGCACACACACACACCACACCCACACACACCACATCCACACACACTCACACCAGTATAAATAGCATGCAGGGATGCAGAGAGCAAATGTGCTGTTTAGATGTTGCATGACCTGATTAAATAATTAGGACCAATGTTCATCCTGCACTCTGCAAATGGAGGTTCGGAGCACCTGGCATGCAGACCTGCTAACAATGGACCATCAGTATTATAGCCACTGGGAAACTGGAGATCACATCTATGGGATTCTCATAAATAGTTGTAAGACATTGTCAGGAAAAACATTTCTGTCCTTGGAAGAATAGACGTTTGAGTGTATACTGAGGCACACATTATGCTATAGTTCTTCTCCATGCCTCTTTAAAATCCAGACTCATTGAATGACATTAAATGTTACTGAGGAAAAAGACTGACCATAATTATGGTACACGCTGGTGACTCCATTACCCAAGAGGCAGAGCTACGTTAGCCAGTCCCTGAAATTATCTGGAACATGGATAACTATTCATCTTGAAATCCTGGAGCCAAATTTATAATCTTGTCAATAGTAAGTCTCACTGGGCTTGCCTTATAAATCTCTCTCTTCCCTCCCTCTCTCCCTCTTGAGTGCTGTCTGTCCGTCTCTCTATCTCTGTCTCTTTCTCTGCCTCTCTGTCTTTCTCTGTCACTGTGTCTCCCTCCCTCCCTTCCTACTTCTCTCCTACTCCCAATGTCCTATCTCTTCCTTTTAGGACATTTGGTCTTGAGTTACTTCTTTTGAAGTCTGCGCTGTTTTTTCAGGGACGCATCCTTAGTTTGGGTTCTGGGAATCCAGATCAGTCTCATCCATTCAGCAGCACTCTGCTCCTGAGCCCCTCCCCAGACACTATATTTGAGCAGTATTAACTGTGGCCTTCTGTCTTCTAGATTCTGTCTTGACAGAATAACAGTAATCTGGAGACTGGAAGTGATCATTATTATCATTCGACAGAACTTATATACAAATGTGGGTGTTACAGCAAATGCAGACTAATTGATGGCACAAACACACTTGCCGGAATATGTTATATACTGAACATTTCATTTTCAGAAATAGTAAATGCAGGGCAGCGAAAGGGAGAGAAAACCCACCCACCATCCTACCCTTGTAGATGTACATTATCATGTATTTGGGATCCTGGTTTTTAGACATTTTCTATCTTATCTCTATACATGTATGTACACAAGTGTCCATGTGCTTTATATATGCATTTGTTGGCCTGTGTGTGTATTGTATACATTAAGATCACAGCATAAGCTACCTTTAAAAATATTTGCAAGTTATGCAGCGTTATTGAGATATAACTGACATGATGAATTGCACATTCTTAAGTTGTACAATCTGGCAAGTTTTGACACAGATATACATGCTTATGAAACTATCCCCATGACGGAGATAGTGAACACACGCGTTGCGCTGACGTTTTCACACACACTTTTGTGAAACCCTACCCTCTTGTTTCTCACTGAGAGCCCCTACATTTGCCATTCTAAGTCAGTAGGGATTTCCCAGAGCTTTATACAAGGGGACCACACCAGCCTCATTTGCTTCTTTCATTTGTAGTAGTTATTTTTAGATTTGCCCATCGTGTTGCATGTCAGTGTGTCACTCTGCTCTCTTCGCTGTTTCTGATAGTCTCTCAAACGTCTGTAGGGACCGAATATTGTCCATGTTTTTCCTCCTGGCCTGGGACATTGTGTCTTCTTCCTTTTTTCTCTGCAATCACCAGAACTGCAGAGAGACTGATCCACTTTAGGGATCTCAAGAAGCCAGTGTTTTGGCATCATTAATTTTTATTGATTGTTTTTCTGGATCCTGTTTTATTTTTCCTAGACTGAAGCCATTGCTTTCTTCTGGTGTCTTTGAAATTTCTTCACTCATATATTTTTTTTTTTTTAGGTTCTTGGGTAGTAATCGATATTCTTCACCTGCAGCTGCCACTCTGGTCTAATCCCAGCAGCCAGTACGGTGAGTTTCTCTCTTCAGTGCCTCTCCTGTCATCTCTAATACATGTGTGATTTTGTTTCAATTGAATTCAAAATGTATCTTCATTCTTTTCCTGACATCTCTAAGTTGCATACTGGACAAAGCTTTATTATTTAGTTTCTAAATATCTCCATTTGTATATACATTTCTGTTACTGATTTTATGGTTTGATTATTGCCACGTGACATTTTACTTATTGGCTAAAGGTCTGCTATTTAATTTATGAATATTTTGTTTGCGTTTACCTCTGTTGTTGGATTTTATGGCTTAATTTGACTATTGTCACATGACATCTTTCATAGTAGACATCATATCTATTTTGTTCTGTCAATGTCAATTCTGTGACCTTGGGTGACAGTGTTTTGAAATCTATTTTCTATCTAGTCCATCAGTCATTAAAAGAAGAATGTTAAAATGTCTGGCTATGATTCAAGATTTTTGTATATTCCTTTGACTTTTCAAGCTTTCTACTCCAATTTCAAAGCTTTGAGATTAGGACCAAAATATGTATGTTTATTAGTCTTAGAATGACCCTCTATCATGTCCAGTTGCTCTATGTGTGTGTGAATCTCCTGTATAGTATAAATACATATGTGTATATGTAGATCATATATACATATATGGTAGAGGACACAGCATGGCAATGTTTCTTTCCACGACGAAATGAGTTTGTCATACTTTATCTCATCTGAATGGGTCAGATGTTCTTTGATGGGTCGCGGAACAACCACCAAGAGGGGAAACTTCCTCTGATAATAGAAACCTCAGTGCTGCCAGCTTCCTGATGTCACAGATGTCACAAGGCCCACTGAGTATGAGTAAAAGTTGAGCTTTTGACCTCATTTTAAGGGCATAGAGTGGAAAAAACAGAAAAAGGAAAGAGGAGTCAGGTCACTCTATACTAGGAGGTACTAGGCGTCTACATCCTTGGAGAGCCACAAGGAAACCAGTGACGGGTTTCCATGGTAACAAGGTTTAATTACTTGTCTGTTGCAACAGAGTAGGATACTTTAAAACAAGTAGGATACTTAAAAAGCAAGCACTGATATTTCACATGGTTCTTAGGAGTTTGGAATTATAATGAATTAGGTGGTGTTTCAGCCTCAGGTCCATCTCTGAAGACTTTAATGGTCCTGGAGAATTCATATATATGCTCACAGAATAGCTTGTAGCTCAGAAGCTCTTGTAGTTGCCTGCCCAAGCCCTCCAGTGAAATCTCAAGATGGAGCACGTGTGAGAGGGAGCAAGTCCAGAGGAAAGAGACATGCTGGTGTCCTGAGATCATCACAACCCATCTTTGTGGTGCTCAAGCACTTCAGTTCATGTTGTTCACCCAGACCTGCTTTGGTACAGTGTGGGGAGGTGACTAGAAGGAGTAAGCAGGAGAATCCATCTGGAACCATCTTAGAGGCTTGCTATGACAACCTATTAAAGGCACCTTTTCTGGAGAGTTCATGCTTAGCAAGTACTTACTCTTTTGCTTAATTTAGGCAGAGACAAGAGTCTTATTGAAACGTGAAAAGATTTTTGCAAATTTCATAGAAACCATTAAACCTAAAGAGGTCTGTATGTTTCCCCTCCTTCTCTTCTCTATCCCCTTCTGCCTCTGCCTTCTGCTCTCCCCTCCCCTCCTTTGATCCCCCACCTTCTCTCTCTCCCCATCTCTCTGAGTCTCTCAGGCTGAGATTATTTTTTTCCTAAGTGGGTATGTCCATTGAGCATGACTCTCTCCTTCAAAACCCACAAGAAATATCTATGTTAACTCACATTCAGCAGGACTTCTGAACCTTGGAGCAGGGATAAGAGTGAAGGGTCAAGCTCCAAACTTCGGATTATGAATTTTAACTCCTTAAAGATAAGGGAAGGAAGTACTGCAGCATAGTCTTGTCTTCTGCAGATCAGAGTTCACCAAAGCATGGCAAGACTTCCCTCAAAGGCATGGAAAGCCAATTCCAGTCCTGAACAGAGGGAGATTTCCCCCCATTTGGAGTTGTAACGCTTTCAAATAAATTTACTATGCTGTAAGCACAAGACAGAATGTGGAACGTTCTCAGAGAGGGAGTCATTAACTGACCATTTGCTACAGACGCTACTCTGCTTTGCTTTCTTGTGCAGACATGCCTTAAATTTTCATTACATTTTACCTCCTCTAATCCCCCTGCAACTCCTGGCTTATCTTTGATGTTAGAACATTTTGTCTTGAGACATTTATTAAGTCTGTGATTTTTTTTTTTTGGTAGGGTTGTGTCTTTGGGTGTTTGTTTTCGATGTTGAGATGGTGTGTGTGTGTGTGTGTGTGTGTGTGTGTGTGTGTGTGTGTGTGTGTGTGTGTGTACATATACAACAAGAGACCTACAGATGCCAGAGGACAGCTTATGAGGAATCAGTTCTTCTACCATGTGAGTCTGGGGATATAACTCAAGTTGTCAGGCTTGGGGACAAGTGCCTTCACCCACTGAGCCATCTGACTGTTCTCAGAAATAACTTGGTGCTGTCATTAAGGAGAGCTAGCTTTAAGAGATACAATTCTATTTACTGGATAAAAAAAAATGAGTGTATATCAGACTAGGTAGGGGCATCTAAGACCTTTTGGTCTGAGGAAACTTTTCAAGGTAGCTAGGCTAGACCCTCCTCTGTGAGGCAAATGTAATTCTGCAGTCTCTGAGAGCCACATTTTTAAAATCCTTTACAACTATACACATACCAAAGTCACACAGGGCCAATTAGCTTTCTAATATATATATTTTTTGGTATAACTTTATTGCTAGTCCTAGAGGACCTCAACATTGGTCTCTCTAGATTTTGAGCAGAATATTGAAGATACCACCATTCATTTAGACAGTACCAAACACATAAGTGTGAAGGATTGTTAATGACTAGAAAGAAATGATCACAGCAGAGATGAGCCAAGTCTTTAACACTGTTATTGTGATGATGTTATGACACTAAATGATATAAAAAGATCCAGAATTAGGGTAGAACCCTAAGTCAACCACATCAGCAGATGGGGTAAAGTTCCATTCATGAGGAAAGAGTATCATATTAGGTTGCTCTCTATTGTTGGGCTAAACACAACAAAGAGAATCTTGGGTATGAAAAGATTAATTTCAGCTGACACTTCTCTGTCACAGTCCCTCACTGAAGAAAGCCAGGGCAGGAACTCAATCAGAAACCTGGAGGCTAGCACTGAAGGAGAGTCCATGGAGAAAGGCTACTTAATGGCTCACTCTCCATGTTTGTTCAAACTGCTTTCTCGTGCAATCCATGCATCACAGTGGTGATGGTGATGACATTCTCAGTGACGGGACCACATCAATCATTCAATGAGAAGATGTCCACAGGCCACTGTGATAGAGGCATTTCTCATTTGAGGTTTCATCTTCTCAGGGGATTCTAGCTTACGTCACGTTGATGGAAACGAACAAAGACCTATCCAATGCAACTATGGTTTTACAGTAATCCATTCTAAATTTTAAAAAGACTTTGGTTTGTTGTAAACATCTTAGTTTGAATCCTAAATTTTCACACTTATGAAATGTACCCCCCCAACAACACACAGTTGTACACTAAGAGGCAAAGAATATGTCTCATCCTTCTGTGTCTCTGTATGACAGAATATTGGGCATACCAGTTAGTAGGTGATGTGTGATGAATTGCTTGTGTGTGTTTTCCATTCTTTCGTAGTAGAGAATATACCGTAGGTGACTCCACAGACAGACAGTCACATTTTGCTTGGAGACATGCATAAGTCTTCGGCTTCTGCTGTCATTTGCTTGGAGTCTTCTTAGCTGTTACTTGGCTGCCCATAACTGCAGAGCTGATTTGACTGAAATGGGGGTCACTGGTGTCTCCATACAGGGAAAAAGAATTGAGTGAGATCGAAACCTAGGCTCTACCTCAGACTTGTGACTCACTTGACCAGAGGTGACATTGCTTAGTTTTCAAGAGCTCAGCTTGGTCAAATAATCCTAAAGGTTTTTATTTTGTTTATTTGCTCCATTTGTTTTGTTTTTCTCAATGCAGTTTTGCCAAGTGGAATGTACATGTTTGGGGCAGAAAAGCTTTAGTATTTATTAGCGTAGATTATATTTATGTAAGTTATCTATTTAATAGCAACAATATACTTTGCATAAAAGACTTTTTGAGAGATTCAAAAGTGTTTTTTTTTTCTTCTTTTGCCCCAAATTACAAAATAAGCAAAAGAAAAACCAGGTTGTATTTGAAGCTCACGTTCTTTCTTCATGTGATGGACTTTGGCCAGTTATACATCCCAATGGTTGAAAAGCTTTTATAGATAATTAAAGTCTGTCTATCCAGTATCCTAGAACCTTTAAAGCTAATCCATAAAAACCTTTATTACAAGCATTTGATAGGCCACTTGGGAACAGATAAAATTATCCCAATTATGGAGGCATTTGATTCTTTCTCTGCTTGTGCAAGCCAGTGGCCTGGGTAAGATAATTATCCACTGAGCATTCTGTCAGTCTGTAGAGATTGCATAATCCTAGTCAGTGTGCAATGAGCTGGTTGCACACACTGAAGTACCCGACATGTGTAAGAGTCTTCAAAACCTCGACACAGGTGGGTCAGCTGTAAAACTAACTGCAGAAATGTGCCTTTGTCTCTCTCGGAGCACAGCTGTAGGAAATTTGTCACTGTCTGCTTTCTAAGGACAGCAAGAGACTTACCACCTAGCAGGAATTGGGGTGTTTTTCCTGAATACCACCAGGAAATCCAAAACACAGTTTAGATGCTATGTGAAAGTCCATGGGGATAAGGCTGAAATTGGAAATATATTGCATCAAGTCTCTCTAGAACAGGAGAACCAGCGAGGATGGTAGCAGTCTTAGTTACCAGACTTCGTTTCTATCTTTCAGTAACTGGGTTTCTTCATCTTAACTGATAAGAAAAACTGGGAGGTCTTAAAAAAATGGGCTGGCTCTTGCATTTGCATAAAGCTATTAGAGAAGTCACCTTTAAGAGTTAAGAAGTTTTGGTGGTGGAAGCTGAGGAAGAAAGGTCCCTAGGGTCTCTGGCTAATGGTGAGTGCTTTAAGGCATTTTTAAAAATCAAGAATAGGTTTAACTCAAATGAAAAGTCCTTCTCAATACAAATTTAGGTTAAAGATAATAATTACTACCAGTTTTGCTTGTGAGAAAAACAGTATTATTAATGGGGGAGGGGCACAAATTACAGAGTGTTAAAATTGAGAGCCTAAATAGTATTTGAGATGGGATTTTGGTCAAAAGCATCCTAGGAAGGCTGGGATGAAGTTGAAAAGGTTAGAAAACTTTAGAGCACACATCTAGAGTGTGTATGGCTTCCTGAATCATCCCTGGAACCTACATAATGATATAAATGAAGTAAGGAAGTGTTCCTGGCCGAAAGTGCTGTGAGAGGCTGTGGGGGTAAGGAGGACAGATGTAAGAGGGACAGTGAGGGATGATGAGGGGGTCAGGAAATTACTGAGAAATTCCCTGTCTCTGCTTCACCATTCTGGTTGACAACTCCCATCTTGTTTTGCTCAGGGTGTCAGCAAGAGTGTGTAGAAAAAAGTATGTCTGCACTGGCCCTCCTAAAACTTTCCCATTGGACATCTGTTTTCCTATTGTGATTTTTTTTTTCAGAAATTAAACACAAACAAGAAACCAAATAGGAAGTGCACCTTTCTGTAGCTCTTTGCGTCTGCAAATCTCTTACCAGATCTTCAAGCCACACTGTGGGCACACCACTACCTCCATTCCCTTTATAAACATCTGGACTTATCTTTATTGTCTATGGGCAGTAGCTGAGACAGACAATCCACACTTAAGCCAACTTGCCTTTAATCTCACCCCCCTTTCTTTTTCTTGCCCACTGTGTGTGTGTGTGTGGGGGGGGTGTTAGTTAAACTTAGGACCTCATGCATGAGGGCCAAGTGCTCTATCCCTGAGTCACTCTGCACCCCAGAATTAAACCCCTGTTCTACTCATTTGCTGCAGGACTCTAGGCAGCTTGATCCTTGTTGTTAATTCTTGGGATCCTACTCTAGACAGTGAGCCTGTCAGTGCTAGCACCAGGCTCAGTGGGTGTCTTCTAAAGATGAAGTGGGTGTAGAATCCTGAGTGTTGTACTAAGATTGAACACTGAGTGATGTCAGAATTCATCACTGGTATTTTTCTCCTTTTTTCTTTTCTTTTTTTTTTTTTTAAATCTCTGGCAATGTTCATCTATTTGTCCAGCCCTCTGGGTGCTAGAGCTGCTACTTTAAAAGCTACAATTCTTCCAGAGGGGAGCAGGGCTCTCCCTATTTCTGCTTAAGTTGTTGAAAGGAAAAGTTTGGTCCTAAGATGTTTTCCTACCTGAGTGCCTACAAATATGTGGATCCATGGCTGAATGGAATTTGTAGGAAGAGTGATGAACAGGAGGGGTGTGTCCCTGGATTTAAAAGCCCCAATGATAACAAATATTTATTAACCATACACTAGCACAAATGTGTACATGAGTGGATTCTGGTCTTATAAACGTTTAGATGTTTATCTGCTGCACTTTCATTGTTTTGCTCCTTTCTCCTTCTGTCCCTCCCTCCCTCCTGCTCTCTCTATCTTCTTTGATCCACATCTCTCTGTGTCCTTTCTTTTCCTTTTGAGACAGAGCCTTGCTAGGTAGCCCAGGCTGGTCTTGAACAGGTGATCCTCTGGCCTCAGCCTCTCAAGTGCTAGTATTACAGTGCTGGCCTTTTCTCTTTCATATTCTATTTATTCTTATGTATTCTAGTCAGTGGGGATATAGCTCAGTGGGAAAGCACATGCTCAGCACATCTCATGGCCTGCTCACCTTATAGCATCTCCAAGTAAAACCAATCCAAATGAAAACAACAGTCTTTTCTCTTTCTGTTCACCTTTTTTTTTTTTCTAATTAACTATAAGAGGAAAGATTTTCAAACCAAACTTCCTTTTTGAAATGCAGTGAGTTGGATATCATCCTGTTTATTTCCTTTCGGTCCATGAGGCACATCTATTTTCTGCCTTACACTTCTAACTTCAGTCTTGATGTCCTTAAAAATATTTTCCTCATTCAGAATATCTACAACCTACATCAAAATGCAAGCCTGTGCCTAAAATCTGCTGTGGTTTCCATTCACAAAATTAGTGCAGACACGCTTAGGACTCAAGAGATTTGTCATTCACAACTCTGACTTGAGTTTATATCTTCACTATTCCTGGCTTCACTGGGCCACAGGGTCTTTCTGATTCTCAGACTGGGGCATCTTCTTCAGCAGGGCTCTGGGTTTGCCTGGTTCTCCTGTCTGGGCTACGCTGCCATTGTTTTCAGAAGCACACTCATCTAGGTAGCTCTTCTCAAGTTGCCTGTCTTAAAAAGACCCTCCTCTAACCCTTTCTCTTTTTCCTTAAATGTATCATGATCTAAATCTTTTATGAGTACCTTTTACTTCCTTGTTTATTATCTCTTTCTTCTAGGACATAAATTTAATGCCTTCAGGTAGTTTGGATTTCTCTGTTCTGTCTGATACATTCCAGTATCTGAAACAATGACCCTTGTATAACTCCATAGCCGTCTTAGGTTCAACATGTTGAGGTTGAAAGCCTGTTTGATGCAGAATTGGTGTGTTTCATTGTACAAAATTCTAAGGCATGAAAACCCTTATCAGCAATGAGTCACTAGTCCCGCTCAGTCCTCTGACTGCTACCCATAATTCTCTCTTGGGACCACCTCAAAATCCAGATGTTGTAGGCTTGATCTGGTCCTCTTACAATGGCTGATATTGTCTTCCATCCCCTTTTATCTTTTAGCATCTGTTTCCACATATTTTACTTTTAAACATGTGGAACCATTAAAAGTAAATACCTGTTTTCATTGGGATGCGTCTTGCCATGTCAACCCCATTTAGGACATATCCAGACTGTAGACCTAGGCTCATCTCTTAGTTGGCTCTAGCTCTTCTAATGTTAGCAGTCAATATTAGCCACCACAATGCTGAGGGTCACAAATATGATTTAGGAAGGTTGCAGGGTGAAATAGATGAGCCACTGTCTCTTAACCAGTCATGTCCTATTCAGAATCACAGATCCATCTAGCATTATATCTTCCAAACAAAGTAAATTATAGAAATCAAAGCATTGGTTCATTGAAATGCCAGCATGCACAGACCATAAGCATGTATACTTATTCAATGGTATAATATAGAAATGAAGATTTAGAAGAAAGTTATATTATTGTCAAGTGTTCAAAGTAAAGTAATTAGTCTATGGTTTACCAGTTACATTAATAATCCAAGACTGAACATCTTCAGTTGGATGCTGTGTTCGTAGTCTCTGGAGCAGCAGAACTAATAGATACACATCTTTCTACATAGAACCTTTAGCTTTGTGACCTGTTTTTCTTTCCAAGTTACAATATAGGATCTTGTAGGTACAGAATCTGTAAGTAATACTAGTGGGCTTAAACATGAGGGATTGATATGCTCATCTAATCCTAAAGAGCAGCAAGTTGGAAACTGAGGCAGGATTTCTGTCACAGTAAAGGCACAGTGTGCTCTTTGGAAATCTCATTGTGCTCTTCTGGGTGCTGGCGGATGGATGAGATCTGTCCTTTACTGTAGACAGCTGTCATCCAGGCTTGTAAGTGCTTGTGTGGTGGTGCTGGCAAGTATTTTAAGGTCATTTTTACTTTTATGCAGGGACCTGGAAACAAATCTGGTTGATTGCTCTTAATTTTAAGTAGAAAACTGGAAAAAAAAATGTGAGGAAAAACTTATCCGAAGGTTTGTAGAGGGAGAATTCAGATCCAGAGGGGCTGGCGATACGGCTCAAGAGGTCAGGCAGGGCACTTGATGTTCCAACCTGACAGCCCAAGCTTAATTCCCAATCCTCATGTAAAGATGGAAGAAATAAACTGACTGCGTAAAAGGCATCCTTTGATGACCTCGTGTGTGCTATTACATCATATACAGCAACAATAATAATCAGTTAAAAACATAAATCAAGAATATTCTTCCTAGAACAACTTGTTCACGGAATTTTTATTGAAAGAGTCACCCATTTCCTCCCAAGACTATGAGGAGAGGCATTAAAGGGCTTCTGGGATCACTAGCGGAGTTTTCTCATATTGTGATCCCAGAAATGACATCAGTATCATGACCTCCTGTCACATGTGGAGAAGAAAGTCCCCAATAAAGCAATAATAAAATCATCTGTTGAATGAACTTTGACCCTGCCTCTGTCCTCTGAGCTTATATTCAGCACAGGCTGCATTTCTTCTTCCCAGGAAACAGACCCGTGTCCCCTACCCCAGGCCCCATCCAGTGAAATGTCAATGTAGCATCTAGTAGCCACCATGATAATCTGTAATCCCCTTTGCTCAGCATCACATACTGTTCTCTATTTGGTGTCTTTTGCTCGGGGTATCTTGGAAAATAACTTGTTTCTTTTTTTTTTTTTAAACTTTGAAACAATTTTATATTTTTAGAACATGAGGTCCTTGACATTCACCAATTCATCATGTCCTTACACCAGCAAATCCTTCCTTTCATCACTAACTAGTTATACTTTTTCTTTACCAAGTCCCCATTGATAAACTTCTGAGTCATTTTCAGATTTGCTATTATGCATATGGCTGTTTTGTGGACATATGATTTAATTTTCTAGGAATTAAAGTACTGAGAAATGTGGAAGATTTTTAAGTCATATCTTGTTCATCTTAGTTCATCTAATATGCAAAATATATACACTTTATGCCTGAAGTCTGTAAGTTTCCACAAACGTGCAGCTATGATATGAGCCTCATATCAATTAAGATGTCACCCATGTATTTCTCACATCTTCCTTTATAGATAACCATCCCCTCTCATTTTCCATACCATCTAATCCTTTGCAGTTTGGAAACACCATGCCAGTGGGTTACACAGCACAGCTTTGGTGTCTTTCATTCAGTCTAAAGTTTCTTAGATTAATCCAGGTTGCACAAATTGATAACGTATACCTTCTCATTGCTAAGCAGTGTTCTGTGAACACAGATGGCTGCTCATGTACATAGTGGTGGGCATTGCTGCATGTCCAGTATTTGTTATATAAATCAAGCAGCTGCAGACATTCAGAGAGCCGTCTTTTTGTGTGCATATATTTTTATTTTTCCCAGGATAATGCATGGGGGAAACTGCTGGGTTCTGTAACAAATACTTAACTCACAAATGACTTAATTGCATGGCAGTCACAGTGGGACTTTATACTCTTATTATTTATGTGCAACATCCACACAGTCCTGCCAACACTTGGTACTGCCGGTCTTTCTTTTTTTTTAAATACTGGATTTGAAATAGAATTGTGTATCATTTTACTCACGTTATATCTGTAACAGCTGATCACTCTGGATACTTGTTTTCAGGAGTTTATGTAAATGATGTGGTTTTTCTTTTCATCAAATCCACTTTAGATCTTTCTCAGCTTTGAATTGATGCCTCATTTTCTTCATATTGGCTTAAGAGAGAATTTTACAAGTTAGAGGATATTACAAGTCATTCTTCCGATGTGTGGATTTTATTTATCAGAACCTCTGGGTTAGCGTATTTAAATTTTAATATCTTTGGAAAAACAGGCGTTCTAACTTTGGTGAAGTCGAAGTTACTCATTTTTCTTTCATGATTAGTGAAAGCATTTGTATGTGTCTCGTTTAAATCTTTCTCTGTGCTAGGGCATAGAGACTTTATATTATAAAATACTATAGATTTTATTTTGTATATGAAATTTTTTCTACATAGCCAATTTTCCATTGTCACATTATGGAAAGTTATATTTTCCCCATATACTTACTTGTATTCTTTCACCAAATGCCATTTTACCCTCCACTTGAGTCTGTTTCCAGGTGATCCTTTCCCATCCCTTGGCCACTGTGTCTAACTCTATGCCAATAGCACACTGCCACAGTTTTTTCAGCTCCATATTAAGTCTTAATTTCAAGTTGCGTGTGCTCTCTGTGTTTTTTTTTTCTTTTGAAACAGTGTCTGGACATTCTAACTACTTGGACTTTTCATGCAAGTGAATTCCCCTAAATACTATAAAAAATAAAAAAATCAGTTCGGATGCTGGGAAAAATCAAAACCACAAAGGAAGAGGAATGATGTGAACTCAGTTAAGGTATGACAAATTTATATCCCAGTGAGAGATGGTGAGGGCTATGTGAAGTATTAACTTACATACAGTCAGAAAGGTTCTTCTGCATGTCTTAGTCACTGCACATATGCAAGCACTTAAGACTGGTAGGTTTTCATATGACTGCCATCTCCACTTCACTTAGTTCACAGAGCTCTTCCTTGCTGATGACTGCTGTTGGCCAAGATTTCCTGATGGATGGATCTTCCCAGCATGACTTGGGCCTGACTTAACATGAAAGGGAATAGAAAAGACTGTGTTCCAGGAGAAAAGGGCAAAAGTCTCATTCTCCTACTGTGATCTGCACGCTGAGGTTTTAGTGTCATAACCCAAACTCTCCCTCCTTGGCTATCTTGGTTCATTTGACCAATATTTTTTGTGTTACAAGCCAGCCCATTTTCACACACACACACACACACACACACACACACACACACACACACACACACACACCACAATAAATATAAATGTCCAAATGACTTTGCCCCCTAGAGCTCATATTCTAGGGGGAGGTAATCAGAAAATGGACAAATACAGCTCACGTATTGGTCGTCAGACAGTGACAAATGCCCCAGAGAACATCTAAAGTGGGCCAGAAGGTAGAGAATATGAAAGGATATTACAGTTTAAAGTTTGTGGGGCAAATGATCAAAAAAGACACTGGGACACTGCTTTCAAAGTTTTTAAGAAGCAGAAGCAGTCCAACTGTCATAATTGGATATATAGATGATTAAATATGTTACATATGTTCAGTTGAATGTTATCTATCCATTAAAAGGAATGGCTACTAATCCATACTCATCATGGAAGAATCTTGAAACTATCATGTTAAGTGAAAGAAACCGGACAAACAAAATATTCTGTCACTCTGTCGATTGAGACTAGGCAAATACATGCAAGCACATAAAGGATTAGTGCTTGTCTTGGAGGATGAGGAGGGAGGGACAGGAAATGACTGTTACAGGTATGAGGTTTACTGAAGTAGGTGAAAAGGTTAATGTTGATGGTCATACAATGCTGTGAAGGCATCGTCAGGGGGGCAGTGCATTTTATGCGGCCGCATTTCATGTTATGTGAATTTACCACAAAATCAGAAGCCACAAAAGAAAAATCAAACAATTAAAGCTATCAGAAGGAGGGGCTGGAGAAATGGCTCAGAGATTAGGAGCACGGTCAGCTCTTCCAGAGGACCTGACTTCAATTCCCAGCAACCACATGGTAACTCACAACTGTCTAGAATGAGATCAGGTACCCCCTTCTGATGTGCAGATAGAACACTAGGTACATAAAAAAATAAATAAATAAATGAATGAATGAATGAATGAATGAATGAATGAATAAATATTTAATAATACATATATCAGAAGGTTGGTGTGGTTGCTCAGCAGGGAAAGATACTTGCTGCCATTCCTGGCAACCTGAATTTGATTCCTAGAACACACATGTTGGAATGACTTCTGGGAGAGGTTCTGTGACTGACACCTGTGTTGCCTGGCACTCACACTTCCTCACACAAACATACATACATACATACTTGACTAGATAAACATACATGAAAACTGGGAGCAAAGAAAATATAGGAAGGAAAAACAAGAGAGAAGAGAGAAGAAAGAAAATGGAGTCTGCAGGTACACTGGTTAGTTTCTATAGCTTGATACAGACCAGAGTCACCTGGGAATAGAGAACCTTAATTAAGAAATTGTCTTCATCAGACTGGTCTCTGGGATATTTTAATTATTGTTTTATGCAAGATGGCCCCTATGCATTCTGGGAGGTGCTATCCTGGGGCAGGTGGGCCTGAACTGTATAAGAAAGGTAGCTGAAGTCAGGTGGTGGTGGCACATTCCTTTAATCCCAGCACTCAGGAGGCAGAGGCAGGCAAATCTCTGTGAGTTCAAGGCCAGCCTGGTCTACAGAGTTAGTTCCAGGACAGACAGAGCTGTTACACAGAAAGACTTAATCCTGAAAAAGAAAGTAGCTGAACAATCCAGGGAAAGGAAGCCTAAGCAGAGCTCTTCTACAGGCCTTGCTTTCCTTCTGTTTCCAGGTTCCTGTCTTGAGCTTTTTGCAGCTTCCCCTCAAAGATGGATTGTAACCAATAAGCCTAGTAAACTCTTTTCTTCCCCCAAGTGGCTTTGGTCAAAGTGTGTCATCACAGCAACAGAAAGCACACTAGGCTATCAGGCTGAACCTTTTGGGCAAGGTCTGTCTTAGACCCAGGTTAGAGGAAAAGAATCTCTGCAAGGAGGTGTCCAGGGAGAAGGAAAAATGGGGTCAGCGGAGTCTGCTTTCTACCTTTAATGAACAGTAAAAAGGACCAAAAGACACCGGTATAGAGAGGTGACAGGTAGCATCCCATTGATGAGTCCACATGGCTTCTGTAGGATAGAGGCTTTTAGAGTATCAGAGAGTGCATGATTTGACTTAGGGGTTCTCTTGGGTCTATGCATTCAGAATAGACTGATGAGATGTCAGAATAACTCTCACAAAGCTACCAATAAAACCCAAGTGCAAGATGATGTTGTGGATGAGAAAGGTGAGGATGGAGGTGGAGGATCATTGGAGTTAGAGTAGACTTCACAGGTGAAATTAATGGCTATTCCACATGAGCGGAATGTCCACCAGATATATGGAAAAAGTTGAAGTGTGCATGAGCAGTTTTGCCTTGGCCAATGATGCTGTGCTCATCCCTGATATAGGAAAAGCCATGGAGAAGCCCATTTTCATGGAGGCAGGAGACAAGGCTAGAGGGCCTAGGATATTAAGTTCTATAGACGGGAAGCCTTCACTCTGTCCATTTGTTCCAGACTGTTGAGGCAGAGTGCCAGCTACAGCAGAAAGAAAAACGGCAGAATGCCACAGAGATTGAGTGGCCCTGGAGTAAGTGAACCAAGGGATGCATGAAAATATGTGCAGCCTATGATGACCAAATAGCTGGGCTGCTGACAGCTCCGTACACAGTTTTATTAGAAATAGAAGAAAAAGGGAAATGCTTAAATTTGTGTGTTTTTTTTTTAATGTGGCAATAAAGTTCCCAGCTCCTACAGCGGATTTCCAATAAGACAAGTGTTCATGAAGCCAGCTCAGGCAAATTACACTCATAGTTTAAACTTAGCAGCATGCTTGGCCAAGTCAAATGAACAAGCTTTGCATAATATCCCATTACAAAATGTGCCCTTGTCACAGTCCAAATGGAAAGAATTCACTCCTTCTCCAGAAATATCAGAGTAATTTATTTTAATTTGCCTTGTAGCAGAAATGTCAGGTAACCAAATGATAAATAGTTTTAAAAACATATGGTTTCAAAACTATAACTCAAAATTAATGTGATTGGTGCAAAGTTATGTTAGGCTTCTTATTAGCTTGTTTTTGAAAGCAAGATTGAAGACTCCATAGGAGGACATTTTCCAGAAACATTGGCAGGTGCTGGACAGGTTCTGGTGGACTTGGCTACTTTAACTATCCTGTTTGGTTTATTGTTTGGAGAAAGGTCTCGTTCACATGTGATGTATGCTGATGTAGTTTATGTATTTACAAACATCTGTATTTCATGTCTGTGAACCCAAACTGACACTGAAATGACTTATTACTTCTTAAAGAGTCCGGTTAAGGGGATACCTTACCATAATGCCTCAGGTCCCGGTGAAAAGAACAAAAGCTTTGAGAATGAAAGCCTTTCTCTCTCTTTTCTTTAGTTGAATTGAGGAAAAAGTAAAGAAGGTGTCTTTCCTTGCTTCAACTACTTGGGTTTTAACTCCAGCCACAACTAAGGGAGTATGGTTAAATTATTTAAGCAGTCTAGTCTATACTTTTATTTTAGTCTATAAAATTTGAATGATGCTGATGATAGTACCAAATAGCATAGTCTTGGATTTTGCCCAGACTTGTGATCCTATCCTGATAATGAGAATCACATGTACCAAGTGGCAGATGAGGCTCAAGGTCAACCTCTTAGCCAGCGAAAGGCTTGGGATCTCTGCATTGTAAAGTGTGTCACCAGTGTATAAGACCTGACTAAGCTTCTGGGCAGAGAGGAGCAATAAAAGACTGGTTCAAGTTACATTCGTAGCTAGCAGCACCTCCGTGATCAGCACCCGGCTCAGTTCGATTGGAGGCTAGTCTTTGGAGCCAGCCTGCTTGAGTTTTAATTCTCTTATCTCTGTGTGGACTCCTTATTCAATCTTAGTGAATCAGCGTCATCATTTGTACTGTGGTGAATATGACAGTGTGGCAATGGCTGACCTGAGGAATGAAGAGCCGAGGTAGGTGAGTCCCAGAGAGCTGCATAAGGCATATTGGAGATTCTATATTATAGTCAGAAGCTTCTCTGTCCCACCCGATCAGTAACCATTTAGTCCCAAATAATCACCCAAAGGTTTATATTAATTATAAACTGTTTGGCCTATGGCTCAGGCTTATTACTTGCTAATTCTTACTCTTAAACTAACCCTTGATTCTCAATCATGATTAACCATGTAGCTTGATACCTTTGCTCAGTACAGTATTCTCATCTTGCTTCCTTTGCAGCTGGCTAGCATCTGCTTTGTTCTTTCTCGTCCCAGAATTCTCCTTGTCTGGTTGCCCCACCTATACTTCCTGTCTAGCTTCTGACCAATCAGTATTTTATTAAACTGATATTTACAGTGACAAATATTTATAGTGTACAAGAGCATAGTCCCACAGTACTATATAAAGTTTGAATTCTTTTTTTTTTTTTTCTTTTTGCTGTGTTGGTCTGGGGATGGTCCTCCAATGTTTTCTTTATGTAAAAACACCAAAAGAAGCTTCATAAAAGCCATGGCAATGCATAGTAAAAATCAAAATCAACATTAGTATTTGTTTTATGTGAAGCCCCAACATGTGATGACCTCCTTAAAGCTTGATCATTTTCATTCCAGCTGAGAGTCAGAAACTGAAATCTGAAGTGCTAGACTATGCTTTGGTCTCATCTCAAGGCGCTCTCTCCATTATGGATTATTTCTGTTTGCTGGTTTGTTTGAGACAGGGTTTTCTGTATAACAGCTCTGGCTGTACTGGAACTCACTTTGTAGACCAGGCTGGTCTCAAACTCAAAGATATCTGCCTGCTTCTGCCTCTGGAGTGCTGGGATTAAAGGTATGTGACACCACTGCTCAGCTCTTATAGACATTTTAAAGCACTCACATAACATGACATCCTTTTGTATCTCAGGGCTTCCACACACCACCCCTATCCTTCCCTACCTATCATCTGTGGTGGTTTGTGTGCTGGCACCACAAAAGCTGATTATGCCCCTACTGGTGTCAGCCAGATGTCATGCTAGGGTCTATCTGAAAGACAACCTTCATGTGTGTGTGTGTGTGTGTGTGTGTGTGTGTGTGTGTGTGTGTGTGTGTACATGTGTGTGTGTGTGTGTGTGCATGTGTGTGCATGCACGCGCACACACCATTTGAAACTGAAGGTTGAGACATCAAGCAAATAAACAGCATTGTTTACCTCAGCTGGAGTCACCCTGCTAAAACAGAGGAAGTGATTTCAGCTTTTCTCCTGAAATGGATTATAACATTGCCCTTATAGTTAAATATTTATGTGGTAAGTTTAAGAATTTTTTGTGAGTAATACAGCAGCATTTTTGAACAAGTCATAGATTTTGGCTAAAACTCATGGTGGGTGGGGTAGAAAAATGATGATATCTGTGTGTTTAAAATGAAAGAGGGAGTGTGTGTTCATGAGCAGTCTACAGAAACAGAACAGCAGAGCTTCCAAGGCTGGGAAGCAGTCCACGTGCCCTGAACCTACTCTCCCCAGCCCTGCGTTTGGGGTAAGGATCAATGACTAACTGAAGCTTGTAGAAGAAAAGACTCTGCAATTCAAAAAATATACTCTCTTGACATTACTAAATGATCTCATCTGTGTTCCTACCTGGATCCCTCCCCTGGTGGCTGAAGGGAAAAGCTACCATAATCCATTCTTTTGGGGCTTAGTTGTTTTCAGACCTCCAGCAAACATCTGTGGCTGTAGAGAATAAGCCAAAACAGTGACAGTTCTTTGAAAGTTTGGGCAACAGTCTTGGATGGCTTTTTGACTCAAGTCTTAGTTTCAAGTTTTCCTTCCTTAGTGCTTTTGTGATTGTTATCTCTCCGGGGTGTAAAACAACAGATATGTGCCTGTTGCCTCCAGCCGGAAACATGGCTGTGGTTCTGCAAAACACTGTGTTTTCTAGCATCTACTCAATTTTATGGTTCTGATTTTTTTTGAATGTAAGATTTGTTTTCTTTCTTCTTAATTTAGCTTATTTGTGGAAATGCTCAGGAGACTGGTAAGACATGATTGTGAAATAATAGTCATAGTGAGAGCTACTCTTTTGTTCCAAGTTTGGTAGGAATGTATGTATACTGTATACCTGAAACCTGCTATTGCATATAAGTGAACTTATTAAATATCTGTAATTGATTTATTATCCTTTAGGGTCTTTAGTAAGTAAAAAAAAATGGGCAAGATAACTATTTTAATAGGTTTTTTTTAATATATATGATTTACTTTCAGTAGCTACGTTGACGTCTCTTCTGGACCCTAAGTCAGACAGCACTCATCAACACTTAGAGAACACACCAGTGCCATTCCGTGTTGCTGATCCATCAGAGTGACCTCTGCAATCAATCACCTGCACTCAATTGAGAAGACGGAGAATGGGACTTTGGACTTTGGTATTTCTCACAGTTCCCGTGTATTTCACAGTAACAAAGAGCAGTAAGTATTGATTCTCAGAGAAGTTGTACATTTTTTAACTTAAGTAATTCTGAGGACATTTGCTGCATTTCAGTTGCTTGCTTCCGGTTGCTTTGGGCTGATTTGTGTCTTCTTTCTTGATCATAAATCTCTTGGAGGAAATTCACTATAGTGAATGGATCATAATTTTTGAGTTTATCAAGATTTTAACATAGTACCTGCATGTGGGAGGCATTATGGGCATTTATTGACTGACAATGTGTTCAGGTAAATTTAGGAGCTTTCCCCTAGGAGCAAAGCAGGGCATGGCTCAAAATGATTTCTTATTGTCCCATATAGCACATTTAGTAAAGTTTTTAAATTGTTGACCTGTCTTGAAGCATCACAATATATGATCTGTATAATAATATAACCATGAATGGAAACATCAAGTTATATAAAAGAATTGTGGTCTTTACAGATGTTCATTTCAGGATCATGTTTATACTTTATTTGTAGGTAAACCATCCTGGGGTCTGGAAAATGAGGCTTTAATTGTGAGATGCCCTGTAAACAGTGGCTCCCTTTATCCTGTGAAATGGTATTACTTAAATACAAATGAAAGTATTCCTACTCAAAAAAGAAGCCAGGTCTTTGTCTCAAGAGATCGTCTGAAGTTTCTACCAGCTAGAGTGGATGACTCTGGGATTTATGCTTGCGTTATCCAAAGGTATTGTGTAGGAAACCATTATTAACCTTGTGCCTTCTCCCTTTTCATTAATGACTGGTAGTTCAACTGTTCTTGCTTTCTCTCTGCTCTGCCCCTGAGTGGAATAGTTAAATTTATTAAGTTATTTGAGAAAGAAAGTATGCCTGAGAAATCCACCAGCCTGTTGAGTGATGGGCTATTGAATATATCACAGCAAGGGCATATATTATGTGTGCGGGCGTGTGTGTGTGTGTGTGTGTGTGTGTGTGTGTGTGTGTGTGTGAAAATGTCTGGCTTTTCTAGTGACAATGATTAATCATTATCGTTTTCTGAGAGTAAGAATAAACTAGCATGGAAGCCCAGACATTTGGCATCACAAACATCTGTGTTGGGTGAAAAGTCATAGATGCAAGAGTCTCGACAAAGAGGTAGACTGCAGAGACTCAGTTTCTATGTCTGTGAATCTCTTAGTCTGAACTGCCGTTGCCTCATGTTTAGATTTCACAGCATCTCTGATATTCATGTAGTGTCAGATTTAGTCTAGGTACAGTTTGATACCTAGGTTTCGAGAAAATTTGCAATCGATGCCTTCTACCAGTTAGGTGTGTGGTGCTACCATGTGGCTTCTCTGTGTCTCAGTGTCTGTCTCATCGGTAAAATTCATACAGTAGTATCATTATCCAAAAACATCTCTGTGAAAATAACATGAAGTATGCTTACCTCTGCATCTGGCTCAACAAGCATTAACAAATATTTTGGTTAGGATCTTAGCATTACAGTGGGTGTGATGTATGAGATCCTGATGATTCTGTTTTCAGAACTTTACTTTATCTCAGGGGTAATAAAAGAAGTCTTTAAAAGCTTGAGATTTTAATGATTATTTTGCAGTAAGGGATGAACTGTATACACCATTTTTCCAAGAGCAACATTGAGCAAAAAGATAGAGTTGGATTAAGCTGTCTCATGGTAGGAAGTATCACTTTTAAAATGCTTGCCTTCTTCCAATAGTCCCGACTTGAATATGACTGGATACGTGAATGTCACCATACATAAAAAGCCACCAGGCTGCAACATTCCCGATTATTTGATGTACTCAACAGTAGCTGGATCAGAAAAAAATTCCAAAATAACTTGTCCAACAATTAACCTCTATAACAGGACAATGCCTGTTCAGTGGTTTAAGGTAAAAGTTTGAAATTTGGGGAGAAATATAAAATTTGCACAATTGATGTAGCTGAAAGTGAAATAATTCAGTGGAAGAGGAATGGAATGTTTTTCTTGTTGTCGCTTCAGAACTGCAAAGCTCTGCAAGCACCCAAGTACAGAGCTCACAGATCATACTTGTTCATTAACAATGTGAGGCAAGATGACGAAGGAGACTACACATGTAAATTCACGCACACTGAGAATGGAACCAATTATATTGTGACCGCGACCAGATCCTTCACAGTGGAAGGTAAAGCTCCCGCTTTCCACAAGGTTCAAGATTCAAACCAAAACAAGAAGGAAGAGCTGAGTACTTCCTATGGCATTTTCTATCCTCTATCTATAGCCTGTTCCTTCCTTTTTCCTGTCCGCAACACTTTACTGTGACAACGACTGGACAATCGGGTTTAAGAATTCCAAGGAAAGATACATTATTGAACCAAAGCCACAGATTGATTGGAGATTGATTATCAGGGATAACCTGATCTAAATTTACCCCCACTACATTTTTTGACTAATTTCCAGAATGTTGAAATAACTAAATCCCGGATGCTCCAGTTTCATGTATTTTCTCAGAAGTTACCTCCTCCATTATGCTTTACCTTATTTCTAGATTGCTTGTAATAATCAGTACAATACTGTAGAAACAGGTGAACTACCTGGTATGGAAGGGTGACAAGGGGCATGTTTGCACATTTAGCTAAGAAGTGACTAATGTCCCTGCACAGCTGGTTGAGTTCATTCATATAGAAACCACAGGTATAGAGGCCTGAGTATAGCAGGGCACAGCAACCTTTATACACACTACGTGGTTTTCAGTCATGGTTTATGAGGCTTTAATATCATCATCATCATCATCTTCAAAGCAGGCCATTTGTTTAGAAAAGAACTTTTCCCAAATATATTTTCACTATTCTAGAAGCTGCTGGAGGAGGAAGATTTCCTAATTTTAGCTGATGGAGTCACAGAATTAAGGTCTTCCAGGCAGAGTTTCCTCTATAGGGGAGATGGAGGTCTCAACATCCAAGGGGCCATGAACAAGAAAAGGACTAAGCAATATTGAATAAAACATTTTGTTTAGAGCTCTTTCTGTACTCTGTTGCTGGAGAATAAGCATCATCAGACCACAGTTGTGTGTATCTCCTGCTGTTTAATGTCAACTTTTGCAATGTTTCTTAATCTCAACATCCTAAAATAAATGAGCACTGAGAGATGATGTCATCTGTGCTTGAAGAGCCTTCCTGCTTCCCTCTGCCTCAGCTTCAGTGGTCTTAGGAAGGAGATCTGAGAATAAACAGTGGCAGAGGGTAGTGAGCAACAGACCTGTGGGCTTCTGAATGCATCACCTTCATGAGTTCACAGACTCCTCTTCTCTCTACCTTTTGCCTAATCTACAGAATCATGGCTTTCAAATAATTGTTAAGTCATTCAATTAATCAGTTAGACCAGTATTTGTCTTAATGGCATAGAAGTGAATAGAAGATATCAAAAAATGCCATAGTAATCAGAAAAAAAATGTTACTTAAAATATTTGTTTCATTTCTGTGTGTACTATAAAGGTTATTGTCAAAACAGTTGACACAATGCTGTGAAATAAAATAGAAATGTGAAAAGACTAGCTTTATATTAATGACTAATCAATGTATCAATAATACTTCTGTTTTTGTTTTTACTTTTAAGAAAAAGGCTTTTCGGTGTTTCCAGTAATTAAAGCCCCTCCACACAACACAACAATGGAAGTGGAAATGGGTAAGACATTTAAAACCTGGAGAATGTTGCCTTATGATTTGGGGTCTGGTTTCCTATGGCAGAGTCATGTGATTAGTAGAAGGGAACTGGGAATCATGCATGGTGACAGAACAGAAACACCTGTCCTTGTCACAGAAAAAAAAAATTCAACACTGCATTTGTATTGAGCCTTGGAGTTCATGGCTCCCATTTAAGCTTCTTTTGTTGTGGACACCTGTACCCCATGGGCAGATGTCCTCACTTACTTCTGAGCTCAAAGGCACACCCAAGGACATAGACGAGTGATAGGAAGAGAACAAGAATACAGATAATGAGCCCTGTATTTCTTCCCTTCTTGGTTTCCACTAGAAGCTGGATACAATGAAAGAGACTTGGTGTCTGAAGCACTGTAGAGAGTCATGCCTCTCTTATCATTCGACTGTAACGTATAGCTCAACCACACTCCTGGCCTCTGTGTATCACTCTCAGAGGAGGAATGCGTTTTGCATTCTTTTCTATTAGCCACATTGTTATTCCTCATTTTCTAGGACATAAGATTATATATAAATTTCTGTCTGTAATCCTTCCTGCTACCCTTTTCCTTGTCAAATAGCATTTGAGTCTGGATCATCAGCTCAAGTCTTGGCTACTATCATTTCCTTTGCAGGGTGGTAACCTCTAATCTTTTCTCCATAGCTTTTCTGTTCCACAGACCTTCCATGCCAATTATAGGCCCCATGTTAGGCAAGCTCCCAGTGGGAACCTGTAGTTCAGGAAGGGAGCCTAAATGTATAACTGTGTTCAATATCAGGTCTGATGTTGAAGGGGTTGGGATGGAAAACTGGGGAGTACTCTTGGTGAATGTTTACATCCAAGATAATAGTTGGGCTGGATAAAGCTGTTTTATCTCCAAAGGCAGCAGCTCATGGAGAGACAAGGATAATTCTGTAGGAAGAGATAGACATGGAAGGGACCAGTGAAAAAGCAACTCACATTTCAATGATGATCAGCTCCTTCATGATGATGTGAGCCTGTGAAACTAGAGCAAGCTTAGTGTTCCCTGAGGTGAGAGGGTGGTGGGGCCAGAAGGAAAATAGAGAAACTGGGGAGTAAAGGAGGGGAGAGCAAAGAAGACAGAGAGGAGATGAGGAAGTGGGAAGAACTGCAGAAGGTTTACTACATCGAATGAAATTGAGGGTACTTGCGGAATTTAATTTTCCTCATGGATCTCCTCACTTCCCATCTAGGACAAACAGTGAATATCACCTGCTTAGCTTGTTTTGGTAAAGGCTCTCAGTTCTTGATGGATGCCCTGTGGCAGATTAATAAAAGTAATGTTGAGAATTTTGGCGAAGAAAGAATTCAAGAGGAGAAAGAACAAAATCAAAGGTATTTCATCTATCTATCATCTATCTCCTATCTATCTATCTATCTATCTATCTATCTATCTATCTATCTATCTATCTCCTATCTATCTATCCATCCATCCATCCATCCATCCATCATCCATCCATCCATCCATCCATCCATCTATCTATCTATCTATCTATCTATCTATCCATCTATCTATCATCTATCCAGATACCTATAATCCTTTTATCTATCTATCTATCTATCTATCTGTCTGTCTGTCTGTCTGTCTGTCTGTCTGTCTATCTATCTACCTATCTATTTACCTATATATCATCTATCTAGATGCCTATAATCCTTTTATCTATCTATCATCCTTTTATTGATATATCATCTATCAATCAATCTACCTAGCTATCATTTAGCTGTCTATCTTTCTTTGTCATTGATCTATCTATCTATCTATCTATCTATCTATCTATCTATCTATCTATCATCTATCTATCTATCTATCTATCTATCTATCTATCTATCATCTATCTATATTATCTATCATCTATATATCTCTATCATATATTTATGTATTTATCTATGTGTCTGTCTATCATTTATCTACCTATCTATCATCATTTATCTATCAATCTATCTACCTATCATTTATTTGTCTATCTCTATTCTCTATCTATATATCTATCATCTATATCTCTATTTATTGCCTATCATCTCTATCTCTCTCTATCAGCTATATTTGTATTTATCTAATGTCTGCCTATCATCTATTTATCAGTCATCTACTTATCTTTTTATCTATCATATATTTATCTATCATCTATTGAGACAAGGACTTACTTGTGGAACTTACTAAGTAAATCAGGCTAGCCTCAACCTCAGCGATCCTCCTAATTTCTTGAATGATGGGGTTAGAGGCATGTGTCACCATGCCCAGCTATTTCTATATTGGAGTTGAAACATCCCCTTTCTCCCTTCTCACAGCTGGCACTTGCCAGGAAAGCATTATCAGTAACATGTCGCTTTCTCAGTTCCAGCAATGACATGGATTGCTTAACTTCAGTGTTAAGAATAACCGATGTTACAGACAAGGACTTGTCCCTGGAATATGACTGTCTGGCCCTGAACCATCATGGCATGATAAGACACTTTGTGAGACTGAGAAGAAAACAGCCATGTAAGAAATGTCCCTAACACTTAGCTTGACTAAATTGGCTGAAGCAACTGTAAACTGACCATTTTCTCAGAGGACTGCGTGTTGTAGTTTGGTCCCAGGGAATCCGACATGATCATGGGATTATTCTTCTCCTCTTGAGAATGCTCTTTAAATCTAGTCATTCCAGAATGTTTCTGTCTTCCAGAAGGACTCTGTGCCTCTCAGTTCCCCGCCTCTGTCCTTTTCCTTCCCATAGTCCTTTGCATGTTTCCCCTCCCTCTTTCCATCCTCCTCGCTAGGCTCCTTTTCACTGGTTTAGTAGGTTCCTCAGTCATCCTTTGTACAGTCTACAAGGGATCTTGGTGCTTAAAGTGACTTCAAAGCAGGAATAAACCTGTTGTGTCTGAGTACTCTTGTCATCAAGAACAACTTACAAACTTTTCATCTAGAGCACCTATCAGTTTCCTTGCTTGGTCTTTGAGTTTACAGCTACAGTCATCCTGATAGGTAGATGGCCAATTTGATTCCATTTTAAGACTGGAAAAATATTTTAACCTTATCTTTCTCTTTTATGATACTTACCATTCCCTTAGTAGCAATACAGCTAATGTAAAATATTTAGTTTCTTTCGAATATCAAGAGGGTAGGAGAGGAAGAGATGCCGATCAGAGGGATACATGGAGCATATGTTTGATGAATACATGGCTTAAAAAGAGAGGGTGTGAGTACCAATCTGATATAGTCACAGTATGTTTCTTCTTGATGGTACTTGGGATTTTTGTTGTTTTTGTTTAATTTTACTATGGAGACCAATCTGGTCTTGAACTAATAGAGTTCCACCTGCCTTTGCTGCCCAGGTGCTGGTATTAAAGATGTGTTTCACTGTCCCCCAGCCAGGATTTTTCTTGCTTTGGTTTTGATTTTAGCCTCTGACTTGTAAAATTTTATTGAAAAAGAGTTGTGATGACCAGAATCACTGAGTGCTTTCATGTCCAGCAAGACATTAGGCATTTGTCTCAGTAATGGTGTTACTCAAGATGACTGTGGACCACAGCACAGTGTTATAGGATAGTTGTGGGAACCATGAATTCTAGGGAAAGGGGGGGCTACATCTCTACTCTCATCAAGCAAGATCTTGTGTCCTTAGTATCTTCCACTGATAACAGTATATTTTGTCTAGATTAATGAATATTTTCTAGTTATGTTTGTATTGGAATTATATTTTTGTAATATGGAATTTTATATTTGCTTTGTGTGTGTGTTTCTTTCTACTTTCTAGTTTATTCTCAACTCACCTGTTATTATCCAAATCAACATGTTTATACTGTTTCAACAGCTCAGCATATTAAATAAAGATAGTCTCTATTGTCGTTGAATTATCGTAATGAATTCTTTTGTTTCTGAAATTCTTGTATTTCTTAAGTTTAAATAACAAAAACTTTAAAAGCCCCCATCTACATATGCTGGTACATGCAAATTTAGGGTCTGTGATCACAATAGTACATACACATTTCCAATGCTTCCGATGTTCAGGCCAAACCTAATTACTTTCCCTTAGAAGTTCTCATTTATCTTCTCACCACCACACCCATGCTGTCCATTAATTTCACTCACTAAGTGAGGCATCAAAGGCACAGTGAACCTAGGGGATCGCTAAGTACTGTCGTCCTAGACTCAGGACTCAACACAGATGCCATTTTCCTGTTTATACATACTGACAAGAAGCATTTGTGTCTAGTCATTGATGAGGACATTACTTGTGTGCTACAAAATCATAAGCACTTAGATAGATATTGAACATCAATTTTCAGGGACATCTTGAATCAAGATCGTGCCTCTTGTTGAGTTTGTTCAGCTATTTACATAGGTACTTTACCTGCAAGAGTCCCTATGAGAAGTAGACTTTCCACAGGTTCCTAGCATGTATCCAGCTGGACTTTTGGACAATTCTTCTAAATGAACTTTTTTTTGGAAGTTCTTATTTTAAATATAAAGAAATAAAGACAACAAACTTTGACCTGTCTCCTCATTTTTGGAACACCCGAATTTCATGTGATGAGTTTATTGTCCTGGATACACACAGATGGTGAACTGTCAGGGGTGATGGAGGAATTTATAACTATTAGTAGAGACTTTTACATTATATCTTTGAGCCCATGCATGGCAACTTACACATAAGACAAAGAAAGAACCACTTACCAAGTCATTCTTCATAGTCTCCTCTGAATCATGTGTAAGCAGCACCACTTTAATAAGTCTATGAAGATCATAAAGTTAAAGCTGCAAAATAATTACCATGAACGGTGACTTGTACATGTGTCCTACGGGTGCCTGAGGTTGGAAGCCATGTTGCTTGTGTGTTTTGTGAAATAAGAAATGTGAGACCAAGCTCAGGGATAGCTGAAGGAAGATCTCAACAGGGAAGACACCAGCACGACCCATCCTAGTAACATGATCTCTCCATTACACCTACTCAGTGACCCATCACCCTCTTTTCTATATCTCCACCCTCTAGATACAGTAATTCCCCCGACGACTGACTCATGCTCCTTAGCATTGCCGACAAATATTGACCTTGCCCAAACCCTTATCATTATTTTATGAGTTCAGATCCTCATCTTCCTCTCCAGTACTCACTCTATTGTATTCATTGAATGTGTCATCTCTTCCCACAAAAGCAAGCCTTCCACTACCATCAGATTAATCTTGGTTAAAAAGAACTATTGCCTTTAACACTTTATTCCTATATATTATGACAAATGTCATAGTAAAAGTTTTTGGTCAAACATGATCACATATGTTTTTTATCACATTTTCCACAATTTACTCAAACTGAATTGCTATAGTTCTCAGAACACACATTCCTACCCCTGCATATGGCCTCAGCATCCTCTGTGCACCAGAGGGGCTTGCCTTTTCTACATCTTTCTGAATCCTCTCTTATCCTTTAGCGATCTCAAATACAGGAAGCCTTCTTTGCTTATTCTAGCATGGAGGAAGGCCCCTTTAAAATGCCACTGTTAGCTGAAATCCCTTTTTATCTCCTGTCTTTCTTGGGTCTACATGAGTCTGTATGTCTCCTTTACCTTTAAGAACACTGTGCTGCCAAGGTTTGCTCAGACTATGGGCTAAAAAAAAAATGGTTTGTTGACTTTGAAAGTGTTCATGCAAATTTGATGTTGGTTTATTGGGTAAGATGTCAATGTCCATGCATCCATCCATTCTATCTTATTTTACTAATACTAATGATAGTTTTTCTCATTGCCCCATCTTTTGATAGCTGATCACCGAAGCACCTACTACATAGTTGCAGGATGTAGTATGTTGCTAGTGTTTCTCGGTGTCTTCGTGATAGTCTTAAAAGTGTTCTGGATTGAGGTTGCTCTGTTCTGGAGGGATACAGTGACACCTTACAGAACTCAAGATGGTAAGTATCAAGTTCAAGATTCTCTTCCCAAGAAAATGTCCCACAGTGACTACTGGTTATTTGACTATTGGTGTTATGCTGCTAAACTCAATTTCTGTTTTTTTTTATAACCTCACCAGTGAGATCTTTGAGACTACACAGATCATTTTCCATTTTCCCCCTCACTCCTTGTACTCTTGAAATTTAAATTACTATTTTTACTGAGTGCCTGATAACAGACTCTGTCCCAGGCACTCTGTCCCTGGGAAAACTGTGTTGATAAAACTTCATGAAACAACAATAAAATCATCCTTGCTTTTCAGATTGGAGCAAACTAAGGAGAAACAGAGCACACGTTAATTTTCCCTGAATCCTTGCTCCATGAATGTACCTGTACACAAACTTTATACATGCAAAATAGCTCTGGTGAAATGGGAACATTTGCTTTCATTTGAAAGTGAACACATTAGGTATTTGTGAATGAAGCAATAAATTAGCTGATGGGTTTTTGATTTGTGGGAAACTCATATCACCTTTGAAATTTTTCTTCCTTGTCACTATTAGCGTTAGCTTATTGGTTATCTTATATTCTTTATTTTTGCTTCAGTTACTTAAGATCAACTGAAGCTTTAAAAGATTAAATGAGGAATTGCTGAAAGAAACATGAGCGTACTCTGAGATGAGAGATAAAATCGCTGTGTAATGCTCTATCTTGCTTGGGACATGAACCATCTGTTTGTTCAGTGTATCCATGCTGTATATGCTACTCACTCACTACTCAGTGGCTATATTATTTAACATGTTTACTGTTGGAAGTACCACAGTGCTTGCGTTTGAGTGACGATTGTTTTACGTTGAGATAATGGCCATAAATTGCTAGGCTATTGATGCTACCAATAGTCCATTTTTCCGTCTTGATTACTAGTTATGGCTGTTAAACTCTTACTGTGCCAAGTTCAGAAATTAGACTTATGTATGTATATAGGAGACAATGTAGAATAGAGAGCTCAGTACTATCCATGGCAGCTTTGGGTACTCCCTGGATGTCTTTGGACTTGTGCCATGCCTAAGTGGGGAGTGCTGTGTAGGAAAAATGTAACAGGCAACAGGTACAGATGGAGGCCCCTTCATCATGTAAACAGATTTGAAGTATCCTGAACAGACTCTCTTGTTCTCTATCATTCAAACTAAGATGTTAAAGATGAATGAACAAACTAACGAGCCGAGCCAACCAATCAACAAACAAATCTTTGGTTCAGGTCTGTAATTTCCTAGTCACATTTTATAACTGTGGATTATTGGTATATCTTATCTTAAGAGTATTTGGGAGGATGACACATACAACTTGATAGGAACTGTCTCTCAACAGACAGATGAGAGTTTTTAGAACCAGTGATGAGTGGTCCTTCTTGGTTTCATTCTCAGATGGCAAGCTCTATGATGTTTATGTCATTTACCCACGGGTCTTCAGGGATGGCTCAGCAGGAAACAGCTCTGTGGAGTACTTTGTCCATCACACTCTGCCCAATGTTCTTGAAAATAAATGTGGCTACAAGTTATGCATTTATGGAAGAGATCTGCTTCCTGGACAAGGTAAAGCTGCCACTTCAGGTCAGGGATTGAAATTCATTGCAAAACATCTGGAAAGGAGGTCAAGAGAGGGTGATGTTAGGTAATGAGGAAGGAAGGGGGTAGGGAAAGGACCCATGGAACCAGAAAGAAGACCCTGGGCTAGCTACAAGGGGTGTGAGGACAGAAAGGTGGAGAAAAGGAGAACCACAGAAACACTTTTTAAAAAATGCCATTATGGCATTTTACATCAATTAAACATATTATACATCAATTAAAAATTTAAATATAAAGTAACTTTACATGAAGTATGTAGTGAGAGTTATATATTTGCATTAGCATTGTAATTTATCAGGTGAACTAAATGCACCATTTTCTATGATGTGTTTTTAAACTGAATATTCTGTTTTGAAGATCACTTCATAATAATGAGTAGAGGTAATTCTCATTTTCATAATGGGTGAGTTGTAATAGGGAATTTAGCTTAGAGTTTTTAAAATAATAAACATATATACATGAAACAAAAAACATTCACGCAAAGAGATTTGTCCTTCTTGATAATTGTGGAAAGACTTTCACTGATTGTTATCTCAGTCTCAATACCAGAGATTTATTATTGATTTATTCTTTTGAGACAGGGTCTTTCCTGGATCTTCTGGCTGGTCTGGAACTCACCATATAGCACAGGCTGGTTTCAAACACATGACAATTATGACTTAGCATGAATCACCATGCTTGGTTAAGACCAGAGATATTTTAAAATTACATTTATTTCTTGTGTGCCACACATGTATGACAGCCAGAGGTCAACTTGCAAAGCTCGTTCTCCCTTTTTGCCATGTGAGTCTTGGGCTCAAACTTGGGTCTTGAGACTTGGTGTCAAACACCTTTACCTCCTGAGCTAACTTGCTCGCCCACAACCTGAGTTTTTAGACTGTTCCTCAGGAAATGTTCACCATTTACTGTTCTCATCCCTCCCCATCCCGACAATGAGATGTTCACAGCAGTGTGAATGGAACACGGTGGTATCAGTCAGGGCCTGTGCATTAACAGCCATTACCCTGGCTTTGTTTCCTTTGTATTCCATTAGAATAGCTCTGAAAGTTTTAAAAATTAAACATTACATCATTTTCCTCCTTCCCTCTCTCCTTCCAATACTTCCCCACTGCTCTTCATGGCCTCTTTTTCTTTGTTATTGCTGCATACACACACACACACACACACACACACACACACACACACACACACACACACACAAATGATAGATAACTCATTCCATTGTTACGTGTATGTATGTATATGATTAAGGGTTGACCACTTGGTATTGCATAATCAATTAGAGAGATCATAAACACATGCCTAATGACGCTCACGTTTACTTCAAGTTTTAAAATTAATGTGTCTACTAAAGGAGAGGATTTAAGTACCAAAAGATGAACAGGCATGTGCACAGGGCAATTTGGTTTCTTCTAAAATATCTGATCAGTGCTGACACTGTTATAAAAGACCCGGAGACACACAAGTTAGGAGGATGCAATCTTTATCTGCTCAGGAGTTCCTTTCTATTTTGCCAGCTCTCCCCCACACTGCTGTATGGGTAGATAATAGTGGGCAATGGTCACTAGTGTTATTTCCATGTATCATATCTATTCAAGGATCTGTAGGAACTCCACATGTCTATGAGGGTATGCCTAGCTGCCAGGTCTCCATCACTTCCTCTTCATCCCAATAATTTCTATTAACACTTCCATATCAGCCAAACTCAGAGGCTTGGGTGCTCCCCAGGGTTCAAGCTTGTTTTGTCTTTGTGAACTGGCAGTACTGTTTTTTGATGGTTTTCACTTCCCCTCTCTCAATGCATGAACCCTGGGCTTTCCTCCATCCAGGTACAGCAGAGCCAAATACACTCTTCTCCTAGAGAAAGTTGGGAGCCGGCCAGTGCTCTGTCCTCATGTCCTTAATTCCTGTCGTCTGCTCTTCCCTGATGTCCACTCCACATTTCCTTCCATCCAGGATGGAAAAACCAACCAACACAGGGGTCTGTTACCATTTCACATAATTTTCTCATTCCAGCTGATTAGAAGTAAACTCTACTCTCTAAGAAGATCTTGAGTTCTTCATGGCTTCACTTTTTATGTACTTTTACCCTCTGCAGTGAGTGCTAGTTGGGGCCTGTTCTTTGTTGTTGTTGTTTTATTTTGTTCTAAGTCCACTCAGAGCTAATTGCATCACCTTGGTCTTGGCACAGGTACAAGGGTTGACTTTAAAGGAGATATGACTTTTTTAGGGTTAGCTTTGAAATAATGAATTGAATAAGCTCTCCAAATAGAGATCATTGTGGAATAAAGCGACCCAGGACTTCTCTTGTAACATTGGTTAGTTGAGAGGACCAATACTTGGTGAGTTTGCATCCTTTGGTGTATGAATTAAAATATCATAAGAACAGACAGACTGAGAATAGGCTATACATATATATATATATATATATATATATATACAATATATATACAATAGGCTATAAATTAAATTCCAACAAACCTGAATTCTAAGCCCCCCATGAATGACAGACTAAGAGACCTTCACTTTTGCACGTAGTTGGGAAGACTTTGCATTAGTATTGATTAATCTGACTAAACAGGAGGCCCTTGGATGAATATTCCTGTAGTAGAAATCAGTAATGTCTTTTCTAATTTCTAAATGTGACTCTATCAGCTCAGAATCTCCCAGAAGATTACAGCAATAAGAAATCTTAAAGGTCCAGAAATTCATGATTCAAACATTAAATGTACAAGAGTAACGATGGGGGGTCTCTATCCATCTCCTGACCGTAGATGCAGCTACCGTGGTGGAAAGCAGTATCCAGAACAGCAGAAGACACATGTTTGTCCTGGCTCCTCACATGATGCACAGTAAAGAGTTTGCATATGAACAGGAAGTTGCCCTGCACAGTGCCCTCATACAGAACAGCTCCAAAGTGATTCTTATTGAAATGGAGCCTCTGAATGAGGCCAGCAGACTGCAGGTTGGGGACCTTCAAGATTCTCTCCAGCACCTTGTGAAAATGCAGGGGACTATCAAGTGGAGGGAAGACCATGTGGCCAACAAGCAGTCTCTAAGTTCCAAATTTTGGAAGCATGTAAGATATCAAATGCCAGTGCCACACAGACTCCCCAAGATGACATCTGGTGCAGCTCTTTTCAGTGACAACACATGCTTGGACTTGAAACACCTTTGAGTTATGGACCTGACCACCCAGATCTGGTTGTGTCCCAGCAGTAGGCAGTGGAGTTATGAAGACTTGCGATCTCAAGGGTAAAAGCCCCAGGTTCCAGCTAACAAACCACTTTAACTGGTTTTCCTATTTGTGGGTGGGGCCAAACTTCCCTTCTCCAAGTCTTCCTTTGCCCATTTCATTTCCTTGAGGCACAAGATCATCCCCTGAACCTTAGTTCTCGTAGAATCAATAATCTACTTCCTGAGTATCAAGCTGATGTTCTACAATAAAATTCTGATTCAATTCAAAGAGCATCCTCATGCCCAGAGGCAGAGCACCAGTAGTAAATCACATTTCCAACACACCAGAATTTCTTTCTTATTTGTTTGACAGTTACTCAGTTTTGTTATGTCAATATTATCCAGTTTGTTAGAGTATCTTATCCAAATTGCCATTACAATCAAGCTTTTATCTAAGTGCCTTTCATATATTTTTATTCTCTTTAGAAATATTTTCTCATTACAAAAGTGCAATCATAACTCTGTCATCTTAAGATTAATTTTGGCAAGTCTGTATTTTGAAATATAATTAAAATGTATACACGTGATTTGGATAGCTGGGATTGTACAATACTGACTTTGCATTTTTCTTTTTTTTTCCACCGTAATGAGAATCTGTGGCATGTTACTGAGCTTCTTTAACATTTACAAATGTTCAGAATGTCACGTGTCAGCTTGTGTTGCAGACTCCCGCTAAAGTGGCCACCATGAGAAACAAGTCTGCTGCCCCACATGATCACATCTTCTACCTACCAACTCAAATATGTTTGTCACCATGAAAGATACTTACTTTTTGTGATTACTTCTAGGAAATGTGTAGGGAATTTAGACTGAGCAGACTATCTGTAGTCGAAGGTTCTCTGGACAGTCTTCTTCAGAATAAAAATACTTTGGGGCTATAGACAGCAAGGAGTCCATCCAGAACTGAAGTAGGTATCTTTTTGGCTCCTCAAGTTTTACTGGTGGATACGAACTCTGCCTTAGTTGGGTTACTTACTACATGATGGAATTTCACCCTGAAAAGACAATAGAAATAAAATAAACTCTTGAAATGGAGAACAATCTTGAACTCACAGTCAATATATAATTTAGAATATATGCATAGAAATCATAACCCAGAAGTCTGTGTAAGGGATTTAAAGTAGCCCTTCTTTCTAGGGACCCCATACTCTTAATCTGTACCCTTAAGGAAATATTCCCTAAAGTTCAGTAAAAGGCTGAAGTTTTAGCTGCAGATGATCTGAAATTCAGGTTTGCCTGTACATTTGTTCCATGGTTGTCCTTGCTAAATCCACTTACCCCCACCCCCACCCCACGTAGTAGGTAGCTGTGTTCTTATATAACATTTTCTACTTTTATTGAAGTGTCAAAAAGCTGACTCATGAAAAACATGCTGTGTATGTAAATAGTTTCATAGAGAAGGATACTTGCTTTCTATACCTAGCCCTGTGGCTGTTAGTTCCTTAATGTCCTCAAATAAAAGGATTTGTTGATGGTGGTGGTGGTGATGGTGATGGTTTTTATCAGATGAAATATAATACCAAATTAGGTTCTTTAGCTAATAGAAGAATATGGATTTCAGAAACCATTCAGTAAATACTAATGTTTGAAATTATGAAATCTCATTGTACACCACATGAGTTGACTGTATTCTATGATTTGTCTTAATGAAGACTTCTAAAAATAAAATTACCTCCAGTCTCATCCCTGAGAATAGATGATTCATTATCCCTGCTGCCTTACCCACTAAAACGACCCAAGCAAGCTTTTTAAAGACATGTTCTTAATTTCTTAGAAAATTCCACCTAAGACTGGATGTTAATGTATATAGAACCTATAACAAAGAGTCTATAGTGTATTCTCCACCAATTGAACCATAAACAGAGTTTCTATGTATTTAGGCAGTCAGCTCTGTCCCACCAGTGGGCTTCCAAATAATCACACTGAGATTTATTACTAATTATAAATGACCAGCCAATAGCTTAGGCTTGTTACCAACTAGCTCTGACAACTTTAATTAACCCATATTTCTGTGTTTTACCACATGGCTTGGTACCTTTACTCAGTAGGGCAAATTCATCTTCTTGACTCCACCCTTCTTCCCAGTGGTTTGTCTACTTGAAAATCCTGCCTAGCTATTGGCCAGTCAGTTCTTTACTAACAATGAGAACAACATATCTTCACAATGTATGAAAGAATTATTCCAAAGCACCTAGCCATGAGTCGAAAGTAGATATCTAGGCAGAGATGCCTTTTAATCCATGCACTTGGTATGCATCTCTACCTGGGTGATTTTTTTCAATGCTTTCAGCATGCTCTTCAGTTGCCCAAGTGCACACCGTGAATCAAGGACTAATGCTTTTGTGTCATGCCACTGTAACTGGCTTCCTTACCAGATCCTGCCTCAGTTCTATCACTAATATAATTGATTGAGAACCTATATCTGATGATTTTTGCTAAACTCAAGATAGTAGTTTTATTTTATAGTTTTGATAGATTTGAAGTGTGACTCACCTAAAAATACCTTCTGCCGAAGCCAGCACTTCCAGTTTATCCTTTCCTACTCTTAGACTTTTAAATTTTTTTCTTCAAAGGGCTTGTGCAGGTGAGAGCAGACATAATTATCTGCTTACTAGACACAGGAAAACAAAACATTTCTCCACGTGACTGCTTGTAGACATCCTTAATTAGATCAGGAAGAGAAAAATGATTCTATGTCCAATCTGTGTGTCCTAGAAGGAGTGACGAAGTTTGCTAAACACTTGATTTCCATTTATCTCAACAAAGGTAGGCTTTTCCTACTTATTATATGGTGAATTATTTTTGATTGGGCAAAAATAATTGTGTCATTGTCTTTGTGCATTTTTGAAGAGTTCTATCTTATAAAAATCTAGAAATACCTTTTGTCTTCCTTTTCTTTTTATCAAATTAAAAATTTACTATTACTTCCCAGTTGTGAATTCTGACCCAATCGGGCGGCTGGGAGTCCTGGGCGCATACTGGTTTTCTCTTGGATCTGGGAGCCTGGCAGTCTTAAGGACTCTCTCCTCCAAGGGCCTCCCTCCTCCCTAGGTGCGGGAGTCCTGGGTTTTTAGCGCCCTCTGTCAGAGGGTGAGGACGGGACGTGCACAGGTGGTTCTTCTTTTTCTTTTCTTACTCTTTCGGTTTTACCAGTGTTTCTCTGTGTGACACAGTAAATCACCTCTTGAGGCTTTAGCTCCAGGAACCGGGGAGCTCACAGGTGAGCAGGGGCGAGTGGAGAAATCAGCACAGGCTTGGGCGGGGAGAGGGGAGCGGGGGAGCTCAGGGCATCCCAGACTAGAAACCTTGGGTGGAGCAGCTCACTTTGGGGAGCGTCCTAGACTCCTCCAGTTCACACCTCGGGATGGGTGGGGGGTGGGTGAACTGGAGCACCTTCCACCGTGGCGGGGGCCCTGCCCACCTACAGCCTTCGATTTCTTTTCTTCTTACTATTTTGTTCTTCCCCACCTCCGCATCTTTGGCTAGTTTTGTTTTGTTTTTCATAACGCTCTCAAATGTCTGATCTCTTTAATTATTGAGGCTAGGCTCTCCTGACCAGCCTCACTGCCCCCACCCCCATCTCTTTCTGGTTTCACAGTTGTCACGGGAAGGGATCACTCTTTTTCACCTGTTGTGTGAAGTCTGCTTCTCAAATGTAAGTAAAGGAGATACCACCGCCCCTCCTGCCTGTGTGAAACTTCTCTGAAGGTAAGGACAGGCTCGACACCCCTCCTCACTGCTTGCTGTAGCCTGAACAAGGGGAAGGGCCACCCACTCCCAGCGGGCAAGGATCCCGAAAACAAGATCAATTGTGCTCTCTCTCTCTCTCTCTCTCTCTCTCTCTCTCTCTCTCTCTCTCTCTCTCTCTCTCTCTCTCCTCTCTCTCTCTCTCTCTCTCTCTCTCTCTCTCTCTCTCTCTCCCCCCCCCTCCCCGAATAATTAATTAATTAAACTACAGGTTTATAGTTCCTTGGCAGAGAGATTGTGAAGAGCTGAAATACACCACAGCTGATTTTGTTTAGTGCTTTACACTTGCTGACAGTGTACAAAGCCTTTCTTCACCTGTGTTCAAGTTCTTAAGTATATAGGCAGTATCATAGGGATTAATAAATGAGGGGTTGTAGAGGAGTTTCAGGAATTTATCTAAGCTCATCTCTCTAGTGATTAGATCAAAGATTCACGTTATATATTCCTGATTGCAGAATCTTTGTGTTTAATCAAGAGATTCTAGAGGTGAGAAACTCCAGCAGGTCCCATCACATTTATCATCATGTCAGTTAATAACTGGGGGGGGGGGGTAATACAGGCTTTGGGATAGTTCGAGCCTCCTCACACAAGCATATGAATGCACTTGTGCACTCTCGAGCAAACACACACACACACACACACACACACACACACACACACACACACACACACACACACACACACACACACCCCTGCTTTAGGCACACAAGATGAAAAGGCAGGGAGCCTTCTCTCCCTCTTCGCTGCAGAAAGTAGAGGCTGGTTCAGAAGGGATGGAGATGGTTTTGTTTGTTTGCTTTTCCTTAGAATTTTGTCCCTTTCCCTCAGTGAGGCCCCCCAAAGAGGATGGGACAGAATCAGGAACTCAGTATATGACCACTGTGACACCATAGAAAGATATCTGAAAATAAACCATTGCCTAGGGACAAAAGTATTGACCACCTGCCTTCACTCTATGCCAACAGGTTGCTTAACTTTTGAAAGAAAACTTCTTTTAATCTAGAGAAACTTTTTATCATTGGGTAATTGTGTTTATAACTCTTTGTATCCATGGGTACACACATACATACTTGCACATATGTTAATTGTATATTTTCATCTTACATTAACTTTGAAATGAATGTATCTAATCTGAAATTTGTATTTTTGAGGTGAACAGATAAGTCCTATAACTTGGTGGCTTTCCACTTGTTTGCACAATGGAATCAATGGGGAGTTTGGAATATTCCAGACCCTGACAGCTATGTTAAGCTGAGGCTTTATCTTTTTAAAAATTCCATGCTATGTTTATTTGGCATCATGATTGTCAAAATAAACTTTCGAAGATGTCAAGCTTTGAAAAGTAGAAGATGTTTTCAGATGAACAATGAATGATCACTCAGGACGCCCATCTGTCTATATTTTATGGATTTTCTTCATTCATCAATTCAGAAAATAAACCAGCAAGCAGACATACAGTGGCAGGCACATGCCAGTTAGTGGCAATTACTATGGACAGATAAGCAAAGTGAGAGGCAGAAAGTGGGTATGTACGTGCCTGGAAGGACACATTTGTCCCTGGGCAAGGATGCTGAATTTCCCATAGAAGCTCTAATTAGGAGAGCCTGTAAGTGGATATCAACAACCTTCAAAGGAAGGTTGATTAGACAGAGAAATAATTCATAGTTATTTTAGAAATAAAAATTTATTTAGGTTCTATTTTCATGAAAATAAATTAATATTTATAAAAATAAGTCTGATGTCAAAATAATAATGAAGCCATAAAAGTGAAGAAGATATTAGTAATTATTTGTTATACCACTGAGAGGAAAAGGGAATGATCTACACTTAAAAGTAATGGAAAATACATATACAAAAGAGTCTTGGCTTGAGTATATTGCTATAAAATTTGCATATGCTAATATACCAAAAGAGAAATTAAAAGTAAGATAAACAAGTTGGATAAAATTCCTAACAGTGGAAAATGGGGGGAAGAATTACTTGCTATGAAAATGTTCATATACATGAAATAAAACAACTAGTATTATGTGATTATTTGCTTTATTTATAATAAAAAGAAAAACAGATTCAAATAAACAAGAGGCCCTGTCCCATGTAAACAGCCTAGTTAGATTTGAAAAATCAAGGCCAGGTGTGCTGTCTGGGTGTGGTAGAAAGTGTTTTGCACCTTTGAGGGAGGAAATAGAAGCTGCTAGAAGGTTTCTGGAATGTGGTTGGGCAGCATGCAGTCTTTTGCCTTGGACTCCTTCACTATCTTACCATTCCATCATAGCAATAAAAACAATAAGAAAAAAATGGTCAGAGCCAACCTTTAGATGACGCTTACTCTTTTCTGAACATTATGAGTAGGAACACTTGTAGCCTATCAGCTCTGGGAGGTAGAACTGCTGTTCCCTTCAATGCATGAAGGGCTCAGAGGACAGTTCACTGTGTGGCTTGCCCTTGATTGTTAGGCCCATAAAGGAAAGAAGGAAACTTCAGATCCAGCCAAGCCAGTGCCATAAAACCGAGCTATCCTGCCTTAGGAATGAAGCAGATCATGGCTCATTGTGTAATCTAGTTCATTTTGTAAGTGAAAGGACATGCACAGGAGGGAATCTGAGGTGGTAATTAGAATAGCAAGAACAAAGAAAAGTGTAAGTTAGAAAAACCTCCAGTGTTTCATTAGCAAGAGGAAATACTAGGCAGAAACTAATTAGACATTATTTCATTTGTAAATGTATACATAAAGTACCAGAATCCGAAACTACTATGTATGTTGAGAATAGCTTCTCTTTTCTCTTTGTTTTGGAAATATTCTAAAATGAACAAACATTGAATTGCAATTAGAAAAAAATTCTTAAGGAAGGAAAGATGAGGTTTCTGAAGAGCCCCAATATAACAAAATAAAACAATAATCAAAAACAATGAGCAGAAAACATTGACAACCTTTAAATTTCTGCATCTGAGAAATGTCATGTTGCTCTTCCCTACGTCTATGTTACTGTTTTGCTATCTGGCCTGTGACAGGTCAGAATACAACCCTCAGAATAGCTCCTTATCTGCAAGTGAGTTTCATGGTAGGTCACCAGTTTTTTAAATTTACATATATAACTTAAGAAATGTGGTAAAATATTAAAGTACTAGAGACTACTCCACTCATTACAGCTGTGTGGATAGCATCCATATATACTGAAATCTTACCATGCCCCACACTGAAAACTTGTAGCTCATCAGAATGCTGAATAACTATGTCAGTTTATTTCTTGTTAGGGCTCAAAGTTGAAAAAAGAGAATGGAAAAAAAGAGTTCCTCTGGCAAGTCTTTGATAGCCTTAGTTGCTGAAGGGCAGAGAGGAAATCACAGTTGACATTCCATTCGAGACAGAAATATTAGATATTAATAAATGGAGTGAGTGGGTGATCAGAGATTTTGAGTTGTACATTGTTCTAATTTATCTCTGAACAGTTGGTACTTTCCATGAACAAATAATCCTTTTTGCTTTTACTACTGTTCTGTATCATCTTTCGTAAACCGGTAGATGGTTTTGGTAGCTTTATCCTAAAAGCTTTCTCCAGTGGTTGGCTGGCTAGGATGAGACATGAGTGGCAGTTGAGGTATTGCTCTAGGTTATAAGGCTGTCATGCACTCAGAAGTCTTCATTGACATAAGCTACTGTGATCCTTCAATGATTCTGCAGGATGCTGTTTAGTTATCCTCTGCATTTTGGCAAAGAGCCAAGAGTTCTTGAGCTACTTATTTTATTTGCCTCAGGTCCCAAGCTCCCTGAGATTTATCAGACTGAGTTTCGTGTGCCTATGAAGGAAACCAGCATCTTCATGTCCTTCTGTGTTCTGTGTGACTAATGTTCTTTTGAGGCAGTAGGGCTTTTCAGTAAACAAGCTATTTGGGATTATTTATGAAATATTTAGACTTAATGGATGACCCCAGCAAGGAAGAGTCTTCTTCCATTCCATTCTCCTTGCTCCCAATTAGAAAGGCAAAGGTTGGGCTGTTGTAGGCTCAAACTTCAAAGCAGCAAGATCAGTGACTGAGTCTGTCAGTGCGCAGCTGGGACATGTTACTTTGTCTGTTTCCCCAAAGAAAACACAACTGGGGCAGCCGGTGTTGACTCACGCACTTACCATCCCTGCACACACACCTCTTCTTCAATGACAGTGGTTACTGTGTGCCAGGCATTGGGCAAGCTTTACTAACAGGCAGGACAACATGGTTTTTAGATTTGTGAAATTTGCCAGAAATCTCTAAGACTGTGAGTCCAAATGAGGGTTTTCTCTGTATGCTATGATTATCTCACATACTTAGAACAGCTATGAAATCTCTCTCAGTGTCTCCTTTTTTATCTCTCAGACACACACATTCATGCTCACATACATGCAGGCACGCATGCACATGTGCAACTGCATTCTTCAAAAAGCCATGGCTTGTTTAATCTGTTGAATCATAGATTTTTTTTAGACTTTTGCTTTGACTTCATGGGCAAGATTGGGTTTATCAAGCTAAAAGTCAAGGGCTCTATTCTGCTGAAGATGTTAAATAATTGTGTTTATGGGAGCTAAAATTTACTGCCTTGAAATTTATTCATTCTATGCCACTAAAAGTTTGGTAAATTGGTGGCTACTTGAAGATCTAGGAAACTTTGCTGGGTTGCTTTTTGTTTCTGTCTAGAAGAGTTTTTCAACTTTTTTTTAAAGGTGGGATTGGTTTTTTGAGGGTTTAAGTTTAAATTTGTATTATTATTTGTCTAGGGACACCAGTAGAAGCAGAAACCTGACCATGCTTTGTGGAGAATTGGTCTTGATCCTCTGTGTTCTCATTGTTAAAAGTGCCTCAAGTAAGTGATTTATCAACATTCACAAACAGACTTCATTAGAAAGCTAAAGGGAGATTATGGAATTTAATATATTATATTAAGAGCTGACTTTGTTTAACATTTAGTGACTTCAAATTTTACTTTAGAATGTTGGGAAATATTTGGTGTTCCTGGGATGGAGATTGGAATAAAGGCCAGAATGGGCTAAATAAAGGTGCGGCGATACCATACGGAGAGGCAGGGGCATATCAATTACACTTCAGAAGAAAATTGTTTCATTTAATTTGAAATAGAAGAAGAAAACAATTATCTTTTTTTTTTATTGGTTTTAGGCAATCTTATACATTTTCTCTTTCCTGGGAGGTTAGCATGGATCCATTCATCTTTAAAGGGAAATTCAAAACAAACTAAATAGGATTTTTTCCCAAATCTTAGAAATCACTCAAGTGCTAGAAAATATAGGAAAGAGACTGGCTGGACTAGAAGCTAAAGCAGGCATCAGAGCAGGCCAAACATCCACTTTAGTTTATTAGCTGTGGTTATTTGGTGCTCTTCTTGACAGAAGGAATTGAAGATCCAATTATTGGAGAGAAGCTCCTCAACTGAGGACCATTTGCACTAAACTTGGAGGAAAGAGGAAGCAGCCAGTTAACTTACTTCAGAATGCTACCTGCCAAAGGGACACTGGGGCCCATATCTCTTCCTTTGAAAATCACTGTGAAAGAAAAGCAGAGATTAGTTCTTCATGCTTTCATGTAATACATGCCCACTCTGGAGGTGTGCTTATGAACATTGTTGGGATACTACCACACAGTGCCGTGTTACCCAGATGTTGGAGACTGCCCATTCTTCTCTTCACAGTATGAAATGATTTGTCAGAGAGTACTAACAAAAACAGCAAAGTGAAGTAAGATAGATGTGTGCCAAATGTCCTATACTCCATAGACAAACATCCCTTAATTCTTACTGCCATGAAACACAATCTTGGTACAAAACCAGCTCTTCAGCCTGTCCAGTCTGGAGCACAGGTTCCTGGAGCTCCCTGTTCCTCTTCGGGCTCAGAGAACACTTTTTAGGAATGGGAATTGTAGCCATATGCAACAATATTCTATTTGCAAAATTGTCTGACTTTTTGGTGCTGGCCACTCACAGTCTCCTACTTAGACACTTTATCCATGGGAGAACTGGACTGTTTGGTCACAATCCACACACCTTTATATGACCAAAGACCATTTCTAAAGAGCATCATATTAATCAACAAAGCAAGTTTGCAATGATAAATATAAGAAAAGGCATCTGAAGATACAAGGTTTTTCATAATTATAGAATTTCAATTTCCCACCACCTATTTTTTTGTTTTTCAAATCAAAATCATATCCAGAGAGGAATTCATGTCAAAGCACCAGTATTAATGTACATAGAAGTGTTTTTTTTTAATTAATCAACACTTGGTAAGCTAAAATAACTTCAAATATTCAGTAGATTCTTCTACAGCAATCCAAGTCCTCAATATGCTTACAGTGATTAGTTAGAGCACAGCATGGCTGCTGAACACTACATAGAAATAGAACGTGGAAAGGACACACTCCTGTTTTATGTCAGAAACTGAACACCCATCATGGGTTGATGATGTGCAGAAGGATGGAGACACAGGAGAATAGTAGTACTGTACGAGCTGTACCCTTTATTACCCTTTTTGGAAGGCAGGAAAGTTACTGAAACGTTAAAGACTTACGCTTGCTTTGACTGTCAAGGAAACACTGTGCTGAGGAATTGAATAATAAACTGTTACAGTCACCAGCAAGAAGCTGATGTTTAGTCAATGCCATCCTTCACTTTGAAGAAGATGTGACATTTGAACCACTTCTTCCTTCTGCTGTGGTTAGTGTTAAGTTAGAGCCAGAATGAGCTCTGAGCAATAAACCCTAACTACAGAGATAACATTTTGTATATAGTCATAAGGAGCTACTCTATTTACTTAAGAGATTGTAATTCTCTAAATGAAGATTAAGAGCATTCCAGACCAAGAGGATATGGGTTTGAGGATTGTTCAACAATTCCAATTTCGAATGAATTCACAGAGTGAACATGAAAAAATTAGATAAATTTTTAAAGACCATATCTGAGCTGATAAACATGGAACAGGAAAGAGGAGATCCAGTGTCAGGAGTGGTCTACATTAATTTGTTCTTAGTTAGTTACATGGAGGCATGCCGCAGGGGTTATGCTTCCCCAATCTTCCTAGAATTGAGTAGAGAAACTGGTTGGGCACAAGGGACATAGGGCTTATTGTCATGCAGATGAAGAATGCATATCTAGAGTTCTTGTCTTTTATGTGGAGAGTTCACAGTGATGACATTTTGGAGCAATGTGGTAATGTATGACTCCTGTGTCTTTCCATAGCAATAAGTTGTAAATCTTTAAGATGTGGCCACAGTGCACCATCTTGAGTGAGCACTGGTTACGCTCTGACAGCTAGCTTTCTGTCTAGGGAAGGTATCAGTTGTATCTTTATCTCTGTTCTGAAAGTGTCTTATCTCTGGTAGGTCTCCTTTCAGACAAAAGTCAGTATAGGAAGTTGATGCTGAGATTTCTTGTGTCTTTCTCACGGATCTTACTGGAGGGGTGGAAAAAAAAATCACATTTGTCCTGTTTTATCACCCTTCCCTTGATTAATATCCTGTAGGACATTGCATTCACCGCCCAAATATTTATGCAATGGAGGGAGAGCCTTTTTATTTGAAGCTCTGTGACAAATCTTCATCCATGCTCAAGAATGAAACAGCCACTATAAGATGGTCCAAAGACAATGCTTTACATGAACATATAGAGCTGAACACTGAAAGTTCACCCAGAATTACTCTCAATAGCTACAATTTGGAATTCTGGCCAGTGGAACTGGAGGATGAGGGAACATACTTCTCCCAAGTGGGGTGAGTAAACCATTTTGCCTTAATGCATTTCCTAGGAATCTTGGCTTTGGCTCAGCAACCCAAATCCACATCTGTAAGCTCAGAAAATCCATGCATCTTTTCCTACCGTGCTCTTACTTCAACAAAAAACAAACATTTCATTGTAGAACAATGGAGCCAATTACTTTGTATTTATCTATTTGGTACCTTTAATGAATGATTAAATTAATCAGATTTTCTTTAGGAGATCCTTGTTATTGATAAGAGGAGGTGGGATTCAGGTGGGTTTTTACAGTTCTGTAGCAAAGATTTTAAGATGATAGGACCCTTGAGAAAGGAGCAGCTGAAGCAGCCTCCCACATGGGCTCCTCAGGCTTCAGAGAAAGGGTAGAACGTATGGAATAATCCTAGTTTAGTTTACAGAGGTTCGTGGAAAGCAAGAAGCAGGATTATTATGGAAAAGGTACAGTCTTTATCCAGGCACAAACTAGTCAGTGAAAGAAGAAGCATATAGTACATATTTATGCACAGAAAGACACATGTACCCATGGGTGGGTACACATATTTTTTTTATAGAGATTTAGCATTGACTCGTAAAAAGTCCCTTAGAGCTATCTGGGTGGATTCACTGTGCTGTGAGATGTGGCAGATTTCTTTTAGAAATCTCTTTATTCTAGAGTGGGTCCTGATCATTATCGGTGTGCCTTAGAGAGAGAAGTGAGATTTCACAGCAAAGCCTTCTTTTCACTCCTGTGGTTTTTCACAAAATGAGGTCATAGATGTTTATTAGACACAGAAGCTTTCCAGCATCAAAAATAAGTTGTAGACTGATGCTTCTTAAACAGTGCAGTTCATATGACATTTTTTCATTTGTCATTTTAAGAGAGATAATTATAGTAAATTTTTTGTAACCAGATCTTCCTAGAGCAAGTTAAACAGATGAATGGAGAAGAGAAACAAGTCATGTCCCCACTGACTTGTACATAGACATGACTTAAAGACACGGGTGCTCTGGATAAGGTGGAAAGAGCCATTTGAGGGGAAGAGGTGTCCATGGAGAGGAGATGGATGCAGTTGGAGACAGATGGAGACTGTGCTCTCTATTTTTCTGATATGAAGGGCAAAGAGTACAGCCTGGGTTAGGAAGCAACAGAAGGACCATCAGAATGAAGAAGGATGAGAGAGTAGATGGAGACACAGAGAGACTCAGAAGAGTTTAGAGACAACCCCTGAAGTACTCTGGAAGGTGAATCAGATGAACATGAGCTGATGACAAGGAAGGAGCTTAGACAATGGCTTTGAGTGTAAACAAGCTTCCACATGAAATCAGGGGCCTTGAACATCTTCAGACATAATGCAGGGGAAGAAGAAACCCAGGCCTGTTTCATATTTTAAGAAGGAAGTCAGTGGGGAGGAGATGGCCTGACATTTTTGAGAGCCCTGGAGGCTGGAGGGAGAGCTTAGTGGCTAAGAAAATGCATTGTTCTTGAAAAAGACCTGAGTTCAGTTCCCAGCATCCATGTTGGGTGACTCACAACCATCTGTACTTCCAGCTCGAAGCACCAACACCCTCTTGTGGGGTTTGTAGGCACCTATACTTGCATATGCACACACACACACACACACACACACACACACACACACACACACACACACACACACACATATATATACACACACACCTATACTTGCATATGCACATATATATATACATATATATATATACACACACCTATATTTGCATATGCATATATATACACACACCTATACTTGCATATGCATATATATACACACACACCTATACTTGCATATGCATATATATATACACACACACCTATACTTGCATATGCATATATATATACACACACACCTATACTTGCATATGCATATATATACACAAACCCCTATACTTGCATATGCATATATATATACACACACCTATACTTGCATATGCATATATATATATACACACACCTATACTTGCATATGCATATATATACACACATCTATACTTGCATATGCATATATATATACACACCTATACTTGCATATGCATATATATACACACACACACCTATACTTGCATATGCATATATACACACACACACCTATACTTGCATATGCATATATATACACACACACACCTATACTTGCATATGCATGTATATACACACACACCTATACTTGCATATACATATATATACACACACCTATACTTGCATATGCATGTATATACACACACACACACACCTATACTTGCATATGCATATATATACACACACACCTATACTTGCATATGCATATATATATACACACACACCTATACTTGCATATGCATGTATATACACACACACCTATACTTGCATATGCATATATATACACACACACACACCTATACTTGCATATGCATATATATACACACACACCTATACTTGCATATGCATATATATATACACACACACCTATACTTGCATATGCATATATATATACACACACACCTATACTTGCATATGCATATATATATACACACCTATACTTGCATATGCATATATATACACACACACACCTATACTTGCATATGCATATATATACACACACACACCTATACTTGCATATGCATATATACACACACACACACCTATACTTGCATATGCATATATATACACACACACCTATACTTGCATATGCATATATATACACACACACCTATACTTGCATATGCATATATATACACACACACACCTATACTTGCATATGCATATATATACACACACACCTATACTTGCATATGCATATATATATACACACACACATATACTTGCATATGCATGTATATACACACACACCTATACTTGCATATGCATATATATATACACGCACACACACACATATGCTTGCCTACACACAGACTTTTAAAAATTAACATCTTTTTTAAAAGGGAAGAAATCAGCTAAGGAGGAAAGTCACATAGAAGAGAGAATTTTCCGTGGTGGAGGCAGAGAAGGAAAGAAAGGAGCCCGAGGCTGATGCACAGAAAGTTTATCTTGGAGCCAGAGAGAAGGAAACAGCGGTTCTTCCCTTTATTTCCTCCCTCGATCCTCCTTTTGTTCTTTCTCTGGCTTCTTTTCTATATTTCTCTCTCATCTTGTTTTAGCTTGCTGCTGTTGGTGCCCAAGATTATGCACACGTTATACAAGTGCTCTGAAACTAAGCAATGAACCTTCAAACTGTCGTTTTTATTTTTAAACCCACACAGCTCTCAGCCACAGAACCCACTATAATCAGAGGGGCTACAGGGAGGTAGGGATCCTTCCTTTGGACTTTATGGGTCTCAACTTTATCAGTCTTTGGGCTCTCACTCTTTGCCAACAAGTGTTGCTTGGCTCAGCATTTCAAAGGGGCTCCTGAACATGGAAGGTATTGTCAAGATTTGCTAAGTGCTAGGAACTGACAATTGCAGAGGGAGAAAGCAATGTGATCTGCCAAGAGGACTCGTAAGAAGAGGAGTCTGCCATTGGGAATGTGAGCCCCTTTCAAGGCCAAGCTCTGTTATGTTCCATAGCTACCTACTCACTGCTTTTCCCCATACGAGACTGTTACCCTCTCCAGACCTGGCTGATTTTCTAATGTTCAACACAAGGTAAAGAATGAGACTGTATGGAGTTTGAAAATGTAATATTATGTCAATCACTCCTGTCCCTTAGGGTCAAAGCATTGTGCATTTACATCCAGTAAAACACACACAGACACACAGACACACAGACACACACAGACACACACAGACACACAGACACACAGACACACACACACACACACACACACACCTCTGTGTGACCTCTCCAAGTTATATGGTTATTTGAAGACCTGGCTCCCTCATCTGAATGTGAGGGAAATGGTCAATCTCCCCTGCATATACAAGTTATAAAATATTTAGGCATCACACTTCATTCTCTTCTATCCCAGCTTGTCATAGATATAAAGGGGGACTGGGAAAGCCCAGGTGTGTACACATGTTTACCAGGCCACAGGACAACTTAACAGCATGTTTGCTATTTTTAGGATGTAGATGGATATGTCCCGTGCATGTTGAAAACAAACATATAATTGCAATTGTTTTCACATTTTAAAACTTTGTTGTTTAAAAACATTTATTGCCTTTTTCAAGATGGCTGATTTCTGAGACAAGACATCACAGCCAAAGAGATACTTATATTCACCTTTGCTCAGATGTGCAAAGACTATGCCAAACTCCAGTTTATTCAACAGTAAGGAGTAAAACTACGGAGTAAACCACCTCGAAAAACAGCACACACAGTGTATGTGCACACACATTGAGGAGACAAGGTTGTCAGTTCTTCTGAAATTCAGGCTATCCTTCTATCCTGGTCTGTGGGTGTCGGAATTTGTCCAGCACCAAAGATAAAGATGAAATCATTTGTTACTCTACTATTCACACCATATGGCTGTCAGTATATACTATTTTGGTACATATATGTGTAGTGTGTGTGTGGTGTGCACATGTGTTATATGTATTATGTAGGTGTGTGTGTTTTTCTAGTCTGCTCTGGAGTATAATTTTTCATGCTGTGGCAGTTGTAAACTTTCTGATCTGAGCTATGAGGTGGCAGAGAAAAGTTTACACACCAATGAGTAAATCTTTTCATATAGATATTAGGGTAAAATTGCAAGATTGGAAGTAAATGCAAAATCTCTCTAGTAATTATAAAATCTCTCTATACCTTTGTTTCATAGGAATTATCACCAAAATTGGACCCTAACTGTCATCAAAAGAAGTGAACACAGCTGTTTTTCTGAAGAACTCGTGAAAAATAAAAAAATAGAAGTTGAGAAATCTTTGCTTATAACATGTGAGAATCCTGACTACCGTGAGCTGATCAGCCACATATCACTGTATAAGGTAACACTGAAAAGTACTTCCACTTAAGATTCGGTAGGAGAGATAACAATTCATGTGGAAAATAGGAAGACTGTGGACCATTTTGCCCTCATCAAAACAAGTAGTCTAACTTCCCATGGCTTGTATGGCCTGTGTAAGAAACTATTCCATATGGTTATTGTAAAGGCCCATTTATGCAATGTGTGTAGCATGGTAGCCATCCTGTATTGTAGTAGACATTCCATACATGATGAAGGCTTCATCTTGTCTAATTTTTCCTTTATTTTCCTTCTATTAAAAAAAAAACAGTTATGGGAATGCTAGTAGTCTAGAGTTTTTCATTTTCTTTGGCCACCTCCATTCAAAATGTTGAAACACAATTGCATATATTTTCTGAATATCTGAGTTAAAGCTGGAATACAGAAAATGAAAAACTATTCTTAATTACACAACTGAGTTTGTTTCTTTACTTAGATAAACATTTGTCCTTGAAAATGGATTATTCAATGGTCTTTTCTATTTTCCTAATTAAAATGATGTGTAGGGATATTGTATTGTTTCATGGTAAATAATTGTCCCACCCACTGGTTTAATAAAAAGAGCTGATTGGCCAAAGGCAGGCAGGAAGTGTAGGCGGGGCTACCAGACTAAGAAAATCTCTGAGAACTGAATGCCAGACAGAGAGCACCAGAGAGAAGCTGCAGGATGCAGAGGACAACTATGCTGCTCTAAAGAAAGGTACCGAGCCACATGGCTGAACAAGAGACATGGGTTAGATGAAGGGTAGAGAGCTAGCAAGTGATATGCCTGGGCCTGAGGCTGATCAGCCTAAAACTATAGTAAGCCTCTGTGTGTCTCTGTGGGACCGTAGGTCTGCGGGTCTGGGGGCCTAGACCTTGAGGTTAAGTCTGAAAGTCTGGGCCAGAAACCACGTACTACAATGATGTGATTATTTACCAATACCTTTGAATAGCTTTATTTCAAGTGGGATTGCATTTTGTATGGATTTGGTTTAAATTACCTGATCTCATTATTATTAGACATACGTGAGTTTCCTGTGTTCTACTGTTATTTAAGGCTATAATGAATGATATTTATATAAATCTTTGAGTGCTTAAATGATTAACCCTTCATGAAAACCCCTGAATGTTGGATTACTGGATCAGAGAGAGGTTCGTTGATTGGCTTTTGATACAAATTACCCAACTCTGCCCACCTCTTACACTTTCCCAACATGAGAATACTTTCAGAAAGTTAAAAATCTGATAGCAAACATTTCAGAAACTCGGCATTTTTTTCTTCTTGCTCTCTTAGAAACAATAAGTTAAATGTATGAGCTGTATCCTAATAAGACTTATTTTGTGGGTAGCCTGTGTGTGTCTGTTGGTTTCATTGATGAGCCTTTTCCTTATTGGGTGGTAAGAGCTCTTTAAAAAGGTGCTCTGGAGGAGCTATTCACACATGTGTCTCATATTTATTGTATATACAATAGTGACAGTGTATGCATTCACATACAGGCATGCATACAGCATGACCTATATTGTGTCTATAGAAAAGCAAACCTGAGCTGTTGACTCTGTTTAAAAAAAAACAAAAACAAAACAAAACAAAACAAAACTGGTCAGGGAACTCTGCAAAACTGAGCCACTGATGATTTCTTTGAAATGTGCTTGTAGTTCTTTTTGTTTATGTGTGAGCTTTCAAGGATATTTCTTATCTGAAATGTTTTTGAAACATATAACTCAGTCTTGGGTTTACTTACCTTCTTATTCTGTCAAATATACATACTTTGCAATATGTGGTGATGTTATATATTTAATAAAACCAGTCTGGAATATCAGAGAAGAGATCTACCCACAGTCAATACAAGTAGATCAGAGAATGATAGCTCACATCTTTAATCCCAGCACAGGATAGACCAGGAATGTTGACCTTGCCTTTTAATCCCAGCAGATCTGAGTTTGAGACCAGCCTGTCTTACAGAGGGAGTTCCAGGCTCCCAGGCAGGTGGTGGTGCCATAGCTTTCATCCAATACCTCCAGAGACAGAGATCTTTCTGTGTTTTTGTGAGTTCATGGCTAACCACCAAATAGTAGTAGCCCACACCTTTAATCTTAGCCTGGATGTGAAACAACTGGGCAAAGAAGGTATTTAAGGCAGACATAGGAAGACAGATGAGGCATTGAAGCCATGAGGAGCAAGGCTGAGGAAGCTGGAAGACAACTGGGTGAGATTTGACTGTGGTGTTTCCTCTCTTTGATATCTCAGCCTTTCCCTGAGATCTGTCTTTGAGTTTCCTTTATTACAACCAGAGTTCCTGCAACAGCAATATATGTAAATTACAGAGGTTTGGTTGCTGGGTTTTAGGACACCCCAATATACAGATACCTAAATGTATATTCTGAGTCTGTTTATGGCTGAACAGCTGACCACATGCTCAGATTGTGGGCTGTTCATGATCTTCCTGAGGGGAATAGTGCGTGACAGCTGAATCAGAAAAGGTCTGTTTGGAATTGAAAATCAAGACCTTCTGGCATTGCCTATATTGGAAAGAATTTATTTAGGTTTACACAATTTTGTTTATACTCAGAAACACTTTGCTGATATGAGGTACACATGGACACTTTATAAGACATTTGAGCAAAAGCTTGAGTCTAGCTCCAGAGGTCACCAGCAGTGGCATGAGGCAAAGTCTATGGCCCTTAGATGCTTCTTGTTGGGCATATGGAAAAGCACTGTCACATGGTCAAAGTTGGTCAGCTTTCCTGTTCTTACAGTCCCTCAATTGTTAGAATCTACCAGTGGGTGACTAAGGGCGAGTTTGTAGACAGTAGTTTTATTATTGTGATTATTGATTACTGTGACATATGTGGAGAGAATTAGAAAAATTGAAATATGCCTGTGGATTTGGCAATCTATGCCCTTTGCTACAGGGCATCAAGAACCCAGAGTGGGCAACTTCTACTCAGTCCTCTGGGTCATTCTGTTCACATTGCCATGGCCCAACCCTTTAAATATAGAATTGGACCCAACCAAAGTGTCATGCAGTGGAGTTGTATTTCATAGACAGTCTTCACCTAAGCAGGGCTTTTTGTTTTACAAGTATTCTGCCTCTGTCTCTGCTAGTCTGTTTCTCTCTTTGTATGTGTCTTACCAGTAGAATAAGATAACATGGTGATGGTGGTGGTGAAGCTTTCTCTTCATTAGTGGAAATGATGAGAACAGGGCACTTTTTCACTGCTTCAATAGAAGGAAGATGAGTTGCTGGGACATGCATTTACAGATTGCCGGTTTTCCATTTTGTTTCCCATTATCTCTAAAGAGATTAAGTTTTAGAAATATTTATGATTGCAACAAGAATAGTTCCTTTCCTGACTTAATATATTTTTAACTTGCCTTTTAAAAAAACAGAACTGCAAGGAAACCTTCAACCCCCCAAAGATTCAGAAGGATGCTGAATTTAAAGATGAGGGTTATTACTCTTGTGTGTTTTTTGTCCACCATGATGGGAAACAGTACAACATCACCAAGACCATCAATATAACAGTTATTAAAGGTAAGAGAATGTTTTTGGAAGAAACAAATACATATGAGAAAACACAAGCTTTCCTTCATTGAGAGGTTACGTGGGGATGGAGCGAGTTCTTCTTGACTTTTGAACTTCAGTACAGTGGCTGCCTCACAATCTGCTGCTATCTCAACTGGCAATTGCTTCTCTAGCAGTGACCTGGCTGCTCAGGTAGCAGCCTGGTGAGAATTCTGCTGCTGCATACACCGGCTCTGTCCCTGCTGTCCCTGCTACTAAATGTAGCTTTAACTAAATCTTAGTCATTCTAGTTATGAATAAGACTAGAGAGTCAAAGGCTGTGCTAAAAACAGAAGAGCTCACAGAGGCAACTAGCTAGCCCTCTTTCCTTGCTGACATCCAGGGAAGACTCCTTCAGTTTTATCAAGACAGAGAAGCCTACATCACTCCAAACCCAATCACATTATACTACTTTATGTGTCTCTGTCTCTCCCGGATGCCCTCTGAGGCTCTACGAGTACTTTCTGTCAACTAGTTACTAATGCAGCCCCTTGACCCAAAATTAATTTTATTTAGTCAATGCAAAATCAAACTCGGGGCTACAGTAGAATCAAACATTTCCCAACACAGTACATCACTACTTCAAATCTTAGGTTTAAAATCTTATCTTGGGCTCCCATCAAACTGGCTGAAAACATTTTCTTAGTAGCAGATGAAAGTTTACATGAGTGACCCTTTCATAAGTCAGCTTGTTCTTGTTTAGAATTTGAGTAAACTGTAGTATCTTGTAAGACTTCCATTTTTGATTAACAAATATTTATTGTGGTTACAAATATTTATTAGTGAATATATTCAATAAGCTATACTTCCTAGTAAGAAGCAAAGGACACAAGAGAACGCACTAACCAAGGAATACAGTGTACTCAAGAAGTTTCATAATGACCTGGAGAGACATTTAGCACAAAAGATGCAGCTATATGAAAGAGGTTGTCAGAGAGACTGAAGGATGTGATATAAGCTGACAGGAAGACAGAGATTGAAGACTTTGCCAGATCTGGAGCTTGGAGGGACATCATCATGAAGGGGCAGAGCACACAGAGAGAACGGCTGTCTCAGTGGCTAAGCAAGGTCACAGGTTCTAGTTGGAAGGGAGCTTTGGATGCAGCCTGATTCTCCCTGAGCCCAGAGGCCACTTAAAGAGCTAGAATTCTATTGTGACAGTGACCTGAGCACTAATTTAATTGAACCACAGCCCATGGAGATATTCTTCAGATGGCATAGTCAATAATTCAAGATCAGCACCTTCTTGGGGACTTCCAGGGGAATTACAGCTGAGTACAGATTTCAGTAACTGATATTTTTCCTAGAGTCTATTTGCCTTCTTTTGCCTTTAGTAACTGCTTTTCATTTGCTTTCAAAAGCATCACAGATTGTCTGTTCTTTTCCTATATTTAAGTTCCTCCAGTTGTTTGGAGATCTGTGGTATGACCTTGACATAATTATGACTTTCCCCATCATTATACTAGTAAACCAGAAAACCTGTATGAAGACACATTTAACCAGCTCCACAAGCTCACAGATTGCTCTACTCTAGTGACTGGCATATTTCTTCAGCATGTCACCTTATGTCTACATCACTGCCCATGTGCTGTGATTACAGCAAAATATCCCAAGACTTAGTGTCCTGAACACACATTGGCTTAGAGTTCTGGAGGTCATGTGCCTGAATAAGTTCACTGGGCTGAAGTCAAGATTTCAGAAGTACTGCATAGTTTTGGAGAGTATGGAGGAGAATGTATTTCTCTGCCATTTGCCAATATCCAGAGGCTGTCTATGCTCCATCTTCAAAACCACAAACACTATCTACCGGTCCTTCCTTTTTTCCTTTCTTCTCCATATTATTAATTCATCTCCCCCTTCTCCCCCTCCCCGTTTGATCAGTACATGCATTTCTCTGAATCTTCTGACTTTCTTATAAAGACACATGAATAGACCTTTTAGATAACACAGCATAATCTCCCTTACTCCAAGTTCTTAAACTTCCGCAGTTATAATATTCCTTTGGTAATATTCTTCTGCTGTAACAGAGTGTCATGGACTGAACAAATTATAAACCATAGAAGTTTATTTGGCTAGAAGTTCTGGAAAATCCCAGCCTAAGAGGCCACCTGTGAGTGTATCTACGATGTGCTATATGGTTTAGGACACTGGATGTCTTTCTCTATCACCCTGCCCACTGCCGTGAGACAGGATCTTAGCTAAACAAAGAGCTTACTAATATGGGTAGACTAACTGGTGAGGGGGCTTCCAAGAGCTTCTTGTCTCATTTCCCAATCGCTGGGGTCACAGGCACGTACAGTTATGCTTAACTTGCCACATGGGTTTTACAGATCCCAACTCCAGCCCCATTTTTGCGCATTAAGGACTCCCACCCCCTGAACAGCCTTCTCAGCCTTGAGAAGACATCCGTGTTGCATCACTGCTTGACATTAGGGCAGATGATTATGTGTAGAAAAAGTAGGATGGGCTCATCCTTTTTATCGGGAACCCACTCCCATAACAACTAACCCATTTTGGCAGTAATGACATCAATTGGTTCTTGAGGGAAGGACCTTCACTATTTAACCACCTGTAACATACCCTCTATTAACACTGTTACCAGGGCAACTACATTTTCATTGGAATTTTATAGGGAATATTCCAACTATAGCATCAGACAACATTATGCTTTCACAAACTCTGGGAACTAGGATGCCTTAACTTCCTGGGGGATGGTTATGAATGCTATAACTACAACCTGGGAATCACATACCTGAATTTTTCAACTTAAAAATTCTGCAATTTATCTGCAATCACTTGCCTAATTTCCTCAGCCTTAGTTCGCATACATATACTTATATATCATATATATATATATCATTTACATATACAATTTGTGTGTGCATATTCTAGTTCTTTGGTACGTTCACACCTGTTCTTTTTCTTATCGACCTTTTCTCCCTTTCTTTTCTTCCTCAAAGAAGTGATAAGAACCTTTATCATTAACATGCACACTCTCCAGGGACTGGACCTTCTGCTCTAGTTGGAGCATCCCGTACATCCTTCCTTATAGTTCCCATGATGTTGTGATCTTGGACAAATCATTATCTAGCTTCTTTCTGGCTCAGGGAATTCCCTCAATTCATGGGCCATTTGTGGCTTTTGGTGTGTTCTGGTTATCAGCTGCTATAGGCTCTGCACCTTAACACAGTGTGTGAGGGGGAGTCCCTGCATGTATCACACAAAGAAGTGAACTTCATGAAGAGATAAGAATAACCTGGTTTGGATTGACTTCATCACCCTGGATCTGATTTCTTTGGGGAGTTTAATAACACACCCCCCCCCAATATATTTAAGCTCAGTATAATTTGGGGAAAAGTTTTCTGGTATAATATAATCCCCATTGCACAAGGAAATGTAATTATATTGAAACTCAATTCAGAGTGTGAGTATCTTTTTTTTCCCCAAGAAAGCAAGTTCTAGAGATAAACTATCTCTATTAACTAAAGGGCCAATGGATCTGGTCTGATCTTGACCATATATACAAATAGTGTAGAGGTCATTTAAGCTGCTAGTCACCTCTGGTCATGGTTATGAAAGCCTGGGGAGCCTCTGGCTATCGGGGTCATTTAGGTTACTAGCTACCTCCAATCTTAGTTATAAGAGCTTGATATGGCCTGGCTCAACAGATAACACAGATCACCAGGCTGTTATCACTTCCAATTCTCAGCTTTCTGCATGAAAGAATGGGTTTTCATCTTTCCTGTTGGAAAGACAGTTCTGTATGCTTAACATGCCTGGTTTCTCTAGAGATCAGTGGGCCCAAGGATCTTTGTGCTATGCTCAGAACAAGTGTGTAAGCTTCTGGAAAATGCTTTCCCTCCTAAGTAAGGGGGCTAAAGAGAAGCTTGTATACTTTTGATTAGGGCCAGAAATCACTAGGAATAGTAATGGTTCTGGGTCTACAGTTTTGTACAGCAGGGTCAGGCTGAGTCAGGGAAACATCCAGGGTATTGTTATGGCTGGAGATTCTACATCCTCAAAGGTAGGCCTGGGAGAGGTGCCTCGCATTGCTCATCCTAGCCTTCCTATATTCTGTTAAATCCATCAGTGAGAGAATGAGGAAAGCAGATGGAGGGAAGTGATGGAGAGAGGGAAGATACTTCCCAATGGCTGTCCTAAACATTTGGTCCTCTCAGTATGGGGCAGCAGCCATCATGGATGAGCATGTTTCTCAGACTTCAGCTTCACCAAGAAGAAGTCACTGTTTGACTTCAAAGAATGTTAGATGGGAGGTTCTTTCAATAGCACGGTGAACATACAAGTAATGGAAAACAAAGCTTTAATAATATGAGCTGGGTTAATAAACTACTTAGGTTAATACTTGCATAGAACAAGTAAATGTATAGCAATGACTATAGTTGCCCACAGACAAAAATCAAGACTTAGCAGGTGCCTGACACCATGAGGAAATCCAAGCCAACATATGATGTTTCTGTATACATATATGCCTTTCGTAAAATTTAATTTATAGATTAGACACAAATTTTTAACAATAAATAATAATAAAACTTAAAAATGCATTGAAACAAAATTTTCAGTATCACTACTTTTGTGTTTTGTGGTCATGACAAAATAGAATAACTGTTATTTGAACACAAGTATAATGTTACCATGATAATCGGGCTGATAGTATATAATGAATGAATGCACTGAACAAGAGGATAATTCATGTTATAGTTGGGAGGTTGGGACAGAAAACTCAGAATCATATACAATTTAAAAATTACAAGTTGATTATTTTAAGGTTTTTTTTTTTCTATTTAACATTTATGGGCCACAGTTGACTTATAGTATCTTAAACTGAAGAAAATATAATTATGGATAAGTGAGAGGTCTATGCTGGAATCTTTATTGCATGAAATGACCATGTTACAATAGATGAGTGTCCTAGATAAGCTCAAGGCAATTCTAATGTTCTGTTTGTGTGTTTTATTTTGTTTTGCTTTTAGGGAACAGTAAGACAACTCCAGCTATTTTGGGACGAAAGTTTGAAACTGTTGAAGTAGAACTAGGTATGTTTTACAGTGTGTGTTTCTAAGTTTAATAAATGGAGCCATTATTGAGTTTTAAAAGGCTACATCTTCTCATTGATGATCGATACAAACATTATATATTTATTGGAGAATATTTAAAAAATGAGGAAAAGCACGGCTTTGCTTGACTCTTGCCACTTTTAGACTAGTTAAGTGGCAAATTTGTTCAAAAATCAGTGGGGCTGTCTGTGGTGTGTAGAACAGGGTCTCTGCCATGTCTGTTGTGGGATTTTTTTCTAGCTTCCTCTATTGATCTTTAAAAATAAGAAATTTGGTGAAAATACTCTGGAGATATATTCAAACTTGTTCTGTAATTTGAATATTTGGCCCTGGACAGAGTTGGCTATACTTTTCGAATTTGTCTAAACAACTGGTTGGTTCTCAACTTTCCTAATGCCTCAGATCTTTAATCCTGTTCCTCATGTTGTGGTGACCCTCTAAAACAAATTATTTTCATTGCTACTTCGTAACTATAATTTTGCTACTGTTTTGAATCATAATGTAAATATCTGCTCTTCAGGCTGGCCCAAAGGAATTGTGGTTCATAGGTTAAGAATGGCTGGTCTAGACAGAACCAGTGTGCACAATTAGGTAATTTCTTTCAAAATAAAAGGCAAAGAAGCAATAGAATAAATTTGCATAAGCTAAACAAGATATTGAGCTAAGTGATTTGAGAATTTTGAGATACATTCTCCAACCAAGGTTGAAGGATATTTTCTCCATGGTATGGATTGAATAACAGATACACAGGCCAGGCTGTTTAGAACTTAGGTGGGGTGGCTGGGAACAGATGTGCTATATCCAATCTACCTTTCTTTTAAATAACTGTTGTTGGAAAGAATATTGAAGTCACGTTGAATGAATTTGTTACTAGGACATGTATGAGTTGAGGCCACATACTGGACTGTCTAAGTGAATGTGGAGGCCAGGAAAAATTTGGCAAAAGTAAAAAGTTTCTGAATACACGATGACAGAAAATAAGAAATCAAAGGCAAAAAGAAGCTAAAATGTTTCCAGGAGTAATCATCAGAGTCATCTTGTACAACTTCACTGCTGCCATGTACACTTTGCACTGGGTATGCCTTCTTCCCATGTACCTCCATGGAAGAGGACTGAAATGCCTTGTCCCAGGTTCAAGACCCCTGTGTGTTAGGAGATGCAATCTTTTTACTGTGCATATAATAGTTTTTGGTCTTATATAAGCATAATGATTTAATCACACAAAGCAAAAACCTTTAGTATTTCCTTCCTGTCATTACTCAGCTTGTATCAAGTTAGTGAACCCTTGGATTAAGTTGTGCCAGACTCTTTCACTCTAAAATGGGCTGCTTGAGTTTCCTACTTGAATTTTATTTAAAAATTGTTGGAAGAACTTTAGTTTGGGATCAGTATGGAATTTCCAAAATGATCCTAAATACACTTCTGCCATTTTATATTACATATTTATATAAATTGGACTCAGCTTTGATGATTATAAAATTAAAAAATGGAACATTTCTAAATAATGTTCAAGATGTTCCACATCATAAATTACCCATCATTCATCCAATATTTAATTCCTTACAGAAAAACAAACAAGCACACCTTAGCATGTACCTTAACTTTCATCTCTAATAAATGGTAAAATTACATGCATAGCAAAGAATCACTTTAAAAATAAATATCCCCAGTCTATGCTTAATTTACATACCAATTTAATAAACTCATATACTCAAGTCACCACAAAATTTATTGGCTGTAAGGGAGCAGTGAATGGAGAAAGTTTAGGACATCCTGGTAGTGCAATGCTTGCTCTCCTATGGTCCATGAGCCCATGGGAGACATTACCAAGTCTCTGTAGCAGCATGCTAGCCAAGCTCTTACTGATATTCCTGTGAGCTGTGTAACTGCCCCAGACTACACAGGACTGGACTGTCTGCTTTTTGAGACTCCTGCTCATTTCAATTCTAAGTTATTTCTTGTAAGTAAAATGGCTGCTCATGTTTACTGATATGGAAGGGATCTTTCTTAACCATACATTTAGTTTGACTATTCTTGCTCTTTCCCCTGGGCTGTAATCCTTTAGTAGTTGGTTTATATGGTATACCCAGTTTGTTTTCCTAGGAGTTCAAGAGAGACATTGGCTTGATGATTGAAAAAAAAAATTGCTGACCCCCTAAATTTTACTAACTGATTTAAAAGTGAATATTTAAATAGAAGTTATCTCATTGCTTGGTGAAGACTAGTCATTGCTACATAATTCTTCTCCCTCATTAAAATTTTAAAAATCTAAAATGAAGCATCTCTTCCATTTATTTTTCTGGATGTGGTGCTGTTTTACATTCAGTTATTATGCGTTGACTGTATTTGAAACTTCTACTGAGTTTTTAAATTCAAAACTGAGATTGTCAACTTCTCCTTAGGGAAAGATGTGGAGCTCAACTGCACTGCCTTACTGAATCATCAAAATGATCTGTTTTATTGGAGTATCAGGAAAGAAAACATGTCAAACACTAATGTGTATGAAGACATGGAAAAGACAACTTGGTATGCCTATGTGACATGTGAGAGATGTGGTACCTATGTGAGATACGAGTGAAGTAGTGACTATGTGGCATTTGAGAGATGTGGTGTTCACATTGCAAACTCATGTATGTCCACCAGACTGAGCTCCTAGGTGGCTGATGGGAGGTTTATCATTACCATTACCATGTTCCGAGGTGACAAATCATGCAGACATTTACTATGCAGATCTCAGCTTGGAGAAGTCCTGAGAATGTTAATGAGGATTTTTAGCATCACTTTATCAAGTCACTATTTAGTCACAAGTTCCTTATAAGAGAATGATCAACTGAGGCCATAATTTCTTGAGTTTTGAAAACTATGTCAAGTGTTTTATTCTTATTAATGTATAACGAAATCACAAATGTCACACATGATCAAACTCAGGTCTTCTTTAAGAGTGGTCTGTTTTTTTAACCATTGAGCAATGCTCAGCTGATGCAGTTTGGATGTTATTTGTCATGTTCTGAACTCCTATGCAAATATGACATCTGATGTCTTTTCAATGTATTGGGAATGGAAGATTAAACCAAGTGCCTCATAAGAGGGTAGGTCCTGCAAAACATAGTTGACTGAATTATATAGTTATCTTGGTCAATGTTCCATTTCTGTGAAAAGACACCATGATCATGAAAATTTTTATATACATTAAAAACCAACAACAACAGCATTTAATTGGGGCTGACTTACAGTTTCAAAGGCTTAGTCCATTATCCTCATGGCAGAGAGCACTGGGGTGGGGCAAACAGGGAGACATGGTGCTGGAAAAGTAGCTGAAAGATCTGCATCTAGATCCCCAGGAGCAGGAAGAGAAAGCCTCTGGGTTTTAAATGAGCTCTTAGAAATCTAAAAGCCCACCCCCAATGACACACTTCCTCCTACAAAGCCACACCTCTAGTCCTTTCAAATAGTGCCACTCCCTGATGACCAGCTGTTCAAATCTATAAGCCCATTGTGGGCTATTCTTATTCAAACTGCAAGAGTGGAGTTCCTGAGATTGAATTCTGATGACTTTATGGTATTGAAAGAGAGAGACTGGCCCATACATTCATAGATGCTGCTACCATGATATGATGTAGCTCAGGGCCCTGCCAAAGCCTGTGTCATGCCTTTTGACTGTGAGCTATGCAAACCTCTTTTTTCAGAGTCCAGTTGCCCAAGAATTTACTTATAGTAATGAAAGGTTCAGAATACAAAACTGGCTCGCTATAGTTAGAAGAGGTAACAGTGTGGGAAACATTTCCAAGTAGTTAGGAGAAGAAAATGAGAGAGAGAGAAAGAGAGAGAGAGAGAGAGAGAGAGAGAGAGAGAGAGAGAGAGAGAGAGAGAGAGAGAGAGACAGAGAGAGAGAGAGAGAGAGAGAGAGAGAGAGAGAGAGAGAGAGAATACCTTTCTGTTGCTCCTTTCAGGATTTTAATTCAAAGTAGAATCTGAAGACACATCTGATCCTTCCTTTAAATATTTTACAAATATAAATTTTCTTGAGTAGACTTTCTGATCAGCTGATCATGAACAAAACCTATTAATCAATTATTTTCTTACATTATAGGACTTCTGAGGGCAAACTGTACGCTTTTAAAAAATTGAGAATTCAGGATGCTTCTGAAAAGAATCTCAATGTTTTATATAATTGCACAGTAAACAATGAGGAAAACACAGATACCAAAAGCTTCATGTTGGTGAGAAAAGGTAAGGGACTCACTGCTCTTCTTGGCCGCTTTTGCTGGCTCTCTCGGGGATTTCACTCGGTTTTCACAACAAGCTTTCATGGGTGAAGAAGCCCGTCCAAGGTCACAGAGCAAGAGAAGGTGACAATCTCCCAGCTTCAGGTTCAGATCCATGTGTTTCCTTTCACGGGGATTACATCCAGTGTCCCCTCTGGCTATGTGAGCCTCAGTTATGTGATCCATGTATTCCTGAAGAAGAGGCACTTCAACCTGCTCCTTCGGTTATCTGATGACAAGTTGATAATTCCTGGACACTGCTCAACACCAGACATCCTTAGGATCAGTCTGCCCCTGCCTCAGAAGCTTCTGCCTCCAGTAGTTCTTCTCAATTCACAAATGTCACCTGGAGAATGGGCGCTTCCTATGCCTGGTACATCAGAAATCCATAGATCATCTAAAGATGTAGGAACACCAGCGTGTGACTTCTAAGAATTATCTTATTAAATATATATAATTACATACTTAATGGAATGGCTGATTTTAGTGGAAAATTATCTCTAAAAAGTATGCTGCATAAGAGGGCAAAAGCTTTGTTCATGCTTATACATGTCTGGTGTGGAAATCTCCACACCATTAGTATCTCCTCTTGAAAAGAAGCAAAAAGAAAAAGAAAAAAAGGTAAGAAGGAATAGGGTAATGTATAGGTAGATGGTCACTGCAGCATTGTGTAAACTTATGAAAAATGAATCATTATAAGGGTGTGTATTGTGAGTCAGTAAAATGATGTTGGTCTAATGAGAAAATAAAGAGTGACTATAATCTCAGTTCAATAAAAATTCCAGGCCAAAAGGATTTATTGGTTTTTATTTATATGTATGAGTGGGAGACATATGTACCATACGTGAGCCTGGTGCCCACAGAAGCCAGGAAAAAGATCCAGACTCCCCCTAGAACTAGAGTTACAGATGGTTGTGAGCCTCCATGTAGATGATGGGAACCAAATTCAGGTCTTCTGCAAGAGTACTGAGTACCCTTGACCACTGAATGATCTCTCCAGCCCTCCCACCCCAAAAAAGGTTTAATGCTGTATGGCCATTATCACCTCCTTGGATGGCTCCTAAAAATTATTTTATTCTTTATACTCTTCTGTGGTCTTTCATGTTTATATATGGTGAATACAGCCTATATAAATCCAGGGGATATGACTTATCTTGAAGGGCATATAGAATTTTTCTAAAACCCCAAGTGCTGTGCACAAGGCACTGTCAAGCACTCTTATGAGTCTTTCATTCATCAGCAACTGTAAATGTAGCAGGAGGCTCATTTATTATTTTTACTTTGCACATGAAGATATTAGGAATTAGAAGCCTCAAGGATCTGATGGTGCCAGACTGGAAACCCGGACTTCTCTCTCCCGTGGGCCCCAGCTGAAGATCATGTACTGTTTGCCCATTCCACTAACTATGATTCAAACTGGAGTCCTTTGTGCCCTGCTGTAGCATATTATTGCTTCAGAAATCTAAATTCCACAGATACAGATGGGCCGAGTGGTCATGCTTTTACTTCCTGTCTCTGAATTCCTTGCACACAGTTATAAGCTGGAGTAGAAAGACTCCCACTGAAGACTACCAGAGAAAGTACAGGAAACTGGGGGAAACATGGAAGCACTTGGGGGGACATAAGCAAATCTGAGTGAAGGCCAAAGACTGATAACCACAATGCAACGGGGGAAATTCTGGCTGCGTTTTTTTTTGTTTGTTTGTTTTGTTTTTTTGTTTTTGTTTTTTTTGGATTCATGATTTCCTGTTTCTCTCTCTTTGTTCCCCAGCAGAAATGGATGATATCTCAGCCCATGTCTTTATGAGAGGAATAACCGTGGCAGTTTTCATCTCTGTGGCAGTAGTGTGTGTGGTGATTTTGTGTGTCATTTATAAAGTCGACTTGGTTCTGTTCTATAGACGCTTGATGGAAAGAGATGAGACATTAACAGGTAACATAGTGTGAAACTAGGGTATCCTATTTTATGGAGTTTTTTTTTTTGCCTAAACAAAATAAAAGAAACATCCATTTTAGTCTAATTTTGATGACACAGCTAATAGTCTATGAGATATGCTCCCAGTCTGGGGGCCAAGGGTTGCTTTGTATGTAGTTCCATGATGGGTGTTGGGCAATCTTGTGCTTTTTGTGACTTTCCAGATTGTTTACTTTTGATGTCTCATGTCTGTGCACTGTCTCTTCCTTCCTAGATACTCCACTTTATTGATGTGGTTCTGTTTATATACGCACTGCTGCATACTTTATACACCATACACACACTCAATAAAGTTTGTTTTCATTGAATTTTCTGCATTCTTGTTCATTATTTTAAGTGGAAAATAGAGTCTGTATTCTATCCCTTAAAGTACTTAGGGAAAAGAAAGCAGATAATCCCAATTTCAGTCTGCTGGACCCACCAGCTGTTAGCTGCTACTGTGTCTATTAGGCTATGTTTCTCAATAGTTTTTTAAAGTGATGAAAAAATCTTCAAAGATAATTATGTCCTTAAAAGGTTAACCTAAGTCACTGTTTTTGTTTGTGTGTGTATGTGTTGTGTGGGTTAATGGGGAAAAAAAGCCTTTATAGACACCAAGTTCAAAATGTATAAATATACAGCAGACGTTCTTCTGCTTTGTCCATGTCTCAGTATCATGATGTCTCCACCTGCTACTGCATCCAATAAACTGTTGACATGGATTCTGACTTCATGTTGTCTTCAAAAAAACAAATCTTGGTTTAGTTACCCTACTTTTCATTTTGCCTTACAATTTCTTTTCAAGTTGCTCAGGTCCTGCATGTCTGTTTGTCTGTCCTTGAGATAGAGTCTCATGTTGCCCAGGCTGGCCTCTTTATAATTATGTATCATCTTTCCTTCCTCTCCCAAGTGCTGGGGTCACAGGTATGTGCTCTCACACCTACTGGTCCTCAGCGACTCATTTCTGTGCAAGCTCTACTCTGTCTACTCTTTTTTTGGATGGACATTTGGCTTCCTGCTTATTTGCTATAGTAGGAATGCTGTGATGAATGATGTCATTCATTTTTGCTTCCTACTCATGCTAAATAGCCAGAGGGAAGTTTTCCTCACTGGAATTTCTGGTAATGCAAAGTGGTGATGCAGCTGCTGCTTCGAGAGGTATTGCCTTTTGCCTTCCACACTGCTATGTTACATGCTACCTACAAAGAGCGACATCAGCTTTTCCTGATGGCCTCACCCCATACTTTTGGGTTCTGCCAGTTTGATGGTTGAGGATTTGAAGCTGAGTAGTTTTAATTTGTATTTCATTTTAAGATGTTCTAAAGCACAAACAACTTTTCCATTTATGTAAAGTGTGTTTGTGTCTCCCTTTTCAGCACATCCTTCTGTTTATATTTTAGTATCTATAACATTAAAGGTAAATGGCCCCATGTTGTCTTTGTTGTGGTGTGGCTATGTAGGAGACATATGTGTTTAATTTTTTTTTTTTTTTTTTTTTTTTTTTTTTAGTATCCAATTTTGGGATTGTAAATCCAAAGGAGCTCATACAAAGGAATGCTTCTCATATCAGCTCCCCTGGGATTTTTAAAACTTATTTATTTAGTCTAATAGAATTACATCATCATTTTTGTATTTAATATTAATAGCTAGTAGGTATTTGGCTCCCAGCCTGAGTGTGTGATCTTGCTTTGAAAAATCATGAGATAGTGAAGGGGAAAGTGTGTGTATGGCATTTCCTGCATGGTCTTTACTCGGAAAGACTAATATTGTATTTGAATGGACATGACTAACCTTTTTCCTTCCTATTTGCAATAATATTTTCCTCTTGTCAAACCAAACACACATTTTTTTAAGTTGCTTATGCTTGTTGGTTTTGTTTAATATGTGTGTGTCTGAGTGTGTGTGCATCACATGTGTGCAAGAGCCTGAAAAAGTCAGAAGAGGGGATCAGGGGACTAGATCTCTTGGAAATGGAGCTAAGGATAGTTGTAAATCACTACATAAGTGCTGGGAATTGAACCCAGGCTTTCAGCAAGAGCAACAAGAACTCACAGTCACTAAGCCATCTTTTCAGCCCCAGTAATTTTTTTTTCAATTCACACTCTAACTTTTTTTGTAGCAGTTACAGGACTGCAACAGCGAGCTTATGCTTGGTGTTGGTATATGAAGGAACAGACATGAAAAGAACCGCTCAGCCAAAGAGTATTAAAACACAGCCAGTTGATGGACATAATTTGAGAGACGTTGATCCAACTGACTCATTATTATCCTAAATAGCTATTTATACAGTGGTAGTTTCATTAATTAGGGAGTAAGATACTATTTAATCATTAGTGTCTTCCAGACATAACAAGACCAATCCATATATGAGCTCACAGAGACTGCAAAAGCATACATAAGGCCTGCATAAATTCAGACCAGCCAAAATCCCAAGAGTGAGAAGGGAAAGTGGACGCACAGTCTCACCCCTAACCAAGAAGCTCCTTGCAATTGATACCTGTTAAGAAAGAGGAAATTTTCTACACATCTATTTTAAGCATCTGCTTTAAGGCTCAACATGGAGAGAGGCAGAGGATGGGGTTAGGACACTGAGTCCCATAAAGACAATAAGATACCTCTACTGAGCATCTGATCCTGTGATCTTTATCATGGTTTTCTCATAGATGTAATTCATGCAATTCTGCACAAACAATTGCTTTATATCAGCTATAGGTTATGACTTAAATTAGCGGGACAGAATACTATGAGAAAAAGCATTGTTTTGTGAACTTGAACATGAAGAAATAGGGCTGGCCCATGGGGCATAGCATATAAAAACATCAACCCAGAGCTGTTCCTTCCCATCTTACTTTAATAAAGAACCCAAATATATATTCAGTCAGCACTGAGCCAACCTCTTGACCATCTACTAAATTTTTATGTGATAGAGATAAACCATTCCACTGCCACCACGCTTCCCCGTCTACACCAACTGCATTATTGACGTCATCACTCAAAACTTCCTTTGTGTGGAAAGCATGGCATTGAGGTTCTTCTTTTTCCACTGGCCAGGTTATTTTGTTCATCTTTGTATCATAGGATTTTCATCTACTAAATTGCTGCTTTTGATTCTTTTCAAGTTGTATTTGTTTCTTCTGTCTCCTCAATAAAGTGCATAAAACTAAAATAAGAATCACATACATTTTTTAGTTACCCAATGACGAGAAGAAGTTGTCTTTGGTAGCCAGGCAACATGTTTTCTTCTTCACTGCTCTCTCAGCCACATAAGTACTTCTCCTATACCAAGAATTTTTTGGGGAGGGGTGGGGGATGGCTCAGTGGTTAGGAGTGTTGGTTGCTCTTCCAGGGTTCAATTCCCAGCACCTGCATGGCTGCTCACAACTGTCTGCAACTCTAGGTACAAGGAAGCTGACACCCTTACACAGACATACATGCAGGACAAACACAAACGCACGTAAAATAAAAATAAATTAACTTAAAAAAATTCCATGGAAGTACACTTGAGGATCACTGCCAAGTTTCCATAGATCATATGAAATGGATCATAGTTTTTCCTTTTGATATTTGATACGTGTGTGGATTAGACTGTGATGTAATTGTTAAGTTCAGACTCTCTCATACTTCTCAATGCTCTCTCTCTCTCTCTCACGCACACACACACACACACACACACACACACACACACACACACACACACACACACACACTGCTGTTTCTCCCACTCTCTGGGGTATGGCCTCAGTTTTATTTCTGTCTCTTGTATATTTTACTTTGTTTTGACTTTACTTTTGAAAGGTCTTTAGAGAGTAAAACCTGACGTCATGGTGTGATAGAGTTGAATGAAATGGACAAGCTGAGGTGTGATTTATTTCTCAGTCCTGGATCGAGGGCCTTCTGGGCCCCCAAGCATCTCATTGTCTTTATGTGTCTCTGTGCCCTGATTACTATCCCCCACCCCTATCCATGGTGGGATTCTTAAAGCAAATGCTTAAACAGATGTTAGGAAATTGTTTGGTATGCTGAGATTGATTTGACAATCATTAATTTTATTGCCTTTATATATGACTTTTTAGAAATGTCTACTTAATCTTTTTCATAGTCATGAATTAAGAGTCCACCTTATCTCCTAGATGGCAAAACGTACGATGCTTTTGTGTCTTACCTGAAGGAGTGTCATCCTGAGAATGGAGAAGAATATGCTTTTGCTGTGGAGACATTACCCAGTGTCCTAGAGAAGCAATTTGGGTACAAGTTGTGCATATTTGAAAGAGATGTGGTGCCTGGTGGAGGTAAGAAAGGAAATCCTGGACTGACAGTTCCTGGAGATAATTTTTTAAAGAGATGAATGATTATCTTTTTAGCTTATAAATGTACAAATGATTAAAGTCCTTTAAGGCAGCAGAGATTAGTGAGTCAGTGGCTAGTTATTAGTTAATATCAGTCTGATTAACTATTATTTTTCACTATCACAGTAATAAATATTGAGAAAATAGCTCTAGTCTTTTTTTTTGTACTCTTTCACTCTGCGTCACAAATCTGACATCCAAGGAAAAGCACAAAATTCCCTTTTCTGAGACCCTGTCTCAATAAACAGAGTGTAAGCCACTGAAGTCAGCCCTCAGCGTCAAACTCTGACTCCCATGAATACACACACATGCATACACAGCACCTGTCCACCTAAAAAGTAATTAATGGGAAGGAGGAGGAAGAAGAGAGGAAGCAGGAGGGGGAGGAGGAGGGGAGAATGGAGGAGGGGGAGGGAGAGGAGAGGGAGGGGGGAGGAGGAGGGGGAGGAAGAGGAGGGGGAGGGAGAGGAGGGGGAGGAAGGGGAGGAAGAGGAGGGGGAGGGAGAGGAGGGTGAGGAAGGGGAGGGGGAGAAGGGGAGGGGGAGGAGGGGAGGAGGAGGGGGAGGAGGAGGAAAGAACACAAATGTACTTCCCATCATTCATTCATCCCATATTTATTGTATGCCATGCCTGCATTCAGTTAGACCAGAGAGAAAACACAGCAGTAAATAAGAAATAGCTTTCTGTTCCCCTCACACTACAAATTTGAAAGAGAAGATGGTTTTACGTGAGAAGAATAAACACAGGGCACATCAGTGGTAACTACTTCCTACTGGGGCAGCACACTTGTAAGCCACAGGCCACACTGATGTGTTTGGTACCTAGAAGGTACATCATCATTTCAAAAGTATGGACCCATAGTTTTACTACCTTTTTTTTTTTTTAAATGTTTCCTTTGGTTTATTTTAAGTTCCTAAATTAAAAGGATTAAGTTTTTGTTCTGTTTTTATGCTGGATGATCATTAGGTTTGGCTGAACTCCTGGAGTCTAGAGCGAGTCTTGGCACGTATGGCTAACCATATTTGCCTAGTCACAGCCGCATAAAGCTATTTGTGCATTATCTCTGTGAGCTGTTGGAGGAGGAAAGTGAAATGTGCCTGATGTGTTCACTACGCAACCCCTTAGGGAAAGCTTTATCTGCCTCTGGTCTAAAATAATGGGTGCTTTTGGTTGACTTAGGTTATTACTTTTGTTTTCATGTGGGTTAAGGATGCCTGCCACTCACCAGGTGTGGGACGCAAGCATGTTATCCCTTGTTCTGTGCTTTGACAATATGGAGGTGACAACAATACCTTTCTAGGAGGTGGTTGTAATGGTGAAGTGAGTCAATATACACAAAACTGTGAAGATGGTATTAGTGTTGGTAGGAATAGTGTCGGGAAGTGATAAGTGGCTGCCCACTATTATTGCTATTTTGATGATTATTTTGCTGGGTGCCTATAACAGACAAAACCGGCTTATTTTACAGAAAACCTTGTTAGTGCAGCCAAAAGTTCAACAGTCTAAAACAAGAGTGGGTGCCATGTTTTTCTCTGTGCCCACCCTTTAGTTCGCTGAACTGACACAAATCTTGCCCTCCAGTTGTTGTTGAGGACATCCATTCACTGATTGAGAAAAGCCGGAGGCTGATCGTCATTCTCAGTCAGAGCTACCTGACTAATGGAACCAGACTTGAACTTGAGAGTGGACTCCATGGAGCGCTGGTGGAGAGGAAGATTAAAATAATCTTAATTGAGTTTACTTCAGCCAGTGCTATCACCTTCCTGCCCCCATCGCTGAAGCTCCTGAAGCCCTACAGAGTTCTGAAATGGAAGGCCGACAAATCACTTTCTTATAAGTCAAAGTTCTGGAAGAATCTTCTTTACTTGATGCCAGCAAAAGCCGTCAAGCCATGGAGAGAAGAATCAGAAGACTTGCCAGTTCTTTCTGTACCCTGATCGTCAGCAACGCTGGATGTCAAAAGGAACCAAAGCCCTGCTTGAGGCCTGTGTGGGGCTATTCCCAGCAGGGGCTGTCACTCAAAATACTGAATTCTGTGATCATCTCTCCCACTCCCAGTTAGAAAATAAGATCTATCTTTGGGTCATAGATGGAAGAAAACCTGAACTCCCAGAAGGCCTTGGGATTCACAAGAAACCGGTCTGCTAGTCTCTCTTCCCCTAAAGCAGTGATTCTCAACCTGCAGATCACCAACCTTTTAGCAAACCTTCAAAAATATTTACATTATGACTCATAGCATGAAAAAATTACAGTAATGAAGTAACAATGAAAATAATGTTATTGTCATCACACCATGAAGAACTATATTAAAGGGTCTCAGCTCTAATCCAGGAAGATTGAGACCAGGAGCTTAGAGCGATCTGCACACTGACCCCACATCCAGAAATCTGGGGCTGGACACACAAACTTATTTATGCCCCACAACAAGGCATTTTCTATGAACCGGTCTTTCTTACATTTCAAGGGTACATAGCTCTGAGGAGGTGGAAGAGCTGTATGCCCAGTGGGAGATAATGTGATGGAATGACCCAGGGACATGGCTTTAGGATGAATTTAGTGTTACAAGGTATTTCTTGGGAGCTTAGTGAGATATCAGGCAAGTGTCTTACTTCTTTTTGAGACCTTTCCTAATTCCTTTGAAAGGCGAACCCTAAACACTTTGTATGGTCCATGTGAGACAAAAATTTAAATTCAGAGAAATCAGTGGGCCTTTCAACTCTAGTGGCCTTTTGTTAGCTTTATGTAGACATTTATATGTAGGATCAAATAAGATACTAAGTGCAACAATCAGTAATTGCTTGTTTTTATTAGCTGCTTCAAATTGGAGGCTGTTCAGCATGGGGATTGAGAGTATTGCCTAGCCTGTTGAGCTGAATTTGAGTAATGATCTTGGGTTTTCTGCTTCCTTTTGAGTTCTGGAATTTTACCCAACTTCTCACACTTGAGTTTCCTCTTCTCTGACATCAGAGTTTAAAATATTTCTACTCACAAAGGAAGCCCAAAAGCTGTCAGTTTGTTGACTTTCAAATGTCTGAGTGCAGCAGAAATGTTCTAGAAAAGTCTGGAGCAGAGACTACTTAATATAGTAGATCTTGAAAGGGGAAAAAACCCAGAAGAAGGGGGATTCTCAAGTACTTTTTGTAGCTCATGACTTTGTGAGCTAATTGACTGAGGGAAAAAAAAAAAGCAAATTCCATGAACACTTTCTGTTCTATGTGTAAAAATATAGAATCAGAAGAAATTTTGTTGTTTTGATAATTTCTGGTAAATAAAATGCTTTGGCTTCATTCTCTTATTACTCATGCTCTGACACATGAAATTGATTTCATTTGAAATGTGTTTTACATTAAATTTGCTAAATGCATTGGTTAGATTTAAAATGTCTCTTGACTTCTTTTTCATTCGTTATAAGACTCGACTCCCTCATCCTCGATATAGATTCCCACCTGTTCTAAGGATATAAGGGAGATTCAGTGTGGCCCTCCTCCTACAGCTTTTTTTTTCTGTGTAGGCTATCTTGGAACTCACTCTGTAGACCAGTCTGGCCTCAAATTCAGAACCCATACAGATCTACCTGCCTCTGCCTCTGGAGTGCTGGGATAAGAGATGTCCACCACCACAGCCTGGCCAGCTATCATTTATAATGCCATTTATGTTGTATGCATCTTTTTGAAAAATGTATTCTTTGAAAGTTTCATATATGTATACAATGAAATATCATTCGCTTCCTCTACCTCTTCCAATTCCCCAGCACATTTCCCATGCAATTCTTGTCCTCATTTTAAAAATGACTCACTAAATCCCCTTAGTGCTGCAAGGACTGGTCATGCACTAGAATGAGTGAAAGCTTACTATTAACCACATCCCCAAAGAAGAACGATTCTTTCTCCCCTAGGAGCTATCAATTGCCAACAGTGCTCTAGTTAGGGCTAAATCCTCATGGCTGCCTCTCCGTTCCATGCTGGAATTTTGGCTGGTTGCATCTTATGCATGCTTTGTGCAGATAGCCACAGTTGCTGTGAGTTCAGCATGCAATGGCCATGTCACGTCCAGAAGCTTCCAATGTTCCCTAGGCCTTGGCAGGAGATGGGGTGAGGAGGAATTAAAGATGTCTTATTTAGAGATGAACATTTTTAGTCACTTTTAAGAACCTAGATCCATTGTCTTTGAATTGACTTAGACTCACGTAAGCAAACAAACTTCTTGGATCAAAGTTGAGAGCAGGCCAGATCTATATTTAGAAGAAATTTTGACAATATAGCCACTTATCAGTGACAAAAGTTGGTTCCACCCAAGGTACCATGCCCTTTCCAGCTGCTAATGGCCATGTTAGTAATACCAGGCTTGAATTCCCTCTGTGGAGTAATTCTCAAGTACATTTTAAAAGTGGTTGGTTACTTATACATTTATGTCACTAATGCATCAATAATTACATGGCTTGATGTAATTACATTACATAATTTACGTGGCATGTCAGTATTTTAGCATGTAGGTTTTAGTGCTGGGTAGGGCTATTTATGTCTTTTTTCCACAGCACCATGAGAGGAAGAACAAGGTAACTCAAATCATGAAAGCCAAGTGGTTTTGTTCTTTTTCATATGTGGATCTCGGCTTCCAATTTTGGCGTTTCTATACTCACAATGTGGAGTATAAGTGTGTAACTTTCACTTTTAACTTCCACAAAGAGAAAGGACAGATTTTTATCCCATTTCTCCCCAGGCCACACAGTACTAAATTCAGAAACTTAAAGAAACCCTCTCATGACAGTTAATAAATGTGCATATTTTAAAATTAGTTTTAAGCAATACTACCAACCTGTATCTGCTTAGGTGTTTGAGTATCTTACTCTTCTATGAGTTCTAATGTTCTTAATCTGGGATGTCAATTTTAAACTATCAGAATGACCCCCTCTCTCTCTCTCTCAAAGATACAAGGAACCCTTCACCTGTGTCTTTCTCTGTTTGAAGAATTTATTAAATTAGAATTACAGTCACTCAAAAAATCCTGGAAGTTCAAAGACCCACATATTCCATGAAACTCAGCACCTGTTATGTCCAGAAACATTATCACATGGTAATGCCTGGTTCTCCTAAGAGGCCAAGATTTCCCTCTTGGGATATGTTTTCTCATCAGTTTTGCTTGCTGGAAAACGAGGCCGTAGGCGAATGAATACTTTGAAGGCTTTGGACACTTTTCTGGGAAGGGGGCATATACCACAAGTGCACAACACAGGTTTCACAAATAGGAAGCTGACATCTTAGGGACAGTTCAGAGTAGGAAAAGAGCAATAGAGTATTCAGGGTGACTTCTAAGCCGTTCATACTGGGACAAAAAGACAAAACCAGACAAAAGGACAACCTCAACTGAGGTGTGACCACATATAGCATCTCCAAGATACAAGAGAGATCAGAGAGATGGTGTGGCGTACTGAGGCTCAGCGGCAAGGCCGGTGGGCTGGCCAACATGCTTAGAAAGAAGTGTGAAAAGGGGCAGGTACTGACACGGTGAGAGAACAGGAACATTAACAGAGTCATGTGAAATTGTGCTTTTAAATGCTTCAGTGCTTCAAGATAATGCTACTTGCTTCCTCTTGAAGTGTGACTCTCAAGAAGAGACCAGAGCTGGGAAGTCATGTTTTCAGGGAGAAACTGCCATGTGTGTGAGATCCCTAGTGCAGGAAGGCGGGGTGAGGGAGGGGGACTCTCCAGAGTGACCAAACCAAAGAACTAACAGGAAGTGGTATATGAGTGTTCTGTGGGAAGGCCAGGGGCCCTTCCTGCTACATCTGTGTGCCACAATGATAGCAATCAGAACCTGAGCTGGGAGCTTCCAAACAATAACTATGTTTTTGTAATATATTTCTGCTGTCTCTTGTGGCTGACACATATACTCAGAGAATACCATTCCTTGCTTATGTAATTGATACATTTTGGTGTGTGTGTTCAATAATGGATCATGAACATTTCAATAGGCTTTGATTGAAAAAGATACCCTATGATAACCATACACACACACACACACACACACACACACACACACACACACACACACGAGAGAGAGAGAGAGAGAGAGAGAGAGAGGAACCTGTGTTAACAAATCCACACATAAGCACACACTTATACACACATGTGAACACTTACCCATGTAAGTGCACCACACACTAGTGAAACCGCTGTTCCATGATGAAAGATGGCCAGACTCCACCTTAAGCCCCATGGGCACATCATTTAAAGTAATCTCAGATGCACCTGATGATGCTACACTGATTCTCAGTCATGTTACTCGGGTAGAAAAGCATCATCTAAAGGCCCAGACCTTAGCTTTTGGCCCCATTGCCAGATGCTACTTGCTTTGATTAAGTGATTAACACTAAAGATTGAGAGGAGAGAAGCTAGGCTTCTAAACATTGAGTAAGGAAGTAATTCTTTCCTTCAGTGTGGATATCTAATAACACTGACCAATAACCAGGACAAACTCCTAAGACACATTCTAATACCTTCAGTATATACAGAGTCTGAAAGCTGAGCAGAATCCCCGTTGTACTCTGTATATCTGTATAAAGATATCTTTAATATCTTGCTGGGCATGCCAGCAGACTAGAAGAGTCCTCAGTGTGGGCCAGCCTGAACCACCATCATCAGGAAAAGCAGAAATTCTATGTTAGTGAAGGCAGCTGCTCCAGCCACCTTCATGTGGATACCCTAAGCTGCGTTTTTGACAAACATACATAAAATCTATGTTTAGGTAAGGGCTGTCTCCTTCAAACTACTTGCTTACGCAGATCGCACACATTCTAAACATGATTTCTTGTTGTGAAATCTTATTTTGAGTAGACAAAAATGTCTTGTTTGTTTTATTCTGTGGAATATTACTTAAACTGTGTGAGGGCCCGTCGTTCTGTGATTGTTTCACCTTGCTAAGACACTGATTGGTCCAATAAAAAGCTGAATGGCCAATAGCTAGGCAGGAGAGGGAAAGGTGGGGCTGGTGGGTGGAGAGAATAAGGGAGAAAAAGAGGAAAAGGATTGGGCAGGAGCCAGCAAAAGAAAGAAAAGGTAAAAGTTCTGAAGCAACGTGTAGATAAAGAGAAAGAGGCTAACTCATAAGAACTAGTGAGACCTTTGGAATGAACTAAAACCCCCAAATGGGGCATACCCAGTTTTGCTTAAGTTGAAGTGGTAAGACCCACTTCTAATCAGATTTTTGAGGTGGGAAGACCAACCCCTTGTCTGGGCCACACATTCTGCTGGAAGCTTATGTAAGAGTGTGGAAGAAGGGTGGGGGATACTCTTTGTCTGTACTTGTCTTTGCCTCACTAAAAAGTCCACTCCTTCATTGACATGAGAGCCTACTTCTTTGGGATTCCAGCATATACTGAAGAGCAGCTGAGATCCAGCCTTATGAAGTGAACAGCTACTGGATGCTTGGACCTTCCACTCAGAGTCAGCCATTTTTGGATTAGTTGGACCACAGCCTTAAGTCATTCTAATATATATATTTATTCTATAAGTTCTGTTTGAGATAACTCTGGCTAATTCCAACATTTTGTAGCCTTTTAATTAGAAAGGTCTAATTTCAATTTGAAAATAAAAAGAGCTAGTGGGACAGGCGTAAGATAAAACTGAAGATTCATAACTAATAAGAAGTCTCCATCTCATGATTTGGAAGCTGGTTGGTAGCCCCCCAAAAGAAAAAACCTGTTACAGTATTTAAATCGCCTCTCTTTGTATTCACCATTACTGCAATTCATTCAAATCATGAAATTAGCAAAGTAAAATATGGCAAAGAGAAAAATACATACTTAGGTTAAAAAAAGCAACAGGAAGAACTTAGATTTTACCTTTATTTATTAAATGTTGATTACACAACAGTTTGAACATATATAGCAGAAGGAACATGTAATAAATACTAAAATATCAAAAATCCAAATTTAAAATGTAAATAGCTTCTAGGCTTAGTCTGTCTCCCACTGTATCCTGGGCTATTTTTACTCTATTTTTTATATTATAATTTATCACTGTGCATGCTACAACATGCATCATAAGAAATGAATGTTCTACTGCAGACAAAATTTACAATTTAACAATAATCCACTGACACTCAAATTGTCCTTCTTTGGTCATTTTCAAGTTGCTGTCTGGGTTATTTGGTATTGTTGCTGAGTTTCAATTTTTTTTTCCTTTATCTGTTATTGTGGTTTTACTGACACAGAAGATGCTCTGGGCTTAAGCTGTTGGTGCATTTTTCTTAGCTCTCTATGAAGCTGCATCCCTACTCCTTGTGAAAATTATATTCAGAGTTCATGAACCAGCCTTAGATTGAGTGAGTCTTAGTTCATCAAGTATTTCTAAAGTAGACAGAGAGAGCAAGGGCACACACACACACACACATGCATGAGAGAGAGAGAGAGAGAGAGAGAGAGAGAGAGAGAGAGAGAGAGAGAGAGAGAGAGAGAGAGAGAGAGAGAGTCTTGAATCAACACTGAAAGGACAATTTGATTCAAAACTGAAAGTTAGTTTTAGTTAAGTCATCGATACGTCAATATTATATTGGTGCCATTTCCATGCAGAAGACTCCAGTTCTTGATATTAATATAGTTATTAATTTCTTTTAATGTACAGTACATATTGTAGCCTCAGAATAATTTCAGTACTTCACCTTTAATAATTCAACAATAGTTTAGTTTTTTTGTCTTTTTTTTTTTCACTAAAAGCAATTTGAGATATTTTTAACGGGTTTTACCCCTTGAGAATATTTCAATAAAAGATAAGGTCAAGTTTTGTGTCTCAAGTCATTTGACATTATCTTTGATTTTGAGTTTTGTTGGCCCAATATAGTTAGGCTCATTCTTCATATTTTTATCTGTAAGGGTTGTTTCTTAAAATTTTATTTTGTGTCAAAAAGATATTGGCATTCTTTTAAGTGCCACTCTACAAAATGATCTTCATACAGAACTCCTTTTCACCCCTTTCTCCATAAACTTTTTATTCTGTACCCGAGAGTAAACAGTTTAGAAAGTTGACTTTGACTTACATTTCCAGACTTTAATATAAGTAAATATGCTTGGATATTTATATCCCTCATCTCTCACAGATAAATAGTAGTGGTTACAACCAGTTTTCCAACTTAATTTTTGAAACTATTTTAGTAACTACTCTATAATTTATATGAAACTAGCTCTCACTTATTGTATGCAAGTGCCTGGAATATCATGTGGTTTATTCAACCAGTCCTAAGGGTTTCCAGTATTTTGCTCTTACATGTGACATTATGAAAGATAATATTATTCAAACACATTTTCACATTTTTGCTTGATTTTTTTTTTGAGATTATGTCTGGGCTGTGGAATTTCTGTGTCAGCATATGTGATCTGGTCACTAGTGCCTTATTTTTTTCTCCCCACAGAGACTGTGTCATCTCTCATTTCCAACAGCAATGTACAGGAATATGTCCTTTGCCTTCTGCCAACATTTCGTGGAGATGCTTGATGTTATTTTCACTGCTGGAAGACCTTATCATATTAGAGATGACAAATTTTTATGATGTAAGATACAAATATTTTCTAGAATTTATTCATTTACTTTGTTTTTTGTATTTACTTATTCCCAGATCATAGAGAAGTAAACCACACTTCTAATAGTTGGTGTAGATTAACTTTTTCACATTTTAAATTTCAGTCCATTTGGAACACAGTCTGTTGTGTAGTATGAGGGAAAGATTCAGTGAATAGTTTTCCATATGGCTGGCCCATTACCACACTATACTTATCAAAGGTCATCTAATTTGTGATGCCCTTTTCTATTCTTACAAAATTTCCGTATACGATTATGTGTTTCTGCACCATTCTGTTCCATGGGGCATTTTTCTACCCATGAGATGGCACCACAATGTTTGAATTGCACTAAGTGTTAAGCATGTTTGAGTTTCCTGGTAGTGATTAACCCTTCATCTCTTCCCAAATCTCCTACTGTCAATGTTTTTCTGCTTTTCTCTTCCAAATGCACTTAGTGAAAGATATGTTTATCTTCTGGAAAAGGGCTGCTGATATATTCATTTTCAGAGAGCATCTGGACAATAATTTCAGACTCAACCATAAGGTCTATGTCAGTGTCTCTGAGATTTGATGAGGACACTGCCTACCCCCAGGCATCTCGAATGTTCTCCAACGTCTATAAACACCTGTCATGAAAGATGCACTAATTTTTCCTTTTCTCCTCTACAATTCCTCTTACAACCTCTTCTAGGTTTTGATTACTGGTATTGTCTCTGCGGAACCACATGAACCTAAAGTTCATGTGCCCTCACATCCTTTCTGCTGACCTTGTTACACATTGCAGTGGGCTGTAAGAAAATCTCACATTCTCTTGAGATTCTAGATAGGTCTGTAACTAACATCGACACATGCCTTTCTTGGCTTAGACCTGTCTTCAGTTGCTAATTCCTCTCGAAGCCTTCTACGTTTCCTGCAAGTAGACACTCACTTTGCCCTCACTGTGGTGAGCTTAGTCTCTTTTTGTATTTTATGCTCTTCTCTGGTCTTGTGCAGAAATAACACTGGTGCCTCGCTGTACTCAGCTATTTAAGCTTTATATTCATGGGGATAGTAGTCTCTTGAGGGAGGATGATAAATAATGTGGTTAATTAAGAGGCTTATTATAGACAGTATTCTGTGTGATTAGTGTGGACTCTTGTTGCTCTAAATTGTTCTCATTACAGTGGATTTCTTAATTATGCATTCCAAGCTTTCCTTTTAATGTACAAGTACATAAATAGTTTCAATGACTTCTAATTTTAAAATCATTTCACTTTCTTTATCAATGGATTGTTGCTTCATATAAGTGATACTGGTGATTTCATTAGAAGAAAGCCTTTAGGTTTGAAATGAAAGGAAATTAGGTGATCCTAGTTTCATGAGAATAAAAGAAAGGGAGAGAAAAAGGAGAACTCCCCTGTTGAGAAACGGTGTTGAGCGTTAGTTAAAATTCTATACAGGAAATTCTTGTAAAGGAAGCAAGCTTACTCACCAGTTCAACTAAACCTAACCACAAACCCTTTCTTGTCAAGGAGGATGGCCTAAGTGCAGCTTTAAATGCTTCATTTCAGGAGTTTTCTTCTGTGCATAGAAGTAGTTTACTGATTTTTCTTTGTTATGGCCATGCATTTTCCAATGCCAGTGGTCCTTTACAAAATACAAAGGTTTTCCTTTTTCTGTCCAGGTATAACTCATTATTTCCAGACTATATGAGTTGGACAGTTCTTATACCTTCTCCTGCTAGCTCTCCTGCTAAGAGAAAAATATATAGTAGAAACTTTGAAACTGGATGTTTTTCACACTTTTCTTCAGATGTACAAGCTGGCATTCACTGACAAAAAGACTCGAAGTTCCTTATTTTTGTGTGTGTGTGTTTATAAGAACACGAAATAAAGGTAAGGCAACAGAACATTCTTTCACTAGACTTTCTGACTCCAAGTAATTTTTAAAAAATGACTTAACAAAAAAATCGCTAAGCAGCTGTTTTTTATCTAATACTTTTAATAACAGATGAGCTATTAGGTAGCAACATTTGTATCAGTGTAGTTTTGAATCTTCACTTGAAAAAAATGATTAGTTACAATGCATTTTATGAGAATGGTTACAAGTAGAGGGGTTTGAAATGTTTGCCAAATTTGAATGACCATGTTTGCTTGTCTACCCTTGAAGAAGAACCCTGAACAAGCTACCACAGACTTTGTAAGCATTATCCTAATATTCTTTGAATACTGAAACTATTAGGCTAGTCCATATCCCTTTTTCATACTTGTGTTTTAAAAATGTGAACAGGACTGAGTGCCTTTTCCTGGAGATTCATTCAGCATCTTCACGTCTCTGCTCTTAGTCAAAGCTTTGTTATTTGACAAGCTTAGCTCATGATTGTTCTAGAATGTGGTTGAGGTTGTATCTTTGAGTGACTTCAAGGTAGATCTTCTGTCTCTGAGAAAAAGACACAGATTTTTTTAAAATATAAAACTCTCTTTGGAAAATTCTAGGAAAGAGAAATTGCAGATTTCCAGATCATCCATTAGCCTCTTGCCTTCTTCGGTGGAGGATGACACATCCTGATGTTAAAATGAGAAGTTTTGAAACCCTCTCCTATAGATATGACTCTCTATACTACTAAAAAGGTACGTGGCTTTTGTTTAATAATGGGCACCACTGCTATGAGCCGTGAGACCTTTGGTTATCCATTGGGAAATGAGAAATACAACACGTATGCTTTCTAGAATGGCAAATGTAAATACGTGATATCTTCAGTTCTACCTGTCAATCATCATATTTCCAGGAGCAGAATCTACAGCCATGTTTGCTTTAGGCCAATGCTCAAGAAGAAAGATACTTTGCACTCAAATGACTTCTTCTGAATCCCTCAAATGTTTAGGTGATGGTACAATGAAAGGCAATACTTAGATATTAGATGGTCCTTTAGAAGCAGACATTGGGAGATAAGAGCTTGTAGGTGTTGGCCCACATAAATGGACCATTCATAATGGGTTTATTCTTGTGTTTTTATGTGGCCAACAGCAATGGCAGTAGTTACTATAACTGCTGAGAATACTGCATATTCTGAAGCTTTTAGATGAATTATTCTATAGATGTCTATAAAGCCCTTTTGATCTATGGTGCAGGTTAATGCCAAGGTTTGTTTGTTGATGTTTTGCCTAGATGATTTAGTTTTGATAAAAATGGAATGTTCAAGTCATTCTCTCTTCTTGTAGTTGAGACTGTTTCGATGTGTCCAGTAATGTTTTTAAAATGGAATTTGGTATTCCAATGCTCAGTACATCTACAGTAATTCTATTTTCATGATAAATCACTTTGTTTATTAATGTACATTAACTTTCTTTATTTTTCATTCTGGCATGGAGTCTACTGTGTTAGATATAAATATCCCTGTTTGGTTTTGGCTTCAAGTTGCCTGATACATTGACTTTTATTGTTTCGCCTTCAGTCTCTGTGTAGTTTTTGCCAGTAAGGTGGTTTGAATGAGATTTGAATATTTAAATTTTTAAATGAGATTTGAATACTTGGGCATTTGAATATTTGGTCCTCAGTTGATGATGCTTCCTAGGTAGGTTTAGGAGATGTGCTCTTGTGGAAGGAAGTATGTCCTTTAGAGTTTTCAAGATTTGTGGCATTCCCAGTTCACATTCTCTGCTTTGTGCTTATAGTTCAAGATGTGGCCCAGCTTTCTGCTCCTATCTTCGTGTTTTGCTCTGTCATCATAGACTCTAACCCGCTGGGACCATAAGCTCATATATACTCTTCTACATATTGCATTGGTCATGGTGTTTTTATCACAGCAATAAAACTTGCAACAAATAACTGGCTCTGACTTTTTAACCTATTCAGCCAGTTTTAGAGTGATTTAATTGGCAAATGAAAACCAGTTGCACTTAGGATTATTATTAAGAGGGCTTTGTTATTTTTATGCTGTTGTTTCTTGTTGGTTTCATTGCTTTTCTCCTTTTCTATGTTAAAGGTTAGGTGCTTTACTGGGTTAAAAATGACAACCATTTCTTTCTCTTTTTTATAGATTTATTTATTTTTATTTTATATACATTGGATGTTTTGCCTACATGTATGTCTGTGCGAGGGTGCCATATTCTCTGGAACTGGAGTTATAGACAGTTGGGAGCTGCTGCCATGTGGGTGCAGGGAATCGAACCCATGTCCTCTGGAAGCGCATCCAGTGCTCTTCACCACTGATCCCTCAACTGGGATATTCTTACTTCTCCTTTGTCTAATTGTCTTCTCATGAACATATTCTTTTTTGTGTTTTCGTTATTAACACTCTTTGTTCCCTCTAGTTGTGTAGCATTCCTTTAAATGGCTTCTACGATTACGGTCTAGTAGTGATGAGTTACATTTGACTGTGTTTGTCCTGGCTTCTTGTATTTCTTCCTGATTTTAAGATAAATGTACTGCTTTGCATTGCTCTTTACCTCATTCAACTGCTCGTGTTACATCACTTTCTTCTGGGCTCATAAAAGCCGCAATATTTTTCTGATATATTTGCCTTAGTAACAATTGTTAACTTTTCTTTTGCAGCTTTTAATATTGTTTCTTCATCTTGAACTTGGCATTTTAACTCCAATGTGTTGTGGAGACATCATTCTCTGTTGTTAGGTTTGAATTATGTCTTGGACTTATATGCCTGTTTCATTTCAATTTTAATGAGTAGTTTTCTATACATTGTTGTACATTGTATATTTCTATTCCACTTAGACAAGTCTAAGTGCCATGCACAGTGCCATGCACTTGTCTACCACCTCCGACATTCTGCTTCATTTCGTCTACTGGTTATGATTTCTACTACCAAAATTTTACTGAGTTTTTAGTTCTATATTTTCCCCCAAAATCTTGATATTCTTTCTGAATGTCTAACTTATCTCCACTTTCTCTTTTTATAATGCTCACTTTCTTGTCTGTATTCTGAATTTATTTCCTCACTTCATCTTAGTGTTCGCTTATTTCCTCTTTGAACTAACAATTATTTATATATGTTGACTTTTGACTTCTTTGTCCAGCATGCCAAGCATGACATTGTCTTTAGGCTTACAAATCAAGATGCCGTCATTACTTGGATGTGAAATATTACCTTCCCTAGTCATGTTTATTGAGTTTCTCTGCTGTAATTTGTTTTTTTTTTTTTTTTTTTTTTTTTTTTTTTTTTTTGGTTTAGATTTCTCTTCTGGGTTTGAGGGGGAACCTTCCTCAGAACAACTCAAAGAGAAGTAAACAAACCGCAAAGCAGAACAAAGTGTAGACACACCCTTAAAATCAATGAAAACAAATTACTACACCAGCAACAGTCATAGAACACACTGTGGTGTAATATTAATGTGGAATATGGAATGACGACAATTATTATTTTAAGTAAAAGTGAAAATAGCAAACAAAAGAAGGAAGGCAAGACGACGAGGAAAGAGTGGATATGAAGGGGAAGAAAGTTATATAAAACAGAAGAAAAAAATCTGAGAGCATTATAAAAAGAGAGAGGAGAATTGAAATGAATAAAAATGAATTTGATCACACAGTAAGGGAACAATGGACAAGTAGGTTTAAGTAATTACAAGGATGATATAAATGATAATGTTAAAACTCTTAAAGAAATAGTTAAACTACTACTAAAAATTTAATAAAAAGAAAAATAGATCATAAGCGGCATAGAAAAGGAGGACAGGTTGGAGCACCTTCCAAGTCTATTGGAGAAGAGGGAGGATCTGGTGAATTTGGGGGTCTATGTTTCCTACTACTTAAGATGGTGCTGAATTTGAATTATTCAAATGTCAACCTGACAACCAGAGCTGTCTGCCCTTTGGGAACTTCTCCGGGGTAGCAGGAGTCTGAGATGATACACTCTACATTCCATGCGCTGGGCGGTTTCTTCCACATCTCCAAGTGCACTGAAGGAAAGAGAAACAAATGAACACTGAATTCTGTACGTAATACCAGGCTCTGTGCTTTCCAAACCTACTAGGCATTACATTCCTTGCTGAACAAAAGAGACTGTGCAAGTCAGATCCCTTCCTGGAGTCTCAGAGACCTGTCAACAATGAACCTTGTAGCAGATAACTGGACCCAATTACCGATTAAGTTTTGGCTGTCAGGCTACATAGTTTTAAGATCATCTCCCAGGAACAGAGAGTGAGATCCCCTGGAGATACTCATCCCTTTTGCTTCCTGAGGTCAGCCTCCTAGCGCTTACACATCTTAGCAAGTCTGTATGCATTCCTTATTCTTTCTACAACTGCCTTGCATAGGCAGCTACCATCCAGAGAAGGTGGCACATTGATTGTGAGCTCCATGACGTGTGTCTTTTCTTGTGATCATGTTCTTTGGGCAGCTCAGTCTTAAATAGTATGGTCTCTTTTGAGATCTAGCCAGCTATAGGCTTCTAGTACCTTATAGAACAGCGCCACTGACCTCCTTCTCAGTGCCCTCCTCAGGAGGGGTCACTGTCCCACCCAAACCCTCAAGTAAACGGGAGTCTTTGCAAGAACTACGAGCAGTACTGAGTCTTCAATCCAGGGCTTCCCCGGGGTAGCTGAAAGATGCTGATGTTGCTTTGCTTTCCCTCCATGCTGTGGAACTGCAGCTCCTGACACACTGAGGAATCCTGACAGACACTGAGGAATCCTCCCCCTCCCTCTCTCTGCCGTTCACGGAACTCTCCAGCTGTCTTATTATCCATTCTCTTTTCCCATGACCCTCAACTTGCCGTTCTGTCTGAATGCAAGGGCTAATGTTCACTGTCCTGAATTTTCTTATTCATCATGTCACATGTAGCAGGTTCTTGCCCATCACTTTAGCCTTGGGGCCCCTACTGTCTTTTCAACCTGTGATTTTTAACCTCTTAATCTGGATGCCCATCTCTTAGTAGCCACACCAAACAGATAATCACCTCAGTTCTTCTGAAGTTTTTGACATCTGAAGATAGTCTAGCCTCCAAATTTTGTTCTTTTTAAATGTCAAAGTAGATAATAGTGTCCTATAATGAAGTATTTTATTTTCTGTTCAAAAATAACACTCAACACACTTTTCAAGTTCCTAGCTCTCATTGTTTATAACTTATTTGAAATTTCTATGTTCACTCTCTCTACAAAGGAGACAAACATTATGAATCCAACCCAGGTCTGATTTTCAATTTTAAGGACACATGCTCTCTACTTTTATAACTGAGAGGATCGATAGAGATATCTTCAAGTCACAAGTTTCTAGCCTTATTTATCTAATGGTTTTGGTTTTTAACTGGTGCTCAGTACCATGTATATTCTCTCAGAATTTATAGATAGGAGCTCAATCACCAGCTTCCCTTACTGTAAGAATCTGTCATTTTCATATAAACCAGGCCAACTTCTTAGGAAAAAAAACATTATTTTTTCAAATTACTGATAAGCATTAAAATAAAAAAAAATGAAGGAAAAAGAAATCCATAATGGGAAATGGTATTAGAAGACATTCCAGGATCCGTGTGAGGTCCTTGGGGAACCCTGCATGTGAGGTGTTCATCCTTAGCATGTACTAGAAATCACAGATGGAGGAAGCTGCTTTGTGCCCCTGAAAATACCCACCCAGACTCTGGGTTTCTGAAGGTCTGTTTAGGTGGGATGTGCTCTTTCAGAGTTTCCTGTGTGACCTAAGGCTTGGGCACAGGTTTTCATTTCTCCATTTCCTATTTCATAAGTGAAGAGGATGCCTGAGAAAGAACTTTGAGTCTCCACACACTGGCACCAATACGTCACTGAAGCCATGACAGGATGGAAGAAGAATCATGCTCTGCTTGGGCTGGCTGTTTCTTTGTTTTGTTGCAGGAGAGCAGACCATAGGATTTGATCATTCAGGTAGGAGGTTTTGCTTTGCATATTAGCACTTGTGGTCTCAAGTGACAGATAATCTGGTACATCAGTAGCCTGACCTATTATTAGCACACAGAATCTTCTTGCTGTTAAAAGGAGTAGGAGGAGAACATCTGGTCGGGACTGCTTTCATCAGATACAACATACAGTTGGGGGATCCCAGTGACCATAGTTGGGTATTTAGTGGGCACATCTGAAGAGAAGTACATCATTGTTCATCTATTGCCCAAGCAAGTTAAGACACAGCCCATTGGGAAGAAATCAAAACATGAGTCATTTTCATGTATGAAATGGAAATTGTACAAAAGATAAAACAGAGAGCTTAATCCTTTGTTGTATCACGTCTATTTGTAAACATTAATAAGGATTCTACCTTCTAACATATTTTTTGTGTTGTTTCATTTACGCAATTTTCAGCGTGCGCCACCAAAAGACTTCTGTGGACGTATTCTGTGAAGGGTGCAGAGAAATTTGCCCTATTTTGTGATTTACCAGGCTTTCAGAAGTCACAGTTCTCCCAGATAAGCCAATTATCACCAACACAGAGCTCTACCCACATACCTTGCAGTGGTAATCAGGACCTATCTGACATCCAGTGGTACATGCAACCTCAGAGGGAAGGTCCCTTAGAGGAGATCAGTAGAAATTCTACGGATGTGCAGAACAAAGGCACGCTGCTTATATTGGCCCCACCGATGAAAAATATTGGGTCATATATCTGTAAACCCAGGATTAGGTACGTCCCAAAGCTATCCCAGTATGAAAATATTATCAAATTCTATTACCTAGACAAGTGTTGACAGGATCTTCTCTATCTCCTAGGAGTTCCCAGGATATGGCGTGTTGTGTCAAGATCATCTTAGAACTTAAGCCTCAGAGAAATGTATCCTGTGAGAACCAAGTAGAGCACAAGCAATATCTATTTCTTGGTAGTACTGGCTCCATTTATTGTCCCAGCCTCAGATGTCAAAGTGATGTACAGAGTCCAGAGATGACCTGGTACCAGGTATGAATGGATTTTGTAAAACTGGTGGCGGAGCACTGTTTGGTGGTACTGTCTCTATAGGCTCTTGATAGAAACATGAGATAGACAGCCTAGGCCTAGAGTTATATAGAGGCTGGTCTGTGCCTATGCAAAAGACCTATATTGTAATGTGGTTTGACCCTATGCAGAGTATAGCTTAATATTCATATTGACAGAACCACCTTTGATCAGTATCGGGGGAAAGTCCAACATGGGAGGATGTCAAACTTGTGGGAAGGTACAAACAGACCTCTGTGAGTTCTGGACAGGCTAATTTATTTATATCACCATAGAGAGCAACAGGCATTGCTAAGGAAGAGGAAGGGAACTCCCTAAAAGCAAGTCTTGAAGAAGTTTTAAAAGAAATAGAAGAGTGGAGTTTCTAAAGGGGAGCATGATGAGGAAACCCCATGTGACAAGAGACTTGGACAAATATTGTGGGAATAAGTGAATGCTAAGAGAAAGGGTACAGGAAAAAGTTTATAATGCTGCTGAGTAAGCCGGTAAACAAACACAGTTTTTTCCAAGTGCTTGCCCACACATGAATGCTCACCCAACAGAGCCCTATCTGTGACGTACCTCTTCCAACAAGGCCACACCCCCTAATCCTTCCCAGATGGTTCCACCAAATAGGGATCAAGCATTAAATATATGGGCCCATGTAGTCATTTTCATTTAAGCTACTACACATAGTGACTCTGAATACACCATGTCCCTCCTTCCTGACCTACACGATTTCTGATCAGAATTCTGCTGACAGTCATACCTATATATCCTCTAATGTGACATGTTTCAATCCTTGCTGCTCTTAGTAATTTTTCCTTGTGTTTCACTTTGGGAAAGTTATGATATGTCTAAATAAATTTCTCCATGGATTGAATATGATTAGAAGTCTGCACCGAGGTATTGTCCTTTTTCAGATTTGGGAAAGTATTAGCTGTTACTTCTCTAGATGTGCTCTTTGATGCTTTTGAAAGTTCTATTGGGCAAAGCTTAGTTCTCCTTATGGTTCTCTATAACTCCATAAGCCTTTTCATTATTGCTGATTCTCTTCTCTCCTTGCTCTTCGGCTGGGTGATTTTAGATGTTCCACGCTTGAGCTCTCTGGTTCCCACCTCTGCTGATTAAGTCCTCTGTTAAACTTCCTAAAGAATTTTTGCTTGTGAATATATTCTTTGTTTATGGATTTTTATTTAAAAATCACTTGGTTTTTCCAACTTCTAATATTGTTGGGAATAACATTCGAATTATACTTTTTTCACATAGTTTTTTTTTTTTTGGTAGTTCTTCAAACTTAAACATACTATGGGTTTTTTGTCTGTCCCTCATGCAAGTAGATCTCTGTGCTTCAAAGTCTGTTGTTGGGACTTTATACATTTACTTAATAGTACTGTATGCCCTGTTTTTCATAATCTTTATGCCTTTGCATTGCAGACTGCACACTTGAGGAAATGGCTCTGCTCTGTCTTTTATAAGTGCTCTTTATTGGTGACAGATCTTCAAGATGTAGTCTAGCCTGCAATTCTGAATGGGGCCAAAATAAGAACTTCAGAGAACTTGGCCTTAAATTGGATTATCAAGAATATTTGCGACACCATCTGTTCTCTCAAGTTGAAGGGAACTGCTAACTTACCCCATGATCTGTTGAGATAATTGTCTGGACTCTGTAGTCAGGCATGCTAGTCATTCTGTATATCTGCAATCAGTTTGGTTATTGGGGTATCCTTTCTGTCTAGAGAGTGTTATTGTTTGGAATCTGTATTGAGCAGGATTCTGTGATGGGCTCTGTGATGGGCTACAGGGCTTGGTGATGTCTTTAAGTGTAGCTCAGCCACTCAAAGTGAGTAAAGGCAGAGACTATGCTCCATAGATAAGTGTATACTTGGCTGGTCCCTGGGTCAAGGTTAGCATTAACTGAAATAGTGAAGGTTGGTTGGATAACTACCGCCATTGGCCAGTGCTAGGCAGGACTTCTGTTCACCAGTACTTAGCTTCCCTTCTTGGATCAGGTTTAAGCAAAGAACTGGGACCTGAGTGAGCACACTCTATTTGCCTGGTCTTGATTATTTAATGACTGAAAATTCCAGAATTAAAGTGACTGTTATTTTCTCTTCATTTTTGTCTGATTTTTGGAAATATAGTAAAAGAAAATCCTTAATAAAATTGATTCCTTAAGTGAAAGGCACTTGAATTTAAAGCATTAATATGTCCTGATGAATTTATGCTAAGCAATTCTTGGACACAATAAAGAATTATAAAAAAAAGACAGTGGGAGTGTTTCCTTAGAAATTGTCTTGAACCCCAGGTTCACTTTGGGACTGTTGTGAGCTCTGTTCGTAGGATTAGAGCATGAACTAAACTCCCTATTGGTGTCTTTCATCACCCTCGCCAGGGTCAGATTGGTTCGCTGTAGTGCTGACCAGTGTACATGGTTGTGCAGTTCTCAGTTCCATGGAAGATTGGCACATGATTTGGCCACTTTCTCTTCTTGTTTCTGTTGGTTTAGCTCTTGTAGGGACTTTAGGCTCTCTGTGGGTTGCTTACCATGGAGAGCTGGGAGCAGGCTGAGACTGGCCAGACCCACAGGGCAATGAGTTTCTAAACAGAACAGATAAATGATAACTAACGCTGTAGTTTTGGAAGCTGTTTTCAAGGTTGATAAATTGGCCCATTCAGTTGTTCTCAGTGCAAACACTCCCTACATTCAGGGCAACTGTGCTGTCAGTGCTGAAAGGAGAGAGACCATTCCTTCTTCTGAACAGAATATTGATGTTGTCAGCAATTCCATCAGCTTTGCAGTAATTCTAATGGCCACTCTATCGTGGCAACTTAGCCTTTTTTTTCATAAGAAGGACAGACATAATTTGAGAAACATTCTCAATTATGTACCTATGGTTAGAGTTTGTAACTCATGTTCCTAACTTACAATCATTCCTGTTAGATTCTCATACATCGGCTTTTGCTCATCATCCTCTGTGTTAAGAAAATGGAATTTTTCATTTATAAATTTATAATCTAGTGCATTCACTATCATTCTCAGAGACTTGAAGCTTATAGACAATATAAGCATCTATTTTATTACATACAATATATTCTGATTATGCTTTCCTCTCTCCCAGCCCCTCCCAGCCCCGCCCTACCTCACCATCCACCCACACACTGTCTCTTTCCTTCTCTAATTAGAAAACAACCTGGCAACTAGAAGACCTAACATGTAAAACAGAGTAACACAAAACAAAACAAACATAAAAAAGGGCCAAAGAAAAAGCACAAGAAACACACACAGATTCAGACACAACGTACCAGCACACACAGAAGTTCCTTAAAAACATAACATCCCGCCGTAATATATAAGAAAAGCTTACTAGGTAAAAAAAAAAAAAGAGTGTGTGTGTGTGTGTGTGTGTGTGTGTGTGTGTGTGTGTGTAGTGTTACGTTAGGGCCACATGTGATTCGTAAGGCCTTGTAAAACTGCTGAGCAAGCTTGCCAGATAGAGTTCTCAGCTGCAGGCTCTAGAGGATCCTTCTAGCTGCACACTGACGTCACTTGGGGGGTATTATTGTTCAGTTATCTGAAAAGGTACCCACATATTCTATCATTAAGCTTCTAAGGATCTTTTTGTTTAACAGGGAGATTATGAAACTTCCAAATTATGCTCTAGAGTGAAGATAGAATTTGCTTACTATAGATCCTTGAGTCTCTAATCTAAGTTTCAATGATACAGGAGAATGAGATGGCTTCCATATATGGCAGTAGTTAGTGAATGCAAGCTGGCTGATATTAACCATTGCCTCCTTTACAACTGCACACAAACTGTCTGTTTAGTAATTTACTCAGTACTTTGGCTAGAGGCTGACATCAGACCCTTCATTAAAATTTTCTGGTTTATTAATTTCTTATATATATTGAAAGAAATATTACTACATGGTCGAAGAATGAGTTTAGGATTGTCAGGTGATTGTACAATGGTGCTTACTAAGAAAGATTAACACTGTAATAGAGGCTTATTCAATGAAAGATTGACAAATTGCTCAGTGTGAGAGGACCAAAATCCTTCCATGGCATAAACTCTGCTAGATTGGAAATAAAAACTGTTGGTCACTCATGAGGTTCAGGGACTGAAGCCCAGCTAACATGTTAGAACTTAGCTTGTGTGCATTATGAATCAGAATTAGCAATGGGCATAGATGATTGAAAATAGGGGACATTTTCACAGAAGAAGATGAATAATCAAATGCGTTGATAAGGAGCCAGTTAAAGAGACCATTGAAATATTTTAGATTTTTCTCCCTTAAAATATATTCATGGTATTTATCAACTTGTAGAAAATAAAACTGATTCAATCATAGATAGTTAAGATATAATATGCTCAAATCTAGAAATGATTATGAGTCAATAATGAGGACACATTTGAAGTTCATTTAGGAAAATGGGCTGAAGACTTAGATCCATGCGGAGGAAGCAGAGATAGGTACTCCATTGTTGCCTAATTTTATAGAGCACCATTCCTAGGGAAACCTACAATTTTGGGGTGCTCCATAGTGCTGTGCTACCTGGAAGTAAAACTTCAAGACAGTGTGTTACAAAATCCCAATGATTGCCCTCTTACTAAAAATGACTTTGTTCTTCCCCTTACATTTATACCCCTAAATATCTGTTAGGGTTTTCTCTTGCTCTTTCTAGGATTCCTAACCCTTCACACAGATCACACCATCTGTACTTTTGTTTTCTAATGCATCCCCTCTGAGTATAATACAGTACTCTGGGTGGATGCCTCTGCCTTTCCTTCTTGTCATACTTGCATGGATCTCCCTGCATAAGTTTCTTCTTCCCAATTTCTTTGTCTTTGCCATTGATTGCTTTTGAGTTCTGTTTCACAACATCTTTAAATGGCACATACTAAGCCATGATCACCATTTAAAAATGAGGAAGAGGTCTACCCAGTTACCATCCACCCTCTTCAATGTGTTAACTAAGGTCTTACTGATGGTGCCCTGTACCCTAGCTCTATCAGTTTCTCAGCAGACTTACTGCACACCCACACTCCACATTCTGTTCTTTGTATGCTCTTACTGGACTCTCTAAAGTTTCATCTTTGGACATTCCTTCCTGTTCTTAGCCTCCCTCTGGCTGGAGTGTCCTGATCTTTGCCACCATCTGATAAATATTTAAGCTGTCTGTCTTTGCCTTCTGCCTTGCCTCTTCATCCTGTCTTCTAGCTTTTCCAAATGATCAGTGTGGCCCAGTCAGGCTCTTTGACATCGTAGGGGAAGTTCTTTGTTGGGTCACAGGAACTGGCCCAGACACTTGGAGGTGTGTGTTTGGTTGGGGGTGGGGGGATTCCTGTTTCTACCTGTGTGAGGGCTAATGGAAGGGAAATTCCTCAGTTAGTAAATGAAACTCTTAGAAAAATTATGTTGGTTTAATCAGTTCTCTCATTTACTAGGCATTCTCTTGCTGGCTTTTATTTAAACCCTAAAGTATTTGTCTTCTTATTTATTAAATGAAAGGGATAAAATTGATGCAAACATCAAATCTGAGACTCCTTTGGACAAGTGTTAGGTCACATGGGGAAGAAAGGAGAGGTGGTTCATACGGAGACATACTGTTCCTTAGGTAAGAGGGCGACACCACAGACAACACCTAAGCCTCTGAGGAAAGAGCCATCAGTCTCCAAAGACAAAGTGAGGTGTCCACTCCTAAAAGTTTCTGAGGCAGGTAGGATGCTCTCCACCAGGGGGCTGAAAGGATGCTTGGCCCTTCGGGGAGACCTCAGAGATGAGAAATATTGATGGTCACTGCAGGTAGCCTGATGTGAGAGGTGGTGGTATCTAGAAGATTTGTGATTTAGCAATAATTATACGTGATCATACATAAGAGAGATTTTTGAAATCTGTGGAAAGAACAGATTCTTGACATTTTATTATTTCTGTTATCATTTTTCTTTTAATTATAATTGTAAGAGATCTATTTTTGGTACTCGTGGGAAACTGGGAGTTTGTGTAGCACAGAAACATCACATGTGAGGCAGGCTGCAGGAGTTAGGGCAGTGGTAACCAGTCCTTCCACAGATATTGACTGAATCTCTATGGTACACTAACACTTGATGACATGAAGGTTGGATGAAATGGTCTGTACTTCTGACTCCATGGGCTCCACAGCCAGCTGATAGTCACTTTTCTGAAAATGTTCTATTGCATGATGTTCCTGTTTGAAAACCTTTATTGCTTTGTGTGTTCCTAAACCCAAAGATCCTTAACAAAGCTGTTTACTAGATAAACAAAGATAAAACATGGCTTCATTTCCCACCACATATTTCACTTTCCCCTCTAAAGTGGCCATTCCCTTGAACTGGTTCCTCTGTATTCATCCTAACTGCAGGCTCAGGGAAGCAGCCCGTTTTATGCAAGCTGAGATATGCTGACATTTCAAACTGAGTGCTCTGTTCCGGGTGATTGAAAAGGCCCAGACTCAGGGCCTGGATGCTTTGAGTCTTCTGAGAGAAGAGACCCATGTTTATTCCTTTCCATGTACCCAGGACCCAATGACCTTTTCCAACAACTATAGACAAGGATATACCCCATTGCATACTCATTGTAAAATGGTAGTGCCGATAACGGCTGTTTTCCTCCCGAATGTGTGAAGTGCCAGTCCTCTGGGGGGGGGGGGGGTGGTGGTGATGATTTTGTTCTCAAAAGCTGAGTCCTGGTGGAGCTGTGGCTGGAGTTGCAGCCTGCGCTCTGGGTAAAGCGGTGGAGAACTTGTTAAGTCAGGGATCCCATAGAGCATGACTCCTCAGGGAAAGACAGGTATGTAAAGAGGCCACAGCGGAGAATGAGACCAGAGAAACTACAGGAAGGCCAGAGGCAGTCTCTGAAGGATTCTGAGAGATGAGTTCTTGAGTCAAATGATTTGTTCTCTCTAATTATTGCATAGTCCAGTTTATTTACTTAGTGTATTTTATTTACAATTTAGTCTTATATTCAAAGTATTTGGTTTTTGTTTGTTTGTTTTTGATTTTTAAGACAGGGTTCCTTTTGTAGCCCTGGCTGCCCTGGAACTCATTCAGTAGATCAAACTGGCCTTGAACTCAGGGATCCACATGCCTCTGCCTCCTGAGTCCTGGGATTAAGGGCATGTGCCATCATGCCTGGCTCTTATATTCAAATTAAATTTACTGAATGAGAACAATTTATATATAGCTTTTGCTGAAAACCTGCAAGTTTCTCAAAGTGCATGTAAAAATGTGTGTGCATGCACGTGTGAATTGCTATGCTCAAGCACAAGTGCATTTAATTTAGTAAAAACTAAGTTGGCATCATTTCTAAGAACACTGGATATTTTAGGATATTCTTGGGTCCCCAAGTTATGCTTTAGGAAGCACCAAATCAGTAGCTCTTTGTGACCTGGAGTCAGCTCTCTACTCTGCAATGTTAGGAAATCCCTGTGTATGACTTCAGACATATACACTATAATACAGATCATAGTGTTATCATCCTAGGATATCCATATTTGAAACTGATCAACCTTCACATGCTTCAAATTTGTGAAGCTTTTCTTATGTGCAAATTATGTCTTATTATGTCTTATTGTGTTTTAATATTATTAAAACTACTCTGAGCTTGCAGAAAGTTGATTAATTCTTGTCTTTTAAATTAGGATGGAAGACTCCTGCCTGAGTATAAGAGCAGCATCATTAAGTTGGATGATATTTACGATTATCACCAGGGCTTGTATGTGTGTGATTACACTCAATCAGATAATGTGAGTTCCTGGACACTTAGATCTGTGATTCAAGTGATAACCATTGGTAAGTGAGACTTTTCGTTTTTTTGGTTTTTTTTTCCTGAATTCTGGCTGACCAGTGAAAGTCATTTTCCTTTGGTTAGTAAATTTTTTCCTTTATAAAAGTAAAGAGATATTCACCCACTGACAGTCTTTAAAGGGTTACATGTTGACAAACACCAATTTCTCCACCAATCTCACAATGAGGTTCAGTTCTAAGACATGTCCATATTATTACAAGTTGGGATATCTAATCCTTTCTCTCTGGTTTCTTCTTGAAATAAATTTAAATATGCATTTGATATTTTATAATTCAAATATGTGTGACTTATTTCATACTTGAAACATGAAGAGACATACGGGAGGCCTGTTGAAAATGTGTTAATGTTTTTCCACAAATTTAAAATCTTGTTTTTTATAGAAGAAAAGAGCATTGTAGCTACAGATTGAGGTCTATGACCCATCACCTTCCCATGAGCCATTCATACATTATAGACTACATTAGTGGTTCTCAACCTTTCCAGTGCTGCAACCCTTTAATGTAGTTTCTCACGGTGTAGTGACCCCCAACAATAAAATCATTTTCGTTGATACTTCAAAAGTGTAATTTTGCTACTGTTATGAATTGAAATGTCAATATTGGTGTTTTGAGATGATCTTAGGTGACCTGTGAAAGGGTCATTTGACCTCAAAGGGTTGTGACTCACAGGTCTAGATGCTTTGCCTTTATGCTTCTATGTTTCCCCACACAAGCGTGCATCCATTGGTAACATATAATATTACCTTTGCATCTTAAAAACACACTGTTATACTATTGAAATGTTTGCCAGTTTGTACTCCTTATTAATGATGAGGAAAATTTCAATATTCCTAGATAATATTGGGGGGAGTATGGGACATTTCGACTGGTATTAAGCATTGTTTGCTTTTCCTAATTTACTCTTCCCTGAATAACAAGAAAGTTAAATGTCTCGTCCTGTATTGGCTACTTTTTGGATTGAGTCTTCTAAAGCTCTTCCCTTGGGTCATTTTTTTAAAAACCAGATCTATGAATAGCAACACAACTAAATAGTAGTTGTAAATAATTCAGCCTTGGCTTCCGGCATTAAAGCATGACAGATTAGTTATTCATGTCTGTGCCAAAGAGCAACAGAGTAGTTGACTCAGTTCTCAGTGAAAACATTAATGGGGTTTACTTCTGGTGTTCTTACTGCATGATACAGTCCGGTAGGAGTGCATTAAGATGAACACACTCTGCTTACTTCCTGGTCCTTGCTCTTCCCAGGGCTTTCTTGTGCAAGAGAATTGCTCCTTAGGGAAGAAGTTTCCTGTGCAGACTATGCAGGCACCACCTTCTCTGGCAAGTGATGTGTAAATATTCTTATACTCAGTCATCCAGCAGTCCCTACATTCTCAGTGACAGAATTTGCTTTCCTTTCACTTGAAGGTCCTGTGCATCTCTGCCAGTCATCCCTGTCCCGTCTATCCCTGTGCCTTACCCTTCCCATTTGATGATCTCTCCTCACGCTCCTACAGAATAGACACCAAGCTTCCATGGTAACTTTGCATCAAAGATTAGTGCCCAGACACTTTCTATGACCTCTAAGAACTGCCTGTTTTATGGGTCAGAGAGACAAAAAGCAGGAGGTCACCACCCACTGTAGAGGAGAAAAAGGAGCAGTGGGTGTGTCTAAGGTCCATCAGATCCAACAGTGGTGACACGAAGAGTGAGCTGTGGCATTCGCTCCACTAGGGAGAGAAGGGGGAGGGTGCCATTCATTCTGGAAAAGATGGAAGCACCATTGATATCTAGGAATCATGAGTAAACAGAATCCATGTGAGGGTAAGAATATCAGAGAATAGATGGAGGGGCTAGACTCTGAGAGTGGGGCCCACTGCAACCTCTAAGCTAGTTTCAAGTTTTCCCTTTATTCTTCATTATGTGTGGATATTTTTTGTTCCTCTGTTTCCCTTCTCGAGACAAGGTCTCCTGTGTATAGCAGGCTAGCCCATAATTCACCTGCAGCCTAAGCCTGCATCCAACTCATTATCCTTTGCCCCAGCCTCCTTAGTTTTTGGATCATATGTGTGCAGTACCACTTCTGACAAGTTTAGGAGTCTGGAGCTTTATCCAAGGGACAATAGGGGACCACTCAGTACTGTAATACATGACAGCATCATGAACAGGTTTGTATCCAGAGTATATCTAATGAGAAGAAATATTGATTTTGATAGTATGTGTGAGGCAGGAGAGACATTGTTAACTCAGGTCACTGGCAGGAGGGACATGAGAAATGTCGAGCATGAGTTAAGAGGGATGAGTCTAGAAATGTTTAAGAGATGAGAAGTCAGGGCCCGGGAACAGGAAAAGCCAAAGACAAGAGTCAGGGTTGAATTGTCTTCCACTGATATTGAGCAAGATAGAGGTAGATGGGATCAGCAAGCTTGATAGACAGGATCAAAATATACGTCATGAGGTGGAGGGAATGGAGTTTGTGTCAACAGAGCAGAATCTGTTTTATAAAACAATCGGACAATCTAGTTTTCGGAAGAGATAAGTCAGTACATCTTATCACTGTTTAATAAGCACAAAAGACAGAAGGATAAAGAGAAGGAGAGAGTCTATGGAGGAGGGTAAATGCTGATGTGGGAGTTCTGTCATGGTGTTGCAACGAAGAGGGGGAATTTAGGTCGATGATGGAGATGCCAGGTATGGAGATGGGAATGTGAGAATGGCTGTGGGTGAAGAGAGGGCCTTGGACTCATCCTGGGGTGTTTCTAACACTTGTGAAGTGAGTGGGGGAGTAAGATGTCCAAGAAGCCTGTAGGATGTAGACTTGGAGGCCAAGAGTGTCAGGAAGAGGATGGGGTGAGGAGTGTGGATGCTGATGATACAAGAGAGATGAGATAGATGAGGAAGCCAATGAGAAGTGAGAGTCAGAGATGCTGTCAGCAGAGGTCACCGCTTTCAATGGAGATAGAATGCCTTCAGAAGAAAGCAGAATGATGGAGGAACCTTGAAACTCTGTGGCGGGAGAGAAAAGGCACAGTAATATCACAGGCCGGATACCCATTCATTCAGTTAAACCATGAGTCGAAGGTTGTGAGGTGGATAACTTTGAATCTCAGTTCCGTGGGAAGGCTGTCCCTCTTGGCTGATGATTCAGCCAAATGGCAGCAAGTAGAAATGTTGCTGTAGCTGACACAGATGGAGTCTAATGTCGCAAGTGTGAGTGTGGAGGGTTGTATGTGTAGGTATGTGTGCATATGTGTGTGTGCCAGAGGATGAATTAGGTTTCACATCTCAGGTATAATCCATCAGTTTTTATTGACACGTGCGCTAGACTGGTCAGCCAGTGAGCTTCACCCAGCTGTTTGGCTCTACTACTGCACTCTAGAATCACAAGCATGTTCAAGATGCCCATTTTGGTTGATTTTCCCAATCTCAGTCTTCAGGCTTGTGTGTCAAGCGCTGTACTGACTGTGCTATCACTCCAGCCTGAAGAAGCAACTGTCTCAGTGGAAACCTCAGCTCTCAGTGTTATGCCTTCTGGTAAAATGAGCAAACAAGCAAACAGCACTAAAAACTCATATCGGTGTTGGTCTAATACTCCCCAGTCCTCAGCAAATAGGCCTTCGGACTTCCTAATGCAAAGGGTGATTTCTGTTTTCATCTTTCAGTTAAGGATATCAACCTGAAACCAGACATCCTGGATCCCATCACTGACACGCTAGAAGTAGAGCTTGGTAAGCGGCCTGATATTACCAGGCTTCAGGGTCTAAAATCAAAGTGCGGTATAAAGGATGACTAGACTTTCAAGTAAAAGCATTGGCTGTGAACCTTGACTTGGGCCCAACTATTCTGACACCGTGCAAGGTTTCTTAATCCTTCTGAGCCTCAGTCATTAGATCTATCCCTCACTGTCTCATTTTCCATTGAGATAGAGTAGAGAAACATAGTCTAAGTGCCTGGGTAAACTCAATAAGATAGACAGGTTTTGTATTGTCCCACAAAAAGGCATACATATGCATATGTGTTTATACATACATACATGTGAATATATGTGCATATATCTCCATGTGTTATGTTTATGAATTTACAATGTTAGAATTAACGCTTGTGAGTATGACCCTTGGGCTATTCTTCAAGAAAATTACAGCACTGTAACTCTTGCTTAAGTGTATTCCAAAATGGTGCCTTCTTCTGGGGGAGAGGAGAGATTGACTTTCATCCGGCTGCCTTTTACTTTGTCATATTCAACCTCTTATTACTTAACACACAGCCAAGCAGACATTTCATAGTTGAAAGCAAATTGTGGTGTTTCATTCACCATTTCAAATGCTAATGAAAAATTCAGTTTTGTACAAAGAAATGTAAACAAATGGTTATTTTACTTTGTGGTCAGTAGGTGGCTGTAGTGGCACATTCTGGGGCTATATTTCTAGTGGTGAAGACAAAGAATCTGAAAATAAAAAGAAGACAAACAGTCCATGGATAATATCAACCAAGCCGTATACAGTAGCAATGAATTTTAAAGCACTTCTGGTGGAAAAGATTAGGGTCCAAAGAGGAGCTTTCAAATGGATTCCTTTCCCATTTGTCCAGAAGTCAACTGGAAGAGGGTAATCCTCACAAGGTTCCTAGGCAAAGGGAAAGAGGGCCAGTAGGGTGCATGGCTGCTCCATCGTGTAGTATGCAGAAGAACAGCTGAGAATCTAAATAATTTTGTTATTGTAATGTTGACAGGAAAGCACAGCTGTCACCTCAAAGCTGATCATTTATTCTGAAGACAGATGTGAGTGACTGTGACCCGGGAACACAGATTTGGGTTACTCCAAGCCCATGTTCCAATGTGGAAAAAGTTTCATGGCATCATAAAATACAATAAATTAAAACACTTTCCAAATACACTGGGAGAGATCTGACACCCGGGTTACAGCCCAGAGGGAGACCTCAGCTATTGTCCAGGATGTCTTCACTCAACAGTTCAGCGTTTTGGTTGATGGAAGCCAGCGGTCTGTTGAGCCAATATATTCTTTAAAATTCTAATAATCCTAATTGTTATAAGGACCATAAGTCAGCTAAGAAGGTGGTCAAGGGATGTGTGTTGAGGGTAAAAAAGTTCTAAAATCAATCATGACAAGGCTGTGGACCTGGATGGAATATTCCAACTTTTCCACAGTCATTGAGCTTCTAGTCAGTAATTGGCCTGCAGAAGCTTTTGTAAAATGTGTGGGTTTTTTGTTTGTTTGTTTGTTTGTTTGTTTTGTTTTGGAACTTTCTATTCATGATAACCTCATGATTTTGATTCAATATTAGTAGAATGATCTTTTTTGATCATTTTGATGTATGTTACATGACACCACTCATGTTAAAGACTGGGCTATTCATAGAGCCACAACTTTTCCCTAGAGATATGATTGTGAAATCCTCATGTTAAGAACATAGCTACACATTGGAGATACACAAGATAGCCACAAGGGGCAAACATAACAGGATGTGTGCTCCTAAGTGGGACGTGTTGATACTTGGCTATTCTTGGTACCCACTGCCTGACACCTGGCCCCATCCTCATGCAGCAGCCTCTGGTCTTCCTGTCACATGAATGTTCTTCTTATATGCTTCCTTACTTTTTTCTTGACATCTGCATCTTCAGGAAAGTCTTTGAATCTACCCTGCAAAGTACAATTTGGCTTCCAAAAAGACTTTGAGCCTGTAATAAAGTGGTATGTCAAAGAAGAATCTACACAAGAGTGGGAAATCCCAGTGTTTGAGAAGAAAAGGTAAGAAAAAGCTAGTGAATTTTAGTCATTGCAAATCAAACTAGATGCTTTCAAACTTTTAGAAATTGTTTAAAAAAAATACAGATTGCATTAATAGTAGGCATGAAAATAAAAATACATATATTCTTTCGATCTATCCATCCATCAATTTGTCATCTATCTACCTACCATCTGTTTATATCCCTTACCTCGCATCTATCATATTAATTAAAAACCTTCAGGCACTCCATTTCAGAGGAGACTGTAAAGTGAGCTAGGTATACATAGCAGTTAGACAATGATGGAACCATATACAATAATGGTTCCCTAAGACTGTATCACTTAGGGATGTTGGCGCCATCTTGCCTGTGTTAAGTACACAATGATGTTTGAACAATGGTTTAAAACATCCTAGATCACTTTAAGATCTTTCTTCTTTCCTCCCTCCCTCTTTCTCTCCCTTTCTCTCTATTTCTTTCTTTCAGGGGGTGGGATGCTGGGACATCCAGAGTGCCGAGAATGCACTTTATCACTAGTCCACATCATCATTTCATAAAGGGGTTTAAAAGGTTACTGTCTTAAAACTAAGATAAATTGGTACATGGATACACTAACTCAGAACGCTTGGGTGGAAGTAGCAAGTTCAACAAATGGGAAAGGGTGGTTCCTGCCCCACCCAATCTTCAACTGTGCCTTCATGTGCATCGAAGAAATGACACCACAAAACAGAATCTGACAAAAATGATTGGTGAAACAGCAGATGTCTGTCTTGGAATACCAGTAGGCTGCAACATTTTATGATAATTAGACTTCCGTGGTTATCTGTGACTAACATAAAACCTGGAGTTTTATGGAGAGAACTTGACCAGTTGAAAGAAAAGTTGAAGACAGCCAGACACGAGCCTTTGAAGGTCTAGAAGAACAGGTCTCAGTCCTAGAGTGAAAGAGCTGAGGCTCCATCATGACCAGTTAGACGTGTTACTAGAATATGTGTCTTCCAACTGCCACATGGGGCCCATAATAATAATCTACAGAAAATTCCCTCTAGCTTCTTAAAACATTTCACTGAACAAACGTGTACTTTGAATACCATAGACAAGGAACAAAGGAAATATTTTCTTAAAGAATCTAAAATTTAGCAAGATGTTCAAACAAGAAGTCACTGGATTTTAAGCTGACATCGCATGAGAGTCTGTGCAAGACAAGCATGGCACCCACATGGCTCTCAAGTCACCCACCTATGGATTTCAACCTGTTTTCCAGGAAGTGGCAATGTGACCCTGGTCTTCTGTGAAATTTCATTACCTATATGTATATTCTGTGGCTGAAAACCTCCACTCTGCAAGGTCACTGTAAGGGACAGATACAGTAGAAGCCACATGTGTGTCACAATGTGTGACAGGCAGGAAACATTGGTGGGCTAACTGAAGACTCACAGAAGAATAAGCTAAAATGCCTTAATGTGACAAATTCATGAGGCGGTTTTAGACAATAAGAACTGAATAAATGTGGGGAATCCAATTTTCTGGGCTAGGCAAAGACCTGGGAGCCAGGCTGGAGTCCAGACATACAACAGGATGACATCACCACTGTGACCCAGCACTGTTCACCATCCCTGAGTCTTGCCTCTGACACCACCAAGTTAGGATTCATATTGTGACCCCTTGGGGTTTGTGTGCAGTGAGGAAGGGAGCAATTGGAGAGTGTGCTCAGCAAAAAGCCTAACCAGCAAACTGCAAGAGAAGTTAGTTGTGTGTGTGTGTGTGTGTGTGTGTGTGTGTGTGTGTGTGTGTGTGTGTGTGTGTGTGTGTGTGTGTAGATATGTATACACATGTGTGCACCTGCCTATGGAGGCTAGGGGTAAATCTCATGTTTCATTCCTCAGATGTCACTAACCCTGTTTCGTGGTGGTGGTGGTAGCAGGGTGGATGTGGATGAGACAGAGTCTTTTGCTGACTAAGCTAGGCTGGCTGGCCAGAGAGCTGCAGAGGCCCACTCATTTTTCCCAATGTTGGGCTTACATATACATGTCACCAGACCTTGCTTTTTACACACGTTCTGAGAACTGAACTTAAGGCTTCACACTTGAGAAGCAAATACTTTACAGACTGAGACTGTTCTTAAATTCTTGGTATTCCCAGGGGGAGTTCTTAGAATAAAGGTCAACCGAGGACCACTTACAAGGATCTTATACCTTAGTGTAAATCCTTAGCAGAATCCTGGCAGTTCATCAAGAACAAGAGCCTCTGCCATGCCATCTCTTCCTGCTCTTCCAGCTGGCTCTGTCAGTCTCCCAAGCACAGCTGGATGAACAACAGTTGATGTTCCTGAGTGAAGACACACTTTTTCCTCCTTTTTCCTAGCATTCAGTCCAATTACCAGAGCACAGTCATTGAGCACACTGCCTTCCTGAAAGAAGTCACTCAAAGAGATCTTAGCAGAAAGTTTGTTTGCTTTGCCCAGAACTCCATCGGGAACACAACACGGACCATCCGGCTCAGGAAGAAGGAAGGGGGTAAGCTTAGCACTTTGTTCCGAAAGATTGACAACTGTTCTTTTTGAAAAGGGGAGGGGCATTTTCCCAAAGAAGAGAGGCAGTGTTTGCAGTGAGTGCTTTTCATACGCTGAAGGCCTTTGCTCTGCTAATTCATTTAAGGCCTTGACCTTGGCTATACAGCTGACTTTGACCTAGGCTTCTTAACTACTGATCTGTGCACCTTTTACCCAACTCTCTCAGTACCCACATAGTTGACTCATTCCGTCACCTATACATTTTCCCTTTTCACTTTATCGTTCACTCACACACTCAAGGCACTCATTCATCCCTCTGGTACCTACAAGACTCTCTAGCCCCACCCAGCCCATGCCCATTGCTGCAGGACCAGTGTTCAGACGTGGTCCTCTTTGTTGTTTGCTTTCGCTGGCTTCCAGCTAGTAGAAATGTCCACTGAGAATAGGTTGATCCTTAACAAGGGTTTCAGAGATGAGGTTGGTATCAGTCATAGACCGACTCAGTGAGCAGATGATTGTAACACAATCAAGCAAGTGGAAATACCTTCGAGCCAGAGGGTGACAATGCTCATGTTTGACCTTGACTAAGTATGTGGCAACTGCGTCTGTTCTCTGTAGATCCTTCCTTTATAAGATGAATCACAGAGAGTGCAGAGAGAAACTGATGTAACTCCTGGTCTAGGGATGTTTAGACTTTGGTGAGGATAATACAAGACGATAATTTATAACAAGAGAGATAAAAGAGAGCTGTATAGGTATTCATAGGTGTAAAAATAAGTAAAATGGCTAAGTATGAAAGGTCACCCCAGCAGAAACTTCCCATGCCCTTGACCCTCTAAAGTTAACTGTGGACACTTACATCCAAACTTAAGGTGACCTTAGATTCAAGATAAATGCAGGTGGCAGGGGTTTTCATTACGTAATGGGGCATGTTGGTCCAAATGTGCTTGCTCACAGCTCTCTTTCCCTCAGTGGTGTTTGTCTACATCCTTCTTGGCACAGCCATGATGCTGGTGGGCATTCTGGTCACAGCTGCCTTTCTCTACTGGTACTGGATTGAAATCGTTCTTCTATGCCGAGCCTGCCAGAGCAAGGATGAGACCCTGAGGGGTAAGATCCGAAATGCTGTTCTCTGACTCAGTGACAAAACTAGATACACATCACTTCCTACCTACTAGCTTTCTTTTCTTAGAGTTGTCTTAGGTATGGTTTCACATGCCTTCTACTGGCCCGTGAGATAGGAAGTTGGAGAAAGGTAATGGCTGGTGGATGGGCTTCTCAGGTTTGATATCTTCTCCTAGCTCTGGCTTTACACCAGAGAAGACTGAAGAAGCTTTTCCAGTCCACTCTTCTTACCAGGAACCTTGTATAAGACTTTTGTGGAATTGTGGGGTTTGAAAATATTCTCGCTACTAACCAGTCTGGGGTAATATGACAAGTGAGACAGAGCTCTGTGTTTTAGGTTCCTCAACCGTGAAACAGGACTGTGCCAGCAGCATGCAGAGGACAGTGTGTGCGCTCCCTGAGATTAGGCATGATATGCATTTAAAATGACAGCTTAGCGTATAGCAAGGAGATTTGGCCAGCGACAGGTGTCCGTCCCTTACAGACTGGAGCACATGCCTTGCCTGTGTAGTAAAAGTCTATTGCAACCCTCACAGTCCCCCATGGCAGAGAAGGATGAAAGGGAACCAGAGAAAACTATTCACTGGGAGCCTCATCCATAGACTAGTGGCTTCTATAGGAGGGAAGTCACATCACCCAGAAAGGGAAGTAAATATGTTCCAGGTCTGAGTACAACCCCTGTCACCAGAAAACAGAAAGAATCACTCAGAACCAAGCTAAGAAAACAGGAGGAAAAAAAATGCATATCTAAGATTTTTTCTTTAGATTAATTATTGCTAACATTCTTTAAAATCCTTAAGGAAAGAGTATTTTCAAGATTCTTGTTTGTTTAATTAGCCTTCTTACTGGAAGAGAACAAATGTCTAACCAATCTTCTCAGATGATTCCACATTTCTTTCACTAAAATGCTCTTTTTTAGTCTTCAGAGTTTGGGGTTTATGAAAAAGTGTCAGTTGATCAGGAAATAAAATAATCTGTTATTTTGCTTTTTAACTATGCAATAATTTGTACTGAAGAATTGAGTTTTCATGCACAGTGATTTAGTGCCCTCTGCTGGTCAAACTGATGTTTGCCTGCAAAATGAAAGTTTCTTGTTACAATCTAAACCTAGAAACAGTGTGAGCAGGGCATACACAGGTCCTCTAAACTGCAATCCATAGTTTCATTATTAAATAAGTGTATCTTTTTATTATGAAAAAACCCTGGTGTTTTTACAGGATCATGGATGTAATATAGACAGCCACAGCACATTACATATTTAAACACATTAACACTTACCTATAGGTCATACCCCACAGTCTCCTCCTTCCTATATGGGTAATCAAGTATCTTGTAAAGCAGCTTCTGGAACTTTGGCTCTGTACCCCCATCTCGATGTCTGGTTTTCCTTGTGGTTGGCAATTCCTAAGGCCTCGTGTTGCATTTATATTGGGCAAATGCACTGCCAAACAGCCCGCAACACTAGTTGCCTGTTACAACACAGTGGACGGAGGTTGTAAACTCCAGGCTGGACTATGAACTCCAGATGCTCCATCCCAAAACTTATGAGTTAACTTGTGGGGTTTTCTGTGTTTTCTAGGTAGTTCTATAGCATAGCTCATAGCTTGTCTGTCTAAGAGAATCACAAGAGACCTTCACAAAGATCTAAAACAATTTCTATTAATGTCGTTTCCCATGTATAAAGGAAGGGCTGGATAGGAGCCAGAAACTCCAACATATGCCTTGCCTCATGTAACCCTTGACAGCCTACTGAGAACCTCTGCTGACCCTACCCTACACTCACAGATTCAGATACAAGTGCTGGCATTTGCCACTTAATGACCATTGGATCCTTTAGGCTGCTTTTCTTTGTAGAAACAAAATACACTGTACTTGTATAAATCTGGATGATCTAGCCTACCACATACTAGACTGTTGGATCTCTGGAGAGTGTGTGTATATAAGTCTATTACTACACAATGTATATTATTTATGTAGATGTATAGATATACTCCTAATGTTTTTAGGTTTAGGATGAGTGAAACAATAAATATTCAATTAAGCAGAAGAAAAAATTATCCAACTCAGAGACTTGATAAAATACCAGATATGTGAGGGTGCTGGTGGTGTTTTAAAGAAAACACTCTTTAGAAGTGGGTATGTATTCTACAGTAGTGGCCAGAGTAATACAATAAATGTTTAGGACTGTCACACAGTTACGCATTGTCAAGTGTTACACACTGGGCATGGTTGGACTGCTTTACTTTGTATGTTCAGCACACAGTGGACCACACCAGCATCACTGCACACAGGAAGAATGTGATGCTATGCAATGTGGTGATGGCTCCAGAAGCATTGGGAAATGGGGATTACCTGTGAGTAATCTTATGGGACCTCCACTGCTCATGTGCCCACCATTAATTGAACCATCTCTTGTTGGCGCACGGCTTTAAGTGTGCCGTCATCTCTCAGCTGGATCTGAGGTTATGGTCTTACAGAACTCGATCTCTGGTTATTATCATGCTTTAATGGAGCATACTCCTCTTTGATGTGTAACTAATGAGCCAGAAACACTGCAGATGTAAAGAAAGATGCCCTCCTGATCACATGTGATTCAATCATGGGAGGCCTCAGCTGTTTGATCTAGCCCCAGCTAAGACACAGGGGCGCTTCATAAATTAATCATTGGGTTTTATATGGACAGTCAAAACCACTCGGTGGTGTGATTTTAAAATGGATGCATCTGTTGGTTTTGGTTTTAATTCGTTTTTGTAAGGACCCCAAATCTTAATTTTATCCGTTTATCATATGCTCCAAGCATCTGCACATACCATGGCAGTTACGAAAAAGGATGTTGGCTAAGTATTTGTTCTTTCTCCTCAGACAAAAAGGAGTTTGATGCCTTCATATCCTATGCAAATTGGAGCTCTCCTGAGAGTGAAGCCACCCGATCACTGAGTGAGGGACACTTGGCCCTGAATCTTTTCCCTGAAGTGCTAGAAAACAAATATGGGTACACCTTGTGTTTGCTTGAAAGAGATGTGACCCCAGGTGGAGGTAGGTCCTGCCTGCCAGTAAACAAACTAGAACACAAGAAGTAACCTGCTGTAGCTCAAAGCTTTTTCTGTCACACCTTCTGTGACACAGCCTCTGGGATCGTCCATTTTGCTTGTTTATTGGTTGGTCAGCTGGATGTCACCCATGAAGCATTCAGGTCTCAAACAGCCTGCTAACCTTCCATGCCTCAGATACTTCCACAAACAGCCTGTGATATACCACAGCCCTCAGTCATGTTCCAACATGAGTTAGGTGGTTTAGATGGTGATTTAGGGAGGCAGAATACAAGGACAATCTCTGGGTACTGGCGTGTATCCTCACCAGTCCAGGGGTCTGACAGAAAGAGGGGCAGAGAACTTTTCTCCTTATTTCCTTGCCCACTATCCAAATTAGAAGAAACCCACCAGGCATCTCTCAGAGGTTTAAAGTTGTTGTGACTCAAGTTGTAATAACATCAATTGAAAGTCATTAATTTATCTGTTTCCAGTGTACGCAGATGACATTGTGAACATCATTAAGAAAAGCCGAAGAGGGATATTTATCCTGAGCCCAAGCTACATCAATGGACCCTGTGTCTTTGAACTACAAGCAGCAGTGAGTCTTGCCTTGGTTGATCAGACACTGAAATTAATTTTAATTAAGTTCTGTTCCTTCCAAGTGCCAGAATCGCTACCTTATCTAGTCAAAAAGGCTCTCCGGGTTCTTCCCACGGTCACATGGAGGGGCTTGAAATCAGTCCAACCCAGCTCCAGGTTCTGGACCCAGATATGTTACCACATGCCAGTAAAGAACTCCAATAGGTTTGTGTTCAACCGGCTCAGAATTATCCCAAGGGGACTTTCTCCTGAAAAGGACCTCGCAGGAGAGAAACCATCCGAAGGAGTATCCATTTCAGGGAACAGCCACAGAGCCCAGAACCTCCTCCTTTAGAGCCCATAGAAGAGATGCTGATGAGCAGAACCTGCTACGTGGATCAGGCTTCTAGAAAGTTCACTCTTCCTTCTCTCAACACCAAGCAAACCTGACAGGCAGAGGAACGCAGCAGTGGCTGTGGTTTAAAGTCTGAGTTCCTGGAATGGACACAAAGAGTGTGTGTGATACTCCAGACCTCTGCATACACTCAGCACGCGAAGCCCCCCAGAGTCTCCAAGTAGCCTGAGGAGAATCAGCAGGGGCAGCTGCTCCTGTGCGGCCTTGGGCTGTCCACTCTATCTGCAGACCTGTTTTTCACTGTGAATTGTATTGCCTAGTCTCAGCGACTCCCAGAAAGATCCCCAGAATCACACGGACTCTCCAAATGCAAATGCAAAGCAAGGTTTATTACAGTTGTACAGCTGAGCTCAGCTCCCGACTGAGTGCCAGTGGAGAAATGAACATCATCCCCTACTCAAAAGCACGGCTTCTTAAAACAAAGATCAAACAAAGACTATAGAAATGCTGTTATCAGGCTGGGTGGTGAGGGGCCCAGAAGAAGTTTCTCACTATCACTGTTAGGTGAGAAGCTGCAGGCTGATTGGTTGTTTTAGGAAGAGGAGAAAATACTTCATGGTTGGGTCAGAATGTCCTCTGATTACCCAGGACCTTGGGCGCTTAGCTTTGGGGGTTTAGAAACTTCTCAGGATGGGGGACTAGAAACTTCTCTGCTCCTGAAATAATTCTAAACCTCAAGGTGGAGGAACTTTAGTTTCTAGAGTATGAATCCATCCTGTGTGTACATGTGTGTGCACACACATGCACAGTTTTGTTTTATTAGGTATGAGTGGTTGAAATTCTGTCTAAAGCTTTTCTGTAAGGAAATATTTTCTGAATGTTTATCAGCTCTAAAGCAAAGAGAGTAAACATAAAAGTTGAGACAGAACACAGAATAGATAGGGTGTCCTAGCTCCTTTTCAGAAATGACCCTTATGAAGGCATGAACCAGGTACATGTTTCTAAACCTGAAATTGGATAATGTGGGTAAAGTCCGTTGTTGGCAGAAGATATCATGATTCACAAACGAACTCATCCTGTGTCCGAGTTTAGCAACACAGTACCCTGTAGAATGGTGGCCATTCCCCTTGTGACTGAGAAGCTGAGTGATAGGTGTGCTTTCTGCCCTGTTCAGTACTGTAAGAGAGGTCATATCACAAATCACTAGCTTCAAAAAAAAAAAAAAATCCTAGTTTGATGACATCTGAAGTGTTAAAATAAAAAAAAAATGAGTCAAGTTCTCCTAAGTTGTGAATAGCATAGAGGGCACAGCCCTTCCACTGGAAAGGTGGATTCTGTGCAGGATTTAGATTTAGAAACAGGATGGAGCTGATTACAATTTTTCCTCATTTCCTTGGCCAGAGACCTGTCAGGCAGAAATCAAAGTAGATCATTTTACCCTGAGTAAGAAGGACGGGAACTAAGGACTAATTAGATACAGATCATTGGTCCAATTAAGAGGCAAGGAATGGACAAGCAGTTGCCTACAAACTGGAGAGGCAGCAATTGTCATGCTGAGGGTCTGGGAACATAAATGTATATGTCTGTCGATAAGCGACAAGAATAGAGTGGGTACCATACCCTTGTATGTGCCATGTGCCTGCTTGGGGTGGTCCCTCTGCACACACTGACCGAGAAATCTTAGTTTAATTCTTCCTTGCTAACAAAATGATGCATCTAAAGACCAGGCTGCTTTTTTTAGTTAGCAAGGTGAATTTGATTCTTATAAGTTGGTCTGTAGCTAGAATAGGGTTCTAGTTTGGCACAGATGTTTATAACCTTTGAGCGCCACCTTTTGGGTCAGAAAAGGTAGCTCATCTTGTGGGCAGTAAAGGAACTGATCCATGTCATGAGGTACATCAACTGGAGACCAAATGATATCCACATTGCTGTCTGGCCACTTGGTGCCTGTGTGAAATGCTCTTCTGGTCCTTCTTCACAAGAGTACCACATCATAAGAACCACTGTGGCTTTGGCGCTAAGCAGCATCCTCGTTGGAAATCTCAGAGTTAAAGAGGAGCCAAAGGGTATAAATTATATCGGGAGGAAGTTTCTTGTGGGCAGGATGGCAGTGAGGAGGAACCCACATTTGTTGAACCACTGTGCCCGGGCTATGACCAGGTTTCCTGGGTTTCCTGCCAGCCTCTCTCTGAGATCTTAGACTCAGAAACCTCTTATGGCCAGGGCAACCAGGTTTATCTAGTTCTAAGATAACTGTGCTCCCAAGGATTCTCAAGCCCTCCCTGCCTTTTGCTTCATTGTGTCTCAGACTTGTACATACATGAAAGCAGAAACACCCAATCCATGTTTATAGAATGTCCTTTCCCTCCATAGCTAGGTCTAATGAAGATGACAGATTTGCATTTAAGACAAAAAGTTATTATTTACCTCATGCAAATTAACCAAAACAAATTTCCTATGTATGCCAGGCTGTGGCTGAGTGAGGAGACTCAGTGCAGTGTGGAAAAGCACTATGTTCTGGCTATCCCACCTGGATAAGGTGGTCATGTATTCTGCCTCTTGTTTTATACATACTGAACAAATACAAGGGTCACAATGCTTTATTTCAGTATAAAAAGTCATCCTCATTTAAATACAAATGCCATCCCTCCAGGACGCACTGCCGACTTGTCCTTATCGGCCCTGTATGGTCTCCCAGATAGTTTTCATAGACAGTCACAATAACATTTGTATTATTCCCAGGTTGACACTTCAAACAATATGAAATAAACACATACAATCTTGAATGCTTCTTTGATGTCATTTTGTTGCAAGCTAAATAATTTTGGAAGAGGGAACCTTGACTGAGAGTGCCCCCCCCACCAGATTGGTCTGTGGGCAAAGCTGTGGTACATTTTCTTGATTTATGATCAGTGTGTGTGTGTGTGTATGTGTGTGTGTGTTGCAGGGGCAGGCAGCTCTCTATGGGCAGTGTCACCCCTGAGGCGGTGGTCCTGGATGCAATGAGGAAGTAGGCTAAATAAACCATGAGTAGCAAGCCACTAAGCAGAGCTTCCCCAGTTCTCTGCTTCAGTTCCTGCCTTCAGGTTCCTGGCTAGTATTGTTCCCCGGACAATGGAACTGAGCTGGAATAAACCCTTTCTTCCCCAGTTGGGTTTTGGTCGTGGTGTCTTATCACAGCAGTAGAAAACCTAACTGAGACGCGATCCTTCTTGCATCTATAAAACCTGGAGACATGCATAGCGCTTTCGGTGGTCCCTGATGACCTAACTTCAATCTCTAGAGCCCACATAAAGGTAGAAAGTGAGTTGATTCTCAAATGTTGTCTTTTGACATCTCTGCATGCCATATCATATACATGTGTGCACACTTCCCCCCCTCCCCCCATCCATTCACACAGCAAGGATAAGCACAATTACATTCTGAGAGGGTAAAAAAAAAAAAATCAATTCCAAGACTCTGAAAAATAAGCAAAAAACAAGTGAATTCAAAAAAATAAGAATCTAAAGCTTATCGAATTTCCCCTTTTTTGGTATCTACTGATGTAGGCTATGAGTTGGTCCAAGTCTTCTCAGTGTGTGAGGTCTAACCAAAGAATGTAGGTAAAGCCTGAAGAGTGAGAAAGGGTTTCCTAGCTTTCCTTCCTGTTATATTTTTCTCATCTCTTCCCTGGGCCACTGCCCACAACTTAGACAATCTGGTGTCTGAAGTAGTGGCCTCAACAAGAATGTCAGTAGAAATACTCAGGAGCTTATGTCTCCAAGGATGGAGATCTGTCCCCATAGGTATATGGAGCTGGAGAGTGTAGTGAACTCCTATTGATATTTTTTCTTGTGTCTTTTTATAATGTGAGTTGTGCATAGGAGAATGAGGTTAATAAACCCCAATCTTGGCTATAAAACCAAGAGGAAAAGAGGGAATCCATGAAATCCCTAGATAGTATAGATAATATAGACGGATAGTATAGATATTACATACAAAAGTGAAGCTACAAGACTGTTTATACTCCAGGGCTCTCCAGCAAGCTGACTCTGAACTAGATAGGGTACCATATGCAATGAGAATTCATCCATAAGACTTCTCTTCCAGACAGGCCACTGGGGCTGCAGAGAGTGCATATCTTTAACCCTAGCACTCAGGAGGCAGGGACAGGTGGATGGGTGAATTCAAGACCAACCTGGTTTACATAGTGGGTTCTGGGAGAGCCAGAGCTACAGAGTGAGATCCTATCTCAAAAAAGGGGCCATTGGAAGATGTGTATGGAAGATGGAAGGAGTGTCCTAAACAGATTGATACTACAGCCACAGGTTGGCTAGAGTTTGTGTTCATCCCAATTTCCTGCCAAAATAACAAAAGGCTTGAAGCTGCAAAGCACAGTACAGTAAAGCCAGCATGCAGAAAGTCCAAACAATCACGAGGGCATCAGGATATCCCAGCAGATAGTGTTTGTCACACACGGGAGAAGACCATGTGCCAGACAATTTTATGTCAACCTGACACAGCAAGTTTGATCTGAAGGGAGGAAAACTCAGTTGAGGAAACGCTCCCATAAGATCCAGCTGTAGGGTATTTTCTTAATTAGTGATTTATGGGGGAGGATCCAGCCCATTGTGGGTGACGCTCTCCATGGGCTGCTGGTCTTGTGTCCTATAAGAAAATCAGACTAAGAAAGCCATGGGGAGCAAGCCAGTGATCAGCAACCCTCCATGGCCTCTCCAGGTTCCTGTTCTGTTTGAGTTCATGTCCTGTCTTTCTTCTATGATGGATTATGATGTGGAAATGTGAGCCCAATAAACACTTTTCTCTCAACTGGATTTTTGGTCATGGTGTTTTGTCACAGCAATAGTAACCCTAAAACAGACGACCAGCATTCAAGTACTCAACACCCATAATCCATAAATGTTAACATTTATATTATTATATGTCTAAACTATAATTAAAAGGCATATTATTAAGATTTTAATGAAATAATTTGGTTTATTGTAAGCTTTTCTTTATAATAAATAGGTAAAGGATAGATAAAATGGAAAGGGCTAGATATAAATACACGATAGATATAAATACATGATCACTAATAACATGTACTTGAAATGTCCACATTCTCATCAGTTAGAATAATTCTCAGGGTACAGATGAACGTCACATCATGAGAACAAGATAACATTTTACATAAGAATAACAATATTAAACATTCACACACCTAAAACCAGCATTTTAGATCACTCAAGACAAAACAGTGACACACCCAAAAAGAGGAAGGGACAAATCAGAAGTTGTCACTCGAGACTGAAATTCTTCTCTTGAGTATGCACAGAACTGCTAAAAAGAAAACACCAGACAACAGATGTGAAACTGGTGCTTTAATGCACTGGCTTGACACTTACAGAGCACTCAGCCAACCAAAGCAGAATATATATTCTTTCAATGTGTATACAAACCATTGGCCAAGGTAGGCCACATGCTAGACTGTAAAACAAAGATTCCCAACAAGCCTGAAGATGTAACTGAGAAAAAGGGCTAGGGATAGCAATCCACATCTGCTAACCCACATCTGGGGAGGCAGAGACAGGGGGATCCCTGAAGCCTGCTGGTCAGATAGCCTATCAAATCAGTAAGATACAGGGTCAGGGAAAGATCCATCTCAAAAAGTAAGGTGAGGAATGGCTGGAGAAGGCATCAGAATTGACCACCACTTACAGGCAGGCTCAGACGCAGACACACGGACAAAGGCAAAGAAGTAGATATGCACAGTGTCACACAGACACAGGCACAGACATAGACAACATGGACACACACAGAGAGATCACACACACACACACACACACACACACACACACACAGAGATCACACACTCAGACACAAACACGCAGCAACACAGATACCCACACACAGATATAAACACATATGCAAACACACATGCAGACACAGACACACAAAGACACAAACACTGACATAGAATGTTGTGGATTATTTTAACTATGTAAAGATGTGTTACATTTTTTTATGCTGCATTTGTTTAATTATGTAAATATATGTTGCTGTTTTACCTTGCCTACACCTGATTAGTCTAATAAAAACCTAAATAGCCAATAGCTAGGCAGGATAGGGATAGGTAGGGCTGTCAGGCAGAGGGAATAAATAGGAGAAGGAATCTAGACTCCAACAAGAAGAGATAACCAGAGGGAAAGAAAGGGAGACACCCAAGGCCAGTCAGACACACCAGGAGGAAGCAGGAAAATTAGAACAAATGGAATAATGAAAGGTAAAAAGCTCTGAGGCAAAACATAGATGAAGAGAAACAGGATAAACTAAGTTATAAGAGCTAGTGGGACAAGTATAGATAAGGCTGATCATAACTACTATTAAGTCTCTGTGTTATTATTTGGGAGCTGGTTAGTGGCCCAAAAGAAAGCCTGCTACAACAGATACAGGCACAAGAACAGACACAAAGACACATAGACACGCACACAGAAGCACAGGCACAGATAGAAGAAATGCACACACACCTAGACACACACATACCCAGACAAAGACATACACACAGATACAAACACAGACACACACACATACACACACACACACACACACACACATGCACACACACCACACACACACAGAGACATAGATACAAACACAGGCACAGGCCTGGGAACAGACACACATAGACACAGACTTACACACACAGACACAAACACAGATAAGGTACAGGCATAGCAACACACACACACACACACACACACACACACAAAGAATTTGAAAACTTAAAGTTATACTCTGATATTTTTAAACTAGAAATTGTTGCCAGGAAGATGTCAGAAACATCTCAAAGCACTTAAAATTAAAATATTTCTCAGAAATCTATGGGAAAAAAGAGAATGCCTAGTGGAAAATTCAATATTACTTTCAAGTGAGAGAAAATAAAAGTGCAACATATCAAAATGTGAGACCATATAGAGTTGTGCTGTGCATGTGGGGTGGGGTGTGTAGTATTTATTGATGGTTCTTACTAGAAATGAGAAATATGAGGCTGGAATAAGGGCTTTGCAGTTAATAGTCCTTGCTACTCTTGGAGAAGACTTGGGTATGCCTTCCACTACTCCTGTCAAAGAGCTCGTGAGCACCTGTATCTCCAGCTCCAGGGCATTGGGTGGTCTCTTCTTGCCTTCACAGCACCTCACTGACATGTGCATGCTCTGCACACCACACTCACAGACACACAGGTATGCTTAACTAGAAAATAAACATAGGGGTTGAAGAGATGGTTCTGAGGTTAACAGCAATGGCAGCTCTTTCAAAGAATTCAGGTTCAATCCCCAGCACTCACGTGGTAGCTCCCAACTATCTGTAATGCCAGTCTTAGGGTATCCGACACACTCTTCCAGCCTTCAAAGGGCCCCAGGCAGGTACATGTAGCACATACATACATTGTACAGACAAAGTATGCACACAAAAATAAAAAACGTAAAGCCACAATTAAAAATAAACAATAAAATAAATAAATCTAGTATATATTAATTTTAAAATGGGAAAAGGAAAAGATCTTGAACAAGTAATCTAAGCAGCTGCCATGGAAAGTAGAGGGAAGAGGTTTGATGAGGCTAAACCAAGAGCAAATTCTCATTGTTTGAAAAAACAATAGATTAACCAGATGCCAACTAACCAGGATCAAAAACTAACCAGGAACAAATAGTCCATCCGTTGGAATGTGAGATTCCCACAGGATAGAGAGATATTGTAGGTAGTTATGAAGACATGGCTACAGCCTCAAAAAACCTTGATTTAGATGAAACAGATAAGCCAAAATGGCTGCCACTACTAGAGAAATTGAATTCATACTTTAAAATTTACAAACTGGAGATCCCTCAGGCTGGAAAACTTTTCTGCCTACCTCTATCAAGCATTTCAGGAAAAGTCTTTCAGAAAAGATAAGAGGAAGTCTTCTTATGAAGCATGGATTTCTCTATGATGCGTGTTTAGGAACAGGAAAGAATTAATCCTCATTAACATTGACACAAAAAAGATCCAGAGGGAAAAAGATCACTTGAAGCTGGTGATATTGTAATCTAAGATAGCAAAGCTCGGTGGCATTAACCCAGACACACAATTCAGATCTTCCAGTGGAATCCTCCACTGTAGGAAAGAAAAGTCACAGGGTCATATCAAACAATTCCCAAAACAGTATTTGACAAAATTTCCAGTGATTCATGCAGAACCTTTCAGGTAGACAGATGAATGAAATTTGTCCATTATGATAACGAGATCTAAAGACATATATAAAAGCAACCAATCAAACCATTGAGCTGTAGATGAAAGGGGGCATGCTTTATACCTGATGTATTTTATATTTCTTCTTGTATTGTAATGACAAACTCTTACAATTGAGGATTGCATACTATCCCAAGAGAAATTTCCTTGCTTTGTTCTCAATAGCAATCACAAAAGGAGATGAACAAAATAATATGCTAATGTCATTGAGTAGTGAGTATAAATACAGACTTCGTCTGCCAATGGTTGGTTGATTCTTCGTAAAGTTCAGCAACAATTTACTCATGGAAGAATGTTAAGCAAATGGTATGGGATCTATTGGGTAACACAATTATATAATATGTACAGCATATCCTGTACTGTATCTGTAACATATAACGATAATAAATCTCATATGATGAAATGACTCTTATGCCTTGTACAATTCTGAACTCAAAATGAACCATAGATCAAAAAGGAAAAAAAATCAACCATAAATGTATGAAATTTAGAACAACCCCCACCTGGTCTTAGGCAAAGACCTCTTTTGTATGACATCAAAGCATGCTTCATAAGACAAAAGAGGGAAGCATGGGAAATTTCTACAAAACTGACTACTTTATTCTGAACTAATTGTGAGCAGGTAGAAATTAAGTCATATTCGTAATTGAAGAACTGAGTCCAGAATGTGTAGAGGTCTCTTGAAAGTCACTCTTATCAATTGAGTCAGTGATAACTCTGCTATAGCAACACAAAATAAACCAGGATAATCCAGTCTCCCCCCCCCCCCCGGCATCTTATTAGCCTATTACTGGCATTTATCCAAACATCAATTCTTCTGGGCAAACAAAAGCCAATGCCTATATGTTGTCTTGAGCTCTAATGTTGTTATAACTTCAGGGGAATGGACACCAAGACAGATAAGGTCAAATCATCCAGATTCAGTAGAAGACCTGTTTGACACTCCTGGCACAGGGGTCATGGTGAAGGGCAGGTGAGAGGCAGAAGGGGAGGACATTAGTCCTGGGAAGAACAGCACAATGCAGTTGTGAGCTCAGCCTCCTGCTCTGGGCTCAGCTGTCTTTATGACTTGAACTCTGAATGGGGTGACTGCTAACACTGTGACTGGGCAGAGTCAGCTGAGAGGCTGCATTTTAAAGCTATTTTTTAACTTAATGTTCTACTCCAGTTCTCCAATAAATCTTGACTGCATGGAGAATAATTTACTGGTTATAAAAACTTATTAGTGTGGCGATATTAAGGAATGTAAAACATCTACATATATGACATTATTTGATATGAATATGATTACGATGCTTTAGGTTACACCTACTGTGGACCAAGTATTTTCAATATTTTGTTATGCCACTTAACTGCAGCCTATCTTTAAGACACCACTGTCACATCATCATCAAAATGCAGCCAAGACTAGAGAAAGGTTTAAACTATGCCTAATATCACACAGCTTCAGGTTTCTCCTTGAAAAACACTAAGAGCTCTGGCAAAGTTGTCATATTAGACAGGTAAGAAATAGAACTTGGAATCAACCATGGCATGGAGTTGTGTCTTTGTCAGGGTCACATTCTTGTCTATCCTACCCACCTTGGTAGAACTTCTTCTCTTCATGCTGGGGTGGGGGTTTCTGGAGTTGCTTATATCCATCACCTGGTCTGTTTCTCTCTGAACTGTGGAGGTTTGACTTTGGGAGGCAGAGACAGAGACCAGCTTTTCTGTCCTGAAGGCAAGGTCAAAGCTATTGACTTCTCTCCAGTTTGGGTGGAAGACTTTCAATTTAGGGAGATGATATAGCAGAAGTTGATCTAAGGCCACACAGTTTAATTGCTAGCTGAGGACTTGGAAAGCAAATCATCTGAACAGAGCCAACCAGTTCTCAATTATGGCTCTTTCTCTCCTTTCTTCCTTGAAAAAATAATAGAAATTTCAGCTTCTACAAAGAAACAAAAGCTCAGAGACAAATATCAATGTTTAGGCTCTGATACACACTGCTCAAATATGTTCTGATAAAGCCATTTATGACAACACCCTGCTGTGAGGTGGAAAGAGGTGTTGACAATTTTGTTGAAAGCTATTTTAGGAGAGATGCACCTTTCAAATTTATCACATAGACAAGAAGAAGTTTGCTCATTTTTTTAGAACTATCTCTGAAACAGAAGTCATCACTAGGTCTAAAGGTTAAGGCAATAAAAAAGGAAGACCCTTCCCCCCAGCCCTGAAATCACTGCTTGTGGCTGTTTGGTTGAAGCCCTGAAAGATGTGAGAGTTCCCCACATGGTGTACCACCTTCAATTAGTCCCAGGAGGGTAGACAGGATATGGTAACCTAAATTATAAGCCATCTAGCAGAAAGCACGTCAGGCTATTCCTTCTTCACCACTGGATCCCATGTGTAGACGAGTTTCCACTAACATAAGGCAAGGATCACAGGGACACTTAGGACTGGCTCCAAATGGGGTCAGGAAGGGGCAGGTTTTTAGTGCCAACAGGACTGTCTTCTAGTGATTAGATCATAAACTCCAGGCAATTTCAAAGCTTAGTGCAAAATTAAGGTTCAGATAGATATTTTATTTATCTGCTATGTATATGTTTTTTTAAAATCTCCTTCAAGTCAATCATTGTCAGTTTTATCTGAAGAAATAGAAAGAAAAGAAGAAAAACAAAAAAAGTATTTGTCTTTCTGAGTTAAGACTTGGAAAAGCAAGCCAGGAAGTCAGGACACAAGCCTTTAATCCCAGCTCTTGGGAGATAGAGGCAGTGGGTCTCTAAATTCAAGACTGCCTTGCTTGGTCTACAGAGCAAGTTCCAGGACGACCAGAAATACACAGAGAAAACCTGTTTTGAATCCACACCCCCCCCCCAAAAAAAAACCCAAATAGCAAGCAAACACACAAACAATACTAACAAGACTTGGGAATGCAGACAGCATTTCAAGGTAGGTCCATAATCCCCAGGGATGTATGTTGATAAGAAAAGTTACTTTTTATTATGGAATAATTATTCTTCACATGCTTTTAGGCAAATTTTCTTCTCTGAGGAGTGGTTCCTTGGTTAGTGATTGACAGACCCAGACAGATTAACTCTTGTGTTTCTAGGAGCTTGGAATATTAGGTCTCCACCTACGACTGGAAATAGATTCTGTTTTAACCAGTAGGGAATAGCTTTGCCTTAATGGACCTCAACAGAGCCTGATCAAGGCTACAGTAACATTCCCTTTTCAGAGGAAGTAACTCTAAAATCACTTACAAAATTGGCTGAAATTGGAATAGATATATCCTGCGTCCACAAAGGAAATCTGAAGATCTAATTCTAAAACTGTTCATCAGGAGGAATTAGAGTCCAGACTGGAGTCTCAGTTATACCTGACCTCCAGGTGGAGATACTTATTTAGGGAGATCAGAGGTCAGAGCTCCTTGCTGGTATTTCTAGTCTCAAGCAATGACACATATGTTGATACATTGTATATTTAATAAAAATAGTCTAGAATATCAATGGACAAGTTTATCTCTCTAGCCTATTTTTTTGTTTGTTTGAGGCAGGGTTTTCTTTATAACTGTCCTGGATATCCTGGTACTTGCTTTGTAGACCAGGCTGAACTCAGACTTACAGAGATCCTCCTGCCTCTGTCTCCCAAGAGCTGGGACTAACAGGTTGCACCACCAATGCCTGCCTGTTAGATCTTGAAATCATAGAGATCCATCTGTGATGGGATTAAATACATGGGTCACCACATCCTGACCTTCATGGCTTGGCTGTAAGCAATTTTGTCCTTTAATGTTCCAGACTGATTTTATTAAATATACAATATATCACCACAGATATGCCCACTTCTTTTGGGTGCCTGGCTTTAAGTTGCCAAGTCAGTTCATGTCCAACACCACCACCAATATGCCATTTATGTAACAGCCTTCATCAAGTCATTGGCTCTTTCAAGCATAGTTGGTGCTTATCAAATCCAAAAGGAACTCCATTTCCCCAAATTTCAAAAGGCAAAAGAGATGTATGTGGTGCCTACTAACATACCAAACACATGTCTGCCTCCATGATCCCTCCGTGTCACACACAAGCACCTGTTACACATTTCTTCAAAGTCTGTGCTAACATCCTAGCTCATCTCACTTCCTCCCCTACCTTAAACTCCCTCCCATCATTGGTCATTGGCTTCCCTCCTCACAGCTACTCATTCTCCTTATAACCCTGCTATTTCTCAATATGCTCTCGCTGTCTCCCCTCCAATCCCTCCCCAACTCTGTTCTTGCTTCTCTCCTGGCCAGGTCCAGTCTGCTAGCCATGTTCAGTCTACTTCTTTCTCTCTCTGCTCTAGATTCCTCCAGATGTCTCTGGCTGTTCTGTTTCCATATCTCGAATAAAAACCTTCCCTCAACTCTACCATAGAGTGGTTACATTGGTCATGTCATCTGTTTTTACAGTGTTATGTTTCTGTTGAACTATTTGGGTTACTGCCATAATAGAAAAGATTGAAATGTTTGCCCATTTGTGGCTCGGTTGAGCCATTTCAGATAGAGAAACAAGGGTGTTAAAGAGAACTTTATTGTTATTTGGGTAAACAAGGAAAAGGTTACCTGTTATCTTGGTACTTCTCAGGGAGAATTATGACTAGCTAGCCTCTTTTAAAGTTATGGTGTTTTCTAAAACAGCAAGAGATAAGACTTTATCTGCTTCGAGGAATCCTGAAAAAGAATCTCAATGGCAAGCATCTGGTTATTTCATATATACATTTTTGTTTTGAACCTGCTATGCAGTAAAAATTACAATTCTCCTCATGCCTAATTTGAAATGTGTGGTGGGGAAGCATCAGAAAGTGCATACTGCTTCTGCAGAGGACCTGGGCTCTGTTCTTAGCAGCCAAATTGAGTAGCTCTCATTTACCTGTAACTCCAACTCCAGGGCACCTGGAGCCTTCTGGTTTCCTTGGGTACTTCCACTTTTTCACTCACCTGCGTATACCACTACACACACAAACACACACACACATACACACACACATATACACACATATACACAATACACACAAACACATATACACACATACACATATACACACATACACACATGCACACACATATACACACACATATATACACACACATACACATATACACACATACACACACATACATACACACAGTGACACACAAAGACACACACACAGACGCAGAGACACACACAGAGACAGATACACATGGATAGACACAAACAAAGGTACAGACACACACATACACAAAGAGAGACAGATACACCCAGACAGACACATACACACAGACACACACACACAGACACACGCAGACACACACATACACAATCAGAAATAAAATAAATCTTAACAAGGAAATAAAATGGGGGTGGGGTGGGGCTGAAGTAATTGCTCTGTAAGAGTGCTTGCCGTGTAAACAAGGACCTGAGTGCTGGTCTTTAACACCCACATAAAAGCCAGACATGGCCACATATACCCATGATCCTAGCATGGGGCAACGTCAGAAACAGAAGGATTGCTGGAACAGCCAACATACCTGAGAGACATACACTCCAGGTTCAGTGAGAGACTCTATCAGGAGTGTCTCAGGCCGAGATGGTAAAGCTGGACACTGGATATACCTCTCTAGCCTCCAAGAAGGCCTATGCTGTCACATCCCCCCACATGGGTCACATGTTGTATGTGAATGTAAGGACATGTTTAGGGATACTCTGGGGACTATGCCACTCCATAGGAGCCCCTGATTCTGTTTTCTCTCTTCATTCAATAAAACTTTTTGCTGAAATTCAGATGTTTAATCATTGATTATAAAATCATAACTTGAAGAAAATCTGAACGTACAGGACTTGTCTCAGTCAGGTCTATCTAAAGTGCCAACTTGCTGAACCATCACCTTCAAGCTTTCTTCCTGACAGAATAGTTTAGTTCTGGAAACATGAAAACAGGCTGAAGAAAAAATTGCTAAAGGATTTTCAAGATATACCTGGGCTTCTAAACCCAATATTTTACAGAGACAACAAACATCTAAAATGTTACAGACACAGTTTGCTTAATTAAATCATTAATTTTTTGAGTTATAAAATTTATATCGACAGCATAGATTTTAAAGAATTATCTTGCAAAACATTTTCTAGAAAAAAATTAAATTATATTTATTTATTTATAATTGGCATAACAAAATAAGGACATAACAACATGTTGGCTAAATGCTCAGGATATTTCTAAAGTGAATTTTGCTAGGTAAACTTAAAATGTAAATGTCAAGGGTAGTCTGTAGACTGAGCATCTTTACATGACGTCTGAGCTTTGGTCCATATAAAATATGCATGAGTTTTATTAGCACTGGAATGGGGTAATTTTGTTTTTAGGATAATTGCAGTCAGATAATACATTTTGTTCTAAATGATTCTGAGATCAGATATTTTAATATCTAGTTCGGTGCATCTGTAGACTGTAAAATTATCAGAAGTTTGCTTTTGAGAAAATTACTTATGTTTCCTAGTAATTTTTGTCATGTTTTTGATTACTTAGGAAGCAGTGTCAACAAATTTGAGGTTCATTTAGTTTTGATTTATGTTGGCATCTTTTAAATGACCACTATTCAGCTATCTTAAAATAATTTTATTTACTACGTTAATATCTATGACTAGTAATGTATAAAACTCTATGCCTAAGCTTTATATATTTTGAAAAAGTTTGACATGTAAGTTGTTTGTTTTTTTAGAAAAGGCTTCATTTTGTAGCTCTGACTAGGCCAGAACTTGCTATATAGACCACCAGGTTAGCCCAATGATTCATCTGCCTCTGCCTACCAAATGCCAAGGTTAAAAGTATATGACACCATGCTCAGTAATATATAAATTTAATATATACAAAAATGATTACATGGTATTTATTCAGTATGCATTATATTTAAAATCAACATATCAAATGATCAATATATTCTTTTGACATGATTGCTTTTTAAAATTCAGTACCATTAAGATGCAAAGCTTACCATTTGAGCAATGCTATTTAAGACCTGGGGGATAACTTTCCAATTAGGTGTCTGGATTTTCATGGTGGGTTATTTCTATCTTCCAGTTTCAACTGATCTCCTAAATGGTGTTAAGGTTATCTCTTCAGAGGGAAGGATGATACCATGGTCCTGAAGGACATCGGGGCTCTGTTGGAGCTTAACAAGACAAAACTTTTTGCTCCTGCTTGAAGGAATGGACTCTGTCTCTGGTTCTGAGTTGAGATATGATATACCACTACTATTGTCTCCTCCCTTAGGAGTTAATTTGGGGCTTGGCTTGGTAGGTAATGGTACTCACTTCCAAGCCTGAAGATTTGAATTTGGTCCTATGTGATGAAAACAGAGAATAGACTCAAAGAGTCATCTGATCCCCACAGATGTGCAGTATCAGATACACACAATCACCACTCTATACCATGAACATAAATAAATAAGTAAATTCATCAACAAATGTGAATTTAAAATGCTAATTTATCTGAGAGTATTAATCATTTGGCTAATCACCCACCCAATGTACCATGTGTCAGGAAGACTAATTTATCTGAAGCCATACCGAAAAGATGAGAAGAATAATTATCACTTCCATGATATAATGTACTTTGTCAGTTCCAGAGATAGAAAATGGCTGAACTCCAGGCTTCCTCATTCTTATGTAGAAGGAGCCCCCAGCCCTCTCCACTTTACCTACTTGTCTACAATGGGGTTGTCTGCTGAACCTCCATTGCTAAACCCACAAGCCTAACTCATAAGCATGGCTTCTCTCTTCCTCTTCTGCAATTCTGTTTTCTGAGAAGCTGTCAAGATTTACAGCTTAACTTCTCCATTGTTTTTCTTTTAAACTCTTATCAATTATTTTCCCCTCGAGCTTCCTTCTGAGACATTCTTTAAATTTTCTTATTAATGTGACTAAGAACCCAGAGAAACACAATTTCCTTAGTAACATATGGCAACCCAAATAGGCTTTTCTAAACTTTGTGGTAATTCTAACCTGATAGTTTCTAATTGTTGCTCATTCTTTTATATGTATTTATGCCTCTTGTATTATATAAATCTTCTGTTAGATTTCTGAGGCAGTGTATAAAGACAGAAGGCAGAAAGAGACCGGGGTCTGACCTCAGAAGATGACACTGTTCATTTTCTACAAGGAAGGACAAGAATTCTCTCATGGGTTGGGGATCTGGTGTAGAGAAAAACCTAGCTGAGACCCTTTATGGCAGTATGGGTGGTCTTGGAAATGGGGAAGCAGATTCAGCTTTGGGGGCTACCTGTGTGTCTGTGATCTCTCTTTCCTGGAACTGCTAGCTTCAGGCATAGCAATTATCTGAGAGAAGGTCTGTCTTGGCAAACAGTCCTCAGTGGGTTGAGCAAGGCCAGCTGTCATCTCATAGGGACGCTGGCTTTACAAGGCAGTATCTCCCTTCCTACAGTGCAAAGGCAGGAGGACATTTCTGATGTTCTTCAAGCTGAAATTGTTGGCGGTATGAAGCTTTTCCAGTCCTGTGTTCCTGTGTCCCCAGTTGTATTATAATTAATCACACTAAGCATGTAGAGTTAGGCATGTCCTAACATTGTGAACTCCAAAGAGTGCCATAGAATAAATAATTAAAGGACATCAAACACTGACTACCTAAGAAGCACATCTGCAAACAGGTGTGAAAGGTATTCTTAGAGATCATTGTGTCTGTTTCCTTGGCAATTAGTAACTGGAATTTCCCCAGAAATCTCAAACTGGGAGAAGAAAAAGGCGAAAGCCTGGTGCCAGACAGAGGAGGAACTTCTTTCCAAGAAAAGAGATTTCACATGTCAGGTCACCTCCGGGGAAGCGAATGACAGGTCAATTACAGGCAAAGACTACCTTGTTGGGGACTGCTTAGTGATGCATCCCTTTGCCCTCTGTTAAAACCCAACATAATGTCAGAAGATAATGTGGTGGGCGGGTGGGGTCACTGGGAGGCTTTGTTGTTTTCCCCGACACAGCCACATTGACTAAATCTCCTCTCCTTGCCTTTCTATATTTCTTATCCAATTGGCTAGTGAGGACAGGTGTCCGAGTCCTGCTTGTCAGGGATGTCAGGGCCCAGGAACTGGGTCTGACTACTCTGGTCACAAGCTCCTTAAGTGGATGAAATAGATTTTTAGTCAATTATTAATTATTTTCCATTTAAAAAGATTGTATCAAATGCTCATAGAAACTATTTTACTTTCTCAAATCAATCCAGGTATTCTTTTCTTGATTGTTTAACTCCACTGGATAGAGCCTGCATGGGGGTGTTGTAAGATCTGGGCAAAGTCATTAGTTTTTGACTAAGAAGTAAGTTGCTGCCTATGGATGCTGTCATTTTAAGGTACTTCCTTCTCCTATTTTAGTGTCTGTTTTTAAAAATGAAAACATGTTGGCTCAGTCTCATATTTTTTGTCTATTGAAATGATTCATATGATTTTGACCTTCATCCCATCATAGTAAATGATGTTGAAATTATTCCAATTTCTCTTCAAGGAGTTAGCCTTACTTTGTAAATCCATGCTTCAAATTGTGACATGTCTTCTTGAATAATCGACCCTTTCATTTTTCTAAGACCCCCCCCCAAATATTTCCAACAGCATCTGTTACATCAAAGCCTACTTAAGGGCTATTTGTAAAGTGAACCCACCTTTCTGTCTGTGCTGTGTCTTCATCCTGTCACTTTCTACCCTCCATCTTAAAGAACTTCCATTCGTAAAGGAAATCAGAAGATGGTCCTGTAAGGTGCACTTGACAAGAGAGGGCAGCTGACACAGTGAGACTCGAGGTCGCATACCCTGTGGCCTTCAGCACAGCTTGTTTGCTGTGTCTTACATCTTTGCTGCTTTAGGAAAATACATATCAAATCCGTGGAACATTTTAGCTTTTTAAAAAATACCTCTTCTTTTCTGCTATATTCACTGTCCTGTCTGCTGCATGGGATGAATATAAGAAGCCGCTTTCAGATAAAGAGCCTTTGACAAAATACATTCTGAACCCTACAGACAGTCTGTGTACACCTAGACCATAGTAACAAAATGGTTTACTACACCTTTGGGCATTCTAAATGATTTCCTCAACTGTGCATTCAGATACACTTACCCAACTCCTTATTTGGTTGCTCCCTTGTTTCTTCCATCTAGTATTGACCAGCAAATCCAGTGTACATTATCTTCCTTGCCTTGCTTCAGCATCCCTTCTGATCTAAAAAGATCCTCTGATATGTCTTCCAGGACAGCCCTATCCCCCCCCCCCCCCCCGGGAGAGGGCTTGGCATAATTCTTAACAGCTCTTCGTCCTCAAGAGAGCGTTGGTTTGGATGCTAACTGCATGCATGGTCATTACCAACCAATTACAACCAATGTATATCATTACCAACTCACAAAGGGTGCCGTGTTGCAGGTGCCCACTAGGTGTCAGTAGCGTAGCCTGCCAAGAATCTTCAAGCATTTCATTACAAAAGTCAAATCAAAGCAAATAATTAAGTGTGGATCAAGAGCTACCTGCAGCTTTGGCCGGTTCAAAACAGGTCAGGCAGAAGCGGGAGGTGTGGTGGATCAGGTACACTACAGGTGACTTCTTCCTGGGATCCACTAGGGCAGGAAGGATTCCCTTCCTTAATAAAGGACTTCAGTGATTCAGAGAATGAGTCTTCTTTCCAGTTTATACTAACAAGACGAAGCCGGTGTTCAGTGAGTGAGGAAACAGCTTTGAATGAAGTGTGATTTCTCTTGGTAGATTTCTCTTCAATTCACAATTGGATGAAGGTCCTGCAGGTAGATCCTATTGGGAGCCTGCATTTGATGGAGAAGCTGAGCTGCCTGAACACGGCACATACTAAGATTTGAAAGCATGCACCTGCAGGATCATCACACAGGACTCGTTTGGGAATGACTTCTGGATTGCACGTATATTACCGGGTAATGCAGCTGGAAACCTGCCGTGCCTCAGATGTATGGTACTCGTTAGCCCCTGGGTGTGTATTAAGAGACCCACAGGCATGGGTCCTGTGCATATGGCTTTTAATTCTTGGAGCTGGTTGCTATGGCTGATGGTCCTGGCATGTTCGGAAGCATCATCATATGTGAATGAATCCTCAAATTCCACTGCCCAGCAGGCACCTGATGCTTGGTTTGCTGCTTCCAGCTCAGACCCTGATGAAAGGATATCCGTGTTTGAACTGGATTATGACTATGTTCAAATTCCCTATGAGGTTACCCTCTGGATATTGCTTGCATCTCTTGCAAAGATTGGTAAGTCCTCAAAATAAGTTTAAGGGGGATTGCTTCTTACCTGAGGTATCACATATCACATAAGAAAATCTCTTATAGATAGATGATGGATTAAGTAGATATTAACTGATATTGTAGTGCATTAAAATTATATGCCCTGAAATCAAGAGAAAGTAGTGGCTGTCTAATGCTTTAGGATTTTGCTTGAAATTTAAATGCATACTTCTGCCCCCTCTATTGTTTTGACTTTGTAAACCATGTGACTTATCTGTCATGTAAAAATATTATGCTCTGCTTTAAAAATATATATAAAAAATAAAGTGTACAGAGTTTGAAAAATGCCAGAGACTCAATAATAATTCTTTTTATAAAATGATTTTCCCTTATTCCTAGCCATGAGCTGTAATCTGTCAATAGCTTTATGTAATTTTTCTTTCTAAGAGACTCATGCTTCTTGTTAAGCCACAGGAAGCAGGAGAAACATAAACACAGGCAACTCAGACACCCCAGCAATGAGGTATATGAAGCACTATTATGTTGTAAGGTATGGCTTTCCTTCTAACTCAGATGGAGTTGCTGGCCACCTCTGCTTTCCTTTGTGAAGGGGAGTGAGATCATTGAATGGATCAAATTCTAGTCAAGTGCTCTCACCCAGAGCCTACAGGAGTAGCTCACATTTTATGAACAATCTGCAGCTTCTTCTCTCCTTAAAACAGCTTATTTCACAGCAGAAAATTCACACAATTTTGTCAGTTACTCCATATAATATTGCCTTTGCCTCCTCTATGATAAATTGTAGATAATTTAAGTATACAGACTGTATTTTTGATGTATAATCTTCCAAACATTTTAATTTGTATACACACACACACACACACATATGAGAGTGTGAAATGTAGACTGAGTCATGTGCCATGTGTAGTCTGTGGTGCATGTTTGTGAGCTCTTGTCTATCTTTTCAATTCTTTCTTTCTTGTGGGCTAGGGGCCTCTGGTGTACTCAGGTATCTCTTTAAAACAGCTATGCATTTTAAGCTACAAAAGTATTAAAAGTAAAATGGAAAGCATTGGTTGGGAGAAATCTCTTGCAATTGCCTAAGTGGTTAGCTTCCACATAGCACACATCACTTTGAAGGAGTATTTGAGTAAAACTGGTTCTCTAAATGAATACTGTCCCCAGTCCAGAGCAGGGTCTATATCACCTTCCATTTAGCCAGAGGATAATTGGAATTTTCAGAGTTATCCCATGATACTTTTGTGCCACTCATAAACAATGAGAAGTATTATTTTGTCTCCACTTCACCCTTTCCCACAACTCAACAGCTAACATTGATTTGGATACTTACACCACACACATATTGTTGACCAGCTGGCCCCTTTATCTACAGATAGACATTTAGAAGCAGAGGAGTGTCCAATTTATCTTTATTTTATATTTGCACAAGGCACTGTTTGTTATTTGGATGTATTTCATGAGCTCAGAATTCACTATGAGGAAATATGAGGAGACTATGGGGGACACTGTTGTTCAAGGGACTTTCAGTTAAAGGTTACTAATTTTCATGATGATGTAATTCAGTGTGATTTCAGAAAGGAAAATTACTGTAGTATATCATTGGTTGGAACATACTTACTCAAGAATGATTTTATAATTGCTAGTCTCAAGGAATCTAGATAAGTCTGTACTCCATAAGCGCTTGGGAACTGAAAAGAGGTGTATTTATTAAATAAATGTTATGTGCCAAGTGTTGAACCTGACATCTACATTATATAATGGTTTGCTTACTGAGAGGCAAATCATCACCATCATTATTGTCATTATCATCATCATCATCATAATAATAATAGTAAAGATGATGGTGACTATGGTGGCTTCTAAATTTTGAATTCTAAGAAATGCCTATGAGTATTTAGATTACAGATTCTAAATAACAACATAAATTTAAGCCTTATTATCACCATTGTGTATTATTTCTCGTCTATTCAGGCACATTTGTGGAGTACCCATGCATTACCTGGAAACTTATACGTTAAGGGACAAGAGTAAGAGGTTGACTTAGAACTCACTGGTCAGCACTTTGACAGAAAAAATATCAAAATGGTTTCCATTACTTTTAAATACATAACTTTAAGACACAGATATTACAGAACAAAGATAATTCAGGTCACTTCTGACATTGTGACTTACCTTTTATTTCCATCACACTCATTGGAATATTATGGGAATCATTCCTGGAACCATTTGGAAGAACAGCGTTGACTGCTGTCTTCCATTTCCCGGGACTTCACTGTTCTTTCTATTCCCCTTTCAAGCACTGGGTTTAAAGTAGCTGACTAGGGGCCTCTGCTGTCCTTCATGGAAGGAGACAGATGGCGGAGGTGTAAAATTCATTAAGTACTTCCATTGCAATGCCACATGCATGTGGCCTGTTTCTGCTGCAGCTCTGCAGGCCCATTTTGTCTGAAGGCAAATAGATCTGTTTTGAGAACTTCAGTTCCGGGAAACAGAGCCAGAATAGCAAAACACAGGTCCTGAGAAAATGCACAGGTCCTTCCACTTCTATGGCATAATTTAGAAGTTAAGTTTGATTAAAATAAACACTAATTGAAAGACAAAAATAAGGAAGGTGTCAAAGAAAATAAGGCCAAAAAATGAGACTGGAAAACTGAGAAAC